>OX941080.1:95635000-96885000 GCA_954870635.1 Arctium minus | reverse complement strand
TGAAGAAGAGAACACTGAGAAGTAGAATAAGGAAGATCAGAAAGAAATTCCCTTAGAAAACCAGATTCTTACAAATGAGAGGGGGGGTAAACCATTTGTCAAGAGTGAGAAAGTGGAGATGTCTAAGGTAGAAAAAGAGAATGTTAAGAGTGAGAAAACTGAGACTTCTAGGAAAGAGAAGGAAGAGGTACAGGGAGTTCACTATATGCAAACTACTGTTGTAAATCCCTGTACTTGTCAACAGATCAAGCCCCATCAACATGATAAAATAAGGGGAAATCAGAGAAACAGAAATAACCAGTGGGCTCAAAAACAAGGAATTGATCTAAGAAAAATCAATAGACCAAAGCCATGTTTTATTTGTGGCAAGTTGAATCATTTAGCCAAACACTGTTATTTCAATCCTGTTAACCAAAGAATTACTTTTCAAAGACAAATACAAAATTCTGTTGGTTATAGGAAGCATTCAAGACAACCAAGGAACCACATGGCTGATAATGTGAGAACAACACCAATGAAATCTCATATTCATAATAAGTTTGCTAAATCAAAAGAAAATACTCCAAGCAAATCAAGGAGTAACTCAAAGAATAGGAAAGCAAACAACTTTGTCAAAATTTGGGTTTCAAAAGGCAAGAAACCTGTTAGTACTACTATCTCAATTAGTACTGCTAATAGAAATAGTACTGCTGATAGCAATACTACTGCTGACCAAGTTAGTACTGCTATCTCAAATAGTACTTCTAACAAGGATAGTACTGCTACCAGTGTTAATACTGTCAAGCCTATAATTATGACAAAGTATTCCAGCCATGAGATTCCTAATTCTGACCATCTCATCAAGACTAAGCTTTCTGAGCATGAGTATGTTAATGAGAAAGGGCAACCCAAGACCATTTTGGCTTGGGTTCCCTCAAGACACTAACTGTTTTATCTTATGTGTAGGGCAATCAATAGCTCAATAGGAAGAGCATTTGGCATGTAGATAGTGGTTGCTCTAGGCACATGACAGGTAACATGGACTGCCTTCAAAATTTCAAAAGGTTTGATGGAGGACATGTTGCTTTTGGTGACAATCCAGTAGGAGGTAAGATAAGTGGTAAAGGTATGGTTTCAAAAGGTAAGATGACTTTTGAAGATGTTTACTATGTTTAGCAACTAAGATACAACCTGTTAAGTGTATCACAGGTTTGTGACAAGAAACATAGCATATTATTTAGTGATACTGAATGTATTATCCTTGCTCCAGGATTCAAGGTAGTTGATGAAAATATGATACTACTTAGAACTCCTAGAAAGGATAATGTTTATTATTTGAACTTAGAGAGTGTTTCATCTGATTCATCACTAAACTGTTTGTTTTCAAAAGCTTCTTTAGATGAATCATCTCTTTGGCACAGAAGGATGTGTCACATGAATTTTAAAACTATGAACAAACTTGTGAAAAACAACCTTGTGAGAGGTTTGCCTCAAAAAGTGTTTTCATGTGATAATCATTGTGTTGCATGTATTAAAGGCAAGCAACACAAAACTTCTCATAAGTCCAAAGAAGTAAACACAATCTCTTCACCCCTTCAGTTATTGCATATGGATCTTTTTGGTCCTACAAATGTGATGAGTATTGGTAAGAAATCCTATTGCTTAGTCATTGTTGATGACTTCTCTAGATTTACTTGGGTATTTTTTTCTGAGGACTAAGGATGAGACAAGCGGACTAATCAAATCCTTTGTCCTTAGGATTGAAAACCAAACAAATCTAAGAGTTAAAGTCATCAGATCTGATAATGGAACTGAGTTTAAAAACAGTGACTTAAACAACTTTTGTGAGACTAAAGGTATTGAGAGACAACTCAGTGCTCCTAGGACACCTTAACAGAATGGTGTTGCTGAGAGGAGAAATACGACATTGATTGAGGCTGCTAGATCTCTGTTAGCAGATTCAAAGCTACCCATTACTTTTTGGGTAGAAGCAGTTAATACTGCTTGTTATGTCAAAAACAGAGTTCTAGTAGTCAAATCCCAAGGAAAGACACCTTATGAACTTTTCAAAAAGAAGAAACCTTTTATTGGATTTTTTAAACCTTTTGGGTGTCCTTGCACAATTCTCAACACCAAATCTCATTTAGGCAAGTTTGAAAGCAATGCTGAAGATGGATTTCTTGTTGGATACTCCTCACAGAGCAAGGCATACAGAGTATTCAACAGTTCTTCCAGGATTATAGAGGAAAGTGACAATGTCAAATGCAATGAGAACACACCAAATCAAATTGATACAGGCCCTGATTGGCTGTTTGACATTGATTCACTAACTAATTCTTTGGTTTTTAGTAATGTGCAAATTGCAGGAACAAGTTCAGAAAAGGTACAAGCACATGGACAAGAGTTTGTGTTGTTCCCTATACCTATAGTTGATCCTGTTGAATTTTGTCAACAAGAAAAGAAGGATAAATCAGAAACAGATGATTCTGGACCAACACAGGATTGTCAGGATCGAATTCTCAACAAGAATTAATTCTCAGAAACAATATCAAAGAAGTTTGCGGAATAACACTTTGATATTCAATGAAATAGTAAATCAATACAGTAAATATGAAGAACAAACTGTAAACTTGTATTGAATGCTTTGAAGTTACAAGATTACTCACTCAACCTCAATATCGATGAACAGGCTCACCAATACGAATTCTACTTCTCTAGATTTAGGATCTATGCCTTGAGGTTGATTTTCTCTCTAAAAGAATGAAAAACTAAAAAAAATTAACTCATTATTCTAAGCTATACAATATATATACTGAATACAAAGATAATTACAAAAAAAATATCTTCAGTATATCTTCCATGTATATCTATAAGCTTCTATAATCTTCAGATTATCCATCTGTCATTCTTTCCATCCGAATCTCTTTAGCAGCATTAACCAAGATCAGCAGCATTAACTTCTTCTAGCAGCATTAACTACTAAGCAGCACTAACTACTAGCAGTACTAACTAGCTAAGCAGTACTAACTTTGTTCAAGCAGTACTAACTATGACTAGCAGTATTAATAGTACTAGCAGTAGTAACACTCAGCAGTACTAACCTTTAAGTCTTCTAGCAGTAGTAACTTTGAACCAGCAGCATTAACCATACTTGATGAATTCTTCAGTTCCCAACAATCTCCCCCTAACTTGACTTTTAAGAAGAGAAGTCAAGTTCTTCAGAATTAATCTTCAAGATGCTCCCAAAACTCTATCATGGCCTAAATTCCAGTGTTTGCATCCAATCCCAAACTCTGATTGATGGTTCTTTGAATCAAGTATTTAGCCATTTCTGAATCTGGAACACACCTTAACTTTTTCTTCAGCATGGATGTAGCTTCAATCTGCTATGATTATACACTCTATCCACTAGGAAGTATTCAGTGTGATTTAAATCCAAAGTCACTGTATATACTCCACTAATTTCATATAGAGTCCAACTGTTTACTGATTTGAAGACATCCTTGATCAAGTGCTCTACTTCTTCAGGTTTGAACAACATACACAGATACTCCATTACCAGTTTTGTAATTGAAATTCCTGGAGCCTTTAGAATATCTGCATACAACTTCATTCCTATCTCAAACATCTCTTCAAGATCTGATCTAGAGCATGTTCTGACAATTTTTGCCCATGTGTTGAACACTTCATGCTTTTCATCCTTTCTTTTCAGCCTTATGTATTCCTTTCCATCCACTGTCAATGTATCCCAGAGAATGACCTCAGGAGGCTTCACTCCTACAGGTTCTGCTGAAATTGGTTCAGGCACTTTGTCCATCACTACCATATACAAATTTACATCATCAGTGTTAGTTGGCTCTGTCTGTTTAGATGACTCAGGTGCCCCTTCTTCTTCAGCTACCTTCTCAGCCTCTTCTTCAGATACTTTAGGCTTCTTGATTGACTTTCTCCTTGCCATCATTTTTGTTCTCTTTAAAGTCCTTAGACTTTCTCCCAGAGTGGACTCTTTCTTAGGAGGTGTTTCTTGCTCATCTAGAAATGGCTTTTGACAATCAAAGTCATTACTTTCTTTTATCCTCTTCTCCATCTCCACCCTAGCAGTTTCATTTCCCTGAAGCTTCAACATCTCTGAATCATAGAGCTCTTTGATCTTCTCAAAAGACATTTTGGAGAACATCTCCTTTTTGACTCCTACAGCACCTTTAAGAAATATAATCATCTTGTTTCTCTCTTGGGTACCTAGGAATGTCTTTGAGGGTTTTCTCTTCTTTGCAACTGTTTTCACCACTGATTTCTTCATACTTGCAGCTTTCTTCTGTGCAATTTCAGTTGCCATACTTTGTTGATAAGCTTCATTCAGTTCAGCAGCTAGAGCTTTTGCCATTTCCCTGTCCTTTTCCATCTGAACTCTTTCTTCTTTTTCAAAATCCTCCTGCATCTTTTTAGCTAGGGCTTCATCTGATTCAACCAACCTTTGCTTTTTGATTGGTTGATCAGATTCCACCATTTTTGCTTTTCCTTTGTCTTTGTTGATTGCCTTCTTGCTATTATCTTTCTTGATCACTTCACCTTGTTCTTTGATGATTATTCCTTTGGTCTTTGAAGTGACCTTGGGAGTATCATTCTTGGCTTTTAGTAAGGTTTCTGCAATCTCAAGATCTGTTAGAACTTCTTTCACAGTTTCTGCTGCTTTATTAATGTCAGCAATAGTAACTGTTTCTGCTGCTTCTTTTGTTTCTTTTGGTATTGAAACTCTTTCTGTTTCTGCTTCCTGCTCCCCCTCAACATTAAGCTTCCCCTCTCTTGTGGCTTCTTCCATGTTGATCTCCCCCTTTTTGGGAGCATCATTCTCAACTTTCCTTCTCCTAAGTTGGAATTGCTTTCTCTTCTTCCTTGTTTGAGAACATCTTGATTGATGTTCCCCATTGTTTCCATCAATTCATAGTACGTATATCTGTCCTCACCCTTTCCAGAAGTGTTACCCTCCTTTGAAGGATCATTGGATCTTTTATTAATGGAAGTCTTCTGCCTTGCAGAATCACTATCCACCCCTGTGGTTTCTTGGCACCAGGGACCTTCAAATGATTGCTCATTCAAAGTTGCCATGGGGGAGGTCTTATTGATGTTACCACTTTCCTCCTCTGTACTAGCAGGAGTAGTGGCAGCCTCATCACCCATATGCTCTACCTCCTCCTCAGAGAGCACCTCCTTTGGGTTGGGAGACACCCTTGTGGTTTCCCTTTGGATATTCTCTAGGGGAGAATTCTCCCTTAGAGGGCTTATAGGCTTAGTGGGTAATGGTACAAGAAGGGAAGGAGCCTTCTTTACCTGTTTCCTCTTGTAAGTTTGTGTGATTGGAGAGGTTGGTTTTTCCAGAAGGGACTGGGGAATAGATTTTGAGAGGGAAGGTTGGGCTTGGCTAGCAGTGGGTTGGTCTAATGGGGGCCTTGACCCTGCTGCCATACCTTCATTGGTTTGGGACACCACCATCATTGTAGAGAACAATGGGGTGTCAACTCCTTCAGAGTCCCCAACAGATCTTCTCATATTTGAGAAAACCTTGCCTTTGGGGGGTTTAGGTACATATACCCCAACAGGTTGAGGTATATCCGTCAATTCATGAGTAATGACTTCTTGAACAAACCTGGGATACATAAAGAAGCTCTTTTTGTTTCCCATGTTTGAGACAAGATCACTGAAAATCATTTTAGAAAAATTATACTTTCTGGCAGTGGCCAAGCACACCAAAGCATAAGCAATAGTGCTGTTGAACTCACTCCATCCAGTAGTCTTTTTGGAGATACAGTGCATAAGAGTATGGACAAAGAAACGCCATTGGGGTGAAAATTTTGCTTTAGAGAATTTGAAAACTCCCAATGGGCCTCCATACCCCATTCTTGTAAGATTTGAAAACAGTTCATCATTTGGGATAGAGGTTATACCAGAGGCATCGTCTAGACGTAGACTGATGCGAATAACCTCTTCAGTAACCGTGAGTGATTGATCACAGATTCTTGTCTTGATCATCTGCACACCATTCTCAACAACAATGGTTGCATTAGCCCAGAACTGCCTTTGATGCTCAATATAGATTGTAGGGGATACAATAAGGGCATGAGCAATGTGGCTTGACTTGAGGAAATCCACAATCTGATGAAATCCTGCAGCTTGCTTTGGCTTTTGTAGCATTGCAATCTCGTTGTGCTCGTCGATAAAAGTCATGGATGCCATTGATCTTAGTGAGAAGCTTGTCTGAAAACTTCGAACTTGAGAGAGAAAAGGTTTTGAGCGCAAGTGAACAGTATGCAAAGAGTCGTTATGAACTTTTAGGCGGGCAAAGAGTATTTATAGTATTCGGAACATAAGCAGTATTAACCTAGAGCAGCATTAACTACTAGCAGTATTAACTAACTAGCAGTATTAACTACGAGCAGTATTAACTAACTAGCAGTATTAACTGAAAGCAGTATTAACCACTAGCAGTATTAACTGAAAGCAGTATTAACCACTAGCAGTATTAACGGAAAGCAGTATTAACCACTAGCAGTATTAACTGAAAGCAGTATTAACTGAAATACTCCTTTTAAACTTGCTAAACACTGAGTACTGCTATGCATATCCTGAAAAAGAAGATTAGTAACTCCAAGAATAATATACAGGTATAAAGCCACTTTTTGAGAAGGGGATTATTCAGTGTTGATCATTCCCACACTTGTTACCAAGAAAGTGAATCTACCCACATCAAAAGCTTTAGTGAATAAATCAGCAAACTGATTATCAGTGTGAACTTTGACAACTTGAATAAGTTTCTTTTCATTACAATCTCTTATAAAGTGATACCTGATCTCAATGTGCTTTGTTTTTGAGTGCTTGACTGGATTATTCACAATGCTAATAGCACTGCTGTTGTCAATAAAGATTGGAGTGTGTAGAAAGGTTACCCCATAATCCAACATTTGATTCTGAATCCATAAGACTTGAGAACAGCAACTTGCAGCTGCTATGTACTCTGCCTCTGTTGTAGATGTGGATACTGTGGTTTGTTTCTTGCACTGCCATGAGACTAGTCTAGCACCCAAAAACTGACATCCTCCAGAAGTAGATTTTCTGTCCAAGTTTGCCCCACCTAGATCACTGTCTGAGTATGCTATTAGGTCAAAAGGTGAGTTATGAGGATACCAAAGTCCCAATCTGGGTTGCCCTTTGAGATATCTGAATATCCTCTTAACAGCTTGAAAGTGAGATTGCTTTGGCCTAACTTGAAATCTTGCACATACACAGACTGGAAACATTATATCTGGCCTTGATGCTGTGAGATACATGAGAGAGCCAATCATGGATCTATAATGATGTACATCCATATCCTCCCCCTCAAGATCTGCTGTGATCTGCTTGTGTGTTTCCATAGGTGTGCTGGCAGGTTTTGATTCTGAGAAACCAAACTTGGTTAGAATATCCTGCACATACTTGGATTGACATATGAAAATGCCATCTGACTTCTGTTGAACTTGGAGTCCAAGGAAGAAAGTAAGTTCCCCCATGGAACTCATTTTGAACCTTTGATGCATTAAATCTTCAAACTCCTTGCACATGTTGTTTCTTGTAGATCCAAAGATAATGTCATCAACATAGATTTGCACCAGCAAAATATCCTTCTTCTTTCTTTTAATAAATAGAGTCTTATCAATGACTCCTCTTTCAAAGTCATTTTCCAAGAGATAGGATGACAGAGTGTCATACCATGCTCTTGGGGCTTGATGTAGTCCATAAAGTGCTTTCTTTAATTTGTATACCCTGTCTGGATAGCTTGGGTTTTCAAACCCTGGTGGTTGACAGACATATACTTCTTCTTCAATTGACCCATAGAGAAAGGCACTTTTTACATCCATTTGATAGACTTTGAAGTTCATGTAAGAAGCATAGGCTAGGAATAGTCTGATTGCTTCTATTCTAGCCACAGGTGCAAACACTTCTTCATAATCTATACCCTCTTCTTGAGTATATCCCTGAGCCACCAGCCTTGCTTTGTTCCTTATGACAATACCTCTTTCATCTCTCTTGTTTCTGAAAATCCACTTTATGCCAATTGCTCTGTGACCTTTAGGAAGGTCTACCAGATCCCATACATCTTGTAGCTTGAACTGTAGCAGTTCCTCTTGCATTGCTTCTATCCAGCTAGATTCTTTCATAGCATCATGTGCCTTTTTAGGCTCAAGCTGTGATAGAAAACAAGAAAGCACTGTATGCTGTTGATCTTGCATTTCCTGAAGCCTGCTTTGATGTCTAGTCATCATAGGAGAAGAGATATCTCCTATTACCAGTTGTGGAGGATGATTCTTTTGAACTCTGGTGTTATGACTAGGTTCTTCATTCAGTCCAGCCTCAAGATTAGATTCATGTAACTCAACTGAAGTGTTTTCAGATGCCACTTCATTATTTTCTTGAGTCTCCTTATCTCTAGTGTCTTCTTCACTCTGGCTTGGTCCAGTAAATGATTCCTTTTCACAGTCTTCAACAGAATTTACTGTGGGTATGGGAAAAATCACAGATTTAGATAGACTTTCTTGAACTTGTGTGATTCCTGATCCTCCACTTCCTGTTCCTGTATACTCATTACTGAAACCAAAGGAGTTAGTTAGTGAATCAATGTCAAATAGCCACTGAGGTCCAGACCCAACAGGATTTTGTGTGTTCTCATTGCATTTGACATTGTCACTTTCTTCAATTATTCTAGAAGAAGAGTTAAAAACTCTGTAAGCCTTACTCTGAGATGAATATCCAACAAGAAATCCATCATCTGCTTTGTTATCAAACTTACCTAAGTGAGATTTGGTATTTAGAATTGTACAAGGACACCCAAAAGGTTTGAAGAAACCAATAAAAGGTTTTCTTTTATTTAAAAGCTCATATGGGGTCTTGTTCTTTTGCTTGACTACTAGAACTCTGTTTTGGACATAACAAGCAGTATTAACTGCTTCAGCCCAGAAGGTAATTGGCAATTTGGAATCAGCCAACAGAGATCTAGCAGCCTCTATTAGTGTTCTATTCCTCCTTTCAGCAACACCATTCTGTTGAGGAGTCCTAGGAGCACTATATTGCCTCTCAATACCTTTTTCTTCACAAAAGGTGTTTAGATCATGATTTTTAAACTCAGTTCCATTATCTGATCTAATGACTTTTACTCTTTGATTAGTTTGGTTTTCAATTCTTAGAATAAAGGATTTGATAAGACCACTTGTTTCATCCTTAGTCCTTAGAAAATATACCCAAGTAAATCTGGAGTAATCATCAACAATAACCAAGCAGTAAGATTTCTTGCCTATACTCATAACATTTGTAGGACCAAACAGATCCATATGCAGTAATTGGAGACAAGAAGAAACAGAATTTAACTCTTTGGTTTTATGAGAAGTTTTGTGTTGTTTGCCTTTAAGACAAACAACACAATGATCATCACATGAAAAGACTTTTGAAGGTAAACCTCTTACAAGGTTATTTTTAACAAGATTGTTCATAGTCTTGAAATTCATGTGACACATCCTTCTGTGCCATAGAGAGGATTCATCTACAGAAGCTTTTGAAACAAGACAATTTAGAGATGAATCACTATCAACAATGTCCAAATCAAGGCAGTAAACATTGTCCTTTCTTGGAGTTCTAAGTAGTATCATGCTTTCATCAACTACCTTGAACCCTGGAGCAAGGATCATACACTAAGTATTAGTAAATAATATACTATGTTGTTTGTCACAAACCTGTGATACACTTAACAGGTTGTACTTTAATTGATCAACATAGTAGACATCCTCAAATGTCATCTTACCTTTGGTGACATTACCTTTTCCGCTTATCTTACCACCAGTAAGATTATCTCCAAATGCAACATGTCCTCCATTGATATGCTTGAAGTCTTGATGGCATGACATGTTGCCTGTCATGTGCCTAGAGCAACCACTATCAACATGCCAAATGCTCTTTCCCTTGAGCTGTTGGTTGCCCTGCACATTAGATAAATCAATTAGTATGAATTAGGAACCCAAGCCAAAGTGGTCTTGGGTACCCCTTTCTCATCAAAATACTTGCATTCTTTCTTGACAAGTTTTTTAAACTTTAATTCCTCATTCTTGGAGTACTTTGTTACAATAATAGGCTTGGAAATGTTTTTGCTAGATTCAGTACTTGTTTTAGAAGTACTAACTGCCTTGGCTGCACTTGCATGCTTAGCATTACTAACCTTTGAAGAGGTATTAACAGTATTAGCAGCATTAATATTTTCAGCAGTACTAACACTGTTAGCAGTAGTAACTGTGTTAGCAGTACTAATATTGTTAGCAGTACTAACACTGTTAGCAGTAGTAACTGTGTTAGCAGTACTAATATTGTTAGCAGTACTAACACTGTTAGTACTTCTAGGCACCCACATTTTGACACTTTCTTTTAAAATCTTTTTCTTTAAAGTGCCTTTACTTTCAACATATTTCTTTATCACATGTTTCTTTCCAGCCTTCCTATAACCCACAGATTTTTGCACAAATCTTTGAAAGTTCATCTGTTGGTTAATAGGGTTAAAGTAACAATACTTAGCCAAATGATTCAACTTGCCACATATAAAACAAGGTTTCGGTCTATTGATTTTATTCAGATCAACTCCTTGTTTCTGAGCCCATTGATTATTCCAGTTTCTTTGATTTCCTCTCTTTAAACCAGAATTTAGGCTCTTGGCTTTATTGCAATCACACTGTTTACAAGATCCAGGATTCACAACTGTGGTTTGTTTGTAATGGACCTTGTTATCATTTCCTTTAGTCTTCTCTATCTCCTTGGACTTGACCCAGATTTTCCCACATCCCTCATTGGTGATAATATTGTTTTCTAATGGTATCTTTTTACTCACATTATTATCCCTGTTCTTACTGGCTCCTTTTTCAGTCAAATCCTTAACTACTACCTCATCCAAAGGATCTATCTTAAAAGCTTCTTCAGACAAGTCCTTTTTCTCCTTAGTTTCTAACAAGTCTGATGTAGGAGAAATATAGTTGTTATTGTAAGGAGGGGGTGTAGTGTTGTATCCAATACCAGGCTTCATCTTATCATGTATCTGAGACTTTAGAAGAGAGTCCATTGCTTTTGAAGCATAAGAAAACTTGTCTATGTCAAGTTTAACTTTTGACAGTTCCTCTTTCAGTCTATTATTCTCTTCTAAGGACTTAGACAGTTTGGTTTCTAACTCATTCTTTTCCCACTTCCAATAGTTTGTGTCATAAGAGTGTTGAAGTTCATTAGCTTGAAAGCCTTTGATTTGCTCTTCAAATCTCTCTACTATCAACACATAATCTCTTCTGTCCTTTTCTAATCTTTTGAGGTCATCACACATACTTTGATTGTGATCCCTGTACCTTGTAACAGTGTCAATGCAAGATTTAGTGCAAAGATTAGAACTTACCTCAGTGGGGAGATCAGACACTTCTGCCATAAGAGCTTGGTTCTGAATGGCTTCCTCAGCTTGATCACTCCAGTCAAATCCCATTCCTTGTTGAGAAACAAGGGCTTGAGCAGGATTCTTGTTCAGATTGTATCCTCCATTCTGAGCTTGTTGATGGTTGTTGATGTTTGGAACAGCACTCCTGCATTCTCTAGCAAAGTGTCCTTTCTTGTGACACTTATAGCATTCCACCTTGGTTTTGTCAAAACCAGCTCCATCTTCTCTTCTTTGAGAGAAGTTATTTCTTCCAGTTCTTTTAATGAACTTCTTCACCCTCATGGATAACATGGCCATCTGCCATTTAATATCCATCTCCTCCAGATCATCAGAGTGAATTTGATCCAGATCATCATTAATCAAAGAATTGCTGCTATGACTGGACAAAAAGGCTTCAAAGATAGTTTCAGTGCCCTTTTCTGAACTTACTCCACTGGCAGTACTAACTGCTTCAGGGTTGGCAGTAGTATCAGTGGATGCTGAAAGAAGTGCAGCATTGTGAATATAACCAGAGGGCTTCTTCTTGGTTTCTACCTCAGTTTCAAAAACTCTTAGATCATTGTATAGATCATCAAGTTCTTTCTCTTCCAGATTGTCACTCTGTCTATATGAGACAGTGTACATAGTCCATTCATCCCCAAGAGATCTGAGGAACTTTCTGTTGATATCATCTTGTTCCATCTTCACCCCTACAGTAGCCAGTTCACCTATGAGTTTATTGAACCTATCAAAGGTTTGAGTCATAGACTCATTCTTTGTGGAAGTGAAGTTCTCATACTGCTGCTTTAGAACATCTCTTTGATTTCTTTTGATGCTCTTAGTTCCATCAAATCTTTTCTCTAGAGCATTCCAGAGAATCTGAGCATCAGTGCAGTTGCAAAATTGATGCTGATATTCATTGGGAATGGCCAAGAGCAGAGTACTCAAGGCCTTCATCTCTGTTTGTCTGATCTTCCTCTCACCATCTGTCTTTGGTGGAGGTCTTTTCCCATCTGGTCCTATCCTTCCAGCTTCAGAAGGACCATTCTCAATGATATCCCACATTGAGTAGTCAGTGAGAAGAATATATTGTCTGATTCTGATCTTCCACATGTCAAACTCACTTGGTTTGAGCATTGGAACCTTAGAAACCAAAGTACTGCTTGATTCTGTAAGATTTTCCATGATGAATAACTGTTTCTGAGAGAGTTTGGCTCTGATACCACTTGTCAGGATCCAATTCTCAACAAGAATTAATTCTCAGAAACAATATCAAAGAAGTTTGCGGAATAACACTTTGATATTCAATGAAATAGTAAATCAATACACTAAATATGAAGAACAAACTGTAAACTTGTATTGAATGCTTTGAAGTTACAAGATTACTCACTCAACCTCAATATCGATGAACAGGCTCACCAATACGAATTCTACTTCTCTAGATTTAGGATCTATGCCTTGAGGTTGATTTTCTCTCTAAAAGAATGAAAAACTAAAAAAAAATTAACTCATTATTCTAAGCTATACAATATATATATACTGAATACAAAGATAATTACAAAAAAAATATCTTCAGTATATCTTCCATGTATATCTATAAGCTTCTATAATCTTCAGATTATCCAGCTGTCATTCTTTCCATCCGAATCTCTTTAGCAGCATTAACCAAGATCATCAGCATTAACTTCTTCTAGCAGCATTAACTACTAAGCAGCACTAACTACTAGCAGTACTAACTAGCTAAGCAGTACTAACTTTGTTCAAGCAGTACTAACTATGACTAGCAGTATTAATAGTACTAGCAGTAGTAACACTCAGCAGTACTAACCTTTAAGTCTTCTAGCAGTAGTAACTTTGAACCAACAACATTAACCATACTTGATGAATTCTTCAGTTCCCAACAAGGATGAAGATGCTAAAGGTGATGAAGAGGATAAAGGTGAAAAAGAGGATACTAATCCTTCAGGTTCAAAAAACACAGGTCCTAAAATGCCCACATTATCAGAGGATGATACTGATGATGAAAATTCTTCAGGTTTTGGTGGAAACACTCCTGAAAAGAATGACTCCAATCTTGATGCAAGTATTAATGAGGAGGTTGTCAATCATACAAGAACTCAGAAGAATCATCCTCCTCAGTTGGTGATTGGTGATATCAATTCTCCCATAGTCACAAGTCATCAAAGTAAGTTAGGAGGCTTGAAAGACTTACAGTCAGGTTTGCTGTCCTGTTTTCTATCCCAGATTGAACCCAAGAAGGCTTATGATGCAATTAAAGACCCAAGATGGATAGAAGCAATGCAAGAGGAGCTGCTGCAGTTTATGCTGCAAAACGTGTGGGATCTAGTTGACCTTCCACAAGGACACAGGGCAATTGGAACTAAATGGATTTTTAGGAATAAGAAAGATGAGAAAGGGATAGTGATAAAGAATAAGGCCAGGCTTGTGGCACAAGGGTACACACAAGAAGAGGGGATAGACTATGAAGATGTGTTTGCACCAGTAGCCAGAATTGAGGCAATTAGGCTGTTTCTAGCCTATGCTTCTTTCATGAACTTCAGAGTATATTAGATGGATGTTAAGAGTGCATTCCTCTATGGAAAAATTGAGGAAGAAGTGTATGTTTGTCAGCCTCCAGGGTTTGAGAATCCTAATTTTCCTGACAAAGTATACAAATTAAAAAAGGCACTCTATGGGCTACATCAAGCACCAAGAGCATGGTATGACACTCTGTCTACCTATATCTTGGAAAATGATTTTGAAAGGGGAATCATTGACAAGACCCTTTTCATTCAAAGGAAGAAGAAGGACATCCTGCTTGTACAAATCTATGTGGATGATTTCATCTTTGGATCCACAACAGATCTTATGTGCAAGGAGTTTGAGGAGTTGATGCACAAAAGATTCAAGATGAGCTCTATGAGTGAACTCACATTCTTCCTAGGGCTACAGGTTAAACAGAGAGAGATGGCATTTTTATAAGTCAATCCAAGTATGTGCAGGATATACTTACAAAGTTTGGATTTTCAGAATCAAAACCTGCAAGCACACCTATGGAAACACACAAACAAATCACTGCATATCTTGAGGGGGAGGATGTGGATGTTCATCATTATAGATCCATGATAGGCTCCCTCATGTATCTAACAGCTTCAAGACCAGACATTATGTTTGTTGTATGTGTGTGTGCCAGATTTCAAGTGAGGCCTAAGCAATCTCACTTTCAAGCAGTAAAAAGGATCTTCATATATCTCAAAGGACAACCTAGGTTGGGTCTTTGGTATCCTCATGCCTCACCATTTGATCTGCTTGCATATTCTGATAGTGATTTGGGAGGTGCAAACTTGGATAGAAAGTCTACATCAGGAGGATGTCAGTTTTTGGGTGCAAGGCTAGTTTCATGGTAGTGTAAAAAGCAAACCACAATATCCACCTCTACAACAGAAGCAGAGTATATAGCTGCTGCAAGCTGTTGCTCACAAGTGCTATGGATTCAGAATCAGATGTTGGACTATGGTATTACTTTTCTTCACACTCCCATCTTCATTGATAACAACAGTGCTATAAGCATTGTTAATAATCCAGTGAAGCACTCAAAAACCAAGCATATAGAAATCAGGTATCATTTTATTAGAGACTGCAATGAAAAGAAGTTAATTCATGTTTTGAAAGTACACACTAGTAACCAATTTGCTGATCTATTAACCAAAGCTTTTGATGTGGGTAGATTCACATTCTTGGTCACAAGTGTGGGTATGATAAACACTGAATAAGCCTCTTTTGATTTTCTTCATGTACCATTTTTGTATAGATTCTTCACTGTTTACTTTCTCATATTTCATTGTGCATGGTGCTGCTAACCATTTGTGTTTAAGTGTTTCATATTGCTTTGATGATTAGATACTTGGTACTTCTGGTTAAGTTAATACTGCCCTCACTATTACTCCTGCTGACAGTTCAAATATGGTTAAGTATGGTTACTACTGCTGGTGGTTATACTGCTAGTGCAACGTTACTACTGCTTGCCGTATTTCTACTGCCAAACAGTGTTAATACTGCTGGTATGTGACACCTATCAAATTATGAATCTTAAGGTTAGCACCCTCAGATTAATTTATAAGTTTTGTCACTTTTAAATTTTTATTAAAAGCCTTTAAGATAAAAAGTTTCCCGAAAAATTTAGAAGTTGCGTTAAAAACCCGGAACAGTTCCGTATCTGACCGTCACTGTCCAGAAATGCCAAATAAATAAATGAAAGTCCAAAATCCTTAAATTATAAAAATCAGAATATTAAATTCTCTTGCATTGCAAAATTTTCAAATTCGTCATTTATTTAGCAAAAATTGAGAATCGGGTATTTCGGTTCTCAAATATATCTGATATTGTATAGTTTAAGGCTAGTAATTCAATTAATGGTATTAAATTAAAATTTTTTTTATATGTGTTGGTGAGTCACTAGACACTTGTCCTAAATCTACCTATTTTAATTATTATTTTCTTTAATTAAAAACCAAATTAAAACCAATTAACACTCCTCATTTTCAAGATCAACTCCTCACCTCCTCTCCCTCTCCTCTCTCTCTTCTTCGGCCGAAAACCCACCACCACCATCACCATTTTTAAATTTTTTTCTTCTTCTTTTCTCCTCATTGCTAAGAATCAAAAATCCAACCAAGAATCCATCACCATTTTGAAGTTAGAATCCAAGTCTTCATCTCCTTTTGTGAAGGTAATCACTTAACACTTCCATTTTTCAAGTTTATAATCAAAAGTTGTATATTTCATATATTTTTATGTAAATGTTGTACAATCCAAGTTTTGGAAGTGAAATGGGATGCATTAGTATCAATATATTTGCTAATGAACCACTTAATGATCTTCCAATGAAACTAGGGTTTCCAAGTGTATTATTTTGGAAATTTTGTCAAGAAATGATAATTTTATGAAATATGGTTTTTGGTCCACAAAATTTTAATAATATGGGATTGAAATTTATGCATTTGTATCAACTTTGTGTATAAATAAACTCTTAGGATGAGATTGTTCAATCTCATATGATTAAAGAGTTCTAAATAGTGTTAAATCACTAAGCTAGTGTTTATGTTGTCTTGCATGTGATTGAAAGTTTGACAATGAGAAGGATTACCTTTGATATTTATATAATATGAGTTTTTGACTCTTGTTTCAATGAGTGTTAGTATAAAAATGTTCTTATGAAGGAATTTTCCAAGTTCTACATGATTAAGAGCTTATCAATAGTGGTAATGTCATTTTATATTATGTTATGTTCATGCATGTATAAGTTAGTTTATTTGTATTGAAGAGTGAAGACATGGGTTATATCTAAAAACCATGTCTAATGATCAACATTTGGTAGCATAAAATGGTATTCATTTCATTTTAGAATCTGTCCAGAAAATGGACTCCACTTCTAGCTTGCACAACTCTCAAACCACTTGTCCAAATTGGGTGTTTTTGCTTCTAAACTTTAATTTAGAGTGTTAGCTTTCTAAAAAGTCCGAACACACTAATTTTGGAGATGATTTGAGCACTTAAATGGATTTTACAAGAAAATGGTGCAATCTGTCCAGTAAAGACAGATTCATACACCTATCTTGTAGAGACCATAACTCCCTTATTACTCATCCAAATTAAGTGGATCTTTTTCCAAATGTTAGGATTTTGAGTTAGGTTTGCATCCATATATGGATCACTGTCTAATTCCAAGAATTGATATCTCAAAAATCTGTTACAAGTGAGGTATGTCACTGATCCGAAAATCAGTGACACTTTATTTTATAAAAATTATTTGATGTACCAAAAGTTATTCAAAAATTATAAAAAAATGCAGATTTAATCTAAACATATCATAGTTTCATCACAAAATTTGTGATTAAATAATTCTCTTGAGAAGTTAAGTTTCCGTGTTGAAATTACCGGATAACTTTCTGGACAGCATGTGCTGAATCCAGAAAGGTAAATTTATCAAGTTTAATTCATGTCTTACTATATTTTGGAACTTTGTTTAGACAAAATAATTATGGACTAAGAAACTTATTTGATGGCATTTCATGGGACAATTGGACATATTGGCTGGATATCGGAATAGGGTATTAATGTGTTTCTTATGGCAACTCTTATATAGGGAAAGTTAAGGCGTGACAAAATTCATTAAGTTTAAAGTAAAGCTTCACCGTCGCATTCGTTAAGGTGAGTATTCACAGCCCCACTTTTATCGTTTTAATTGATTTTGGGGTGGAAAGCATGTTTAAATTGCGTATTTAAAGATTCATGAGAATTGTTTGAAAGTATTGCAAATTGGCAATTTATAAGGCTTTGTTAAAAGCATTTGGAATTATAAGCTATATGATAAGTATGCAATTGATGTGTTGAGTTTTTAATGTTAAGACCCCGTGACACTACTATTAACTCGAAGAAAATCGGGCCTATAGTATTAGTGGATAGCGCTATTTGGTGTGACAAGCCCACCTTAATGTTGACGAGCAGGGGTGCACTATACTAGATAAGATGACTAAACATGTGGCATGAACCACCGCTGAGTTAGTTCATTGGGGGCGTTGAAATTGGTCAGGGATGGCTTAGTAGTGGCTCAACGTAATACTATCTTTGCGTACACTTATCATAAAGAAATTAAATTGTGATGCTCATGAATCAAAGAATTGAAGTTGGTTTATACGTATGTTTTACAAATGTCGACTTGCATATAAAAATGATTTGTGCATATTTAAAACCTGTGAACTCACCAACTCTTTGTAGTTGACCTTGGTTTCTATTCATGCTTTTCAGGAATCAAGAAAGTAATTCCATGATGTTTTATCAGCGCACTTCATATTTTGAAGCAAGATTATTTTTGACTTTATGCGTATCGTTATATTTTAAAGTTTGGAATTTGTAAACAATGACGATACCTTGTACCTAAAAATGTAATGTATTTTGAATGTTAAGTAAATGTTGGTATGTTTATAATCTTGTGCTATGACATCGGAGCTGTTATGCCTCGTGTTTCCGCTTTAGCGGGGTGTGACATGGTATGTGTTACTACTGCTGCCATGGGTTAATACTGCGGGTATGTGTTAATGCTGCTAGGGTACTTAGTACTGCTTTTAACTGAATCCCTTACCCTATAAATTCCCTCTCAAACCGCCAAAAATCCTAACGGCTCTTTGAATTCCCATTGAGTTTGCATCCTCTCTCTCTCTAGAATTCTTGATTACCAGAGTGCAAACCCTAGCTTTGATTCGAACCCCAGACTCAATCAGAAAGATGGCAGCACTAGATTTCTTTGATGACCACAATGAGCTTGCAATGCTACAAAAACCCAAACAAGCTGAGGGTTTTCATGAAATTGTGGATTTCTTAACAACATCATACATTGCCTATGCGCTAACTGTAAATCCTACCATCTATGTGGAACATATGCGACAGTTCTGGGCAAATGCATCAATTCAGACTGTTGATGGCAATCAGTTCATTCAATCAAGGGTCTGTGATAAACCTATCACAATCACAGAAGGTTGCATTCACACTCATCTTCATCTAGATGATGCCTCAGGTATTTCTACTCTCTCAAAGGAAGATCTATTTCAAGAAATTGGAAGGATGGGGTATGAAGGTCCTACTGAGGTTTACAAGTTTTACAAAAGCAAATTTTCACCTCAGTGGAGATTCTTTGTTCATACTCTACAACAATGTCTATCTCGCAAGACAACTGGATGGAGTGAGTTTAGCAGTACAATAGCCTATGCTCTTGTATGCTTAGCTACCTCCAGAAAGTTCAATTTTTCACAAATGATTTTAAATGATTTGCTGTCAAACTTGGATACCAAAACCAAAAACAAAAGATTTTTTATCTATCCAAGGTTTGTACAAGAGGTACTAAACATGGAATTGACGGATTTACCCTCTTTTAAAGAGGTATATGTACCTAAACCTCCCAAAGGGAAGGTATTTTCCAATATGAGAAGGCCCAGTAAGGACTTTTCTGGAAAAGACACACCATTGTTCTCTACAATGATGGTTGTGTCCCACCCACATGGTGAGGCATCAGGGTCACAACCTATATCTGACCAACCCACTGATGACCTACCCACACCATTCACTTCAAATGTTCTTCCTCAGATCCTTGTTGATAAGCCAAATCCCCCAATCACTCAAAAATATACAAAGAAAAAGGTACAAAAGGTTCCTTCCCTTCATGTATCTACACCCCAAAAGCCTACAAGCCCTCTGATGGAGCATTCTCCATCAGAGAATATCCAAAGGGAATCCACAGGGGTGTCTCCCAACCCCGAGAAGGTGCTCTCTCAGAAGAAGAATGAGCACCTGGGAAGCAAGGCTCACACTACTGACTCTGCTCAAGGTGTGGTTCAGGACAGTGTGAACATGGCTAAGACCTTCCCCACGACAACTTTGGATGAGAAATCATCTAAGGGACCCAGGTGCCAAGAAACCAAAGGGGTAGTAGGTGCTTCTGCTAGGCAGAAGGCCTCTACTAAAAGATCCCATGATCCTTCACGGGTGGTAAACACACCTAAAGGAGGTGAGGACAGATATAACTATGAGGAATTGATGGATACCATTGGCAATGTGAACTTGGATGTAATCAATCAGGGTTTGGAGATAAAGGCGTTTAAAAAGGTGATCATCTCTCAACAGGGGCAGATAGACAAACTCAAGAAGATGGTCCTAAATTGGTGCACAAAAAGAAGAGAAAGCAATTTGTCTTGAAGAAAAGGGGAAGTGCTCATGATGCTTCCAAAAAGGGGGAGAATCAAGAAGCTGAAGTTGAGAAGGAGAGTTTAGTTGGTATGGAATTTCAATTTGAGGGGGAGATGGGTGGTGAAGCTAAAAAGAATGCTGAGGTGACTAAGAAGGATCAAGGTGTGAAAGAAACAGAAATAGTATTGATAGAAGCAGTTTCTCAGCCAGAAGTAAAAACTGCTAAAGCAGTAGAAACAAAGAAAGCAGCAGCAGAAACAGGAATGTCTATGGAAGAAATTGAGATTGCAGAAACTTTGGTTAAGGCAAAGAATGACACTCCTAAGGCTACTCAAAAGGCTAAGGGAGTGGTGATTAAAGAAGGAGGCTCAGAGAAGAGAAAGAAAGAGATTAGTGTGACAGAGGCCAAGAAGAAAGGGAAAGAAAAGATGGTTGAGCCTGTGAAGCCATTAAAGAAGCTGAAGCAAATGGAATTGGATGCAGAATTGGCCAAGAAAATGCAAGAAGAGTTAACTACATAAGCTCTTTCTTTGAAAGTAGCAAAGGAGTTGAATGCACAGTTTGAGAAGGAGTTTGAAAAGGAGGATGAGATCCAAAAGGCCAAAGACAGAAAGCTTGCAATGGATTTGGCAACAAGGCTTAATGAAGAATACCAGAAGAGTTTGAAGACTGCTGCAAAGAGGGTTATAATGAAAGCAACTAGACAAAGGCAACCTTCAAAGAAATCAACAAGACAAAGACAACCTTCAAAGACCTTTCTAGCCACACAGGAAAGAAGAAAGATGATAAACTTCTTGAAAGGATCTGTTGGAATTCCTGAAGGGATGTTTACTAAAATGTCTTTTAGCAGGATAGAGGATTTGTATAAAAAGGAGATGGCCAAGCTGCAAGGATATCTCAATCAGAGGGTTGAATTTGAAAGAAAGATGAAAGAACGACATGATGTAAACATTCAACAACCTTTTCCTGACAGTGAAGAAGGCACCCCCTCTAAAGAAAAGGAAGAAGTTAAGAAGGAAGAGACTCTAGCTCAGAAGATTGGAGATGTCAAAAGAATGAAGTCAATTGCTACAAAGGCAAAGGCAAAAAGGCCAAGAACTGAGGAAGGTGAGAAAGAGCAGGGCAGTGAAAGAATGGAAGTTGAATCTTCAAGAACTCCAGATACATCATCTGTGCCTGCTACTCCAGTCAGTTCCATGCTTCAAAAGATTATATTTTGGGATGTATGTGTGGAGAAAGACAAGCATTTTCTCAGGGTCAAAAGAGCAAACAACAAATTTGAGATCTATACAAGTTTTCATCAATTCATGCAACAGTGCTCAAGAAGTGACTTGGAAGAAATGTATTCGGTTGGGATAAAGTTGTATGAAGACAGGATGATACAAGGCTGATCATGGACTGGATATGTCTTATGTTTGAACCTGATAGAATACAACTTGAATAGCAGAATGTATTGAGATGGCAGTTGCTAAAGGAATGTACAGTTTATGCTTTGTTTATGTCAAAGGCAAAGATAGAGTATTATCTGGTGGAAAAGAAGTATAAACATGATGTGATCGGATTGAATGGTATGCTGCAATTAAAGCTGAGTGGTGGAAGAGGATCAGAAATGGAGAAGGATCTAATCCAGTTACTCAAAGAGCAGAATCCACAAGAGCAGCATAAACCACAAGAGCAGCAGCAACAAGCAGAGCATGTTGAAAATAAAGAGCAAAGTCAAGAGCAATCAAGTCAACAACCTTCAGAACAACAAAGTCAATCTGATGAGCAGTTTGATTTGTACTTAACAGTGACAGAAGATGAACCATTGAAAATTGATCCTATCTCAGTGAAAGCTCCAGAAATCATTCATTGGGATACTATGGTGGATAAAGGCACATAATTCTACATGATCAAAAGAATGGATGGAAAGTATGAGGTGTATTCAACATGGGATAAGATCATCAGAAGTTGTACCAGATCTGATTTGGAAGACATGTACAGGGTTGGATTGAAATCATATGGTGACTTGTTGAAAGAAGCAAGGATGTGCTTAACAAAGATGGCTTTGGAGTTTTTGTGCATGATGTTTGAACCTGAAAAAGTTGAATATCTTATCAAAGACTTGCATCACAGAGAAGGATTTAACAACATTGATTATTGGATGCTTGTTGAAAAATCTGGAGTATATGCCATTACTATTGATAACAGATATCATGAGTACTATCTAGTTGATAAGGTGTATGATCACAACAAAGAAAAGTTGTAGGGGATGATGAAAGCTAAGTTGGTCTGCACTAAAGGTTCAGAGATGGCAAGAATTGTGATTAGAAGAATAATCAATCAATATGCAGGATTGGATCCTAATCTGGGAAATTGAGCAGTAATTTTGAAAACATCATGAAGACCTTATTCTGAAGAACTTAACTTCTTAATTTCAAAAGTTAAGTTAGGGGGAGATTGTTGGGTCTGAAATATGCTAAGTCTTGATAGTGCTGCTGAGACTTGAAGATTACTACTTCTTGAAGAAATTACTACTGCTTGTAGTATTAGTACTTCTTGAAGAGTTAGTACTGCTTGGAGAGTTAATACTGCAAGTTGGAAGCTACTGCTAGCATGTTTGTACTGCTGATGATAAGAAGATACTGCTAGAAGAATTAATGTTGCTGATGTTGATAAGGATGGTTTGTTACTTGAAGCTAAAGACAAGGAGCTGAAGATAATTATGGAATGGATGCTGAAGATCAATGTTTCTTTAATAATTATCTTGTAATCTGTTTTAAATATATATAGTCTAGAAGTCTTAGATAATAGAGCAGTGATACGTCTTTTGTTTTTAGAGAGAATTAGCCTCAAGATTCTTAGTGATCCTTTCATTAGAGAAGTTTTGAACGTCTGTTGAGCCTGTTCAACAGATTGAGGCTTTGATTGTAATCATCAAGTTAATTCAATACAACTTGTGATTTGAATTCATACACTATTTCAATAAATTCTTGTTAAAGTGTTATTCCGCAACTTCTTAACTAAGTTTCTGAGTGTTTATTTAAATTCTTGTTTTGAATTTCGATCCTGACAATTTCCAAATATTTCTTAAGGGAGGAATCCTTACACCACCGTAGCTTCAACAATTCTCACAACTTCCACAATACGCACATTGAAGAAATTCGCACACCACTAAAACAAAATTCGCACAACTCGAGAAATCCGCACACAATAAGATGAGAAATACAGAAATTCGCATGCTTCAGTATGAGAATTCTGAGAAATTCGTATGCTTCGGTATACGGATTCTAGACTTAGAAATTTTCTTGATCACAAAACTTTTTGCATGAGCTTTTCGCACAACAGGGAGATGCGAATTCTACACTTAGAAAAATTCTTGATCTTCAACTTCCCGTATCGATACAAATTGTGTACTTAGAAAATATTTCAATTTTCTATGCGGAAAGTACAAGAATTTTCGTATGATGTCTTATGCAAATCCTTGAAATCCTTATCCTTCACGATGCGATAACCACAAAACTCGTATGTAGGCAGATGCAAATTCTGTACTTGGAAGAATTCCAATCAACTTTTCGTATGTAGCTTTATGAGAATTCCATCTTTTCGCATATGGGCTTATGCGAATTCTGATCTTTTCGTATATAGTACCCTGCGAATTCTTCACTTAGCTTTCAAAATTCATGCCATATGCGAGTTCTTGATGCGAAATTTACAAATCTTGTGAGTTCAAAGGATCCAAAAACCCATTGATACTTCAAATTCGGTTATGAAACTTCACCAAATCAGTCAGAATAGTACATGAATCAATTACAATCAACGAATTACAAGGAAATTGACTCAAACATACATTTTGAATTTGATATAGTGCGTAGAACTCGTGAACTCAAAAAATCACAAAAACTCCAAATCAAACCAAAATTACAGTGCGAATGTGTTCCAAATCAATACAAATTCATTCTAAAACATTAATCGATCATCATGCTAACAATTAAAATCAAGATTACAGTGCAAAACTCAAAATTCGATCAAGATGCAAACAAACAGAGTGCGAAGGATAGTTTTGATGATTTCTCTTCGAATTTGCTCTGATACCAATTGTGTGTCCCAGTTTATGTGCAAACAGATTATCAAGATGAACAACAATCAAACAATTTTCATTTTCATTCAAACTCAATTCAATCAGTACAAGATGCTCTCAATATTTCTCTCTCTACACTCATACTCTCTCTTAGTCATATCAAGTCATATGAGTCTACGAACATAAAAGAAAACTTTTTATACCTATAGCAAATACAAAGACAAAACTAAACAACACAATGACTTTGACATTTGACTTATTACAAAGACTTTGACTTTTGCAATAAGAGGCATTGACTTGAACTTTAGACTTTGACCTTTTATCGTCATGATCTTAGATCCAACATATTTATGCACTAACACTCTACTTAATGAAACCATTCAGAGCACCTATGACAGATTCAACTCCCTGATCAACAAGTGCAAGAGATATGACATCCACAGAACCCCTAAAGAAAACAATGTCAGGTTTTTTCAGAGCCTTAATGATGAATGGCTGCATTTGATTATGTCTCTGCAAGCAACTCTGGACCTTGATGTTTGGTCCATATCTGATCTCTTTGGGACTTTGGTAATCCAAGAGAATTGCATTTCAAAGATTAAAGCATAAATTGGTGGACCTCTTGCACTGGTGGGTAAAGCAACAGAGGGTCAGGAGAAAGGACAGAAAGAGAAAGCTAAAGAGGAGATTCTGAAGAAAAAGAAGAAGAAAGTATTGGTAGTTGAGAGTGAGGATAATGATAGTTCTGAGGAGGAAATGAACATGGCTTCTATGGCCAAGACTCTGGCCCTTATGACCAAGGAGTACAACAGAGGCCTGAGGAAGAAGCCCATGTTCAACAGAGGCAGGCATGAGAGAGACGACAGAAGATGATATGATGAACACGATCAAAGGAAGTTTGGGAGAGAAGAGCATGAAAAAAAGAGAGATGACAGAAGGTATGTGGAGCAACAAAATATGGTTGAGTACCCACAGAGGGATGCTCAGAGATCAGATGGTAGAGGAGGTGAAAAGGCTGCCCAACAGAATGAAGGATGCTTCAATTGTGGGAAACCATGACATTTTGCATCCGAGTGCAGAACCAACATCACTAAAGGCAAACTGGTCAGAGATGTTGCCTTTTTCAAAAATAAGACAAAGTATTATACACAGAGGTCACTGATGGACAAACAAGAAAATTTTGTGACCGATGAGTCCTCGGATGAAGGGGACACGAATGCACTCATCTGTGAAATGGCAGAAGTCAACACCTCTGATGCTGATGGTGAGGTATCCACTTCTGAATCTATCTCTCAAGACTCTGAAAACAAACTTTTTGAACTTCAAAATGATTTCCTTGCTTGTAAAAACACATGCTCAGAGCTAGAGAAGAAGTTTGCTTTCTATGAGCGAGAGGCTAGACTTCTCACTCAAGAGAAGGATAAGCTTTATCTTGAAAAGTGCTCACTTGTTTCTGAGCATATTTTTGAAAAGAAAATATTAAAAGGAAAGGTATCTTCACTTGATAAAGATTTGAAAGAAAAGATTAAAGAGCTAAGGAACAGTGAAAGTGATCGTTTAAATGCTATATCTTTAAAGAACTTTTTTCAAAAGGAAAGAGAAGTCCTACACCAAGACTTGCTCGACAGAGACATGCTCATAAGGAAGTATCAGGATGCACAAAAGGTGCATGAAAAGGTTAACACTCAAGTAGGCAGAAGAGGTATAGGGTTCACCGATATTGATCCCTATACAGGAAACAAAAGAAACAAATCTTTAGCAAACATCTTCTGTCCAGGAATTTTTTTAAAACCAAGTCTTCCGAATCTTATTTCCACATTTAAGAGGCGCAGAACCTCTGAAAGACCACATCTGAGGAAACCTTTGGTGATGACTAGTGTATGGTATGAAAACAATGACATGTCATCATCAACCTCTGCAAAGAGGAAATCCATTCCAAGGAAATATCTGTCTCAAAAACAGACAGGACTATTCAGATTTGGTCATCTAGAGACACAAACTCAAATGGCCTTAGTGTGCATGATGATTCCTGAAAAGGAATTGTTCTCTGAGGCACCAGAGTTTGTACCAACTTATGTGGAAGAAAAACTGTTTAAAATATTCTTGGAAAATGACTTGAAGAAAACTTATGAGAATCACTTCTTTAATCATCCTGATATAACCTCTGTTGTACATGGAATCTTTGAGAAAGACTTGATGAAGTGTTTGAGCATTCCTGAAGTGGTTCCTTGTATCTTCAAAAATCTAAATTTTTGAAAGGACACTAGTGATGGAAAAAGTAATGCATGTCAAGAAAACCATGCCTCCATCTACAGAGACTTTCTTGATTCAGACTCAGAATCAGAGCCTGAATCATCCTCTGTCGATGTTGAGACTAGTTCTGAGGAACAAGAAATAGTTCCCTGCACTCTAGAGGAAAATAAATTATCCTCTGGCATTCTTAACAGAATGATTGCTCCCAAAAGGAGATCTGTAGGGATACCTATTTGCCCTAATTTCCTTGACATGTGTTTGCAAGCTAAGACTTCTCTTGAGTTTGAAAAGTTAAACAAGGAAAAAGCTTTGTCATCTCCGAAGCCCAAGGCTCTTAAACCAATAAAATCTTTTCAAGAGAAACTCACATGGGAACAAAAGGGAAAATGGCTTAAAAATGACAAATTTCATGCTTCTGTGGCAATGAGTTCAAGGAAGAAAAGCACGGAGGGAGAGTACGCCAAGAGAGCAATACGCGAGGAAACTTTGTGAAAACTCAACCTAAACTAGATGAGAATTTCTGTAAAAAGAAACCCAAATCTAAAAAGGGTTGTAGTAAAAAATGCTCTGTACCCTCCTTTAATATATTTAATGAAAAGTTCAAGAAATTTGCTTATGGAGTCTCGCATTGTAAATGTTTTGATCTTATGCATGCTCTTAACCAACATTTCTCTAGGCCAACCTGCCTTATTTCTCACCCCTTGCCCAAGAATGCCAATTTCAAAGTTCAGAAAGGGCAAAATGGTACCTCTATGAAAGAGATTAAAATGCCAAACCGAAGAGTGACAAGGCTACTCTTAAGACTCCTAACAAAAATAGACCCACTTGGAAATGGGTACCTAAATCTCCTTAATCTGCGCACAGAAGAAGCAACGTGTGACAATTAGGTACCTAGAATCTGGGTGCTCGAGACACATGACTGGCGACAGAGTGTTGCTAACCTCTTACAAAGAAAAATTCGAAGGAGGTTCTATGACCTTTGGAAACAACAAGAAGGGGCAGATTAAAGGCTATGGATTCATTACCAAGAGGGACATCGATGTATGCAAAGTGGATTATGTGGGTGGCCTTAAGCACAATTTACTGAGTGTCAGCCAACTTTGTGACAATGGATTTGATGTCATGTTTAAACGCCAATATTGTTCTTTGCTGAAAGAGGACACTGGAAAAGAACTTCTGCAAGCCAACAGAAGAGGTGATTTATACCTCATGAACTTCAAGGCAACCAACAAAGAAGAAAAGATTTGTTTGGTATCCACTAAGAATGAAGAGGCTTGGATCTGGCATAACAGGTTCTGTCATTTAAATTTTCATACTCTTGACAAACTTGTGAAATTAAATTTGGTAAGTGGTCTTCCAAGTATTAAGTTTGACAAAGACCATTTATGCTCTTCTTGCGAGATGGGCAAACTCAAAAGGGTTGCCCATAAGAGCAAATCAGACACATCCTGCATTAGGCCTCTGCAGATGCTGCATGTCGACCTTTGTGGTCCCATACCTGCACAGAGCCTAGGAGGCAAGAAGTACATTCTTGTGCTAGTAGATGAATTCTCTATATACACTTGGGTAGAGTTTGTCCATAAGAAGCCTGACATCCCTGTGGTACTAATCAATCTTTTGAAGATGATACAAGTTAATTATGAATTCAGGGTGTAGAGGATTCGAAGTGACAATAGTTCATAAACTCAACCATTGAGGCCAATCTTACTGAAGAGGGCATTTCACAGAACTTCTCGGCTGCAAGAACTCCACAACAAAACGGTGTTGTTGAACGAAAGAACAGAACACTGGTGGAGGCCGCAAGAACTATTCTCACTGCCTCAGGGTTGCCAATTTCCTTTTGGGCAAAAGCTATTTCCACGACGTGCTTCACCCAAAATAGATCGTTGATTGTGACGAGGCACTCCAAGACCCCCTACCATCTTCTTAATCAGAGGAAGCCAAACATTAAGTACTTCCATGTGTTTAGCTGTAGATGCTTCATCCTCAACGACAGAGAGAACATTGAAACATTTAATCCAAAAGCAGATGAGGCTAAATTCATCGGCTATTCATCAACCTCTAAGGCATATAGAGTCTATTTTCTAAATTCTAATCATATAATGGAAAGCATTAATGTTTCATTTGATGACTCTTTTCAGATGACTTCTGAGCAAAACAACTCAGGACTCAAGCTACAAGAGAAAGACTCTGGCGAATCATCAAGAGTAAATGAAGTTCATCATTTATTTGAAGAGATGTTCAATGATGATGGACCCTCTAAAGATGATCACAGAGTCTATGAAGTCGAGGCCTCTGAGGACCAAATAGTTACTTCCCTAACTGGTCCTAGTAATCATTCACCCTCTTCCACTACTTTTGTAAGTGCAAATGTCGAGGGGGAGCACACAGAGACCAATAACGAACAAGACTCTATGCTCAACCAAGGAGAAGATCATCTTCCTACAATTTCTGAGGTGTCAACACCTGAGCAATGACATAATTATGTTTAAGATACCATAGAGCTGTCCACATCAACTGAAAGAGCTCAATCGAGTCTTGTGGTAAGCACAAATGATCAACATACTCCAACAGAGATTGATCAAGAACAAGAAATTCTCCCGAAGTACAATTGGAAGGTTCCAATGATCAACTATCCTGAATGACTAAGTGAACTAAGAGTCACCCACAGAGCCAAATCATTGGTGACCCTTCTGACAGAGTAAAGACTCACTCTGCTACTGCCAATTTTTGTTTCTTTACAAATTTGTTAAGTATCATCGAGCCTAAGAAAGTCTCTGAAGCCTTAGAAGACCCTAACTGGGTGGAAGCTATGCAAGAGGAGATTATGTAGTTTGAGCGTAATGAAGTATGGACCCTAGTGCCTCTGTCGAAATGCAAAACTGCAATAGGGACCAAATGGGTCTTTAGGAATAAGAAGGATGAAGATGGGGTAGTAATTAGGAACAAGGCAAGATTGGTGGAAAAAGGATACTTCCAAGAAGAAGGGATCGACTACGAATAAATTTTTCCCCTGTAGCAAGGCTTGAAGCAATAAGGATTTTTCTTGCCTTTGCAGCCCATAGAGGATTCAAAGTTTATCAAATAGATGTAAAGTCGACCTTTCTAAATGGACAAATTCAAGAGGAAGTATATGTCCAACAACCACCAGGGTTTGAAAGTTCCAAGTACCTGAATCATGTATATTTTTTGGACAAGGCCCTGTATGGACTGAAGCAAGCCCTCGGAGCCTGGTATGATAAACTTTCAAACTTTCTTCTTGCAAATGGTTTCGAAAGAGGTACAACTGATACTACTTTATTTTATAAAAAGAGAAAATGTGAGATTCTGCTTCTACAGATCTATGTAGATGACATTATTTTTGGGTCTACCACTGGATCTAAGCTCTATGTAGATCCAGAGGGAAAATCTGTAGAATGTATGCTCTACAGAGGTATGATAGGGTCTCTGTTGTACTTAACTGCTAGTAGACCTGATATAATGTTTGCTACATGCCTCTGTGCAAGATTTCAAACTAATCCCAAAGAATATCATCTTCTTGCTGTCAAGAGGATATTTAGATATCTAAAGGGCACCAAAAATCTTGGTCTTTGGTATCCAAAGAACTCTGGATTTGATCTTGTGGCCTATACAGATTCAGATTATGGAGGAGGCAAACTTGATAGAAAGAGTACCTCTGGAAGTTGTCAATTTCTTGGAGGTAAATTAGTCAGTTGGACTTCTAAGAAACAGAATTGTGTGTCAACATTTACGGCAGAACCTGAATATGTTGCTGCTGCTAGTTGTTGCTCACAAATTCTGTGGATGAGAAACCAAATAAGAGACTGTGGTTTTGACATTGACAAAATACCCATCCTCTGTGACTCAAAAAGTTCCATTGCGATCTCTGCAATCCTGTTTAGCACTCTAAAACCAAACATATCGATATCAGGTATCACTTTCTGAAACATCATGTGGAGCATGGAACAATTGAGATGTACTTCGTATCCACAAACTACCAACTTGCTGACTTTTTCACGAAGGCATTAGATGAGAAAATATTCTCTTTTCTTGTTGGCAAGCTTGGTATGCTTAACTTGAGTTGATCCACAGAGCCTCTGTACCTTGGCACAGAGTTTCTGTTGTACAAATTTCAATTTTTGTGCTATTGCTCTTATTCTTGCATGTATAGTTCATTCTTGTCTATACAGTTATCTTTTAACTCATTTATTGTTGACCAATACAATGAGTTTCCTTGATTCTATGACTTGTGTTGTTAGAGTTAAATTGTATTCAAGATTAAAAGGAAGGTTTGAAATATAAAATGTGTAAAGTGTGTGGGTGTTTATTGTAAATGTTGTAAAGTGTTGACCTATTTGCTAAGATCATGTTGACCATATAAATAGCAAGGTCATAGTGTTTTAGATCATAGAACACACACGCACAGATTGGTAAGAAACACTGTCAAACACACACACACACACACACACAGAGAGAGCTTAAGTGTAGTATGCACTAAATAGGGATATGAATTGTTGTAGATTGTGTGATCAATAAAAATATTGTTCTTGATAAATCGTGTATCATTCAATAGATAGAAACTGGAACAACATTTGGTATCAGAGCTAAATTCGACAAATTGAAAGAAAATGTTTTTGTAAACTGTTTCTTGAGTTCTTGATCAATTTTTGAGTTCAAAAGTGTTTATGGTTAAATCTTTGATTGGAAAGTGTTTGATATATGTTTTAAAATGATTATATGTGATTGAATTTCCTTTCTAAATCGTTTTGGATCATTAAATGTTGAGTTTTGAAAGTTTTTGGTTCGACGAGTCGAGTTTACTGTTTGATCACTGAATTCGATGCTTGAATGTATTTTTATGGTAATTGATTCATTTGGATTGTTTCTAATGCTAATCTGATTGTTTCTGTGAGTTTACAACTTCCAAATCGAGGATTTGGTTGGATTATTGGACTAGTTTTTGAATTTTAGGACCGAAACTCGAAAAACTCGCAAGATCTCAACATTTCGTATGAAGAACTCGCAGGACTAGAATTCACATATATTTTGTTTGAAAATTTGTTTAAGTGAAGAATTCGCATATGCTTCTATACGAAAAGTTAGAATTCGCAGATGTCCTAATACGAAAAGTTTGATTTAAATTTTCTAAGGACAAAATTCGTACGTACCTTCATGCGAAAAGTGAAGAACTCGCATATAGAAGGATACGAATTGTGAGGATTTCGCATATGTACCTCGTACGAATTCTTGAGGATTTCGCATAACTTTTTGAAATTTTTTCGAAGTCCAGATGTCGTATCGATGCGAAAAGTTTTTGAATTTGAAAATTTTTCTAAGTGAAGAATTCGCATCAACCTGTGATACGAAATCCTTATGCGAAAATCTTGAATCTCAAAATTTTTCAAAGTAAAGAATTCACTTAAGAGACTTATACGAATTGTGAAGAATTTGCATCTAGCTATATACGAATTCTTAGAATTCGCATACTAGTTCATACGAATTGTGTTGATTTTGTTCATCTCTTGTATGTGAATTGTGGATTTTGTGCGAATTCTGATTTCTCTTGTACGAATTCTTCATGCTATACGAATTCTAATGCTTACTTTCATGCGAATTTCTCTTTAATCTCTTGTATACAAATTATATACTTGGAAGTTTTTGGAAAATCCATTTTTTCTGAAAATTTTTAAGTTCTGCTTCTGTTAATTCATTTTTTCGGACTAACGATCAATTCTAGCTAAATTTTTTTTGCAGAATTATCAGAATGTCTAAAGACCTTCTTTCAATGGGTTCGCAATCAAAGCCTCCGGTGTTATCTGTTGGAGAGTATGCTCAATGGAAGAGGTGGATGACTCAGTTCCTGAATCACAAGAATCGTTATTACATGAAATCAATTATTGATGGACCAGTGGAAGCTGTTGTAACTGTTCCAGGCCAAGCTGCTACTGACACTTCTCCAGAAATACCAGTTCAGTATGTGCCTAAACCATATCAGTATTACAGTGAGAGGGAGAAGGAACTGGCCAAGATAGACGAGGAAACCCTCATATACTTAACCATGGCAATCCCGAACAACATCTACAATCGTGTAGACAGTCGTGAATCTGCTAAAGCCATGTGGAATGAACTTGAGAGGCAGTTCCAAAGAACAGAAAGGTCCATCCAAGCTAAACTGAACCAGAGCTACAATGCTTATGAAGGGTTTCATGCTAGAGAGGGAGAAACACTCATAGACACGTACAAAAGATTCAATGTGATCTTAAATGACTCGAGGAGGAACGGGATGAACAAGTCGATATCGGAGATAAACTATGTTAGAGCATATATTTGTTGGATACAAGATCATGAAGTCAGAAGGTCAAAGTCAAGCAAATCAAAGCTCAAAGTCAACTCTCAAAGTGAAAGTCAAATTTAACTTTGTAATAAAGTCAAAAGTCAAAATCTTGTATTTTAGTTTTAGTTGTTTGAGTGTTTCTATAGTCTGAGTGTTTAGTGTCGTGAGTATTTTATTCTTTGGTATAAATAGGGATATGGCTTGTTGTGTTGAGGGTGTAGTTGTAACAAAGAGAAAATATTGTTTGAGAACTTCAATTGTATTCATGATCTGTGATTGAAATAAAGAATGGAAATTGATTGAAACTATTATTGTCATCTTGTTTACATTGTTATCTGGGATAACAATTGGTATCAATGTAAACAAGATGACAATAATAGTTTCAATAAATTTCCATTCTTTATTTCAATCACAGATCATGAATACAATAGAAGCTCTCAAACAATATTTTCTCTTTGTTACAACTACACGCTCAACACAGCAAGCCATATCCCTGTTTATACCAAGAATAAAACACTCACGACACTAAAAACTCAGACTATAGAAACACTCAAACAACTAAAACTAAAATACAAGACTTTGACTTTTGACTTTATTACAAAGTTGACTTTGACTTTCACTTTGAGAGTTGACTTTGATCTTTGACTTGCTTGACTTTGACCTTCTAACTTCATGATCTTGTATCCAACAAATATATGCCCTAACAATCTCTCCTTTTGGATTCAAGATCATCTCTAAAAGATTTTGCAATACAATCTCCCTCTTAAGCTCAATTTGTACAATCTCTCCTTTTTTTTCCAGATTATCATCAGATTAAATCTCCCTATTTTCTTAGCAATCTCCCCAAAGTCTGTCTTCAAAAATAATAACAATCTCCCCAAGGTTGTAAAACCTCTTTCAGACATCGGAAAGAAATTATCTACATATTCGGCTCAGTTTGCTTCAGCAAATAGTCTTCAAAGAAAATTTCAGTAAAATCTGCTCACATTCTGAATTCTTTGAACTTTCTCTGTTTCAGCTTGCAACAATCTTCAACAATCTTTCTTCAAATGAACTATTTTGACATAAATTTCTTCTTTAAGCTCCAACTATTCTTGAACATATCCAAAACTATTTTAAACTCTTCTCAAACATTTCTTGAACCTTTCTCCCATCTATCACATTTCTTGATTCTGTTTCCCCCTTTTTGATGAATGAAGCATGAAATCATCAAAAGCTTACAAGAAATGTCTTTAATCTGTTCTGAGCACTGATCTTTTAACAATGAGGCACTGACTATTCATTGATCCAAAAAAATATTCATCCGAATCTTTGCAAATTCAGACAAAATATGACTGTAACACCTGAATCAACAAATGAATCAGTTAAAATGCCTGTCAGTAACACAAAGTCACTGTGTGTAACGAATACACATTGGAAAGGAGCTTTTTGATGTTCACTCCCCCAGGTCTTCCATTCAATCATCGAATAACACAAGTTTATTCTATGAACGTTTAGACAGAAAAACGAATTCTCTGTGTGTACGTGCTTGTGTTTGAAAGAATTAAGCACAAATGATTGCTTTTGATAGGCTCAAAATTGTGTAAACCATTGAGACAACAACAGTTAAACACAAACTCGATTGTGCATGATCGAAGTACGAAGGTGGGGCAGAATTTCTTGTTTTTCAATATCCAGATTTTCCAAATGAAAACCAGATAGCATATGTGCTGCGTCCCCTTTAAAATATGAAACATTTTCTTGTTGAGAAGAAAATGAGTAGCTGGTGGGGTTTTTATCAAGAGTTGGCATGGGCTAGTTGCCTTTTTCAATAATGTTCACGAAGAATTGTGAAACACTAGAAATGTGGCTGCCCGACTCAGAAAAAGTTGGTGCAGAGTTTGATATTCTATTACTCTGTTCTCACACCCTCTTTCTTTTAATCATTTAAGCTTGCTTCTAACTAAACTCTCATTCCCATTTTACCTCATCACTCAACCCACACTCTGTTATTTGACTCCTCACTCTTCGATTACTCAAGGATTAACTTCTTGGGTAGGAAACACTGGTTAACGTGAATCCATAGAAGTTCAGTGTAAACTCACACAACGAACCCATGTAATCCTAAAAGTATAAAGTTGCTCAAAATGGTTTAACTTTGCAGTTAAAGCACAAGAATACAAGTCAGATGTTTGTATGCTCATAGATGTAATCATGAAGATTTGAGCATTTTAAACATTGAAGATATTTCAAAAACAAGTATATGAATTGTAAGTCCAAGATCACTAGAACTTCTAGAGAGAGAAAGTAGAGAGAGAGACAACAAAAGCGTAAGATAGGATTTCTATTGATAGTGCGTGTCAGGTACTTTCAACCAACAAGACCAAAGGAACTTAAATACCCTTGGTCAGATACAATACTGATAAGCACTAAACACAATATTGACCAAGTCCTATAAATACAATGATTACTATAAAATCAGACCTAACAATCTCCCCCTTAGTAATCATTGGCGCTTTGGTCTTCAAAAAAATTATCTTCTAAATCAGCACGGACCAACAAAGCGACTTTGAGAAGCTTTCTGACTTTTAAAGAAAAAATTTCTTCTCAGCATCTTGCAGATTGAAATTTTCTTTGCTGCTTAAGCTCAAGACGATACACCTCTTTTGAATGATCTCGAATGAACTGTGATGTTCGGAGCAGGAACAGCAAAAGAATTTGATGTAGCTGAGAGAATAAAATCTTTGAGCGAATCTTGATCAGCAGATAATCTTTTGAGCTCTTTGTCTCTTAAAATTCTCCTTGACTTCTCCCCCTCATGACCTTGATGATCTTGATCAACTTGGTCATGTAAATGTTGGAGACGAGACAGCGTAATATCTGCAAAATTAAAGAAACAGAGAAAACAGGGAAGTTTGCGCTTCATGTTGGAGGCGCAAACCAAGGTTTGCGTTTCATGAAGGAAGCGCAAAACAAGGTTTGCGTTCCACATGTGACGCGCAAAACAAGGTTTGCGTGTCATGTGGGAGGCGCAAATCTGCCTTGGAAATTTTTTTACAATTTTAAGCTCTTTGACTCCCCCTACATAAATGCACTAGATAAGACAATTCAAGATAGCATTCATGTAAAGAAAAACAGACACTCCCCCTCAAAAACAGATATAATCTTTGAAATACATTCTCTTTGTTCACCCCCCCTTGAATAATGCATAAACCCATTAAAATATATTTATGAGAACACAATGATCAAATATTAATGTAGAAAGAAAAAAAAAATACTGAATTTAAATTTTGAAACAACTAAACATATAAAATTTTAAACACTAAACAAATAAACTTCTACAGAGTAAAATATTACAAATTTATCAATCATTGGAAATCAAACATATGTTGTAGGATACAAGAACGAGTTTCATTGCATATCAAGTTAAGACATGTTCAGTTCCAAAAACTTCCAGCAATCTATTCAGTGTGCTCACATGCAAATCTTCAATTAGCTTCAAGAAAATGCAATTCTAAAAATCTTATAGAGAACTTTGCACGTACTGACACTAAGTCATCAAAAATTAAGACTTTCACAAATTTACAGGTTTGTCGCAACTCAAATATATCACCAAGTATCATGAGATATGTGCACATTGGCATCTTTTAGCAGTGTGCTCATTGGCATCTTAACATGAGTGTGCTCTTTGGCATCTTTTAAGCTCGTGCACTTTGGCATCTTTTGATCAAAAAGTTTATTAAGTAAAGAACATGCCGTAAACGTAACTTTCTATCTAACCCTATTGGAGGATTTGGGTCAGCCGCTCCCAGACCAGTTGGCCTTAGGGGACTAGGTGTCAAGAACCCCTTGGAACTTACTTTCCCAAGTCAGAAAGGCTACATCGACATATCCTAAACCCATTCATACCAATAAAACATGACTTTCGATCTGATTCTATAGAAGGATTTCTGTTCGATCACTCCCAGACCAAATGACCTTAGGGGACCAGATGACATTAAAAGGCAAACTTAGCTATGAACGACAAACAATGATGAGTTTTCGTGACGAAGACGCATTGTTGAAAGTTGTCGTTGAGGACAAGGAACATGAAAAAAGATACTTTAAGAAAGAAAGAGAAACCTTGAGAACAAAGATTTCAGAACTTGAGAGAAACTTAGTTAATTTAAATTCTGAAAAGGGTGAATTCAAAATTAAATTTGAAGCTTGCTTTCAAGAAAGAAATGAGGCTTACTGTAAGATTAAACAACTGGAAGACCTTAATCTGAAAAGAGGACAGATTGAGCAGACATTATATTTGTTGACAAACAAACTCCAATACGTCAGATTTTATAATGCTAAAACGGGATTAGGTTTATCTGAAAATGATGTTTTGAAGAAAGCCCCAGAAAACTGGTATAATTTTGATAAATTGGGCTTGAAAGCAAAGAAAATCCTAGATATTCATGACACTTTTGTTAAAGCTGAAACTCCGAAATCTAACACTTCGTACAAAGGTAAAGAGGCAGTGGATGATGGTACGTCTAGTTGTGCTGATTCACAAACCAATTTTAAATCAGTTGGATTTCAATACAATGATTTAAACAAGAACTATAAAAATAGAAAACTTGAATTTATTGAGTTTGAATCATTGTTTTCCACACCATCTTCAACTGAATCAACCAATGATGACAAAATTATTCCTGAGACAGAATGTCAGTACGACGAGTATGAGTCGGACACTGATATTGATGCTCAGACTCCAATATCTTAATCCATTATTTTTGAATCTTCAAGTCAAGCTAAGATAAAAGAGAATTAAAATGTCATGAATTCAAACATTCAAAAAGAGTTTGTTGATAAAATGATTGAGGAGATTTTTGATGACATGATTAATTCCTTAGATCCTGTTCCAATCATGAAGAAGCTTGAATCCAACTCTGTGATTGATCAAACATCTGATTTTGAAAAACAAATCAAAAGTTTACAAAAGACTCTTGAGGAGTTAGAAGACGAGAATTGTGATCTCCGATTTAAATTAGATAAATATTCTGCAGAGAATAAAGAGCTTTGTAAAGAACTTAATGATTTGAAAAATGATTTGTTCAAGAAAAATCTGAATGATAAAAAGATGTTTGATGATCAAAAATGGAATTTTCGATCAAATCTAGAGTTTGAGACTTCAATAAAGCCTACAGTTGTTTACTCTGAATGTCCTGAATATTTACCAAGCATTTATGAAAAAGGAGAGACTTCTGGAATTTTAAAAAAGAGTTCATCCTTTAAGAAGAAAACTAATAAAGTTTCCTTTCATGTTTCAGATCTGAATAAAGGTGGTGGTAAAGGAGATTGATGAAAAAAAGATAGTGACAAGATAGTTTGTAAAGATCTTGTTGAAAAAGATTGTACTGTTACTAATAGTGTTGATTTTTCATGTAAACGTTCAAACGAAAATAAATGTCAAGATTGTTTGAATAGATGTACTTCTTTTGATAAATCAAAAATATTGACATTTGCTCGTAAGAACTTATTTTGCAAACACTGTGGTGACAATGCTTTTTCACTGTACTCCATTCCTCCCAAGCCAAAATTTGTTAAAAGAGTTTTTAAAGCTAAAACTGTCCCCAAGTCCTCAACACAACACATTAAAGTGTTTCAAGCTAAGTCGGTTAATCTTTCTAAGAAAAAACAATTTCATGAATTTAATGTCAAAATGGTCTGGAAATGGATGCCAAAGCCTAAGAATGATTGGAGAGTCAAGGCTAAAGTATATGATATTAAGAAACTGCATGATGCAAACAAGAAAGGACCCATCAGGATATGGTTACCTAAAAAAAAGTGATTTGTTCCTTGTGCAGGCCTGTCATTTGTGGTTCGTTGACTCAAGATGCTCTCGACATATGACAGGATATAAGCATTTATTACATAATTTTGTTGAAGAACCTGCAGGAACAGTAAGTTTTGCAAATTATGAGCTTCAAGGATTTATCAGAGATACGGTTCGCTAAAGAACGACACTGTAACCATCAAGAAAGTACTATACGTGGAAGGACTCGACCATAACTTGTTTAGTAAAAGTCATTTCTGCGATAGTAACTATCAAGTTCGGTTTACAATCACTCTTTGTTTTATTGAAGATCCGAACGGTTATGAGATATTTTGGCTGAACGATATGGTAATCTTTATGTGGTAAACTTTCCAACGTTTTCAGCTACACGTCCTGTATGCTTACTTGCAAAAGCATCGAAGGCTCAAAGTTGGACATGGCATCGGCGCTTGTCTCATCAGAACTTCAAGGCTATTGATAAATTAGCGAGACAAGGAATTGTGAAAGGTCTACCTGAGATGAGGTTTGAGAAGGATTCACTTTGTCCCGCATGTGAAAAGGGAAAGATGAAACGAAGTTCACACAAATCAAAGATTGAATCTTCTTGCTCAATGCCTCTGCAATTAATTCATATGGACCTTTGTGGCTCTATGCGTACTCAGTCTATTAACGGTAAAAAGTACATTCTTGTGATGATAGACGAGTATTCAAGGTATACTTGGTTGGAATTTCTGCGAAGCAAATCTGATGCACCAGATCTGATCATTGCCTTCAGCAAGAAAATCCAAGTTCGCCTTCAATTGCCGATAAAGACTTTGCGAAGTGACAATGGCACAGAGTTCAAAAATGATACTCTTCAAAGTTATCTCACCTCTGCTGGGATTTCTCACAACTTCTCTGCTGCCTACACTCCACAACAAAACGGTGTTGTTGAAAGGAGGAATCAAACTTTGGTCGAAGTTGCAAGGACAATGTTGGCATATTCTGGTCACCAATGTACCTCTGGGCTGAAGCCGTTGCAACCGCCCGTTTTACTCAAACTCGGACGATTGTGGTTAAAAAATTTAATAACAGTGTATGAACTGATTAATAAAAGAAAACCGAAGATTAAATTTTTTCGTGTCTTTGGTTGTAGGTGCTATCTCTTAAATGACCGTGATAACCTTGGGAAGTTTGACAAGAAAGCTGACGAAGGCTACTTTGTAAGATACTCTCTCACGTCTAAAGCCTATCGTGTATACAATAGACGGACCAAGTGTATCATGGAAAGCGTGAACGTGTCATTTGATGAAAATACTACTTTGAGTTCTGAACATAACAATTTAGAACTCAAGCTTAAGGAAAAGGCTTCTATTCAAAGCAGAATAGAACCCGAATCTACACAGACTAAGTTTTCTAACTCATCAGTTGTTACATCTGAGTTAGATTTATTATTTCTTGATGCTTTGATGGACATATGTGCCGATTTTCACAAATCAGGCGCGCCCGCATCAACCTTAGAGGTCCCAGTAATTACTGAAGACATATCTGGACCTTCTGAACCAATCACTACTACAACTTCTTCAAGTATATCTACACCGAATGTTTCTGACAATACTAATACTGAGTCTGCTTCTGCAGATACAAATTCTATACGAGAAGTCCCGAGCACTTCCTCTGTCGCTCCAGAGTTACCTAAATCAGAAACACCTAAACAAGATGTTCCATCTACATCTGAAGTTGTACCTGCTGTTCTTGACGAATATAATGAACACAATACGCAAGAATCTGTTCAACCACTTCCGAGCACAACACGTTGGACGAAAGATCACCCCCTGCACAATATTATTGGAGATATACAAAGTGGTGTTAAAACGCATGCAATATCAACTAACTTTTGTTTATACTCAAGCTTCCTTTGTTCCTTAGAGCTGTAAAAGGTCTCTGAAGCTCTAAATGATCCCGATTGGATTCTAGCAATCCAAGACGAGCTTCTACAATTTGAAAGGAATAAGGTTTGGCGATTGATCCCACTACCGAAAGGTAAATCTGTGATACGGACAAAGTGGGTATTTATGAACAAAAGGGATGAGGCTGGAGTTGTGGTAAGGAAAAAAGATCGCCTGGTTGCAAAGGGTTATTGTCAATAGGAAGGCATAGACTACGATGAAACGTTTGCACCTGTTGCCCGGATCAAAGACATCAAAATCTTCTTGTTCTATGCAGCATGTTAGACTGATATTGTATTCAATATTAAAAGTGAGGGTCTAGTTTGTAATTGTTGTTTAGTTTGAGAGTTTTATTATAAAGTCAACAAAAGTTGACCTAGTATAAATAGCTTAGGTTTCTTTGTAATCTGTAAGTACGAAAGCTTACATTGAGAGAACAAAAGATTGCACATTAGAGAGAAAACATAACTCGTAGAAAGTTAGATATATGACATTTGTGAGATCTGTGATTGTATTGTAATCTTGTGACATTTATACAATATTGTTATTCCCAGATTCTAGTTCCTAAATGAAATTAATCAAAACAAACACAAACAAGAATCAATTACCTGTTTGATTTCACTTTCAAATTCAACAATTACAATCTTTCTCTCTCTAGAACTCCCTCTCTCTCTCTCTACAGATTTCTCTCTCTAAACGTATTCTCTTTGTTAAGCTCTCTCTGATAGTTACAATCCCTAAACAGAAAATACAAGGTACACAGTATTTATACCTACATCTAAAATACAAGGAAATTAAAAACAAAATACAAATACAAATACTTTGACTTTTATTACAAATAGACTTTGACTTTGACGAGATTTGACTTTCTTCAGCTTTGACTTTCTTGGACTTTGAACTTCAGTTTTCTTGATCTTGTATCCAACATATTTATTCTCTAACAATCTCCACCTTTGGATTCAAGATCACTGTTGAAAGATCTAGCTATTCAGTCTTCACTTTAAGCTCTGTCAGTACAATCTCCCCTTTTTCTTTGACGGTATTCTTTCCAAAACTGTCTTCAAACGATTAACAATCTCCCCAAAAATTTCACAATAATACTTTCAGACTTTGGAAAGAAATTATCTTCAGAATCATCTCGAATTGCTTTAGCAAATAATCTTCAAAGAAAATTTCCTCAAATCTTCAGAAATTCTTTGATCTTCTTCGAATCTTCAAATTTTTACTATGAACTTTTCTGACTTAGACATTTCTGAAAATCATCTCTCAAACCTTTATCATTTTTTGATACCATCTCCCCCTTTTTGATGATTTGAGCATCTATATCATCAAAACTTTTCATCCAATAAATGTCTTTGAACATTCTGATATGTCAAACTGAGCCATTGATTCTGTGATCCATAGTCAAGTATTCATCCAGATATTTTCAAATCTAGACAAAATAAGAACATGTAACTCCTGAATCAACAAATGAATCAGTTAAAAGCCTGTCAGTAACATAAAGTCACTATGTGTAACGAATACACAATATAAAGGAGCTTTTTGATGTTCACTCCCCCAGGGGTTCCATCCAATCATCGAAATACCACAAAGGAAATTTCTATGAATGTTATGACAAAGAAACAAATTCTTTGTGTATTCGTGCATGTGTAGAAAGAATTAAGCACGAATAATTGCTTTATAAGGCGTAACATAGTTTAAACCACTGAGACAACAGTAGATAAACACAGACTCAATGCGCATGATTGAAGTGCGAAGGTGGGGCAGACTTCCTTCTTTTTCAATATCCAGATTTTCCAAATGAAAACCAGATAGATTATATGCTGCGTCCCCTTGAAAATGTGAAAATTTTCTTTTTGAGAAGAAAATGAGTAGCTTGTGGGGTTTAGTCAATAGTTGGCATGGGCTGGTTTCCTGTTTCAATAACATTCACCAAAGAGTTGTGAAACGCTAGTAATGTGGCTGCCCGGCTCAGAAAGTAGTTGGTGCAGAGTTTAATATTCTTTTACTCTGTTCTCACACCGTCTTTCTTTTGATCATTAAGCTCACTACTAACCAAACTCTCTTTTACATTTTACCTCATCACACCCACACTCATTTCTTTTAGACTCCTCACAATCAATCTTTATGGATTAACTTCTTCGGTAGAAATCACTGGTTAACGTGATTTCATAGAAGTTCATTGAAGTCCTAGCACAAAGAACCCATATTTCCTATGAAAGCATAAAGTTGCTCAATATGGTTTAACTTTATCAGTTAAAGCTCATATACAAATGTCAGATGAATGTAAGCTCATAAAATATAATCATGAATATTTGAGCATTTGAAACATTGAAATATTTTCAAACAAGTATATTGAATGAATGAATATGAATGCAAGAGACTTGTTTGAAAATCTGACATTGTATGAAAATGATCAGAAATGAATGATAAATCAATTAAGGCTTATGGTCAAGAATAATGGATATAGTCTATATGAAACAAAAATATAGACATTCTTGAACTAAACGCTTCGAAATGAAAATACGTTCAAATTTCTTTGAAGTACAAGTGGGGTGTCTTACCATCAAAAAATTGTTTCAATATGAGACATGGTAAGAACAATGTAAACAAAAAGTCAAACCGGTGTGTGTGAATACTTGAAATTATAAAGAAAAGACAATACACAAGTATTTATCTTCGGAAACACACGGTTTGTAATCATTTAAGCACAAATAAAATGAAAACATTTAAAATCACACTCCTAATTCATGAAAACTGTTTAAGAATCGGGAAGTGATTTGAACATTTAAGAATATGTTTTCTATGATTGAAAGTTGTCCTTCTTTCAACCATATATGAGATTAAGATAACAAATTAACCTTTTCTCACAATCTTAAATCTCATGAAGTCAAGCTGAATTCATAAAGATATGATCTTGTCAGCTTCTCTCATCCTGCATAAGTCTCAAAGTCTAGTCAAAACAAATTTATTCACAAATTTATTTGAAAAATAAAAGACATAAAGCAGTAAAACGATTAAAGTACGAGTTCTGATTTGAAATAATCAGAAATCATAGTCTTACTCCTTTTGACTTGGCTTATATGCTCCCCCTAAAATCATGCATTACAAAAATTTTGTCAGTGAAATAAAATGCAGAAATTAGTTATGCTCCCCCTCAAAATAATGTAGATCACCTTTAATCTTCTCTTACTCCCCCTGAGATTATGAGCAAACAATTAAAGTGCAGATATCCTTCAGACATAAAAATAAAGAAAATGAAGAAAAATAACAATACGTAACTTTAGTAGGTAACAACCGATTATGTTTTCAGATTTAACAAACCAAGCTTAGAGACAAGAAAATTAAATCTCTTTTCATCTAAGGGTTTGGTAAATAAATCTGCAAGTTGATAATCTGTTTTTACAAAATAAAGTTCAATTGTTCCTTTTTCTACATTATCTTTGATAAAATGATACCTTACATCAATGTGTTTGGTTTTCGTATGTTGGACAGGATTAGCAGATATCGCGATTGCACTCTTCGAGTCACAATATATTGGAATTTTATCAAACTTGAATCCATAGTCTCGTAGCTGTGTTCGCATCCACAGAACTTGAGAGCAGCAACTGGCAGCAGCTACATACTTTGCTTCAGCAGTCGATGTGGAAACGCATAATTGTTTCTTTGATGCCCAGCTAACGAGCTTGTCTCCAAGGAATTGAATGTGACCTGAAGTACTTTTTCTGTCCAACATACAACCTGCATGATTTGCATCTGAATAGGCAGTCAGTTGAAACCCAGTATCCTTAGGATACCACATACCAAGACCTCCAGTCCCCTTCAGATACCTAAAAATCCTTTTGACAACAGCCAAATGGGATTCTTTAGGAGCAGCCTGATATCTAGAACATAAACATGTTGAAAACATAATATCTGGTCTACTAGATGTAAGATACATTAACTATCCTATCATACCTCTATAAGTTCTAACATCAACACTTTTATCCGATGGATCAGTGCTAATCTTAGTACCTGGTGCCATCGGGGTTCCAATTGGTTTGCAATTTTCTATATTGAACTTCCGAAGAATATCCAAAATGTACTTAGATTGATTGATAAAAATCCCCGTTGAAAATTGTTTAACTTGTAATCCGAGAAAGAAATTCATCTCTCCCATCATACTCATTTGAAAACATGACACCATGAGGTTAGAAAAGTTTTTGCAAAATTTAGGATTTGTAGAGCCAAATATTATATCATCAACATATATTTGAATAAGGATGATATCAGATTTTTCCTTTTTTATGAACAAAGTGGTATCAACCTTACATTTAGAAAAACCGGACTTGACCAAAAATTTAGATAGAACATCATACCATGCTCGAGGGGCTTGTTTTAAACCGTACAGGGCTTTGTCCAAGATATAGACATGATCTGGCTTATCTGGATTGACAAACCCTTCAGGTTGAGACACGTACACTTCCTCTTTAAGAATGCCATTCAGAAAGGCGATTTTCACATCCATCTGAAAGACTGTGAAATTCTTATGAGCTGCGTAGGCTAGAAACATGAGGATTGCTTCTATGCGCGCTACTGGAGCATACGTCTCATCGTAGTCTATGCCTTCCTCTTGCCGGTAACCTTTGGCAACAAGTCTAGCTTTGTTCCTTATGACGATACCATCTTCATCCTTTTTATTCTTGAATACCCATTTAGTGCCTATCTCGGTTTTACCTTCTGGTTTTGGAACTAATCTCCAAACCTTTAGGTCTTCAAACTGATTGATTTCTTCTTGCATAGCAGATACCCAGTCCGAATCAGCAAGAGCCTCTGTTACTCGCGTGGGCTCAATCTTACTTAGTAATGAGTCATGCATACATTGATTAAGAGTCGCTGACCTAGTTTGTACAGACTTGTTGAGATCTCTAATTACTTGATGTAAAGGATGCTCTTTGGTCCAACGATGTTCATGAGGGAGTGGAGTAGATACTGATTGAACATGATCATCATCTAGAAATCCACTATCAGACTCTGCAGTTTCAATAGTAGGAGGGAGGTTTGCAGTTGAAGTATCAGGCGCAGAAGCATCAGTTAAATGCAGACTCTGGCTGTTGAGTAGACAGTGTATTACACCCAACTGAAACAGTTACTTCTGGCTCAGCAGTTACTTGTATATCTTCAACTGTAGGAGTAGATGTTGGAATGTGAGTTTCTGACTGAACGGGGATACAAGTTCAGTTAAAACTTCTGAAGTGACTGGATGATTGCAACTTGTGTCTTCAGACCTGTCAGTCACAGCAGATTTAGATACATTAGAACCTAAAAACTCATCATAAAAGAATTTAAATAACAAATCTAAATCAGTTAAATGTGAAATAGAAGTAGAAGCGTTATTCGAATTATCGGCTGTAGAAGCAGGTTCTGAACTGATCTACCCAGAAGCTAATACTCCAGTGATAACGGGTTCTGAACTGAGTTGTTCAGAATCCATGTCTTCATCGAATGTGACATTGACGCTCTCGACAACTGGCTTTGACTTTTTCAGATAAACACGATATGCTGCCGATGTTGAAGAATAGCCAATGAATATACCCTCGTCCGCCTTAGCACTGAATTTATTCAGACTCTCTCTGTCGTTAAGCACGAAACACTTACACCCAAATACGTGAAAATATTTGATTGTCGGTGTTCTGTTGTTGATCAACTCATATGGAGTCTTTTGAAAACGACGGTGTATTATGGATCGATTCTGAGTATGACATGCAGTCGACACAACTTCTGCCCACAAGAATAGAGGTAGATCGGATTGGCTAAGCATAGTACGAGCAGCCTCGACTAGCGTCCGATTTCGCCTTTCGACTACTTCATTTTGTTCAGGCGTACGAGCAGCAGAGTACTGATGTGATATCCCGACCGATTCGAGATATACTTCAACTATCTTGTTTTTGAACTCTGTGCCGTTGTCCGTTCGAAGAAACTTGACTTGTCGCTGCATTTTCACCTGGGTCGTCTTTAAGAAAGTAATGAGAACTTTGGGAGTCTCATCTTTTGATCGAATAAATTTGACCCACGTGTATCTTGAATAATCGTACACAATTACCAACACGTATTTCTTTCCACCCAAGCTTTGTGTTCTCATCGGACCACACAAATCCATATGTAGTAACTCTAGTGGAGAACTGGTGGTTGGTTCAGGCTTTGGTTTATGTGTGGCTCTCTTCATCTTACCCTTCTCACATGCAGCACATAAATGTTCTTTCTCATATTTCAGCTGAAGAAGACTTTTACCAATTTGCCACTAACCAGCTTGTTGATATAACGAAAATTCAAATGTGATAGTCGTCGGTGCCAAAGCCAACTTTGTTGCATCAGAGCTTTTGATAATAAGCAAACATGACTGTCATTCTGGACCTTTGAAAGATTGATGGTGTAGATATTTGTCTTTCGCTTGCCTGCTAAGAGTTTTGTGCCGTCTTCAGAACGAACCAAACATCTCTTAGCTTTAAAGTTGACCTCTAACCCTTTGTCGCAGAATTTACCGATGCTAAAAAATTGTGCCCTAGGCCTTCGACATAACTCACCTTCTTAATCGTTATGTTGTCTTGAATGATGTCACCATATCCTAAGATTGGTGAAAGCTGATCGTTTCCAAATCTGACATTTCCACTGAATTTCTCTGTATAATTAGACAATAAAGCTTTTTGCCCAGTCATATGCTTGGAACATCCACTGTCCAAGTACCACATATGCCGGGTCTGCAAGAGAAATCAGTAAACAAGAGATTTAGGTACCCATTTAAAAACGGGTCCTAACAGAATAGCACAAGATTTTGGTATCCACTTGAATATGGATCCTTCTTTTCATTGAAAACGTTTAAAAACATTTGACCTTGAAGAATACACATGATAAGATCCAAACCAATCAGTAGAATTATGAGAATAAGCAAAATCATTTCTCCGATAATGATAAGATTTAGTAGTAATAGGAGATAATTGAATTAATTGCTTTATTGAATACCGCTTGTAAGAAGTTACAAGGTTTTGTTTATGACAAGCAAGTTGATCAACTACATCATTATCACTACTAACTGATCTATTACAAGAGTTATCAGAAACTGATTCATCTATCTCATCATCCTTCCTTTTTGGTCGCCATTCGGTTCGAGCTTTCGACCTTTTCTTGCTTATATCTGAAACAAAAGATTTATATTTATTAGGAAAATCAGATTTCTGAAAATGAGTTTTCTTTGGTTTACCAGTGTTAATCCGTTTCTGTGATTGCTGTTTCTTATGATTCTTACCTTTAGAATAATATTCAGCAGTCACAGAAACTGTAGATGATTCATCAGTTTTAAGAACACTTGGTAACACTTTTTCAGGTATAAGATAAGTAAAATGATAAGGAAGAGAAGCATTGAAGTCAAACATATCAATTTCTTCTATGCACCGACCATCAGAGTTAAGAAAGTCATTTGCAGACTCAAATAAGTTATCAAAGTTATCAGTTGAAGTTTGAGGTACCTTAGAAACTTCAGAACACTTTGTAGATTTAGTTTGAAAAACCGTGTTCTTTAATACTGTAGAAAACACACTTTGTTCAATATCTACCAAAAGTTTTTCATCAGATAAAACACTTTCAAGCTGAATTATTTTGCTTTCAAGAATGAGTGGAAGAACATAAACCTTCGCAATTGCAGGTTTTGCCTTCATCTCAGAAACAGAATAACTAGCAAAATAATCGTTCGAAAGAAATTTTGGTGTTTCTGAAAGATAACTATCATTTAACTTTGCATAGTCAAATGGTAGTTGCATTTTATTTACATTCTTTCTATTTTCAGTTTCTTTGGCCTCAACTTATTCTGGTAATTTGGTAACAAATTTGAGTTTTAAATGAGTATGTTTACCAGCACAAGCAAGAAAATCAAAATTATAAAGTGCTGGTTGTTTTCTGATGGCTTTCTTTAAGTAATGGGGGTTTTGAAAACCAAGTCCCCATTTTTCCTTAACATCAGCCTCTTCGTTGGGTGCATTGAGAAAAATAGTTTGATCTGTTTGGCCTCTTGCATAAAGTTTGGCTTCCAGACCATTTACCTTCTTTTTCAAAATCTTGTTCTCAACCTGCAGTTTATGAACAGTTAATGCAGAATCTTTCTTCTCAAACTCATACTTAGAAATTTTAACCTCAAAATCAGAAATCTTCTTTTCAAAACAATCTACTTGAAATTTAGAATCAGAAGCAGACTTGCGTAAAGAATCAATTAGATCTTTGTTCCCAATAACCGACTTATTAAGCTCAAAGATCTTGTTGTTTCTTTTAGCAACTCTGTCTTTTTCTTTCTTCAGTTTTACTTGAAGATCATTAAGCTCAACCATCATAGCTTCCATTTTGGTTATGAAATCTTTTTCAGTTAAGTTTAATACCTCATCAGCTATCTCGTCATCTGACTCGTCATATTTCACCGCTTTGCCCATTAAGCAGATATGAGCAGTTTCTTCTTTCTCTTTGTCATCCTCTTGATCAGAATGATCCAACCAAATTTCGTCCTCAGCCATTAATGCTATGCCTGCTTCTTGCTGTTTGGCCAATAGCAGTTTGTTCTGATAATACTGGGAGTTTCGAACCTTTGGCTTTCGACAATCTTTAGCAAAATGTCCAATCTTGCCACAGTTGTAGCATTTAATTGGATCATTTGCAGGCTTTACAACAACGGTGTAATCATTCAGAAACTTCTTCTTTTCTTCCGGCTTCCTTTCCATATACCGGTTCTCTTCATGTCGCTTTCCTTCAACTCTTTCTCGGTGCTCATGATTCTTAGAACTGGATGAAGAGTATCTCTGAGAATTTGATCCCGACTTTTTGTAGAATTTCTTTTGGAAAGCTTGGGTCAATAATAGCATAGCCTGTTTGAGGCTTTCTCCATCATCTCCATCTGATTCTAATTCTGATTCAGAACTTGTAATCACTTTCTTCTTTTTCTTCTTCTCTTTCTTTTCTTTCTTCTTCTCTCCAGCTACCAATGCAATAGGTTTAGGAACTGTCTCTTCCTTCTTTTTCTCAGCTCTTTTCTCTTCCACTTCTTCCTCGTTTTGCCTCAGAGTCTCATATACCTCATGTAACGGTATGTCATTCAGATCCTTCATCTGTTTCATCCTACGTGTATGCTTCTTCCACTCTGGTTGTAGGATGCTTAGGAATTTGAGATTGTTCTCAAATTGCTTCTTTTTCACCTTATTCTTGGACAACTCATTCAGAAGCAAGACAAACCGTTCATATGTATCTTCTAAGCTTTCATTCTATTTGGCTTTAAATTCCTCATAACTGTTGATGCAATTAGCCACTTTCATCTGATTCCCTATCTTGGATCCCATCATCATTTTCTGCAACTGATCCCACATCTTCTTAGCATTTCCCTTGTAGTTGTCTATCTTGACGTAGATGTCATTTGGGATACTTTGAAGAAGAAGTGATCTTGCTTGCTTGTCTGCTTTATATCGTCTTTTCTGTTCCTCTGAATATTGACTATACTCTACTGGAACTGTTTTCATCTTCTGTTCTCTTTCCTCAGTACCATCTTCACTATCAGATGAATCATCATCAGGGATTTGAACTATGATTGGTACCATAGGACCTTCTGTAATTGACAACATAATGTTTTCTCCGTTTGCATGTCTGTCTACAAAATCCAGAAATCTGTCTTTCCACTGTTCATATTCTCCTTTGAACAGAACAGGAGGCTTGACATCAGTGCCAATAGAAAGAGCATCTTTTGAAGTCATTTTGATTAAACCTGTTTGAAAAATATATGCAATAAGAAACTAGAACTGATCGTTAGTCCAAAATTTGAAATCACAAAAATACAAGAAATCTTGAAATACAAATTCAGGAATTTTGATCATAATCAGAATTATGTCCCCCTCCGCAGACTTATCACGGGGGTCCCACATTACAGTTTTGAAAAATTCTCACAAAAAAAAATTCTAAGTAAAACAAGTTTTGCGTAACACTCTGAATACGCAATCCACACTTTGCATGTCACTTTGAATATGCAAACCACACTTTGCGTGTCACTCTGAATACGCAAACCACACTTTGCGTGTCACTCTGAATACGCAAACCACACTTTGCGTGTCACTCTGAAATGGTTACGCAAAACTTACTTTTCGTATCAAGAAGTGTACGCAAACCAAATCATGCGTGTTGTGTAGCTTACGCAAACCTTACTTTGCGTATCAAGAAGCGTACGCAAACCAAATCTTGCGTGTTGTGTAGCATACCAAACCTTACTTTGCGTTTCGAGTTGAATACGCAAACCTCAATAATGATCACGATGAATTTTCTTGATGAATCTTGCGCAAACCTCGGATGAACTTGCGCAAAATTTGGATCTTGCGCAAACTTCAAAAATCGTTCAGAACCGCACTAAAAACACATCTAGACCTCGAATTCTAACTCGAAACTTTGACAATTTGCTAGTCTAAACATCTAGAACACAATTCTAGCACTTAATTTCGATCAAACAACACAAAAATGTACAAATCAAAGTGAATACAGTGCGTTCAACTCGTGAAACAAAACTCAATAAAATTCCCAAATTCAAGAAAATTACAGTGCAAATCATGAAACAAACTAAACAGACTCGATCAATTACACTTTTCTAACAAAACCTAATAAAAAACAACTCGAAATTCACATAAAAACTCGAAATCGATCTAGACATCAAAGAACACAATACGAACATTCTGAATTTTCTTGATTTCAAATTGGAATCTGCTCTGATACCAATTGTTATTCCCAGATTCTAGTTCCTAAATGAAATTAATCAAAACAAACACAAACAAGAATCAATTACTGTTTGATTTCACTTTCAAATTCAACAATTACAATCTTTCTCTCTCTAGAACTCCCTCACTCTCTCTACAGGTTTCTCTCTCTAAACGTATTCTCTTTGTTAAGCTCTCTCTGATAGTTACAATCCCTAAACAGAAAATACAAGGTACAAAGTATTTATACCTACATCTAAAATACAAGGAAATTAAAAACAAAATACAAATACAAATACTTTGACTTTTATTACAAATAGACTTTGACTTTGACGAGATTTGAGTTTCTTCAGCTTTGACTTTCTTGAACTTTGACCTTCAGTTTTCTTGATCTTGTATCCAACATATTTATGCTCTAACAAATATTGTTCTTGATAATCTGTGTGTCTGAATATACTGCTAGAAACTGGGATAACAATTGGTATCAGAGCAGATCCAGATTGAAATCAAAAGAAAAATGGAGTTCGTACTATGTTCTTAAGTTCTTGAATCAAAGTTAGAATTTTTGTGCGAATTAGAGTCTGTAATTGGTATAAATGATTTTGTGTATTACTTTCGATCGAATTTGTATAGATTGATTTGTATTTTGTACTGTATTTAAGATTTAATTTTGATTTTGATGAGTTTTCACTTTCACGAGTTTTACGCATTGTAATGTGAATCAAAGTGTAATAGTTTGTGATTTAGATTGAAATTCCTTGGTAAAATTAGGTTCTAGGAGTATAGGTGATCAAGTTTTCAAAGTTTGGGTTCCAAATTTGATGTTTAGATAAGTTTTTGAGCAGATCAGATAGTTTTTTCAAACGAGATCTGACGAACTCACAGAGCATTCAAGAACTCGCAAAACTCATGAAGAACTCGCAGAATGTCTAAGAATTCGCAGAAAGCTTAAAGATTTCGCAGATTGTTCAAGAATTTGCATAGTCATTTCTGGAAAATCACAAGGACAAAATTCGTAATGGTGTCTATAGCGAATTGTGTAGATTTCGCAGAACAGAGTGTTGAGAATTTATAGAATTCGCAAAATGGCTCTTGCGAATTTCACATAATTCATACTAGAGTGATTTACGAAAAGTTTATTTTCAAAATATATCTAAGGACAGAATTCGCAGAAGTTATTCTTGCGAAAAGTTTTTCTTAATTCTTTCTAAGGACATAATTCGCTAGTGTGAGTATTGCGAATTCTGTGTGTTTTTGTTAACCTTGCGAATTCTTTACATTTAAGTGTTGTTTGCGAATTCTTTGTTCTGTCTTGTACCTTGCGAATTCTAGACTTGTTAAAATTTTGGAGTTTTCATTTCTGAATTTTTTTAAAAGGTTTTCTGTATCGTTTGATTTCATTTGGACTAACGATCATTTCTTGCATTTTCTTTAGATTTCAAGATGCCATACACAAACGAGAAAGGAAATCTGGTGCTAACTAACAGAGATTGTGCTTTAGCGTACATGCCAGAGATTCCAAAAATGGAAGCTGAACTCAAGAGTTTAAAGATCCAAAACTCATCTCTTCTCAATGAAATTAATATGTTGAAAGAAAATTCAAAAGATTCAAAGAAAGATTTTATCTGTTCAAACTGTATCTCTAACTTCAAAACTGATTTTGCAGGTATTATTGAAGCAAGAGAGAAAGAGATTTCATATTTTCAAGACAAGCTGAAAAGATCTGAAAGTCTTAATTCTAGCTCTACATGGTCAAAGAAGGAGTTGATGGTAAGAGAGCTAGATGAGCTGAGAAGAAGAGCAAACATCTCAAGTGAAACTTGTGAAGACCTGAGAAAGACAAATTCTTAAATATTTGCTGAAAGTGATAAACTGAAAGATCAAGTCTTTAGTCTTGAGGTTGAGATTAATATAATGAAGGAAAAGGCAACCCAAGTCAAAGACAACACAAAAGCTCAAGATGAAATGTAGAAGATTGACTGATTGAGAAAAAGAGAAAGATAATGTTGAGCTGAGAAAGAAAGTTTCTGAACTAGTTGATTTTGAGAAAGAAAGAAAAGCTTTTGCTCAAAAGTTCTCTGAATATTCCAGAAAAGCTTTTGAAGAAAAGAAATCAGTGGAGCTGAAATGCATTAAAATTTCTGAACAAGTGTCAGATTTTGAGAAAGTTATTATCTTGGAAAGAGAAAAGTTTTCTACACAAAAGAAGAAGATAGTTGAGCAAAAGAGTTTAGAAAAAGATTTTAAAAAAGAGAGAAAAGTGTTTGAAACAAAGATAGAAGAGTTTACTAAAAAGCTATCTGAGCTGTCAACAAACATTCAGAAGGAGAAGAATGCAAAATCTGAGTTGTATAAGAAGTTTGATATAATGTCAAAGGAAAGAAACCGTTTGTCTACAACTATCAAAGAACTTGAGGAGATCATGTTCAAGGTGATACTAACTGAGCACAAAACGCTAGAATCAATAGCTCAATCACCAAGAGATTATCTAGCTGCATCCGAATGCTCATTTAAATCAGCAGCAAGTTCAGTTTTCACACATGTTTCTATTAATCCTTTATTTGATTCAGCTGACAGTCATACTTCTAAATCAAATGATCAGATTCGTCCTTCTAACCTTTTCTATGACAAAAATGTTGATGATTCAGGTAACATCCAAAAGGACAAGTCTCAGAAGAAAACGTTTTGGAGAAGGAAAGATGAGAAAGAAAAGTGGATTTGGAAAGTGAAAAGTTCCTTGGAGGAGAAGAAGGAACAAAAATCATTTGTGCATACACAAAATGCTAAAAGGAACTATGCTTCGAAAGGTAAAACTTTTGGCAAACCTGATCTGGTTTACACTGTTAATCAACTGATCAGGTTAGCTCAAAAGAAAATTAGTTGTTCCTACTGCGGTTCAAATGATTTTGTGAACAAAAATTATGATAATAGCTGGTATGGTTCTTATTTTATTTCTCCTACTAAAACTGCAACTAATAAATCTGGATCCAAATACCAGTGGATACCAAAAGTTAAATCTGTGTTGCAGGCACCCAAGGTTTAAGGGGGAGAAAGAACCAAGGCTTCTGAATAAATCAGTTCAGAACCCGTGCTTCAAAGAACTATGGCTTTTGTAAAATTGAATATTACTATTCTCACCAGAGCATATGTAATATTGGCTTCTGATTAAATCAGATCATAACCCGTGCTTTATTCGCAAAACGGATCATTACTATTCTCACCGGAGAATAAGTAATCATGGCTTTTGAATACTTATGTTCAAAACCCGTACTCAAATGTTTTTCTTCTGATGGATGCTTAACTGAAAACATCTTTTCTAGAAGTTTTTGATTTGAGGGGGAGTTAACTGCTATATCTTTTAGGGGGAGGAGATAATAGTTTGTTATCCTATCATTGTTATATTTTTCTGATAGTTTGAATTTTTACAAGTATCAAGAGAAAGGATATCTGATATTTTTGTCATGGATACTTAAAAGAATATATTCATTCCAGGGGGAGTACAGGATTCTGATTTACAAGTATATATTTCTAATCCTTATACTCTATCACTTGTTGAAAGATGAACAACTTTCACTTGTGAAAAATGGTTTCTTAAAATGTTTAAACCACTTCCTATTCTTAAAAGTTTTTCATGAATTGAAAAGTGTGATTTTAAATGATTTTCATTGGATACTTATATGCTTATCTGACCGTGTGTTCTTAAAGAAAAATACTTGTGTATTTTCTTTTCATATACTGTCAAGTATTCATACACAGAACGATTCAGTACCATATTTTTTTGAACTTTGTTATTACCATGTATCAAATGATAAATCTTTCTATGGTAATACTCCCATTTGCTATCCACTGTTGTTTAAATCAAACGTCATTTCTATTATACATGTGCTTTCATTGATAAAATGTTTATATATTGTTCATATAAACAACATTCGTCTTTGACATCCCTTATTATTTTTCTTCATGATAATTTGATCTGATCTTAATCATTGTCAGATTCTCAAAACATTTCTATTCTTTCATGATTATTCATTCATACAAAGTTTTGAGAAATCTTAAATGTTTAAAATGCTCAAATTTCATTCTTATTTGTTATGAGCATACATTCACTGACAACTGATTTCTTGTGCTTTCATGTCAAGAAAATCATTGAGATATGCATGTTTTTAGGAAAATACATGGGATTCGATGTGAGTGTTTAAAAAGAACTTCCATGGATTCACGATAACCAGTATTTCCTACCAGGAAGTATTCCCTGAGTGATTGAGGGGAGAGGGGTCAAAAGATTGAGTGTTAGTGTGTGTAGAGGTAAAATGGAAATGAGAGATTGGTTAGAAGTGAGTTTAAATGATTAAAAGAAAGAGGGTGAGAGAACAGAGTAAAAGAATATCAGACTCTACACCAAACTTCTTTCTGAGCCGGGCAACCACATTACTGATTGGTTCACATTCTTTGGTGACCATCATTGAAAAAGGCAGTGAGCCCATGCCATCTCTTGCATACAACCCCACCAGCTACTCATTTTTTTTCTTAAAAAGAGAATGTTTCACATTTTCTGGGGAAGCATCACATACGCTATTGGTTCTTCACTTAGAAGATACTGATATTGAGAAAGAAGGAAATTTGCCCCACCTTCGACCCTTTATCATACTCAAGCACGAGCACACAGAAAATTTGTTTTTCTGTTAGAACATTCATAGAAAATACCTTGTATTTTTCAATGATTGAATGGAAGTCCTGGGGAGTTAACATCAAACAAACTCCTTACATTGTACATTTGTTGTACACAGTAGCTTTGTGCTACTGAAAGGCAATTCCAACTGTTTCATATGTTGATTCAGGGTTACCATTCTTATTTTGTCTGAATTTGAAAAGATTCAGATAAATACTTTCATGAATTGACGGCTCATTCAGACCAGATGACAGATTCTCATATCATTCTTTGGAGGAGATTGTTCATTTTGTCAAAGGGGGAGATCATGCAGATTATGCTAAATTGTTCCTTTGGGTAGATCATTCAAAGACTGAGCTGACCTTGAACAAGTTTTAATGATTTTGATTCCCACAAATTATTAAAAAGGGGGAGATGAATCAGAGTTCAAGTTCAGATTGAAAGTTTGTGTTAGAAAAAGGGAAAGATGAATTTCAGAGTCAAATTTCAGAATATGTAATGAAAGAGGGAGATAAATCAAAGTTTAAAGTCAAATGGTATATGGTTGATTGAGAAAGTGAAAGTAAAGATGGAGAATGTCAAAGTTCTGAGAGGAATTCAAAGTTTTGAAGATTTTAATGTTTTTGAAGTCAAAGTTGTTTGAAAAGACAAAGTGGAAGATACAAAAAGGGGGAGATACTTTTCAAATGATATTGAAGTCTGTTAAAGATGTCATAGCTTTCAAGATGTTAAAGTTGAAAGAGATTAAAAGTTGAAGATTTTTCTGAAGATAAGAAGACCTGAAGATTATTGTCAATTTTTTTTTAATCTTTAATCGAAAGGGGAGTTTGTTAGACTGATATTGTATTCAAGATTAAAAGTGAGGGTCTAGTTTGTAATTTTTGTTTAGTTTGAGGGTTTTATTGTAAAGTCAACAAAAGTTGACTTAGTATTAATAGCTTAGGTTTATGTGTCATCTGTAAGTACGAAAGCTTACATTGAGAGAACACAAGATTGCACATTAGAGAGAACACATAACTCGTAGAAAGTTAGATATATGGCATTTTTGAGATTTGTGATTGTATTTTAATCTTGTGACATTTATACAATATTGTTCTTGATAATCTGTGTGTCTGAATATACTGCTAGAAACTGGGATAACACAGCACATAAGAACTTTACTGTCTATCAAATGGACGTAAAGTCAGCATTTCTTAATGGAATTCTGCATGAGGAAGTTTACGTGGCACAACCTGAAGGTTTTATTTATCCGAATCACCCTAATCATGTCTACGTCCTAGACAAAGCACTTTATGGTTTAAAACAGGCACCACGAGCTTGTTATGACACTCTTACTCAGTTCTTACTCGGTTCTGGTTTCAAAAAGGGTACAATTGATACAACCCTGTTCCTTAAAAAGCAAGGTGAGGATTTAATTCTAATCCAGATTTATGTGGACGATATTATATTTGGGTCTACTAATCCAAAATTTTGCAAGAACATTTCTAAAATCATGGAGTCTCGGTTTGAAATGTCAATGATGGGTGAGTTAACATTTTTTCTTAGACTTCAAGGCAAACAGTCACCTAAAGGCATATTCATAAACCAATCGAAGTATATTCGAGACATTTTGAAAAAGTTCAATATGGATGATAGTTCGGTAATGAAAACGCCTTTGGCTACCGGAACACTTTTAGACACAGATTTGTCCGAAAAATCTGTTCATCAGAAAGTGTACCGAAGTATGATTGGATCATTACTGTATCCAACAACTAGCAGACCTAATATAATGTTTGCTACATGCTTCTATGCTAGATATCAGGCAAATCCTAAGGAATCTCACCTGATCGCCGTTAAAAGAATACTTAGATACCTCAAAGGCACTCCCGAGTTAGGCCTTTGGTTAAGGATTCTAGTTTTGAATTAACTGCATATACTGATACTGATCATGCAGGTTATAAACTGGATCGGAAGAGCACCTCTGGATCATGCCAATTCCTGGGATATAAACTGGTTAGCTGGACTTCCAAGAAACAAAACTGTGTTTCTACATCCACTTCTGAGGCATAATACGTAGCTGCGGCTAGCTGTTGTTCCCAAGTCCTCTGGATTAAGACCCAGTTGAAGGATTTTGGTTATTCATACAAGCGTTTTCCCATTTATTGTGATTCTAAGAGCATGATTGCCATAACCGCTAATCCAGTTCAACACTCGAAGACAAAGCATATTGATGTGCGCTACCACTTGATCAAAGATCATGTGGAGAAAGGTGACGTTGAAATGCACTTTGTTCAAACCGACTACCAATTAGCTGATCTTTTCACTAAGCCGTTAGATGAAAAGTGATTCAAATTCTTCATCAGCAAATTAGGTATGTTGAATATGTCTGCTTCAATACCTATCCATGATCTGAGGGGGAGTGAATCTTACTTGTGCTTACATATATGTGTCTTTGGAAATTCTAAACAGTTGGTGATATTCATCAAATACTGACTAAGGCGGAATCATTTCTATAATGATTACCAATATTTTTTTTGTTTTGCAGGTTATTTTCAAGTGACTATGGCTTCTGGATAACTCAGTTCCGAACCCGTACTCAAAAGTTTTTCTTCAAAAGGATGCTTAATAGATAACATCTTTCTAAAGAAGTTTTTACTTTGAGGGGGAGTTCATAATGTTAGCCCCAAATCTGAACCAATGAAAGTATTGAAAATAACTAAGTCTTCATTTAAGTCTTTCAAGGGACATCAACAAGTCTGTCTCTGAAGTCAGTTCAGAGTCAGTCTGAAGAAAGCAAGTCTGAAGAAAGCAAGTCTGTCTCTGAAGTCAGTTCAGAGTCAGTCTCAGAGAAAGTTGTTTGTCTCTGAAGTCAGTTCAGAGACAGTCTTACTTAAAGACATCAGAGAGCTCCTCATCAGAGATCCTAGTTCAGAGCTCTGAAGATGATCACTCTGAATCTCTTGACAAAGAAGAACAGATGACACGTCACCTTGTGATAAGATTTACTTTCTAGAATAGGTCATTGTTCAAGCATGTCTTGATCTTACCTCTTAGGTAAGACACTGTTCAAGCATGCTTCTATTTGTCAGATAAGTACACTATTTACTTTATGGTCCTATAAAAAGGACCATCACCTTATTGTTCAAAGTGTGCTTAAGAAGTCTTATAACTGATAATATAAGTTGAATATTCTATTCCAAGAATATCTTGTTTATCTATTATCTGCTTTATGAACTATGATATTTGAATCTCTTTTGATATTAAACTATACTGCTTCCGCTGTTATTACTCTTATTGTTTATATCATTGTTGTGAGATTAGATCTGGGATCCAACAATTCGTATCAGATCCTTCTTTATTTCCTAAACAAAGTAAGATCGCATCTGCATACTCGGATAGATTTACATCTCATTGATTCTAACTTTCAATATCTTTGCATGTTCAAATAAACCTGGTTTATTAAAGAACACCATATGCTCAAGATTTGATAGTAAATCACTGTTCAATACAAAAAGCATCTGTTCTTCAAATCTTCATCTTTTTCTTCAAAAATGGCAAACTCAAGCATAAGTGCCATTTATACAGCTGGGTCTTTAACAAAACCTCCTACACTTTTAAGGGATGAATATCCCCAATGGAAGATAAGGATGGTAAATTTCTTAAAGGAATGGACAAGGATCTCTTTAGATCAGTAAACCTTGGACCTCACACTCCAATGGTGTTGGTTCCAAGAGTTCCTGCAACAGCAGATATTACTGAAATCCCTGCATATTATGAAAAGAAAACCACAAACTTCACTGATGAAGAAAGTAATATGATGGATAATGACTCATAAGCTGTTAGATTACTGATAATGGCCATTCCCAATGATATCTTTCAAGAACTTGATTCTTGTAAAACTGCAAAAGAGATATGAGATCAGTTGTTAAATCAACTTGAAGGAGGCCTACAAACCCAGAAAAATAGAAGAAATCTATGCATCAATGAATATCATGATTTTCATGCTCTACCAGAAGAAATATTACACCAAACTTACTCAAGATTCAATATTTTTATCAACAAATGCAGAAACTTTGGAGTGATAAGAACAAAAGAGGAAAACAACGTTCTTTTCTTGAAAAGCTTAAATGAAGAATGGTCACAACTGTCCATGTCCATACAAGCCAATCAAGATCTTGAGTCATGGTCATTAACTGACATTTATGGCACTCTTGTTGCACATGAAAAGGAAGTTATGAAGCAAAAATCAAAATTGTCTTTAGGTGGACCCCTTGCACTTGTTTCAAAACAAATTTCGAAAGAAAACAACTATGAAAAGTCACAAAAAGATTTGGAAACAAAAAGAAGATCCAAAAAGGTCCTAATGGCAGAAGAAAATCATTCAGATTCAGAAGATGATATTAATGCCTTCGCCAAATCTCTTGCATTAATCACTCATCAATTTAACAAGAAATTTGGCAAGAAAGTATTTGAAGGAAGGAGAGAGAATGAAGAAAGAAGAAATCCTGAAAGAAGATTTCAACAAGATAGTGTCAGATTTCAACAAGAACCCAGATTCACTCCATATAGTGATCAAAAGGGTACAAACTTCAACAACAATGATACAACTCAACAATCAAGACCTCAACAATCATTTCAACCAAGGTATCCACAACCACAGAGATACTTCAAACCTCAAGAACAGAAGCTAGAGACAAGTACTGTCACTCTTCCAACAAATCAAAATGATGGAAGATGTTTCAGATGCGGAAAACTAGGCCATTTTTCTGCAAACTGTAGAGGAAAACTTCTCAAAGATCAAGATTATTACAAGAACAAATACAAGTACAACGTAAAAGAAAGAGTTCTTGTAGCAGAAATGGAAGACTGCTATCTGGCTCAACAAGCGACGGCGAGGAAGAGTCTTCCAATCTCTGTGGTATGGCTTTTTCAGATGGAAATCAAACTGATGGAGCAACAGAAGACAACTCTGAAAAGGTAAACTCTCTTTACACCTCTGATAGTGATCCAGAAATAGATGCTTTTAAACTAATTAATGAACTTCAAGATCTAGAGAAAAAGTTTCTTGAAGAGAAAAAGAAAAGATAGCAAATGTCAAAAGAGCTCATCTTTTTCAAAAGAGAAAAGAATCTTCTAGAATCAGAAAAGAAAGAATTTTTTCTTGAAAAGACCAAACTTGAAGAATCTCACAAACAAAAAGAAAAATCATTTTCAGAAGAAATAAGAAAAATTGAGAAAGTTTTAAAAGGAAAAGAAGAAGAAGTAAAGAAATCTGAGTATGAAAGGCTCAATTCTATTGCCTTAACCAAATTTTTTCAAAAGGAAAGAGAAATCCTACATCAATCTCTAGATAGAAAAAATCTTCAAATCAAAAGCTATGTTAATGCACAAGGTGTTTTCGACAAAATAAAAACTCAAATGGACTCTCAAGGGCTGGGATTTAATGAGTTGAATTCATTCACTGGATTGGAGAAAACATCACTTTCTTCCACTTTCCGTATGGGAAAGGTCCAAAGCTTTGAAGGTCCATCTCTGAATAATTTCAAAAGAATGAAAACATCAGAGGGATCAAAAGCAAGAGCTCTGAATTTCAAAAATACTACATACTCTGAAGTAAAAAACTTTCAAGAATCTGTGTTACAGATAAAAAAAGAAACTTCAGAGGTATACTTCACAAAACCTCAGAGATATGATCCCAATGAAATTTTCAGATTTGATGCTTTCATCACAAATGAATCAGAGACATCCGAACCAAGTACCTCTGATACAAGTACTTCTGAAAATGAATCTCAGAGTTCAATAAATCCGAATGCCCCTCTGTATTCACCAAAGTCAGATGAAAACATCAGAACTACATTTGAAGATGATGTTAAAAAGATATGGAAAGAAAATGTCTTGGAGGATTTAAAAAGAAAAGAAAGCATGAAACGGATCATTAAAGTCTCTAGAACAAAACAAATTGAAAAACCAATAGAGGTAGTTATCTATATTAAAACTAAGAGAGACTTTCTTGATTCTGATTCAGAATCTGATCAAGAGATTGATGAACAGATTTTTTGTAAACCAGAGAATGTAATTCACAAAGAGATAGAAACTGTTGGGTCTGGTATTTTGAATGTTCCAATTTCATTTTTGAAAACCAAAACCAGAATTCCAATAAGTCCTGATTTTGCAAATATGTGTTTACAAGCAAAAACATCTCTGGATGTCACACCCCGCTAAAGCGGAAACACGAGGTATAACAGCTCCGATGTCATTGCATAAGATTATAACATACCCACATTTACTTAACTTTCAAAATACAATAAAACAAAATTAAGCTTGATAAAGTTACCTTTCTGGATTCAGCACATGCTGTCCAGAAAGTTATCCGGTAAATTCAACACGGAAGCTTAACTTCCCAAGAGAATTATTTAATCACAAATTTTGTGATGATACTATAATATATTTAGAGTAAATCTGCATTTTGTTATAATTTTTGAATAACTTTTGATACATCAAATAATTTTTACAAAATAGAGTGTCACTGATTTTCGGATCAGTGACATACCTAACTTGTAACAGGTTTTTGAGGTATCAATTCTTGGAATTAGACAGTGATCCATATATGGTTGCAAATCTAACTCAAAATCCTAACATTTGGAAAAAGATTCACTTAATTTGGATGAGTAAAGAGGGAGTTATGGCCTCTACAAGATAGGTGTATGAATCTGTCTTCACTGGACAGATTACACCATTTTCTTGTAAAATCTATTTAAGTGCCCAAATCAACTCCAAATTCAGTGTTTTCGGGCTTTTTAGAAAGCTAACACTCTAAATTAAAGTTTAGAAGCAAAAACCCCAAATTTGGACATGTGGTTTGTGAGTTGTGCAAGCTAGAAGTGAAGTCCATTTTCTGGACAGATTCTAAAATGAAGTAAATACTATTTTAAACCACAAATAATGATTATTAGACATGGTTTTTGATTATAAACCATGTCTTCACTCTTCATTGCATGATAAACTAACATATGCATCATTCATGGATTCATTGCAACCAAAATACTCATCCATATGCATGCATGTACAATATACCCATTTAAGTGATATTATCATCACTAATAAACTCTTAATCATGTGGAATTTGGGAAATTCCATCTTAAGAGTATTTTTATACTAAATTTTTCATTGTAACAACATAGCTAAAAGTTCAATAACACCAAAAATTTGTGATTCAAGATACTCTACTTACAAAATTCACCATTATGATCAAAAACCCTAAATTTGATAATAACAAATTTTTCTTTGAAAACAAGAATCACTCATTTTATGATATTATATACATCAAATGTAATCCATCTCATTATCAAAAATCCAACTTGTATAACATTTAGATGTAAATTTTTTTTTACTTCTCAAACCCAACATTCAAAAATGAGAACATGCATAAGAAAATGTAGTTTTTGAGGTTACCTTGAAGATTTGAGATGGAAACTTGATTCTAACTTCAAATTGTTGATGGATTCTAGCTTGGATTTTGATTTTGAGTAACAAAATGAAATGGTGGTGGTGGTGGTGTGGGTTCTTCGGCCGAACAAAGAGAGGAGAGGGAAGAGTAGATGAAAAGTTAATTTTTGAGAAATGAGAAGTAATTCTAGTTTTTGAATTTGGTTTTCAATTATTAAATAATTAAAATTTGGTAGGATTAGGACAAGTGTCCTAATGACTCACCTACATAAAAAAAAAATTTAATTTAATATTACTAATTAAATTACTAGTCTAATTTATAAAATATCAGATATATTTGAGAACCGAAATACCTGATTCTCAATACTTGCTAAATAAATTACAAATTTGAAAATTTTGCAATGCAAGAGAAATTAACATACTGATTTTTATAGATTAAGGATTTTGGACTTTTATTTACTTATTTGGCATTTCTGGACAGTGACGGTCAGATGCGGAACTGTTCCGGGTTTTTAACGCAACTTCTAAATTTTTCGGGAAACTTTTTATCTTAAAGGCTTTTAATAAAATTTTAAAAGTGACAAAACTTATAAATTAATCTGAGGGTGCTAACCTCAATATTCAAAATTTGACAGGTGTCACAGTCTCCCCTCCTTCAAAGAATTTCGTCCCGAAATTTATGACTGATATGTCTGGACAGGCTTTTCATTAAACAACTTAGGGTACTTGCGTTTCATGAAATCTTCTCTTTCCCAAGTATATTCAGGTCCATGACGTGAATTCCAACGGACCTTTAAAATTGGAATTTTGCTGCGCCTAAGACGTTTAGTTTCACGATCAAGAATCTCAATAGGTTCCTATCTAAAACACAGGCGCCCATCAACTTTTACTTCATCTGGGGACACAATCATTGATTTGTCTATCAAACATTTCTTTAAATTTGACACATGAAAAGTGTCATGAATAGCACTTAACTCTTGAGGTAGACTCAGCTTATAGGCTACTGGTCCAATTCTCTCCAGTACCTCAAACGGGCCAATATATCTTGGACTTAGTTTACCTCTTTTCCCGAATCTGATCAATCCTTTCCATGGTGATACTTTCAAAAGAACCTTGTCACCTTTTTGGAATTCTAACGGTTTTCTGCGGTTATTCGCATAACTTTTCTGACGATCTCTTGCAGCTTTGAGTCTGTTCTTGATGATTGATATTTTATCGGTGGTTTCTTGTATAATGTCAGGCCCAATTAGTTGACTATCGCCAATTTCCACCCAACTAAGAGGAGATCTACACTTACGTCCATAGAGAGCTTCGTATGGCGCACATTGAATGCTGGTGTGATAGCTGTTATTGTAAGAGAATTCAACTAACGGCAGATGCTTATCCCAGCTTCCTCCAAAATCTATAGCACACGCGCGTAGCATATCTTCCAAAGTTTGAATGGTCCTTTCCGTTTGTCTGTCTGTGAATGATATGCAGTACTCAGATCCAACCTGGTACCCAGTGCTTTCTGAAATGCTTGCCAAGATCGGGAGGTAAAACGACTATCTCTATCAGAAATGATAGATAAGGGTACTCCATGCCGAGAGACAATTTCGTCTATGTACAACTGTGCCAATCTTTCTATTTTGAAGTCCTCTCTTATAGGGAGAAAATGCGCAGATTTCGTAAGTCGGTCCACAATGACCCAAATTGCGTCGTTCCCTTTTCCAGTCCTGGGTAGTTTGGTGATAAAATCCATAGATACCTGATCCCATTTCCATTGTGGTATCTCAGGTTGTTGAAGAAGTCCAGAAGGCTTTTGATGCTCTGCTTTGACTTTAGCGCAAGTCAAACATTTACTTACAAATTCAGCAATGTCCTTCTTCATTCCCGGCCACCAATAATATTCCTTCAACCCTTTGTACATTTTATCGGCTCCTGGGTGAACCGAATACCTTGATCGGTGAGCTTCTTCCAAAATAGTTGATCGTAGATCATCAACCTTTGGTACCCAAACTTTATTCTTGAAATATCGTACTCCATCTGATCGTGATTCAAACTCTCTTTCCAAGTTATGCAAGGCTTCGCAACAAAGATTTTCTGTTTTCAATGCTTTTTCTTGAGCTTCACGAACTTGTGTCTTAAGGCTTGATTGGACCAACATTCCCAAAGCTCGTGTCCTTATTGGTCTTACTCTTTCTTTCCTGCTTAATGCATCAGCTACCACATTAGCTTTACCAGGATGATACTTTATTTCGCGTTCATAATCATTAAGCAGCTCAACCCATCTCCGCTGTCTCATGTTCAACATTTTCTGATCAAAAATATGCTGAAGACTTTTGTGATCAGCATAGATGGTACATTTAGTGCCATAAAGGTAATGCCTCCAGATTTTTAATGCAAATACTACCGCACCCAATTCCAAGTCATGAGTGGTGTAATTCTTTTCATGAACTTTGAGTTGTCTTGACGCATAAGCTATAACCTTATTCCTCTGCATTAATACACATCCTAAGCCTTGATGTGATGCGTCACAATACACCACAAAGTCATCCGTACTTTCTGGTAACGCAAGAATTGGTGCGTCACATAACTTGCGCTTAAGTATTTGAAATGCTTCCTCCTGTTTTTCTTCCCAGACAAATTTCTTATCCTTCTGTGTCAGTGCTGTCAGCGGTTGAGCGATTTTTGAAAAATTCACTATGAATCTTCGGTAGTAACCTGCCAGACCAAGAAATTGACGAATTTCTGTTGGTGTTCTTGGAGTTTCCCAATTCCTAATGGCTTCAACTTTTGCCGGGTCAACATGAATTCCTTTTTCATTAACCACATGACCCAGAAAGTGCACCTCTCGAAGCCAAAATTCACATTTGGAAAACTTAGCATACAACTTCTGATCTTTGAGAAGTTCTAAGATCAACTTCAAATGTTTCTTATGATCTTCCTTACTTCGTGAATAAATCAAAATGTCGTCTATGAATACAATCACGAACTTGTCTAAATACGGCCGACAGACTCTATTCATTAAATCCATGAAAACTGCCGGTGCGTTCGTCAATCCAAAGGGCATAACTAGAAACTCATAATGCCCATAACGAGTTCTAAATGCCGTCTTATCAATATCCCCTTCACGAACTCTCATTTGATGATATCCAGATCGCAAGTCAATCTTTGAGAAGTACGTTGCGCCTTGCAGTTGATCAAACAGATCATCAATTCGAGGAAGTGGGTATCGATTCTTGAGGGTTAACTTATTGAGTTCTCTGTAATCGATACACATTCGGAATGTCCCATCTTTCTTCTTAACAAAAAGAATTGGAGCTCCCCATGGCGAAGAACTGGGTCTGATGAATCCTTTGTCAAGCAGCTCTTGGAGTTGTTCAGACAGTTCTTGCATTTCGGATGGCGCCAAACGGTATGGTGTCTTAGCCACTGGTGCAGCTCCCGGAATTAAATCAATGCGGAATTCGACTTGTCTCGGTGGAGGTAACCCAGGTAGATCTTCAGGAAATACTTCGGGAAAGTCTCGAACCACAGGAATATCTTGCAAACACTTCTCCTTGATCTCTTTATTGACTACATGAGCTAAAAACGCACTATATTCTTTCCTTAAATACTTCTGCATCTTCATGCAGGACACTATTCTTAACTTCCTTTTGGATTTTTCTCCATGTACTATAAGTACTTCTCCTTTAGGTAACGGAATTCGAAGAGTCTTTTCGGAGCAACATATTTCCGCTTGGTTATTAGACAACCAATCCATGCCCACAACTATGTCAAAGCTTCCTAACTTTATTAGAATTAGGTCTATCTTAAATTCCTTTTTAGCTAGACTTAGGGTACAATTCGAAAATACATCTCCAACCCTAATCTCTTGACCGTTAGCGAACTCAATGACATAAGTTTCTTTTAGCTTTTGGGGCATTTGAGACAAATAACACAGTTTCCGAAATGACGATTGTTGCACTTACCGCATCTCGGATATACTTCCTTTCCTTCATCAACTGTTTGAGTCTGAATCCCATAATTACCCGCTGTTCTCTGTTCCTTCCCTCTTCTTCTGTCAAACGGTCTCCTTGAAGTTTCCTCAACCTTCCTTTTTCCTTTGACTTTATCGTGAATGAAAAGCCCCGATCGATTGGCATTATTGGTGAGCTTGGTTGCCAGACTTACCGCCTCCTGAATGGTTTTTGGATTACCCGACGTCACATCCCCTCGGATTTCTGGAGCTAAACCCCAGACATACCTGTCTACTCGGTTCTCTTTTGGTGTAACCAGATGTGGCACCGTCTTCGCCAGCTCATGAAATCGTGCCGTATACGTATCAATGTCGTTTCCTTTCATTTCATGCTCCCATAACTCTGCTTGTAATTTCTGCATTTCGCTTCTTGAACAATATTCTTCCTTAAGCATTTCTTTAAACTCATCCCAAGTGAGTTTGTTAGCTACCTCCCTTCCTCGAGTCTACACTTGAGTGTTCCACCACGTCAGTGCTCTTCCTTGTAGTAAGCAAGCTGCGAATTCCACTTTGTTTGCTTCCGAGCATTTATTTATGTGAAGAACGGATTCCATTCCTTCAATCCAAGATAATAACCCAACCGCTCCTTCGGTACCGCGGAATTCCTTTGGGTTACAAGACCTAAAAGTCTTATATGTACATTCTTTTTCTATATTTGCATCGGCTCTTGGTTGATTAGGTTGGTTAGCATTTAGGCCTGCTGCTATCTGACTAACTATGTTAGGAAGTGTGGCTAAGATTTTCTCGGATACGAGTCGTGCAATATCAGGATCTTCTCTTCTTGGCGGCATGATTCTAATGCAATGACTTATTTTAAAGCCACATCAATATTTAATTCCATATTGTTATTTCCCTTATTTCTATCCTATAATCTTAATACAATATAAGTTGTATTTGTTTATTCAGACATCAACCTCATAGTATTGAAATTCACAATTTATAAACAAACATAAACAATATAACTTAAACATATCCAATATTAATAAAATACTACGTCAAATATTCAACATTCATCCGAAAAAATAATAGCCATGCTATTTAATAATGTATTAATACGACGAGTTACATATCTCCAAAAAGAAAGTTAATCGCCCAAATATTCATCAATAAACCACACTACTAATGCCTGAAAAACGACATCATCACCCATGCTATCACCATCACCAAAAGTCCCATCACCACAGATAAACAAGAGTGCAGCCATGCTACCATTGCCCTAGTTTCCACCAGTTCCCTCACAAACCCACTCATAGTTTGATCTCCCATACTTACCATTGATATAAGTCCATTTAAAATCTGATCACTTGAATTCATTATAATCATGAGTGCATCGATGGAATGCTCATGATGATTTACCTCCATTCTAACTCTCTCCACTTCTCGGGCCATACCCGAAACCCAGTAGTTTTCTAACGCTGTCATACCGGCTGGTTGAGACACTGGTATTTCAGCACATGGTGGTGGCGATACCCTCCGACCCCTAAGTCGAGAAGGCCCCGCCTCGTCCCTACGTGGGACAGGTGTACTCTCTCGCTCGAAAGTGGCGGGTGAAGTCGGCTCCAAGGTAGGTGTGACCGATCTCTCCAGTGGCCGATCGGAATCTGAGTAACCATGCTCAGATGGGTCAAAATCATCACTCGTCGGAGTATTTCTTCTAGGTATATAGGTGAGGTAGCCTGATTCGTCAGGCGACTGTTCTTGGTGAGATGGTGATCGTGACATGATGACTGCGATAATTAATAAAGTTTTAATTGTCAATCATGCTATAATTTTTATTAAAAACCAAAAATACCACGCAAACTCACATAACAATCATGCCTTTCATTTTTGTATCAAAAAGTTTCTATTTTTAGTAATTCCTAGTATAGCCAATCCATGTCCCCTTTATACACTCTTAAATTAAACAAAGTTGATCAAGCTTTGTTTAAGTTAAAATATGATAATGTGGAACACATCTTAGTTATACTACAGCGCACCTTAATTTGAAAACTTTATTTGTAAAAGGTTATAGTGTGTGGTTTTAAAATAAAACCGGTATTCCCTATAACCTATGGCTCTGATACCAAATCTGTCACACCCCGCTAAAGCGGAAACACGAGGTATAACAGCTCCGATGTCATTGCATAAGATTATAACATACCCACATTTACTTAACTTTCAAAATACAATAAAACAAAATTAAGCTTCATAAAGTTACCTTTCTGGATTCAGCACATGCTGTCCAGAAAGTTATACGGTAAATTCAACACGGAAGCTTAACTTCCCAAGAAAATTATTTAATCACAAATTTTGTGATGATACTATAATATGTTTAGAGTAAATCTGCATTTTTTTATAATTTTTGAATAACTTTTGATACATCAAATAATTTTTACAAAATAGAGTGTCACTGATTTTCGGATCAGTGACATACCTCACTTGTAACAGGTTTTTGAGGTATCAATTCTTGGAATTAGACAGTGATCCATATATGGTTGCAAACCTAACTCAAAATCCTAACATTTGGAAAAAGATTCACTTAATTTGGATGAGTAATGAGGGAGTTATGGCCTCTACAAGATAGGTGTATGAATCTGTCTTCACTGGACAGATTACACCATTTTCTTGTAAAATCTATTTAAGTGCCCAAATCAACTCCAAATTCAGTGTTTTCGGACTTTTTAGAAAGCTAACACTCTAAATTAAAGTTTAGAAGCAAAAACCCCAAATTTGGACATGTGGTTTGTGAGTTGTGCAAGCTAGAAGTGAAGTCCATTTTCTGGACAGATTCTAAAATGAAGTAAATACTATTTTAAACCACAAATAATGATTATTAGACATGGTTTTTGATTATAAACCATGTCTTCACTCTTCATTGCATGATAAACTAACATATGCATCATTCATGGATTCATTGCAACCAAAATATGTTGGGAACTGAAGAATTCATCAAGTATGGTTAATGCTGTTGGTTCAAAATTACTACTGCTAGAAGACTTAAAGGTTAATACTGCTGAGTGTTACTACTGCTAGTACTATTAATACTGCTAGTCATAGTTAGTGCTGCTTGAACAAAGTTAATGCTGCTAGTAGTTAATACTGCTAGTAGTTAGTGCTGCTTAGTAGTTAATGCTGCTAGAAGAAGTTAATGTTGCTGATCATGGTTAGTGCTGCTAAAGAGATTCGGATGGAAAGAATGACAGCTGGATAATCTGAAGATTATGGAAGCTTTGAGATATACATGGAAGATATACTGAAGATTTGTTTAATTATTGTAATTATCTTTTGACTAGTATATGTATAGAATGTATAGAATAGATAGAGAATTTTTTTTTGGTAATTCATTCTTTTAGAGAGAAAATCAACCTCAAGGCATAGATCCTAATTCTAGAGAAGTAGAATTCGTATTGGTGAGCCTGTTCATCAATATTGAGGTTGAGTGAGTAATCTTGTAACTTCAAAGCATTCAATACAAGTTTACAGTTTGTTAATTATATTCTGTTTTGATTTCCTGTTTGATTAAATATCAAAGTGTTATTCCGCAAACTTCTTTGATATTGTTTCTGATAATTAATTCTTGTTGAGAATTCGATCCTGACAAGTGGTATCAGAGCCTAACTCTCTCAGAAACAGTTATTCATCATGGAAAATATTACAGAATCAAGCAGTACTTTGGTTTCTAAGGTTCCAATGCTCAAACCAAGTGAGTTTGACATGTGGAAGATCAGAATCAGACAATATATTCTTTTCACTGACTACTCAATGTGGGATATCATTGAGAATGGTCCTTCTGAAGCTGGAAGGATAGGACCAGATGGGAAAAGACCTCCACCAAAGACAGATGGTGAGAGGAAGATCAGACAGACAGAGATGAAGGCTTTGAGCACTCTGCTCTTGGCCATTCCCAATGAATATCAGCATCAATTTTGCAACTGCACTGATGCTCAGATTCTCTGGAATGCTCTAGAGAAAAGATTTGCTGGAACTAAAAGCATCAAAAGAAATCAGAGAGATGTTCTAAAGCAACAGTATGAGAACTTCACTTCTACAAAGAATGAGTCTATGACTCAAACTTTTGATAGGTTCAATAAACTCATAGGTGAACTGGCTACTGTAGGGGTGAAGATGGAACAAGATGATATCAACAGAAAGTTCCTCAGATCTCTTGGAGATGAATGGACTATGTACACTGTCTCATATAGACAGAGTGACAATCTGGAAGAGAAAGAACTTGATGATCTATACAATGATCTAAGAGTTTTTGAAACTGAGGTAGAAACCAAGAAGAAGCCCTCTGGTTATATTCACAATGCTGCACTTCTTTCAGCATCCACTGATACTACTGCCAACCCTGAAGCAATTAGTACTGCCAGTGGAGTAAGTTCAGAAAAAGGCACTGAAACTATCTTTGAAGCCTTTTTGTCCAGTCATAGCAGCAATTCTCTGATTAATGATGATCTTGATCAAATTCACCCTGATGATCTGGAGGAGATGGATATTAAATGGCAGATGGCCATGTTATCCATGAGGGTGAAAAAGTTCATTAAAAGAACTGGAAGAAATAACTTCTCTCAAAGAAGAGAAGATGGAGCTGGTTTTGACAAAACCAAGGTGGAATGTTATAAGTGTCACAAGAAAGGACACTTTGCTAGAGAATGCAGAAGTGCTGTTCCAAACAATAACCACCAACAAGCTCAGAATGGAGGATACAATCAGAACAAGAATCCTGCTCAAGCCCTTGTTTCTCAACAAGGAATGGGATTTGACTGGAGTGATCAAGCTGAGGAAGCTATTCAGAACCAAGCTCTTATGGCAGAAGTGTCTGATCTCCCTACTGAGGTAAGTTCTAATCTTTGTACTAAATCTTGCATTGACACTGTTATAAGATACAGGGATCACAATCAAAGTATGTGTGATGATCTCAAAAGATTAGAAAAAGACAGAAGAGATTATGTGTTAATAGTAGAGAGATTTGAAGAGCAAATCAAAGGCTTTCAAGCTAATGAACTTCAACACTCTTATGACACAAACTATTGGAAGTGGGAAAAGAATGAGTTAGAAACCAAACTGTCTAAGTCCTTAGAAGAGAATGATAGACTGAAAGAGGAACTGTCAAAAGTTAAGCTTGACATAGACAAGTTTTCCTATGCTTCAAAAGCAATGGACTCTCTTCTAAAGGCTCAGATACATGATAAGATGAAGCCTGGTATTGGATACAACAATACACCCCCTCCTTACAATAACAACTATATTTCTCCTACATCAGACTTGTTAGAAACTAAGGAGAAAAAGGACTTGTCTGAAGAAGCTTTTAAGATAGATCCTTTGGATGAGGTAGTAGTTAAGGATTTGACTGAAAAAGGAGCCAGTGAGAACAGGGATAATAATGTGAGTAAAAAGATACCATTAGAAAACAATATTATCACCAATGAAGGATGTGGGAAAATCTGGGTCAAGTCCAAGGAGATAGAGAAGACTAAAGGAAATGATAACAAGGTCCATTACAAACAAACCACAGTTGTGAATCCTGGATCTTGTAAACAGTGTGATTGCAATAAAGCCAAGAGCCTAAATTCTGGTTTAAAAAGAGGAAATCAAAGAAACTGGAATAATCAAAGGGCTCAGAAACAAGGAGTTGATCTGAATAAAATCAATAGACCAAAACCTTGTTTTATATGTGGCAAGTTGAATCATTTGGCTAAGTATTGTTACTTCAACCCAATTAACCAACAGATGAAATTTAAAAGATTTGTGCAAAAACCTGTTGGTTATAGGAAGGCTGGAAAGAAACATGTGATAAAGAAATCTGTTGAAAGTAAAGGCACTTTAAAGAAAAAGATTTTAAAAGAAAGTATCAAAATGTGGGTACCTAGAAGTACTAACAGTATTAGTACTGCTAACAATAATAGTACTGCTAACACAGTTACTACTGCTAACAGTGTTAGTACTGCTGAAAATATTAGTGCTGCTAATACTGTTAATACCTCTTCAAAAGTTAATACTGCCAACACAGTTACTGCTGCTAACACAGTTACTACTGCTAACAAGGTTAGTACTGCTAAGCATGCAAGTGCTGCCAAGGCAGTTAGTACTTCTAAAACTAGTCCTGATTCTAGCAAACATATTTCCAAGTCTATTATTGTAACAAAGTACTCCAAGAATGAAGAATTAAAGTTCAAAAATCTTGTCAAGAAAGAATGCAAGTACTTTGATGAGAAAGGGGTACCCAAGACCACTTTGGCTTGGGTTCCTAATGCATACTAATTGATTTATCTAATGTGCAGGGCAACCAACAGCTCAAGGGAAAGAGCATTTGGCATGTTGATAGTGGTTGCTCTAGGCACATGACAGGCAACATGTCATGCCTTCAGGATTTCAAGCATATCAATGGAGGACATGTTGCATTTGGAGACAATCTTACTGGTGGTAAGATAAGTGGAAAAGGTAATGTCACCAAAGGTAAGATGACATTTGAGGATGTCTACTATGTTGATCAATTAAAGTACAACCTGTTAAGTGTATCACAGGTTTGTGACAAACAACATAGTATATTATTTACTAATACTGAGTGTATGTTTCTTGCCCCAGGGTTCAAGGTAGTTGATGAAAGCATGATACTACTTAGAACTCCAAGAAAGGACAATGTTTACTGTCTTGATTTGGACAATGTTGATAGTGATTCATCTCTAAATTGTCTTGTTTCAAAAGCTTCTGTAGATGAATCCTCTCTTTGGCACAGAAGGATGTGTCACATGAATTTCAAGACTATGAACAATCTTGTTAAAAATAACCTTGTAAGAGGGTTACCTTCAAAAGTCTTCTCATGTGATGATCATTGTGTTGCTTGTCTTAAAGGCAAACAACACAAAACTTCTCATAAGACCAAAGAGTTAAATTCTGTTTCTTCTTGTCTCCAATTACTGCATATGGATCTGTTTGGTCCTACAAATGTTATGAGTATAGGCAAGAAATCTTACTGCTTGGTTATTGTTGATGATTACTCCAGATTCACTTGGGTATATTTTCTAAGGACTAAGGATGAAACAAGTGGTCTTATCAAATCCTTTATTCTAAGAATTGAAAACCAAACTAATCAAAGAGTAAAAGTCATCAGATAATGGAACTGAGTTTAAAAATCATGATCTAAACACCTTTTATGAAGAAAAAGGTATTGAGAGGCAATATAGTGCTCCTAGGACTCCTCAACAGAATGGTGTTGCTGAAAGGAGGAATAGAACACTAATAGAGGCTGCTAGATCTCTGTTGGCTGATTCAAAATTGCCAATTACCTTCTGGGCTGAAGCAATTAATACTGCTTGTTATGTCCAAAACAGAGTTCTAGTGGGCAAGCAAAAGAACAAGACCCCATATGAGCTTTTAAATAAAAGAAAACCTTTTATTGGTTTCTTCAAACCTTTTGGGTGTCCTTGTACAATTCTAAATACCAAATCTCACTTAGGTAAGTTTGATAACAAAGCAGATGATGGATTTCTTGTTGGATATTCATCTCAGATGATGGTAAGAGTATTTAACTCTTCTTCTAGAATAATTGAAGAAAGTGACAATGTCAAATGCAATGAGAACACACCAAATCCTGTTGGGTCTGGACCTCAGTGGCTATTTGACATTGATTCACTAACTAACTCTTTTGGTTTTAGTAATGAGTATACAGGAACAGGAAGTGGAGGATCAGGGATCACACAAGTTCAAGAAAGTATATCTCAATCTGTGATTTTTCCCATACCCACAGTAAATTCTGGTGAAGACTGTGAAAAGGAATCAATTACTGGACCAAGTCAGAGTGAAGAAGACACTAGAGATGAGGAGACTCAAGAAAATAATGAAGTGGCATCTGAAAACACTTCATTTGAGTTGCATGAATCTAATCTTGAGGCTGGACTGAATGAAGAACCTAGTCATAACACCAGAGTTCAAAAGAATCATCCTCCACAGTTGATAATAGGAGATATCTCTTCTCCTATGATGACTAGACATCAAAGCAGGCTTCAGGAAATGCAAGATCAACAGCATACAGTGCTTACTTGTTTTCTATCACAGCTTGAGCCTAAAAAGGCACATGATGCTATGAAAGAATCCAACTGGATAGAAGCAATGCAAGAGGAACTGTTACAGTTCAAGCTACAAGATGTATGGGATCTAGTAGACCTTCCTAAAGGTCACAGAGCGATTGGCGCAAAGTGGATTTTCAGAAACAAGAGAGATGAAAGAGGTATTGTCATAAGGAACAAAGCAAGGCTGGTGGCTCAAGGCTATACTCAAGAAGAAGGTATAGATTATGAAGAAGTTTTTGCACCTGTGGCTAGGATAGAAGCAATCAGACTATTCCTAGCCTATGCTTCTTACATGAACTTCAAAGTCTATCAAATGGATGTAAAAAGTGCTTTTCTCTATGGATCAATTGAAGAAGAAGTATATGTCTGTCAACCACCAGGGTTTGAAAACCCAAGCTATCCAGACAGGGTATACAAATTAAAGAAAGCACTTTATGGACTACATCAAGCCCCAAGAGCATGGTATGACACACTGTCATCCTATCTCTTGGAAAATGACTTTGAAAGAGGAGTCATTGATAAGACTCTATTTATCAAAAGAAAGAAGAAGGATATTTTGCTGGTCCAAATCTATGTTGATGATATTATCTTTGGATCTACAAGAAACAACATGTGCAAGGAGTTTGAGGATTTAATGCATCAAAGGTTCAAAATGAGTTCCATGGGGGAACTTACTTTCTTCCTTGGACTCCAAGTTCAACAGAAGTCAGATGGCATTTTCATCTGTCAATCCAAGTATGTGCAGGATATTCTAACCAAGTTTGGTTTCTCATAATCAAAACCTGCCAGCACACCTATGGAAACACACAAGCAGATCACAGCAGATCTTGAGGGGGAGGATATGGATGTGCATCATTATAGATCCATGATTGGCTCTCTCATGTATCTCACAGCATCAAGGCCAGATATAATGTTTCCAGTCTGTGTATGTGCAAGATTTCAAGTTAGGCCAAAGCAATCTCACTTTCAAGCTGTTAAGAGGATATTCAGATATCTCAAAGGGCAACCCAGATTGGGACTTTGGTATCCTCATAACTCACCTTTTGACCTAATAGCATACTCAGACAGTGATCTAGGTGGGGCAAACTTGGACAGAAAATCTACTTCTGGAGGATGTCAGTTTTTGGGTGATAGACTAGTCTCATGGCAGTGCAAGAAACAAACCACAATATCCACATCTACAACAGAGGCAGAGTACATAGCAGCTGCCAGTTGCTGTTCTCAAGTCTTATGGATTCAGAATCAAATGTTGGATTATGGGGTAACCTTTCTACACACTCCAATCTTTATTGACAACAGCAGTGCTATTAGCATTGTGAATAATCCAGTCAAGCACTCAAAAACAAAGCACATTGAGATCAGATATCACTTTATAAGAGATTGTAATGAAAAGAAACTTATTCAAGTTGTCAAAGTTCACACTGATAATCAGTTTGCTGATCTATTCACTAAAGCTTTTGATGTGGGTAGATTCACTTTCTTGGTAACAAGTGTGGGAATGATAAGCTCTGAATAATCCCCTTCTCAAAAAGTGGTTTTATATCTGTATAGTATTCTTGGAGTTACTAATCTTCTGTTTCAGGATATGCATAGCAGTACTCAGTGTTTAGCAAGTTTAAAAGGAGTAAGTTAGTTAATACTGCTAGTGGTTAATACTGCTTTCAGTTAATACTGCTAGTGGTTAATACTGCTTTCAGTTAATACTGCTAGTGGTTAATACTGCCTTCAGTTAATACTGCTAGTAGTTAATACTGCTTTCAGTTAATACTGCTAGTGGTTAATACTGCTTTCAGTTAATACTGCTAGTAGTTAATACTGCTTTCAGTTAATACTGCTAGTGGTTAATACTGCTTTCAGTTAATACTGCTAGTAATTAATACTGCTTTCAGTTAATACTGCTAGTGGTTAATACTGCTTTCGGTTAATACTGCGTTCAGTTAATACTGCTAGTAGTTAATACTGCTAGTAGTTAATACTGCTAGTTAGTTAATACTGCTAGTTAGTTAATACTGCTAGCTAGTTAATACTGCTAGCAGTTAATGCTGCTAGCAGTTAATGCTGCTAGTAGTTAATACTGCTCTAGGTTAATACTGCTTATATTCCGAATACTATAAATACTTTTTGCCCGCCTAAAAGTTCATAACGACTCTTTGCATCCTGTTCCCTTGCGCTCAAAACCTTTTCTCTCTCAAGTTCGAAGTTTTCAGGCAAGCGTTTCACTAAGATCAATGGCATCCATGACTTTCATCGACGAGCACAACGAGATTGCGATGCTACAAAAGCCAAAGCAAGCTTCAGGATTTCATCAGATTGTAGATTTCCTCAAGACAAGCCACATTGCTCATGCTCTTATTGTATCCCCTACAATCTATATTGAGCATCAAAGGCAGTTCTGGGCTAATGCAACCATTGTTGTTGAGAATGGTGTGCAGATGATCAAGACAAGAATCTGTGATCAATCACTAACGGTTACTGAAGAGGTTATTCGCATCAGTCTACGTCTAGACGATGCCTCTGGTATAACCTCTATCCCAAATGATGAACTGTTTTCAAACCTTACAAGAATGGGGTATGGAGGCCCATTGGGAGTGTTCAAATTTTCTGAAGCAAAATTCTCACCCCAATGGCGTTTCTTTGTCCATACTCTTATGCATTGTATCTCCAAAAAGACTACTGGATGGAGTGAGTTCAGCAGCACTATTGCTTATGCTTTGGTGTGCTTGGCCACTGCCAGAAAGTACAATTTTTCTAAAATGATTTTCAGTGATCTTGTCTCAAACATGGGAAACAAAAAGAGCTTCTTTATGTATCCCAGGTTTGTTCAAGAAATTATTACTCATGAATTGACGGATATACCTCAACCTGTTGGGGTATATGTACCTAAACCCCCCAAAGGCAAGGTGTTCTCAAATATGAGAAGATCTGCTGGGGACTCTGAAGGAGTTGACACCCCATTGTTCTCTACAATGATGGTGGTGTCCCAAACCAATGAAGGTATGGCAGCAGGGTCAAGGCCCCCATTAGACCAACCCACTGCTAGCCAAGCCCAACCTTCCCTCTCAAAATCAATTCCCCAGTCTCTTCTTGAAAAACCAACCTCTCCCATCACCCAAACTTACAAGAGAAAACAGGTAAAGAAGGCTCCTTCCCTTCTTATACCATTACCCACTAAGCCTATAAGCCCTCTAAGGGAGAATTCTCCCTTAGAGAATATCCAAAGGGAAACCACACGGGTGTCTCCCAACCCAAAGGAGGTGCTCTCTGAGGAGGAGGTAGAGCATATGGGTGATGAGGCTGCCACTACTCCTGCTAGTTCAGAGGAGGAAAGTGGTAACATCAATAAGACCTCCCCCATGGCAACTTTGAATGAGCAATCATTTGAAGGTCCCTGGTGCCAAGAAACCACAGGGGTGGATAGTGCCTCTGCAAGGCAGAAGACTTCCACAAATAAAAGATCCAATGATCCTTCAAAGGAGGGTAACACTTCTAGAGAGGGTGAGGACAGATATACGTACGATGAATTGATGGAAACAATGGGGAACATCAATCAAGATGTTCTCAAACAAGGCAAAGAAATTGAAGAAATGAAGCTAGTAATTCTGTCACAACAAGAACAGATTGCTAAGCTGAAGAGGATGGTGGTTAGTCTGGTACAAAGGAAGAAGAGAAAGCAATTTCAAGTAAGAAGAAGAACCACTGAGGATGATGCTCCCAAAAAGGGGGAGATCAACATGGAAGAAGCCACAAGAAAGGGGGAGCTTGATGGAGAGAAAGTTGATGTTCAGGGGGAGCAGCAAGCAGAAACAGTTACTGCTGACATTAATAAAGCAGCAGAAACTGTGAAAGAAGTGTTAACAGATCTTGAGATTGCAGAGACCTTACTAAAAGCCAAGAATGATACTCCCAAGGTCACTTCAAAGACCAAAGGTGTAATCATAAAAGAACAAGGTGAAGTGATCAAGAAAGATAACAGTAAAAAGGCAATGAGCAAAGACAAAGGAAAAGCAAAGATGGTAGAATCTGATCAACCAATCAAAAAGCAAAGGTTGGTTGAATTAGATGAAGCCCTAGCTAAAAAGATGCAGGAGGATATTGAAAAAGAAGAAAGAGTTCAGATGGAAAAGGACAGGGAAATGGCAAAAGCTCTAGCTGCTGAATTGAATGAAGCTTATCAACAGAGTATGGCAACTGAAATTTCACAGAAGAAAGCTGCAAGTATGAAGAAATCTGTGGTGAAAACAGTTGCAAAGAAGAGAAGACCCTCAAAGACATTCCTAGGTACCCAAGAGAGAAACAAGATGATTATATTTCTCAAAGGTGCTGTAGGAGTCAAAAAGGAGATGTTCTCCAAAATGTCTTTTGAGAAGATCAAAGAGCTCTATGATTCAGAAATGTTAAAGCTTCAGGGAAGTGAAACTGCTAGGGTGGAGATGGAAAAGAGAATAAAAGAAAGTAATGACTTTGATTGTCAAAAGCCATTTCCAGATGAGCAAGAAACACCTCCTAAGAAAGAGTCCACTCTGGGAGAAAGTCTAAGGACTTTAAAGAGAACAAAAATGATGGCAAGGAGAAAGCAAATCAAAAAGCCTAGAGTATCTGAAGAAAAGGCTGATAAGGTTGCTGAAGAAGAAGGGGCACCTGAGTCATCTAAACAGACAGAGCCATCTAACACTGATGATGTAAATTTGTATATGGTAGTGATGGACAAAGTGCCTGAACCAATTTCAGCAGAACCTGTAGGAGTTAAGCCTCCTGAGGTCATTCTCTGGGATACATTGACAGTGGATGGAAAGGAATACATAAGGCTGAAAAGAAAGGATGAAAAGTATGAAGTGTTCAACACATGGGCAAAAATTGTCAGAACATGCTCTAGATCAGATCTTGAAGAGATGTTTGAGATAGGAATGAAGTTGTATGCAGATATTCTAAAGGCTCCAGGAATTTCAATTACAAAACTGGTAATGGAGTATCTGTGTATGATGTTCAAACCTGAAGAAGTAAAGCATATGATCAAGGATGTATTCAAGTCGGTCAACAGTTGGACTCTATATGAAATTAGTGGAGTATATACAGTGACTTTGGATTTAAATCACACTGAATACTTCCTAGTGGATAGAGTGTATAATCATAGCAGATTGAAGCTACATGCCATGCTGAAGAACAAGTTAAGGTGTGTTCCAGATTCAGAAATGGCTAAATACTTGATTCAAAGAACCATCAATCAGAGTTTGGGATTGGATGCAAACACTGGAATTTAGGCCATGATAGAGTTTTGGGAGCATCTTGAAGAAAAAAATTTGAAGAACTTGACTTCTCTTCCTAAAAGTCAAGTTAGGGGGAGATTGTTGGGAACTGAAGAATTCATCAAGTATGGTTAATGCTGCTGGTTCAAAATTACTACTGCTAGAAGACTTAAAGGTTAATACTGCTGAGTGTTACTACTGCTAGTACTATTAATACTGCTAGTCATAGTTAGTGCTGCTTGAACAAAGTTAATGCTTGTTGGGAACTGAAGATTCTACTAAGTGTAGTTACTACTGCTAGTACAAGTGTAGTTACTACTGCCAGAACAAGTTGAAGATTAATACTGCTAAGTGTTACTACTGCTAGTAGAATTACTACTGCTAGTTAAAGTTAGTACTGCTTGAACAAAGTTAGTACTGCTTAGCTAGTTAGTACTGCTAGTAGTTAATACTGCTAGTAGTTAATACTGCTACTTGAAGTTAATGCTGCTGAGCATTATTAGTGCTGCTAAAGAGATACGAATACTACAGCTGGATATACTGAAGATATACTTAGAAGATATACATGGAAGATATACTGAAGATTTGTTTATTCTTTGTAATTATCTTTTTATTAGTATATGTATAGAATGTTTAGAATAGATAGAAAGAACTTTTTAATCGTTTTTCAAGAGAGAAAAATCAACCTCAAGGCATAGATCCTAATTCTAGAGAAGTAGAATTCGTATTGGTGAGCATGTTCATCAATATTGAGGTTGAGTGTGTAATCTTGTAATTTTAAGCATTCAATACAAGTTTACTGTTTGATCATTATACACTGTGTTTGATTACTGTTTTATTAAATATCAAAGTGTTTTTCCGCAACTTCTTTGATATTAGTTTCTGAGTATTAATTCTTGTTAAGAATTCGATCCTGACAAGTGGTATCAGAGCAAAATTCTCTCAGAAACAGTTATTCATCATGGAAAATCTTACAGAATCAAGCAGTACTTTGGTCTCAAAAGTTCCAATGCTCAGATCCAATGAATTTGACATGTGGAAAATCAGAATCAAGCAATATATTCTCCTCACAGATTACTCAATGTGGGACATCATTGAGAATGGCCCATCTGATGGAGGAAAGATTGGTGAAGATGGCAAAAGAACTCCTCCAAAGACAGATACAGACAGGAAATCAAGACAAACAGAGATGAAAGCCTTGAGCACACTGCTCTTGGCCATTCCAAATGAGTATCAACACCAATTCTGCAATTGTACTGATGCACAGATGCTCTGGAATGCTCTAGAGAAGAGATTCTCAGGTACTAAAAGTACCAAGAGAAATCAAAAGGCAATCTTAAAACAACAGTATGAAAACTTCATCTCAACTAAGAATGAGTCCATGACTCAAACTTTTGACAGGTTTAATAAACTAATTGGTGAACTAGCTACTATGGGAGTACAGATTGATCAAGATGATGTGAACAGAAAGTTCTTAAGGTCCCTTGGAGATGAATGGATCATGTACACTGTGTCATTCAGACAGAATGATCAGTTGGAAGACAAAGAACTTGATGATCTGTACAATGATCTTAGAGTATTTGAAGCTGAGGTGGAGGCAAAGAAGAAGCCTTCTGGATATGTTCATAATGCTGCACTCCTATCAGCATCAATTGATTCTACTGCTAACCCTGAATCAGTGAATGCTGCTAATGGATCAAATTTAGATAAAGGCACTGATTATGTATTTGAAGCTCTTCTTTCTAATCATGGAAATTCTTCTTTGATCAATGATGACTTAGAACAACTGCATCCTGATGATCTGGAAGAGATGGATATTAAATGGCAGATGGCCATGCTCTCCATGAGGGTTAAAAGGTTTATAAAGAGGACTGGAAGAAACAACTTCTCACAAAGAAGAGAAGATGGAGCAGGGTTTGATAAATCAAAGGTAGAATGCTACAAATGTCATCTGAAGGGACATTTTGCTAGAGAATGCAGAAGTGGAATATCTCACAACAACAACCATCAACAAGCTCAATCTGGAAGTTTCAATAATAATAGAAACTCTGCTCAAGCCCTTGTTTCTCAACAAGGAATGGGGTTTGATTGGAGTGATCAAGCAGAAGAAGCTATTCAGAATCAAGCTCTTATGGCTAAAGTATCTGATCTTCCATCTGAGGTAAGTTCTAATCTCTGCAATAAAACTTGCATAGACACTGTTAAAAGGTACAGGGATCACAATCAGAAAATGAGTGATGACCTGAAGAGACTAGAAAAGGATATAAAAGACTATGTGAGGATAGTAGAGAGATTTGAAGATCAAATCAAAGGTTTTCAAGCCAATGAACTACAACACTCATATGACACCAATTACTGGCAGTGGGAGAAAAAGGATTTAGAACTTAAACTGACTAAATCTAAAGAGGAGAGTGAAAAACTGAAAGAGGAGTTAACCAAGGTTAAGCTTGATGTAGAAAAGTTTTCCAATGCTTCTAAAGCAATGGACTCCTTACTGCAAAATCAGATTCATGATAAGTTGAGAAGAGGAATTGGGTATAATGCCACACCTCCACCATATAACAACAATTACATTCCTCCTACTTCAGACCTGTTAGACACCAAAGATAGGAAGGACTTGCCTGAGGGAGCCACTGAAATAGATCCCTTAGATGAGGTAATTGTTGAGGAAAAGACTGAGAAAGAGGTTGACAAGAGTAAGGAGAACAAGGTGAGTGGTGAGATTTCTATAGAAAACAACATTATCACCAATGAGGATTGTGGAAGGGCTTGGATCAAATCCAAGAACATAGAGAAGACAGAGGAAAAGTTTGGTAAGGTCCATTATAAACAGACCACAGTTGTGAATCCAGGTCCTTGCAAACAGTGTGCATGTAAGAAGAATGAGCCCCAAAAACAGGACAAAAAGAGGGGAAATCAGAGAAATTGGAATAATCAGTGGGCACATAAACAAGGGGTTGATCTGAGTAAAATCAATAGACCAAAACCTTGTTTTATCTGTAGCAAATTGAATCATCTTGCAAAATTCTGTTATTTCAATCCTATAAACCAAAGAATGAATTTCCAAAGATCCATGCAAAAACCCTTTGGTTATAAGAAAATTGAAAAGAATCATGTGGCCAAGAAAACTGTTAAAACTAAAAGCCACATGAAGAAAAAGTATTCTGTTAAAGAAAGTGTCAATATGTGGATTCCTAAAAGCAATAAAACTGTTAGTACTGCTATCACAAATAGTGCTGCTAACAATGTTAGTGCTGCTAGAAGTAATACTACTGCTAACAATGTTAATGCTGCTAACAAGGTTAGTACTGCTAAACCTGTTAGTACTGCTACACCTGTTAGTACTGCTAACTCTGTTAGTACTTCTAAAGTTAGTACTGCTTCTAGTGTTAATTCTTCTAAGCCAATCATATTGACAAAGTACTCTAATAGAGAGTGCTCTGATTTTAAAAACCTCATTAAAAAGGAATGTAAATACTTTGATGAGAAAGGAAGACCCAAGATCACTTTGGCTTGGGTCCCTAATCATACTAATTGATTTATTTAATGTGCAGGGCAACCAACAGCTCAAGGGAAAGAGCATATGGCATGTTGATAGTGGTTGCTCTAGGCACATGACTGGCAACATGTCATGCCTTCAGGATTTCAAGCAAATTAATGGAGGACATGTTGCATTTGGAGACAATCTTACTGGTGGTAAGATAAGTGGAAAAGGTAATGTCACCAAAGGTAAGATGACATTTGAGGATGTCTACTATGTTGATCAATTAAAGTACAACCTGTTAAGTGTATCACAGGTTTGTGACAAACAACATAGTATATTATTTACTAATACTGAGTGTATGATCCTTGCTCCAGGGTTCAAGGTAGTTGATGAAAACATGATACTACTCAGAACTCCTAGGAAGGACAATGTTTACTGTCTTGATTTGGACAATGTTGATAGTGATTCATCTTTAAATTGTCTTGTTTCAAAGGCTTCTATAGATGAATCCTCCCTTTGGCACAGAAGGATGTGTCACATGAATTTCAAGACTATGAACAATCTTGTTAAAAATAACCTTGTAAGAGGTTTACCTTCAAAAGTCTTTTCATGTGATGATCATTGTGTTGCTTGTCTTAAAGGCAAACAACACAAAACTTCTCATAAGACCAAAGAGTTAAATTCTGTTTCTTCTTGTCTCCAGTTATTGCATATGGATCTGTTTGGTCCTACAAATGTTATGAGTATAGGCAAGAAATCTTACTGCTTGGTTATTGTTGATGATTACTCCAGATTTACTTGGGTATATTTTCTAAGGACTAAGGATGAAACAAGTGGTCTTATCAAATCCTTTATTCTAAGAATTGAAAACCAAACTAATCAAAGAGTAAAAGTCATTAGATCAGATAATGGAACTGAATTTAAAAATCATGATTTAAACACTTTTTGTGAAGAAAAAGGTATTGAGAGACAATATAGTGCTCCTAGGACTCCTCAACAGAATGGTGTTGCTGAAAGGAGAAATAGGACACTAATAGAGGCTGCTAGATCTCTGTTGGCTGATTCAAAATTGCCAATTACATTCTGGGCTGAAGCAGTTAATACTGCTTGTTATGTCCAAAACAGAGTTCTAGTGGTCAAGCAAAAGAACAAGACCCCATATGAGCTTTTAAATCAAAGAAAACCTTTTATTGGTTTCTTCAAACCTTTTGGGTGTCCTTGTACAATTCTAAATACCAAATCTCACTTAGGTAAGTTTGATAGCAAAGCAGATGATGGATTTCTTGTTGGATATTCATCTCAGAGTAGGGCCTACAGAGTTTTTAACTCTTCTTCTAGAATAATTGAAGAAAGTGACAATGTCAAATGCAATGAGAACACACCAAATCCTGTTGGGACTGGACCTCAATGGCTATTTGACATTGATTCACTAACTAACTCTTTTGGTTTCAGTAATGAGTATACAGGAACAGATGGTGGAGAATCAGAGATCACACAAGTTCAAGAAAGTATATCTAAATCTGTGATTTTTCCCATACCCACAGTAAATGAAGACTGTGAAAAGGAATCATTTACTGAACCAAGTCAGAGTGAAAGAGACACTAGGGATGAGGAGACTCAAGAATCAGAAGTGACATCTGAAACCACTTCAGTTGAGTTGCATGACTCTAATCTAGAGGCTGGACTGAATGAAGAACCTAGTCATAACACCAGAGTTCAAAAGAATCATCCTCCACAGCTGGTAATAGGAGATATCTCTTCTCCCATGATGACTAGACATCAAAGCAGGCTTCAGGAAATGCAAGATCAACAGCATACAGTGCTCTCATGTTTTCTATCCCAGCTTGAGCCTAAAAAGGCACATGATGCTATGAAAGAATCTAGCTGGATAGAAGCAATGCAAGAAGAATTGTTACAGTTCAAGCTACAAGATGTGTGGGATCTAGTAGACCTTCCTAAAGGTCACAGAGCAATTGGCACAAAATGGATCTTCAGAAACAAGAGAGATGAAAGAGGTATTGTTATAAGGAACAAAGCAAGGCTGGTGGCTCAAGGCTATACTCAAGAAGAGGGTATAGATTATGAAGAAGTTTTTGCACCTGTGGCTAGGATAGAAGCAATCAGACTATTCCTAGCCTATGCTTCTTACATGAACTTCAAAGTCTATCAAATGGATGTAAAAAGTGCTTTTCTCTATGGATCAATTGAAGAAGAAGTATATGTCTGCCAACCACCAGGGTTTGAAAACCCAAGCTATCCAGACAGGGTATACAAACTAAAGAAAGCACTTTATGGACTACATCAAGCCCCAAGAGCATGGTATGACACTCTGTCATCCTATCTCTTGGAAAATGACTTTGAAAGAGGAGTCATAGATAAGACTCTTTTTATCAAAAGAAAGAAGAAGGATATCTTGCTGGTCCAAATCTATGTTGATGACATTATCTTTGGATCTACAAGAAACAACATGTGCAAGGAATTTGAGGATTTAATGCATCAAAGGTTCAAAATGAGTTCCATGGGGGAACTTACTTTCTTCCTTGGACTCCAAGTTCAACAGAAGTCAGATGGCATTTTTATATGTCAATCCAAGTATGTGCAGGATATTCTAACCAAGTTTGGTTTCTCAGAATCAAAACCTGCCAGCACACCTATGGAAACACACAAGCAGATCACAGCAGATCTTGAGGGGGAGGACATGGATGTGCATCTTTATAGATCCATGATTGGCTCTCTCATGTATCTCACAGCATCAAGGCCAGATATTATGTTTCCAGTCTGTGTATGTGCAAGATTTCAAGTTAGGCCAAAGCATTCTCACTTTCAAGCTGTTAAGAGGATATTCAGATATCTCAAAGGGCAACCTAGATTGGGACTTTGGTATCCTCATAACTCACCTTTTGACCTAATAGCATACTCAGACAGTGATCTAGGTGGGGCAAACTTGGACAGAAAATCTACTTCTGGAGGATGTCAGTTCTTGGGTGCTAGACTAGTCTCATGGCAGTGCAAGAAACAAACCACAGTATCCACATCTACAACAGAGGCAGAGTACATAGCAGCTGCAAGTTGCTGTTCTCAAGTCTTATGGATTCAGAATCAAATGCTGGATTATGGGGTAACCTTTCTACACACTCCAATCTTTATTGACAACAGCAGTGCTATTAGCATTGTAAATAATCCAGTCAAGCACTCAAAGACAAAGCACATTGAAATCAGGTATCACTTTATAAGAGATTGTAATGAAAAGAAACTTATTCAAGTTGTCAAAGTTCACACTGATAATCAGTTTGCTGATCTATTCACTAAAGCTTTTGATGTGGGTAGATTCACTTTCTTGGTAACAAGTGTGGGAATGATAAACTTTGCATAAACTTCTTCTCAAAAAGTGAGTTTATACCTGTATATTGTTATTTTTGGTGTTACTAATCTTCTTTTCAGGATATGCATAGCAGTACTCAGTATTTAGCAAGTTTAAAAGGAGTAAGTATAGTTAATACTGCTCGTGGTTAATACTGCTCGCAGTTAATACTGCTAGTTCAGTTAATACTGCTCGCGGTTAATACTGCTAGTTCAGTTAATACTGCTCGTGGTTAATACTGCTCGCGGTTAATACTGCTAGTTCAGTTAATACTGCTCATGGTTAATACTGCTCGCGGTTAATACTGCTAGTTCAGTTAATACTGCTCGCGGTTAATACTGCTAGTTCAGTTAATACTGCTCGTGGTTAATACTGCTCGCGGTTAATACTGCTAGTTCAGTTAATACTGCTCTAGGTTAATACTGCTTATATTCCGAATACTATAAATACTCTTTGCCCGCCTAAAAGTTCATAACGACTCTTTGCATACTGTTCACTTGCGCTCTAAACCCTTTCTCTCTCAAAGTTCAAAGTTTTCAGGCAAGAATCTTCAAGGTCTATGGCATCCATGGCGTTCATTGATGAGCACAATGAAATTGCGATGCTCCAAAAGCCAAAACAATCTGAAGGTTTTCATCAGATAGTCGACTTTCTGAAGTCGAGTCACATTGCCCATGCTCTCACTATGTCTCCAACTATCTACATTGAGCACCAAAGGCAATTCTGGGCACATGCCACCGTTGTTACTGAGGATGGTGTGCGAATGATCAAGACGACAGTATGTGGCAATCCATTGACAGTTACTGAAGAGATAGTTCGCATCAGTCTACGTCTAGACGATGCCTCTGGTATAACGTCTATCCCTAATGATGAACTGTTTTCTACTCTGACAAGAATGGGGTATGGAGGCCCATTGGGTATTTTTAAGTTCTCAAAAGCTAAATTCTCACCTCAATGGCGTTTTCTTGTTCATACCTTGATGCACTGCATTTCTTAAAAGACTACTGGATGGAGTGAGTTCAGCAGTACCATTGCTTATGCTTTGGTCTGTTTGGCCACTGCCAGAAGGTACAATTTTTCACAAATGATTTTCAATGATCTTGTCTCAAACATGGGAAACAAAAAGAGCTTTTATATGTATCCCAGGTTTGTTCAAGCAGTTATCAACCATGAATTGACGGATATACCTCAACCTGTTGGGGTATATGTACCTAAACCCCCCAAAGGCAAGGTTTTCTCAAATATGAGAAGATCTGCTGGGGACTCGGAAGGAGTTGACACCCCATTGTTCTCTACAATGATGGTGGTGTCCCAAACCACTGAAGGTATGGCAGCAGGGTCAAGGCCCTCATTCGACCATCCCACTGCTAGCCAAGCCCAACCTTCCCACTCTATATCTATCCCACAGTCCCTACTAAATAAGCCCACTTCTCCAATTACCCAAACTTATCAAAGAAAACAGGTAAAGAAGGCTCCTTCCCTTCTTGTACCATCACCCACACAACCTTTAAGCCCTCTAAGGGAGAATTCTCCCCTAGAGAATATCCAAAGGGAAACCACAAGGGTGTCTCCCAACCCAAAGGAGGTGCTCTCTGAGGAGGAGGTAGAGCATATGGGTGATGAGGCTGCCACTACTCCTGCTAGCACAGAGGAGGAAAGTGGTAACATCAATAAGACCTCCCCCATGGCAACTTTGAATGAGCAATCATTTGAAGGTCCCTGGTGCCAAGAAACCACAGGGGTGGATAGTGCTTCTGCTAGGCAGAAGACTTCCACTATTAAAAGATCCAATGATCCTTCAATAGGGGGTAACACTCCTGGAGAAGGTGAGGACAGATATAACTATGATGAATTGATGGAGACAATGGGCAACATCAACATGGATGTACTCAAACAGGGCAAAGACATAGAAGAGCTAAAACTCATAGTACTGTCACAACAAGAACAAATCATCAAGTTGAAGCAAATGGTAAGGAAGCTGATTTTGCAAAAGAAGAAGAAACAATTTGTGCTCAGAAGGAGGAAACCAGAGACTGATGCTCCCAAAAAGGGGGAGATCAACATGGAAGAAGCATCAAGGGAAGGGGAGATTGATAAAGAAAGAGTAGAAGTTGAGGGGGAGAAGGAAGCAGAAACTGTTAATGCTGCTGAAACCTCACAAGCAGCAGTAACAGAGTTAACACCAACAGAAATTGAAGTAGCTGAAGTGCTAATCAAAGCTAAGAATGACACTCCCAAACCAAAGGGAGTGGTCATAAATGAAGGGAGAGACAAGAAATCAGAAAAGAAAGACATGGCTGCAGATATAAAAAGAAAAGGGAAAGAAAAGATGATAGAATCTGATCAACCATCTAAAAAGCAAAAGATGATTGAGTCAGATGAAGCATTAGCAAAGAAAGTGCAAGAAGAGTTAGATCTAGCAGAAAAGGAACAGGTTGAAAAAGACAGAGAAATGGCCAGAGCACTAGCAAATGAGTTAAATGAAGCATTCCAGAAAGGGTTGGAAACAGAGAAAGCCAAGCAAAGAGCAATAACCTTGAGAAAGGCTATGATGGCCAGATCAAGTGCAAAGAAGAGAAGACCTTCACAAACTTACCTTGCCACTCAGGAAAGAAACAAAATGATAACTTTCTTGAAAAGTGCAATTGGGGTAAAGAAAGAAATGTTTGTGAAGATGAATTTTGATCAAATCAAGGATCTATATGAGAAAGAAATGGAGAAGCTGAAGAGCAATGAGAAGGACAGAGTGGAGTTTGAAAAGAAGGCAAAGGAGAGACATGATATAGACATGAATCAACCATTCCCTGAAAGTGAAGAGGGAACTCCTATAAAAGAAATGGAAAGGGAAAAGGAAGAAAAGAAGAAGGAAGATACTTTAGTACAGGTTCAAAAGACTTTGAAAAGAACCAAGATGATGGCCAAAAGAAAGAAAGATAAGAAGCCCAGAATAGAAGAAGAACAAAATGTTGCTGAAGAAGAAGGGGCACCTGAGTCATCAAGTCAACAAGGGTCATCAATCAAAGATGATGTAAGCTTATATATGGTAGTGATGGACAAAGTGCCTGAACCAATTTCTGCAGAACCTGTTGGAGTTAAGCCACCAGAGATCATTCACTGGGATGTTCTGAAAATGGATGGAAAAGATTACATCAGACTAAAGAGGAAGGGTGATAAGTATGAAATATTCAATACTTGGATCAAAATTGTCAAAACATGCTCTAGATCTGATATAGAAGAGATGTTTGACATAGGAATTAAGCTGTATGCAGACCATCTGAATACTCCAGGAATTTCTCTTACAAAACTGGTGATGGAGTATCTATGCATGATGTTCAAACCTGAAGAAGTGAACCAGGTCATCAAGAGTGTGTTTAAAGAAGTTACAAGTTGGACTCTATATGAAACTAGTGGAGTATATGCAGTGACTTTGGATAGAAATCACACAGAATACTTCCTAGTGGATAGAGTATATAATCACACCAGACTAAAGGTCCATGCTATGCTAAAGAAGAAGTTGGGTTGTGCTCCAAATTCAGAAATGGCCAAGTATCTCATTCAGAGGATAATCAATCAGAGTTTGGGACTGAATCCAGACTTAGCAGCGTGATCTTGGAAGTTTTGGGAGCATTAAAAAGAGCATCTGGAAGAATATTTGAAGAACTTGACTTCTCTTCTAAAAGTCAAGTTAGGGGGAGATTGTTGGGAACTGAAGATTCTACTAAGTGTAGTTACTACTGCTAGTACAAGTGTAGTTACTACTGCCAGAACAAGTTGAAGATTAATACTGCTAAGTGTTACTACTGCTAGTAGAATTACTACTGCTAGTTAAAGTTAGTACTGCTTGAACAAAGTTAGTACTGCTTAGCTAGTTAGTACTGCTAGTAGTTAATACTGCTAGTAGTTAATACTGCTACTTGAAGTTAATGCTGCTGAGCATTATTAGTGCTGCTAAAGAGATACGAATACTACAGCTGGATATACTGAAGATATACTTAGAAGATATACATGGAAGATATACTGAAGATTTGTTTATTCTTTGTAATTATCTTTTTATTAGTATATGTATAGAATGTTTAGAATAGATAGAAAGAACTTTTTAATCGTTTTTCAAGAGAGAAAAATCAACCTCAAGGCATAGATCCTAATTCTAGAGAAGTAGAATTCGTATTGGTGAGCCTGTTCATCAATATTGAGGTTGAGTGTGTAATCTTGTAATTTTAAGCATTCAATACAAGTTTACTGTTTGATCATTATACACTGTGTTTGATTACTGTTTTATTAAATATCAAAGTGTTTTTCCGCAACTTCTTTGATATTAGTTTCTGAGTATTAATTCTTGTTAAGAATTCGATCCTGACAATGCTGCTAGTAGTTAATACTGCTAGTAGTTAGTGCTGCTTAGTAGTTAATGCTGCTAGAAGAAGTTAATGCTGCTGATCATGGTTAGTGCTGCTAAAGAGATTCGGATGGAAAGAATGACAGCTGGATAATCTGAAGATTATGGAAGCTTTGAGATATACATGGAAGATATACTGAAGATTTGTTTAATTATTGTAATTATCTTTTGACTAGTATATGTATAGAATGTATAGAATAGATAGAGAATTTTTTTTTGGTAATTCATTCTTTTAGAGAGAAAATCAACCTCAAGGCATAGATCCTAATTCTAGAGAAGTAGAATTCGTATTGGTGAGCCTGTTCATCAATATTGAGGTTGAGTGAGTAATCTTGTAACTTCAAAGCATTCAATACAAGTTTACAGTTTGTTAATTATATTCTGTTTTGATTTCCTGTTTGATTAAATATCAAAGTGTTATTCCGCAAACTTCTTTGATATTGTTTCTGATAATTAATTCTTGTTGAGAATTCGATCCTGACAAAATACTCATCCATATGCATGCATGTACAATATACCCATTTAAGTGATATTATCATCACTAATAAACTCTTAATCATGTGGAATTTGGGAAATTCCATCTTAAGAGTATTTTTATACTAAATTTTTCATTGTAACAACATAGCTAAAAGTTCAATAACACCAAAAATTTGTGATTCAAGATACTCTACTTACAAAATTCACCATTATGATCAAAAACCCTAAATTTGATAATAACAAATTTTTCTTTGAAAACAAGAATCACTCATTTTATGATATTATATACATCAAATGTAATCCATCTCATTATCAAAAATCCAACTTGTATAACATTTAGATGTAAATTTTTTTTTACTTCTCAAACCCAACATTCAAAAATGAGAACATGCATAAGAAAATGTAGTTTTTGAGGTTACCTTGAAGATTTGAGATGGAAACTTGATTCTAACTTCAAATTGTTGATGGATTCTAGCTTGGATTTTGATTTTGAGTAACAAAATGAAATGGTGGTGGTGGTGGTGTGGGTTCTTCGGCCGAACAAAGAGAGGAGAGGGAAGAGTAGATGAAAAGTTAATTTTTGAGAAATGAGAAGTAATTCTAGTTTTTGAATTTGGTTTTCAATTATTAAATAATTAAAATTTGGTAGGATTAGGACAAGTGTCCTAATGACTCACCTACATAAAAAAAAATTTAATTTAATATTACTAATTAAATTACTAGTCTAATTTATAAAATATCAGATATATTTGAGAACCGAAATACCTGATTCTCAATACTTGCTAAATAAATTACAAATTTGAAAATTTTGCAATGCAAGAGAAATTAACATACTGATTTTTATAGATTAAGGATTTTGGACTTTTATTTACTTATTTGGCATTTCTGGACAGTGACGGTCAGATGCGGAACTGTTCCGGGTTTTTAACGCAACTTCTAAATTTTTCGGGAAACTTTTTATCTTAAAGGCTTTTAATAAAATTTTAAAAGTGACAAAACTTATAAATTAATCTGAGGGTGCTAACCTCAATATTCAAAATTTGACAGGTGTCACACTGGAACTTGAAAAAGAATTACAAGAAAAGGTCAAGAATAAAACAAACACTTCTAATTCTTATACCTATAAAACAATAAAATTCTCTACTGAACAAAAAGGCAAATGGACAAAAATTAACCATATTGATCCTGTCTGTGCAGTAAGCAGCAAAGAAAAGAAGATGTTTTTGATCAAGAAAAAGCAACTTGAAAAGAAGACTGTCTTTCAAGAAAAAAGGAAAGAAGTAGTTAGGGATACATGTAATATTGCTAATGCTAATTTAAAAATAAGTCAAAATGTAACAACTGCTTTTAATAAAAAGAAAAACTTTGCTCCTACTTCTTCTTGTTCTATTAATTGCAACTGCATTCATTTCTTGATCAAACTGAAAAATGATTTCAAAGGATCACATTGTCTTCTGAATCAATCTCTGAAAAATATCTCAGAGACAAAATTTCAACAGAAGACAAATAACGGAAAGACATCAAAAGATGAGATGCCAAAAAGTCATACAAATCCACCAAAGTCTAACATAGAAGGACCCATAATGAGATAGGTACCTAAGAAACAATAATTTGTCTTGCAGAATCAGTCAATGCCAATCTGGTACCTAGATTCTGGATGTTCAAGGCATATGACTGGAAATAAGGAACTGCTATCCTCATTCAAAGCAAAATCTGGAGGAGCAATTACTTTTGGAGGCAATGTGCAAGCACAAATTAAAGGATATGGTGAATTATCAAGAGGAAATGTTTTAGTTTCAAAGGTTGCTTATGTGGATGGATTAAAACATAATCTGATCAGCATAAGTCAACTTTGTGATCATGGTTTTGATGTAAAATTTCAAAGAAGATATTGTTCACTTCTCCACTCAGAATCAGGTCAAGAATTACTCAGAGCAGACAGAAACGGTAACCTCTACAAAATGAATTTTACCAAAATCAACGACACTGATTTAGAGAAACTTTGTCTTATATCTCTGAGTAGTGAGGAAGTCTGGCTCTGGCATAAAAAGTTTTCACATCTAAACTTTTCCTCACTTGATAAATTAGTTAAACTTAATTTGGTTAATGGTTTACCATCTCTGAAGTTTAACAAGGATCATCTTTGTTCTGCTTGTGAGATGGGAGAAATGAAAAGATCTTCACATAAAACCAAAAGTGAAAACAACTGTCCTAGACCTCTGCACATGCTTCATGTGGACCTCTGTGGTCCTATCTCTGTACAGAGTGTAGCAGGTAAGAAATACATTTTGGTTCTGATTGATGAATTTTCCAGATTCACATGGATATAATTCATCAGAGCCAAATCTGAAGTACCTGATATTTTGATAAGATTGTTGAAAAGATTACAGGTTCTATTCAGCAGTAAAGTTCAGAAACTAAAAAGTGATAATGGAACAGAGTTCAAAAATGCCAAAATCAATTCATATCTATCAGAAGAAGGCATTACTCCTAACTTTTCTGCAGCAAGAACCCCTCAGCAAAATGGAGTAGTAGAAAGGAAGAACAGAACACTTGTTGAAGCTGCAAGAACAATGCTTGCTGGATCTGATCTTTCAACAAATTTTTGGGCAGAAGTAGTGGCAACAGCCTGTTTTACTCAGAACAGAGCTACAATTGTCAAAAGATTTCAGAAAACATCCTATGAACTCATTAACAATAGGAAACCTAATGTTAAATATTTTCATGTTTTTGGATGCAGGTGTTACATTCTGAACGATAGAGAATCTCTTGGAAAGTTTGACAAGAAAGCTGATGAGGGCAAATTCATTGGATATTCTTTAGCCTCAAAAGCTTTCAGAGTGTTCAATCTTAGAACAAGGACCATCCAAGAGAGCATCAATATCACTTTTGATGACAATAAAAGCTCTGAACAACAAGAAAGTCTCTCAATACCTATCTCTGAATCATCAAGAGAATCTGAATTAAACAAAATATTTGAAGATTTCTTTGATGAAGATAACCCAGAAGTAGTCTTCAGAGATAGACCAAGAGAGAATTCAGAAGGACCCCAAGAAACAGGTACAACTCTTTCTGGCCCCTCTGAATTAACACCTTCTGTTTCACCAAATTCAGATCAACAAAGTGAATCAGAAGAAGCTGAAGATCAAAAAGAAGATGATCAAGGAGTGTCTGAAGTAAATCCAGAAACAAATAGTGAAGAAATTCAAGAATCTGCTTTACCATCTCGGGAAACAACTTCAGAGACTCTGAACAGCACATCAGAGATGTCACCAACTGTCATCTTTGAAGCTCAAACTCCACCCCAAATCTTTGCTCCAATCTCTAGATGGACAAAAGATCATCTAATTGATCAAATCATTGGATCCTCATCAGAAGGAGTTAAAACAAGATCTGCCACAATCAATGAATGCTTCTACGTAAACTTTTTGAGCATTATTGAACCAAAGAAGGTAAAAGAAGCTCTTGAAGATCCTCATTGGATTTTTGCAATGCAAGATGAACTTCAAGAGTTTGTAAGAAACGAAGTCTAGACCCTTGTTCCCCTTCCCAAAGGAAAATTTGCAATTGGAACAAAATGGGTTTTCAGATTCAAAAAGGATGAGGATGGAGTAATAATCAGAAACAAAGCCAGGTTGGTTGCTAAAGGATATTGCCAAGAAGAAGGTATTGATTATGATGAAACCTTTGCACCTGTAGCTAGGATAGAAGCAATCAGAATCTTTTTAGCCTATGCTGCACACAAAGGATTCAAAGTTTATCAAATGGATGTTAAATCTGCCTTTCTACATTGTAAATTAAATAAAGAAGTTTATGTCCAGCAACCACCCGGATTTGAAAGTACAGAGTTTCCTAATCATGTTTATTATTTGGATAAGGCTCTGTATGGACTTAAACAAGCTCCAAGAGCTTGGTATGCAACACTGTCCACTTTTCTGATTAAAAATGGATTTGACAAAGGCACAATTGATACAACTTTATTCATTAAAAGGTACAAAAATGAGATGCTATTAGTACAAATTTATGTTGATGACATTATATTTGGCTCTACAAATCAAAAGTATTGTGACAAATTTTCAGAGTTGATGAAGAGTGAATTTGAGATGAGCCTCATGGGAGAATTAACCTTCTTTCTGGGCTTACAAGTAAAACAAACTTCAGAAGGCACTTTCATAAGTCAAACTAAATATGTCTCTGAAATTTTACAAAAATACAAACTCAATGATTCAACTTCTATGAAAACGCCTCTTGCCACCGGAGTCAAACTTGACTCTGATCCTTTAGGACAATCTGTGGATATAAAAGCCTACAGAGGCATGATAGGTTCACTATTATACTTAACTGAAGTAGGCCTGACATAATGTTTGCAACATGTCTTTGTGCTAGATATCAAGCAAATCCAAAAGAATCTCATTTATCTGCTGTCAAAAGAATTTTCAGATACCTAAGAGGGTCACCATCATTAGGCCTCTGGTATCCAAAACTTTCAAGTTTTGATCTAACAGCCTACACTGATGCAGATCATGCAGGATGTAAGCTTGACAGAAAAAGTACCTCTGGGTGCTATCAGTTACTGGGCAATAAGCTGGTAACTTGGTCATCCAAGAAACAAAACTGTGTTTCAACTTCAACTGCAAAGGCAGAATATGTTGCTGCTCCTAATTGTTGCTCTCAAGTAATATGGATGAAAACTCAGCTCAGAGATTATGGCCAACAATATGAAAGAATACCCATTCTGTGTGATTCAAAAAGTGTCATAGCCATCTCTGCCAACCCAGTACAACATTCAAAGACAAAGCACATTGATGTAAGGTATCATTTCTTAAAAGATCATGTTGAAAGGGGAACAATAGAAATGTATTTTGTACCAACTGATCTCCAAATTGGTGATATTTTCACAAAAGATTTAGATGAACGAAGGTTCAATTTTTTAATCAGCAAGTTAGGAATGTTGAATATGTCTACCTAACAAGGGAGAAACTCAGAGTCTCTGATCAAAATATCAGAGCCTCTGAACCAAGTAGCATATGTCAATATCAGTTTGTGAATGTTCTCCAAATACATGACATGGGGAGAAAAATAAAAAGTTGTTCTTTTGTCAAGGGGGAGAAAAAGAACTTTTCAGAAGACATCTCAGAGTCTCTGAATTTCATCTCAGAGTCTCTGAAATTGAGAAAAACAATTTTTCAAATGTCAAAACAGAGTCTCTGAATTTCATCAAAGGGTCTCTGAAATTTAATCTTAGAGTCTCTGAAATTTTGGATTTTTTTTCAAATCATCTATGAAGGGGGAGTCAACAACTTTCAGACCAGTCATTCCTCAAACAAGAACTTTTAAATTAAAAATCAATTTTTGATATCATTTGAAATTAAAATTTCAATTTAACTGAACCTTTTTATTACAAGTGATATCTTAAATTACTTCTTAAGGCGAAAGGTTTGTCTAGTCAGCTAAAAGAAGTTATTTAATTTTTTATTGAAAAATGGCGCCCCTTTCCTATTTTCTTGGAACCTACATTCGTAGGTACAACAATTTTCAAGGCCACCTGTCACAAAAAGGGATGAGTGAAAGGCCAAACGGCTTTATCCAAAGGGTCAAATCACTGCCGTTTCACCTTATGTACTCGAGTGTATCTTTTTCTAAATTTGGATACAAAACCAATTTAACATCCGGATATTCATTTTTACAAATTACTCTCGAGCAATCTCTCTCTCTCCAAAAGAATTTGAACTTCATCTTCTTCACTTCAACCTCAACAATGGCGTCTTCAAATGAATGATGCAAACTTTTTCCCAAATCTGGCGAACCTTCAAGACTGTATCATTTTCCAATCAAACACAACAATCACATGATTCAGCTTGATTCTACCAAATTTGAGGAACAATACGGAGTAATCTACGAGTTCTTCTCCAACTGTGAACTGACTCAAGCTCTAACTGCTTTTACAAATGAATGTCCACTTTCGTTTGTTCAAGAATGGTATTCATCAAGTCACTACAGCGATGCACATAACGGAATAATCGGCGAGTTCGACATATCTCAAGTTGTAAAATGTAGGATACCCATCAATCCTACTGTTCTAAGAGAAGTTCTCCCACTCCTAACAGCTGAGGAACTTCAAATCACGCGTTTTGAAAAACGTCCAACTTCTGAAACCCTACTCTAGTTCATTCGAATGCTAGGTTACAACAATGAAATCACCAGATTGAGCAACTTCCGACGACAACACCTACCACCAATCTGGAATTTCATGTTCTCTGTCCTAAATCGCACTCTAACCTGCAAACTGGGGAGCATGGATCAAGCAACACCAGAAATACTGTCAATCATGTATGCCCTATTCTTCAATCGCAACTGGGACATGACCGGCATAATCTTTGATATGATTCTGACATCAATAGAGAAGAAGAACAAATGCTTGGCAAAGGACCCTGAACAAATGACCCAATCATCCAAAGTTCCTTCAATAACTTTCCCAAGATTTCTGTCTCTAATCATCCATGCTACGATCGAGAAGCTTCATATTTTGATTGCCCCTGAACCACCCAAAACTCTATTCTAAATAATGAACAACTTCAAACCGACGATTCTATCTGAAGGCTATCCAGAAGCAAGGAGGATCCCTCACCACATGCTGAATCAGGTAAATCCTCAATCTATAGCCTTAGCTTCTTATCTCCGTGTTGCCCAAGGACTAGAACCAGTTCTGGGTACCCCAACACACTTAGGTCCTGAACCTGGAATGGAGAGTAAGAGTATCTCGGCTTCAGAGGGATCTGAGGACCCTGAAGTACAGAGCTCTCACAAGAGTGAACCAGAGGGTACTCTTGGTAGAGAAACCGAAGTTGAGAGAGATGACAGAGCACCGGAAGGGGCTGTCAATGAGGAAGTAATGGAAGAAACCTCATTTGCTAGTGTAGAGGATAGCTCTACTAGCTCTGAGGAAAGTGAGGATGAATCTTCAGAGACTAGCTCTGAACATTCTCAGAGGGAAGAGAGCAAGTCTTCTGACTTAGAGAAACCTGAGAGTTCTTCCCCTTCCAAACAAAAAGATGCCTCAAGGCACATATACTTTAGGACACCAACCCCATCTCCCAGTGCAACCACACAATCTAACCTACCTGATCCAGAGGTAATGGTTATTGAATCAGAGGTGCACACCTCGAACCCAAACCAACAAGCCACTTCAGAGGTACCTTTTTCCACCTCTGAAGTTCACATAACTGAGGAAACTCAATTTCTGGATAAGCCCTCTTCACAGGACTTAGGCAATACTTTAAGTACTCAGTTGCCTAGAGTACATCAGAAAACCCTACACATGATGCTGCCTCTCTGGCTCATCTCTCACCCTTTAGGATATCAAGAAGTAGTTGTCCAACTCAGGGACAATGGCTTGACCTACAAAACCAAGGATTGACTTGCCTGGATCGCAAGATCAACTCCCACATTCACTTCCAGTCCTCTGAATCTGAGGAGGAGGACTTGGATGAGAACAGAACACTCAGAGATGATTCTTCGGAACATCAATGATTGAGTGGAAGTCCTTCCAGAGACAACATCAAAACAGCTCTGAACGAAGGCTCCTCTGAACTCGAGGAAAAATTGGCTACATGTGTTGTAACCAATGTACCCCTCTCTGAACTTCTCACTAAATCTGAGTTCCAGAGATTCTATGAGAAAGTCAAAGGCTCCATGAATGAGCATAACTTTCAGAGAATTGACGGTTCAGAGACCTCTGCTCTTCGCTCTGAAAACACAAACCTCAGAGAAGAGGTTTCCACTCTGAAGACCCAACTTTTGGACTCCTCAAACAGAATCCAAGAGTTGGAACAAGAACTGTTCAAACAGAAGGCTGAATCATCCCTGGAGGTAGCCGCTCTTAAAGTTCAGAATACTGCTCATCAAAATCAAGCATCTACAACCATCGATGTTCAGAAAGCTCTACAAGAACTAAGGGAAGAGGTAGTAGCCACCAGATCATCATCACTCTCAACAAATCAAATGGCCTCTATCTCTGACCTCATCAAAGCAACAATTCAAGCTTCTGTATCAACTCTCAGCGAACCATCAACAACACCACAACCACCACCCTGAACTTCTGAAGACCTCATCACCAAAAGTGATCTGGCCTCTTTCAAATCAGCAATAATGAGCAGAATGCTGACTTGTTCTTACAAAATCTCTACTATTGCTAAGAAGCAGGTCAAAGCAACTTTGGAACTTCATAACTGTAAATCAGAGGACCAGATTACTGAAATCAGAACTGCTGCTTCAGAAGCAATCGAAACCATTCAGAAGACACTTCAGGATCCCAAAGGAAAAGGAATCGCTGAACCTAGCTCTCCCAAATACAAACGCAAGTTTTCTGGTGGGACTTGTAGCGATGCAGTGAAGAAAGCCAGATTTGATGATTTAGAGGATTCAGATGATGATGAGAACTCGAACTCACAAAATAGGGAGATCAAAGATAAAACCGTGCACACCTTTAAAGCTGCTCCCTCTACACAAGTTCAAGAGAAGGAACCAGAGAGGAACACCACCTCTTCTGATGAAAACCATACTTTATAATCATTCACAGCACCAGTCATACTTTACGCCTCATCAACACTAGGTGTTCCAATAACTCCAGTTACCGATGCGACTCCAGAGAAAATTGGAGCTCTGGAAGAGGAAGAAGAACAACTTGTAGACTTCTCTACGTCCTCTGAAGATGCATTCTCATCACCCGAAAGACAACCAATGGTGATGAGAGATGCCTTTGAGTCAGAGTCTGAGAAAGAACAGAAAGATTCTGAAAGAGAGGAAGAAGCTGCTGGAGATCAGATCGTAGTAATTGATGTCGAAGAGTATGTTTTCAAAAACGCTCAACCTCATCATACCTCAACAACTTCAAAATTAAGAGAATCTCCAGAGATAGATGGATATATCTCTGAACAACCTTCAGAGATAACTCAGTCACAGCCCAAGGACACGGAAACCATGGTTTTTGATGAACAGGATCCTCAAGAGAATTTTGTTCAGAAGACAAGCATCGGTTTACCAGCCAAGGTATTCACTCATCCTCCCACATTCTTAGAATCCACTCCTGAAGCATCAATAGAAGATCACTTTCGACATATCTACTGTGAGTTCAATATGGAAGACACTCAAATAATCCCTCTGAATCCAAGAATCAGAGAGGACATGCCAGACTACGAACGAAGATTCATACAGGCAAAGACATCACCAAGAAAGGCGGTTCTCAACGATGCTCCTATAGTAAAAGTTGAGAAAATCTCTGAAAAGACATTCGCCTTCAACAAAATCATATATAGGCATTATGTGGTGACTCGATCTGATCAGAAGATTTACGAGTTCAATGATAATGATCTCGTAAATCTAAATCCGTATGATCTCACTCATCTATATGCCTATTGCTCTACGAGATACGATTCCAGAAGAAGGGAAATCATAATGAGCATGGTTGAAGTTAGATGGGCAATGGAAGCTTACATCAAACACAGAGCCAAACGTGACTTTCAGATTGCTCTGAACTTGGGTGAAGAAAAGCTAGGAGTGACTGAACCAGTGGAAACCATCGAAAACCTGGAAAAACAGAAGACTGGATCAATCATTGAAGAACCTCTGGGTTTCATCTACAGAGTGAACCAAGAGAAGAAAAATTTTCTAGCTTCACAAGTAGAAAACTATTCTGATGAAACCTTGAAAGGAATACAGAAGATGATTCATGTAAAGCAAGAACGACACAGAGCAGACCTACTGGCGAAACTAGACTTGGAAATTGGCTCAATGATTAACTTCAGAGAGCTAATCATGAAGTTTCATAGGATATGTTCAAGTGATAGGTTCTGATTATTTTTTGAACATTATTCTCTTTTGTAATTCCAAATTCTTATGAGAAGTAATATTTACAGATGATGACTTTCTCCTCTTTGCTTTCTAGTTTAAATGTTCTATGTGTTCTTTGTTTATTTTCAGTACTTAGGGGGAGATTGTTAGCCCCAAATCTGAACCAATGAAAGTATTGAAAATAACTAAGTCTTCATTTAAAGACTTTCAAGGGACATCAACAAGTCTGTCTCTGAAGTCAGTTCAGAGTCAGTCTGAAGAAAGCAAGTCTGAAGAAAGCAAGTCTGTCTCTGAAGTCAGTTCAGAGTCAGTCTCAGAGAAAGTTGTCTGTCTCGGAATTCAGTTTAGAGACAATCTTACTTAAAGACATCAGAGAGCTCCTCATCAGAGATCCTAGTTCAGAGCTCTGAAGATGATCACTCTGAATCTCTTGACAAAGAAGAACAGATGACACGTCACCTTGTGATAATATTTACTTTCTAGAATAGGTCACTGTTCAAGCATGTCTTGATCTTACCTCTTAGGTAAGAAACTGTTCAAGCATGCTTCTATTTGTCAGATAAGTACACTATTTACTTTATGGTCCTATAAAAAGGACCATCGCCTTATTGTTCAAAGTGTGCTTAAGAAGTCTTATAACTGATAATATAAGTTGAATATTTTATTCCAAGAATATCTTGTTTATCTATTATCTGCTTTATGAACTATGATATTTGAATCTCCTTTGATATTAAACTATATTGCTTCCGCTGTTATTACTCTTATTGTTTATATCATTGTTGTGAGATTAGATCTGGGATCCAACACATAAGATTTAATTGTTATATCTTTAAGAGAGAGTAGAGAAAAGTTAATTACACTTTGATTGTCATAATTTTCTAATGACTTTTTACAGATACCGAGGGGGAGTATCTGAGGTTTTTGTCAAGGATGCTTAAAAGGATAATATTCATTTTAGGGGGAGTTAAGAATTTCTACGCTAAAGGTATATTTTTTCTTAATTTCTAACTCTACCATACTTTGAAAGAAGAACAACTTTCAAGTGTGAAAAATGTTTTACTAAATGTTCAAACCACTTCCTATTCTTAAAATGTTTTCATGAATTGAGAAATGTGCTTTTAAATTTTTTTTGGATACTTTGATGATTATCTGACCGTGTGTTTCCAAAAGATCAATATTTGTGTATTATCTTGTCTATATACTATCAAGTATCCATACACACATCGGTTCACTACTGATATTGTAAATCTCCCAATCACAATCAAGCAATCTATCAATCTAAACAAGATATAACATTCAAAGTCTAGAGAGAGAGTAGAGAGAGAAACGTAGTCATATGTATATTGCAATTAAGAACCTCCTCTTACAACAAACACAAACCAAGGTATTTATACCAAGGACTAAAACTACAAGCTTAACACCTAAGTAAACTCATATTGACTAAACACACTTTGACTTTGTTGACTTATCTTTACTTGACTTTTCCTATTAAATCTTAGATACAATAATACACTAACAATCTCCCCCTTTGTATTCAAGATTTAACAAAAATTTGAAAAAACGTCTTCAGCGCTTGATTCTTCAATCTTTAACTCTGACGACTTTGAACTTTGAAGCTCTTTCTGAAGTTGTTGAAGAATCTAGAAAAGTCTTTTGCACTTTGCATCTCGGAAAGTCAACAAGTCTTGAAAAACGAATCATATGAAGTTTTGAAACAAAAATTTGAAAATTTCTTTAATCTTCATTGAAAAACATCATCTTTGAAACTTTTGAAACTTCGAGAAACTTGAGGAATCTTTGAACTTTGTATCTTCATCTCTTTAATCTCTTGACCATATTCGGAAAAACAAACTTTCTCGAATCATCTTAATTTGGGCTTGTCTTCAGAATCTTTTGAGAAATATTTCTTTTCATCTGATTTGAACATTCAGAAATATCTCCACAAGTCTTGACTTTATAACTCTGAAATTCTTTGAAATTGATCTTTGTAGATTTCTCCCCCTTTTTGATGATTGTGAGCTTCATGATCATCAAAACTTTCTCAATTTCAGCACTTTCTTTAAATCTCCCCCTTTTTACAAATATTCTCCCCTTTTGAGATACATTTAACATTCTCTACACCTTTGATTTGAGTATCAGAATCATGAACTGTATATACCCGAATCTTTTCAAATCCAGATATAATGAACTTGGTAACCCTGATTCAACAAATGAAACAGTTAGAAGTTCCTATCAGTAACACCGAGTTACTGTGTACAACGATTGTACAATTTAAAGAGCTGGTTTGATGATGACTCCCCAGGACTTCCATTCAATCATTGAAAAACACAAGGTTTATCTATGAATGTTCTGACAGAAAAACAAATTTTCTATGTGCTCGTGCTTGTGTATGAAAGAATTTAGCACAATGATTGTGTTTCATAAAGCTCAAATTGTGTAAACTATTGAGACAACAACAAGTGTTACACGAACTCAATGTGCATGAAAGAGATGCGAAGGTGGGGCAACTTTCCTTCTTTTTCAATATCTAAATCTCCCGAGTGAAGACTAGATAGCAGATGTGCTGCGCCACCAAGAAAAATTGAAACATTTCTTTATCGGGAAAGAAATGAGTGGCTGGTGGGGTTAATTGCAAGAGTTGGCATGGGCTCACTGCCTATTTCAATGATGGTCACCAAAGAATGTGAACCAATCAGTAGATATGGCTGCCCGACTCAGAAAGTGGTTGGTGCAGAGTTTTGATATTCTTTTAACTCTGTTCTCACACCCTCTTTGTTTTTAACATTAAAGCTCACTTCTAACCAAACTCTCATTTCCATTTTTCCGCTCCACACACTGAGAACAACTCAACCGGATGAGTTATCTCCCCCACTCTTTGATTTATGACCCCTCACCCCTCAATCACTCTAGGATAACTTCCGGGGTAGGAAACACTGGTTAGCGTGAATCCATGGAAGTTCTGTTTAAGCTCTCACACGAATCGCATGTAATTTATCTTATAAAGAATGGTTGTTCAACAGTTTAACTTGAACAATTAAGCACAAAAATGATAACATTGTCAAAACGTATGCTCATTTAAGAATATGAATGAAATTTGAGCAATTGAACTTTAAAGATCTCTCAAAACAAGGATATTGAATGAATGAAATGAATTCAAGAGAATTGTTTTGAGAATCAATCAGATCAAATAAAATGGTTAGGGTATCAAAGAAATTGATGGTTTGTTTATATGAACGAATATAAACAATTTAACAATGAAAGCACAAATTAGAAATGATGATTGATGCTCAACAACATTTGAAAGCAAACAGGAGTATTACCATCGAAAAATTTGTTCGTTATTAGACATGGTAATAACATATTCAAATGAAGTACTGAACCAATGTGTGTGAGTACTTTACAGTATATAGACAAGATAATACGCAAGTATTGATCTTTGGAAACACACGGTCAGTTAAACATTAAAGCTCAATAATGAAAAACATTTAAAATCACACTTTTTAATTCATGAAATCTTTTGAGAATAGAGAAGTGGTTTGAACATTTAAGAAAAATGTTTTTCATGCTTGAAAGTTGTTCTTCTTTCAAACAATCAGAGATCTAGATTAGAAGATATTTACCTTTAAGCTCCCCCTCAAATCATTATAGAATGATTTAAGTCTATTAGGCTCCCCCTGGATATTTGTAAAATATCCATATCTTTAAACATTAAAGAACGGGTCCTGATCTGTCATGTGATCAGAAGCCACAATCCTTTACATTAAAGTTCGGGTTTTGAACTGTTGTGTTCAAAAGCCTTAGCTCTTAACATTGAAGTCCGAGTCCTGAGTTGATTTACTCAGAAGTCATACATCTTGTACTTTGAAGTACGGGTTTTGAACTGCTGTGTTTAAAAACCATTGTTCCTGCTCCCCCTAGACCGGTGGTACCTGCAAAACAGATTTAACAGGTTTTGGTACCCATTGGTATTTGGGTCCTGGTATGTTAGATTTAAGAATCCAATTCTCATTAGATGTATATCTTTTAAATCCATAATTCTGAGAAGTTATTCTGTAAGAACCGTACCAGTTGTGAGCAGTTTCCCTTTGAACGAAGTCATTCTCTCCACAATAAGAACAACAGATTTTCCTTTGAGCAATCCTGATTAAATGATTAGTTGAGTAAAACATATCAGAATTACCAAAAGATTTACCTTTGTGTGCACTGTTCTGTTTGGCAGTTGTTGTGGATTTGAATGATCTGTCATTCTTCTTCTCTTCATCTGAAGAACCCTTCACTCTCCAGATCATCTGATTTTTCTTAGATTTCTTTCCAAGAGATTTAACATAGAAGCTCGCTGGTCCATCAACAGATTTGCCATAAAATAGATTTGATGGTCTGATCTGACTAGATTTGACAATGATTGGTTTGACACTTTTCTTTTTGAAAACATTTTTGTCATGAATAGAACTTGAAGCTGTTTTGAAAGAACATAATGATTCTGTTGAGTTATCAACAGGTGATTGGCTAATCACATCAACTGTTACTTTATCTGACAATTCAATGTTTGCAGCTTCTAAGTTATTTATCTTTTTAGTCAAAATGCTTCTTTCATCTGAAAGTGTCTCACACTTTTGTTTCGAATCAGATCTGGCGATCTGTTCTCTAAGAATATCTGATGATAGAACAGAGATTTTGGACATGAGCTTTGATATTTTAGTTTCAAAATATGAACGTTCTTGGTCAAAATCTTTTTGTAAGTTCCTGGATTTATCAGAAATTTCATTGAAGATCCCAACATTTCTCTTTTCAGAAATTTTCTTTTTAGATTCAAAAGACTTTTTCTTTTCTTTGAAAATTTGTCTTTCCTTTTCTAATAATTCTTGTAAAATTGAGATATGTTTGGGAAATTCAGTGTTTTTATCTTCAAGAACATTTCTTTCCTTAGCAAATGTGTCTCTTTCAGTAATTAGAATTTTTTCAAAATCAGACACTTGCTTGGAAAGTTTAATGCATCTTAGCTCAAGATCCTTTTTCTCTTGTAAAGTTTTCTTGGAAATTTCAGATGATTGTTGAGTTAAAGATGTCTTCAAATTTGATTTTTCTTTTTCTGCTTGAAGGCTTGTTTTCAGTTCAGCATTTTTCTTCTCCAAAACAGATATCTGATCTTCAAAAGCCTTAAACTTCTGTTGAAGCTTGACTGACTCATCTTTCAGCTCTAATGATTTCTTTTCAGTCGTCTTCATTTGGCTTTGAAGATTTGAAATCTTTCTATCTTTCAGCTTGATTTCTTTTTCACAAGCTTGAATAGTATTTCCTTTTATTTCAATAATTTCCTCTTTCTCTTTAATCTCCTTCTCCCTTGCACTGATGATACCTGCACAATCAGATTTAGCCATATCTCTTAATTTCAACTCCTGAATCTGTTTAAGAAGCTTTGAATTATGATTTTTCAGATTGTCTCTTTTTGCTTCTATTTTCGGTATCTCAGGCATGTACAAAACAACCATATCTCTTGCAGATAAAACAGTGTTTCCTCTTTCATCTGTAGTTGGCATCTTGACAGATTAGCTTGACAATGAAATGATCGTTCCCAAACAAATCAGAAATGTTGACTAAAAAGTCAAACTTTGATCACACAAAAAAAAAATTAATTTTTAGAAAAAAATCTAAGTCTTGAAACTCGCAAGTCACTATACACGCTAGTCACTGTTCACTGATCAAACTCGCTAACCACTGAAACGTGTTAATCAATAGTCACACAAAGGATGAAACTCGCAAGGCACTGAAAGCGCAAATCACTATTCACACTGAAACTCGCTAATAGGCACTTGCGCGTTTCTGGAACACGCTAGCCGCTACGTGCGCGTTTTATGATGTTTGCGCGTTATGACGTTTGCGCGTTTCCGCACTCAGAAAATTTTTCACGGATTTCAAACTCGCAAGCCTCTTAGCGCGTTTCGATCAAACTCGCAATCTTTGTCTTGCGCGTTTATCAAACTCGCTTGCCTCTATTAGCGCGTTTTAGCAAACTCGTACGTTTTGCTTGCACGTTCTTCAGATACTCGCGCGTTCTAGCCAAGAATCAGATCCTTTCACTTGCGCGTTTGATGATGAACTCGCAGGCTTTGCGTGCGCGTTCTTCAAACTCTTTGCGTGTTCTTCAATTAATGAACCTTGCACGTTCTATGGATGAACTTGCACGTTTCTTGGATCTTGCGCGTTTTGATAGTTGTTCACAAAATCAATCCAAATCGTTCTAAGACCTGCAATTTGATTTTCTAATCCATCCACAGTGATCGAAATGCAACTTGTAACATATTTCTATCAATACAAACTTGCTAAAATTATCAAATTACAGTGCAATTGATCGAACATACAAACTCTGAGTTCGTGAAACAAAAAAATCAAGAAAATCGAAAATTACATCAAACAAATGATCAATTCATGTTTGTGTGTGAATACAAAGTGTTTACAAACATAAATCAAATCCAACTGAACCAATTATACACACAAATTTCAACAATTCAATGAAAAACTTGATCAAACAGTGACTTTTTCAAGAAACGACTATTTTCTTGATTTTTCAAGAATTTGAATCTGATTTGGTGATGAAATCTTTCTGAAATTGTTTGATTTGCTCTGATACCAATTGATATTGTAATCCCAATCAATCAAGCAATCAAACTAAACATTCTCAATCAAGAATATTAACAGTGAAAGTCCATAGAGGGAGTAGAGAGAGAAACATAATATTCATATATCTAACAATGTTGAGTACAATGCTTCTAGTTACAAGATTATAAAGCAACAAGCTATTTATACCAAGGGTATAAAACTACAAGCTTAACTACAAAGAATAAGATTGACTTTGCTAACATTGACTATCTAGACTTTTACATTGTTATTACCATGTCTAAAAAGATAAATATTTCGATGGTAATACTCCCGGTTGTATTCAATGTTGCTTGAGATCAGACGTCATTTCTACTTTAATTGTGCTTTCATTAATAATATGCTTATGTCTCGTTCATATAAACAACTTTCGTTCTTTGATACCCCAATACATTTTTCTTCATGATATAAATGTTCAAAGTTTTGAGAGATCTTAAATGTTCACATTGCTCAAATTTCATTCTTATTATTCATGAGCATACATTTTCTTACAAGTGATTTCTTGTGCTTAATTGTCAAGTTAATCGTTGAGCAACATATTTTTTTAGGACAAAATAGATGGGATTCAGTGTGAGTGCTGAAAAGACTTCCATGGTTTCACGTTAACCAGTGTTTCCTACCCCGTAAATAATCTTTGAGTGATTGAGGGGAGAGGGGTCAAAATAATTGAGAGTGGGTGTGTGCTGAGGTAAAATGTAAAAGAGAGTTTGGTTAGAAGTGAGCTCAAATGATTAAAAGATAGAGGGTGAGAGATCAGAGTAAAAGAATATCAAACTCTGCACCAAACTTTTTCTGAGCAGGGCAGCCACATAATCTGTTGGTTCACACTTCTTCGTGACCTTCATTGAAAAAGGCAACTAGCCCATGCCAACTCTTGCATAAAACCCCACCTGCTACTCTTTCCTTTCTCAACAAAAGAATGTTTCAATTTAAAGGGGAAGCAACACATAATCTATTTGATCTTCATTTGGAAGACTCGAATATTGAAAAAGAAGGAAAGTTGCCCCACCTTCGACCCTTTCTCATGCACATTGAGTCTATGTATAACTATTGCTGTCTCAATGGTTTATGTTAGGTCCATTGAGATCATGATTGGATTGATTGAATGATTGACAAGGATTCAAAGGGTAGAAATCATAGATTTATTGAATGCAGAAAAGTAAAACTACAACTACTAGAGAGCAAGCAGCCGTATTTTTACATTGTTAATGAAAATGCTTAACCTAAACTAGGCTACATGATTCCTATTTATACCCCCAAGACTTTGTATACATTTAAAGCCCAAACCCATATACAAGGCCCAATACAAAGTATGTTGATTACTTTACTAAACTTCTAAAGTGAACATATTTATGTTCTAACATTCTCCCTCTAAGTTTCGTAAATCATTCTCTGATCAGCTCCAGCTTCAACTCCTCTCCCCCTTGATTTCTTTTTAAAACTTAGCGTTGCATAAACATCAAAGTTCCTCTAGCTCCTCCTAGAAAGTAGCTCTTATCCTTGGTGTTTCAACTGAAATACCACATGTGATGTAGACCATAACCTCGACTGAGTGCACATAAAGACAACTTTTGACTTTGGTAAACCCAACACATTCCTTAACGCCCACAAGAATGATATATGTGGATTATAGAATGACAATCAAGTACATCTTCAGTGTATAACATCTTATCTGTCTTTGAACCATGAGTTGAAGTAGGAATTCAACTTAAGAATTTCATCTGATAAGCTTACGGGCGGTAGCATCCGGTAGCAAAACTACAAGGCAAGGGTTAGAAGACAAGCAATGTTCAACAACTGATGAAGGCTGCTCATTTTCTGACTGCTTTCCAGAATACTGAACAATCAAACCCAGAACTCCTTTCTTCACAAATCAGCTGGATGATTATAAGCACTCAGGATTCTGAATTACAACTCAAGTATCAGAACAATGTGTTGAACCAAACTCTCTCAGTGATTTGATAACGACCCTCTTTTATACTTAGTAAAAATTACGTTTATTCATATGTATTAGTGTTTCACCATCAACGATCAATATGAGTCTGTTCAGTTATCACTGATGATCTTTCTTGTAAACATTCATATGTATTAGTGTTTCACTATCAGCGATCAGACTGAGTCTGTTCAGTTATCGCTGATGATTTCTATGTAAACGTAATCCCTGAAGACAAGTTTCGCATCAACAAGATGTTCATAGCTGAATCGAAGACGAAGCTGCTGAACAAAGACAAGTCTATTAGTGACCTGATGCGGATATCCGTGAAGCAAAGACGACTCTACTCATACGCGAAGAAACCTGAGGAAAAGCTTCAGCGATAGCTAAACTTCTTTGTATCTCTGAAGGAAGAGATATTCAGCGATCGATGATCACTTAGCTTATGCCTCAAGTCTCTTTTGTCCTTCCTTGCATAACCAGTACGATGTGTCAGAACGGACATACCTCTGCCACAATTCGTACAACAACTCTGTCAACTACACTGTTTAGGATACGACCGAAAGCATGTCTCCCAAAGTCAGACTCTCAAAGCCAATCAGTGAATGATACGTGTAAAGTGCCCTGCCATGCATTTAATGCATAAGGTATAAATGAAAAGATTACATCTCCATCTGGAGAGTGCATACCTCTAGCCATCATCTTTCTAAAATATAGAAACCCTTGCTTTCTATACTTCTCAAATCCCCCATTCTCTATAATCTTGTGCAACCATCTTAGTGTTTTCTTAAGTTTGTTTAGATTGAGTTTTACTTAATCTTATTCTGCAACAGACTTGTAAATTGTGTTTGATTTATCAATAAACAATTTATTAAACTTTAAATTATGTGTTTGTATTCAACCCCCCCCTTCTACAAACTTGTTAAGCGCCTCCGGGATCAACAAGTGGTATCGGAGCAGATTGTTTAATCTAATAAACAAGATCTTGCTTTATTCTCTTCCTTGCTATTCTAAAATGGCACTTAACACAAACACAAACTACTATGATAATGGTTCACATTCTAAACCTCCTCGATTTAGCAGAGATAACTTCTCTCTCTGGAAGAATAGAATGATGATATTTCTTGAAGGTGCAGATCCCACTATACCTGAATACGTAGCAAATGGACCCTATGAACCTGTCCAAATCATAGCTGCCGTTCCAGCTATGGCCACTACTCCTTTTATTCCGGAACGCTATGTTGTTAAGGAAATAAGACAATAGAGTGATGAAGACAAAAAGAAGGTTGGTATTGATGCAAGGGCAAAAACAATTATCTCTATGGCTCTGCCTGATAAAGTTTTCCATTCCATCATGCATCTTAAAACTTCTAAAGAAATGTGGGAAACCATATGTGTTCAATATGAAGGCACCACTGAAATCCAAGAGACTCGAAAGATTAACTTGGTAAGACAGTATGAAAGTTTTATCGCTGGTAAGAATGAATCTCTCTCTGATGTTCATCAACGGTTTAACTGCTTAATCATTGATCTAAGAACTGTTGGTAGGACTTATTCTAATTCTGAGATCCTAACAAAATTCTTAGAATGTCTTCCTGAATGATGGGACAGTTATTCAATATATCTCAAGCTGACAAAAGACTTAAATTCTCTTTCTCTCAACACCTTGTATGGAATATTGCTCAACTTTGAGCAATCAAATCTCCTGAATAAAAATCTTATAAAAGACACTCTTGTTGCTTTAGTCTCTTCAGAGATAATTCCATCTCAGCGATCTACTCTCACTATCACTGAGTTAGATTCTGATTCTGAGGATCTATCAGACACTGATCTTTCAGAGTTTGATGAGTCCTTAGCACTCTTGACAAAACTCTTTTAAGAGATTTGCAAAAAAAAGCAATTTCCGAAGAAATAAGCCTCTCTCCCTCACTGACAAGCCAAAATCAACCCCTATTGATAAGGCTATTGCTACTTGCTTTAACTGTGAAAAGATTGGACATTTTGCAAGTGAGTGCAGGTCAAAGAAAGTCTTCAAAACTTCTACCTCAAGAAGATCCAACAATGACAAATACCTAAAGTTGAAAGAAAAATATCAAAAGTTGAAAAACTACAAGCGAAAAGGTAAAGGTCTCATTGCTGAAGAACACGACTGGGCTGAATCAGAAGAATCAAGTTCTGATGAAGAAGAATTCGCTAATATCTGCCTCATGGCTGAGATTAAAGAAGAAGTGGAAGAACCAACTGAAACTTCTATGAGCTATATATCATCTCAGGTATCTATCTCTACTAATCCTTCTCTACCTGAAACAGAGAGAAGTCGCGTTGTTGATGTGCTGACGATTGATCTATACAATGCTCTAAACAGCAAAACTCTAATTGAGAACAAAAACGTTGATTTAAGTGAACAACTAGATAAATGTCATTAAAAGATCAGAGAACTGACTCTTTTAGAGGAAAGTTTGAAAGATCAAGTCATTGTAAATGAAATCATCAGCATTGAACGCGGACAAGCCATCACTGCTCTTAAAACAGAGAAGGCTATTGTTGAAGCATGGTGTAAATCCTCAACAAAGATCACTGAGATTATAAATGCTTAAGTTCCTGGCAGTGATAGAACTGGTCTTGGTTTTTGGAAACCAAAGGATGAGCCTAAACAAGACCGTTCCATGCTTAAGTTTGGAACGTTTGTCTCTTCTATCTCTGACACTTCTTATAATCAGTTTTATCCTTCATCATCTTCTAATCCCATCCCTGAGGAAATATCCAAAGGCTCTAAGTCTGCGGATAAAGGAAAATCCGTTCTCCATCCTCAGAAGGCTACCAAGAAAGCAAAGCTGAAAATTCCTTCTAAACCTTCAGCGAATCAATCGTCTAGCTCTGTGATATAAATCTTTGATCTCTGTCCTCCAAAGTTAAAGATTGATCTTAAGCCTAAGAGATCTAAAGAAATGAAAGTTCCTCCCAAATCTCATGCTAAAACAATTATTGGAGTTTGACCTACTCATCTTAAATTCTCAAAACCTTCTACTTATAGTCCTAAAACCACATTCAAATATAGAAAATGATATCACTGTGGATTTACTGACCATATTGCAAGCAAATGTCCAACTACTACTAAAGCTGATAAAACAGCTAAAGTGAAGATGAATGCCTCAAAGGCTGAGAAGGTCACCAAAGTTGAAAAATCGACCAAGGTGAAGAATACCACTAAGGTTATGAAATTAACCAAGGTGAAGATTACCACTGAAGTTGAATCTTCATCTGCTGTGAAGATTGCTGAACCTTCCATCTCCACTAACTTTAAAGGACCCATTGAAAAGTGGGTACCAAACAAAGCTTAATCTTTCTTATGTTTGCAGGGATCAAAGGGCATCTGGTATCTTGATAGTGGATGTTCTCGTCATATGACTGGACAAAAAAAGACCTTCACACTGAATACAAGGAAGAGAAAGGTCCCTCTGTGACCTTTAGTGGAAATGGAAAAGGATATACCTGAGGGTTTGGCGTCCTCAACAATGGGACAACTACCTTCAGAAGAGTCGCTTATGTAGATGGACTGAAGCACAACCTTCTGAGCATCAGTCAGCTATGTGACAAAGACTATCAAGTTCGCTTCACCAAGAAAGAATGTTCAGTGGTGAATGAGTAAGGAAAACTTGCTCTCAGTGGTTATCGTAAAGAAAATTTCTATGTAATAGATATGGACTCTACTAACACTGAAAACTTATGTTTTCTTTCTAGAGCCTCCTCTGATGTCAACTGGCTATGGCACAAAAGGCTCTCTCATCTAAACATCAAAACCCTAAATTTTCTCTCATCTAAGGAACTGGTTTCTGGTCTTCCTCAGCACTCATATGCTAAAGAATCTCTCTACTCAACACGTGAAAAAGGAAAACAGACAAAAGCCAGTTTCAAGTCTCAACAAGTTTCCTCAATGACAAGTCCTCTTCAACTCTTGCATATGGATTTGTTTGGCCCTGTCAACAACCAAATAATAGATGGAAAGAAATATACACTTGTCATTGTAGATGAATACTCACGCTACACCTGGGTTATCTTTCTTCGCTGCAAGAGTGATACTCAAGAAGAACTAATTCTCTTCAGTTCTCTGAACAATATGGAACTAAGTTCGCTGCATATGGAAGTGCTGAATAATATTACTGTTCGTTCAATAAGAAGTGATCATGGAACTGAATTCAAAAACAGTTCTCTGAACAATTTCTTTGAGAACAAGGAAATTTCTCATAACTTCTCTTCAGTAAGAACGCCTCAGCAAAATGGAGTCACTGAAAGAAGGAACATAACGATCATTGAAGCTGATAGATCAATGCTCAACGATTCTCACCTCCCTACTCAATTTTGGGCTGAAGCTGTAAAGACTGCATGTTTTACTCAAAACAGATCGCTGATAGTAAAGCGATTTGGAAAGACAACTTATGAACTTTTTCATGGAAGAAAACCATCTATCAGTTTTCTTCATATCTTTGGCTGTTAGTGCTTTTTCTTAAACAACAAAGATAAGAAACAACAAAGATCAACTTGGAAAGTTCGACCCAAAAGCGGATGACAGAATATTTCTTGGATATTCCTCTATCTCCAAAGCCTAACAGAGTTTTCAACAAAAGAAGACAATCTGTGGAAGAAACAATTTCTGTTACCTTTGATGAAACTCGATCAGCGAACTCTAAACCAATCGCTAACAATGAGGAATTAAATTCTTGGATATTTTCTCATTACAGAGAAATAGAACCTATCTTCTCAAACCATCAACATTCAGATCCTCCAGCTGCTGATGATGATCCAAACATCATACCTCATAACGCTGAATCCATCTCATGGGTTTCAGCTGAGCCTCTAAACACACTTCTTCCATCAGATCCATCTTCGTCTGAAAACCTCTCATAAAACAATGGTCTGTCTGACCCTCAACAATTAATAGCTGATGAAACTCAAGCTTCTTCATCAGTGAACATTCCTATTGTTGATCCAATCTCTGAAATGAGCGATCATGCTCCTGCTCAGCGATGGACCAGAGATCACCCCGTAGATCAAATTCTTGGTGATCCCGATGCAAGTATTCAGACACGACGAAGTTCAGGTAATATTTGTCTCTTTGTCAACTTTATTTCTTTAATAGAGCTAAAGAAGGCTGATGATGCCCTCAGAGATCCAAACTGGGTCAGATCAATGCAAGAAGAGTTGACTGAGTTCTCTCACAAAAAAAGTTTGGAATCTCGTTCCTAGACCATCTGATAAATCTGTTATAGGCACCAAATGGGTGTTTAGAAACAAGTTAGATGAACATGGAACTGTAACCTGCAACAAGGCTCGACTTGTTGCTCAGGGATACAGACAAGAGGATGGCATAGACTATGATGAAACCTTTGCCCTTATGGCTAGGCTCGAAGCAATTCGACTCTTCATAGCTTATGCAGTTTACAAAGACTTCATTGTGTATCAAATGGATGTAAAATCAGCGTTTCTCAATGGAAAGCTGAATGAAGAAGTCTATGTAGAACAACCTCCAGGGTTTTATGACCCTAATCATCCAAATTATGTTTATAAATTGGATAAGGCTCTCTATGGTCTAAAATAAGGCCCTCGTGCTTGGTATGACACACTCTCATCCTTTCTTATCTCTGAAAATTTTGAACGTGGCAAAATTGATAATACATTATTTTTCATAAAGATAAAAGGTCATATTATTCTTGTACAAATATATGTCGATGACATCATATTTGGTTCTACTAACCCATCTCTATGTACTCGATTCGCTGAAAGAATGAAGAAAAAATACAAAATGAGTATGATGGGTGAGCTGACATATTTTCTTGGTCTTCAAATTAAACAATCTGAAAAAGGTACTTTTATCAGCCAAGGTAAGTATGTTAAAGATATGCTGAAGAAGTTTGATCTAACACAAACTTCAGCTATGAAAACTCCTATGGCACCTACTCTGACACTAAACAAAGATTCATCTGGAAAAACCTGTTAATGTCACTGCCTATAGAGGAATGATAGGCTTCCTGCTGTATCTTTCAGCGAGCTGGCCTGACATCATGTACTCTACTTGTTTATTTGCACGCTATCAATCAGAACCCAAGGAATCCCATATGCTCGCTATTAAGTGAATTTTCAGATATCTGAAAGGGACTCCTAAACTCGGTCTTTGGTATCCCAACGACTCAGGGTTCGATCTAACTGGATATTCCGATAGTGATTTTGCAGGTTGTAAAGTCGATAGAAAGAGCACTACTGGTGGATGTCAACTCCTAGGAGGAAAGCTGGTAAGTTGGACGAGTAAAAAGCAAAATTCAGTTTCCACTTCCACAACTAAAGCTGATTACGTAGACGCTGGAAGTTGTTGTGCTAAGGTCTTGTGGATGAGAAATCAACTATTAGACTATGACCTTCAGCTATCAAAGATTCCAATCTATTGCGACAACACTAGTGCTATCGCTATAGCAAATAATCCAGTGCTACATTCAAAGACGAAACACATAGAAATCAGATATCATTTTATCAGAGATCATGTGATGAATGGTGATATTGAACTTCACTTTATCCCCACTGACTAGCAACTTGCTGATTTATTCACCAAACCTCTTGATGAGACAAGGTTCAACTTTCTCATCAGTGAGCTTGGAATGCTGAATCTTGATGAGTAACTCTTCATCGTTCATGCATTATGTCAGTGATTCTAAGTTCCCCTTTATCACTCAATCTCTGAATAAATTTCTGACTCTCAGGTATGTTCTCTTACTCTCCATTGCTGAATATTCATTCAGCAAGTTGGTTTTTCAAAAATAAAAATAATCATTTTCTTTCTTCAAATGATTAAAAGCTTTTTGATAAACAAATTCTATCACTGACATTTCTCTTCAGTGATTCTTTTGAAAAGAAAATCAAATCTCTGACTTTTATCAGGGATTCTTTCAAAACGAAAACCAATCTCTGACTTTCCTTCAGAGATAATTTCAAAAAGGACAAATGAAACGTTTTTCCCTCTCCTATGACGTCATTTGAACCGACAATCCACGACATGCCTTTTTCTGACAGGTTCGTCCGTTGCCCTTCCATCCAATCAACTTCGTAAAACGTGTCCATGTCATGATGAACATTTGTTTTCCCGCCTCTCTCTCTCTCTTTACGTATAAAAGGAATGTTTCTTTTCATTCTTATCTTTTACGCTTTCTGGCAATCTTTTTTAGCAATAATTCTCTCTCAAGGCATTTCCAGCAAACACCTCCTTCAATCATTTGCATCTTCTTCTTTCAAGATCAACAGGTTACTTTGTTCTTCTTTTCTTCATAAATTTTGTTACAAAATCCTAAATATGTTATATTATTATGGGTTTTTCACAAGATTTCTTACACATTAAAATCATTTTTTTGATTTTCTTGATTCAAACCTTTGGTTTTCTTCACGTTCTTTCTTCTTCAAGAACAATGTTATTCTCAAAATCATTTAAAATTTTCCTATGTTTCTTTCTGAAAACAGAAACAGGTAAAATTTGTTTTGATTCTAAACCTTTCTATCTATATTTTTCTCCTTCTTTCCATATTCAGAAATGGCACAATCAGCTCTCATTGCTTCCAAGAACGTCAAGTTTGCTCTCTCTGAATCTGAAATACCCAAGAACAATCACCTTGCACGTTTGGATTTTGATGGTATCAAATACCCACATCTGGTGGAAGCAGCTCAGTTCCTGAGGCAGACATGTCTTGCTTACGCCATCACTGTGGATCCTAAACCATCCAAAACCCTTCTACAACAGTTTTGGTTCACTACTGACGAAACAGCCTTCGGCACTAATTTAGGTGACAAGGTTCCTACTATCTCCTTCGGCACTAATGTAGGACCAGGCATGATGACTGCATACAGCCTAAGGAAGTCACTCCGATTCCCTGAAAAACCCAAGGGTGGATTCAGTGCCCTTCCCACTGATGCTGAACTCATCCAGTTTTTGGAGGATATAGAATATTGTTGGGACAACAAGCCACGCTCAACCATCCCCAACAAGCGCCTGACCATCATTAAGAAGGCAAACATGCCTTCCCAACTGAACTACATCTTCTCACACGTCATTCAATGCATGAGTGGGAAGAGTGGCTCACTGGATCGGGCAAGCAAAGTTCAACTCCAGATAGCTTACTCAGTGATCGCTGGAAAGAACTTCGACTATGCCACCGCTATCTTTGACGATCTCAAGTCAAAGATTGAGAAGACGGAGAGGGATCCCAAGATCCCATATGTACGGTTCATCTGTGCATATCTGAAGTTTCTCTACCCTGGCACATACCCAACTACTCAAGATGGTACTTTTACCAAAGTGGGTCAGCAATCGTTGGAGGTCAAACCGGGCGACAACGAGGAAAGTATCTCCACTCTACGCTCTCGACTATCTCTCTACACTTCTTCTACTTCAGCGGCCACACATGAGGTTGTTTCTTTTTCTAGCCCTGTCGCTACCACCGCTTCAAAAAAACCATCAGCTAGTCTCTCTAGTCCTTCGAAGAAGGCCAAATTGACTAAGGAGACTATAGCCCCTAGCTCAAGGCCTGAGGTAGTTTCTTAACAATATACCTTAGATAGTTTTGTGGGACTCTCCTCCACATCTACAGCTGTCATCACATCAACTGTGCCAGCGATCACGGTCGTTGCCACAATATCAGTGACGCCACCATCCATCCCAGATCATCAACAAACTGAGGTAACCACCCATATCCCAACTTCTTCTATCCCCATTACTCTTCCTACCACTTCTTTGGTCTCTAACCCTCCATCTCTCGTGCAGCAACCTCAAGTTGCATTCATTGGACCTGATGCTCAAACCTTTGAAAGAGATATGCATTTTTTCAATACGTTTGAACCATCAGGTATACCTAAACACACAAATCACCCTCCCATCTCTCCATTTAAGCCTGTTACTCAGAAGCTAACTTTTATTTCAGGCCCGAATATGGGAACTGTTGACTCTCATGTCAACAGTTTGGGTGTCAAGGTGGATTCTCTCACCACCTCCATCAACGAAACCACTAGCGCTGTCAATACCGCTGGTGAAGAGCTGAAGAAATTATTGGCTGCTTGCTCCTCGAAAGCTGAAGCCTCCTAAATCTCAACTCTGCAGGAAGAGATTGTCAAAATCAAGGAGGACGTAGTCATCAACCATCAACAAACTCAATTTCTTAGCAAGGACGTCTAGGTTTTATCTACCAAGATCGATTCCTGCACATCAATTATACAGCAGGTCCTGGAAAAGCTGAATGCACCAGCTCCGACGCTCACTCCTTCTTTCACAGAGGCTGACCGCACCTCTCTGAATGTAGCTGTTGAACTTATTCATCAAGCTACTTCAGACATCCCTGTGATTGAAGGTCGTCTTGACTGTCTGGAGGCTGAAGTCCGGTCCCTGACAACTGCAAAGGCTGCTACTTCCGTCTTTGAACTTCCCCATTCTGATAATGACAAAGAGGGGGAGAAATAGCGTATTGAAGAAAATCTTGAGGAGGATGTTGCTGCTGTTGAGGTTCACCCGGAAGAACCTCCATCTCATGTTGAGGGGGAGAAGGTTGCTGAAAAAGCTCCTCCATCTTCTTTGTACGTTCAGGTATTAGTAGAAGAAAATGAGGAAGAGGATGAAGATCTTGATCTCCAGGATCAAGATAAAGAGCAACATCAAGATGCTGATGATGACGATGAAGAAGATCAGTCTCTATGGTTTTCTGCAGCGAACACATCATCAGTGATAACTTCAAAAGAAGTTGTCACAACAGGGGGGAGAAATGAAACCTCTTCAGGAACCCCTTCCCAAAGCAAACCAAAGGGTTCAGCTGCTGAGGGAAGCCTGAAAAGTGTTTCACTATCTGAGGGGGAGAAGCCTTCTCAGGTATGCCTCTCACTTGTCCCTATATCTTTCTATAAATCCCCAACCCCTGTTTCTTTCTAGCCTTTATCATTCTTCTTCCCAACAAACACTAAGGGGTTGTTTTTTTTTTTAAAAAACCTCTTAATAACTCTTAAGTCTGAATCATTCAGACATTTTTACACACCACCTCTTATTAATCATAACTAAAATAAGACTTCAGACTTTAGACATCTTAAAAAACAAACGACACCTAACTCTTTTTATCTATTTTTGACTAGACAGTTCTCTCCCGTGCTTAAGGGAAAGGAACTTCAAATAATCCCAGTGTCTGTAGCTGATGAATCAATAATCCCAATCTCCTTAAATGAGATTGAAGAAGAAGAAGAAGAAGAAGAAGAAGAAGAAGAAGCCGTGCACCATCCAGGAAGGCTCTCAACACCATCTCACTGGTCTGAGGAAGAGATGAAGAGACGAAGAAAGATGATTTCTCATCTAGAGAGTCAACGGCTGAAGGTCCCTCTTCAAATGACTTCTACAGAGCTTGATTTCCTGACTGAAGCAGAAAATGAAGAATCTGTCAAAGCAGAGAAACTGATAGCCGATTGTCAAAGAGATGCTTCTATAGCTCTCAAGGTTCAGTCCTCTCAAGTCAAAGACAAGAAGTTGAAAAAAAATCCAGTGGAAGTTCAGGCTGCTTTACTGAAGGAAATTGAAGAGGAGCGCTCAAAAGAACAAGCAGTCAGCGATAATACTGGCGAATGGTGCAAACATAAAGTCGACTATCGCTCAGACCCATTAAAGATATCAGTTGTTGTCATCTCTCTAAGGCTATGTTTGTCTCAAAGCTTGAAAGTTTCAGTTACATGGAATGGATAGAGTTCAAAGATGCGCTGAAGAAATCCAAATCAACCTACAGAGGCTATGTCGAAGGCATCCTAGAAGCCCTCATCAACAGAGTCACTGCAGTGTTAAAGGTACAATCTGCTCTTCCTTTCAAGCCAAGGCAACTCAAAAGAAAGCCTGTCTCCTCCTATCTGAGAATGTTGCTACCATCAGAAATGACACCACCATCAAGTTCTCAAAAGAAGCTCTGTTTGGTCCTCCTCCTCATCTCTCAGTCTCTGCCTCCTTGTGGACTATATCTTGTAGAACAAGTACTTAAAGATCCTTTTGGAATATTCGTCAGAGATGATGAGGAACGGCTCAGATTCCAAAGAGTCTCTGAGATCCCTATCTGTCCTCTCAGTCATCTCAAGGATCTCTTATTCTTATGGTGTGACTTCTCTCCCTTAGCTGAATCGATCAAGGAAATCATTAATCTAGAATCTTCAGATCGAAGGCAAAGAGGAGAAGAAATATATGACTACATGATAAATCCTCCTAAGTCTTCTTTAGATAGTTGATAGATTAGTTTCCTATTTTTTGTAATCTATCAGTTATACTTACAGTAGTTAGTTCTTCACTTGTACTTTACATTTTCATATCTTGTAATTTATTCTTTGAATTAATGAAAATTTCAGTGAAGTACTTAACCCTATCAGTATTGTAAAAGATCCCTCAAAATAGTAACTAGGACATGTATGTTATGAGTATTGATTATTCCTTATTTTGAATTATAAAGTAATTTTCTTCAATTACTTTGTCATTATCAAATAGAGGCAGATTGTTGATCCAAATTCTCTTAGTGATTTTATAACGACCCTCTTTTATACTTAGTGAAAATTACGTTTATTCATATGTATTAGTGTTTCACCATCAGCGATCATACTGAGTCTGTTCAGTTATCACTGATGATCTTTCTTGTAAACATTCATATGTATTAGTGTTTCACTATCAGCGATCAGACTGAGTCTGTTCAGTTATCGCTGATGATTTCTATGTAAACGTAATCCCTGAAAACAAGTTTCGCGTCAACAAGATGTTCATAGCTGAATCGAAGACGAAGCTGCTGAACATAGACAAGTCTACTAGTGACCTGATACAGATATCAGTGAAGCAAAGACGACTCTACTCATACGCGAAGAAACCTGAGGAAAATCTTCAGCGATAGCTGAACTTCTTTGTATCTCTGAAGGAAGAGATATTCAGCGATCGATGATCACTTAGCTTATGCCTCAAGTCTCTTTTGTCTTTCCTTGCACACCCAGTACGATGTGTCAGAACGGACATACCTCTGCCATAATTCGTACAACAGCTCTGTTAACTACACTGTTCATGATACGGCTGAAAGCATGTCTCCCAAAGTCAGACTCTCAAAGCCAATCATTGAATGACACGTGTAAAGTGCCCTGCCATGCATTTAATGCATAGGGTATAAATAGAAAAAGATTACCTCTCCATCTGGAGAGTGCATACCTCTAGCCTTCATCTTTCTAAAATATAGAAACCCTTGCTTTCTAAACTTCTCAAATCCCCCATTCTCTATAATCTTGTGCAACCATCTTAGTGTTTTCTTAAGTTTGTTTAGATTGAGTTTTACTTAATCTTATTCCGCAACAGACTTGTAAATTGTGTTTGATTTATCAATAAACAATTTATTAAACTTTAAATTATGTGTTTGTATTCAACCCCCTCCCTTCTACAAACTTGTTAAGCACCTCCGGGACCAACACAATGATTGCAGTCGCTCACACTACTGAGTGATCAGTTTAGAAGAATGATAAAGTGCTCTCAACGGTTTAACAACAAAAGAAGCTTTCCAGACTGATGATTGCAGATGCTCAGGCTAGCTAAGTCAATCCAAGCAGAGACCAAATCATCAAATGCAGAATTTGAAAGTCTAGAAAAGCATGAGCACTCGTGTAATGTAGATCAGTTGCTAGAAATATGTGACCAACGTATGATAAGAGTGATGTCACATATGCATTCCGCGTATAAAGCTCAGGAACAGGGCAAACTTGTATCGGAATGGGTTCAGAACAGTCAGAATTTGCAAAAACATCAAAATTTTCGCAAACACCATCAATTCACAGATCACTATTGATAATAAAGCACAATTCGCAAGATAGACTAAGCTTAAACTCCAAAATTCGCATAGTCTTACATTGCGAATCCTCACTTTTCGCAAGGGCCTATTCTGCGAATTCCTCGCATGTCGCAGACCACATACCTGTGAATCCTCACAATTCACATCTCACATACCTGCTAATTCTTAACTTTCGCAATACTCTAATCTGCGAATTCTCTACTTTTCGTAACATATATATGTATGAATTCCTCACATGTAAATTTCAGCTTCAAGGAGTATAGTCATGCGAATCCTTCAACATTCACATAAGACTATAGTGAGAATTTTGTACTTAACAAAAAAAAATGTTATCTTCAAAGAATCCTGCGAATTCAAGCATACGAATTCCAGTATGCGAATTCTAAGTTGCGAAACCTTCAAAAACACTCTTCTTTCTGCGAATTCTTTCAAACAATTCTTCTTTATGCGAATCCTTCAAACATCTGCGATATCTTCCTTGAATCCTGCGAATTTTATGGATCGCGAATGATTTTTCACATATCTTTCAACAAAACTTTCAATACATCGAATCTTGAGTTGAAACTTTGAACGCAGGTTCGAAAAAAACTCTTGAGTACATTTGTAGTTGATCATATTGTCTAATTTCAACTCTAAAGCATACTTCGATCCAACCACAAAGATAAAAGTTTTCGAACTGAAGAACTCAAAATCGACCAATCTGACTTTCTGGAATGAAATTGGAACTTGTTATTGATTCAATAATGATAAACTATAACCATTGAATCAATTTATCATCAAAGAACAACCAATTTCACAACAAAACACAAAAATCGAAATTTTCAACAGACTGTTCTATTCAAAACCAATCAGATCTCGATCGTACGTAGATTAATATCTTCGTTAGGCTCTGATACCACTTGTTAGGTCCAATTAGATCATGATTGGATTGATGATAAACAATAACAAGGAATCATAGGGTAGAAATATGTAGATTTATTATAGACAAAAATGTAAACTACAACTACTAAGAGAAAGCAGCCGTATGTCTACATTGTGAGGAAGAAAGTTTTTTTACAAAATGAAAGTTAACCTAAAACCTATTACAAGATTTTTATTTATACCCCCAATCCCTTGTATACATTTAAAGCCCAAACCCATATAGAAGGCCCAATACAAAGTACGTTCATTACTTTACTAAACTTCTAAAGTGAACATATTTATGTTCTAACAGTTTACATAATTTTGAGCCTTATCAAAGCAATCATTGTGCTAAATTCTTTCATACACAAGCACGGACACACAGAAAATTCGTTTTTCTGTCAGAACGTTCATAGATTAACCTTGTGTTTTTCGATGAGTGAATGGAAGTCTTGGGGAGTGAACATCATCCAAGCTCCTTATACAGTACATTTGTTGTACTCAGTAACTTTGTGTTACTGACAGGCATTTTAACTGTTTCAAACGTTGATTCAGGGTTACCACTCTTAATTTGTCTGAATTTGAAAAGATTAAGATAAATAAATCTTATGAATTGACGAAAAATTATCAGATCAGACGGAGTATGTTCATCTTGTTCTTTGGGGGAGATTGATTATTTTTCTACATGGGGGAGATTGTTCATGAAGATTGTGCTTATTTGTTCATAAAGAGGGAGATATTTCAAAGACAGAACTGACCTTGAAATTTTTTGATGATTCTAATTCTCTAAATTCATCAAAAAGGGGGAGATAATTCAAGATTTCTAAGTCAGGTCCGTTTTAAAGCGAAAGTCAAGCAAATTGTTACAAAGGGGGAGAATACAAGAATGAGAAAGCAAAGTCAAGCAAGAAGTGATTAAGGAAGAAACGTTTGTCAAAGCAATGATTAAAGAAAGTCAAGCTGATAATGTTTCTAAAGAGCTTATTGCATTGTTGTAATCAAAGGTGAAGACTGTCAAGAGTAATCAAGAAATCAAAAGAGGGAGATTAATCTGAAAGCGCTATCAAAGTTTGATCAAAATGTCAAAGATTTTAAGATATCAAAGTCGTGAAAGATTAATTGATGAAGATTTTTCTAAAGAAAAGAAGACCTGGAGATTCGTGTTATTTTTTTTAATCTTGAATACAAAGGGGGAGATTGTTAGAGCTAAATTGTATTCAAGATTAAAAGGAAGGTCTGAAATGTAAAATGTGTAAAGTGTGTGGGTGTTTATTGTAAATGTTGTAAAGTGTTGACCTATTTGGTAAGGTCATGTTGACCATATAAATAGCAAGGTCATAGTGTTTTAGATCATAGAACACACACGCGCAGATTGGTAAGAAACATTGTCAAACACACACACACAGAGAGCTTAAGTGTAGTATGCACAAAATAGGGATATGAATTGTTGTAGATTGTGTGATCACTAAAAAGATTGTTCTTGATAAATCGTGTATCATTCAATAGCTAGAAACTGGAACAACATGTGCAAAGCTTATCTTTTATGATCCAAGCATAGGTCAAGGGGGAGCAGAAGGAGCTACACGAAAAAGACCTTGTTAATTCAAGGGGAAGCAAAGAAGTCATTCTTGTCGAGAGAAGTTTGCAGAGTAAGATAAGTTCTTCACACACTCTCAAGGAACAAAAATACTTTTCTCGGACACTAATTTCTAAGCATGTGCTAAATTGCCAACCAAAACTTGTCCAAACTTTGGGTGATCAAAACTTTCAAATGACTTTCCTTAATTAGAAATTTTTGGTCAAAGAGCCTCTGAGGCTTCTCACAAAGCCTCTACGAGATGCATCAGAGCCTCTGAGTCTCCAAAAAGGCACTTCTTGACCTATGACTTCTAATTTGGATGTCTAACTCGATCACTTCATTGTCTCTCAACGTTTTTGGCTAAAAGAAGTGTTATTTTATGCGAAAGAACTTCACCCCTAACCTTAGAAGCTCTTAACCCACAGAGCTTCTGTCATATTCAACACTTATCAATTTCTCAAAGGTTTTGGGGTGCGGGTTATTTTTGAAAGTAACAGTCATTTGGGTATAGCAACTGCCACGCGCGTGAGGATAATGGGAGGCACACGCACTCGATCGTGCACCGCCCTAAATGACGTGGAAAATTATGATTGGTGCGTAATCTGTACCGTCGTTTTTCAAACGGCTCACTACTCGTAGGTACTAATTACGGATTCGAAAAATTATATTTTACCGCTCATAATTATTTACCCCTCTCTAAGTATAAATACCCACTCCTTTCACTTTCCTCCATTTTTTTACCTGTAACTTTTTACTCTCGAGCATTCAAGGCAAGAACAATCCAGAAGTTTCTTTCTACTCCTTTCTTTTTTAAATGGAATCATACTCTGCTTCACCCATGAACTCTCAAGGCTCCCATAACTCGAATAATTCCCAACACTCAGTGGCCCAAAAGGAAAACTCTAGATCTGTTGGCCAAGAACATCCCCTAACTAGTCGAATGCTCTCATTCACTAGGCACCATTATCACACTACCTCCCTGAACCTGAAACCAAACAACCATTCCGTGGTTCTGAACCCCAAGGGATATCCTACTAAAGTTGTACCCTTGATTGAAATACTGAAAAACCACTTTTTGACAAAAGCCCTAATGCAACAAGAACTGATATCTCTGAATCATATGTCCAGCAATTCTGGAAGAGCTGTAGACATGAGAAAATCAAGGACTATGGATACTGCATCATTGGATATGCAACACACCCTGCAAGTGATAAAATAATGGATTCTCAATAGGGATTTAACTTGCAAGGTAGGGAGTCTAGATCAATCCAACCATACGATCTTGTCAATCATGTATGGGGTCTAGTATGATCTTTCATTAGACTATGCAAATCTCATCTTCAGAGAAGAAGATCAGAAACCTAGTCTTCAACAGACATAAGAACCTATTCTTCAACAGATTCATCGCGGTCCTCTTAGGCGATGAGATGATTGGTGATGGGAAACTACCCACAGAGGGTAAGCTCACAAAGGTTTATGAGATGAAGTCTCATAAACCAACTACCTTGCCCACAGGATATCCAAAAGCAAGACCTCTGCCAGCAAAGCTTCTGATGTACTTGGGTAGTGAAGAGGGTAGGCTAGCGTATATTCGTGGGCACAGAACTCCTGAACCAAGTCATCCAACCCCCCACATGTAGGATTCCAGGTGGGTGAGATAGTTGTATACTTAAGATAAGAGAGAACTGAGGAAGAGGTTGTGGCCGCAGAGGCATAAATTGTGAGAACGGAGCGATTAGAGCCCGAGAGTAGGTTGGGGTGAGAGCTCAAAGAAGAAAAAGAACAGTAAAACCCAAAAGAGGGTCAGAGAAGTAGAGGCCCCAAGAAAAGAGGTAAAGGAGGTGACTGTGGCTACGAAGCCTAAGAAGAAGAAGAAGAAAGCAAAGGTAGTCACAGAGGAGGCCAAGACTGAAACCACAACAGCAGAGGTTGTAAAACCTTTGAAAGAGAAGAAGAAGAAGGCCAAAAGGCCTCGCCCTAAAACTACAGAGGCAACAAAAGAAAAGGCCACAGAGGCTTCTGCTGAAGGTGTAACACCCTCAAATTTGGTAAGAGCAACTAATTAAAAGTTTGGTATAATATCAACATAAGGAACAAAACTCACTCAAACAATTCAAAACTCAATATATTCCTCAAGTTAAAATTCTATAATTAACCTCAAACAAATATAACCTCCAATAATATACAAGTACTAAACCGAAGTCGGGTGTTACTTAACCCCAAAAATTATGTTGCTCTTCCCTACACAAGGCGGAAGACTTCAACAAGCTAATCACTCTTCGAGCACGCAATTAGCACTCCTCTCTTGACAGTGTCACTAGAACTATTCCCAACGAAGCCTATTGGACATGTCGACAAATAAAAAGGTTAGGCTAACGCCTAGTGAGTTCAAGAGTTTTCAACATTAATAAATATATCGCTAAAAAGGAAGAATGCAATTGACATCGTAATCTTTCGAAATCATATGCTTCAATTATGAAAACGACTTATTTTCCAATAATATGCATTTTAGAAGAAGGAGACACCTATATAAATGTTATCCAAACCAAACTGCTTTAAGGGCTAAGATCCCAATATAAAACGTTCTATCGTAAATTTAGATTCAACCCAAAACTTACTCAAAATGAGAATAAAAGGCGGACTCCCAATTTCTGAAACACGGATAAAACTTTATATCCCAAAACACGGGTGGGGCATAACACTCAACCCATAAACCATGGATGAAAACCCATATAAACAAAACGTCACCGAAAACATGGTCATTAGGCCCAATACTAACACAACCATAAAATGGAGGGAAACCAAATACCAAAACATGAGAATGACGTATTTCATTCAAACCTTAATATATGCGCGGGGGGGGGGGGGGGGGGACCATAAAATGGAGAGATATTGCTATATACGAAAAGTAAGAATTCGCATAGTTTTCTTTTTCAAAATTATTTATAAGTTGAGAATTTGTATGAGATGCTAAAAGTTTGTGAAATATAAAATTTGTCTAAGTGAAGAACTCGCACCCTCCTGTTATACGAATTCTGGTTACAAATTGATGTTGTTGTTGTTGTTGTTGTGCGAAAAGCTTTAAGTAAAAATGTTTCTAAGGGTAGAACTCGCATAAGAGATACATGCGAATTGTGAAAAACTCGCAGAAAGCTTTATACGAATTCTTAAGGATTCACATATAAGCTAATGCGAATTGCTTAGTTTTGGGTATCTCTAGTCTGCGAATTCTAGACTTGTGCGAATTATAGCTTGCTTATACGAATTATGTGAGTCATACGAATTCTATCACATTTTTCATGTGAATTTCTACTTGATCTCATTGTATGCGAATTCTGTACTTAAAGTTTTTAGAAATTTCATTTTCTGAGAATTTTTAAGTCTTACATCTTTTATCTCAATTTGTTGAATTAAAGATCATTTATAGCATATATTTTTAAACAGATATCATCATGCCTTACACAGATGAAAAAGGAAATCTGGTGCTAACCAACAGAGATTGTGCTTTAGCGTACATGCCAGAGATTCCAGCACTGGAAGCAGAGAACAAGAATTTGAAGATTCAGAACTCATCTCTTCTAGAACAAATTAACAAAATGAAATATGATAAAGATCTAAAGAAAGATTTAGTTTGCTCAGTATGCATTACTAATTCCAAAATTGATTTTGCAGGAATCATTGAGTCAAAAGAGAAGGAGGTTTGAAATCTGCAAGCACGAATCAATGCAAAGAGAGCTAGATGAACTCAGAAGAATAGCAAACATCTCAAGTGAAACTTGTGAAGGGCTAAGAAAAATGAATTCACAAATTTTTGCTGAAAGAGATTCTTTGAAAGATAAAGTTTTAAGTCTTGAGGTTGAAATCAACATGATGAAAGAAAAAGCAACCCAAGAGAAAGACAGCACAAAAGCCGAAGATGAGATGAAGAAGATTGAGAAGAAGAGAAAGGAAATTGAAAGAGATAATGCTGAGTTTCAGAAGAAGATTAATGAACTGAAAGAAAAGATCTCTCAAGATGAAAAGAAGATTGAAAAAGAAAGAAAAGAATTTGCTAAGAAGTTTTCTGAATTTTCCAGAAAAGCTTTTGAAGAAAAGAAATCAGTGGAGCTGAAATGCATAAAGCTTTCTCAACATGTTTCAGACTTCGAGAAAGTAATCATCTTGGAGAGATAAATTTGAGAAAGAGAAGAAGTTAGTTGGACAGAAAAATGTTGGGATATTTAAAGAAATATCTGGTCAAAGAAAATCTGTGGAGAAAGACTTTGAAGAGGAAAGAAAAGTGTTTGAGATTGAGATAGAGGAGCTTACAAAGAAATTATATGAGCTGTCATCAACTATTCTGAAGGATAAGAAGACGAAGTCTGAACTGCAAAAGAAGTTTGATCTGATTTCAAAAGAAAGAAAATGTTTATCTTCAAAGATAAAAGAACTTGAAGAGATCATGTTCAAGGTGAAGCTGACTGAGTCAAAGACTCCAAAATCAATTGCCTAATCAGTAAGAGATGATCAAGCTGATTCAGAATGTTCATTTAAAACAACTTCAAGTTCACGTTTTACAAATGTTTCTAACAATCCTTTATTTGATTCAGATGATAGTCTTGCTTCTATATCTAAAGATCAGATTCGTCCTTCTAACCTTTTCTATGATAAACATGTTGATGGTTCAGGTAACATCAAGAAGAACAAGTCTTAGAGGAAAAGATTTTGGAAAAGGATAGATGAGAAAGAAAAAGAAAAATGGATTTGGATAGTGAAAGGTTCCTCGGAGGAGAAGAAGGAACAAAAATCATTTGTGCATACACCGATTGCAAAGAAGAACAATGTTCCGAATGGTAAATCTTTTGGCAAACCTGATCTTGTTAACACTGTCAATCAACTGATCAGGTTAGGACAAAAGAAAATTAATTGTTCTTATTGTGACTCAAATGATTTTGTAGGTAAAAGTTATGTGAAAATAGCTGGTATGGTTCTTATTACATCTCTCCTAATAGAACTGCAACTAACAAATCAGAACCTAAATACCAGTGGGTATCAAAAGCTAAACCTGTGTTGCAGGCATCCAAAGAGTAAAGGGAGAAAGAACAATGACTTCTGATCATGTACAGATCAGGACTCGATCTTAAAAGATCAAGTGACTATGACTTCTGAGTAATGCAGCTCAGGACTCGATCTTCAATGATCAAATGATGACTTCTAAACAAATCATTTTAGGACTTGTACTTCAATGGTAAAGATGAAAATTACTATTCTCACCGGAGAATAAATGACTATGGTTTCTGATTACATCAGACCAGGACCCCTTCTTAAATGATAAAACTGAATATTACTATTCTCACCGGAGAATACATAATAATGGCTTCTGATAATTTCAATTCAGAACCCGATCTCAAAAGTTTTTCTTTTGATGGATGCCTACAAGATAACAACTTTTCAAGAAGTTTTTTATTTGAGGGGGAGTTACTGAGTATTACACTGTCATATCTTTTAGGGGGACAAGATACTTATACTTTAATTATCATATTTTTCTGATAACTTGAATTTTTACAGATATTGAGGGGGAGAATAACTGAAGTTTTGTCAAGGGTGCTGAAACGATAATATTCATTTTAGGGGGAGTTAAGATTCCTACATTACAAGTATATATTTCTGAATCTTAAACTCTATCACTTGTTGAAAGAAGGACAACTTTCATTTGTGATAAATGATTTTCTTAAATGTTCAAACCACTTCACATTCTTAAAATGTTTTCATGAATTGCGAAGTGTGATTTTAAATGATTTTGGATACCTTGATGACTAACTGACTGTGTGTTTCCAAAAAATTAATACTTGTGTATTATCTTGTCATATACTGTCAAGTATTCTTACACACATCGGTTCAGTACATTATTTTTTACTTTGTTATTACCATGTATCAAAAGATAAATCTTTCTATGGTAATACTCCCGTTGTTTGAACTCTAAATTGTCTGAGATCAGATGTCATTTCTCATTATAGGTGCTTTCATTGATAATATGTTTATATTTTGTTCATATAAACATCTTACATCTTTGATATCCCAAATTATTATTCTTCATGAATATTTCATCTGATTAAATCATTGTCAGATTCTCAAAGCACTTACATTGATTTCATTTCATTCATTCGCTTTACTGTTTTGAGAAATATTAAATGTTTAATTTCTCAAATTTCATTCTTATCTTTAATAAGCATACATACACTAACATTAATATCTTATGCTTAATTGTCAAGAAAATCATTGAGCAGCATATTCTTTTAGGAAAAAATTACATGGGATTCAGTGTGAGTGCTTAAATGACTTCCATGGATTCACGATAACTAGCATTTCCTACCCCAGAAGTAATCCTAAGAGTGATTGAGGGGAGAGGGGTCAAAAGAATAGAGTGTTGGTGTGTGATGAGATAAAATGGAAATGAGAGTTTGGTTAGAAGCGATCTTAAAAGATTAAAAGAAAGAGGGTGTGAGAACAGAGAAAAAGAATATTAGACTCTGCACTAAATTCTTTCTGAGTCGGGCAGCCACATAATCTTATTGGTTCACATTCTTTGGTAACCATCATTGAAAAAGGCAGTGAGCCCATGCCAACTCTTGCAAATAACCCCACCAACTACTCATTCTTTTCTAAAAAAAAAAGAGCATTTCACATTTTCTGGGGACGCAACACATACTCTATTGGATCTTTACTCGAAAGATACTGATATTGAAAAAGAAGGAAAGTTTCCCCACCTACGACCCTTTCTCATGCACATAGAGTCTATGTATAACTTTTGTAGTCTCAATGGTTTACATTACTTTGAGCCTTCATAGCAATCATTGTGCTAATTCTTTCATAACACAAGAACGTGCACACAGAAAATCTGTTTTTTTGTCAGAACATTCATAGATTAACCTTGTGTTTTTCAATGATTGAATGGAAGTCCTGGGGAGTGAACATCACCCAAGCTCCTTATAAAGTATATCCGTTGTACTAAGTAACTTCGTGTTACTTACATGCACTTTAACTGTTTCATTTGTTGATTCAGGGTTACCATTCCAATTTGTCTGAATTTGAAAAGATTCGGATAAATACATTTTATGAATTGACGGCAGAAACTTATCAGATCAGATCAGTTGGAGGAGATTATTCATATCCTACCAAAGGGAGATTGTTATTCATGAATATTGTGCTTATCTGATTATATGGGGAAGATCAATCAAAGACAGAGTTGACATTGAAAAAGTTTTGATGATTCTGATTCTCAAAATTCATCAAAAAGGGGGAGAATTTCAGAATTTCAAAGTCAGATTCCAGATGTTTCAGAGAAGTTTCAAAGAAGTTTCAATGTTCATAGTCAGATTGAAGATTGATCATATCAGAAATGGGAGATAGTTCGAGATGTTAAACTCAATTCAATTTCGATGCGAAAAGTACAAGATTGAAAAAGAAAAGTCAAATGATAGTTTGTTTTCAAAGAAAGAGAATGTAGAAAGTGTTAAAGAGATACTTAAAGCTGATCCAAAGAGGGAGATTAATCTAAAAGCATTTTCAAAGACAAAGTTTGAAGATTAACAAAGTTCATTCAAAGTGATAAAGTTTTGAAGTTGCAAAGTTTGTGGAGATTGTCAAAGATTTCAAGGATTAAAGCTGTAAAGTTTGTTTGTTGAAGATTATTTCTGAAGATAAGAAGACCTGAATATAATTGTAATTTTTTTTTAATCTTGAATCCAAAGGGGGAGATTGTTAGATTAGAATTGTATTCAAGATTAAAATAGAGGGTCATTTGTGTAAATGTTGTATAGTTTAAGGGTTTGAGTTGTAAAGTCAACTAAGGTTGACTTAGTATAAATAGTTGTTCCGTGTCTTTGTAATCTTGTAGACACAAGCATACATACCAGAGAACACAAGTCAAACACTTTCAGAGAGAACACATATAGAGTTCACATAGATTCAAGTTAGATCTGTGACACTTAGACTTGTGACTATATTGTAATCATGTGGTTTGATCAATAAATGTTTGTTTGATAATCTGTGTTTGATATATGCTAGTAATTCTGGGATCACATTAAGGCCATCATTTACCGTCGACCACACAAAACCAACGATAGTAAGATACGACATTAGCATTTATAATACTAATGATCGACGACGGGGGAGACCTGTTTCCATCTTAGGTGACGAGAACACGTGAATGCGGCCATCCGTGATATTATTGTATTTCACCACCTATCCCGGTTCTAGTTCCCATGCCATAACAGACATCACAATCCTCATACCGTTTATGCCTCTAGTGCTTACTCCGTCGACTTACACCTCAAGGTCTTACAAACAAGGGTGCCTATCCAATCTAGATGAGTTACACCTCAAAGGCTTGTGCCCTCTATTGCCTACTCGCTAGTGACCCAAACGGTCAACAGTTATAACCAAATATCCCTTGACCTCCAAAACAGACCGACTTACGTTCCTATGGATCCATTGCAACACAGTTTAACATTACATGACTATAACGAAATGACCTTCGCACTAGAAAATGTAATCAACCTCAATATGCAACACGTTGTATTAGTATGTAAATCATATCCGGGATCTATATCGAGCCATTAAAACTGGACAATTGTCCCCAAGACTCTTTTAAGTCAACACCGAGCTAAAATGCTCAAAATCCTTTTTGACCAACGATTAACGTTCTCCAAATAAAAACACACTAGACCTACAATCATGCAAACACATGCTCCAAAAATACTTGGATAAACTCCAATACTGTTTAGGTTGGGACAAACAGTTTTTCAAATAGATCTATACTCTTTAACCTTTCAAAACGTCCCATAATACGAAATCAAACCCTTTTCCAAACAAACACTAAAAGTGTATTTTGACTCAAATAATCTTCATTTATGAATAAATCATTAAAACACTTTCATTCATGACGTATTTATCAAGTTGCCCAAAAATCCCCAATGTGGGTATTTTACAAAGTTTATAAAGTTAAACACTTCAAATAATCAAAGGTTACCAAATAACTCAATAGTTGATAATTTCATGTAACACACATAAACACTTTAAAATGGACATTTTGGTATGTACAACGTTTTCACAAATCAACTTGAACTCACTTTGCTAGGTTTAGGCTAAACCTAGATTTTACCCCAACTTGAGCTTCCTTGAAGACATCTGGATCCTCAAGCCAAAACTTCAAAAATTTAGATCCACAAAATCCCAACCATAAATATTCATGTTTAACCATATAGAATCGTTCCCCAAACATTTTATATAAAAATCTCCATTTTGGCCAAAACCCTAATTTTGACCTAATTCCTCCAAAATTATCAAATCCGAAATTTAGAAATGGAGTGCTTATAACTCATAAAGAAACTTAGAAATGGAGGAGATGAACTTAGCACTTAGGTTTTGGGCAAAACCTAATAAACCCCAAAATCCCTAGTGTTGGAGGTGAGAGCTTAATCTTGCATCAAGAGATTAAGCCTTTAACATAATATGGAGAGGGAACACTTTGATCTTCTTGGAAAAGCCCAAAAATTGGTTAGGGTTCATAATTGAAGGTGGAGGAACGTTTTTTGAGAGAAAGGGAAGAGAGTGGGAATGAGAAAATGAAACAAAGGGCTGAAAATCGTATTTTTAACCCCCTAGTACCTCTCGGCGAGAGTGCCAAGCGATTGTGCCAGTGGCACTCTCGCTGGCACAATCGCTAAAGTGTACCGCGAGTCCAAGTAGTTCGGCGAGAATGCCAAGCGATTATGCCCTCTAGCACTCTCGCTGGCATAGTTGCCTAGGTGCCCCCAAACCCCAAAAATCCGTTTTTTCCCTCATTCGATTAGCTTAACATCCGAAACAACTCAATATACTAACATTAAGGTGTAACTAAAACTCGATTGGGGAAGGAAAGGTGGTCAATTACGTATCAAATTTTCGGGTGTTACAATCCTCCCAACCTTAGAATGATTTCGTCCTCGAAATCTATTTCTCACCCAAGGCCCTTCCTTGCCACTACCAACACTTATTGGGTTTCCTCCGACCAAAAATGGTAACGACCTAGTCATAGGCCCCCAATGATGACATTCTCACAAAACGATCGTCTCCCTTTCCTAAGGGAGTACCTCTAACCCAAATCATCCTTGTGCTAAGGCATGATAACTTCTTGACGTAGTGACCATGGTGATTTCTGCAAAGATTCCCACATCAAATATCCACCCTGATTCATTGCACTCATACCAGAGTGAACATCGAACCTTACAAGAGAAATTTCCAATCATACGATCTCGGTTGCTTCCCAACCTTAGGCGACACGTTCTACCTCAAGGGTAGCTTGTGACCTCAACTTTCCATGGACTAGGTCATTCCAGTTCAACCCAATTCTGAATCCGTATTCCAACAACCAACACCAACCCAAAGAATTCCCAAAACTCCAAGGACGTACCAATGCGCTTTTAGGGTAGTTGGTTAATTCGGATTAGGCTATCCCACACTCCGACCTATTCTCAAACCTCAAACATTTTGTCAATGAGATCCTTACCTCATCCAGAAAATCATACACATCAATGCTTATCTACCAATATCTAATCTCCCTTTAAGGACCACTATCGCGAGGCTAACACTTCTCATGACAACACGGGAATACTTTCAAACATTCCGAAGATTCATTGACTTCAAAAGAACTAGTCGATGCCTAAACCCAAACGGTAATACCGAAAACATGGACATCCTGCCAGGATCTAGATTCTAAACAAAAATTTAAACTAAACACTCAGAAACTATGTTAAAGAAGTTGCGGAAAAACACTTTAACAGTAAATCAATGAAACAGTATATGAGATCAAATCACAAGTTATATTGAATTAACTTAATGATTACAACCAAAGCCTCAATCTGTTGAACAGACTCAACAGGCGTTCAATACTACTCTAATGAAAAGACTACTAAGAATCTTGAGGCTAATTCTCTCTGAAAACAAAAACGTATGTATCTCTGTATATTTGTGTATCAAATAATCTAAGACTTCTAGACTATATATATAAAACAGATTACGAGATAATTATTAAATTAAAGTTGATCTTCAACATCCAGTCCATAATTATCTTCAATCTCCTTGTCTTTCGCTTTAAGAACCAATCCATCTTTATCATCATAAGCAACATTAATCTTCCAGCAGTATCTTCATCATCAGCAGTATCTTCATCATCAGCAGTACTAATCATGCTTGCAGTAGTAATTTCTGACTGGCAATACTAACTCTCCAAGCAGCACTAATACTACTAGCAGTAGTAATATTCAAGTAGCAGTACTAAAGTCTTCAGCAGTAGTAATCTTCAATACTTAGCAGTACTAACCAAACTTAGCATATTTCAGACCCAACAATCTCCCCCTAACTTAACTTTTCAATTCAAGAAGTTAGGTTCTTCAGAATACGGTCTTCATAATACTTTCAAAATAACTGCTCAGATTCCTAGATCGGGATTCAATCCCAGACTTTGATTGATGGTTCTTTTAATTACAATCACTGCCATCTCTGAACCTTTATTGCAGACCAACTTTGCTTTCAGCATCACTTACAACTTTGCTTTGCTGTGGTCATACACCTTATCAACCAAGTAGTATTCATGGAAGCTTTTGTCAATGGTTATGACATAGACTCCAGATCTTTCAAAAAGCATCCAGTTATCAATACTTTTAAATCCATTTTCATGATGCACATCTTTGATAAGATATTCAACCTTAACAGGGTCAAACATCATGCACAAATATTCCATAGCCATCTTTGTTAGGCTCGTCCCTGCTCCTTTCAACAAGTCACCATACAGTTTTAGTCCAACCTTGTACAGTTCTTCTAAATCAGCTCTGGTACAGCTTCTGATTATCTTACCCCAAGTTGAATATACCTCATACTTGTCACCCATTCTCTTTATTCTGAAGTATTATGTTCTTTTATCCAACAGAGTATCCCAATGAATGATTTCTGGAGCATTCAATGAGATAGGATCAACTTTCAGAGGATCTTCATCTGTCGTTGTCATGTATAAATCAAACTGCTCAGGTTGTTTCTACTGCTCTACAGGAGGTGTAGAAGTAGGTCTTGATGATTCAACTTCCTTTCTTTCACTTTCCTGCTTTTTCTCACCTTCCTCAGTCCTTGGCCTTTTTTCTGTTTGTTTGAAGCAATTGACTTCATTCTTTTAATAGCTCCAATCTTTTGAGCTAAAGTCTCTGTCTTCTTGACTTCTTTCTTTTCTTTTATAGGAGTGCCTTCTTCACTGTCAGGAAAAGGCTGTTGAATATTCAGATCATGTCTTTCTTTCATCTTTCTTTCAAATTCAACCCTCTGACTGAAGTCTCCTTGAAGCTTGGCCATCTCCTTCTTGTATAATTCTTCTATTCTGCCAAAAGACATTTTGGTAAACATTCCTTCAGAAACTCCAACTGATCCTTACAGGAAGTTTATCATTTTTCTCCTTTCCTGTGTGGCTAGGAAGGTCTGTGAAGGTTGTCTTTTCCTTGAAGGTTGTCTTTTCTTTGAAGCTTTCATTGTAACGCTCTTTGCAACCAGTTTCAAGTTCTTCTAATATTCTTCATTGAGCCTTTTTGCCAGATCTAAGGCAAGCTTTCTGTCTTTAGCAGTTTGAATCTCATTCTTCTTTTCAAGCTCTTCTTGCATCTTCCTTGCCAATTCTTCATCCAGTTCTATTTGCTTTTGTTTCTTTGATGCTTTTACAGGTGCTACCATCTTTTCTTTTCTTTTCTTCTTGGCCTCTGTCATGCTTATCTCTTTTCTTTTCTTCTCTGTGCCTCCTTCTTTGATTACCACTCCCTTAGCCTTTTGAGTAGCCTTGGGAGTGTCATTCTTTGCCTTAACCAGAGTTTCTGCAATCTCTATTTTTTCTCTGGACATTTCAGTTTCTGCTGTTGGTTTCTTTGTTTCTACTGCTGGTTCAGTTACTACTTCTGGTTCATTGGTTACTGCTGCTTCCACTGTTTCTGTTTCTTTTTCTGTTTCTGCTTCAGCATTAATCTCCCTCTCAAAATGAAATTCCATACCAACTGGGCATTCCTTCTCACATTCAGCTTCTTGTTTCTCCCCCTTTTTGAAAGCATCATGACCACTTCTCCTTTTCTTCAAGATAAACTGGTTTCTCTTCTTTTTGTACACTAATTTCAACACCAGCTTCTTGAGTTTGTCTATCTGGCTTGGTTGATAAAGGATCACCTTTTTCAGTTCATTTATCTCTGAACCCTGTTTGAGTACATCCAGGTTGACATTGCCAATTGTTTCCATCAATTCATCATAGTTATATTTGTCCTCACCTCCTTTAGGTGTGTTGACCACCCTTGAAGGATCCTTGGATCTTTTCTTGGCACCTGGGACACTTAGATGATTTATCATCCGAAGTTGTCGTGGGGAAGGTCTTAGTTCACACTGTCCTGATCCACACCTTGTGCAGAATCAGTAGTGTGAGCCTTACTGCCCACATGCTCATCCGTCTCCGTAGAGAGCACCTTCTTGGGGTTGGGAGACACCCCTGTGGATTCCCTTTGGATATTCTCTAATGGAGAATGCTCCATCAGAGGGCTTGCAGGCTTTTGGTGTGAAGATACAGGAAGGGAAGGAACCTTCTGTACCTTTTTCCTTACATATGTTTGAGTGATGGGGGAAATTGGCTTCACAACAGGGATCTGAGGAGGATCATTTGAAATGAATGGTGTGGGTAGGTCATCAGTGGGTTGGTCAGATGTGGGTTGTGACCTTGATGCCTCACCATGGGAATGAGACACACCCATCATTGTAGAGAACAATGGTGTGTCTTTTCCAGAAAAGTCCTTACTAGGCCTTTTCATGTTGGAGAACACCTTCCCTTTGGGAGGTTTAGGTACATACACCTCTTCAAAAGAGGGTAAATCCGTCAATTCCTGGTTTTGTACTTCTTGTACAAATCTTGGATACATATAAAATATTTTGGTTTTGGTTTTGGTATCCAGGTTTGACAGCAAATCATTCAGAATCATTTGAGAGAAATTAAACTTTCTGGAGGTAGCTAGGCATACAAGAGCATAAGCTATTGTACTGCTAAACTCACTCCATCCAGTTGTTTTGCGAGATAGACAATGTTGAAGAGTATGAATAAAGAATCTCCACTTAGGTCAAAATTTGCTTTTTAAAAACTTATAAACCTCAGTAGGACCTTCATACCCCATTCTACCTATTTCTTGGAAGAGATCTTCCTTTGAAAGAGTAGTAATACCTAAGGCATCATCTAGATGTAGATGAGTGCGAATGCAGGCTTCTGTGATTGTGATAAGTTTATCATAGACCCTGGATTGGATGACTTGATTGCCATTAATAATCAGAATGGAGGCATTGGTCCAGAATTGTCGCAGATGATCCACATAGATGGTGGGATTGACAGTTAACGCATAGGCGATGTGTGAGGATTTTAGGAAATCCACAATCTCATGAAAACCCTCAGCTTGTCTGGGTTTTTGCAGCATTGCAAGCTCATTGTGATCGTCAACAAAATCCAGTCCTGCCATCATTCTTGGATTCAAATCAACACTAGGGATTACGCACTGGAAAGCAAGAATTTGAGAGAGAGAGAGGATGAAAACTCGCTGGAAATTCAAAGAGTCGTTTGGGTTTTGGCGGCCAGAAAGGGTATTTATAGGTGGAGGGTTTCAGTTAAAAGCAGTACTAAGTACCCTAGCAGCATTAACAAACCCGCAGTATTAACCCATATAAGCAGTAGTAACACATACCAGCAGTATTAACACAGACTAGCAGTATTAACACATACCAGCAGTATTAACACTGTTTGGCAGTAGAAATAAAGAAAGCAGTAGTAACTTTGCAATGGCAGTATAAACGACCTAACAGTAGTAACCATACTTAACCGTATTTGAACTGTCAGCATGATTAATAGTGATAGCAGTATTAACTTAACCAGAAGTACCAAGTTTCTAATCAGCAAGGTAATCTGAAACACTTAAACACAAATAGTTAGCAGCACCATGCACAATACAATATGAGAAAGTAAGAAGGAAAGAAGCTATACAGAAATGGTACATAAAGAAAATCAAAAGAGGCTTATTCGGTGTTTATCATGCCTACACTTGTGACCAAGAATGTGAATCTACCCACATCAAAAGCTTTGGTGAATAGATCAGCAAATTGGTTACTTGTGTGTACTTTCAAAACCTGAATTAACTTCTTTTCATTGCAATCTCTAATAAAATGGTACCTGATTTCTATATGCTTGGTTTTAGAGTGCTTGAATGGATTATTAACAATGCTTATAGCACTGTTGTTATCAATGAAGATGGGAGTGTGAAGAAAAGTAATACCATAGTCCAACATCTGATTCTGAATCCATAGCACCTGTGAGCAGCAGCTTGTAGCAGCTATATACTCTGCTTCTGTTGTAGAGGTGGACACTGTGGTTTGCTTTTTACACTGCCATAAAACCAGTCTTGCACCCAAAAATTGACATCCTCCCGATGTAGACTTTCTATCCAAGTTTTCACCACCCAAATCACTATTTGAATATGCAAGTAGATCAAATGGTGAGTCATGAGGATACCAAAGACCCAACCTAGGTTGTCCTTTGAGATATCTGAAGATCCTTTTGACTGCTTGAAAATGAGATTACTTAGGTCTCACTTGAAATCTGGCACACACACATACAGCAAACATAATGTCTGGCCTTGAAGCTGTTAGATACATGAGGGAGCCTATCATAGATCTATAATAATGAACATCCACATCCTCCCCCTCAAGATCTGCAGTGATCTGTTTGTGTGTTTCCATAGGTGTGCTGGCAGGCTTTGCTTCTGAAAATCCAAACTTTGTAAGGATATCCTGCACGTATTTGGATTGACTTATGAAAATGCCATCTTTCTTCTGTTTAACCTGTAGCCCAAGGAAGAATGTGAGTTCAACCATAGAGCTCATCTTGAATCTTTTGTGCATCAGCTCCTCAAACTCCTTGCACATATAATCTTTTGTGGATCCAAAGATGATATCATCCACATAGATCTGAACAAGCAGGATGTCCTTCTTGTTCCTTTTAATGAAAAGGGTCTTGTCAATGATTCCCCTTTCAAATGCATTTTCCAAGAGATAGGTAGACAGGGTGTCATATCATGCTCTTGGTGCTTGATGTAGCCCATAGAGTGCCTTCTTTAATTTGTATACTTTGTCAGGAAAATTAGGATTCTTAAACCCTGGAGGCTGACAAACATACACTTCTTCGTCGATTTTCCCATAAAGAAATGAACTCTTAACATCCATCTAAAATACTCTGAACTGCATGAAAGAAGCATAGGCTAGAAACAGCCTAATTGCCTCAATTCTGGCTACTGGTGCAAACACTTCTTCATAGTCTATCCCCTCTTCTTGTGTGTACCCTTGTGCCATAAGTCTAGCCTTATTATTTATCACTATTCCTCTCTTATCTTTCTTATTCCTGAAAACCCATTTAGTTCCAATTGCCCTTTGTCCTTTTGGAAGGTCAACTAGATCCCACACATTTTGCAGCTAAAACTGCAGCAGCTCCTCTTGCATTGCTTCTATCCAGCTTGGTTCTTTCATTGCATCATAGGCATTCTTGGGTTCAATCTGATATAGAAAACAAGATAACAAACCTGACTGCAAGTCTTTCAATCCTCCTAACTTACTTTGATGCCTTGTGATCCTGGGAGAATTGATATCACCAATCACCAACTGAGGAGGATGATTCTTCTGAGTTCTTGTTTTATGTGCAGCCTCCTCATTAATATTTGCATCCAGATTAGAGTCATTCTTTTCAAGAGTGTTTCCACCAAATACTGAAGAGTTTTCTTCATCAGTATCATCTTCTGACAATGTGGGCATTTCAGGACCTGTGGTTCCTGAACCTAAAGGATAAGCATCCTCTTTATCACTTTTATCCTCTTCATCACCTTTGTCCTCTTCATCACCTTTATCCTCTTCATCCTGTTCTGGTTTAGAATCCTCTATTTTTGAATCATCCTTCTTTTCTTGTTGACAAAATTCAACAGGATCAACTGTAGGTATAGGGAACAACACAAACTCTGGTTTTTGTGCTTGTACCTTTTCTGAACTTGTTCCTGCAATTTGTACATTACTAAAACCCAAAGAATTAGTTAGTGAATCAATGTCAAATAGCCAATCAGGACCTGCACCAATTGGATTTGGTGTGTTCTCATTGCATTTGACATTGTCACTTTCCTCTATAATCCTGGAAGAACTATTGAATACTCTGTATTCCTTACTCTGAGAGGAGTATCCAACAAGGAATGCATCATCAGCTTTGCTTTCAAACTTGCCTAAATGAGATTTGGTATTTAGGATTGTGCAAGGACACCCAAAAGGTTTGAGAAATCCAATAAAAGGTTTCTTCTTTTTGAAAAGTTCATAAGGTGTCTTACCTTGGGATTTGACTACTAGAACTCTGTTTCGGACATAACAAGCAGTATTAGCTGCTTCTGCCCAGAAAGTAATGGGTAGCTTTGAATCTGCCAACAGAGATCTAGCAGCCTCAATCAATGTCCTATTTCTCCTCTTAGCAACACCATTCTGTTGAGGAGTCATAGGAGCACTGAATTGTCTCTCAATACCTTTAGTCTCACAAAAGTTGTTTAAGTCACTGTTTTTAAACTCAGTTCCATTATCAGATCTGATGACTTTAACTCTTAGATTTGTTTGGTTTTCAATCCTAAGAACAAAGGATTTGATCAGTCCACTTGTCTCATCCTTAGTCCTCAGAAAATATACCCAAGTAAATCTAGAGAAGTCATCAACAATGACTAAGCAATAGGATTTCTTACCAATACTCATCACATTTGTAGGACCAAAGAGATCCATATGCAATAACTGAAGGGGTGAGGAGATTGTGTTTATTTCTTTGGAGTTATGAGAAGGTTTGTGTTGCTTGCCTTTAAGACATGCAACACATAGATCATCACATGAAAACACTTTTTGAGGCAAACCTCTCACAAGGTTGTTTTTCACAAGATTGTTCATAGTTTTATAATTCTTGTGACATATCCTTTTGTGCCAAAGAGATGATTCATCTAAGGAAGCTTTTGAAAACAGACAATTAAGTGATGAATCAGATGAAACACTCTCTAAGTCCAAACAATAAACATTATCCTTTCAAGGAGTTCTAAGTAGTATCATATTTTCATCAACTATCTTGAATCCTGGAGCAAGGATAATACATTCAGTATCACTAAATAATATACTATGTTTCTTGTCACAGACCTGTGATACACTTAACAGGTTGTATCTTAATTGCTCAACATAGTAAACATTTTCAAAAGTCATCTTACCTTTTGAAACCATACCTTTACCACTTATCTTACCTCCTGTTGGATTGTCACCAAAAGCAACACGTCCTCCATCAAACCTTTTGAAAATTTGAAGATAGGACATGTTACCTGTCATGTGCCTAGAGAAACCACTATCTACATGCCAAATGCTCTTCCCTTTGAGCTGTTGGTTACCCTGCACAAAAGATAAAACAGTTAGTTTCTTGAGGGAACCCAAGCCAAAGTGGTCTTGGGTTGCCCTTTCTCATCAACATACTCATATTCATTAAGCTTAGTCTTGATGAGATGATCAGAGTCAGGAATCTCATGGCTGGAATACTTTGTCTTAATTATAGGCTTCTCAGTATTAACACTGATAGAAGTACTATCCTTGTTAGCAGTATTAACTTTGTCAGCAGCACTAACTTTGTTAGCAGTACTATCCTCATTAGCAGTACTAATTTGGTCAACAGTACTAACTTGGTTAGCTGTAGTATTGCTATCAGCAGCACTATTTCTGTTAGCAGTACTATCTGAGGTAGCAGTACTAACAGGTTTAGTTTCTTTTGGGACCCAAATTAAGAGACATTTGTTTGCTTTCCTATTCTTTGTGTTACTCCTTGATTTGCTTGGAATATCTTCTTTTGTTTTAGCAAACTTATTCTGAATATGAGATTTTGCAGTACCAGTTTTCATTGGTGTTGTTCTCACATTCTCAGCCATGTGGTTCCTTGAACTTCTTGATTGCTTCCTATAACCAACAGAATTGGGTATTTTTCTTTGAAAAGTAATTCTTTGGTTAACAGGATTGAAATAACAGTGTTTGGCTAAATGATTCAACTTGCCACAAATAAAACAAGGCTTTGGTCTATTGATTTTGCTTAAATCAATTCCTTGTTTTTGAGCCCAATGGCTATTCCTGTTTCTCTGATTTCCCCTTATTTTATCATGTTGATGGGACTTGATCTATTGACAAGTACAGGGATTTACAACAGTAGTTTGCATATAGTGATCTCCCAGTACCTTTTCCTTCCCTTTCCTAGAGGTCTCAGCTTTCTCACTCTTAACAGTCTCTTCCCCAATCTTAGACTTCTCCACTTTCTCACTCTTGACAAATGGTTTACCTCCCCTTTCATTTGTAAGAATATGGTTTTCTAAGGGAATTTCTTTCTGGTCTTCCTTATTCTTTCCCTCAGAGTTCTCTTCTTCAGATTTTGCCTCAACCACTACTGTATCTAGTGGATCTACTTATGTGGCTCCTGCAGGTAAGTTATTCTTATCTTGCCTTTCTAAGAGGTCTGAAGAGGGTGGAATATAGTTGTTGTTGTAAGGTGGAGGGGTGTTATTGTATCCTATACCTCTCTTCAGTTTGTCATGAACTTGAGATTTGAGTAAAGTGTTCATTGCTTTAGAGGCATTGGAAAATTTCTCAATGTCTAATTTGGCTTTCTCACATTCTTCTCCAGCCTTATTTAGCTTAATCTCTAACTCCTTCTTCTCCCACTGCCAATAGTTTTGATCATATGAATTTTGAAGTTCATTGGCCTGATATGCCTTAATTTGTTCTTCAAAATTCACAATGATCAAATTAGACTCTCTCCTATGTTTCTCCAACCTTTTAAGATCATCACACATGCTCTGATTGTGATCCCTGTACTTCTTAACAGTTTCAAGACAGGCTTTAGAGCAAAGTTTAGATTTTACCTCTGTGGGAATTGCAGTGCTTGATGACTCTGAAACCTCAACCATCAATGCTTGATTCTGAATTGCCTCATCTGCTTGATCACTCCAATCAAATCCCATTCCATCTTGTGAGACAAGTGCTTGAGATGGGTTCTAGTTGTTGTTGTAGTTGGTGGACTTTGATTGTTGATTATTGCTCCCATGCTTTTGAGAGATTCCTCCTCTGCATTCTCTTGCAAAGTGCCCTAGTTTATGACACTTGTAGCATTCCACTTTGGATTTGTCAAATCTAGCACCATCTTCTCTTCTCATGGCAAAGTTGTTTCTTCCTGTTCTTTTAATGAATCTTTTGATTCTCATGGTGAGCATTGCCATTTGCCACTTGATATCCATCTCTTCAAGGTCATCAACATTGATCTGCTCCAGATCATCATTAATAAGAGAAGATTTAGCATGACTAGCAAGGAAGGCTTCCAAAACAGAATCATTGAGTCCATCCTGTTTTGAGCCATAAGCAGCACTAACTGATTCTGTGTTTGCAGAAAAATCAGTAGTAGATGATAAGAGAGCAGTATTGTGAGAGTATCCAGATGGCTTCTTCTTAGATTCAACTTCTGCTTCAAACACCCTGAGATCATTGTAGAGATCATCAAGTTCCTTGTCCTCCAGATTATCATTTTGCCTGAATGATACTATATACATTACCCATTCTTCACCAAGAGATCTTAGAAACTTTCTGTTGACATCATCCTGGTCCATCTTGACACCAACAGTGGCCAATTCTCCAATCAACTTGTTGAATCTATCAAAGGTTTGAGTCATAGACTCGTTCTTTGTGGACATGAAATTTTCATATTGTCGTTTGAGAATTGCTTTCTGATTCCTCTTAGTGCTTTTGGTACCTGAAAATCTCTTCTCCAAAGCATTCCACAAGATTTTGGCATCAGCACAGTTGCAAAACTGATGTTGATATTCATTAGGAATTGCCAAGAGCAGAGTGCTCAAGGCTTTCATCTCAGTCTGCCTCATCTTTTTTTCTCCATCAGTCTTTGGTGGAGGTATCTTTCCATCTGCTCCCATCTCTCCTTCATTGGAGGGACCATTCTCAATGATGTCCCACATTGAGTAGTCTGTAAGAAGTATATACTGCCTGATCCTGATTTTCCTCATGTCAAACTCATTAGGTTTGAGCATGGGAACCTTTGAAACAAGAACATTGTCGTGTGATCTGTCCATGATGATTATTGCTTTCTGAGTTCCTCTGCTCTTATACCACTTGTCAGGATCTAGGTTCTAAACAAAAATTTAAACTAAACACTCAGAAACTATGTTAAAGAAGTTGCGGAAAAACACTTTAACAGTAAATCAATGAAACAGTATATGAGATCAAATTACAAGTTATATTAAATTAACTTAATGATTACAACCAAAGCCTTAATCTGTTGAACAGGCTCAACAGACGTTCAATACTTCTCTAATGAAAGGACTATTAAGAATCTTGAGGCTAATTCTCTCTAAAAACAAAAACGTATGTATCACTGTATATCTGTGTATCAAATAATCTAAGACTTCTAGACTATATATATAAAACAGATTACAAGATAATTATTAAATTAAAGTTGATCTTCAACATCCAGTCCATAAATATCTTCAATCTCCTTGTCTTTCGCTTTAAGCAACCAATCCATCTTTATCATCATAAGCAACATTAATCTTCCAGCGGTATCTTCATCATCAGCAATACTAATCATGCTTGCAGTAGTAATTTCTGACTGGCAGTATTAACTCTCCAAGCAACACTAATACTACTAGCAGTAGTAATATTCAAGTAGCAGTACTAAAGTCTTCAGCACTAGTAATCTTCAACACTTAGCAGTACTAACCAGACTTAGCATACTTCAGACCCAACACATCTTGCCCAGTATTTCATGCCAGATGCATTGTCGTATTAAAGTTGACACCTAACAGTGTACTAAGATTCCCAATCTTACATTTCTAACAAGTATACTACAATAGTCCCCTTGCTCACGAAAACCCATTAAGACGAAACACCGCCAACATTTAACTGATGTCAAACGGACAAGCAACCCATCAAATCAAACCCAACCAGGCGTAGACAAACACACACGACCTTATCCCGTAGATTCACCGAAGCAGAAAGATCACCCCTTGATTAACTGGGAAGGCATAAATCTAATACCTCAATTATTCATGCGTGCACAGATTCAAAAACTGAAACCCAAAATTCAAGACCGACCACAAGTCGGATCATCCGACGCTTCAATTCCCAATGACTCCTCTAGTCCCTAATTAGAACTCTTTTCAAGATAGGGTTTTTTAAATCTATAGCCCTAATGAGTTCATGGTTTTCCAAACTAATATGCCAATTTGAAATTTCATAAAACTTTTAGACACAGGGTCTTTATATCAACTAATCATACATGTATATAAAAAGATCCACTATCGATTACTAGGTAGGTGTGCAAAGTGATCACCAATGCCCCCACCTATAAAACCATTTTCGATACCCATTTGACCATTACTGGCGTTAATAATATTAATTAACAGAGGAGGTACAACAAATTCAAATGGACCACTAAGGTCCTAGCATACATCAATTTATGTCGCGTACGTGAAAATAAATTTTCTACACTACAACTTGTGCAACAATGTTTGTACAAACTTCAAGGAGGGACTTCAACATTTCAAACTCCAAAATTCTTTCCTTTAGGCCATAAAACATCATGGAGCAAAATTCCCGACAACGCCCATATACGTCGGTTTATTCCCCAAACTTAGTAAAACGATAGGTGTATGTGAATTTGGTCATCCTGCGAGTTTGGAGATTTGGGAATATTTTCTAAGTATCGAAACGCGCACGTAGTTATTAGCGAGTTCTATAAACGCGCAAATCTAAGCGTGCGAGTTTAATCAAGAACAGTGATCTGCGAGTTCGTTCATCTGCGAGTTTGAAAAATCTTAGAAAAATTTTCTAAGTGTTGGAACGCGCTAACTTTGTCTAGCGAGTTTGTTCGAAACGCGCTAGTAGTACCTTGCGAGTTAAGGAAACGCGTACGTCCTTATTACCGTGTTTCAAAGTGAACAGTCACTTGCGAGCTTCAAGCTTCTGCGAGTTTCAACGATCTGCGAGTTATAGTACCTTTCGAGTTTGCCAAAACACGCAACCCTTTGTGTGCAAGTTTCACAAACACGCAAGTTTAAGCCTGCGAGTTTTTCTGTGAATAATGATTTGCGAGTTTTAACACTTAGTCAAAATTTGTGAATTTCTGAATTTTTCTTTTCTATATTTCTTGTGATTTCATATTTGGACTAACGATCAGTTTCTAGTTTCTTATTGCATATCTTTTCAAACAGGATCATACAAGATGACTTCTAAAGACGCTCTTTCTATTGGCACGGATGTAAAGCCCCCTGTTCTGTTTAAAGGGGAATATGAGCAGTGGAAGGACAAATTTCTGTATTTTATTGATAGGCATGCAAATGGGGAAAATATTCTGCTTTCAATTACTGAAGGTCCCATGGTACCACCTACTGTCCAGATACCTGATGACGATTCATGTGACGGTGAGGATGGTGATGAGGACAGAGATCAAAAGATGAAAATTGTTCCAATGGATTTTCACAATATTCTGAGGAACAGAAAAGCCGGTATAAAGCAGATAAGCAAGCAAGATCTCTTCTACTTCAGAGCATTCCGAATAAGATCTACATCAAGATAGATAGCTACAAAGCAAATGCTAAGAAGATGTGGGATCAACTTCAGAAGATGATGATGGGATCCAAAGTTGGAAACCAGATGAAAGTAGCTAACTGCATAAACAACTACGAAGAATTCAAAGCAAAAGAAGATGAGAGCTTAGAAGACACCTATGAACGGTTTGTCTTGCTTCTGAATGAATTATCAAAGAACAAAGTGAAAAGAAGCAGCTTGAGAACAATGTCAAGTTTCTGAGCATCCTGCAACCCGAATGGAAGAAGCATACGCGTAGGATGAAACAGATGAAGGATCTGAATGACATTCCGTTACATGAGGTTTATGAAACATTGAGGCAGAACGAAGAAGGGGTGGAAGAGAAAAGAGCTGAGAAAAAGAAGACAGAGAAAGTTCCCGATCCCATTGCACTGGTTGCTGGAGAAAAGAAGAAAGAAAAGAAAGAGAAAACGAAAAAGAAGAAAGTGATTACAAGTTCTGAATCAGAATCTGAATCTGAATCTGATGGAGATGACGGAGAAAGCCTCAAATAATCTATGCTTCTATTGACCCGAGCATTCCAAAAGAAGTTCTATAAGAAGTCGGGATCCAATTCTCAGAGATACTCTTCGTCCAGCTCCAAGAACCATGAACATAGAGAAAGAGTTGAAGGAAAGAGATATTAAGAGAACTGACATGTGGAGAGAAAGCCGGAAGAAAAGAAGAAGTTTGTGAATGATTACGCCAATACTGAAAAGAAGACGTCTAATGATCTGATCAAATGCTACAACTGTGGCAAGTTCGGACACTATGTGAAAGAATGTCGGAAGCCAAAGGTTCGCAACTCAGAGTATTATCAGAACAAATTGCTCTTGGCCAAGCAACAAGAAGTTGGCAGGGCATTAATGGCTGAAAACGAATACTGGTTGGATCATTCTGATGAGGAGGAAGAAAGAGAAGAAGTTGCTCACTTATGCTTAATGGGAAAAAAGGTGAAATATGATGATTCAGATGATGAAGCAGATGATGACGTAATGCACTTAACTTAAAAAAATTTCATAACCAAAATGGAAGCCATGATGGTTGAGCTTCACGACTTACAAACAAAACTGAAAAAGGAAAAAGGCAGAGTTGCTAAAAGAAATAACAAGATCTTTGAGCTTAATAAATCCGTTATTGGGAACAAATATCTAATTGATTCTTTACGCAAGTCTGCTTCTGATTCTAAACTTCAAGTAGATTGTGTTGAAAAGAAGATTTCTGATTTTGAAGCTAAAATTTCTAAGTCTGAGTTTGAGAAGAAAGAATCTGCACAAACTATTCATAAATTGCAGGTTGAGAACAAGCTCTTAAATAAGAAGGTAAATGGTCTGGAAGCCAAACTTTATGCAAAAGGTCAAATAGATCAAACTATCTTTCTTAATGCACCCAACGAAGACGCTGATGTTAACGAAAAATGGGGACTTGGTTTTGAAAACCCTCATTATTTAAAGAAAGCCATAAGAAAACAACCAGCACTTTATAATTTTGATTTTCTTGCTTGTGCTGGTAAACATACTCATTTAAAACCCAAATTTGTTACCAAATTATCAGATGAAGTTGAGGCCAAAGAAACTGAAAATAGAAAGAATATTAAGAAAATGCAACTACCATTCAACTATGCAAAGTTAAATGATAGTTATCTTTCTGAAACACCAAAAGTTCTTCCAAACGACTATTTTGCCAGTTATTTTGTTTCTGAGATGGAGGCAAAACCTGCAATTGCAAAAGTTTATGTTCCTCCACTCATTCTTGAAAACAAAATAGTTGAGCTTGAAAATGTTTTATCTAATGAAAGACTTTTGGTAGATATTGAACAAAGTGTATTTTCTACTGTTTTAAAGAATTCAGTTTTTCAATCTACATCTAAAAATGTTTCTAAAGTTTCAAAGGCACCTCAAACTTCGACTGATAACTTTGATGACTTATTTGCGTCTGCAAATGATTTTCTCAATTATGATGATGGGTGTATAGAGGAAATTGATATGTTTGATTTTAATGCTTCTCTTCCAGATCATTCTACTTTTATTATAAATGGAAAAGAGTTACCAAGTGTTTTTAAAACTGGTAAATCATCAACTAAGGTTGGTGAATCAGTTTCTGTGAATGCTGATTATTATTCTAAGGGTAAGAAATATAAGAGACAACAATCACAGAAACGGGTAAACACTGGTAAACAAAAGAAAAATCAATCTCAGAAATCTGATTTTCTTAATCGATCTAAATCTTCTGTTTCAGATGTATGAAAGAAAAGGTCGGAAGTAAGAACTGAATGGCGACCAAAGAGGAAGAATGATGAGACAGCCGAATCATTTTCTGATAATTCATGTAATAGATCTGATAGTAGTGATACTGATGTAGTTGGTCAACTTGCTTCTCCTAAACAAAACCTTTTAACTTCTTACAAGCGTTATTCAATAAAGCAATTGATTCAATTATCTTCTACTACTACTAAATCTTTTCATTTTCAGAAAAATGATTTTGCTTATCATCATACTTCTAATGATTGGTTTGGATCTTATCATGTTTATTCTTCAAGATCAAATGTTTTCAAAAGTTTTCAAAGAAAAGGAGGATCCATTTTCAAATGGATACCAAAATCTTGTGCTAATCTGTTAGGACCCGTTTTTAAATGGGTACCTAAAATTGTTGTTTCCTGATTTCTCGTGCAGACCCGGCATATGTGGTACTTGGATAGCGGTTGTTCCAAGCATATGACCAGGAAGAAAGCTTTATTGTCTAATTATACAGAGAAATTCAGCGGCAATGTTCGATTTGGGAACGACCAAGTTTCACCAATCTTAGGATATGGTGATATCATTCAAGACAACATAACGATTAGGATGGTGAGTTATGTCGAAGGCTTAGGGCCCAACTTGTTTAGCATCGGTCAATTCTGCGACAAAGGGTTAGAGGTCAACTTCAAAGCTAAGAGATGTTCGGTTCGTACTGAAGACGGCAATGAACTTTTAGTTGGCAATCGAAAGACAAATTTCTACACCATCAATATTTCAAAGGTTCAGAATGATAGTCACGTTTGCTTATTGACAAAAGCTTCGATGCAGCAAAGTTGGCTTTGGCACAGACGATTATCGCACCTGAATTTTCGTTATATCAACAAGTTGGTCAAAGATAAGTTGGTAAAAGGACTTCCTGAGCTGAGATATGAGAAAGAACACTTGTGTGCTGCCTGTGAAAAGGGTAATATGAAGAGAGCTGCACATAAACCGAAGCCTGAACCAAGCACCAGTTCTCCACTAGAGTTGTTGCATATGGATGTATGCGGTCCAATGAGAACACAAAGCTTAGGCGGTAAGAAATATGTGTTGTTTATTGTGGACGATTATTCAAGATACACGTGGGTCAAATTTCTAAGTTCAAAAAATGAGACACCCGAAGTTCTCATTACCTTCTTAAAGACGACCCAGGTGAATATGCAGAGACAAGTCAAGTTTCTTCAAACTGACAACGGCACAGAGTTCAAAAACAAAATAGTTGAAGAATATCTCGAATCGGTTGGGATATCACATAAATACTCTGTTGCACGTACACCTGAACAGAATGGAGTAGTTGAAAGGCGAAATCAGACGCTAGTCGAGGCCGCTCGTACTATGCTTAGCCAATCGGACTTACATCTATTTTTGTGGGTAGAAGTTGTGTCAACTGCATGTCATGCTCAGAATCGATCCATGATACACCGCCGTTTTCAAAAGACTCCATATGAACTGATAAACAACAGAACATCAACAATCAAGTATTTTCATATATTTGGGTGTAAGTGTTTCATGCTTAACGATAGAGAGAATCTAAACAAATTCAGGCAAAGGCGGACGAAGGCATCTTCATTGGCTACTCTTCCATATCTGCAGCATACCGTGATTATCTGAAGAAGTCAAAAACAGTCGTCGAGAGTGTCAATGTAACATTTGATGAAGATATGGCTTCTGAACAACTCAGTTCAGAACCCGTGATAACTGGAGTATTAGCTTATGGGCAGATCAGTACAGAACTTGTTTCTACATAGAACAATTCGAATAACGCTTCTACATATACTAGTCATTTATCTGATTTAGATTTGTTATTTGAATTCTTTTATGATGAGTTTCTAGGATCTAATTTGCCTAAATCTGCTGTGACTGACAGGTCTATTGACACAAGTTGCAATCATCCAATCACTTCAGAAGTTATAACTAAACTTGAATCCCCTGTTCAGTCAGAAACTCATATTCCATTGAATACTCCTACAGTTAAAGATATACAAGTAACTGTTGATCCAGAATTAACTGTATCAGTTGGGTTTGATACATTGTCTACTCAACAGCAAGAGTCTGTTGTTCCAACTGATGCTTCTGCACCTGAAACTTCAACTGAAAACCCCCCTCCTATTATTCAAATTGAAGAGCCTGATAGTGGATTTCAAGATGATTATCATGATCAATCTGTATCTATTCCACTTCCTCATGAGCATCATTGGACCAAAGAGCATCCTTTACACCAAGTAATTGGAGATCTTAACAAGCCTGTGCAAACTAGGTCAGCAACTTTAAACTAGTGTCTGCATGACTCACTCCTCAGCAAAATAGAGCCTACTCGAGTATCAGAAGCTCTTCCTGATTCGGATTGGGTGTCTGCTATGCAAGAATAATTAAATCAGTTTGAAGCCCCGAAGGTCTGGAGATTAGTTCCAAAACCATAAGGAAAGACCGTGATAGGAACTAAATGGGTATTCAAAAACAAAAAGGATGAAGATGGTATTTTCATAAGGAATAAAGCAAGACTTGTTGCCAAAGGTTACCGGCAATAGGAAGGCATAGACTACGATGAGACGTATGCTCCAGTAGCGCGTATAGAAGCAATCCGTATGTTTCTAGCCTACACAGCTTACAAGAATTTCACAGTCTATCAGATGGACGTGAAAACGGCCTTTCTGAATGGCATTCTTAAGGAGGAAGTATATGTGTCTCAACCAGAAGGGTTCGTAAATCTAGATAAGCCAGATCACGTCTACATTTTGGATAAATCCCTGTATGGTTTGAAACAAGCCCCTCGAGCATGGTATAATGTTCTATCTAAATTTTTGGTCAAGTCAGGTTTTTCCAAAGGTAGAGTCGATACCACTTTGTTCATCAAAAAGGAAAAAGCCGATATCATTCTTATTCAAATATATGTTGATGATATAATATTTGGCTCTACAAATCCTAAATACTGCAAAAACTTTTCTAACCTCATGGTGTCACGTTTTCAAATGAGTATAATGGGAGAGATGAATTTCTTTCTCGGATTACAAGTAAAACAATTTTCAACGGGGATTTTCATTAACCAATCTAAGTACATTTTGGATATTCTTTGGAAGTTTAAAATGGAAAATTGCAAACCAATTGGAACCCCGATGGCACCAGGTACTAAGATTAGCACTGATCCTTCGGGTAAAAGTGTTGATGTTAGGACTTATAGAGGTATGATAGGTTCTTTAAAGTATCTTACTTCAAATAGGCCAGATATTATGTTTTAAACATGCTAATGTTCTAGATATCAGGCTGCTCCTAAAGAATCCCATTTGGCTATTGTCAAACGGATTTTTAGATATCTGAAGGGGACTGCAGTTCTTGGTCTGTGGTATCCTAAGGATATTGGGTTTCAACTAACTGCTTATTCAGATGCAGATCATGCTGGGTGCATGCTTGACAGGAAGAGCACTTCAGGTCACATACAATTCCCTGGAAACAAACTCGTTAGCTGGGCGTCAAAGAAACAATTATGTGTTTCCACATCGACTGCTGAAGCAGAGTATGTAGCTACTGCCAGTTGCTGCTCTCAAGTCTTGTGGATGCGAACACAGCTGCGAGACTATGGATTCTATTTTGATAAAATTCCGATATATTGTGACTCGAATAGCGCAATCGCGATATCTGCTAGTCCTGTACAACACACTTAGACAAATCATATTGATGTCAGGTATCATTTTATCAAAGATAATGTAGAAAAAGGTACAATAGAACTTTACTTTGTAAAGACTGATTATCAACTTGCGGATTTGTTTACCAAAGCTCTAGATGAAAAGCGATTTAATTTTCTTGTATCCAAGCTTGGTATGCTAAATCTCAAAGTCTAATCAGTAATTACCTATTAAAGTTTCTTTTATTGTAATTTTTCATCATTTCTTTATCATTAATTCTGAAAGGATACCTGCACTTTAACATGTTGTTGGTGTTCTCAGGGGGAGTGAGTAAGAGAAGATTAAAGATGGTTATTATTCTTTTGAGGGGGAGTTTATCTAATTTCTGCATTTTACTTAACTAACAAATTTTTGTGATGCATGAATTTAGGGGGAGTGTACAAGTCAAAGGAGTGAGACTATGATTTCTGATTACTTCTGATCAGAACTCGTACTTTAATTGTTTTACTCCTTTATGTCTTTTACTTTTGAATAAATTTTTTTTAATAAAGTTGCTTTGACATGACTTTGAGACTTGTGCAGAATGAGAGAAGCTATCAAGATCATATCTTTATGACTTCAGCTAACTTCATGAGATTTAAGACGAAACGTATAAGGTTAATTTCTTATCTTAATCTCAGATATGTTTGAAAGAAGGACAATTTTCAGTCATATGAAAACATGTTCTTAAATGTTCAAACCACTTCCCGATTCTTAAACAGATTTCATGAATTGGACGTGTGATTTTAAATGTTTTCAAACTTTACTTTTGATTACATGATTACAAACCGTGTGTTTCCAAAGATAATTACTTGTGTATTGTCTTTTCTATATACTTTCAAGTATTCATACACACCGGTTTGACTTATTGTTCAAAACGTTCTTACCATGTCTCAAATTTTGAAACATATTTTTCGATGGTAAGAGACCCCGCTTGTATTTCAAAGAATTTTGAGCGTAATTTCATTTCGAAGTGTTTCATTCAAGAATGTGTATATTTTGGTTCATATAGACAATATCCATTATTCTTGACCATAAGCTTTAATTTGTTATATCATTTCATTTCTGATCATTTTTTATACAATGTCAGATTTTCAAACAAGTCTTTTGCATTCATTCATTCATTCAATATACTTGTTTGAAAATACTTCATTGATTCAAAATGCTCTTATCTTCATGATTATATCTCTGAATATATACATATCTGACTTGTATTTGTGCTTTAACTGTTCAAGTTAAACCATATAGAGCAACATATGCTTTATAGGATTACATGGGTTCTTTGTGCTAGGACTTAAAAGAACTTCTATGGATTCACGATTACCAGTGTCTCCTACCCAAGAAGTTACTCCATAGTTATTGAGTGTGAGGAGTCTAAAAGAAATGAGTGTGGGATGTGCGTTGAGATAAAATGGAAATGAGAGTTTGGTTAGATGTGAGCTTAATGATAAAAAGAAAGACGTGTGAGATCAGAGTAAAAGAATATCAAACTCTGCACCAACTACTTTCTGAGTCGGGCAGCCACATTACTAATGTTTCACAATTCTTGGTGAACATTATTGAAACAAGCAACTAGCTCATGCCAACTCTTGACAATACCCCACTAGCTACTCATTTTCTTCTCAAAAAGAAAGTGTTTCATATTTCAAAGGGGACGCAGCACATATACTATCTGATTTTCATTTGGAAAATTTGGATATTGAAAAAGAAGGAAGTCTGCCCCACCTTCGCACTTCAATCATGCACATTAAGTTTGTGTTTATCTACTGTTGTCTCATTGGTTTACACAATTTTGAGCCTTTATAAGCATTTGATGACTTAATTCTTTCTACACTTGCACGAACACACAAGGAATTTGTTTTCTTGTCATAACATTCATAGAAATTACCTTTGTGGTATTTCGATGATTGGATGGAAGCCCTGGGGGAGTGAACATCAAAAAGCTCCTTTACAATGTGTATTTGTTACACACGGTGACTTAGTGTTACTGACAGGCATTTTAACTGATTCATTTGTTGATTCAGGTGTTATTTTCCTATTTTGTCTGGATTTGAAAAGATATAGATGGTGACTTGACAAGTGAATCAGAGGCTCTTGGACAGATCAGAATGGTCAAAGACATTTCTTGGTGAAAGTTTTGATGATATCGATGCTCAAATCATCAAAAAGGGGGAGATGGTATCAAGAAATTTTAAAGCTTTGGGAGATGATTTACAGAAATGTCCAAGTCAGAAAAAATTCAAAGTAAAGATTTGAAGAAGATCAAAGAATTTCTGAAGATGTGCTGATTTTGAGGAAATTTTCTTTGAAGATTATTTGCTAAAGCAATCCGAGTTGAATCTGATGATAATTTCTTTCCAAAGTCTGAAAGATATTTGTGAAAGTTTTGGGGAGATTGGTATATCCTTCAAAGACAGACTTTGAATATTACAATGTTAAAGGGAGAGATTGCATCTGACAGTGCTTAAAAGAGAAGACTGAATTGCTAGATCTTTCAACAGTGATCTTGAATCCAAAGGGGGAGATTGTTACAGCACGAAATATGTTGGATACAAGATCAAGAAGACAAAAGTCAAAGTTCAAGAAGTCAAAGCTGATAAAGTCAACTTTCATTAAAGTCAAAATCTATTTTTAATAAAAAGTCAAAGTCAAATGTATTGTATTTGTTTTGTATTTTAGTTAATAGGTATAAATAGTTTTTGTTTGATATATCTAGTGGGTGGTATCTTGAGAATCAAAGAAGAGCGAATCCAGACATAGAGAATTGTAGAGAGAGAAAGAGAGTTCTAGAGAGAGAAAGTTGTAATTCGTTGAATTTGTGATTTGAATCAAACAGGTAATTGAAACATAATGTTTGTTTGATTGATTGTTTATGATTAGTGTTAGGTCAGTTTTTATAGTAATCATTGTATTTATAAGGCTTGGTCAAATACTGTGTTTTGAGTCATACTGTGTTGTATCTGACCAAGGGTTTTTAAGTCCCTTTGGTCTTGGTTTGTTGTAAGAACAACACGCACACATTTACTGAATTCATGCTTTGCGCTTCAATAGCTTTCTCTCTCTACTTTCTCTCTCTAAGATTCTTAGATCTTGGACTATCAATTGGTATCAGAGCCAACTGAATCTTGAGAGGATTGAGAGATTGCTTTTAATAATCCGAATTTGTGATTGAAATCGAAAATTTGATCGAGTTTCTTGATTCTTTCAAGAAAATCTCGTTTTCTTGATTTCTAATAAAATTTGGACGTGTTTGTGACCTAATTTGGTTGTTTTTGGTCTCATTAGATTCGTTTTTAATAATTGATCACATTTGTTTCAGGTTGTTTTTCAAGAAAATCTGTGTTAGATCATCAATTTTGAGTTTTAAAAGTTTTCTGGAAAAACAAGTTTGGTTACTATTCTATCGTCAAAATCTCGTTTTTATGGTTTTTAATCGAAATTTTTGGTTGATTTAAGTTGAAAAAGTGTTTTCGATCTTATTTGTAAAAGTAAATTTCGTCAAATTCGGTGTTGAAATCGATTTTTTAGAAGTTTTTGTGTTTTGTCTTCGGTTTGCGCAAGATCTAAACTTTGCGCATCATTCATATAGCTTTGCGCTTCATTCATCATTGTTTGCGCGTGTTCTACTAATCTTGATATTGTTGTTTCAGGTTTGCGCTTCAGCCTTCACCCGCAAAGTCTACTTTGCGTTTCCCTCTACAAACGCAAAGTGTCATCTTGCGTTTCTCTAAGCAAACGTAAACCTCTAGTTTGCGGTTCAGTTCAGTTCGCGGTTCTATCTTGAAACGCAAAGCTCTAGTTTGTGCTTCTGCTTATACACGCAAAGCTCTAGTTTGCGTTTCTGTCTTCACACGCAAACCTCTTGTTTGTGTTCTCTTCATGACACGCAAAGATCTACTTTGCGCATGTTCCAGACTTAGTTTAAAAAAAAATAGGTTTTTCACACGCAAACCTCTTGTTTGCGTTCTCTAACTGGAAAAAAAAAATTGTTACCTATGGATTCTTCAAAGTTTGCTTTTCAAGCTAAGTTCTACACGAGTGACCTCATGATATCATTGGGTACAGAAAATCGTCCACCGGTACTAATCGATGAAAACGAGTTTACACAGTGGCAAGATAGGTTCCTGAACTTTATTGAACGACAAAAGAATGGAAATGACATGATGACCATTTTATCTGAAGGACCGTTCGACAGACCCAAATTGGCTTCTGGATTATACAAGCCTACTAAAGAGTACACACATGAAGAGTTGTCTGCTTATCAAGCTGATCAGGATATTAAAGCAAATCTAATGCTGGCCTTGCCAAACTCTGTATACAACAGGATTGACTGTTTCAAAACTCATCCTAATCTGATGTGGCAACAGCTTGAAAAGATTATGCTTGGTTCTTCAGTAGCTACTCAACTCAGGCATACGCTCTACATGAATAATTTTGAGGAATTCAAAGCCAAGGACGGGGAGCCACTAAAGACTGTGTTTGATCGTTTTTGTGCCGTGATCAATGAACTTCGGAAGATTAAGGTTGAAAAGACTGAGCTTGAGACAAATCTGAAGTTTCTCAACATATTGCAACCAGAATGGAATAAATCATGCCACAGATTGAGGAACGATGTCAGAATCTCTTCTATGCAGATCCAAGAGATGTTCGATATTTTTCTAACTGATGAGAGCTTGGTAATAGAGAAGAAGGAAAAACTTGAGAAAAAGAAAAAATCAGTAGACCCGGTTGCTCTCCTCACAAAGCAATTAACTGAACAAGCGTTGTCTGATAACGCTTACACCGGATCAACTGAAGATGATGGTAAGGCTTCGTAGAAAGCTATGATCCTTCTCTCTCAGCACTATCAGAAGAAGTTCTAACCGATATCGGGTTCCAACTCTTCACGCTTCACTTCTGCTTCTACAGTCAAAGTGCCCGAGCCTAACCTTGCATCTTGTTATAACTGTGGAAAGTCGGGTCACTACTCAAAGAAGTGTCGAGCAAAGAAGGTTAGGGACTCAGCTTATTATAGAAGGAAATTGGAGTTGGCTGAGAAAAGAGAGAATGGAACAGCTTTGCTGGCAGAAGAAGAATTCTGGCTGGATCACTCTAACGACGAAGCTTCAAATGTAGAGATCGCTCAGATGTGCTTGCTTGGAGATGACCAGTCAGACGATTCTGATACAGATGAGGATGAGGTATATTCTGAATTTGACTACAAATTTATTACCTCTCAGTTTGATATCATGATAACTGCTCTATCTGATTTGCGTTCAAAGATTTTATCTGAAAAGAATTTAAATTCTGAAAAGTCAGATTTGATTGACAAACTGAAAATTTCTTTGAAAAATGAAAAATCTATTTTAGAAAATACAAAAGACATCTTTCAAAAGAAATTGGATGATTTGGAAAATTCAAATAAGACTTATCTAGAGTCTTTGACTAACATGAACAAATTAAAAGATGAATTTTCAGATAAAATAAATAAGTTAGAAGAAAAGCTTTATCGAAGAAACCAATTGAACAAACAATTTTTATGAACAAGCCAAGGAGTGAAGAAGCTTTAAAACAAGGGTGGGGACTTGGTTTTGAAAATCCTCATTGTTTAAACAATGCGATTGAAAATCCCCAACTTTATATAAATACAATTATCTGACTCTTGCTCATTATGCTCCTCAATTTAAAATTGATTGGATGAATGAGAAGCAAGTGTTAGAAATCGAACATGAGAAAAGGACAAATAACAAGAAAAATGAAATTCCTTTTGTTTATACAAGTGAAAATGCAAAATATTTTCCTGAAAAATCAAGAAGAGGAAGAAGAGTTTTAAATGATATATCTCCTATCAAATCTTCAATGTCTGGTGATTTTATTGCTCCTTATGCACCTGATTCTGATAAAGGAAATATTTCTCCAATCATTTATGATTCGAAGAAATATAATCCTCCATTAGTATTAGAAGGAAAAATCATAGATCTTGAAGATCAGATAGAAGATCAAAATATTTTGAAGAAAATTGAATCTGATATTATTCTTTCTTTCATGACGTCTAGTCTTGAAGAAAATTTATTTTCTCAAAAATCAGATTCTATTTCTAGCCTATCTTCTGATTCTAAGGAAAATAAAAAGGAAGTTTCAAATTTTAATATCTTTTCTCAAAATTATTCAGACTCCGAGGCAAATTCAGATTTATTAGTCGATCAGATTGGTTGCTTGGATAAATTTATTTCTTCTGATTTAAATATTAAGTCTAAAATTCATGATGATTTTTTTACGCTCAATGATCAATATTATAAACCTAAGCATAAAAGAAGACGGTCAAAGAAGTCAAAGAAACGAGATACAGTTCTTACTGACAATTCTAATTCTTTCGATTCTATTCATACAGATAGGACTTTGAGCACTCGATCAAAGATGCAGATCTGGAGAAAGAAGCTGACATCTGATGAACATATTTTTGATGAGGATAAATGTGTAGACAAACTTTATAACAGTTATTCATTTGCTAAATGTAATAAAATTTCCAAATACTCTATAAAGCAAATGATTCGAATTTCAAAACATGTCTCATGTTCTTCCTCAGATTCTAGTTTTGATGATTATGCTTTCTCTTCTGATAGTTGTGATCATTTCTCTGATCATTTTCCTCGTGCTTTAAATGTCAATTCTGCTTATTTTATCCCCATAAGAACTGCAACTAACAAACACAGGCCCAAATTCAAGTGGGTACCCAAATTTTTATCTGATTCAAAGTTGCAGGCATCACATGTTAAGGGGGAGTAAGAGAACATTGGCTTCTGAGTACTTCAGCTCAGGACCCGTACTTCATAGACTATGACTTCTAAACAAATCAGTTTAGAACTCGTTCTTCAATGATTTAAGCTTCTGACTAAATGAGATATTGTGAGTACATCAATTTTATTTTCGGTGCATTTTATCTCTGATAATGATGTGTTCCAATTTTTCTCTTTATTTTTTCAAGAATCTGAGCTTGTTTATCTTTCTTTTGAATTTGTATAACCAAATTTTTTTTTCATTTGAGACACAAATTATTTTTATAATGTGAAAGATGAAATAATTGAATTTTATTTTGTTCCAACTAAATATCAATTTGCTGAATTCTTTACATTTTGTCTTTAATGACAATTTATAATATCGGCATATTGAGTTTAAAAGTTTAAATCTTTACAAATTTTATTCTATAAAGTACAGTTTTACATTTTTTTTCTTTTGAATAAAATATGTGTCTAGGATAAATTTTCAAGATCTTTTGTTTATATTAAAGTTTTTATATGGTCAAATTTCAAGTCTTACAAAAGTCGAAAAGTCAGCAACATGTTTGAAACTTTTATTACTGCTTTAAAGTTGTGTGATTCGGAATTTTTATAGTTTACTTTGCTTAGACTTCCTAATTAATCAGAATTATAGATTGGAATGAAAATATGGGCTAAGCACTTAGATGGAGATTCTTGTGTTTGAGATGAATATTAATTTCATAAAATACAGAAATCTCTAAGTTTAAAAGTTTGTACCTGTGGCCTTTCTGGTTTGGGAAAGTAAGTTCCTCGGGATGCTTGTCATCTGGTCCCCTAAGGTCAATTGATCTGGGAGTGACCGAACCCAAATCCTTCTATAGAATCAGATCGAAAGTCATGTTCTACTGGTATGAATGGGTTTAGGATATGTCGATGTAGCCTTTCTGATCAGGGAGAGTAAGTTCCAAGGGGTGCTTGACACCTAGTCCCCTAAGGCCAACTGGTATGGGATCGGCTGACCCAAATCCTACAATAGGGTCAGATAGAAAGTTACGTTTATGGCATGTTCTTTACTTAATAAACTTCTTGATTAAAAAGATGCCAAAGTGCAGGAGCTTAAAAGATGCCAAAGAGCACACTCATGTTAAGATGCCAATGAGCACATTGCTAAAAAGATGCCAATGAGCACACTCATGATACTTGGTGATATGTTTGAGTTGCGATAAATCTATAAATTTGTGAAAATCTTAATTTTTGATGGATTAGTGTCAGTACATGCAAAGTTCTCTATAATATTTTTAGAATTGCATTTTCTTGAAGCTAATCGAAGATTCGCATGTGAGCACACTAAATTGATTGCTGGAAGTTTTTGAAACTGAACATGTCTTAACTTGATATGCAATGAAACTTGTTCTTGTATCCTACAACATATGTTTGATTTCAAATGATTGATAAATTTGTAAAATTTTACTCTGTAGAATTTAATTTGTTTAGTGTTTAAAATTTTATATGTTTAGTTGTTTCAAAATTTACATTCAGTATATTTTTCTTTCTACATTAATATCTGATCATTTTGTTCTCATAAATATATTTTAATGGGTTAATGCATTATTCAAGGGGGAGTGAACAAAGAGAATATTTTTCAAAGATTTTATCTGGTTTTGAGGGGGAGTATCTGATTTTCTTTCTATGAATGCTAATTTGAATTGTCATATCTAGTGCATTCGTGTAGGGGGAGTCAAAGGGTTTCAAATGGTAAACTTTGTCTAAGTCAGCTTTGCGCTTACACCATGACACGCAAACTTCGGTTTGCGCATCCTTCATGAATCGCAAACCTTGCTTTGCGTCTCCTTCATGAAACGCAAACCTTGCTTTGCGTCCCCTTCATGAAACGCAAACTTTGGTTTGCGCATCCAACATGAAGCGCAAACCTCCCTGTTTTCTCTGTTTCTTTGATTTTGCAGATCTTTCGATGTCTCGACTTCAACTTTTACATGACCAAGTTGATCAAGATCATCAAGGTCATGAGGGGGAGAAGTCAAGGAGAAGTTAAAGAGACAAAGTGCTTAAATGTTTATCTGCTGATCAAGATTCGCTGGAAGATTCTATTCTCTCAGCTACAACTGATTCTTTTGTTGTTTCTGCTCCGAACACCACAGTTCATTCAAGATCATTCAAAAGAGGTGTATCGTCTAGAGCTCAAGCAACAAAGACAATTTCAATCTGAAAGATGCTGAGAAGATTTTTTTCTTTAAAAAGTCAGAAAGCTTCATAAAGTCGCTATGTTGGTTCGTGCTATTATAGAAGATGATCTTTGAAGACCAAAGCGCCAATGATTACTAAGGGGGAGATTGTTAGGTCTGTTTTTATAGTAATCATTGTATTTATAAGGCTTGGTCAAATACTGTGTTTTGAGTCATACTGTGTTGTATCTGACCAAGGGTATTGAAGTCCCTTTGGTCTTGGTTTGTTGTAAGAACAACACGCACACATTTACTGAATTCATGCTTTGCGCTTCAATATCTTTCTCTCTCTACTTTCTCTCTCTAAGATTCTTAGATCTTGGACTATCAATTAGGAACTAGAAACAAGGCACACACAGGTCATTCTAGCGGTGGGGCTCGTCGGGACTGACTGGACGACCTTGGGTCGTGAGTGGTCTTTTTGAAGATATAGTGACCAATACCTTGATTTTAAAGAATGCACATTTTGGAAGGATAGCGACACCCGACCTTAATCTTTCTCATCTAAGTTAGATTAATAGGTTGTCGAAATTATATTCTTCATTTGATTTGGGTTGTAAATGTCTTACATTATTCCCCGTTTTGGGATGATACTCTTGGGTTTAATTTGTTATGTCCAAAGTTATTCGGGTTATTTGATTCCCCGCTTTAGGGTGGGCAGGTTTCCTCTATTTTTAGACATTATGTTGTCGAAATTCCGAATTTTATTTCTCACTGAATTTTAGGATGTTACAAGTTGGTATCAGAGCATTAGTTTAAGATAACTAGGTATGAATGTAAGATACCTAGATTTAAACTGAGATTATTAAGCTATGATTTGTGAGGTGGGGTAGAACTCTTAAGATAGGATGGTTTTAGAGTCGACGGCACCTACACAAAATGAAAGTTGTAGTGATGGTAACGAGAACTCTTACGTATCATGTGTTCATAATTTCACTTAGCTAACGTTATTATAAATATGTTTTACGTGAGCATACTTGATCTACTATTGTTATGATAATTGATGTATGTAGTAGTACATTTTCTTGTGTTGCTCTTATTGTCCGTATCTCATTCTATTTCTTGTATATGTGTGGCAGACAAATGGTTAACACCCGGAATATACCGGAGGGCCAAGAAGCCACAACATCCACAGTCGACCACCCGCGGATGACTGTGGCGGAAGAGCCTTCTCATGTGGTTAATGTGTTAGGCGGGGACCCAAGCACATTCCTCAACAAAATCTGGAAAAGTAGGAACCTATCATGGAAGAGGTGACGGCGAAAACCTGAATGATAGATCGGATGATGATGGCCATGAATAAGGCCATGGCACAACAACAAGAAATGTTTTTAAAGCTTCTCGAGGACAAAGACACCAACAATCGTAGGCCTGAAACGGTTGCTGAGAATGTTTTGGTGGCAGGATCCGGGGGTACCGTAAATGAAATCCCTACCAACGGTCTCGTGACCTTAGATACAAGATCAGAGACAAAGACTTGTACATTCAAGTCCTTCCTTGATTGCCTACCGCCGGAATTTAAGGTCCCGGATGATCTGGTAGCATGTATGAGTTGGATTCGGGAGGTTGAGCAGGATTTTCGATCGAGCGGATGCGGTGAAGGACAGAAAGCAATCTTTGGCTCTAAGATGTTGAGAGGCACGACTCTCACTTGGTGGAATGTATATTCCACTTCGGTCGAGACGGCTGTATTGGACAAACTATCATGGGCGACATTCAAGGAGAAATTGCTAGAGGAATATTGCAACGAAAGGTCGATGGACCAGATTAAAGAGGATTTTCGGAGTTTGAAGAAGAGCAACTTGTCGGTGAAAGAATACAACCGGCTATTCATGGATAAACTAGGGTTAGTGGGACATCTAGTCCCGACAGAGAAGGAGAAGATCAAAGCTTATATCAAAGACCTCCCATCGGACATGATGTCAATGGTCCGAGTGTCCAAAGCCTCGACTCTCTAAGAGGCGATTGAAGAGGCTCAATTGATGGAAGACGCCTACAACCGGGGTAAAGAGGAAGGTAGCCGTCAGGTAGAGAAGAGGAAGTGGGAAGGGAAATCTATTGCCTCCAAGAAGCCAAGGTTCTTCAACAACAATCAACGTGGAGTTGATCCTAGGCGTGATGCTAGGTGGTGTTCCAAATGCCGAAGTAATCATTTCGGCCCATGCAATTTTATCCTCGGGACTTGTTACAAATGTGGGAAACCGGGGCACGCGTTTAGAGATTGTCCCGTCAAGGGGCAAATGTGTTTCGAATGCAAGGAACTGGGACACGTTAGAGTGGAGTGCCTAAAGTTGAAGGCCAGAGGAGCTGGTGGGAAGAAGGTGGATACTCCAAGAGCTCCCGGGAGAGCTTTCCAGATAACAGCGGATGAGGCAAGGGCGTCCACCGATGTGGTAACGGCTACGTTTCTCGTTCATTTCCGATATGTTTTGCCGAAATTTTGCCATGCCTATGAGAAGCCTAGAGGATGCTATATGGTAGAAATAGCTAATGGTGGTCAAGTATTAATCCGAGATATTTAAGGGGTTGCACTCTAGAGATTGAGAGGAAGAAATTCCCCATAAACTTGATGCCTATGCAAATCGGAGGGTTCGATGTGGTAGTGGGAATGGATTGGTTATCGGAGAACCAAGTCGAGATTATGTGTTCCAAGAATATGATCCGACTACCCATTGCGGATAGAGAGACGACTATAATATATGGCGAAAGAAGTAAATGTGAAGTGGCGATTATCTCTATGATCAAAGCGCGGAGATGTTTGGCGAAAGGATGCTCATCCTTCTTGGCGTATGCAATCGACACCAAACTCGAAAAGTGGAAACTAGAAGATGTTATGGTGGTGCACGAGTTTTCCGATGTGTTCCCGGAAGATTTTCTCGGGTTGCCACCCGATCGCCAAGTGGAGTTCCGGATTGATCTCGCTCCTGGAGCAGCTCCAATTGCTCGAGCTTCTTATCGATTGGCTCCCTCCGAGATGCAAGAGATAACGACTCAACTCGAGGACCTTCTTGAGAAGGGTTTCATACGACCGAGCTCGTCGCCTTGGGGAGCTCCGGTCTTGTTCGTCAAGAAGAAAGACGGCTCAATGAGGATGTGTATCGACTACAGAGAACTAAACAAGGTGACGGTGAAGAACAAGTATCCACTTCCGAGGATCGATGACTTGTTTGATCAACTTCAAGGCGCGGGTTGCTTCTCATAGATCAACCTCTGATTGGGGTATCATTAAGTGAAGGTGGCGAAGGGCGACATTCCAAAGATGGCGTTTAGGACACGTTACGGTCATTACGAGTTCCTAGTAATGTTGTTCGGCCTAACCAATGCACCGGCGATATTTATGGATTTGATGAACCGAGTGTGCCGACCATTCCTTGACAAGTCGGTAATAGTGTTCATCGACGACATCCTAATGTACTCCAAGGACGAGGCGGATCATGAGCAACATCTCCGAGAAGTGTTGGAAGTGTTAGGGCAGAAAAAACTTTTCGCAAAGTTTTCTAAGTGCGACTTTTGGATTCAAGAGGTGCAGTTTTTGGGGCACGTGGTTACGAAGGAAGAAGTGAAAGTGGACCCCACGAACATTGAGGTAATGATGAATTGGGAACCTCCCAAGAGTCCGTCAGAAATCCTAAGTTTTCTAGGATTGGCGGGATACTATCGGAGATTCATCCAAGATTTTTCCAAGATAGATTCTTCATTGATGGCTCTAACCCGAAAGAACGTGAAGTTTGTATGTACCGAGAATCAAGAGAAAGTGTTTCGAACTCTACCAAAGAAGCTTTGCGAAGCTCCAATCTTATCTCTACCCAAAGGGACAGAGGACTTTGTGGTGTATAGCGATGCATCAAACATGGGTTTAGGTTGTGTCCTAATGCAAAGGGGCAAGGTGATCACCTACGCATCAAGGCAACTCAAGGTACATGTAGTCAAATATTCTACGCATGACTTGGAGTTGGCGGTGGTGGTATTTGCTTTGATGTTATGGCGACACTATCTCTACGGCACGAAGTGCACTCTCTACACCGACCACAAGAGTTTGAAGCATATTTTTTTATCAAAAGGAACTAAATATGAGGCAGCGGAGGTTGTTGGAGTTACTAAAGGATTATGATTGCGAGTTGCTTTACCATCCGGGTAAGGTAAACGTCGTCGACGATGCTCTAAGTCGAAAAGATTACGGGAGAAATTCTCGAGCTACCTTTACACGAATCGAGTTGACATCAACACTAATTTCCCAGATCAAATCTTCGTAAGCCGAATCCTTACTAGAAGAAAACCTCAAGGGAGAAGTCATGTCAAAGCAAAACCAACTCTTGACGGAAGATAGCCGGAGAGTAAAGCTTTTCAACGGGCGAGTTTAGGTGCCTAAGATTGGGGGCAATCGAGAACTTCTTCTCAAGGATGCCCACAAATCAAAGTATTCTATCCATCCGGGAAGCATAAAGATCTATCAGTATTTGAAATTGCACTATTGGTGCCCGATTATGAAACTTTATGTGGCATGCGATGTGGGGCGGTGTGTGACTTGCTTGCAAGTGAAGGCCGAGCACCAACGACCATATGGAAGTTTACAATCCTTGAAGATTCCGAAATGGAAATGGGATCACATTACTATGGATTTTGTGACGAAATCGCCAAAGACCCTAAGAGGTCATGACACTATTTGGGTAATAGGGGACCGCCTGACCAAGAGCGCTCATTTCTTGGCCATGCGGGAGACTTTACCTATGGACAAGATAGCAACGTTGTATATCGATGAAGTGATATCTCGTCAGGACGTGCCGCTATCTATTGTCTTGGATCGCGATAGTCGGTTCACGTCGCATTTTTAGGATGGATTGCAAAAGGAATTGGGTACGCGTGAGAAGTTGAGCATGACCTACCATCCCCAAACTAATGGCTAAAGCGAGAGCAAGATTCAGACACTTAAAGATATGTTGAGATCTTGTGTGATCGACTTCGGGGGTAGTTGGGACTCGCACCTACCTTTGGTGGAGTTCGCGTACAACAATAGCTACCACTCGAGCATTGGAATGGCGCCGTTTGAAGATTTGTATGGTCACAAATGCCGAACTCCCGTATATTGGCTTGAAGCGAGGGAGAAGCAGTTTTCTGGACCTGCGACGGACATAGTTAAAGGCATTCGCGAGCGTCTGAAGGCGGCTCAAGACCGGCAGAATAGCTACGCCGACAAGGAGACGACCGATAGAGTTCCATGTGGGGGACCGTGTTATGTTGAAGGTGTCCCCTTGGAAGGGAATTATCCAGTTTGGAAAGCGTGGGAAGTTGAGTCCCCGTTTCCTTCGATCATTCATCGTGATTAAGCGGGTAGGACTCCAAGCCTACTAATTAGAACTCCGTCCATAAATTAATGGAATCCACAACACATTTCATGTGTGCTACCTTCGCAAATGTCTAGCGGAGGAGAAGTGTGTTATCCCACTCTCCGAGATTAGAGTTGATGAGGGAAACCGTTGCATTGAAGAACCCGAAGCGATTTTGGAAAAGAAGACGAAAAATCTTTGTCACAAAGAAGTCACGATGGTAAAGGTTCAATGGAAGCACCACCGTGGTGCTAACGTGATATGGGAAGCCGAAGAAGATATGAAGTGTAGATATCCCCATCTATTCTCCTAACTTGATTTCGAGGACAAAATCTTCTCCAAGTTGGGGAGGATTGTAACACCCGTGATTTCGGTACGTCCCTGTTGAGTACTTCTCCAATTAGATTAGTCCCTAATCTGACCATTTTCCTTATTATCGAGTTTGTATTGGGATCGGGAGTTCTTAGGGTCAAAAACTGGTGAAAACGAGCTTCGGTACACCTGGGGAGATTGTGCCTGCGATTGTGACAGAGGTCACTCTCGCGGGGCACAACCGCAGAGAATGTTCCATGAAGGGGGAAGAGGGGGCGAGAGTGCCTAGCGATTGTGACATGTGCCACTCTCGCAGGGCAAGGTCACCGAGAATGTAACATAAGGTACCAAGTTCGGGTGATAGTGCCAAGCGAGAGTAACCATGTCACAATCGCGAGGCACAATCGCGGTCGGGGGTCAGACCCATTTAATGCCCTCAAACCAACTTTTTCTTCATTTTCTGCATTGTGGAGCTTCTTGGGTGTGATTTTGGAAGGGCTAAAAGGTAGGTTTCCACTCTTTTCAATCATTGCTATCAAATGAATGATTCTTATGCATTTATTGGGTTTGGTTTAGGTTGGTGATAGTAATCAAGTGTTGGGGTACTTGGTGTTTCAAGCTTCTACCATTTTCACTGTCAAAGTTCCACCTAGGGTTTATGTACAACTTTACAAGGTGAGTTTTCCTACCTTTTGTTCTTTCATAAATACTAGGGTTTATGTGTTACCACTCTCATCCATGTCTCCTAACCATATATTGGGTTTTGTGGTATTTTGACCAAAACAAGGGTTTTGGGAATAATAGTGTTTTATGGCCTAAACAAGAATGTTGGAGAAATGTGTTTTAAAATAAGATTAATGGTATTCTATGTTCATCTACTTATTTGATAACCAACTCTTGTTTCATTGGATTTTGGTAAAACCCAAAGTGACAATTAGGGTTTTGGTGAGATTCAAGTGTTGAGCTAATTAATGATAATCTGGACTTTTGTAATGGGATTTAAGGTATTATTGTTGATGGGTTTGTATTGTTAAGTTCTCCGCAACGATGGGGGTCAATACTTCATGTTGGTAACCATATATATAAATATGATTGGGTTCTTAAGCCTTACATACATGGTTCGTAATGAATGTGTTGGTACTTTTGGTATTTGGTCATAGTGCAATGGATCCATAGGCACTGTTTTCCTATGTCCCGTTTTGGACATTAAGTTCATAACTTTGGCACGGAATAGGCATCGGGTCACCATGGTAAGTAAGGTGTGGACCTATACGGTCAGGCAGTGTCCCATGGGCAGTAAGATGTAATTGTCCTGTGCTTGAGTTCCCGTTTTAGAACTCTCAAGAATAGACCTAGAGGGGTTGACTTGATGTTTTCTAGAAATAGACTTAGAGGAGTTGAGCTAACTATGTGGTTAGTGTTATATGTACCATATTTTAATCACTAATGGTTTATTTGGTTGTTTTGATTTAGCTCACGGCTAGATTCGCCGAACAGCTTCAAATGAGTTTTGTCATTTTCGTTTCAATTAAATTATTCTCACTAGGCTTTAGCCTAACGTCTGTTCTTTGATTGTCGTATGTGGAAGGTCATTCTAGCGGTGGGGCTCGTCGGGACTGAGTGGACGACCTTGGGTCGTGAGTGGTCTTTTTGAAGATATAGTGACCAATACCTTGATTTTAAAGAACACACATTTTGGAAGGATAGCGACACCCGACCTTAATCTTTCTCATCTAAGTTAGGTTAATAGGTTGACGAAATTATATTCTTCATTTGATTTGGGTTGTAAATGTCTTACATTATTCCCCTTTTTGGGATGATACTCTTGGGTTTAAATTGTTATGTCACAAGTTATTCAGGTTATTTGATTCCCAGCTTTAGGGTGGACAGGTTTCCTCTGTTTTTAGACATTATGTTGCCGAAATTCCGAATTTTATTTCTCTCTGAATTTTAGGATGTTGCAACATCAGAAACACTATCAGTAACCATATTACATTCGTTATCAGAAAATGATTTTGTAGACATGTCAATCCTCATCTTTGGTGTCCACTCTAGTTTTCCTTCAGACCTTTTCTTTCTCACATCTGAAACATAATTATGTTAGAACTGTGAGGTTTCGGAAGTTGTTTCTTTTTTGACTTACCAGGGTTGATCTGTGTCTAAAAGTGCCTTTTCTTTTATTTTTTACCTTTGGCATAATAGGTGCTCACAAGAATTGGTTCATCAACTTTCGTTGACGATTCACCTTTTTCATAAACACTTGGTAAACCATTAGAACGAATAACAAATTGAGAATGATCTGGAAGTTTTGCATTGAAATCAAACTGGTTAACACACTCATCAAAACAATCATCAGAGCTCAGAAAATTAGTCTCATCATCAAATAAATCATCACTATCATCATATAGAGGATGTTACTGTATTTGTTTAGATCAAGTTAAGTTTGACTTTTGTATTTGACTTTAATGTTTTGAGAGAATCATGTAGAGAGGTTTCATTGTAATGTTGTGAGAGAAAGTCTTGGTATAAATAGCTTTGTGTGAGAGTTTCGTTGTAACTTTTGAATACCCTGAATTGTACGCTCAACACTTGTGATTGAATAGACTTGTGACTTTCTCTCTCTATACCCTCTCTCTAAAATCTTGATCTTAATTGTTGTTTAATTGATATCAAAGCTTGAATTGGACATTTACAGAGGAGCTTTGGAAGCATTTGAAAACAACTTCCCATCATTTGTAATATCAGATTTAAAGTTAATGTTCAAGAAAACAGTAGAAAAGACCATTTGTTCTAAAGCAATCAAAATTCTCTCTTCTACTAGAGTAGTCTCAAGCTTAGAAATTTTACTTTCTAAGATGAGTGGAGGAACGTAAAGCTTACCTTCAATAGAATTCGCCTCCATTTGCTCAGTAGAATAACTTTGAAAATAATCATTTGACAGAAACTTTGATGGTTTATCAAAATAACTAGCATTCAGTTTACTGTAACAGAATAGTAATTGCATTTTATCCTTGTTTTTCCTGTTTTCATCTTCCTTAGCTTCAACATCATCTGATGATTTTGTCCATTTGACTTTGAGTTCAGGGTGTTTCTTGGCCAATTTTAGAAAATCAAAATCGTATAAAGCAGGCCTTTGAGAAATACCCTTTTTCAAGTAATGAGGATTATTATAGCCAATACCCCAAAACTCGTTAAAATTTTTGAACTCTTTTGGTTTGTTAAGATGGATGGTTTGATCAGTTTGACCTCGAGTATAAAGTTTTTCCTCCAAACCATTGACCTTTTCAACCAAAGTTTTATTCTCTTATTTTAAAGATAAACATTTCTTAACAACCTCCTTCAACTCACGTTCACACATTTTGAATTTTGAAGATGTTTAAGATAATTGACTTTGAATTGCAATATTTTCTCTACTAAAGGTACTAACGTTTTTATACAAAGAATCAATCAATATAGTCTTCTCAACAATATCATTGTTAAGTTTCAGTATTGCTTGAATTTTCTCTTCAATGATACATTTTTCGCGTTTGAGTTTAGACTACAGATCCTGAAGTTCAACCATCATGGATTGCATTTGAGTAAGAAATTTAGATTCAGTCATATCATTTACTTCATCTGAAGTCTCATCATCAAAATCCTCATGAGCAACATTCTGTCCCATCAAACACATATGAGCGTATTCATCCTTTTCACTCTCAGAATCAGTCTGATCTAGCCAATGATCATCTTCAGCCATTAATGTTTTTCCAACTTCTTTCTACTTAGCTAACAACATCTTGTTCTTATAATAATCGGAATTGCGCACTTCTGGCTTTCGACAGTCTTTGGCATAATGCCCAATCTTGCCACAGTTGTAGCATTTCACTGGCTCGTCAACTTTCTTATCCTCATATGGGAAAATTGCATCAAAATGGAACCAACTTTAATCTGATTCCTATTTTGGGGAACCAACTTTCAAAATCGTCAATTAAGGGTCTAGACCAAACTTTGTGTTTATTTAAGGGTTTGGTTAACTTGTTTAACAGGTAACCGGTAATTAGAGATGACGTGGCATATAATTATTTTAAAAAAAATATTAGGTGGAATTATTATGCCAAATCATCATTATTATTTATAAAAAAATAAAAATAAAACAAGAAACTCAATCGACTCCCGCCTCCCTCTTCCCATCGTGATAGTGTCCTAACTTCATCCGTTCCTCCATCGCAGCCCTAGCCCCACCATCACCCTTCTGTTGTCGATGCTCCACTGTTCTGCCATCGCTCCTTTTCCGACCGGCGCCGCGTCTCAGGTCGGCGCTCCATCTCCGGCAGCCGCTCCCTCTCCGGCAGTCACTCATCAGGTTAATCGATATTCCCTTCCCTTCTCTTTTCCAATCTAATCTGTTTCTATAATCAATACTCCCTTCTCCAAATGACTCAGATTATTTGTTTTGCGATGGTCGAATGAAGTCAGATTATTTTGTTTCTAAAACTAACCCATTAAATATGGCCTAGAACAAAAGGTTAAATCATCGTCAAAGAGCACAAAATTCAAATAAGGACTTTGATTAGTTTACTTTACAATGGCAATGAAGATAATAAAGAAACTAAGGCAGTGATAGCCAAAGGAAGATTGGAAATTAAATCATTTTTAAAACAATGGTATGTCAATGGATGGTAATAAAATGCACAGGTTTTGCTCATGATAACAAAATGCACAAGAAGATTTTTTCAAAGGTTTATTGTTCCAACGATTTTTATGTTGGAATGCAATTTAATTTTGGTCATTGTTCCAGAGATTTTTATGTCTATCAGGTTTCATTTTTTCCTGAAATTTTTTAAAAGGTTTATTTTCATTGTTCATTGGGTAGCCATTCATTTGGATGCATAGGCTGTTGAAAATTGGGATTCATATGTAAAAGGTTTTCATATGACTATCATTATGAGATGTATAAGTTGTTAGTATATTTGAAAGATTTTTATATTGCTACCTTTGTTTTCATATTAAGATTTGCAAAGAATTTATTTTCAGGTTTGAAATGCAATATTATTGAAGAGGATAATGTTTTCGATAGTTATGATGAGATTAGTTTTATGGCGATGATGACGAGGTTGCTAGCGTAGATCATTTATCGGAAGGGGATGATGAGATTAGAGAGGTTAGAACGAGGAAAATCAATAGGGAAGTGGAAGATATTAATGTTGAACATACGATACATTCTTCAAATGAAAATGAGGAACAACCGCAACCATATCAACTTGATGATAACATGGAAAGAGAAAACGAGGAACAACCACAACCATATCAAAGGACATATTTTGCTAAACATTTTGTCCCCCAAAATCCAGACGCATGCCCGACAGACCTACAATAGCCATAAGGAAAGATGCAAGTGAAGGGGGTAGTCAAAATAGAAGAAGTGCATACGGCCATGAAGTTGTAGCCAAATCAGGGCTAAAGATAGCAGAAGATGACTTATAGAAATTGTTTGGAGGTTGGACACAATTCAAGGAGTTATAAAAAAAAAGATGCACCGATTCGACCAAAATATCCAATTGGTAGGCCAAGAAAAAACAATAAACAAGAGGAAGATTTAGTTATTGGAACCAAAATAAGAGGAAGGGGTTCAAGAGGTACCGGTTCACGGGAGACTATTATATGGGTAAGTATAATAATTCGGTTCACGTTGTGTTTGAATATTATATATATATATATATATATATATATATATAATCAAATATTGTAGCTAAAAAAGGTTTATTTTGCAGAGTTCACGTGTTAATTTTGAGACGGGTATACCAATTATTCCTGATGAAGTTCGATCAGTTCCACAAGAAGCAATCGAAGAATGAAGATTTTCATTTATTTTTCTAATTAATCCATGTTTTGTTATCGACTTTATTCTAATATTAACAATTTGAATGTTGTGAACTTTTATTTTGGTTGCCAAAGTCGATTTGAATTTTGAAATTGATATGGATTTGTTGGTTTAATTTGATATTTGTTAAAGTTAATTTTTTTTATTGCATTAATAAGAAACAAACTTTAATTTAATATATGAATTTTTTTTTTTGAAAAAGCCTTTAACTGTTGATACGAGATATGTGGAACAAAAAACAAATTTTATTAGATTATTTTCTTGTTGAATTAATTTTAATTGAAATAAAAAACGAGATATTAAAATAAAAAATGAGATGTGAAATAATTATTTTTCAAACAAAAAAATTATGTGCCATGACGTCATGTCAACATTTTAGATTTATTTTTATAATTATAATAATGATGTGGAATCTTAGGTGTCGTTTGTTTTTTAAGAGGTCTAAAGTCTGAAGTCTTATTTTAGTTATAATTAATAAGAGGTGGTGTGTAAAAAGGTCTGAACGATTCAGACTTAAGAGTCATTAAGAGTTTTTTTTTTTAAACAAACAACCCCTTAGTTGACAATAAAATAGGGTGATGTCATCATTAGTAGGTCAACAAGTTAACCAATCCCTTAAATAAACAAAAAGTTTGGTCTAGATCCTTAAATGACGATTTTGAAAGTTGGTTCCCCAAAATAGAAATCAGATGAAAGTTAGTTCCATTTTAATGCAATTTTCCCTCCTCATATTTGTTCATAAATTTCTTCTCTTCTGACTTCTTGTCATCAAACTTCTTAGCCTCAACCCTCTTCTTTCCTTCCACTCTTTCTTTATGTTCAAAATTCCTTGATCTAGATGAATATCTCTGACTGTTTGACCTAGGCTTTTTGTAGAACTTCTTCAGAAGTGCCCTGGTCAATAGCATCCTAGCTTGTTTCAAGTTTTCCCCATCATCTGAATCAGTCTCATCACTATCATCTTCCTCAGTCTCAGAAACAATCACTTTCTTTTTCTTCTCACTTACCGACTTCTTTTCCTTCCTCTTAACCACCAAAGCAACTGGATCAACCATTGGTTTGTCTGCTTTCTTCTTTTCGGCTCTTATTTCCTCTACCTCTTCCTCATTCTGGCGAAGTGTCTCATAGACCTCATGCAAAGGAATCTCATTTTGATCCTTGAGCTGTTTTTCTGGCAAGTAAATATTTTCCATTCTGGTTGTAAGATACTCAGAAACTTCACATTCAGCTAAATCTGAGATTTCTTCACTCTATTCTTGCTTAGCTCATTCAACAGAGTGACAAATCTGTCATAAGTGGTCTCTAGATTCTCACCTTCCTTTACTTTAAATTCTTCATAGTTGTTCAGGCAATTAGAAACCTTCAGCTGATTTCCTATTTTTGATCCCAACATCATCCTCTCTAGCTGATCCCACATATGTTTTCCTGTTGCTTTGTAACTATCAATCGTCACATATATTTCATTAGGAATTTCTTGAAGTAAAAAGGATTTAGCCAATCTATCAGCCTTGTGCCTCTCCTTTTGTTCATCTGTATAATCTTCCGGATCTATTTCATACTCCGCAGTGACAATCTATACTCCATTTTCTTCCGTAGTATGAAGCTTTGTCGGAGGTTTCATGAGACCTTCTTCCAAAGACAATCTTATATACTCACCAATTTCATTTCGGTCAATGAAATCCAGGAACCGGTCCTTCCACTGTTCGTACTCTCCTTTGAACAGTACCGGTGGTTTAACATCAGTTCCTATGGCTAAGGCATCCTTTGAAGTCATCTTGAAATTAGCACAAATCTTTAAACACAAAATCAGAAAGTTTTCAAAATTTCTGAAAAAATAGTTAGAAATTGACTAAGTATAGAATCCTCAGGCCATAGAGATCACTTTTCGCACCACACTGAATAACACAATTCGCATACAAGGCCTTGCGAATTCTTGTTTTTCGCATGCAAAGGCGTGCGAAATCTGAGCTTTTCGCACGAGGTTATGTGCGAATTTTGGAGCTTTTCGCACGTTGATATGTGAGAAAACTTTACTTAGAAAAATTCCAAAAACCACTTGAGCTTCACTGTGCGAATTCTACCCTTAGAAATATTTCAAAACATCACTTTTCACACAATATTGTGAGAAATCTAGACTTAGAAAATTTCAATGATCTTTCGTGCAAATTGAGCAACTTTTCGCAAGCTGAAGAACATGAATAGTAGCTTTTCGCATCCAATGGTGTGCGAATTCTTGACTTATCGCACAAGGAGGGTGCGAGTTCTGTATTTTTCGCACATAGCTTTATGCGAAAGCTAGCTTTTCGCACGTAAAGTCATGTGAAATCCTCCCTTTTCGTATCATACACTATGCGAAATCTGAACTTGGCCAATTTTCACCACACCAAAAATGAACAGATATGCGAGTTCTTCATTGATCCATACAAAAAGTTCAAATCTTGCGAGTTCTTCAGATAACAACTTCGAAAACACCAAGAATCCACCAAAAACAACCCAAAACTTTGAATTAGATTTTGAAACTTCAACAGATTATCCTTGAACACTATCTGATCAAAACCTTAATACCTGATTTTACTAGAAACAACAAAATTACACAAATTAAGCAAGATATAGTGTGTTTTTCAAACTCGAACAAAAACTGTTAATAAATCCAAAATTCACACAAACAGATGTGAATTGGACAAAATGATACAAATCAAATGTGTTCTACTACACAAATTGATTACAGTTCAACAAAAATTACATTCAAAAACACACAAACTCAAGAAATTTGATCTGAACGGAAGCGATCTGCGAGTTCTTCAAAATTCGACCATTTTCCAGATTCTTGAATTGATCTCTGATTTATGCTTGCTCTGATACCAATTGTTAGTCCTAATAATGTGCAATGTCAATCAAAATGAACAACAATCAAACGATTCAAGATGCCATATATTTATTCTCAATTCTCAGTGAACAATCTCTCTAGATACAAATATTTCTCACTCTAAAATGTGTTTCTCTCAAAGTGATACACTTAGTCACACGCTTACAACAAAGAAAGAAATCCTATTTATACCTACAAGATTACAAAGACAAAACTAAACTAATACTTTGACTTTTCCGCTTTGAACTTTGACTTTGACTTTGCTTTAAAAGGCTTTGACTTGGGCTTTGACTTTCAATTCTTATGATCTTGGATCCAACATATTTATGCACTAACATGAAGTCAAAGCATCTGTTGAAGACTTCTACCGATACCTCTACTACGAATACAACACAGAAGAAAGGCTTGCTTTTCCTCTAAACCCAAGACTCAAACCTGGAATGACTGAAATAGAAAAGAGGTTTGTCAGGGAAAAGACAAGCAACCGTAGAGATGTCTTTTCAAATGAACCAATCACTGAAATAAACAAGATCTCAGAGAGGAAGTTCAGCTATGATAAGATAATCTAAAGACATTATGAGGTCATCCGCGCATATAACAGAGTGTACCAGTTCAACGACAACGATTTGGTAAATTTGAATCCCTATGACTTACCTCACTTTTGTTCATACTGCTCTGCAAAATCAGAAAGAGGAAGAGTCTACAGAATGGGTGAATACGGAATGAAGAGAGCAATGGAAGCCCATGTCAAGCTCAGAGCCAAGTTAGACTTCCGGTTGAAGTGATTGAAGACTTGGACAAATACAAAACAAGATCAATCGTGGCAGAGCCTCTGGAGTTCGTGTACAGGGTGCCAAATGAGAAGAAGATCTTCATGGCATCTAAAGTGGCTAAGTATTCTGATGATACTCTGAAGGGGATAATGTGAATGCTGAATGTGAAGAAAGAAAGGCACCAAGCAGATTTTTTTGAATCTCTGTATTCAGAGATCAACTCAATGATCCTCTACAGAGTTTGATCATGAGATTCCACAGAATCTGCCCAGGGAATAGATTGTAATTTTTTTTGTTCTTTTTGTTGTTAACTTCTCTTGTAATGTAACTCAAATGTTTAGTGAGAAGTAACATTTAATAGAGGATGACTTTCTCCTCTTTGCTTTCTAGATTAATGTCTCTGCTATTTTGTATTTTTTATTTTCAATACTTAGGGGGAGATTGTTAGCCCCAATTCTGAAATGTAAAAGTATTGAAAATATTCTAAGTCCATTTCCAGAGGACTTCTAGAGATAGCCATCAGAGGCAGCAAGCCTGTCTCTGAAGACATTCCAGAGATAGAGTATTCAGCAAAGAAGACATCAGAGATAACTTCATCAGAGGCACTACATCAGAGCTCTGAATACATTATCTCTGATATTCTAGCTGAAGATTTCTACAAGTCAAGACACAAGATCAGAAGATACACCACCTTGTGATAAGATTTACCTTTTAGGTATAATACTGTTCAAGCATGTCTTGGATTTACCTTTTAGGTAGATTACTATTCAAGCATGTCTTGTGTGTCAGAAAAGTACATTGTTTACCTTTTTAGTCATATAAATAGGACATGCAACCAATTGCTCAAAGTGTGCTTTTCCTTTACCTACTTGTAAAAAGAATTACTCTTTTGTACTGTGAATTGTACAAGAAGATCTTGTAAGATTTAAACCACCTTTATGGTGTTCTTGGAAATCTACATTGTTATCCAGTGAATATTTGCTTGTTCATTATTCTTACTTTTGGATATATATCTTCTTTACTGTGAGTACGAATCAAACAACTTGGTTTAAACAATATTTGCTTCAGCTATTACTGTTATTATTATATGTTTGTTTGTTTAAATCATTATAGATAAGAATCTGGGATCCAACAATAAGAATGAAGAGTCTTACCTGGTAGACGACAAGAACAGAGAATCAATGAAAAGGTGAAGAAATTATCGTTTTACATGGTCATTAAAATTTAGGGTAAAAAACCTTTGTCCAGACCAACAACTTGTTGCTAGAAACCATATGTGATTATTATGCCCAGAAAAAATTTACTTGATGCACTCGAATATGGTACCAAAATTTTCATCCAACTTCTTTTTTCTGTGACATGAAAAGATGATGTTTCCTATGTTTATCAGTAGCCAAGTGACATTTTTTAATGTGGCATTTTCCAAAGGCCTTGCTTTCCTAATAAGCGCAATATGCATCCTACATGAAAAATGCTACATTTATTTAGTGAAGATTAATATTCACTTAAAGGTAATATCCATCAAAATCAAAGTACACCATATGCCCCTTACTGTTGAATCACCTTCCTTATAAGAGTTGTCAAATGATAACAAAGCTCTCTTTAGTGCAAGCCAAAAGAGCTTACCAGTAAAATAGAGAATCCAATAACAATGCAAGATCATGTTAAAACATCATTGGCCAATCAGATTCAACATATGGTACCTTTAAGAGCATAAGCTGACAAACAGCTCCAGAAGTGTAAATATGATACATGGTATAACACGGAAAACATCTTTTGTTCTGTAGTTTATGTTTAACAACTTCTGCCACATAAAAATGTTCACGGACAACCAACAGTACAACACCTCCTAGCTTTTAGCTATCATAAGAATGAGAAACTATTTACATTCAGTTGACCAATCCATCAGATACGTTTATTAATCATAAAACAAGAAAGAAGACCAATCCACCTGCTTGAATGATATTAAGAAAGTGGCCTAGATGAACAAATTGAATAACAGTAAAACAACTGGTCAAATTGAATCAACGGATTCAAAATAATGATAGGAAAAACAGGTCAAACTGAATCAACAAATTCTTTGATCAAAATAAAGAAAGACATGGCCATGCAAAATTTGCCAATTTCACCAAATGTTCTAGCTCAAATTTCTTGCAGAATGTAAACAAGTGTCAGATATTTGAAGCTCTTGAACAAAAACATGTTTCATCTTTTGCCAGATATTTGAAGCTCCTTAAATACAAACCAGTTGTACCCCCGATCGCAATCGAACCTTGTTCAGGAACCATTGCTTGCAATTTAAAAGAGATGGATAAGAGATTCATAGAGGAGTCTATCGTTAAAGGCCCTGCACTATGCCACCTACCTTTGACCCTCAAACTCTTAATTCCATTCTTGAAAGAAAAATAAATTCAATTAAACAAGTTGAGAAATGGGAAAAAAAGACTTCTATGGAAAACAAATATTTTAAAATATGTCTTTATCTATTCAAATGCATAAGTAAAGCTATGGTTTAATTATATAGACTCGTTACTAAGATTTTAGAAGACATAAACTGAATCGTTTTAAAAACCCAAATCCCTAATGGATCAAACAATCAATATCCACTACCAAATTCAGGTTTAATTGTACAAGAAATACCAATCCTAATTTCTTCTAGTGGAACAGTAGCTTAGATTGGGAATTTGAATCAATTCTCAAACCCAAAAATCAAGAAAGCATTTATGTATGCATATTGTACTCGCGATTGAGAGAGAGACACAGAGAAAGGATTAAGTGATGTGGCTTTCTTAGTTTAGATCAATTTTGTTGGAGCTTAATTGGTTGGAATCAAGTCTTGTTATGTATAGTCAATGAAAGTCAACTCATGCTTATATTTTGCTTAATCTTGTAGAAGGTGCAAGGAATGCCTTGACCATATAAATAGTTTAACCTTGTTCATTTCTCATTGTAACTAATTGTAGCAACTTGTAACATGTCATTGTAAGCATTTGGCACTTTGAATACATATGACACTTTCTCTCTCTACACTCTCTCTAGATTCTTGATATGAACTTCATTATGATTGCTTGATTTGGGTCCTACAGCATAAACCTGTTAACATCAGGCTGGAGTGAGCCTTCTTTGTCGTCCATAAGAGCTATCGGAGAAGGATATTACATTAGTATTGTTATTGGTTTAATATCTTTAAAAGTTTATGTGTTCCAAAATATGTGTGTTTTCAATGTGAATACTATTTTTTAATATACTTGTACATTAACTGTATTGATCTTGAGTGACCTAGAGTTATCGACTGAGTTATGGCCAGAGTGAGTCTGCTTCGTTGTCCTTTAAATCTGTCGGAGAAAGAGATCATATCAGTATTGTTACCGGGTTACGGAGAAATCTTTTCAAAAAAATTTGTGTTTTTCGAGTTTTTTGTTATCTTTTACAATTTTGAATGTTTTGAAGAATTGCATACAAGCCATATCAAAGCCCTTGTAGCCCAACGGTCGGTAACATCCATGGGGGGGGGGGAGAGTGGATGGCATCCTCGTCTACCCGGGTTCGATTCCTAGGGGGAACGGGTGGCGATACCCCAGTCCATGGGTCGACCATCGGGTCGGGCATGGGCGAGGCTATGGATCGGTAACGGTCCATGGTCGCGAGGATTAGTCGGGTGCCCGTATGGATCCTGGATACCTTGTCGACTTCGGTCAGGGCGGGTGTGTGCGTTTAAGTTGTTGTTCAAAAAAAAATAAAAGCCATATCAAATCATTTGGCTTTTTGCATGTGTTTTTTAAACCTTTTTTTTTTGTTTTTTTTTTGTGAGTGATCTGGCTGGAGTGAACCTTCTTTGTCGTCCATAAGAGTTGTCGGAGAAAAACATTTATATATATATATATATATATATATATATATATATATATAGGGTTAAATCAAGTGACAACCACAAAAAAGTTGAAAACTATAAGAATCAATCTCAACCACAATCGAGATTAATCAATGGCGAGAGTTGGGATGTAACATTTTGTATATATGGTGTCATTTACATACAAACATAATTTTTAAAAGGGATTAAAAGTAAATCCATTCACTTTCTATCTCTTATTGAAATTATTATATAATTTAAATTAAATACCACCTCCTTTTTAACTCAAAATTAAATTAATTACAATAAAACTTTAAATCAAAAAATTTATATAAAAAGCGAACATTTAATTTTCTTTAATTTGAAATGAGTATCATTATATTTTATATATATTCCTTAATAATTGCAATTTTTACATGAAACAATAAAAATGATTTAACTTTTATTTTGTTTCACCTTGTGAAACAACATTTTAATACTCCACATCATATTTTACATTGTGAAACAACAGTAACAACATTGTGTTTTTTCACAATATGAAACAACACTTTAGTGTTTCACATCACATTTCTCGTCAACTTTTGTTTTGTTTTGTTTTGAAATTGTGAAATAACAATTTATTGTTTCACTTTAGCGACATTATAATATTTCACATTACGAAAGAACATTACATTGTTTCACCATATGAAACAACAGTATATTGTTTCACCATGGGAAACTGCACTACATATTTCACCATGTGAAATAACACTATATTCTTTCACATTATCAACATAATGTTGTTTCACAACATGAAACAACACTTTAGTGTTTCACATCACATTTCATGTCAACCTTTATTTTGTTTTGTTTTCAAATTGTGAAACAACATTATATTGTTTCACGTGTGAAACAAAAATTTATTGTTTCTTTTTAACGATATTATATTATTTCACAATATGAAAGAACACTACATTGTTTCACCATGTGAAACATGAGTACATTGTTTCACATTAGTAACATTGTTTTGTTTTATAATATGAAACGCCACTTTAGTGTTTAACATCATATTTCACGTTAACTTTTGTTTTCAAAATTGTGAAACAACAATTTATTGTTCCACTTTAGCAACATTATATTGTTTCACAATATGAAAGAACACTTTAGTGTTTCACTTTCACATCGCATTTTATATCAACTATGTTTTGTTTTCACAATCTCAAACAACACTAAATTTGTTTAACTTTAGTGACATTGTATTATTCATTTGTGAAATAAAACTTTGGTGTTTCCCGAATTTTATGTGATGTTTTAATTATAATATCTGTATATTTACTGTATTTTATTTTTCCATGTGATGTTTTTTATTATTTAAAATAGTCAAATATTTTTATAAATATGTATGTTTTTCTATACGTTACCATTAAATAATCTATATGTGAGAAAGTAAGCGAGTAAAAATTAAATTAATAATACAATCAACTAATGAAATATAAAAGATTATTATCAATTAATGAAAATTAAAATATCTTATTATTAAATAAAAATTACATCGCATAAGATTGAATTAAAATAAAATAATAATTGATTTCTAAATTTTGATATCGATAAAAAAGTGAATTGAAAAATAAGCAAGAAACGGAAAAATTACCATCAACTCCTTCATTAATTATAAATTGAACATCAATTAAGGTTGTTAGATTGGAGTGATTAGATGGTTGAGATTGGTTTTTAAGGTAATCAACATTTTTGTGGTTCTCATTTAATTACCGTCCTCTCTCTATCTCTCTCTCTCTCTCTCTCTCTCTCTCTATATATATATATATATATAGAGAGAGAGAGAGAGAGGAGGGATCAAACGAGAACAGTAACTATTTAAAAGAACACGAGAACTAACAAAATCATTAGTGATTTTACATTAATGCGCAAAATAGGCACGCGGACCTGAAGCCGCGTCCAAAGTCCCTTTTTCGTGTGTTAATGTAAAAACACTAATGATTTTGTTAGTTATCGTGTTCTTTTAAATAGGTATTGTTCTCGTTTGAAACAGACTATAATATATATATATATATATATATATATATATATATATATATATATATATCAAGCATATAACAAACGTGTGTTGACATTTTAAAAAAGAGTAAACTCTGATTTTGGTCCCTGAGATTTAGTAAAAAGTCTGAAAGTGGGACCTGAACTTTAATAAGTCTAGAAATCATCCTTGTCATTTGAATTTTACTCTAAAAGTGGTCCCTATTAATTAACTCTGTTAAAAAAGTTCGTTAGAGGCAAGGGCATCTATGTCTTTTTTACTGTTTTTGTTTTTTTTTTTTTTCATTTTTGTTGTCTTTTTCCCAAATTTTTTTCCTGGTAATAACTATCAAACCACCTCCTCTTGGGCAATACACAACACAAAGTATCCCCCACAGAGCCAAAAAGAGCAAAACAGCCATCGGAAAACCAAAGTAAAACCATGTGTTGAAACTAATCAGATCGGTTGTCGTAAAATAGGTCTTCCACATTCCGACCAATATCAGGTTCACGCCGGTCCCCGTTAGTGTGATCATTCCCTATCGCAACCGAGTATATCATCCCAAGCACCATCTCTTTGCAAAACTTACTTACCAGTTACCACCGATGACTCACCTGTTCCCGTCGGCAGCCGTTGCAAGATTCCGGTTGCCACCGGCATCATCATGACGGCGGCCGCCACGTTATGCATCCACATACTTACAAATGTTGTCGTGGCATAGATTCCAAGAAGGAGGAGCTTTGGTTTTAATGAATCTCCACAAAACAACAATGTTATCTGCGTTATAGGGATGATCTCCACCACCGAGAGTACAAGACGGGATCTCACAAACTCAACCAACAGATGGATCTGGTGATATTAAATCCTATGGCTTTCGTCCCTGTTGTCCAATAGAAGATACAGATGGATTTGGTGGAGTTTGAGTTTGGCCAAACCCACCAGTCCACGACCACCTCCAATCTCATCAGTCCTCGTCTATAACACCTCGAGTTTTCAATGTATAATTTCTATGATTAAGACTTCTAGTCTTCCTTATTTTGAATCGTATTTATTACGTTTATCATTAATCGTATGCATCGCGTGAAATAGCCAAGCTTGAGTGTTAAGACTTGATTTTGGAAGTGAAACACAGTGACTTGTGTGGGTTCCTTCCCGGCTTGGAAACCGCCGCCTAATCCGAGTAACTCACTATTTGTTTTCAATCTTAGGAACACGCGCGGGCTATGTCGCGGCCAAAGCCACAGGAAAACATCTGCAGATCTATAGACGGGTTTTCCCCTTTTTCTCAAATATTTCCCATCCACCTCCTTTATTACACTCTCTCAAAACCCCTCCCTCTTCAATAACTGAAATTAGGTTTTCACCAAACCCTATTTACCTCATTTATTGCTAAGAGTGAGTGCATCAACCAAGGAGTCAAGCTAGAAACATAAAACCATCATCTCCATTGTCATCTTCTTAAGAAATCAAACAAGGGTTTTAGGTTTTCATCAAAAACCCATATTGTGATGTAACACCCTAAAATTCAGAGTAAATTAAAACCTGCACAGATATAGGATTCATCAACTAACTAATCTAGACACCTCTATCAAGATTACAACAGTTGACAATCCATAATTCACCAAAAGAATGGGACTTAACAAATGCCCAGTTACAATACTAGTCATCTCAAAATGCCTCGAGACCAAACCCGTCTCTCAAAACCCTGGCAACCCACCGCTAAGGGAAACCTGTTAAACAAATCATTTGAGAAAAAGTGTTAGGCTTAAAGCCTAGTGAGAACATACAGTTCATAAATCTCAAGAGATATAATTAAATGCATCAAAGTGAATCCTTCCAAAGGTTTAGTTATGCAAAATACAGTTCTTTGATAAAATACGGACAACCGGTCCAAAACACATCTTCCGATGACGGGGATTACCCGATTTACCAAGGATTTTAGTGGAACACAAAGTAAGCCACAAATATGAGTTATGAGCTAAATACATGGAACCATGGCCACGAACGCTTCGGTCCGTACTAAGATATGAGGGAGGCCCCCAAGGAACCAGTCATACTCTTTCGTTATACTACATTTGACCCATGGCTAGTAACTGGTCTCACATAACCGTACTAAGTGCCCCCGAAGATCAAATGTATCTAACTACAACAGAAGGGGTACAAACATCCCAACAATAAGCCGACTCGATACCTAGGGATCCACTAGTATAGTCATGACTTGTCATAATATTTCATGTGACCATCAAAGCTAGATAAATAGCTATCAACACATTTATATTTCAAAATGTCTTTTTCAAGATCAACTGCTGGTAAGAAAGATAATCATAAAACCAGTTTATATACATTCTTTCAAATAAGCCACACACTGGGCAAGTAAAACATTCTTTTACTTCAACAAGATGGAACCCATCATTTTAGTCAAAAGTGTTCGGGAACCCTAAAATATCTCAAAAACCCCAAGTTATATCAAAATGTAATAAACGGAAAATCCAAAAACGTAGAGATATATAGGAGTTAAAAACACAATCTTTGACATATATAACAGTTTAGAAAAGTTAGTAGGAACTCACCTCAGATTTCTTCCTTCTAAGGAATGCTACCTATGACAACACCGAAAGAATCGGTAAGTCGAAACATAGATAAATCTCCCACTTCTTGACTAGAACTTAAAGATAACAAAAGCTAACATCGAGCAAATCCTAGTTCGGTCGAATACCACTTCCGGTCAAATGCAACTTCCGGTCGAATGCATACCGGTCGAGTGCATCTTCCGGTCGAATGCATCTTCCGGTCGAGTGCATCTTCCGGTCGAATGCATCTTCCGGTCGAATGCATACCGGTCGAGTGCAACATCCCGGTTGAATGACATATCGGTCCTAAGCAGTCCGGTCGTCTTGTTCACCAAGAACACGCTGGAGATACTGAACCCAGATCCAAATCGAAACACTCAAATCTCGAAATGGAATGGTTAAAAACCTTAACAACGAGATTCTACACGTCTAAAAACATTCAGATCAAAGCATTAAGCTAGATTCGTACCTTGATTTGTCCGAATCGATCGAACACTTCTACTCCTGCTTCTCTTTCTCTCTCTCTTCAAAAACTGATAAAATCTAAGATCTGAGATATTTATCAAAATATCTAAACTTGATTTATATATATATAACCCAAATTACATTTAACCCCCCTGAACTTTGGGTAACGGTCAACTTTTCACCCAACTCCAAAATTCAGGGTGTTACAATCCTCCCCAACTTGGGAATGATTTCGCCCCCGAAATCCAACTATACAAAAAGATGAGGATATCTACGCTTCAAATCCCCTTCCGCTTCCCAAGTCACATTTGCTCCCCGGTGATGCTTCCACTGCACCTTGACTAAAGTGACTTCATTGTGACGCGACTTCTTAGACTTTCTCTCTAAGATGGCGTCGGGTTCTTCCACACAACGGTTACCTTCGTCTACCCTAAACTCTGAAAGGGGAATGACGTTGTCTTCTACCGCCAAACATTTCCGGAGGTAGCAAACATGAACCGTGTTGTGTATTCTGCTCAACTCCGGTGGCAGTTCCAACTGGTAGGCATGCAAACCCACCCTCTTAAGCACTTTAAAAGGTCCGAGGAAACGGGGACTCAGCTTCCCACATTTTTCGAACCGTATAATGCCCTTCCACGGCGACACCTTAAGCATAACGCGGTCGCCCACTTGGAATTCCATTGGTCGTCTCTTCTTATCGGCATAGCTTTTTTGCCGATCCTGAGCATCTTTCATTCTTTCATGAATGCACTTGACCTTATCGGCAGTCTCTTGCACGATTTCAGGTCCGGAGAACTGCTTTTCTCCCGCTTCAAGCTAGCACACGGAAGTCCGACACTTTCGCCCATACAATGCCTCAAAAGGTGCCATTCCAATACTCGAGTGGTAGCTATTGTTGTAAGCAAACTCCACCAAAGGCAGGTGAGAGTCCCCACTACCCCCGAAATCGATAACACAAGACCTCAGCATGTCTTCCAATGTTTGGATCGTTCGCTCGCTCTGCCCGTCGATTTGCGGATGGTAAGCCGTACTCAACTTTACTCGAGTACCAAGTTCTTTCTGAAACCCATCCCAGAAGTTCGAAGTGAACCGACTGTCGTGATCCGACACAATCGACAATGGTATGCCGTGCCTCGAGACCACCTCATCGCTATAAAGCTTTACCAACTTATCCATCGTTAGAGTCTCGCGCATAGGCAAGAAGTGAGCACTCTTTGTCAATCTATCAACTATCACCCAAATGGTATCGTGACCTCGAAGAGTTTTAGGAAACTTCGTCACGAAGTCCATGGTGATATTCTCCCACTTCCACTCGGGAATCTCTAACAACTGAAGACTCCCATACGGTCGTCGATGTTCGGCCTTTACTTGCGAACACGTCACACAACGTTCCACGTAACGCGCTACATCAAGTTTCATTACCGACCACCAATAGTGCTGCTTCAAGTCCCTGTACATCTTTGTACTCCCCGGATGAATGGAATACTTGGACTTGTGTGCATCTTCAAGCAACAGATCACGGTTACCCCCAAACTTGGGTACCCACACACAACCGTTGAACATTTTACCCCACGGCTATCTTCCGTTAAGAGTAAACATTGTTTCGTCATGACTTCATCTTGTAGATTCTCTTCTAACAGTGCTTCCACCTGTGAGGTCTTGATCTTTTCAACAAGACTAGACACTAGCTCGATTCTCGAATGGGTAGTCCGAATACGCCCGCTGTAGTCTTTCCGACTCAACGCATCGGCCACCACGTTCGCCTTACCGGGATGGTAAAGCAATTCATAGTCATAATCTTTAAGCAACTCGATCCACCGCCTTTGCCTCATATTCAGCTCTTTCGGATCAAAGACATATTTCAGGCTCTTGTGATCCGTGTATAGAGTGAATTTCGTGCCGTAGAGGTAATGTCGCCAAAGTTTCAAGTCGAACACCACCGCTGCCAACTCCAAATCGTGGGTAGGGTAATTCTTTTCATGAATCTTGAGTTGTCTCGATGCGTAGGCGATCACCTTGCCCCTTTGCATCAACACACAACCCAAACCCATTTTTGAAGCATCGCTATAGACCACGAAGTCTTCTGACCCTTCAGGTAATGTCAAGATCGGAGCTTCACACAACTTCTTTTGAAGGATCCGGAACGCCTTCTCTTGGGTTTCGGTCCATTCAAACATCACATTATTCCGAGTCAGAACTGTCAAGGAAGAAGCGATCTTTGAAAAGTCTTGGATAAATCTCCGGTAGTATCCTGCCAGACCCAAGAAACTTTGGATCTCGAACGGACTCTTAGGAGGCTCTCAATTCATCATAGCTTCAATCTTGGAGGGGTCTACTTTCACTCCGTCCCGAGTGACTACGTGACCCAGAAACTGTACTTCTTTAAGCCAAAATTCGCACTTGGAACACTTGGCGTACAACCTTTATTTTCTCAACACTTCCAGAACTTCATGTAAATGTTGCTCGTGCTCTGACTCACTCTTGGAGTACACGAGTATGTCATCAATGAATACAATGACCGACTTGTCGAGGAATGGTCGGCACACTCTATTCATCAAGTCCATAAACACTGCTGGTGCGTTCGTCAGGCCAAAAGGCATCACGAGAAACTCGTAATGACCGTAACGCGTTCTGAACGCGGTCTTCGGAGCGTCTTCTTCTCTCACCTTCACTTGGTGATAACCCAAACGTAAGTCGATTTTAGAAAAACAACCCACTCCTTGAAGTTGATCGAACAAGTCGTCTATTCTCGGAAGCGGGTATCTGTTATTTACTGTAGCTTTGTTCAACTCACGATAGTCAATGCACATTCTCATTGTGCCATCCTTCTTTTTGACAAATAAGACCGGAGCTCCCCAAGGTGACGAACTCGGTCTTATAAAGCCTTTCTCCAATAGCTCATGGAGCTGTGCCATCATCTCTTGCATCTCCGATGATGCTAAACGGTAAGGTGCTTTAGCGATTGGTGTTGCTCCATGCACAAGATCAATCCGAAACTCTACCTAACGATCGGGTGGTAACCCGGGCAAGTCGTCCGGAAAGACATCTGGAAACTCACGCACAATCTTCACATCTTCCAGCTTTGATTTCTCTAACTTGGCATCGATCACATAGGCTAGGAAAGACGAACATCCTTTTACTAAGCACTTGCGTGCCTTTGCCATTGTGATTATTGCCACTTCCCCTTTTCTCTTTTCACCATAGATGACAACGACTTCGCCAGAGGGGTTGGGAAGTCGAATCAACTTCTTGGAACATACGATCTCGGCATGATTGTTTGACAACCAATCCATGCCGACCACAACATCAAAATCCCTGATTAACATCGACAGTAGATCGATCGAGAATTCTTTCCCTTCGATACCAAAAGTACACTGCTTCAGAACATCGTGGATCATAACTTGACTACCATCGACTATTTCTACCACTAATACATCCTCAATACTAGGAGTGGCCATTGAAATCTTCTGACGGAACAATTCAGATACGAAAGATAAACTGGCACCTGTATCGAATAAAATACGAGCAGGTTCAGAGTTTATAAGAAAAGTACCCGATACCACATCAGCGGATGCCTTGGCCTCATCGGCCGTCATCTGAAATGCTATACCCGGAACCCTCGGAGGGTTCTCCTTCTTTTCCGCCACGCAACCCGACTTGAGCTTCGGGCAATCTCTCTTCACATGCCCCGGGGCCTTACACTCGAAGCAGACCATCCCTGCGATAGAACAGTAGCAGTCGGTGTGATCATTCTTACCACACTTGAAGCATAATCTAGCAGTGGGGTTACAGTTACCATGGTGCTTGGTTCGTCATTTCGGGCACCATATTGCTTCTTGATAACCACTGAAGCTGCGGTTTTCGCCAAAAGGTCGGGTTCGCTTGGGAGGTACAGAACTGCTCTCCCATTTTCTCTTATCGGTCACCACCACTGTTTTTCTCAGTTTTGCTTCTCGCAAACATCTCTTCCATGAACTGAGCTTCCTCGACCATCTCTCGAAGGTTAGAAGCTTTGGAATTGTGGACAATAGATTGCATGTCCGCGGGTAAGCCATTGAGATACGCCTTCATCTTGCCTTTCTCTGTTGGGGTAACATGCCCCACCAATCCAAGCTTTTCCATGAACTGACGGGTATACTCCCTCACCGTCAGGCTTCCCTTTACTAGAGACCAGAATTCTTTCTCGATTCGGTCCATTGTTCTTTCATTGTAGAACTCTTCTAACAACTTTTTCTTGAACTCGGCCCAAGACAACTGAGCTAACACAGCAAGATATAGGGTGGATTGGATGACATTCCACCAAATGAGTGCAGTATCCCTCAGTAATTGGGTACCGAACCACACTCTCTGATCATCTCCGCATTTGAAAGAGCCAAAAGCTTGTTCAACCGCTCGGATCCATTTCACACACATGGTCGGGTCATCAGAACCATAGAACTCTGGAGGTCCGCAATCCAGAAAGGACTTGTAGGAACAGCTTTTCCTATTTCCCAGAGCACCAACAATCCCGTGCTCCTCAGCCCTGACCCCTGTACCAGCGCCTCCAGGACCCTCTACAATGTTTTCCACAACCGTCTCACTCCTCCGATTGTTCACATCGCGGTCCTCAATCACTATCAGCAGAAACTCTTGTTGCTTTGCCATCTCTTCCCTCATTACCAACATCATGCTGGCCATCAACTCAGACGGGGAACTAGCATCCCTGATGACTGGGTGGGACGAAGCCAGGTCTACTCGCGGAATGACCTCTGGTCCCCCCACCTAGCCTTTGCTGAACAGGTGGTCGCACAACAATCTCAATTCCCTCCGGCTGACCAGCGGTAGAGGTTGTCACTTCTAGACCATCAACACGCGTACGCGGTCTTCCGCGTGTACCTACCATACTGAACTGCTACACAGAGCAGAGAAAGAGATAAGAGAGAGGTAGGAAAACATGAAGGAAAACGTACTACCACATTACCAATTGTCATATTAACAGCAAATCAAGCACTCTTAGGTACGATATCCTCATAATAACATTAGCTAAGTGAAATTATGAACATATAACACATAACGGTTCTTGTCACCACCACTACAACGCCTGATAAACGTACTTTCCGTCGACTCTAAGACTAACCCATCTTAAAAGTTTTACCCAACTCACGAATCAATACTTAGCATACTCAGTCTAAGTCTAGACATCTTACATTCATGCCTAGTTCGCTTAAACTAGGGCTCTGATACCAACTTGTAACACCCTAAAATTCAGAGTAAATTAAAACCTGGAAAACTTGGCAACATGACATTCGTATTAATATAAACCTCTAATAAAGGGGTTCAATCCTTAAGACTTTACAAAACCTGCACAAATATAGAATTCATCAACTAACTAATCTAGACACCTCTATCAAGATTACATCAGTTGACAATCCATAATTCACCAAAAGAATGGGACTTAACAAATGCCCAGTTACAATACTAGTCATCTCAAAATGCCTCGAGACCAAACCCGTCTCTCAAAACCCTGACAACCCACCGCTAAGGGAAACCTGTTAAACACATCATTTGAGAAAAAGTGTTAGGCTTAAAGCCTAGTGAGAACATACAGTTCATAAATCTCAAGAGATATAATTAAATGCATCAAAGTGAATCCTTCCAAAGGTTTAGTTATGCAAAATACAGTTCTTTGATAAAATACGGACAACCGGTCCAAAACACATCTTCCGATGACGGGGATTACCGGATTTACCAAGGATTTTAGTGGAACACAAAGTAAGCCACAAATCCGAGTTATGAGCTAAATACATGGAACCATGGCCACGAACGCTTCGGTTCGTACTACGATGTGAGGGAGGCCCCCAAGGAACCAGTCATACTCTTTCGTTAGACTACATTTGACCCATGTCTAGTAACCGGTCTCACATATCCGTACTAAGTGCCCCCGAAGATCAAATGTATCTAACTACAACAGAAGGGGTAAAAACATCCCAACAATAAGCCGACTCGATACCTAGGGATCCACTAGTATAGTCATGACTTGTTACAATATTTCATGTGACCATCAAAGCTAGATAAATAGCTATCAACACATTTATATTTCAAAATGCCGTTTTCAAGATCAACTGATGGTAAGAAAGATAATCATAAAACCAGTTTATATATATTCTTTCAAATAAGCCACACACTGGGAAAGTAAAACATTCTTTTACTTCAACAAGATGGAACCCATCATTTTAGTCAAAAGTGTTCGGGAACCCTAAAATATCTCAAAAACCCCAAGTTATATCAAAATGTAATAAACGGAAAATCCAAAAATTTAGAGATATATAGGAGTTAAAAACACAATCTTTGACATATATAACAGTTTAGAAAAGTTAGTAGGAACTCACCTCAGATTTCTTCCTTCTAACGAATGCTACCTATGACAACACCGAAAGAATCGGTAAGTCGAAACATAGATAAATCTCCCACTTCTTGACTAGAACGTAAAGTTAACAGAAGCTAACATCGAGCAAATCCTAGTTCGGTCGAATACCACTTCCGGTTAAATGCAACTTCCAGTCGAATGCATACCGGTCGAGTGCATCTTCCGGTCGAATGCATCTTCCTGTCGAATGCATACCGGTCGAGTGCAACATCCCGGTTGAATGACATATCGGTCCTAAGCAGTCCGGTCGTCTTGTTCACCAAGAACATGCCGGAGATACTAAACGCAGATCCAAATCGAAACACTCAAATCTCGAAATGGAACGGTTAAAAACCTTAACAACGAGATTCTACACGGCTAAAAACATTCAGATCAAAGCATTAAGCTAGATTCGTACCTTGATTTGTCTGAATTGATCGAACACTTCTACTCCTGCTTCTCTCTCTCTCTCTTCAAAAACTGATAAAATCTGAGATCTGAGATATTTATCAAAATATCTAAACTTGATTTATATATATATAACCCAAGTTACATTTAACCCCCCTGAACTTTGGGTAACGGTCAACTTTTCACCCATCTCCAAAATTCAGGGTGTTACATGTGAGTACATACTTAACTTTAAAACTTCATACATGTCAAAACTAAGATTTTAGACCCTTAATCATCTCCTTGTTTGATTATTTATGTTTAAAAATGATTTTTGACCTAACTTAACATTTTGGAGATTTTAGGGTTTCATACCATTTTGTGAAAGGATGAAGTAGTGTATATTTTAACTATGGAAATATGTTTTATTCCTTGAAATACTGGTGGCTAACCATGAGAATAAATTCATCATACCCATATTTGATTTTATCATATGATGAGGGTTGTTCAATAATGATATTTTTGGGGAAAATGGGAAGTGTGGATTGATATTGGTTACATATTGTTTGTTAGCAAGACTTTGTATAAAGATAAACTTATTTGGGTAAAGATAAGTAAATATTTTACGAAATACATGATAGAAATCATATGTTTGATTATGGTTTGAGTCACCAATGAAATGGTGACAAGCTTTAGACTATTACTAGTGGATCCATAGGTATAGAGTCGGCTTATTTTTGGGTTAAACCCCATTTGTAGCTAGTTGAGATATTGGAACCTAGGGTGGCAACTTGGAACGTTATGTGGGACCGGATACTAGTCGTGGGTCGTAAATGTAAATCCTAGCGAATGAGCATGATTAGGATCATTGGGTGCCCTCCCCCACATCTGAGTACGAGTCAGCGAGCTCATGACCTTGATCCTAGTATGGTGAGCTCAGTAACTTGGAAAATTGCCTACTTTTGTGTTCCGCCACAATCCTTGGAAAAAATCGGGTCTCCCCTGTCATCGCGAGATGTATTTTAGACCGCAAGGTCATTACGTGGTTACTCTTACTATTGCAAACCCAACTCTTTAATTGGTTACTTATTGTCTCATTCAAATTATTTCCAAATCATTTATATAAACTGTATGTGCTCACTAGGCGTTAAGCCTAACACTTTTTCTCAAATGACATGTATAACAGGTTCCCTTTTGCGGTGGGTTGCCGAAGGTTTGAGTGGTGAGCGTGGTGCTCGAGGCATTTTTGGGGACAATAGATATATGGAGTCTTGGCGTTAAATGGATTTAGATATTTTGGGATTTGGGTTGACAACGAATGTAATCTAGATATAACTTATTTTGATTAGCTTGTTATCGTTTTTTAATATTCATCTACAGGTATTGTGAACGCTATATTGCATTATCCCTTTTGGGTGGTTTACTCCATTTATAAACGTCATATATCCAAATTTTCAATTTTTAAAATTTACTCTAAATTTTAGGGTGTTACAAGTTGGTATCAGAGCTATAGTTTAAGTGAACTAGGCATGAATGTAAGATGTCTAGACTTAGACTGGGTATGTTAGGTGATGATTGGTGAGTTTGGGTAGAATTTCTATGATAGGACGGTCTTAGAAGTTGACGGAAGTGCACTAATTAAAAATTATAATAACGGTAACGAGACTTCTTGTGTAAAATATGTTCATAATTTCACTTAGTTAATGCTATTATGAATATATTGTTACGTGATCATGCTTCATGTACTATCGTTACGATGATTAATGAATGTTATACGTTTCCTTGTGTTTAACTCGTATAACCTATTCTTACCTCCCTTCTTGTGCGTGTGTGGCAGATTAAGGATGGTTAGTACGCACGGTAGACTGCGTACACATATGGATGGTGGGGAGGCGACCGCTTCAACGGTTGATCAATTGGAAAGGGTTGAGGCCGCTATGCGCCCATCTGCCCAACCATTGATAGGCGAAGGGCCTGAGATCATTCTACGGGTGTACCTGGCTTCGTCCAACCCGGTTATTCAGGATGTAACTCCCCAAACCGAGATGATGGCCATCATGATGTAAGGCAGAGGACTGCAGGTCTCCCTCCAGGTATTTCTAAGTTATACTGGATATTTGATGATGAATGAAGCCATGGCTAAACAACAAGAGTTTTTTCTGAATATGATCGAGGATCGAGATGTGATCAACAGGAGAAATGAGACGGTTGCTAAGAATATTGAATTGATTGGATCCGGTGGTACGGGTCATGTGAACCAAACTGAGGAACCAATAACTGTTGATGTGAGGCAAGGCAAGAGAGCTTGCTCTTACAAGTCCTTTCTATGCTGTAAATCGGAGTTCTCCGGTTCTAAAGACCCAGTTGCCTGCATGAAGTGGATTCAGGGGATCGAACAGGCATTCGAATCGTCTGAGTGCGGGGAAGATCATAGGGTGAAGTTTGGTTCCCAAATGCTTCGGGACATGGCACTCACGTGGTGGAATGTCACCAAGTCCACCCTCTCCCCTACTGTTTTGGCTAAACTGACTTGGGCCGGATTCAAGAAGAAAATTCTGGAGGAGTACTGCAATGAGAGGGCTTTGGATCGCATTGAAGAGGAGTTCCGGTCTCTCAAGAAAGGGAACTTGACGGTGAGGGAGTACACCCGTAAGTTCATGTAGAAGTTGGGGTTGGTGGGGCACGTGGCCCCGACGGAGAAGGAGTAGATAGAGGCCTACCTTAAGGGCCTACCAGCGGACATGATGTCAATGGTCCGCAACTCTAAAGTCTCTAACCTCCGTGAGACGATATAGGAAGCAAAGATCATGGAGGATGTTTATGCTAGAGGCAAGGTGGAGAAAGTTATGGTGGTGGTGGGAGAGAAACGAAAGTGGGAAAACAATTCCGGACCCCCAAGAGGCCTCGATCTTTCATTGGGAATCGATATTTTGACAACCGCCAAGAAGCTAAATGGTGCCCTAATTGCCAAAGAAAGCACCACGACAACTGTAATTACAACCCCACCCCTTGTGCCAAGTGTGGGAATCCTGATCATATTACTAAAGATTGCCCGATCAAAGGAGTTGTATGTTTTGAATGTAAGTTATCGGGACATTTCCGAAAGGATTGTTCGAAATGGAAGACGGGGAGTGCCCCGAAGAAGAAGAAGAATCCTCCAAGGGATCCTGGCCGAGCCTTTCAGATGATGGCCGATGAGGCCAAGGCATCCACCGACGTGGTATCGGGTACGTTTCTCCTAAACTCCGTACCTGCTAGTGTGCTATTTGATTCTGGCGCTAGTTTCTCTTTCGTGTATGATTCTTTTTGCCAAAAACTTGCCATGCCCACTAGTAGCTTGGTTGATGCTTTAGTGGTATAGATAGCAAATGGTAGTCAAGTAGTGATCCACGATGTTTTGAAGAATTGCTCGATTGACATCGAAGGGAAGAAATTCTCAATTAATCTGATGCCTATGACTATTGGAGGTTTCAACATGGTGGTCGGTATGGATTGGTTGGCGGACAATCATGCCAAGATCGCGTGTTCCAAGAAACTGATCCGACTCCCTATATCGGATGGTGAAATGGTGGTAGCATATGGAGAAAGGCGGAAGGGAGATGTAGCGGTTATCGCCATAGCCAAAGCACGAAAATGCTTAGTGAAGGGATGTTCATCCTTCCTAGCATACGTAATCGATGCCAAGCTCGAAAAGAAGAAACTTGAAGATATAAGGGTAATGCGCGAGTTCCCTGACATTTTTCCGGACGACTTGCCCGGTTTACCACCCAATTGTCAAGTAGAGTTTCGAATAGATCTTGTACCGGGAGCGGCTCCGATTGCCCGAGCACCTTACCGGTTGGTGCCATCAGAGATGCAAGAAATGATGGCTCAACTCCAAGATCTCCTAGAAAAGGGATTTATAAGACCGAGTTCGTCGCCTTGGGGAGCTCCGGTCTTGTTTGTCAAGAAGAAGGATGGCACAATGAGGATGTGCATCGATGACCGTGAACTAAATAAGGCTACGATGAAGAACAAATATCCGCTTTCGAGGATCGACGACTTATTCGACTAACTCCAAGGAGCGGGTTGTTTCTAAAAAATCTACTTGCGTTCGGGATATCATCAGGTGAAGGTGAGGGGTGAGGACATTTCGAAGACGACCTGTATAACGCGTTACGGCCATTACGAATTCCTCGTGATGCCGTTTGGTTTGACTAACGCACCGACGGTGTTTATGGATTTGATGAATAGAGTGTGCCGACTATTCCTCGACAAGTCTGTCATTGTGTTCATTGATGACATACTCGTATATTCCAAGAGCGAGTCGGAGCACGAACAACACCTTTGTGAAGTTCTAGAGGTGTTGAGAAAGAGAGGTTGTATGCCAAATTTTCCACGTGCAACTTTTGGCTTGATGAGGTTCAATTCTTGGGTCACGTCGTCACTCGAGACGGAGTGAAGGTGGACCCCTCCAAAATTAAAGCTATGATGAATTGGGAACCTCCCAAGAGTCCGTCGGAGATCCGGAGTTTCTTGGGTTTGGCGGACTATTATCGGAGATTCATCCAAGACTTCTCCAAGATCGCTTCTTCCCTGACGGCTTTGACTCGGAAGAATATGAAGTTCGTTTGGACCGAAGCACAAGATAAAGCGTTCCGGACATTACAAAAGAAGTTGTGTGAAGCTCTAATTTTGTCGCTACCCTAAGGGTCGGAGGACTTCGTGGTTTATAGTGACACTTCAAAAGCGGCTCAGGATCGGCAAAAGAGTTATGCCGATAAGAGGAGGCGTCCGATGGAGTTCCAAGTGGGTGACCGTGTGATGCTTAAAGTATCGCCATGGAAGGGCATCATTCGGTTCAGAAAACGTGGGAAGTTGAGTCCCCCTTTCCTTGGACCATTCAAAGTGCTCAAACGTGTGGGTTTGCAAGCCTAACAACTGGAACTTCCATCAGAAATGAGCGGGATCCACAATACGTTCCATATGTTACCTTCGGAAGTCTTTGGCGGAAGAGGAAAGCGTCATTCCACTTTCCGAGATCAGAGTGGATAAGGGTAACCGGTGTGTAGAGGAACCCGACACCATCTTAGAAAGGAAGTCCAAGATGTTACGTCACAAGGAAGTCACTATGGTCGAAGTGCAATGGAAGCATCATCGTGGTGCCAATGTGACGTGGGAAGCCGAGGAGGATATGAAGCGAAGACATCCTCATCTTTTCGAGTAGTTGGGATTTCAGGGACGAAATCATTCCCAAGTTAGGGAGGATTGTAACACCTCGAGTTATCAATGTATAATTTCTATTATTAAGACTTCTAGTCTTCCTCATTTTGAATCGTATTTATTGCGTTTACCGTTAATCGTATGCATCGTGTGAAATAGCCAAGCTTGAGTGTTAAGACTTGATTTTGGTAGTGAAACACAGTGACTTGCGCGGGTTCCTTCGCGGCTTGGAAACCGCGTCCTAAGCCACGGCCTAATGTCGCGGCCAAAGCCGCGGGAAAACATCTGCAGATCTATAGACGGGTTTCCTCCTTTTTCTCAAATATTTGTCATCCACCTCCTTTATTACAGTCTCTCAACACCCCTCCCTCTTCAAGAACCGAAATTAGGGTTTCACCAAACCCTATTTACCTCATTTATTGCTAAGAGTGAGTGCATCACCCAAGGAGTCAAGCTAGAAGCATAAAACCATCATCTCCATTGTCATCTTCTTCAAGAAATCAAACTAGGGTTTTGCGTTTTCATCAAAAACCCATATTGTGAGTACATACTTAACTTTAAAACTTCATACATGTCAAAACTATAACAGGTTCCCTTAGCGGTGGGTTGCCGAAGGTTTGAGTGGTGAGTGTGGTACTCGAGGCATTTTTGGGGACAATAGATATATGGAGTCATGGCGTTAAATGGATTTAGATATTTTGGGATTTGGGTTGCAACCAATGTAATCTAGATATAACTTATTTAGATTTTCTTGTTGTCGATTTTTATATTCATCTACAGGTTTTGTAAACGCTATATTGTATTATCCCTTTTGGGTGGTTTACTCCATTTATAAACGTCATATTGTCAAATTTTCAATTTTTAAAATTTACTCTAAATTTTAGGTTGTTACATCGTCGGAGTTACGAGGAAGAAGACGTTTGCTCCTGGTTTATCGAAGGTGTGTAGATCGGGGGTACGTGTGTTGCTAACAACAGAAGGGTAGGGAGGGGAGAAATTGGTGGCCGAAGATGGTGACCTTTGGGGATGGTGACCGGTTTTTGGCTGGAGATGGTGACCGATTTTTGGCTGGAGATGGTGAGTGATTTTGGGTAGGAGAAGGAGATCTGTATGAAGAAACAAGTGGGTTTATAAACGGAGTGATTTTGGTGAGTTATTTTTTAAAAGAAAATTGAAGATTAACTGAATAGACAGAAGTACCCCTCATTTTAACGGATGAAATAAACGGAGTTATTGACCAATGACAACTTTCAAAGCAAATGAGAACCACAAGTATGATTTCTATAGTTATCAAAGTTCTGGTCCCACTTTCAGACTTTTCATTAAACCTCAAGGACCAAAATAAGAGTTTACTCTTTTAAAAAAGCTTGGTTGATGTTTTTTTTTTTTTTTTTTTTTTTTTTTTTTTATCAAATTGCATATGGACCTGCATTTTCGAAATTCACAAAATATCTAAATAACGACATCCATTACGAGATATATTCTATCATTATTTTTTTCCTGGTTTCAATATTTTTCACTTTCTATTCATTATTACCAACCTTGATGTTTCAAAATTATAACTTAAACATTCTTTCATAAATAACATCTTGTTGAATTTAGTGTCCACCCTCACATATTACCTTTACTTCAAAGTATGCATGTGTATAAGTGACATGATGTCAATTATAATAAATGTGACTGCGAAACATGATATGATGCTTTCACTCATCAAATTTTTATTCAAGACTTTGTAATCGACTCGAAAAGATAAAACAATACATAAGACTATTAAATATAATAGTGAAATGTATAATGAAAATTGTATCATTTATATAAATTTTCGTTATACATTTCAAAATTATATTCAATAGTCTTAGAGCATCTTCACTGCAAGTTCTAATAAGAACATCTTTTTTGTACTTTTTGGTGTCACCTCATTTTCACCTCATAAAATTAAAAATTCACATAAAAGTTCACAATGTTAGTTCTTATAAGAACCTATTTTTGTGGGTCTCATATATATATATATAAGTTAAATATATATAATATTGATAATTATTATAAAGTCAAAAAATAAATAAAAAAAATAAAAAAATAAAGATAATGTCACATCTCACACATTTCATGATAAGAAACAAAGTTCTTATTTAAGAACCTATAGGGATTTGGGTTCTTATAAGAACTTTCCACAATACTAGTTCTTACTAGCCACTACACTTTTTGCTTATAAGAACTTTGCATTGGAGATGCTTTTATGTATTGTTTTATCTTTTCGAGTCAATTACAATGTCTGATATAAAAAAATTGATGTATTATATAGTGTTAGGTAAGGGGAGAACCGCAAAATATGAAAAACTGAGCAACAACTTTGTAATCGCTCATTTGAACGGCATGCACATGTGAATACAAGTAATATTTTCCAACAATTTTAACATACACAAGTGCATAAAAACCAAAAAACAACTTAAATTACTTGTATGCACATGTGCATATCGTCCAGATGAACAATTACCCGGGTGTTCCATAGTTTTTCAGTTTTTTGGGGTTTCCCCTGAACCTCCCCCTCTCTCTGTAGATGAAGGTTCAAATGAAAACTCAATTTTCATTGTGCACGTGAGGACAAATCTCGGTCACTCCATCTCTATTGATCCAACAACTCATATTAAATAGAGTTTTTTAATTTCAAGATGATCAGTGGTAAAAATGAAAGATAATTTAAACTCAGACATACCATATTTGACCTTTTATTTCTATTATAATTAAAAAATTTTACCCACTTAAAGTTTAAAATAAATTATTTTAAAAATTACTAATATTTTAATCAAACAAATTACATCAAAAAAATGAGAATTGTGTGTTCTTCGAGATGACATCCATCTCGATATAGTTTTTTTTAACCGTTTTTTTACGTGAAATGTTATATATGTGTTATATTCATTATAAATATTTATGTACGTTCAAATAAGTACAACACCTCGACACCGTAAGTCTACTCGACATCACCTTCTTCAACACTTTCTTCAACGTCGTAAGGTGTCGCGTTCTTCATCACCGTAACCCAACACTCATCGAGACAAATCGAGAACCTATCGAGTATTGGTTGTGAACCGGGGAACAAAAGAGAGTGTGTCACATCTCCACACCTTCACAGGTTATTCATGTATTATTCATCATGAATAATGTATCATTCAGGATGAATAATACATCATTCAGGGTGAATAATACACGATTCATGAATTCGTGTATTATTTATCCTGAATGTTGTATAATTAATCCTGAATGTTGTACAATTTATCCTGAATAATGTATTATTCGTCATGAATAATGAATGAACATTCACATTTGTTATTCATACTGAATGTGGGACACCCAGGGGTGCGTATACATATTCATAATGAATTAAACCAAATTTCGGTTGTGAATCGAGAAAGAAAAGAGAGTGTGCCATATGTTCAGATCTTCACAGGCCATTCATATATTATTTATCTTGAATAATGTATCATTCAGGAAGAATAATACAACATTCAGGGTGAATAATACACGATTCATAATGAATAATACATGAATCATGAATTCGTGTATTATTCCTCCCGAATATTGTATTATTCATCCCGAATATTGTATTATTCATCATGAATAGTGAATGAATGTTCACCTTTGTTATTCACAGTGAATGTGGACACCTAGGGACGTGCATACATATTCATAATGAATATAACGCATATATATCATTTCACATAAAAAACGGTTAAAATGAAAAGAAAAAAAAACTATATCGAGATGGATGTTATATCGAAGAGCACAAAATTCTCGTTCTTTTATGTAATTTGTTTGATTAAAATATTAGTAATTTTTAAGATAATTCATTTTAAACTTTAAGGAGGTAAAAATTTTTAATTAAAAAATAAAATAAAAAGTCAAACAAGGTAGGCGTTGATTTAAATTTCCAGTTTTGTCCCTAATCACTTGTCAATTAATCTTATTATGTTTTAACGATTGATTAGTTTTCTAAGTTTTGATCAATGACTAAGATTGATCCTCACATATACAATGAAAAATGAGTTTTTATTTGAACTCACCCCTCTATCCCTCTCTCTCTCTCTATATATATATATATAGGGTTGGGTTTCAGTGAGAAGGGAAATTATCGTGAGAAGGGTAAGAATGGATTTCCACCATTGCATCAATCTTAATTGAAGATCAACATTAATGAGATGCACTGAAATACACGAGTTCAATTCCTTTATAAAGCGCAATTCATGAGAGGGTATGAGATTAAAAGTGATGAAGGGATCCTTTTCATTCTTCTCACTTTAACTTTTTTTTTCTCACACTATCCTTCTTAGAGCATCTACAATCATGGACCTTATCAAAAATCCATAACTTTGTCACGTCAGCTTTCTCTCTCTGCCACATCAGTTTTCTCTTTTCTACACATATTATAAACCTTTTACTCTCAATCATGAACCGGTTTATAGTTTATATAATAAAAAAATACAATAATTAAAATTATAATAATTAAAAATTATAATTAAAAAAATAAAATCTAACAACTAATAAAAATTTTATAATGAAAAAAACTAACAATAATATATATCAAATAAAAGAAAATCAACAACAATAATTTAAAAAATTACAATAAATTAAAATAACAATAAAACTTAAAATTATAACAATTAATAATGATAATAAACTTTAAAGAAAATTAATATAAAATTAAATTTATTTAAAACTAACTCGTGATGCAGTGACGATAATGGGAGAAATTTTATTTGTTTATAATTTTTAATATTTTATTCATTAAAATTTGAAAGTAATTAATAGTGGGGCCCACCATTTATTGGGGATGAATCGGTCCATGGATAGGAACCGCTCCCTCTTACGTGGCGGTGTACCGCTCCTTCCCAGCGGCTCCTCTTTTTTTTGAACCGGTTTATCAAATTGATAAACCGACTGCTGCAGATGCTCTTAATTATATATATATGGTTCTTTAAAATAAAGTGAAGAAGATAGAAAGAATTAATAAAATTATCTAAAGTTAGAAAACTCTTTAAAATTTAATGTTAGGAGAGGGAAATAATTTTTTAATTCTTTTCCACAACAAGAGTAAATATATTATTGTTTTATATAAAAGTTTTTTTTTAAGTGTAGTGGAATGAAATTATTTAATTTTTTTAAGAATATGAATAATGTTAAAACATTTAAAATAGAGTATCAGATGTGATTTTTTCAAGTATTTAGTTTTTAATTTAAAAAAAATATGGAAAATCAAAAGCTACTTTATCTTTAACAACGATCCTTTCAATGGGATCATGAATAAGACAAAAAATGGGTCTAGAAAAACCAAAAAACCAATTTAAATTCTCATTTCTTCACAATTGGAACACCGCCTGAGCCGGATCGTGCTTTTTTTCCTTCCCATTTTTCTTCCACAACTCACATTCTTATTTGTTAAAGTTAGATTTTTTAGGATAGAACTTGTATGATTAAAAAAATGACTTTAACAAAAAAAAATAATCAGAAAGTAAAAAATACACCAAAACTCATGTTTTTCAATTCTCTACAAATCGAGCTCAATATTAACATATTTTCATTACACCATTCTTTCTCTTCATTTCAATATTCTCATTATCTTGTAAATTCCAAAAGTTTCAGTTTCTTTCAATTTTCTGCTATGAATCAAGCTTCCCAAAAAAATATTCAAATTTTCTCAACATCATTATAACTCCCAATATAACCTAAACACACAGTATGAAAAATCTGAGTTTTTTCATCTATCATAATCAAGTTCGTATCCCTGTAAATGTCCATACACCGCAAAAGAGTTCAAGAGCTGATAAATGGGAAATTAAAGAAGATATGGTGTTGAGGTCAACACGGATCTACGTTAATGAAGAACCTACTTGAGGCAAAAACCAAAAGAAACAAACGTTTTGATCGCAAGTGAAAGAATACTATGACAAAACTCGAGCAGAAAATGCAAAAGGATTGGGCATCAGGAACGAAAATAAATGAAATGTCGTTTTTCACGACTTGAAGAAAATGCAAAGAAATGAGTTGATGCGAACATAGGAGCAAATGGTCAAAAAAGGAGCAGAATGAGCATGAAAAATGTTCTGAATGAAGGTCATGCAATTCATGAGATGGGTGAGAGCATGTTCAATGACTTGCTTGAATTTATCGAAGTTATGTGTAAACATCCCAAGTGGGATTTACAGTTACAACGTGACACAACACGTTCTCACCTAGAATATGAAGTGGGTAATGAAGAAAGTGGTGGAATCACAAAACGATCAAGAACTTCAAAAGGAGATTATTCTATCGAAACCAACCAAAAATCGTGAGCTATTGGTGGTTCAACAGTTCAGCGTCATATTTGTATAGATGCGGCAAAGAGAAAAGGAAAATGTAAGGCATCACAATCTTCTTCAACTCCTGACTATTCTGAAGAATTTCGTGCATTAGACATTTGTAACATCCTAAAAATCAGAGTAAATTAAAACCCGCAAAACTTGGCAATATGACATTCGTATTGATAATAAACTCCCAAGAAGGGGATCAATCCTTAAGACTTTACAAAACCTGTATCGATAGAGTTTGTCAACAAACTAATCTAGACACCTATATCAAGATTACATCAGTTGACGATCCATAAATGTACCAAAAGAATGGGACTTAACAAATGCCCTGAAACAATACTAATCATCTCAAAATGCCTCGAGACCAACCCGTCTCTCAAAACCCCGGCAACCCACCGCTAAGGGAAACCTGTTATACACATCATTTGAGAAAAAGTGTCAGACTTAAAGCCTGGTGAGAACATACAGTTTATAAAGCTCGAAAGATATAAACATCGATATCATAAAGAAATCTTTTCATAAAGGTTTAGTTCGTAAAGATAACATTTCGCCACAACCGGGCCTCTTCGGTCCAAAACTCTTAAACGGTGATAAAAGGACCATTTTACCAAGGATGGTGGCGTAATACTAAGTAAGCCAAAATCCGAGTTATGATCTAAACAATTGGAATCCGAGGATACGAACACATAAGTCCGTGCTAAAGTGTGAGACCTAGCCCCAAGCAAAACCAATGTATACTCCTTCACTAGGATCACTATGAACCATGGCTAGTATCCGGCCTCACATAACCGTACCAAGTTGCCCTCTAGGAACATATGCATCCATAGTTACAAAATGAGGAATATAACCTCCCAATAATACAGTCGACTAAAAACCTAGGGATCCACTAGTAATGGTACAGACTCGTCACAACAACATATGTGACCAACCATAACTAAACATATGGTATAAACACATTTTCATAAACAAAATGTCATTTCCAGTTCAACTTCTAGTAAGAATAAAAATCATTAAAAGAGTTCATAAACATTCTTTTCACATATCCACATAATGTGCAAGTAAAACGTCATTTTACTTTAATAAGGCGGAACCCGTCATTTTAGTCAAAACTGATCGGGAACCCCGAAAATCAACAAAAACTTCATTTATATCAAAATGTAGAGAACATAAAATCATACCGTAGAAATACTTCAGATTTCGCAAATAAGGGTTTTGACATGTATAAAGTTTGTAAAATGGTAGTAGGAACTCACCCAATAGGTTTATACGAAAAAACCCGAAAAACCAGATATCGACCCTCTTGACAAACCGAAGCTTTCTACACTGAAACCTCGGATCAAATACTTGATATAAGCTACCAAACTTCTAGAGAGAGAGAGAGAGAGATTAAAGATTTGAGAGAAATGAGATATTTTGAGAAAACTCACTATGTGTCGGCCAGGCAACTACGCGGGTTATGCCGCGATTTCAACTCGCGGCATAACTCGCCCGTGTCCCAAAAACCCTAAAAATCCAGTGGGTTTCGCGGGTTATGCCGCGACCTCTAGTCGCGGTGTAACTCGCATAGTTCTCAAAATCTCATATTAAACAGAGGGTTACGCGGGGTGTGCCGCGACCTCTAGTCGCGGTGTAACTCGCGTAGTTCACTGCTTGACCCCCAAACTTCACAAAATCCAAAACAACTTCAAACCAAACACGGAGCTAACGATAAAAGCTTAACCACGAGAATACCAAAATTACACAACGGAAATTCGGGGTGTTACAATCCTCCCCACCTTGGGAATGATTTCGTCCCCGAAATCCTAACTATTCGAAAAGATGAGGATATCTTCGCTTCATATCCTCTTCAGCTTCCCACGTCACATTGGCACCCCGATGATGCTTCCACTGCACCTTGACCATAGTGACCTCCTTGTGACGCAACTTTTTAGACTTTCTCTCTAAAATGGCGTCGGGCTCTTCCACACAACGGTTACCCTCGTCTACTGTTAACTCAGAGAGAGGAATGACGCTTTCCTCTTCCGCTAAACACTTCCGAAGATAACATATATGAAACGTGTTGTGTATTCTGTTCAACTCTGGTGGCAGTTCCAATTGGTAGGCTTGCAAACCCACCCGCTTGAGCACTTTGAAAGGTCCGAGGAAACGGGGACTCAGCTTCCCATGCTTTCCGAACCGTATAATACCTTTCCACGGCAATACCTTAAGCAACACACGATCGCCCACTTGGAATTCCATCGGCCTCTTCTTCTTATCGGCATAACTCTTCTGCCGATCCTGAGCCGCTTTCAATCTTTCACGAATACATTTGACCTTATCGGCCGTCTCTTGTACGATTTCAGGTCCGGCGAACTGCTTTTCTCCCGCTTCAAGCCAACATACAGAAGTTCGACACTTTCGCCCATACAATGCTTCAAAAGGTGCCATTCCAATACTCGAGTGGTAGCTATTGTTGTAAGCGAACTCTACCAAAGGTAAATGAGAATCCCAGCTACCCCCGAAATCAATGACACAAGACCTCAACATGTCTTCCAATGTATGGATCGTTCTCTCGCTTTGCCCGTCGGTTTGTGGATGGTAAGCTGTACTCAACTTAACTCGTGTACCAAGCTCTTTCTGAAACCCATCCCAAAAGTTCGAAGTGAACCGACTGTCGCGATCCGACACGATCGACAATGGTATGCCGTGCCTCGAGACTACCTCATCAATGTACAGTTTCGCTAGCTTGTCCATCGGTAATGTCTCGCGCATGGCTAAGAAGTGAGCGCTCTTTGTTAATCTATCAACTATCACCCAAATGGTATCGTGACCTCGAAGAGTTTTAGGTAACTTTGTCACGAAGTCTATAGTGATATGCTCCCACTTCCACTCGGGAATCTCTAGAGACTGAAGGCTCCCATACGGTCGCTGATGTTCGGCCTTAACTTGCGAACACGTCACACAACGCTCAACATAACGCGCCACATCAAGTTTCATTACCGGCCACCAAAAGTGAAGCTTCAAGTCCCTGTACATCTTTGTACTCCCCGGATGAATGGAATACTTGGACTTGTGAGCGTCCTCTAGCAACAGATCACGGTTACCCCCAATCTTGGGTACCCACACACGACCGCTGAACAGTTTTACTCCACGGCTATCTTCCGTTAAGAGTAAGCGCTGCTTCGTTATGACTTCATCTTTTAGATTTTCATCTAACAGTGCTTCCATCTGCGATGCCTTGATCTTATCAACATGACTAGACACCAACTCGATTCTCGAATGGGTAGCCCGAATACAACCGCTATAGTCCTTCCGACTCAACGCATCGGCTACCACGTTTGCCTTACCAGGATGGTAAAGTAACTCACAGTCGTAATCTTTGAGCAACTCGAGCCACCGCCTTTGCCTCATATTTAGCTCTTTCTGATCAAAGACATATTTCAGGCTCTTATGATCTGTGTAAAGAGTGCATTTCGTGCCGTAGAGGTAATGTCGCCAAAGTTTCAAAGCGAACACCACCGCCGCTAACTCCAGATCATGGGTTGGATAATTCTGCTCGTGTATCTTAAGCTGTCTCGAGGCATAAGCGATCACCTTGCCTCGTTGCATCAACACGCATCCCAGTCCCATCTTTGAAGCGTCGCTGTATACCACGAAATCTTCCGACCCTTCAGGTAACGTCAAGATCGGAGCTTCACACAACTTCTTTTGAAGGATCCGGAACGCCTCCTCTTGGGCTTCCGTCCATTCAAACTTCACATTCTTCCGAGTCAAAACTGTCAAGGAAGAAGCGATCTTTGAAAAGTCTTGGATAAATCTCCTGTAGTATCCCGCCAGACCCAAGAAACTTCGGATCTCGGACGGACAGGAGGCTCCCAATTCATCATAGCTTCAATCTTGGAGGGGTCTACTTTCACTCCGACCCGAGTGACTACGTGACCCAGAAACTTTACTTCTTTAAGCCAAAATTCGCACTTGGAAAACTTGGCGTACAACTTTTCTTTTCTCAACACCTCTAGAACTTCACGCAAATGTTGCTCGTGCTCTGACTCACTCTTGGAGTACACGAGTATGTCATCAATGAATACAATGACCGACTTGTCGAGGAATGGTCGACACACTCTATTCATTAAGTCCATAAACACAGCTGGTGCGTTCGTTAGACCAAAAGACATTACAAGAAACTCGTAATGGCCGTAACGCGTTCTGAAAGCCGTATTCGGAACATCGTCTTCTCTTACCTTCACTTGGTGATAACCCGAACGTAAGTCGATTTTAGAAAAACAACCCGCTCCTTGAAGTTGATCGAACAAGTCGTCTATTCTCGGAAGCGGATATCTGTTCTTTACTGTAGCTTTATTCAACTCACGATAGTCGATGCACATTCTCATTGTGCCATCTTTCTTCTTGACAAATAAGACCGGAGCTCCCCAAGGTGACGAACTCGGTCTTATAAAGTCTTTCTCCAATAGCTCTTGGAGTTGTGCCATCATCTCTTGCATCTCCGACGGTGCTAAACGGTAAGGAGCTTTAGCAATTGGTGCTGCTCCAGGCACAAGATCAATCCGAAACTCTACCTGCCGATCGGGTGGTAAACCCGGGCAAGTCGTCCGGAAAGACATCTGGAAACTCACGCACGATCTTCACATCTTCCAACTTTGATTTCTTTAACTTGGCATCGTTCACATAGGCTAGGAAAGACGAACATCCTTTTACTAAGCACTTGCATGCCTTTGCCATTGTGATTATTGCCACTTCACCCTTTCTCTTTTCACCATAGATGACAACGACTTCGCCAGAGTGGTTGGGAAGTCGAATCAACTTCTTGGAACATACGATCTCGGCATGATTGTTTGACAACCAATCCATGCCGACCACAACATCGAAACCCCCGATTAACATCGGCAATAGATCGATTGAGAATTCTCTCCCCTCGATACTAAGAGTACACTGCTTCAGGACCTCGTGGATCAGAACTTGACTACCATCGGCTATTTCTACCACTAATGCATCCTCAAGACTAGTAGTGGGCATAGAAATTTTCTGACGGAACAATTCAGATACGAAAGAGAAACTAGCACCCGTATCGAACAAAATACGAGCAGGTACAGAGTTTATAAGGAAAGTACCCGATACCACGTCAGTGGATGCCCTGGCCTCTTCGGCCGTCATCTGAAATGCTCGACCCGGAACCTTCGGAGGGTTCTCCTTCCTTGCTGGCGTGCTACCCGACACAAGCTTCGGGCAATCCCTTCTCACATGCCCCGGTGCCTTGCACTCATAACAGACGAGTCCTTTGACTGGGCAATCTATGAAAGAGTGACCATACTTCCCACACTTATAACAAGTTTGAGCAGTGGTAAAACAGTCACCGTGGTGTTTGGTTCGACACTTGTGGCACCACCTAGCTTCCTGCTGATTGCTGAAGTTTCGGTTTCCGCCAAAAGGTCGTGATCTCTTGGGGTGAGCAGAATTGCTCTCCCACTTTCTCTTATCAGTCACCACTATGGCTTTCTCAACTATGTTCCTTGCGAACATCTCTTCCATGTACTGAGCTTCTTCAATCATCTCTCGGAGGTTAGAAGCTTTAGAATTGTGGACCATAGGTTGCATGTCCGCAGGTAGGCCATTCAGATAGGCCTTCATCTTATCCTTCTCTGTTGGGGCAGCGTGCCCCACCAAATCAAGATTTTCCATGAACTGACGGGTGTACTCTCTCACCGTCAGGCTTCCCTTTACAAGAGACCGAAATTCTTTCTCGATTCGGTCCATGGTTCTTTCATTGCATAACTCTTCTAACAGCTTTTTCTTGAACTCGGCCCAAGTCAACTGAGCCAACACTGCAGGAGTTAGGGTGGATTGAATGACATTCCACCAAATGAGTGCAGTATCCCTCAGCAGTTGGGTACCGAACCGCACCCTTTGATCATCTCCGCACTCGGAAGAGCCAAAAGCCTGCTCAACCGCTCGAATCCACTTCACACACAAGACTGGGTCGTCGGAACCAGAGAACTCCGGTGGTCCGCAACCCATAAAGGATTTGTAGGAACAACTTTTCCCACTTCCTGAAGCATTAACAATCCTGCGTTCCTCAACCCTGACCCCTGTACCAGCGCCTCCAGAACCTGCTACGAGGTTTTCCATAACCGTCTCACTTCTACGATTGTTCACATCGCGGTCCTCAATTACTTTCAGCAGAAACTCTTGCTGCTTTGCCATCTCTTCCCTCATTGCCAACATCATGCTAGCCATCAACTTAGACGGGGAACTAGCATCCCTGATTACTGGGTGGGACGAAGCCAAGTCCACATGCGGGATGACCTCTGGCCCCCCACCTAGTATTTGTGGAATAGGTGGACGCACCACAACCTCAACACCTTCCGGCTGGTCAGCGGTGGAGGCTGTCGCTTCCAGACCATCAACACGAGTACACGGTCTACCACGCGTATTCACCATACTGAACTGCTTCACAGAACAGAGACAGAGATAAGAGAGAGATTGAATAACACAAAGGAAACGTACTACCACATTACCAATTTTCATAGTAATAGAAATTCAAGCACACTTACGTACGATATCTTCATAATAACATTAGCTAAGTGAGATTATGAACATATAACACATAAAAGTTCTCGTTACGATTACCACAACGCCTGATAAACGTACTTTCCGTTGACTCTAAGACTAACCCATCTTAGAAGTTCTACCCAATCTCATCGATCAATTCTTAGCATACTCAGTCTAAGTCTAGACATCTTACATTCATGCCTAGTTCGCTTAAACTAGGGCTCTGATACCAACCTGTAACATCCTAAAAATCAGAGTAAATTAAAACCCGCAAAACTTGGCAATATGACATTCGTATTGATAATAAACTCCCAAGAAGGGGATCAATCCTTAAGACTTTACAAAACCTGTATCGATAGAGTTTGTCAACAAACTAATCTAGACACCTATATCAAGATTACATCAGTTGACGATCCATAAATGTACCAAAAGAATGGGACTTAACAAATGCCCTGAAACAATACTAATCATCTCAAAATGCCTCGAGACCAACCCGTCTCTCAAAACCTCGGCAACCCACCGCTAAGGGAAACCTGTTATACACATCATTTGAGAAAAAGTGTCAGACTTAAAGCCTGGTGAGAACATACATTTTATAAAGCTCGAAAGATATAAACATCGGTATCATAAAGAAATCTTTTCATAAAGGTTTAGTTCGTAAAGATAACATTTCGCCACAACCGGGCCTCTTCGGTCCAAAACTCTTAAACGGTGATAAAAGGACCATTTTACCAAGGATGGTGGCGTAACACTAAGTAAGCCAAAATCCGAGTTATGAGCTAAACAATTGGAATTCGAGGATACGAACACATAAGTCCGTGCTAAAGTGTGAGACCTAGCCCCAAGCAAAACCAATGTATACTCCTTCACTAGGATCACTATGAACCATGGCTAGTGTCCGGCCTCACATAACCGTACCAAGTTGCCCTCTAGGAACATATGCATCCATAGTTACAAAATGGGGAATATAACCTCCCAATAATACAGTCGACTAAAAACCTAGGGATCCACTAGTAATGGTACATACTCGTCACAACAACATATGTGACCAACCATAACTAAACATATGGTATAAACACATTTTCATAAACAAAATGTCATTTCCAGTTCAACTTCTGGTAAGAATGAAAATCATTAAAAGAGTTCATAAACATTCTTTTCACATATCCACATAATGTGCAAGTAAAACGTCATTTTACTTTAATAAGGCGGAACCCGTCATTTTAGTCAAAACTGATCGGGAACCCCGAAAATCACCAAAAACTTCATTTATATCAAAATGTAGAGAACATGAAATCATACCGTAGAAATACTTCATATTTCGCAAATAAGGGTTTTAACATGTATAAAGTTTGTAAAATGGTAGTAGGAACTCACCTAATAGGTTTATACGAAAAAACCCGAAAAACCAGATATCGACCCTCTTGACAAACCGAAGCTTTCTACAGCGAAACCTCGGATCAAATACTTGATATAAGCTACCAAACTTCTAGAGAGAGAGAGAGAGAGAGAGAGAGATTAAAGATTTGAGAGAAATGAGATATTTTGAGAAAACTCACTATATGTCGGCCAGGCAACTACGCGGGTTATGCCGCGATTTCAACTCGCGGCATAACTCACCCGTGTCCCAAAAACCCTAAAAATCCAGTGGGTTTCGCGGGTTATGCCGCGACCTCTAGTCGCGGTGTAACTCGCGTAGTTCTCAAAATCTCATATTAAACAGAGGGTTACGCGGGGTGTGCCGCGACCTCTAGTCGCGGTGTAACTCGCGTAGTTCACTGCTTGACCCCCAAACTTCACAAAATCCAAAACAACTTCAAACCAAACACGGAGCTAACGATAAAAGCTTAACCACGAGAATACCAAAATTACGCAACGGAAATTCGGAGTGTTACAATCCTCCCCAACTTGGGAATGATTTCGTCCCCGAAATCCTAACTATTCGAAAAGATGAGGATATCTTCGCTTCATATCCTCTTCAGCTTCCCACGTCACATTGGCTCCCCGATGATGCGTCCACTGCACCTTGACCATAGTGACCTCCTTGTGACGCAACTTTTTAGACTTTCTCTCTAAAATGGCGTCGGGCTCTTCCACACAACGGTTACCCTCGTCTACTGTTAACTCAGAGAGAGGAATGACGCTTTCCTCTTCCGCAAAACACTTCCGAAGATAACATATATGAAATGTGTTGTGTATTCTGTTCAACTCTGGTGGCAGTTCCAATTGGTAGGCTTGCAAACCCACCCGCTTGAGCACTTTGAAAGGTCCGAGGAAACGGGGACTCAGCTTCCCACGCTTTCCGAACCGTATAATACCTTTCCACGGCGATACCTTAAGCAACACACGATCGCCCACTTGGAATTCCATCGGCCTCTTCTTCTTATCGGCATAACTCTTCTGCCGATCCTGAGCCGCTTTCAATCTTTCACGAATACATTTGTCCTTATTGGCCGTCTCTTGTACGATTTCAGGTCCGGCGAACTGCTTTTCTCCCGCTTCAAGCCAACATACAGGAGTTCGACACTTTCGCCCGTACAATGCTTCAAAAGGTGCCATTCCAATACTCGAGTGGTAGCTATTGTTGTAAGCGAACTCTACCAAAGGTAAATGAGAGTCCCAGCTACCCCCGAAATCAATGACACAAGACCTCAACATGTCTTCCAATGTCTGGATCGTTCTCTCGCTTTGCCCGTCGGTTTGTGGATGGTAAGCCGTACTCAACTTAACTCGTGTACCAAGCTCTTTCTGAAACCCATCCCAAAAGTTCGAAGTGAACCGACTGTCGCGATCCGACACGATCGACAATGGTATGCCGTGCCTCGAGACTACCTCATCAATGTACAGTTTCGCTAGCTTGTCCATCGGTAATGTCTCGCGCATGGCCAAGAAGTGAGTCCTCTTTGTTAATCTATCAACTATCACCCAAATGGTATCGTGACCTCGAAGAGTTTTAGGTAACTTTGTCACGAAGTCTATAGTGATATGCTCCCACTTCCACTCGGGAAACTCTAGAGACTGAAGGATCCCATACGGTCGTTGATGTTCGGCCTTAACTTGCGAACACGTCACACAACGCTCAACATAACGCGCCACGTCAAGTTTCATTACCGGCTACCAAAAGTGAAGCTTCAAGTCCTTGTACATCTTTGTACTCCCCGGATGAATGGAATACTTGGACTTGTGAGCGTCCTCTAGCAACAGATCACGGTTACCCCCAATCTTGGGTACCCACACACGACCGCTGAACAGTTTTACTCCACGGCTATCTTCCGTTAAGAGTAAGCGCTGCTTCGTTATGACTGCATCTTTTAGATTTTCCTCTAACAGTGCTTCCATCTGCGATGCCTTGATCTTCTCAACAAGACTAGACACCAACTCGATTCTCGAATGGGTAGCCCGAATACAACCGCTATAGTCCTTCCGACTCAACGCATCGGCTACCACGTTTGCCTTACCAGGATGGTAAAGTAACTCACAGTCGTAATCTTTGAGCAACTCGAGCCACCGCCTTTGCCTCATATTTAGCTCTTTCTGATCAAAGACATATTTCAGGCTCTTATGATCTGTGTAAAGAGTGCATTTCGTGCCGTAGAGGTAATGTCGCCAAAGTTTCAAAGCGAACACCACCGCCGCTAACTCCAGATCATGGGTTGGATAATTCTGCTCGTGTATCTTAAGCTGTCTCGAGGCATAAGCGATCACCTTGCCTCGTTGCATCAACACGCATCCCAGTCCCATCTTTGAAGCGTCGCTATATACCACGAAATCTTCCGACCCTTCAGGTAACGTCAAGATCGGAGCTTCACACAACTTCTTTTGAAGGATCCGGAACGCCTCCTCTTGGGCTTCCGTCCATTCAAACTTCACATTCTTCCGAGTCAAAACTGTCAAGGAAGAAGCGATCTTTGAAAAGTCTTGGATAAATCTCCTGTAGTATCCCGCCAGACCCAAGAAACTTCGGATCTCGGACGGACAGGAGGCTCCCAATTCATCATAGCTTCAATCTTGGAGGGGTCTACTTTCACTCCGACCCGAGTGACTACGTGACCCAGAAACTTTACTTCTTTAAGCCAAAATTCGCACTTGGAAAACTTGGCGTACAACTTTTCTTTTCTCAACACCTCTAGAACTTCACGCAAATGTTGCTCGTGCTCTGACTCACTCTTGGAGTACACGAGTATGTCATCAATGAATACAATGACCGACTTGTCGAGGAATGGTCGGCACACTCTATTCATTAAGTCCATAAACACAGCTGGTGCGTTCGTTAGACCAAAAGACATTACAAGAAACTCGTAATGGCCGTAACGCGTTCTAAAAGCCGTATTCGGAACATCGTCTTCTCTTACCTTCACTTGGTGATAACCCGAACGTAAGTCGATTTTAGAAAAACAACCCGCTCCTTGAAGTTGATCGAACAAGTCGTCTATTCTCGGAAGCGGATATCTGTTCTATACTGTAGCTTTATTCAACTCACGATAGTCGATGAACATTCTCATTGTGCCATCTTTCTTCTTGACAAATAAGACCGGAGCTCCCCAAGGTGACGAACTCGGTCTTATGAAGTCTTTCTCCAATAGCTCTTGGAGTTGTGCCATCATCTCTTGCATCTCCGACGGTGCTAAACGGTAAGGAGCTTTAGCAATTGGTGCTGCTCCAGGCACAAGATCAATCCGAAACTCTACCTGCCGATCGGGTGGTAACCCGGGCAAGTCGTCCGGAAAGACATCTGGAAACTCACGCACGATCTTCACATCTTCCAACTTTGATTTCTTTAACTTGGCATCGATCACATAGGCTAGGAAAGACGAACATCCTTTTACTAAGCACTTGCGTGCCTTTGCCATTGTGATTATTGCCACTTCACCCTTTCTCTTTTCACCATAGATGACAACGACTTCGCCAGAGTGGTTGGGAAGTCAAATCAACTTCTTGGAACATACGTTCTCGGCATGATTGTTTGACAACCAATCCATGCCGACCACAACATCGAAACCCCCGATTAACATCGGCAATAGATCGATTGAGAATTCTCTCCCCTCGATACTAAGAGTACACTGCTTCAGGACCTCGTGGATCAAAACTTGACTACCATCGGCTATTTCTACCACTAATGCATCCTCAAGACAAGTAGTGGGCATAGAAATTTTCTGACGGAACAATTTAGATACGAAAGAGAAACTAGCACTCGTATCGAACAAAATACGAGCAGGTACAGAGTTTATAAGGAAAGTACCCGATACCACGTCAGTGGATGCCCTGGCCTCTTCGGCCGTCATCTGAAATGCTCGACCCGGAACCTTCGGAGGGTTCTCCTTCCTTGCTGGCGTGCTACCCGACACAAGCTTCGGGCAATCCCTTCTCACATGCCCCGGTGCCTTGCACTCACAACAGACGAGTCCTTTGACTGGGCAATCTCTGAAAGCGTGACCAGACTTCCCACACTTATAACAAGTTTGAGCAGTGGTAAAACAGTCACCGTGGTGTTTGGTTCGACACTTGTGGCACCACTTAGCTTCCTGCTGATTGCTGAAGTTTCGGTTTCCGCCAAAAGGTCGTGATCTCTTGGGGTGAGTAGAATTGCTCTCCCACTTTCTCTTATCAGTCACCACTATGGCTTTCTCAACTTTGTTCCTTGCGAACATCTCTTCCATGTACTGAGCTTCTTCAATTATCTCACGGAGTTTAGAAGCTTTAGAATTGTGGACCATAGGTTGCATGTCCGCAGGTAGGCCATTCAGATAGGCCTTCATCATATCCTTCTCTGTTGGGGCAGCGTGCCCCACCAAATCAAGCTTTTCCATGAACTGACGGGTGTACTCTCTCACCGTCAGGCTTCCCTTTACTAGAGACCGAAATTCTTTCTCGATTCGGTCCATGGTTCTTTCATTGCAGAACTCTTCTAACAGCTTTTTCTTGAACTCGGCCCAAGTCAACTGAGCCAACACTGCAGGAGTTAGGGTGGATTGAATGACATTCCACCAAATGAGTGCAGTATCCCTCAGCAGTTGGGTACCGAACCGCACCCTTTGATCATCTCCGCACTCGGAAGAGCCAAAAGCCTGCTCAACCGCTCGAATCCACTTTACACACAAGACTGGGTCGTCGGAACCAGAGAACTCCGGTGGTCCGCAACCCAGAAAGGATTTGTAGGAACAACTTTTCCCACTTCCTGAAGCATTAACAATCCTGCGTTCCTCAACCCTGACCCCTGTACCAGCGCCTCCAGAACCTGCTACGAGGTTTTCCACAACCGTCTCACTTCTACGATTGTTCACATCGCGGTCCTCAATTACTTTCAGCAGAAACTCTTGCTGCTTTGCCATCTCTTCCCTCATTGCCAACATCATTCTGGCCATCAACTAAGACGGGGAACTAGCATCCCTGATTACTGGGTGGGACGAAGGCAGGTCCACACGCGGGATGACCTCTGGCCCCCCACCTAGTATTTGTGGAATAGGTGGACGCACCACAACCTCAACACCTTCCGGCTGGTCAGCGGTGGAGGCTGTCGCTTCCAGACCATCAACACTAGTACGCGGTCTACCACGCATATTCACCATACTGAACTGCTTCACAGAACAGAGACAGAGATAAGAGAGAGATTGAATAACACAAAGGAAACGTACTACCACATTACCAATTTTCATAGTAATAGAAATTCAAGCACACTTACGTACGATATCTTCATAATAACATTAGCTAAGTGAGATTATGAACATATAACACATAAAAGTTCTCGTTACGATCACCACAACGCCTGATAAACGTACTTTCCGTTGACTCTAAGACTAACCCATCTTAGAAGTTCTACCCAATCTCATCGATCAATTCTTAGCATACTCAGTCTAAGTCTAGACATCTTACATTCATGCCTAGTTCGCTTAAACTAGGGCTCTGATACCAACCTGTAACATCCTAAAAATCAGAGTAAATTAAAACCCGCAAAACTTGGCAATATGACATTCGTATTGATAATAAACTCCCAAGAAGGGGATCAATCCTTAAGACTTTACAAAACCTGTATCGATAGAGTTTGTCAACAAACTAATCTAGACACCTATATCAAGATTACATCAGTTGACGATCCATAAATGTACCAAAAGAATGGGACTTAACAAATGTCCTGAAACAATACTAATCATCTCAAAATGCCTCGAGACCAACCCGTCTCTCAAAACCTCGGCAACCCACCGCTAAGGGAAACCTGTTATACACATCATTTGAGAAAAAGTGTCAGACTTAAAGCCTGGTGAGAACATACAGTTTATAAAGCTCGAAAGATATAAACATCGGTATCATAAAGAAATCTTTTCATAAAGGTTTAGTTCGTAAAGATAACATTTCGCCACAACCGGGCCTCTTCGGTCCAAAACTCTTAAACGGTGATAAAAGGACCATTTTACCAAGGATGGTGGCGTAACACTAAGTAAGCCAAAATCCGAGTTATGAGCTAAACAATTGGAATCCGAGGATACGAACACATAAGTCCGTGCTAAAGTGTGAGACCTAGCCCCAAGCAAAACCAATGTATACTCCTTCACTAGGATCACTATGAACCATGGCTAGTATCCGGCCTCACATAACCGTACCAAGTTGCCCTCTAGGAACATATGCATCCATAGTTACAAAATGGGGAATATAACCTCCCAATAACAAAGTCGACTCAAAACCTAGGGATCCACTAGTAATGGTACAGACTCATCACAACAACATATGTGACCAACCATAACTAAATATATGGTATAAACACATTTTCATATACAAAATGTCATTTCCAGTTCAACTTCTGGTAAGAATGAAAATCATTAAAAGAGTTCATAAACATTCTTTTCACATATCCACATAATGTGCAAGTAAAACGTCATTTTACTTTAATAAGGCGGAACCCGTCATTTTAGTCAAAACTGATCGGGAACCCCGAAAATCACCAAAAACTTCATTTATATCAAAATGTAGAGAACATGAAATCATACCGTAGAAATACTTCAGATTTCGCAAATAAGGGTTATGCCGCGACCTCTAATCGCGGTGTAACTCGCGTAGTTCTCAAAATCTCATATTAAACAGAGGGTTACGCAGGGTGTGCCGCGACCTCTAGTCGCGGTGTAACTCGCGTAGTTCACTGCTTGACCCCCAAACTTCACAAAATCCAAAACAACTTCAAACCAAACACGAAGCTAATGATAAAAGCTTAACCACGAGAATACCAAAATTACACAACGGAAATTCGGGGTGTTACAACATTACGTGAAACAGTGAAGTTGAAATCATGTCCAAAAGATTTCAATTTGGAAAAGAAAAAGAACACCACAAGAATTTGCGTATACTTTTGGCGAAAGAACACCTGTGGTCATGAGAAAAGGCGCTGAAAAAACATCTTTTGGCAATGTTGCATGGATAGTGGTTTTGTTGATCAAAACTCTCTCCTTAGGACTATTTTAGTGATCACTAAACGCGTATTGTAATAGTTAACTTAAGTAATCTATGAAGAAAAAACCTCGCACCAAAGAAACATTCAGCGATGTCGAAGAAATAGCTGAAGATAAAGACAGTCTACTCATGATCTGAAGCAAGTTTCAGTGAAATCAATATTGTTTACAAGTCTATCATTGATCAAGAGTCTTGCTCTACAAGATTTATTTTTGTCTTACTCTCTTGCACAAAAGTAGATAGTATAAAGTACGATTACTTTTCTGTCCCCTATCGTGCTTACCAAATACCTAACCATACTATTCATATGCAACCAAAAGCATGCTAAAGGAAAAGGACAAGGACATGCATTCCACTCATCCTGTGACACGTGGACTGTACATTCTGAGGTGCATTAAATGCACTAGGTATAAATAGTAGTGAAGAGCTCCTTCTTCACACTATCTCTTCTAAACCTTCAATATTATGTTATCTTCTTTCTTCTTCTTCTGTGTATGTGCAAGAAAATATAGTGTTTCTCATAGATTGTTTAGATTAGGTTTTACTTTATCTTACTTCTCAACAATTTGTAAATTCTGTTTTGGTTTGTCAATAATCAATAAAGGAATTTTAAAATTAAAAATTGTGTGTTTGTATTCATCCCCCCTTCTACAAACTAATTAACTCTTGCATAACCCTTTGGGACCAACAAGTGGTATCAGAGTATTGTTTTCTAATCTAAATCTCAAAAGCTTTTCTCAATATGGCTTTAGCTATAAACAACTATCACAATAATGGTTCTCTTGCAAAACCACTACGATTTTGCAGAGATAACTTTTGTCTCTAGAAAAGTTGTATGTCTCTCTTCCTTAAAGGTGTAGATCCTGAGATCCCTTACTGTAATAACCAGATTTTCGATATGTTTATTTCAAACTCCACATTTATATTTCGACCCTATAATAACCCTTGGTATGTATTTTGATTTGGTTAATGTTTTGGGTGAGAAATAAGTTAATTAACTTTTCTGGAGAACTTTCACGCCCGGGGCAAAAATTTCACGCCCGGGGAGTCGCCTTTCACGCCCTGGGTAAAATTACCACACCCGGTGAGTTTGGGCAGAAAATTGGAGCTGGAGGAGGTGTCCTTTAAATCCGATTTACCTTCCACTGTTACCTCGTTTCTCATCTGGTAACTCATTTCTCTCTCAATTAAACTTGGTCCAAGTATCTCCATTTCACCTAATCGATTTCTTCAAGAGTTTTTGTGAGATCAAGAGATAGGGATTATGATTAAAGATTTTCACCATCTTCATCTTCTCCATTAGTTCTCATACCTACCTCCTAGATTCTTCATTTGAACTTGATTAGAAGACTTGAAAATGTTTTTATTTCTCATGTTAGAGCTGTGTTTGAATCAATTTGTAGTTTGTTTTGTTGACTTTTCTCTGTAAGTATTGTATGAGGTCAAGGAATGTTTGACCCATATAAATATCCCTTTCCTAGTTTGTTTCTTGTAAGCTTTGTCATTTTTCAAGTCTTGTAACTTTTGTGAGATATACGACATAGTGAGACTTCTGACTTCTTTCTCTCTCTAGATTCTTGATTTCATTTCTTGATCCTAAATTGTCAAATGCTTGAATCTGAAATCACATCTCATCTCCAAGCAATTAAGAGCTCTCAAACATCAAGATTCCAACTCTATCCAAGATTCAAAATTCATCTTCCCCAATTACCATTTCCACCATTGTTGACCTAGTTTTGGGGCTTCTTCCAAAAAATGAATTGTAAGTCCATTTTAACCTTCTAAATATTCATGCTTGTTAAAACATTCCATTTTAACCTCCTAGAGCATTTATTTTGAGGTATCATCCATGTTTTGAATTTTGACCAATTTTGGGTATTTTGGATGATTAGAGGATTTGACTAAGGTTTAACCGATTGGTGATTTGAATCCTCTAGACTTTCATGGTCTGAATCTTCATAGGGGTAAGTGATTCTTTCAATGCACATAGTTTTCTTGGAAGTGTCACCGATAAGAGCTACAAAGGAGTTTTTTTATCTTTTTTGTGACAGTCTTCCTTTGGATCTTAGATTGTTCATAGTTAAAGAGAGATCTATAAATGACAGTGAGAGTAAGGGTGTAAATGAGTCGAGCTTTCAACGAGCTACTCGAGCTCGAGATCGGTTATCTCGAGCTTCAGTTTAATTATACTCGAGCTCGAGTCGATCTCAAACACAAAATAGATCTCGAGCTTTATAATACCAATGCTCGAATCGACTCGTTCGAAAACTCGATACAATTTTTTGAGCCGAGTCAAGCGGAGCTATTCGAGCATAACCCTTTTTCGAGTCAAAGATGATCATATATTTATTAATCATACAATAAAAATATAAAAATTATCGAGCTCAAGTCCACAATGATAACACTTTCTATAGCTGAAAGTAGCCTTAAAACCAGGAGCATTTGCATTAGAAAACTTAAGATGAGCCGGGCCAGCTCCAAGAATTCCCTTAGCATTAGATCTCGGAGTAACTTTCAGTTCTTCTGATATCTTAGGCTTGATATCAGTCTTTAGCTTTGGAGCGGATCTCTGAATATTTCTAGTGATCTTAGATCCAGAGCCAGAGGATTGATTTGCTGAAGGTTTAGAGGGGACCATCTTCAGCTTTGCTATCTTTGTAGCCTTGTGAGAATGATGGGAAATGGATTTCCCTTTATTAGGGAGCTTGGAGCTTTTTGATAAGTCCTCAGGGATAGGATTGGAAGACGATGAGCACTGAGTGGAAGAAGTGCCAGGGATAGAAGAGACAAACATTCCAAACTTAAGCATAGAGCAATCTCTGCTAGGTTCATCCTTTTCATATCTATAACCGAGATCGGTTTTGTCATAAACAGGGATTTGAGCAATTAAGATCTCAGTGAGCTTAGTTGAGGATTTACACCATCCTTCAACTATAGCCTTTTGTTGGGTCTGAATATGCTAAGTATGGTTTATGCTGCTGATTAATGTTGCTAAGTAATTACTACTGCCAGACTATCAAGATTACTACTGCTAGTAGAATTAATTATGCTTGAAGAGTTAGTGCTGCTACTTGAATAGTTAGTACTGCTTGGAGAGTTAGTACTGCTAGTAGTTAGTACTGCTGAAGATTAATACTGCTGAAGATGGTTAATACTTCTGAAGATAATTAGTGCTGCTTCTAAAGATAAAGATGATTTGGAGATAAAGACAAGCTGAAGATAATTATGGTATTGATCCTGAAGATCAATTGTATTTTGATAATTATCTTGTATTCAGTTTTGTATATATAGTATAGTAGTGTTTGATAGATAAATAATTCATTTATACGTTTTGTTTTAGAGAGAATTAACCTCAAGACTAGTTTAGATCCTTTCTATAGAAAAGTATAGAACGTCTGTTGATCCTGTTCAACAGATTGAGGTTTTGTGTGTAATTATCAAGTTGAATGAATATAAACTTGTGATTTGAGTTTGATATATTGTTTCATTGATTGTTAGTGTTAAAGTGTTTTTCCGCAACTTCTTTAGCATTGTTTCTGAATGTGTGTGAATTAAATTCTTGTTTGAATTTCGATCCTGACAAGTGGTATCAAAGACTGTCAAACTCAGAAAAACAACAATCATCATGGACAGTTGAAGTGATAGTGTTCTGGTCTCAAAGGTTCCAATGCTCAGATCTAATGAGTTTGATATGTGGAAGATTAGGATTAGGCAATACATCCTTCTCACAGATTACTCTATGTGGGACATCATTGAGAATGGCCCATCTAATGAAGGAAAGATTGGAGCAGATGGAAAAAGAATCCCACCAAAGACAGATGGAGAGAGGAAGATAAGGCAGACAGAGATGAAATCCTTGAGCACACTGCTCTTGGCTATTCCTAATGAGTATCAACACCAATTCTGCAACTGCACAGATGCACAGATGCTTTGGAATGCTCTAGAGAAGAGATTCTCTGGTACCAAAAGTACCAAGAGAAATCAGAAGGCAATACTGAAGCAACAGTATGAAAACTTCATGTCAAATAAGAATGAGTCCACGACTCAAACTTTTAACAGGTTTAACAAGCTGATTGGTGAACTAGCTACTGTTGGAGTACAGATTGATCAAGATGATGTAAACAGAAAGTTCTTAAGGTCCCTTGGAGATGAATGGACCATGTATACTGTCTCCTTCAGACAGGATGACAAACTGGAGGACAAAGAACTAGACGATCTTTATAATGACTTAAGGGTGTTTGAGGCTGAAGTTGAAGCCAAGAAAAGACCATCTGGATACACTCATAATGCTGCCCTTTTATCATCTTCTTCTTCTACTGTTTCTGCTGCTAATACATAATCAGTTAGTACTGCTTATGTATCTAAGCAGGATGTATCTAATGACTCTGTATTAGAAGCTTTTCTTGCTAGTTATTATAATTCTGGTTTAATTAATGATGATCTTGAACAAATTAATGCAGATGACCTTGAAGAGATGGATATAAAGTGGCAGATGGCCATGCTAACTATGAGGGTCAAGAGATTCATAAAGAGGACTGGAAGGAACAACTTTTCTCAAAAGAGAGAAGATGGTGCTGGGTTTGACAAGTTAAAGGTGGAGTGCTACACGTGTCACAAGATGGGACACTTTGCAAAAGAATGCAGAGGAGGAACTCCTCAACAATATGGCAGCAACCACCAGCAAGCACATTCCTCAAGCTTCCAAAACAACAGAAACTCCACTCAAGCTCTAGTTTCTCAAGAAGGAATGGGATTTGATTGGAGTGATCAAGCAGAAGAAGCTGTTCAGAATCAAGCCCTGATGGAAGAAGTCTCAGAATCATCAAGCACAAATATTCCAACAGAGGTAGAAACTAAACTGTGCACTAAAGAGTGTCTTCAGACTGTTCAAAAGTACAGGGATCATAACCAAAGCATGTGTGATGACCTTAAAAGGTTTGAGAGAGATATAAGAGAGTATAAAGTGATTGTGGAGAAGTTTGAAGATCAAATCAAGGCTTACAAGGCCAATGAACTTCAGCATTACTATGACACAAATTACTGGAAGTGGGAGAAAGATCAATTAGAGATCCAAATAGAAAAATATAAAGAGGAGTGTGAGAAGATAAAGAGTGAGTATGAGAAAGCTAAGCTTGACATTGAGAAGTTTTCTTACGCTTCCAAAGCAATGGACTCTTTGCTTAAAGCTCAAGTTCATGATAAGATCAAGAGTGGTATAGGATACAATGCAACACCTCCACCTTATAACAATAATTATATCCCTCCCTCTTCAGATCTCTTAGAAAACCAAAATAAGAAGGACTTACCTATAGGAGCAACAGAAGTAGATCCTATAGATAGTGTGGTGGTTGAAGAAGAGAATGAGAAAGAGAATTCTGAGAATAAGAATGCAGAAGAGATTCCTGTAGAAAATCATATTCTTACCAATGAAGGGGAAGGTAAACCATTCATCAAGAGTGAAAAGGTGGAAAGCTCAAAGAGAGAAAAGGGAAAGGTACAGGGAGTCCACTATATGCAGACCACAGTTGTGAATCCCTGTACATGTAAACAACATTAACCCCAAAAACATGATAAAACAAGGGGTAATCAAAGAAACTGGAATAATCAGTGGGCACAAAAACAAGGGGTTGATCTGAGTAAAATAAATAGACCAAAACCTTGTTTTATTTGTGGAAAGCTTAACCATATTGCCAAATACTGTTATTTCAATCCTATGAACCAGAGGATAAATTTTCAAACACATATACAAAATCCTGTTGGTTATAGGAATCAAAGAAGGAATCATATGGTTGAAAATGTAAAAAGAGCACCTTTAAAAGCTCATGTTCAAAACAAGTTTGCAAAATCAAAGAAAAATACTCCAAATAAGCCAAGGAGTACATTAAAGACAAAGAAAGCAAACAACTTTGTTCAGGTATGGGTTCCAAAAATAAAGAAAGCTGTTAGTACTGCTACTTCAAATAGTACTGCTGATAGAAATAATGCTGCTGTAAGCAATACTACTGCTAACTTAGATAATACTGCTAACAAAGTTAGTACTGCTGATTCAATTAGTACTGTTTCCAGTGTTAGTACTGCAAGACCTATTATCCTGACAAAATACTCAAGCCATAAGATTCCCCAGTCTGAAAAGCTCATCAAAACTGATTATGAATATGTTGATGAAAATGGAAAACCCAAGACCACTTTGGCTGGGGTTCCTATTAAAAACTAACTGTTCCACTTTATGTGCAGGGCAACCAACAGCAAAAAGGGAAGAGCATTTGGCATGTTGATAGTGGTTGCTCTAGGCACATGATATGCAACAAGTCTTGCCTACAAAACTTCAAAAGAATTGATGGAGGACATGTTGCATTTGGTGATAATCCTTCTGGAGGAAAGATTAGTGCAAATGGTAATGTGTCAAAGGGTAAGATGACCTTTGGGGATGTATACTATGTTGAGCAATTGAGATACAACCTGTTAAGTGTATCACAGGTTTTTGACAAGAAACATAGTAGATTGTTTACTGATACTGAATGTATTATCCTTGCTAAAGGGTTCAAGGTAGTTGATGAAAGTATATGATACTACTGAGAACACCAAGAAAGGACAATGTTTATTGCTTGGATTTAGAGAATGTATCTAATGATTCATCATTTAATTGTCTATTTTCAAAAGCTTCTGTTGATGAATCATCTCTTTGGTACAGAAGGATGTGTCACATGAACTTTAAAACAATGAATAATCTTGTGAAAAACAACCTGGTAAGGGTTTGCCACAAAAGGTATTTTCATGTGATGATCATTGTGTTGCTTGTCTTAAAGGCAAACATCACAAATCTTCTCATAAGTCCAAAGAGGTAAATACAATATCTACACCTCTTCAATTAGTGCATATGGATCTGTTTGGTCCTACTAATGTGATGAGTATTGGCAAGAAATCTTACTGCTTAGTTATTGTTGATGATTTCTCTAGATTCATTTGGGTCTATTTTCTGAGGACAAAGGATGAGACAAATGGACTGATCAAATCCTTTATTCTCAGAGTTGAAAACCAAACAAATCAAAGAGTTAAAATCATCAGATCTGATAATGGGACTGAATTCAAAAACCATGATCTAAACAGCTTCTGTGAGGAAAAAGGTATTGAGAGACAATACAGTGCTCCTAGGACCCCTCAACAGAATGGAGTTGCTGAGAGGAGAAATAGGACACTGATTGAAGCTGCAAGATCCCTGTTGGCAGATTCAAAACTGCCAGTTACATTTTGGGCAGAAGCAGTTAATACTGCTTGTTATGTTCAAAACAGGGTTCTAATAGTTAAATCTCAAGGCAAGACACCATATGAGCTTTTTAACAAGAAGAAACCTTTTATTGGATTTTTCAAACCATTTGGGTGTCCTTACACAATTCTGAATACCAAAACTCACTTAGGCAAGTTTGATAGCAAAGCAGATGATGGATTTCTGGTTGGTTAATCATCCCAAAGTAAGGCTTACAGAGTATTTAATACCTCTTCTAGAATAATTGAGGAAAGTGACAATGTCAAATGCAATGAGAGCACACCAAATAAACTTGGTACAGGCCCTGATTGGCTTTTTTTACATTGATTCACTAACTAATTCTTTGGGTTTCAGTTATGAGAATAATGCAGGAACAGGGACAGAATCAGTACAAGACAAAAGACAAGAGTTTGTGCTATTCCCAATCCCTACAGCAGATCCTATTGAACTCTGTGTTCAAGAGAAGAAAGATGCTTCAGCTTCAAAGGATACTGAAACTGCTCAGAATGAAGAGGAGAGAGGTGAAAAGGAGGATCAACTTTTGACTTCAGAACATCTAGAACCTGAGATGCCTGCATTGGCAGAAGATGATACTGATGATGAGAACTCCTCAGTGTTTGGTGGCAGCTCTCCTGAAAAGAATGACTCTAATCTGGATGCAGAGATTAATGAAAAGGCTATTCATCAAACAAAAGTGCATAAAGATCATCCTCCTCAATTAGTGATTGGTGATATCAACTCTCCAATCATCACAAGGAACTAGAGTAAGTTGGGAGGATTAAAAGACATACAATCAGGCTTACTATCTTGCTTTCTATCTCAGGTTGAGCCCAAAAAGGCACATGATGCAATGAAAGATCCAAGCTGGATAGAAGCAATGCAAGAGGAGCTGCTGCAGTTTGTACTGCAAAATGTATGGGATTTGGTAGAACTGCCTAAAGGACACAGAGCTATAGGGACAAAATGGATTTTCAGAAACATGAAGGATGAGAGAGGGATAGTGATCAAGAACAAGGCTAGATTGGTAGCACAGGGGTACACTCAAGAAGAAGGAATTGATTATGAAGAGGTTTTTGCACCAGTGGCTAGGATTGAGGCAATTAGGCTGTTTTTAGCCTATGCTTCTTTCATAAAGTTCAAAGTCTACCAAATGGATGTGAAAAGTGCTTTTCTATAAGGCAAAATTGAAGAAGAAGTATATGTCTGTCAGCCTCCAGGGTTTGAAAATCCCAAGTACCCTGACAGAGTATACAAATTGAAGAAAGCACTGTATGGACTACATCAAGCACCAAGAGCTTGGTATGACACTTTGTCTACCTATCTCTTGGAAAATGGTTTTGAGAGAGGGATCATTGACAAGACTCTGTTCATTCAAAGGAAGAAGAAGGACATCCTGTTAGTGCAAATCTATGTGGATGACATCATCTTTGGATCCACAAAAGATCAATTGTGCAGAGATTTTGAAGAGTTAATGCATAAGAGATTCAAGATGAGTTCTATGTGTGAACTTACTTTCTTCCTTGGGCTACAGGTTAAGCAGAAACAAGATGGAATCTTCATAAGCCAAACCAAGTATGTGCAGGATATTTTAACCAAGTTTGGGTTCTCAGACTCTAAGCCTGCAAGCACACTCATGGAGACACACAAACAAATAACTGCAGATCTTGAGGGGGAGGATGTGGATGTTCATTATTACAGATCCATGATTGGCTCTCTCAAGTATCTCACAGCTTCTAGACCAGATATCATGTTCCCTATTTGTGTGTGTGCAAGATTTCAAGTTAGGCCAAAGCAATCACATTTTAAAGCAGTCAAGAGGATATTCAGATATCTCAAAGGTCAACCCAGATTAGGACTTTGGTATCCTCATGACTCACCATTTGACCTACTTGCATATTCAGATAGTGATTTGGGTGGAGCTAACTTGGATAGAAAGTCTACAACTGGAGGATGTCAGTTTTTGGGTGCAAGACTAGTATCATGGCAGTGTAAGAAGCAAACCACAGTGTCCACTTCAATAATAGAAGCATAATACATAGCTGCTGCAAGCTACTGCTCACAAGTGCTATGGATTCAGAATCAAATGATGGACTATGGTATGATATTTCTTGACACTCCTATTTTCATAGACAACAGCAGTGCTATTAGCATTGTTAATAATCCTGTCAAGCATTCAAAAACAAAGCATATAGAAATAAGGTACCATTTTATCAGAGACTGGAAGGAGAAGAAACTAATTCAAGTTCAGAAAATACACACAAGTAACCAGTTTGCTGATCTATTCACAAAAGCTTTTGATGTGGGTAGATTCACATTCTTGGTCACAAGTGTGGGCATGATGAACAATGAATAAGTATATTCTCATTATCTTTATGTACCTATATAGATTCCTCCTTAGTTACTTTCATTAAATTGGTGCTATTAACCCCTGTGTGTTTAAGTGTTTCAGATTGTTTGGAGTAGATACTTGGTACTTCTCGTTCAGTTAATAAGGCTCACTGCATTACTCATAATAATAGTTCAAAAATGGTTAAGTATGGTTACTACTGCTAGGTGGTTTATACTGCCATTGAAAAGTTACTACTGCTTGCCTTATTTATACTGCTAATCATTGTTACTACTGCTGGTTCATGTTAATACTGCTAGTCTGTGTTAGTACTACTAGTCTGTGTTAATACTGCTAGTCTGTGTTAATACTTCTAGTATGTGTTAGTACTGCTAGTATGTGTTACTACTGCTGTTATGAGTTAATACTGCGAGTTCGTTAATACTGCTAAGGTAATTAGTACTGCTTCTAACGTACTCCTTTCACCTATAAATACCCTGTGTGACCGCCAAAATTACAAACGACTCTTTGAATTTCCTACTAGTGTACTCTCTCTCTCTTGTTCTCTTGAATTCTCTCTTACCAGTGCATAACCCTAGCTTCGACCAATAGCTCAAAAAGATGGCTGAACTGATGTTTGTCGATGAACACAATGAATTGGCAATGCTACTCAAACCAAAGCAAGCAGAGGGATTCCATCAGATTGTGGATTTCCTAAGATCCTCACACATAGCCCACGCATTAACTGTCAATCCCACAATCTGTGTGGAACACCAAAGGCAGTTTTGGGACAATGCTGCTATTCATACTGAAGATGACAATCAGGTCATCCAAACAAGGGTGTGTGAAAAACCCCTGACAATCACAGAAGGAGCTATTCGCATTCATCTACAACTAGATGATGCCTCAGGTATAAGCTCTTTACCCAAGGAAGATCTCTTCCAAGCTCTTAGTAATATGGGGTATAAAGGTCCCACTGATGTCTTCAAATTTTTCAAGAACTGATTCTCACCACAGTGGAGATTCTTTGTTCATACCCTTCAGCACTGTATTTCAAGGAAAACAACTGGCTGGAGTGAGTTCAGCAGTACCATTGCTTATGCTATGGTCTGCTTAGCAACCTCCAGGAAGTTCAATTTTTCACAAATGATCTTCAATGACTTACTGTCAAACCTGGATACCAAAACAAAATCCTTTTATATGTATCCCAGGTTTGTGCAAGATTTACTGAATAAAGAATTGACAGATTTACCTCATTTTAATGAGGTATATGTACCAAAGATCCCGAAAGGGAAGGTGTTTTCTAATATGAGGAGGCCTAGTAAGGACTTCTCAGGTATTGACACACCATTGTTCTCTACAATGATGGGTGTGTCTCCTTCCCATGGTGAGGCATCAGTGTCAAAGCCCTCATCTGACAACCAAACTGATGACCTACCAACACCACTCATTTCTATTAACATCCCTCAGTCCCTTCTTAAAAAGCCAACATCACCCATCACTCACACTTCTATAAGGAAAAAGGTAAAGAAGGTTCCTTCCCTTCTTGTACCTTCACCCCCACAACCTTCAAGCCCTCTAATGGAGCATTCTCCATTAGAGAATATCCAAAGGGAAACCACAGGGGTGTCTCCCAACCCCAAGAAGGTCCTCAATAAGGAGAAGGAAGAGCATATGGGCTGTAAGGCTCACACTACTGACTTTGCACAAAGTGCAGGGCAGGACAGTGTGAACATATCTAAGACCTTCCCCATGGAAAATTTGGGTGAGCAATCATCCAAAGGTCCCAGGTGCCAAGAAACCAAGGGGGTAGAGGGTGCTTCTGCTAGGCAGAAGACCTCTACTACTAAAAGATCCAAGGATCCTTCAAGGGTGGTAAACACACCCAAAGGAGGTGAGGAAAGATATAACTACCAGGATTTGATTGATACTATGGGAAACATTAATCTTGATGTCATCAAGCAAGGCTCAGATATAGAGGGGATGAAATTGGTAATTCTGTCTCAACAAGTGTAGATTACCAAATTGAAGAAGATGGTGATGAAGTTGATACAGAAAAAGAAAAGAAAGCAATATGTCTTGAAGAAGAGGGGAGATGCTTTCAACAAGGGGGAGAAACAAGATGAAGGGGAGAAACACAGTTCTATTGGTATGGAAGCTCAGTTTCAGGGGGAGTTGAATAAGGAAACATAAAATAGGAAAGAAGCAGAAACTGAGAAAGAAGCAAAAACAGAACCAGCAGCAGAAACATCATTGTCCAGAGAGGAAATGGAGATTGCAGAAACCTTGGTCAAAGCTAAGAATGACACTCCCAAAGCCACTCAAAAGGCTAAGGGAGTAATAATCAAAGAAGGAGGTTTAGAAAAGAAAAAAAGAGGTCAGCATGGAGGATGCAAAGAAGAAGGGAAAGGAGAAGATGGTTGAAACTGATCAACCTTTAAAGAAAAAGAATCAGATAGAGTTAGATGAAGAAGTGGCCAAACAGCTTCAAGCAGAGTTGGCAAAGGAAGAAGAAATACAATCCGCCAAAGACAGAGAGCTTGCACTGGATATGGCTAAAAAGCTAAATGAAGAATAACAAAAGAGTTTGAAGGATGCAGCTGCTGCCAAGATAGTTACAAAGAAGGCTTCAAGGCAAAGGCTGACATTAAAGCAAAGACAAAGACAACCCTCAAAGACCTTCATGGCTAATCAAGAAAGGAGGAAAATGATAAACTTTCTGAAAGGAACTCTTGGAGTTCCTGAAGGAATGTTTACTAACATGGCCTATGGTAGGATAGAGGAGTTGTATACAAAGGAGATGTCAAATCTGAAAGGGGACTCCACTCAAAGGGAAGAAGCTGAAAGGAGGATGAAAGAGAGGCATGATCTCAACATACAACAACCCTTCCCTTAAAGTGAAGAAGGCACTCCTATCAAGGAAAAGAAAGAAGAAAAGAAAGAAGAGACTTTGGCTCAGCAAATTGGAGTCATCAAAAGAAAGAAATCCATTGCCACCAAGCCAAGGGCAAGATTTGAAGAAGAAAGAGCAGAAACAGAAGCAAAGTCTAATGTTACACCTTCAGCATAACCTGATCAGACTCCAGAGCAGTCCAATCAGCAACCAAATGAGCAGTTTGACTTGTACATGACTGTGACAGATAAGGATCCTGTACAAGCTGATCCAATTTCTGTCCAAGCCCCTGAGATTATCTTTTGGGACATCCTGGAAGATCAAAGGAAGAAATATTTCAGGATTAAAAGGATGGGAGATCAGTATGAGGTTTACTCTACTTGGGGAAAAATCATCAGAAGTTGTTCCAGATCCGATTTAGAAGAAATGTTCAAAGTTGGAATGAGCCTGTATGAAATGGTTTTGACAGGAGAAGAAAGGAGCTTAATCAGATTAGCCTTGGAGTACTTATGCATGATGTTTGATCCCAGCAAAGTTCAACATGTGATCAGATATTTGCATCTGAAGAATAAATTCCAAAGAATAGAAAATTGGATGTTATTTGAAAGATGTGGAGTATATGTCATCACTGTAGACAGAGCCTATCATGAGTACTACCTGGTGGATAAGATATAGGATCACATCAAGGATAAACTTCAAGCAATGTTGAATGCTAAGTTGACATGTTCAAAGGATTCAGAAATGGCCAGGATAGTAGTCGGAAGAATCATCAATCAAAGTCTGGGACTGGATCCAAATTTGGGCAACTAAACTGAAGTGTTGAAAGCATCATGAAGACCATATCATGAAGAACTTAACTTATCTTTCTGAAAAGTTAAGTGAGGGGGAGATTGTTGGGTCTGAATATGCTAAGTATGGTTTATGCTGCTGATTAATGTTGCTATGTAATTACTACTGCCAGACTATCAAGATTACTACTGCTAGTAGAATTAATACTGCTTGAAGAGTTAGTGCTGCTACTTGAATAGTTAGTACTGCTTGGAGAGTTAGTACTGCTAGTAGTTAGTACTGCTGAAGATTAATACTGCTGAAGATGGTTAATACTTCTGAAGATAATTAGTGCTGCTTCTAAAGATAAAGATGATTTGGAGATAAAGACAAGCTGAAGATAATTATGGTATTGATGCTGAAGATCAATTGTATTTTGATAATTATCTTGTATTCAGTTTTGTATATATAGTATAGTAGTCTTTGATAGATAAATAATTCATTTATACGTTTTGTTTTAGAGAGAATTAACCGCAAGACTAGTTTAGATCCTTTCTATAGAGAAGTATAGAACGTTTGTTGAGCCTGTTCAACAGATTGAGGTTTTGTGTGTAATCATCAAGTTGAATCAATATAAACTTGTGATTTGAGTTTGATATACTGTTTCATTGATTGTTAGTGTTAAAGTGTTTTTCCGCAACTTCTTTAGCATTGTTTCTGAATGTGTATGAATTAAATTCTTGTTTGAATTTCGATCCTGACACCTTTTCAGCTTTCAGAGCAGCAATGGCTTTTTCACGTTCAGTGCTGATGATTTCATTTACCATTACTTGATCTTTCAAGCTTTCCTCTAAAAGAGTTAGTTCTCTAATCCTTAAATGGCATTTTTCTAGCTGTTCAGTTAAGTCAATATTTTTGTTTTCAGCTAAGGTTTTGCCATTCAGTGTATTGTACAAGTCAATCTTCAACATATTAACCGCACGACTTCTCTCAGCTTCAGAGAGAGTAGGATTGGTAGAGATTGATACCTAAGAGGAGATGTAGCTCATGGATGTTCCAACTGGTTCTTCCATTTCTTCTTTAATCTCATCCATAAGGCAGAGATTAGCAGCTTCTTCTTCATCAGAACTTGATTCTTCTGACTCAGCCCAGTCATGCTCTTTAGCGATAAGACCCTTACCTTTTCGCTTGAAGCCTTTTAGCTTCTGATATTTTTCTTTCAACTTGAGGTATTTGCAATCAATGGATTTCCTGGATGTGGAAGATTTGAAGACTTTCTTTGACCTGCATTCGTTGGAAAAATGGCCAACTTTCTCGCTGTTATAGCAAGTACCAGTAGCCTTATCAACAAGGGTTGACATAGCTTGTCAGATAGGGAGAGAGGCTTATTTTTTCTGAAATTGCTCTTTCTTGCAAATTTCATAAAAGAGTTTGTCCATAGTGCTAGAGATTCATCAAACTCTGAAAGGTTAGTGTCTGATGGACTCTCTGAGTCAGAATCTAACTCAGTGATAGTAAGAGTAGATTGCTGAGATGGGACAATCTCCGAAGAGACTAGAGCAACATGGGTGCTTTTGGAGTCTTTAGAATCTTTAACAAGATTATTTTCAGCAGATTTGATTGCTTATAATTGAGCAAGATCCCATATAGAGTACTAAGAGAGAGATGATTTAAGTCTTTGGTCAGCTTGAGACACATTGAATAGCTGTCCCAGCCTTCAGGAAGACATTCCAAGAATTTAGTTAGGACCTCAGAGTTAGAATAGGTCCTACAAACAGTCCTTAGATCAATGATTAAGTAGTTAAATCTTTGGTGAACATCAGATAGAGACTAATTCTTACCACATATGAAACTTTCATATTGTCTTACCAAGTTGATCATTCGGGTTTCTTGGATTTCAGTGGTACCTTCATACTGAACACATATAGTGTCCCATATGTCTTTAGCAGTTTTTAGGTGCATGATGGAATGAAAAGCCTCATCAGGCAAGGCCATAGAGATAATGGTTTTTGCCTTTGCATCTAATCCTACTTTCTTCTTATCTTCGTCATTCCATTGTCTGATTTATTTTGGAGCATATCATTCAGGCATAACAGGAGTGGTTGCAGTGGCAGGGACTGCGACTATAATCATAAATGGTTCATATGGACCATTTGCCACATATTCAGGTATAGTAGGATCTACACCTTCTAGAAATAACATCATTTAATTTTTCCAGAGAGCAAAGTTGTCTCTGCTAAATTGAGGAGGTTTAGAGAGTGAACCATTATCATAATAATTTGAGTTTGTGTTTAATGCCATTGTTGAGAATAGCAAGGAAGAGAATAAAGCAAGATCTTGTTTATGAGATTAAATAATCTGCTCTAATATCACTTGTTGGTCCCGAAGGTGCTAAACAAGTTTGTAGAGGGGGGAGGGGTTGAATACAAACACAAATTTTCAGTTTAATAAATTGTTTATTGGAGAATCAAATCACAATTTACAGTTTGTTGCATAACAAGATTAAGTAAAACATAATCTAAACAAACTAGAGAATCACATAGTTGTTTGCACTAAGAATTGGAGAAGAAAGGTTGAGGAAATATAGAAATCAAGGGTTTCTATGTTCCGTTCACTAAGAGATAGAGAGAAGGTTACTCATTAGATAGAGTTTCAACCATTTTATTTATACCCTATGCATTAAATGCATGACAAAGTACTTTACATGTGTCACCCTTTGGTTGGTTGCATGCCTCTGACTTTTGGCGACATGCTTTTGGCCTAGTGGTGAATAGTGTAGTCTTCAGAGTTGTTGTACGATTTGTTGCAGAGGTATGTCTTTTCTGACAGTTGTACTTTGTGTGCAAGGATAAGACAAAAGAAACTGGGAGCATAAACTTTGTGATCATGAATCGCTGAATATCTCTTCCTTCAGTGAATTCCAAGGAAGTTCAGTGATCGATGAAGATTTTCTTTAGAGTTCTTTGTGTGTTGTAGACTTGTCTTCGTTTCAATGATGTTCGCATCAGATCATGAGTAGACTTGTTGATTGTTCAGAAACTTTGTCTTCGAGTCAGCGGTGAACATCTTTGTCGTGAAACTTGTCTTCGGGGATTACATATAACAAATTATAAAGAAATTATCAGCGATACTGAAGAAACTCAGTATGTAGTCACTGATGGTGAGACAGTAATACATACAGATGTTAAATGTAATTTTCACTAAGTATTTTAAAGGGTCATTATCAAATCACTGAGAGAGTTTGGATCAACAACACCCCTAAGTGAGAGGCATATGATCAAGATCATTGGTTGTCTTGATACAAGTACAGATGGTCTCCCAAAAGTCGGGAAGACCATCCATGAACTTGCATATGACTTCCTCATTGTGATATACTCGTGTTGGATCCCAAATTCGTCTTTAGATGATTAAACATGCAGTTATATAGAATTAAAGCGGAAGCAAATATTGTTTAAACCATGTTTTAGATTCGTATGCAAAGTAAAGAAGATATATGTTAGCTTCAATAGTCATTCATAGAAGTATTGAAAAATGGGCTAAGTACAAGAACCACAGAAGACATCTGTCGCATACACCAAGACTCTCCAGAAGCACTGATCAAAGCCTCTGTCGACTACTGTCCGAGAAGAACTTATCCTGAAGATCATCATCAGACCACAGAGCCTCTGTGATACTTCACAGAGCCTTTGTGTAATCAACTTCTGGAAGTAGAAGACTTATGCAATTTCACGAAGACACCAGATCATGTGCCTCTTACGTGCCCCTGCTATACGAAGATTCTCAAGATCAATTCATATACACACGATGGATTACTTTCCAAGTGTCATTCTTTTTATGGATGACAACCTTTGTCTTGTACTATTGTGTGCTCCATGTTTTGTATAAGTAGGGAGCATATTCTACCTTTGTTGGTACAACCACAATTTCATATACGCCTTATCTTAGAGAGAGAAATCTGTTGAGAGCTTTTACACACACTAGTGTGTGTTGGTGTATTATACAAGTTTATGAAGATAATCTGTTGAGCATTTCATTCCTATTGTTTACTATTATCTTTGTTACTTGTGTGGGTGTTTCAACCAAATATTTCAAACCTTTGTATGCACTAAAACGCTTTCGCACTCCATAAACTTTTCTTTCATATTTGGTCTTATCATTGTTGAGCAAACTGGGTTCCAACAATTGGTATCAGAGCAAACTTTGATGTTCAATATCAAAGGATCATCTCTACAATGATTCCAATATATTTGGTAGAATACTTGAACTTATTTTAGTTTTGTTCTTCATTCCTAAAGAACTGTCCCTGTTTTTGTGTTATTTTCAACTAGTTTGGATTTGATACATTTATAGGAGTTGTTTCTTATTTAGAAATCATTCAAGTGTGCGTTGCAGATAAAATAAAACTCTTTTCTTCCTAGTTTAAGCCTAATCTCTTTTTCCATCTTGTCCTCAAAACCACTTATTTTATTCTTCACTACTTGTACTCTGTTTTTCTCTGAAAAACTCCTTCACTTTTAAAATGGCAAATGCAACAAACTTCTTCACTGCTAGATCCCAATCCAAACCTTCTACTCTATTGAGGGACGGATATCCTCAATGGAAGATCCGTACGATCCATTTCCTGGAGGGGTAGACAAAGAATTTGTTGAATATATCCACAATCCACCATATGTGCTAATGGTTATTGTTCCAAGGGTACCTGCAACTACAACCACCCCTGAGGTTCCCGAGTACCAAAAAACCAAAGCCCATCATTGAATGAGGCACTCAAGACTAGGAAAAATATGAGTTAGAAAAGAAAGCGAAATGGTTACTCTTCATGAATATCCCAAATGATCTATTTCAGTATCTTGATGCATCTGATTCTGCCCAAGATTTGTGGGTAGAGCTCGAGAAGCAATTAGATGGTGGAGCAAAGACCCAAAAGAACAGAAGAGCACAGTGCATAAATGAATATTATGCATTCAAAGATCTACCATCTGAATCACTACAGAGCACATATGACAGGTTCAACTCCCTGATCAATAAATGCTAGAAGTTTGGTATCCACAGAACCTCTGAAGAGAATAATGTTGTTTTTCTCAAGAGTCTGAATGATGAGTGGCTTCAGTTATCCATGTCTTTGCAAACAACTCAAGATCTAGACACATGGACTTTAACTGATCTCTTCGGCACTCTGGCTTCCCAAGAAAGCTACGTAGTCCAGACCAAATCCCAAATGGGTGGACCTCTGACACTCATAGGAAAGGCCGTAGAGGGTCAAAAGAAGCCACAGAAGGAAAAATCTCTAGAAGACGGTTCAAAGAAGAAGAAGATGAAGGAAGTGTTAATGGCTGACAGTGAGGAAGAAGAAGGATCTGATGAATATGAGGTGAGTATGGCTTCGATAGAGAAGTCCCTAGCTTTAGTCACTAAGGAGTTCAATCGTGGACTCAAGAAAAAGCCTGCATTCCACAGAGGGATGGAAGAGAGAGAAGGAAAAGGTGGTCGATTCCAAGGTCACGGGTCACAAATGGACAGAGCCTACCATGTCACAAAGGGAAGAATATTTTGATCAACAGAGAGTGTTTGACCAGAGAAGCAATGAGAAGAGGATGGGTGAATACCAACAGTGACCGGTCGAGTATCCCAGAGGGGTGCACAGAAAAACGACCAAAGAGGAGCTGAGAAAGCAATGGCCACAACTACACACAACAATAGGTGCTTCAAATGTGGCAAACCCGAACTTTTTGCCGCAGAATTCTGAAGCCATCCCCACAAGGGCCATCTTGTTCGAGACTCTGCTTTCTACAAAAAGAAAGCTGAGTGTTATGCTAAAAAAATCATTGATGGCAGAACAGGACAATTGGATCTCTGACGAATCATCCGATGAAGGGGATAGGAATGAGTTATTCTATGGTATGGCAGAGCTTAATAACTCAGAAGCTGACAATGAGGTATCCACTTCTAATACTTGCTCAAATGAAACTAAGATCAAATTTCTTAAACTTACAGAGGAATTCCATGCATTTGAAAAGACATCTTTTGATTTACAAAAGAAACTTGGCTTTTATGAGAGAGAAGACATACTTCTTACTCAAGAAAAGGACAAAATTTTCCTAGAAAAGAGAAGTCTTGAAACCCAACACTTCACAGAGTTGAAATCTTTGAAAGAAAAAGTTATTTTCCTTGATCTTGCTTTGAAAAACAAAATCAAAGAGCTTAAAGATTATGAGAGTGACAGAATGAACATCTTAGCTCTCAAAAACTTTTTTCAAAAAGAAAGAGAAGTCCTCCATCAAGCCTCGCTCGACAGAGATCTTCTAATTAGAAGTATCAGGATGCACAGAAGGTGCATGAAAAAGTGAACACCCAAGTTGGCCGAAGAGGAATTGGGTTCTGTGACATAGATCCCTACACTAGAAACAAAAAATAAACAATCTTTATCCTCTATTTTTGGCCCTGGGAAAACTCAAAAATCAGGTTTCCTAACTTAAGTTATGTATTAAAGAGGTGAAAAACCACTAGAGAACTGTATGAGAGGAGTCCATTGAAGATGACAAATGTTTGGTATCAAAACAGAGATTTTCCATCTTCAACCTCTGTCAAAAGAGAATCTAAACCAAAGAAATATCTGAAAACCAAGATTAGATAGGACTCTTCAAATTTGGTTATCCAGAAACTCAAGCTCATGTGGCCTTTGTGTGCAAGATAATCCCTGAAAAGGAATTGTCCTCTGAGGCACCTGAGTTTATTCACTCTTGTACAAAAGGAAACATCTGAAAAACAAAATTTTTCAATAATCATGATATAGCCTCTGTCATGCAAGAAATCTTTGAACATGATTTGATGGAAGTTTTTAGAGTTCCTGAAATTATCCCATGCATTTCAAAAGATTTACCTACTTTATTAGACAATAATGGAAAAGATTGTGGTACATATACAGTAAGTCATGCCTCTGTCAACAGAGACTTTTTTGATTCAGACTCAGAGCCTGAGGATGATTCAACCTCTGTCGTCTCAAAGACTGGTTCTATCGAACCAGATATAGTGCCTTGCAAACTAGATGGATTTACATTACCCTCTGGCATCTGGCATTCTTAATAGAACTATTCCTCCCAAGGAAAACTCTACAAGGATCCCTGTCTTCCCTGACATCCTAGATATTTTTTTACAAGCCAAAACTTCTCGTGAGATTGAAAAACTGAACAAACAAAAGGAGATGTCATCTCAGAATCCAAAAGCTCTGAGACCTTCAAAGCCAAATCAAGATAAATACACTTGGCAACAAAGTAGAAATGGATTAATAATGACAAATCTTTTGCATATGTGGCAGTGAAACCATGAGTGGGTTACCACAAAAGGTGGGTACAACCTAAGACTCATTCGGAGAGGAGTTTTAATAAAAATAAATCTAGCCTTGATAGGTCATTATGTAAAAAGAAGTCTGATGCTAGGAGAGATTGTCATAAAAAATCATCTATACTCATCTTTCATCAATACAATGAAAAATTTAAGCAATTTATTTCAAATGTTCATTATTGTGATTGTTTCAAACTCATGCATCAATATATCAACAATTTTTTGGTCCACACTGTTTCGTCTCAAGAGTCAAAGAGAAGAATGCCAAATTCAAGGGTCAGAAGAAATGAAATGGTTCTTCTATTAAAGAAGTTAAAATCCAACCTAAGGATGCTAAGGCAACCTTAAAGACTCCTAACAAGAATGGACCCATTTGGAAATGAGTACCTAAATCTCCTTAATCTGTGCAGTAGAAGCAGCATCTGCCTATATGGTACCTAGACTCCGGGTGCTTTAGGCACATGACTGGCCACAGAAGGTTACTCTTCTCATATAAAGAAAAATCTGGAGGAGGTTCTGTAACCTTTGGAGATAACAAGAAAGGACAAATCAAAGGCTACGGAGTCATAGCCAAGGAGGATATTGATGTTTGAAAAGTTGCATATGTGGATGGCCTTAAGAATAACCTACTGAGTGTAAGCCAACTCTGTGATAATGGATTTGATGTCATGTTCAAAAAGAAATATTTCTCTCTGCTAAGTGAAGAAACAGGCGCAGAGCTTCTATGTGCTGACAGAAGAGGTGATATATCCCTCATGAACTTCAAAGCAACAAACAAAGATGAAAAACTTTGTCTTGTTTCCAGCAAAAATGAAGAAGCTTAGCTCTGTCATAACAAGTTTCTCATTTAAATTTCCATACCCTTGACAAACTTGTTAAGCTGAATCTGGTGAGTGGTCTTCCAAACATGAAATTCTATAGAGACCATCTATGCTCTGCTTGTGAAATGGGTAAAATCAAATGTGAATTTTCCATATTCAAGCTTTATCACAAATTAATCAACACACAATAATATAGAAATCATCTTCATTAATAGATCAAGATTACAATAATTTATTTCATTTGACACTCTGAGCCATATACCTCTTTGATATTTTCTCTCTCTAGAAATATACAGCTCTCTCTCAAATGTGTGCGTGTCTTTTTCTAGTTTTGTGTTCTGTTCAAACTACAAAGACACAACCTATTTATACCAAGTCAATCTAGTTGACTTTTACAAATCAAAACATATAAGGAAAGGCAAACACACTTGACTTTAACAATATTTACACAATTGACCCTTTTAATCTTGAATACAACATTTTGACTCAACAATTTCCCCCTTTGGGTTCAAGATTAAAGAAAATTTGACACGAATCTTTAGGTATTCTTTCTCTTGAAAATTCTTCAGCTTTGTATCTTTCAGAACTTTGAAGCTTTCAAATCTTCATCACTTGAACAAACATTCTTAAACTCCCTTTTTGTCTTTTCAACAAACTTTATTTCTTCAAAACTTGACGTCTTTTTCTATCTCTGCTTTTGGTAAAAATATGTATTTGCAGCTTTGTATCTCTTTAAGTCTTTGAAAATTTCTCCCCCAAAACTTTAAAAACTTATAACATCTCCCTTTTTGTATCTTTGTATCTGACTTGAAATTGAAAGCATCAGAATTATCTCACCCTTTTTGACTTTCACTCTGACTTTATGTTAAGTCAAGATTGTATTCAAGATTAAATGAGGGGTCAAATATGTAAAGTTGTAAATGTGTAAGTAGTTTTGTTGTAATAGTGTTGATTTTCAAAGTGTTTGACTTTGACTTTAGCTTAGTGAGAGGTCTTGTTGACCACATATAAATAGTAGGTTGTCTTTGTAATTAGAGAGTACGTACATAATAGAGTAGACTCAGAGAGAACATACACGCACATACGAATTGTATTATGAGAAATAGGTATATGGCACTGTGAGATATTTGGCACTAAGAAATCATTGTAATTGTTGTTCTATCAATCAAAGAATGATTTCTACTAAATCAGTATGTGTGTATAGAGCTTGGATTGGATTTTCAATTGGTAATAGAGCCTGATTCGAAGAAAATCAACCAAATGTCGAACTCGCACCCTGTCAACTGTGTTTGATTGATTTTGTGATTTTTGTACTGTAATTTTTTGATATTTCGATTGTTTAGTGATTAATTGTTGTTCTAGATGTTCTTTGTATAGATCGTTGACACTATTCCACTGTGTTTTGGATTCGATTTGATGTTTTTGTGTTTTTTGAACATTTTGAGTTCCAGGAACTGTATCAAAATCAAAATGTACTTTTGAGTCGATTTGATTGTAATTCATCGATTATATCCTGTTCTACTTGTATTTTTTAACAAATTGGTGGATTTGCAGAACATAATTCGATGGATTGATTGGTTTTTTAGTCGATCTAAGTGTTTTTTGGACGAAAAGTGAAGAACTCGCAAGATCTAAAATTTTCGCATGATCATGGAGAAATTCGCATCACTCTTGAAGTTTTGAGAAAGTTAAGTGAGAAATTCGCATGGTGTTGTGTACGAGAAGTGAAGTTTTCGCATCGGTCTACATGCGAAAAGAAGAAATTCGCGTCGTGAGTCATACGAAAAGCGAAGATCTGAAATTCTAAGGACAAAACTCGCATCTTGAAGGATATGAATTTAAATAATTCGCATCGCATTGTATACGAATTCTGAAAAATTCGCATAAGGAAACTGAAATTTTTTCTAAGTATAGAACTCGCATCGATACAAAAAGTTTGAGATCGAAAATTTGGCTAAGTATAGAATCCGCATAAGAAGTGTGCGAAAAGTTTTTCAAGTCAAGAATTCGCATCTCGAAGCATGAGAATAGTTAGAGCTCGCATCTCAAAGCGTGCGAAAAGGAAGAACTCGCATACAGTTGCATGCGAAAAGTGACTTGTCGCATATAAAGGCGTGCGAATTTTAGTTCCTTGTGCGAATTTCAAATTACTTGGCGTGCGAATTTCAAATTACTTGGCATGCGAATTTCGTCCTTGTCTGAATTATGTTGTTGTGTGAATTGTTTAAGATTCTAAGTGGTATGAGGATTTCAGCCTTTGAAAATTTTTGGAGATTTTTTCTGGAAATTTTTTCTGAGTTGTTCATTGTTGATTTTTCGAACTAACGATCATTCCATGTTTTTATTCTACAGATTCTAAGATGTCTAAAGATTCGCTTTCCATAGGGTCTTTGTCCAAACCGCCAGTTCTGTCAATTGGAGAATACCTTCAATGGAAATGCCGGATGACTCAGTTCCTCAACCACAAGAATAGGGATTATATGAAATCAATCATTGAAGGCCCAGTTTACCCTGTTGTTACGGTTCCTGGTCAGCCAACTACGGAAACTTCTCCTGAGATATTAGTCAGATAAGTGCCTAAGCCTTACCAGTATTATAGTGAATGGGAGAAGGTACAAGTAAAGATAGATGAAGAAGATCTCATTTATTTCACTATGGCTCTCCCTAACGACATCTACAACCGTGTAGACAGTCGTGACTCAGCAAAGGATATGTGGGATGAGCTTGAGAGACAATTCCAAGGCATTGACCGTTCAATAAAAGCGAAGCTGAATCAGAGTATCAACGCTTATGAGGGGTTACGAGCAAAGGAGGGTGAAGCATTGGTAGACACCTTCAACAAATTCAATGTAATTTTGAACGATTTGAGACGAAAAGACATGAACAAGTCTGTGTCGGAGATTAACTACGAGTTTATCAAGAATCTCAACCCGGAGTGGAAGAGTTATGCCATTAATCTCCAGATGTCGAAAGATATGGACTTAGAAGATGTGAATGATATCTTTACCACTTTGTCTCAACACGATGATGAAGTAAGGATGCTAAGTGAAGAGAAGAAAATGGTGAAAGAGTCCTTAGCATTACTAGCCGAGAAGAAAGTGGGTAAGTCAAGTTCTGGTTCTGGTTCCGGATCAAAGTCAAAGTTGCCTAAAGCTTACTTGTCCGAGCTACCAAACTCAAGTTTTGAGTCGTCGGTGGAAGAAGTAGAGGTGCATTCTGATGATGATGTTCAAAGGTTTGCGGAGAATCTGGCTTTCATAACCAAACAATTCAACAAAAGATTTGGTAAAAAGAAATACTTTTCAAAGTCAAAGTATGAAGGTCACAAGAAGGATAAGTCTGAGAAGTTTAAGCCCCGATATGAGAAAGGTTATGGAAAGAAAGAAGAGAGGAAGAAAGAGAAGAAGGATGAAAAGATTGATCCACAAAGCAGAATATGTTTTAATTGTGGAAAGTTTGGACACTTTTCTAAAGATTGCAAGTTCAGGAGGATTAAGAACTCAGAGTATAATGCCAAAAAGTCTCTTTTGGTCAAGAAGCAAGAAGAAGGAAAATTTCTTATGGCCGAAGAAGAAAATTGGTTGTGTCAGACTTCTGATGATGAAGAGGCTCATTTTACTCAAGTCTGCATGATGGCCAAGGTTGAAGATTGTGAACAACCTGGTTCTGAAAATTATGACGGTGACTCTGAGGTAAGTGAACAATCTGATAATTCTGATATAGTTCATTCTTTACTTGCTCAAATTTAAAGTATGGAATCTGAATTTAATGTGCTTAAAAGTAACTTAGCCTTGAACGACAGTCAATGATGAATTTTCGTGATGAAAATGCATTGTTGAAAGTTGTAATCGAGGACAAAGAAAAAGAAAAAGATGCTTTGAAAAAAGGAAAAAGCTGAATTGACATCCAAAATCACCGAGCTTGAAAAGGACTTGGTGAATTTGAATTCTGAAAAGGGTGAATTTAAAATAAAATTTGAAGTTTGCTTTCAGGAACGCAATGAGGCATATTGTAAGATTAAGCAACTGGATGATTTAAACTTAAAAAGAGGACCGATTGAACAAACTCTGAATCTTCTCACAAAAAAACTCCAAGATGTTCGTTTTTATAATCCAAAACTGGGGTTAGGTTTGTCTGAAAATGATGTTTTAAAAAGAGCCCCTGAAAGTTTATATAATCTTGATAAATTGGGTTCAACTGTTAAGAAGATTCCAGATATTCGTGACACGTTCGTAAAAGTTGAGACTATTGTATCAGACACTCCACAAAAAGGTAAGGAAGTGATGGATGACGATCAATCGAGTTGTACTGATTCACAATCCAGTTTTAAATCTGTGGGATATAAATATAATTATTTGAACTCAAGCTACAAAACTAGAAAGTTAGAATTTGTAGAATTCGAATCATTATTTTCCACATCTTCTACAAATACTGAATCAGTCAACGAAGATAAGATCTTACTTGACACCGAATGTCAGTATGATTAATATGAATCCGATACTTATATTTGTGACCAGACCATCATTTCTGAATCTATTGCTTCTGAATCTCCAAATGGAGTAAAGGTACAAGAGTCTCCACATGTCACAAATTTTGATAAAAAATCTTAGTTTGTTGAGAATATGTCTGAAGAAATTTTTGAAGAAATGATGAATTCTTCAGATCCTGTCCCTATTTGAACAAAAAGAGTTTGATGATAAAAAACGGAATGTAAGATCAAACCCGAAGTTCGTGACACTTGCAAAACCTACCGTTGTTTATTCATCTTGTTTTGAAAAGCAGCCTAGTGTGTTTGAGAAGGGTGAAACTTCAGGAATTAAGAAAATAAATTCACTCTCTAAGAAATCAACTAACAAAGTTTCTTTTGGATTTTCATATCTTAACGGAAAGGTGAAAGGAGAATGGAGGAGAAAAGTTTGTGCAAATGTTTCTGAAAATTGTAGAAAGGATTGTAGTTTGCCTAGTGATGATAGTTTGTCATGTAATAGTTCTGCGAACAATAAATGTCAAATTTGTTCTAATAATTGTAAAACTTTTGATAAATCGAAAGTCATGACATTTGCTCGAAAGAACTTTATTTGCAATCACTGTGGTAGCAATTCTTTCTCGTTTCACTCCATCGCTCCTAAGACAAAGAATGTCAAAAGGTTTTCCAAGGCTAAATCTTTTTCTGAAGCCTCGACACAACAAATTCATATATTTAAGGATAAGTCAAACAATTTCTCAAAGAAGAAAGATTTTCATAATTTAAATGTGAATATGGTTTGGAAATGATTACCTAAGCTCATATTTGAATGGAGAATTAAAGGTAAGGTTGATGATTTTCAAAAGTTGAAAGATGCTAACAAGAAAGGACCCATATGGATATGGGCAACTAAAGCAAAGTAAGTTTGTTTCTTTTGCAGGCCCGTCATTTATGGTTCATAGATTCTGGATGCTCAAGGCACATGACGGGGTTCAAGCACTTACAACATGATTATCTTGAACAACCTGCTGGAACAGTTGGATTTGCAAATTCTGAGCTAAAAGGTTACATCAGAGGATACAAAATGCTTAAAAACAGTACTGTGACCATTCAGAAGGTTCTTTATGTGGAAGGGCTTGATCACAACCTTTTCAGTACGAGTCAATTTTGTGACAACCTTTACCTAGTCAAGTTTACTATCACACACTGTCATATAGAAGATCCGGACGGTTCTGAGATATTTAAAGTAGAAAGATATGGCAATTTAAATGCAGTTAATTTTCCAACTCTTTCAGCAACTCGATCAGTTTGTTTAATTGCTAAAGCTTCAAAAGAAGAAAGCTGGATTTGGAATCGTCGTATTTCTCACCAAAACTTTAAAGATATAGACACGTTGGCGAGTAAAGGCATTGTGTGTGTCCCACAATAAATGTTCTAATGAAGATTAACAACATGAATTTCAATCCAAATTGTCAAATGATTAATTCCAATTTCACAGTTTACAGATTGTGTACACAGAATGCTCTCTCTCAATATTTCTCTCTCTACAATCAGACTCTCTCTTAGTCCTACGAGTCTACAAACATAAAAGAAACTATTTATATCCCTATCAATTACGAAGACAAAACTAGAAAAATACATTGACTATGACTTGACCTATTACAAAGACTTTGACTTTTGACTTGAAGGTTTGACTTGAAGGTTTGACTTGAAGGTTTGACTATATTATTCCCTAAATTTCAAGTTCTAATCACAGTTTTAATGCAAAGATAATATGAAAACAATTTGGAAAATCAACCTTTTATCAATTCAATTGAAGATTTCGATTACAGTGCTCTGAGAATCTTTCTCTCTCTAGAATCTATGATATGTGTACAACTCTTAGAACTTCTAACCCCTTCTAGTCATATCCCTATTTATACGCACACACAAATTACACAACAAAACACTATACAAGACTTTGACTTTAACTTTTATTACAAATAGACTTTGACTTCTATGCTTGAGAGTTGACTTGAGCTTTGACTTGGTTGACTTTTAGTCTTCAGTTTTCATGATCTTGTATCCAACAAATATATGCACTAACATTCTCCCCCTTTGGATCAAGATCATCTTCAAAAACATTTTGCAATACAATCTCCCTCTTTGATTAATCTTTAGCATCTTTATTTCCCCCTTGTAGACTTCATTCAGCAAAGATCATCTTCAGAAAGATAAACATTGAAGCACAAAATTACAATCTCCCCTTTTGTCATAATCAAACTTCAACTATTCTATAATCTTCCCAATTGCAAACAAATTTTAGCATTCTCCTCCAAGGTAATAAGAACCACTTTCAGACAACAGAAATAAATTATCTTCAGATTTAGCTCGGTTTGCTTCAGCTTGGTTTGCTTCAGCAAATTATCTTCAAAGAAAATTTCAGTAAAATCCAGCTTGCTTTCAAAAATCTTTGAATTTGCTCTTTCAAACTTGTACAATCTTCACACAAAATTGCATTCTTTTACTAAATCTGTTCTTCAAATTGACTTTCTTGACACAATTTTCTCCTTTAAATCTCGAACATCTCTTTAACATTTCCCACATTTCTTGATCATCTCCCCCCTTTTGATGATTGTAGCACATAAATCATCAAAACTTTCACAAGAAATGTCATGTACCAATCTAACCATTGATCTTTGTTACCGAGCCTCTGATTTTCCGTCAATTCATAAGATATTTATCCGAATCTTTTCAATTCAGACAAATTATGAGAGTAACACTTGAATCAACAAATGAATCAGTTCGAATGCCTGTCAGTAATACAAAGTCACTGTGTGTAACGAATACACATTGGAAAGGAGCTTTTTGATGTTCACTCCCCCAGGTCTTCCATTCAATCATTGAATAACACAAGGTTAAACTATGAACGTTTAGACAGAAAAACGAATTTCCTGTGTGTACGTGCTTTTGTTTGAAAGAATTAAGCACATGATGATTGCTTTTGTTAGGCTCAAAATTGCGTAAACCAGTGAGACAACAACAGTATAACACAGACTCACTCGTGCATGATCGAAGTGCGAAGGTGGGGCAGACTTCCTTCTTTTTCAATATCCACATCTTCCAAATGAAGACGAGATAGCGTATGTGCTACATCCCCAGAAAAATATGAAACATCTTCTTTTTAAGAAAAAGATGAGTGGCTGGTGGGGTTTAAAGCAAGAGTTGGCATGGGATAGTTGCTTTTTCAATGACGTTCACCAAAGAATTGTGAAACAATCAGAAATGCGGCTGCCCGACTCAGAAAAAAGTTGGTGCAGAGTTTGATATTCTTTTACTCTGTTCTCTCACCCTCTTTCTTTTTAACATTGAGCTCGCTTCTAACCAAACTCTCTTTTCATTTTACCTCATCACACCCACACTCAGATATTTCGACTCCTCACACTCGATCACTCAAGAATTAACTTCTTGGGTAGGAAACACTGGTTCAAGTGAATCCATGGAAGTTCTGTTAAGTTCTCACACAATGAACCCATGTAATCCTATAAGCACAATGTTGCTCAAACGGTTTAACTTTGCAGTTAAAGAACAATATAAAATATATGTCAGATATCTATATGCTCATAAAGATAATCATGAAGATTTGCGCATTTTATCATGAAAGATATTTCAAAACAAGTATATTGAATGAATGAAATGAAGACAAGAAACTTGTTTGAAAATCTGACATTCTAAAATAAGATCAAATTCTGACATATTTAATCATTTAAGGTTTAGGTAAAAAAAATAGGAAGTTGTCTATATGAATCAAAATATAGACACTTTCGAAAGAAACGTTTTGAAATGAAATCACACACAAATAACAATGAATATCAAGCAGGGTGTCTTACCATCGAAAATATGTTTCAATATGAGACATGGTAAGAACTTAGTCAATAGAATATTAAACCGGTGTGTGTGAATACTTGAAAGTATATGGAAAACATAATACACAAGTATTTATTTTTAGAAACACACAGTTTATTGAAACAATTACGCACAAGAAAATAATGAAAACATTTAAAATCACACTTCTAAATTCATAAAATCTGTTTGAGAATAGAGAAGTGGTTTGAACATTTAAGAACATGTTTTCATATCTGAAAGTTGTCCTTCTTCCAGATACGTATGAGATTAAGACTAGAATGAACCTTACGCTCTGCTTAAATCTCACTCAGTCAACTCTAAATTCATAAAAGATATGATCGTGTAAGCTTCCTCTCAAATCTGCATCAGTCACAAAGTCGTCAAAGTAGAAAGCTTTATTCACAAAAATTTATTGAAAAGTAAAGACATAGAGCAATAAAACATATTAAGAATTAGTTCTGATCAGATGTAATCAGAAATCATATATCGTACTCCCCCCTGAAATTATGCATCATAAAATTTGCCAGTTATAGAATATAAGCAAATTATATAAACTCCCCCTCAAATGTAGATTATCATATCATCATCTCTCACTCCACCTGAGATCATGAACAAACGTAAGTGCAGATATCTTTCAGAATAAAGAATAAAGAAATGAAGAAAAATAACAAAACTAAACTTTAATAGGTAACAACAGATTAAGTCTTGAGATTTAGCATACCAAGCTTTCAAAATGAGAAAATTAAATCCCTTTTCGTCAAGGTGTTTGGTAAATAAATCAGCAAGCTGATAATCTGTGTTTACAAAGTAAAGTTCGATTGTACCTTTTTCGACATTGTCTTTTATAAAATGATATATGACGTCTATATGCTTGGTTTTAGTATGTTGAACAGGGTTTGCTGATATGGAAATTGTGCGCTTTGAATCGCATTAAATCGGGATCTTATCATATTTGAAGCCATAATCTCGGAGTTGCGTTCTCATCTACAACACTTGAGAACAACAGCTAGTCGCAGCTATGTACTCTGCCTCAGCTGTTGAAGTAGATATACAGAGTTGTTTCTTTCAAGCCCAACTCACGAGTTTATCGCCAAGAAATTGAATGTGTCCCGATGTAATCTTCTTGTCAAGCATACAACCTACATGATCTGCATCTGAATATGTTGTGAGCTCGAAACCTGTATCCTTAGGATACCACAAACCAAGATCTGTAGTGCCCTTCAGATATCAAAAAATACGCTTGATTGCAGACAAATGGGATTCTTTAGGACTAGCCTGATATCTTGCACAAAGGCATGTAGAGAAAATTATATCTGGCCTACTAGATGTTAAGTACATTAAAGAACCAATCATACCTCGGTAGGTTCTAACATCGATAGCTTTTCCAGAAGGATCAGCGCCATTCTTAGTTCCAGGTGCCTTTGGGGTTCCAATAGGAGTACATTCCATTTTAAATTTTCTTATCCAAACCTCCGGTTCTTCAAGCTGATGAATACCCACAGTGGAGGATAAGGATGATTAATTTCTTCAATAATCAAGATAAGAAATTAATGGATTCAACTCTTAATGGTCCACATTTTCCACATGTGACAGTTGCAATGTTGATCCAAACTCTTTCAGTGATTTGATAACGACCCTCTTCTATACTTAGTGAAAATTACGTTTTAATATGTATTAGTGTTTCACCATCAGCGATCAGACTGAGTCTGTTCAGTTATCGCTGATGACCTTTCTTGTAAACATTTAATATGTATTAGTGTTTCACTATCAGCGATCAAACTGAGTCTATTCAGTTATCGCTGGTAGTCTCTGATGTAAACAGCAACGTAATCCCAAAAGACATGTCTCGCGTCAACATATGTTCATAGCTGAATCAAAGACGAAGCCACTGAACAAAGACAAGTCTACTAGTGACCTGATGCGGATATCAGTGAAGCAAAGACGACTCTACTTATACGCGAAGGAACATGAGGAAAAGCTTCAGCGATAGCTGAACTTTATATCTCTGAAGGAAGAGATATTCAGCGATCAAAAGATCACGTAGCTTATGCCTCAAGTCTCCTTTTGTCTTACCTTGCACAACCAGTACGATGTGTCAGAACGGACACGTCTCTGCCATAAATAGTACAACAACTCTGTCAACTACACTGTTCATAATACGGCCGAAAGCATGTCTCCCAAAGTCAGACTCCCAAAGCCAATCACTGAACGCCACGTGTAAAGTGCCCTGCCATGAATTTAATGCATAGGGTATAAATAGAAAGATTACCTCTCCATCTGAGAGTGTGCTCAATCCTTGAACTCCATATAGAAACCCTTGTTTTCTATCTCTCTTAATCCCCCATTCTCTGAATTTCTTGTGCAATCATCTTAGTGTTTCGTAAGTTTGTTTAGATTGAGTATGTCTTAATCTTATTCCGTAACAAACTTGTAAATTGTAGTTTGATTTATCAATAAACAATTTATTAAACTTTAATTTCTGTGTTTGTATTCAACCCCCCCCCCCTTCTACAAACTTGTTAAGCACCTTCGGGACCAACAAGTGGTATCAGAGCAGTTTGTTTAATCTAATAAACAAGATCTTGCTGTATACTCTTCCTTGCTATTCTAAAATGGCACTAAACACAAACACAAACTACTATGATAATGGTTCACTTTCTAAACCTCATCGATTTAGCAGAGATAACTTTTCTCTATGGAAAAATCGAATGATGCTATTTCTTGAAGGTGCAGATCCTACTATACCTGAATATATAGAAAACGAACCCTATGAACCTGTTAGAATTATAGTTGCGGTTCCCGCTACTGCCACCACTGAAGCTGTCCCTGAACGATATGTTGTTAAGGAAATAAGACAGTGGAGTGATGAAGATAAAAAGAAGGTAGGAATAGATGCAAGAGCAAAAACCATTCTCTCAATGGCTCTGCCTGATGAAGTTTTCCATTCCATCATGCATCTGAAAACTTCTAAAGAAAGGTGGGAAACCATATGTGTTCAATATGAGGGCACCACTGAAATTCAAGAGACTCGAAAGATTAACTTGGTAAGACAGTATGAAAGTTTTATCGCTGGTAAGAATGAATCTCTTTCTGACATTCATCAGCGGTTTAACTGCCTGATCATTGACCTAAGAACTGTTGGAAGGACCTATTCTAATTCTGAGGTCCTAACAAAATTCTTGGAAAGTCTTCCTGAAAGCTGGGACAGTTATTCAATATGTCTTAAGCTACCAAAAGACTTACATACTCTCTCTCTAAGCACTCTGTATGGAATATTGCTCAACTATGAGCAATCTATTCTCCTGAAGAAGAATATTGTAAAAGATTCTAAAGACTCCAAAAGCACTCCTGTTGCTTTAGTCTCATCAGAGATAATTCCATCTCAGTGATCTACTCTCACCATCACTGAGTTAGATTCTGAATCTGAGGATCTATCAGATCCTGATCTTTCAGAGTTTAATGAGTCCTTAGCACTCTTGACAAACTCTTTTAAGAGATTTGCAAGAAAAAGTAACTTCCGAAGAAGTAAACCTCTCTCTCTTACTGATAAGCCAAAATCAACTACGGTTGATAAGGCTACAGCCACTTGCTATAACTGCGAAAAAATTGGACATTTTGCTAGTGAGTGCAGGTCGAAAAAGGTCTTCAAACCTTCTACCTCAAGAAGATCCAGTGATGACAAATACCATAAGCTGAAAAACAAATATCAAAAGCTGAAAAGCTATCAGCGAAAATGTAAAGGTCTCATCGCTGAAGAACATGACTGGGCTGAATCAGAAGAATCATCTTCTGATGAAGAAGAAGTCTCTAATCTTTGCCTCATGGCTGAGATTAAAGAAGAAGTAGAAGAACCATCTGAACCTTCTATGAGCTACATATCATCTCAGGTATCTATCTCTACAAATCCCTCTCTGCCTGAAGCTGAGAGAAGTCGCGCTGTTGATGTGCTGACGATTGACCTTTATAATGCTCTAAACGACAAAACTCAAGCTGAAAATAAAAATGTATATTTAACTCAAGAGCTAGAGAAATGTCATGAAAAGATCAGTGAACTAAATCTTTTAGAAGAAAAGTTGAAAGATCAAGTCATTATAAATGAAATCATCAGCATTGAACGCGAACAAGCCATCGCTGCTCTAAAAGCAGAAAAGGCTCATGTTGAAAAATGGTGCAAATCATCAACAAAGATCTCTGAGATAATAAATGCTCAAACTCCTGAAAGTGATAGAACTGGTCTTGGTTTTTGGACACCACAGGATGATCCTAAAGAAGAAAGTTCCTCGCTTAAGTTTGGAACTTTTGTCACATCTTTCTTTGACACTTCTTATAATCAATTCTATCCCTGTTCTTCTTCAAATCCCATCTCTGAGGAAAAATCCAAAGACACCAAGTCTACGGATAAAGGAAAGTCCATTCTCTTTCCTCAGAAGACAACCAGGAAAGCAAAGCTGAAAATTCCTTCTAAACCTTCAGCTAAGCAATCCTCTAGCTCTGTGATAGAAATTTTTGATCTCTGTCCTCCAAAGCTAAAGATTGACCTTAGACCAACGAGATCTGAAGAAATGAAAATCCCTCCCATATCTCATGAGAAAAGCCTTCTCGGACCTGGTCCTGCTCATCTTAAACTTGCAAAACCTTCTACTGATCCTAAAACCATTTTCAAATACAGAAAATGTTATCACTGTGGTTTTACTGATCATATTGCAAGTAAATGTCCAAATACCACCAAAGTTGAAAAATCAACCAAAGTGAAATATACCACTAAGGTTAAGAAATTAACCAAAGTGAAGATTACCACTGAAGCTGAATCTTCATCAGCTATGAAGACTGCTGAATCTTCCTTATCCACTAACTCTGAAGGACCCATTGAAAAGTGGGTACCAAACAACGCTTAATCTTCCTTATGTATGCAGGGATCAAAGGGCATCTGGTATCTCGATAGTGGATGTTGTCGTCATATGACTGGACAAAGAGACCTGCTCACTGAATACAAGGAAGAGAAAGGTCCCTCTGTGACCTTTGGTGGAAATGGAAAAGGATTTACCCGAGGGTTTGGTGTCCTTAGCAATGGGACAACAACCTTTCGAAGAGTCGCTTATGTAGATGGACTGAAGCACAACCTTCTAAGCATCAGTCAGCTATGTGACAAAGACTATGAAGTTCGCTTTTCTAAGAAAGCATGTTCAGTGGTAGATGAAAAAGGAAAACTTGATCTCAGTGGTTATCGCAGAGAAAATGTCTATGTAATAGATATGGACTCTACTATCACTGAAAACTTATGTTTTCTCTCTAAGGCCTCTTCTGATGTCAACTGGCTATGGCATAAAAGGCTCTCTCATCTAAATTTCAAAACCCTGAATTCTCTCTCTTCTAAGGAACTAGTTTCTGGTCTTCCTCAGCACTCATATGCTAAAGAATCTCTCTGCTCAGCATGTGAAAAAGGAAAACAAACAAAAGGTAGTTTCAAGTCAAAACAAGTTTCCTCAGTGACAAGTCCTCTTCAGCTCTTGCATATGGATCTATTTGGCCCTGTCAACATCCAATCAATAGTTGGAAAGAAATATACGCTTGTCATTGTAGATGAATATTCTCGCTACACCTGGGTTATCTTTCTTCGCTGTAAGAGTGATACTCCAGAAGAACTAATATCTTTTGTGAAAAAGATGGAAGTGCTGAACAATCTTACTGTTCGTTCAATAAGAAGTGATCATGGAACTGAATTCAAAAATAGTTCCCTGAACAATTTCTTTGAGAACAAGGGAATCTCTCACAACTTCTCTTCAGTAAGAACACCTCAGCAAAATGGAGTCGCTGAAAGAAGAAACAGAACGATCATAGAAGCTGCTAGATCAATGCTCAGCGATTCTCACCTCCCTACTCAATTTTGGGGAGAAGCTGTAAACACTGCATGTTTTACTCAAAACAGATCGCTGATAATAAAGCGATTTGGGAAGACAGCTTATGAACTTTTTCTTGGAAGGAAGCCTTCTATCAGCTTTCTTCATATCTTTGGTTGTCAGTGCTTTATCTTAAACAACAGAGATCAACTTGGAAAGTTCGACCCAAAAGCCGATGATGGAATATTTCTAGGATATTCCTCCATCTCCAAAGCCTACAGAGTTTTCAACAAGAGAAGACAAACCGTAGAAGAAACAATTCACGTCACTTTTGATGAAACTCGCTCAGCGAACTCTAAACCAATCACTGACAATGAAGAGTTAAATGTTTGGATGCTTTCTCACTACAGAGAAACAGAACCTTTCTTCTCAAACCATCAGCATTCTAATCCTTCAACCGCTGATGATGATCCGAACATTATACATCCTACCGCTGAATCCACCTCATGGGTCTCAGCAGAACCTCTAAACACATTACTACCATCAAATCTGCCTTCGTCTGAAAACCTTTCTAGTGAATCTACTCAACAGTTAATCGCTGATGAACCTCAAACGTCCTCATCAGTAAACATTCCAATTATTGATCCAACCTCTGAGTTAAGCAATCATGCTCCTGCTCAGCGATGGACCAAAGATCACCCAATAGATCAAATTCTTGGTGATCTCGAAGCAGGTATTCAGACACGACGAAGCTCAGGTAATATCTGTCTCTTTGTAAATTTTCTCTCTTTAATAGAACCAAAGAAGACTGATGATGCCCTCAGAGATCCAAACTGGGTCAGCGCTATGCAAGAAGAGCTGACTGAGTTCTCTCGAAACAAAGTTTGGAATCTCGTTCCTAGACCATCTGATAAAACTGTAATAGGCACCAAATGGGTGTTTAGAAACAAGTTAGATGAACATGGAACTGTAACCCGCAACAAGGCTCGACTTGTTGCTCAGGGATACAGACAAGAGGAAGGCATAGACTATGATGAAACCTTTGCCCCTGTGGCCAGGCTCGAAGCAATTCGACTATTCTTAGCTTATGCAGTCTATAAAGACTTCATCGTTTATCAAATGGACGTAAAATCAGCGTTCCTAAATGGAAAGCTAAATGAAGAAGTCTATGTAGAACAACCACCAGGGTTTTATGACCCTAAGTATCCAAATTATGTTTATAAACTGGATAAGGCTCTCTATGGTCTAAAACAAGCCCCTCGTGCTTGGTATGACACTCTCTCATCTTTTCTTATCTCTGAAAATTTTGAACGTGGCAAGATTGATAATACGTTATTTTTCAGAAAGATAAAAGGTCATATAATTCTTGTACAAATATATGTCGATGACATAATATTTGGTTCTACTAACCCATCTCTGTGTACTCGCTTCGCTGAAAGAATGAAGAAAGAATATAAAATGAGTATGATGGGTGAGCTGACATATTTTCTTGGTCTTTAGATTAAACAATCTGACAAAGGTACCTTTATCTGCCAAGGTAAGTATGTTAAAGATATGCTGAAGAAGTTTGATCTCACACAAACTTCAGCGATGAAAATTCCTATGGCACCACCTCTGACACTTAACAAAGATCCTTCTGGTAAACCTGTTAATGTCACTGCCTATAGAGGAATGATAGGCTCCCTGCTGTATCTTACAGCGAGCCGACCTGACATTATGTACTCTACTTGTTTATGTGCACGCTATCAATCTGAACCCAAGGAATCTCATCTGATCGCTGTAAAGCGAATTTTCAGATATCTGAAAGGAACTCCTAACCTCGGTCTTTGGTATCCCAAAGACTCAGGGTTCGATCTAACTGGTTATTCTGATAGTGATTTTGCAGGCTGTAAACTTGACAGAAAAAGTACCACTGGTGGATGTCAACTCCTGGGAGGAAAGCTGGTAAGCTGGACAAGCAAGAAGCAAAATTCTGTGTCCACTTCCACAGCTGAAGCTGAATACGTAGTGGCTGGAAGCTGTTGTTCTCAAATCTTATGGATGAGAAATCAACTATTAGATTATGACCTTCAGCTGTCAAAGATTCCTATCTATTGCGACAGCACTAGTGCTATCGCTATAGCAAATAATCTAGTGCTACATTCAAAAACGAAACACATTGAGATCAGATATCACTTTATCAGAGATCATGTGATGAATGGTGATATTGAACTTCACTTTATCCCTACTGACTTTCAGCTTGCTGATTTATTCACCAAACCTCTTGATGAGACAAGGTTCAACTTTCTCATCAGTGAGCTTGGAATGCTGAACCTCGAAGAATAATTCTTCAGCGTTCATGTATTGTGTCAGTAATCAAAAGTTCCCCTCTCATCATTCTCTCTGATAAACATTCTGACTCTCAGGTATGTTCTCTCTCCCTCAAAGATGTTTTTCTTCAAAATATAAACTTTAATCACTGAACTTTTTCAAATGATTAAAAGCTTTTTGAAAAATACATTAATCACTGATATTTCTAGTCAGTGATCCTTTAAAAGGAAAATCTATCCCTATCTTTACAATCAGGGATACTTTTAAAAAGGAAAATCTATCGCTGACTTTTCTTCAGTGATAATTTCAAAACGGACAAATAAACAGTCTCTCTCTTCTATGACGTCATTTGAACCGACAATCCACGACTTGCCTTTTCTGACACGTTCGTCCGTTGCTCTTCTATCCAATCAACTTCGTGGAACGTGTCAATGTCATGATGATCCTTTCTTTTCCCGCTTCATTCCTACTCTCTCTCTTCTCTCTCTTTGTATAAAAGGAATTCTTCTCTCCTTTATACGGTTTACGCTTTCAAAACTGTCAACGCAAGAAACATTTTCTCTCTCAAGAACACTCAAGCAAGTAAACCCAGAATATTGAACCTGCAACTCTTCTTCTTCAAAATAAACAGGTTTATTTCATGTTTATGTGCATTGTTCGTATGCTTTCTATTCTTTTTTAAATCCTACTCGTTCTTGTTCTTCATGGATTTTATAAAACGTTTTTTTAAAAACTAAAGATCATTCTTTCTGATTTTATGTTTTTCAATAAAAACCAAAAGGTTTTTAAAGTGTTCTTCATTCTTTCTACCCAGAACACTATTTTTCTATTCCTAAAAATAACTTGATATTTTTCTAGTTTCCCTTCTTCTATGGCAACTGGTAATCATATTATTTTTAATCTAAATCATTTCTTCTATTATGCTTCTTTCCATAACAGAAATGACACAGTCTTCAATCGTTGCTTCCAAGCATGTACGATTCGCTCTCACTGAAGTTGAAATTACTAAATGTAATCATTTGGCAAGACTCGAGTTCAAAGCTGACAAATACCCACATCTGGTGGAAGCTGCTGAATTCCTCAAGCAGTCATGTATAGCTTACGCGATCACTGTGGATCCTAAGCCTTCCAAGACTCTACTCCAGCAGTTCTGGTTCACTGCTGATGCAACTGAACTCACCAACAAGAAAGGTGAACGAGTCCCTGCTATCTCTTTCAGCATGGACTTGGGGCCAGGGAGCATGACCGCTCTTAGCCTCAGGAAATCTTTAAGATTCCCTGACAAACTAAAGAGTGGGTTCGACGCACTCCCCACTGATGATGAGTTGATATCATTTCTGGACGCAATGGGTTATTGTTGGGAAAACAAACCGAGATCTTCTATTCCCAACAAGAAGCTCAACAAGATCCTCAAAGCTCAGATGCCATCACAACTGAACTTTATCTTCTCGCACATAATTCAGTGCATGAGCGGGAAGAGTGGTTCGCTGGATCAAGCCAGCAAAACACAACTGCAGATGGCCTACTCCGTTATCGTTGGTCAAAACTTTGACTACGCCACAACAATCTTTGAAGACCTGAGGTCGATATTAGAGAAGCCTGAACGAGATCCCAAGATCTCGTACGTACATTTCATATGTACGTACATCAAGTTCCTCTATCCCAACACCTATCCCACCAAAGATGATGGCACCTTTGCCAGGGTAGGTCAACGATCACTGGAGGTAAAGCCACTCGCCGACGAGGTAAGTATCTTTCTCCTTCGCTCTCGTCTCTCTCTCCATTCTTCTTCATCTTCAGTGACCACGCAGACGGTTCCTTCGTCTGCTATCCCTGTCGCTACCACTACTTCTAAACGACCATCAGCTAGTCCGATTGGTCCTTCCAAAAAGGCCAAAAAGACTAAGGAAAGTACACCCTCTAGTACTATACCTGAGGGAGCTTCTCAACAAGCTACCTTAGATGCATTTGTGGGTCTTTCCTCCACAACTCTAGTAGTCACTCATACTGCCATGTCAGCGATCTCGATCGCTGTCACATCATCAGTGACCCCACCTACTATCTCATTCGCTGAGATTAACCCCATCCCTACTTCTATCCCCAAAACTCTTCCCTTTTCTACTCATTTGGTCTCTGAACCCGCTACCTCTTCTTTCCCTATAGGACCTGAACATCAAACTTTTGAGGAATCTATGCAGTTCTACAAAATGTTTGATACGTCAGGTACACCTATAGGATTAAACACTTCTTTCCCCACCTCTCCAAATAAGCCCGTATCTGAACTAACATTATTTTCAGGTCCTAGTTTGGCGTCTGTTGACACGCATGTCAACAGTCTGGGAGAGAAGGTGGACGCCCTCACCAACACCATCAACGACACCACCAGTGCCGTCAATCAGGCTGGTGAGGAGCTGAAGAAGTTGACCGCGACCTGCTCATCTAAAGCTGAGAAGTCACAACTTTCAGCTGTTGAAGAACAAGTCGTCCAACTCAAAGAGTCCTCTCAACTCTTTCAGGGCGATTTGAGTCTCTTACCGCTGAAGTTCGGGGTCTCTCTTCAAAGGTTGACCTCTGCACGTCCCTTCTTCAGCAAATTCTACAAAAGGTGAATGCACCAGCTCCAGCGCTGCCTCCCTCCTTCACTGAAGATGATCGGACCAACCTCAACATCGCTGTGGAATTCATCCATGATGCCACGTGCGACATCCCTGCGGTTGAAGAGCGGGTCAAGCGTCTGGAGGCTGACGTCCAAGTGCTAAAAGCTTCAACAGCAACTCCGGCAGCTAAGCAACCCCCTACCGTTGATAATGACAAAGTGGGGGAGAAAGCTGTAGAAACATCTATCGCTGCTGCTGGGGAAGCTAAGACTCCAAAGAAACCTCCCTCTCAATCTGAGGGGGAGAAGGTAAAAGAATCCTCATCTATTCATTCTATTCTCTTTGAAGATGATGAGGAAGAAGACGATGAAGAGGAAGATGATCTAGATCTTGATAATCAAGAAAAGGATCAACCCTCCGATGACGATGACGACGATGAAGAAGACCAATCTATGTGGTTCTCCAAGCCGAACGTCGCATCAGGGACAACTTCGCAAGAGGCTGTCAAAGCAGGGGTGAGAGGTGATACATCTTCAAGCGCTCCTTCGCAAAGCAAAGACAAGCAACCAATCGCTGAAGAATGCTTGAAGACTGGATCACAATCTGAGGGGGAGCATCCTTCTCAAGTATGTCTTTCAATTGTACTACTCTCCTACTCTTTCCAAACCCCTATTTCCTTCTAGCCTTTATCTCTCTTTTTCTAAAATTATACACTTATCCCTTCTTTCCTTCATTTTCTATCCAGACAGTTTTCACCCCTGCTTAAGGGTTCTGAACTACAAATAATTTTAGCTACTATCGCTGAAGAAATAATCCCAATCTCTATCACTGAGATTGATGAAGAAGAAGAAGAAGAAGAATATTCCCTGGTCCATCCAGGAAGGCCCTATCAACCATCTCATTGGTCAGAGGAAGTGGTGAAGAAAAGAGTTGAAATGATCGCTCAACTAGAAAGTCAACGGCTGAAAGTCCCTCTTCAAACATCCACAGAGCTCGACTTTCTCACTGAAGCCGAAAGAGAAGAATCTGCCAAAGCTGAGAAGTTGATCGCTGAATGCATACAAGATGCCCAACTCGCTTTAAAGATTCAATCTTCTCTAGTCAAGGACAAAAATCTGAAAAGCAAGCCTGTGGAAGTTCAAGCTGTACTGCTGAAAGAAATTGAAGAGGAATGCTCCAAAGAACAAGAGATCAACGATAGGTCTATCGAATGGTGCAAACAGAAGATGAATTATCGTTCTGATCTTCTTCCGATATCAGTCGTGACTATCTCTGGTCGCAAGAAGAAGGATCAACTCTCAGTGACCATGGAGATTACCAGAGAGGATGGAACCCAAAAAGCTATGTACGTATCCAAACTTGAGAGCTTCGGATTTACGGAATGGTTAGAGTTCTGGGATGCGCTGAAGAAATCCAAATCTACATACAGAGTCTACGTTGAAGGACTTCTTGAAGCCCTCATAAATAGAGTCGCTTCTGTACTAAAGCTGCCATCTCCTCTTCCTCCCAAATCTTTGAAACTCAAGAGAAGAATTAGGTCCTCCTCCTCTGAAGACATCGCCATCATCAGGAATGAAACTTCTATCAAATTTTCAAGAGATGCACTGTTTGGTCCTCCTCCCGATCTTTCAGTTCTGGATCTATCTCTGCCTCCTGGTGGTCCTTTCCAAGGTGGTCAAGTAATTGACGATCCTTATGAAGTGTTCTTCAGAGATGATGATGAGGAACTCAGATTTCAAAGAGTCTCTGAGATTCCTATCTGTCCTTTGAATCATCTCAAGGATCTCTTATGCTTATGGTGTGACTTCTCCCCTGCTGCTGAGAAAATCAAAGAAATTATCAGCCAAGAATCTTTGAAACGAAGATAGAAAGGAGAAGAAATACCTGAGTATATGATCAATCCTCCTAAGTCTTCTTTTAATAGCTGATAGATTAGTTTCCTTTTCTGTAATCTATTAGTTATACTTACAGTAGTTAGTTATTCACTTGTACTTATGATTTTCATCTTGTAATTCTATCCCTGAATTAAATGAAAATTGCAGTGATGTACTTAACCCTATCAGTACTGTAAAAGATCCCTCAAAATAGTAATTGGGACATGCATGCTATGAGTTCTTTTTATTCCTATATTTTGAATCATAAAGTAATTTTCTTTAGTTACTTTGTCATTATCAAATAGGGGGAGATTGTTGATCCAAACTCTCTCAGTGATTTGATAACGACCCTCTTCTATACTTAGTGAAAATTACGTTTTAATATGTATTAGTGTTTCACCATCAACGATCAGACTGAGTCTGTTCAGTTATCGCTGATGACCTTTCTTGTAAACATTTAATATGTATTAGTGTTTCACTATCAGCGATCAAACTGAGTCTATTCAGTTATCGCTGGTAGTCTCTGATGTAAACAGCAACGTAATCCCAAAAGACATGTATCGCGTCAACATATGTTCATAGCTGAATCAAAGACGAAGCCACTGAACAAAGACAAGTCTACTAGTGACCTGATGCGGATATCAGTGAAGCAAAGACGACTCTACTTATACGCGAAGGAACATGAGGAAAAGCTTCAGCGATAGCTGAACTTTATATCTCTGAAGGAAGAGATATTCAGCGATCAAAAGATCACGTAGCTTATGCCTCAAGTCTCCTTTTGTCCTACCTTGCACAACCAGTACGATGTGTCAGAACGGACACGTCTCTGCCACAAATCGTACAACAACTCTGTCAACTACACTGTTCATAATACGGCCGAAAGCATGTCTCCCAAAGTCAGACTCCCAAAGCCAATCACTGAACGCCACGTGTAAAGTGCCCTGCCATGCATTTAATGCATAGGGTATAAATAGAAAGATTACCTCTCCATCTGAGAGTGTGCTCAATCCTTGTACTCCATATAGAAACCCTTGTTTTCTATCTCTCTTAATCCCCCATTCTCTGAATTTCTTGTGCAATCATCTTAGTGTTTCGTAAGTTTGTTTAGATTGAGTCTGTCTTAATCTTATTGCGCAACAAACTTGTAAATTGTAGTTTGATTTATCAATAAACAATTTATTAAACTTTAATTTCTGTGTTTGTATTCAACCCCCCCTTCTACAAACTTGTTAAGCACCTTCGGGACCAACATGCAAGAATTCCAGCTACTGATAATAGTCCTGAAATTCCTAAAAGGATTGTAGCTAGAGATCTTATTCAATACAGTGGCACTAATAGAGAGTTAGTGGAAAGGGATGCAACTGCTTTGACATTTCTGATAATGGCCATCCCTAATGATATTTTCAACCGTGTTGATAGCCGGCAATCCGCCAAGGACATTTGGGATGAGCTAGAAAAACAGTTCATGGGATCAACAAAATCTGTCAAGACTAAAAGGAATCAGAGTATCAATGCTTATGAAGGATTCAAAGCAAAAGAAGGAGAATCTCTGAGGGAAGCGTATGATCGTTACAACATGTTAGATCCCAATACTAGCAACAAATGAAGAACTCCATATAATATAAGATATAAGAGAGAAATTAACAACAATGATAATCAATAACTCATCTCATATGCTTTGATTGAATAACAATGGAGGGAAAATGTAGAGAATACCACACTAAACATTTAGTCGACTCTCATGAAATTTAGTCAGTGTGTGTAACCTGTGTTCTCTCCAAAACCTAAATGAACAAATGAGCCATGGGAACCTTTATATAAGGCCCATTTACAATGAAAAGGCTCAAGCCCATACAACTAATTAAAAAGCACAAAATACAATTCTTTATAAAACATTCAATTAAATTAGGGGCTAATTTAATCTAACAATCTCCCCTTAATGTTTTATAAAGAAAGCATCATCATATAGTCTCCCCCTTGCTTTCTTTAGAAGTTTTGGTGTGCCGTTCATCGAGTCTTCAAAGCATCACAAGCTCCCCCTCAAATGTAGGCTCAAATTCTTGAAAGACCGAGACAATTTACCCCTTTTTGTCCAGCTTTCATGACTCAACTTCACCGCTATTTTTGACCATCAAGGAATCATATTGAGAGAAAACATAAAGCATGCACATTGAACTCCAGCCTCTTAGCTTTTCATCAAGCTTTGATTCATCCATTTTGGATGAAAATTGAGTGAGTTGTGCAAGATTTCCCTCAGCTGCGCAAAATGGTCATCAAAACAGAAAATTTGACTCTTCAAACCTCGTTGAGTAAACGTTAAGCACCGATACTTAAACTTGAATAACGGAGGATGTAGTGACAAACAATGTGTCACATATGTAGCTTGAAACCATAAAGAACCGATGAGAGAACACCGTTCTTGAAAGCGGAAAGAGCATGAGTGAAATGCAATGCTTTCGGTCCAGCACCCTAACGCAGACGTTGACACTGATTTTGGCACATCAGCTCAAGGAATTTCAGAAAAGTCAAAACATCAAAGTCATACTTCTATGTTTTAGCGATTCAGCGCAACTGGACTCATGTAAATCGGAGCTTCGAGTAAAAAGTTGTGCGCGTGTTTCTGAAACAGCGATGCTGTTAGAAAATTAAAAAAATTCGGGCTTTGGGCTCGTGGCTCATTGAGATCTCTAGACCATCGACCTCTGATGTGCGTGCTTGGGTCTACCTCTGGTCCTCCCCTCTGTTCGTTGCTCTTCAGAGGATTTGGTCCACAGAGGCTCGGTGGACAACCTAAGAACCTCTGTGCCTCTTAAGAGCCTTTCTAAGAATCATTTTTGCACGCTTACCTCTTAAGAGCATCTCTAAATCACCTCTGTGCATCAGCCTCTGATGTGCATAACATGCACTTTTGAACTTCTGCACGTGTTTGGCCTGCCTCTGCAAAGTATAAGCATCTCTGTGTAGCTTCTAGACAGCCTACAGAGGCTCTGTACATAATGGCCTCTTCTGCTGCACTTTTGTATTCACACTGGACAGAACATCTCTGTGAATGAACAAAGATTTCTGCACAACTAGAAGCTCTGCACAAATTGGACAGCTTCTGCGAGTACTTCTGATCAATCTATGGAAAAAAAACCTTTTCAAACTGCTATTGCGCTTTTATAAACACATATGGACAACAACTTCTTCGAGAATTTGATAACAATCTGCATGTTTTGTTGTCCTGAAATTGAACGCGGCAGGTTTGAACATTTTGCACAGTAGAAGCTTATTCGGGATAGCCCTCTGAACAAACTTACAGAGGCTCTGCGCACCAGCCTCAAAAGCTCTGTGCATTAGCCTTTGTATCATATATTTTGCGTATATGGACAACTTCTGCATATCCACAAAGAAGCTCTGTGCATCAGCTTCTGTGCACAGCTTCTGCAAATATCAAGATCTGCAATGTTGCTTCGAGCACAAGAGTTGTAAATTAACTTTGCATATGAATCGAGCTCTGCACAAATTTGTTAGCTTCAAAATTAGTAAGGGCAGATTTCTGATTCTTATCGCTGTCCTCAACCAGAGCTTCTGGACCATACAACCAGAGCCTCTGGACCTTCTGGCCAGAGCCTCTGGACCTTCTGGCCAGAGCCTCTGCACATATCTCTGAATAGGCTTTGAAATTCTGCACATGAACATAGTTGTTGCATAGATTTGTTTGCTTTTCTGGAACAAAGACTGTTCAAGGTCTGCATAAAATTCTGCTTCTTGACAGCATAAGGTCATCTCTGGATAGCTTCTGGATGTGCACAGAGCTTTGCACATATCTGTAGAGGCTTTGCAATCTGTCTTTGTACAGTTAACAGTCTCTGCACATCCCCTGATCGACACGTCTGGAAACACACGACCTCTGTACTATCATTTGTATGAGCTGCACAAATCTGATGTGCTTTTATATTCTTGGTATTCCATCATTGAGTTCTGCCATCCCATGAACTTCAGAAAATACAACAAGATCAGCATCCTGTTTGACTTGATCAAAAACAAATCTGCTTTCATTTTCTGAGATCACAGAACCATCACAGCATCAACTTTCATGAATGAACAGAAATTGCACATTTTTTTTAACCTCAACTTAAATAACCTGTCCCATGCTAAACCCACATCAGTCTTCGAAATCTGGGTACGAGTTTGTTTATGCGCACGTTGTCCCTCTTCAGTTTCTGCACTTTACAACCACCTGTATGCTTATGAATCTCTTTTAGATACATCTTTCGAACACATGATCAACAGGATATGCACATTTTGTGATCAACAACACAAAAATGAAATATGTATGTTGCACATCGAATCTGTTACTTGATAAAAAAAAATCTACAGCTTTCTGCAACTTGCTGCAGTTTTCTGCAGTTTAACAGCAGCTTGTTGCATCTTAACAGCAGCTTGTTGTAGCTTGTTGCAGCTTAACAACAACTTGACAGCAGCTTGCTGCAGTTTTCTGCAACTTAACAGCAGCTACATTCTGATTTAACGCAGATTCTGGCCAATCATCACACCGATTCAGAACAAACTCAAAATATGAAAAATGTTCATCTGTGTCTTCGAGGAGGGAGATTTGAGCAAAATTCGACCGATGTGCAAAGCTGTCAAGTATTTCTGAAAAATCGACTTTGCTATGAAATAGGCTAAGTGTAAACTCTGATTAGCTTTAATGTCTGAACATTCATGATCAAACTCTAAATACACTTCAAAATAGATACCAACAACTTTCTGCTTTACACAGAACACAACACCAAATCTTTCTCATGCAAACTACATTTTTCTGATCTGAAATTTGGAAATGAAATCAATCTCAATGGCCATGATCAACGAGAATACAACCTTATCTATCCGAATTTGGATCAAGCAACATTTTCCAAGACCCAAATGAATTAGTCTTTCATTTAATCAATTATGAGCACCGGAATTTTGAACAAAATATGGATCAAAGAGAGTCCAATCTCGAATGATATCAAGGTCAGATCTAGGATCAACAGCCTAACTATCGAGATGCTAAAATAGCAATGGACTAAAGCACACACAAGGATGACATCATAGATCAACCATCTACTTAGTGCTTATCAAATGTTAGACCATTGAATGAGAGAGATCAAAAACACACACATGTAATAAAAACTGATCAGATTTAACCAAAATGAAATTAAATCTTCTCATAGGCATTTCATCAAACATGTGGTGTGCAGAAACAGATTTTGTGAGATATCAATCAAATGTTCTATCAAAGATCATCCAAATCTCATTTAAATGAAGAAATAGATTTGCAATAAGCACAAAACAGTGAATAAATCGCAGAAATGATATTTGTGTCAAGGCTCATGTGATTGAATCAATCTAAGCACCAAAACAACAAATAATCATCCAATCTTCAATTGTTGCCATAGATGACCGAAATGAAGAAGAGTTTCTTCATCAGGCTCTGATACCAATTGTTAGATCCCAATACTAGCAACAAATGAAGAACTCCATATAATATAAGATATAAGAGAGAAATTAACAACAATGATAATCAATAACTCATCTCATATGCTTTGATTGAATAACAATGGAGGGAAAATGTATAGAACACCACACTAAACATTTAGTCAACTCTCATGAAATTTAGTCAGTGTGTGTAACCTGTGTTCTCTCCAAAACCTAAATGAACAAATGAGCCATGGGAACCTTTATATAAGGCCCATTTACAATGAAAAGGCTCAAGCCCATACAACTAATTAAAAAGCCCAAAATACAATTCTTTATAAAACATTCAATTAAATTAGGGGCTAAGTACAACATCATTCTAAATGATTTGAGAAGGAACAGAGTTCAAAAGTCTGAATCTGAAATAAACTTCAAGTTTATCAAGAATCTTCAGCCAGAGTGGGATGTCTACACAATACAAATCCAAATAAATAAAGACATGGATGAAGAAAAGCTGAATGATCTGTTCTGTGCTTTAAACCAACATGAGGATAAGATAAAGGAGCAGGCTTCTGTGAACAAAGAGTTGCTTCAATTAAAGGAGAAACAAAAGAAAGTAGAAGACTTTTTGGCTTTAATAGTTCAGGACAAGGGAAAGACAGTTAAGTCAAGTTCTGGTTCGGGAAAGAGTTTGAAAAAGAAAGCATTGTTCACCAGCATGGTTAACAGTTCAGAGGATGATACTCCAGATGATTCTGATGATGATGAATTGAACGAATTTGCAGAAAAGCTTGCACTTATGACTTCATGCTTCCATAAAAGGTTTGGTCGGAAGAAATTTTATAACAAGCCAAAGTTTGATTCCTACAAGTACAGCAAGAATAAAGGCAGACATGAAGAAAGAAAAGAGAAAGAGAAGAAAGAGGAGAGAAAAGAAGAAAAGAAAGAGGAGAAAGAAAAGCCTGACAAATGTTTCAACTGTGGAAAGCCCGGTGACTTCGTCAAGGAATGCCCAGAAAAGCGTGTCAAGAACTACGAGTACTACAAAAAGAAAGCTCAATTGGCAAAAACATTGGAAAAGGGAACAACTTTAAAGGCAGAAGATGAGATATGGCTTGGCTACTCTTACGATGATGAGACTGAGGTTGCTAAAGTGAATCTGACTCAAGTCCATTACAACTTAATGGCACATCTGAATGATGAGTCAGATTCCGAGGTAAATTCTCATTCTGACTATTCTGATAATTCTGAATTCTTGAATGATAATGATGAAGCAATGAACTTGATGTCCCAACTTAATCTGATGAACTCTGAGTTTTTGAAATTAAAAGAAAATTTCAAACAACAAAGGAGTACAATACAAGGACATCAAGATCAGGCTTACATCTACAAAATCTTGGCTGAGGAAAAAGAAGAAGAGAAAAATGTTCTGAAATTGGAAATAATCAAACTTCAAACAAGAATTTCTGAACACCAAAAAGAAATCATGACTTTAAAAGATAAGAATCTTGATCTAACACTTCAGTATGAAATTGTTTTGAAAGATAGGACGGAAGCTTACATGAAGATCAAGGAATTGGAAGATCTAAATTACAAAAGAGGTCAAACGGAACATACTCTTAAAATTCTAACCAACAATCATAAAGACACTCGTTTCTATACAGCAAAACCAGGTTTAGGTATCTCTGATGTGGATGTGTTGAAAAAGGCACCCGAAAAACTTTATAACTTTAAAAAGTCGGGTGATGAACCTATTGTTTTAATTCCACACATCATAGAAACATTTGTAAAACCTGAGACACCTGAGCCTAAATTTCCTAAGACAGAGAAGGAAGAGACAGTAGAAGAAAAGACAGAAATTGAAACTGAATTAGAAACTCAGTATGTTAAATTTGTTAAATTTTCATATGATGAACTGAATACTTCTTACAAAAGTAACAAGGATTCGTTTGTAGAATATGAAAATATCTTTAAAGAAAAACCTGAGTCTTCAAGATCAAATTCAAATTCTGACAATTCTGAAATTGTCTTGACCTGCTCAATCTTAGAAGATAAAAAGGAAAATGTCATTTCTGATAAGTCTAATTCCGTTTGTATTTCTAAATTTTGTGATCTTGAATATCAACAAGCCTTGGATAAAATTGAAGAATTACAAAGGCAAATCTCCCATCTCAACAACATGATTGTTGAATTGGAAGACGCAAATGAGAATTTTGGGATGGAACTAGACTCAAGCTTTAATGAAAATGAATCTTTGCAAAAAGAAATAAGAAGTTTAGAATCTCAAATTTTCAAAATTTCAAATTATCAAAAGGCAAAAAGGTTATTGTTGATAAAGATATTCCAATTTCTGTGATTAAATGTGAGTCTTCATCTGAGTCTGGACAAGCAAAAGTAAAAGGTGAATGTTCTTATTCTTCATCATCTGATAATATTTCTAAATCTGTTTCTATTTCAGATGAAAATGTGAAGAAAGATTGTTTGAAGCAAAAGAAGACTATAGTGGAAAAGACTGTGAATCAAATGGATAAATGTCAATGTAATAAAGTAGATAATGCTTGTTCTTCTGTCAAACAACAAAATTTCAATAAAACGAATATCTTTTCCCGAAAAGAGTTGTTGACGCAAGCTACTACTAGACTGCAATGTTCATACTGTCTTAGTAGTTCATTCTCTTGGAAACAAAAGTCTTCAAAGAAAATTAAACATATCCAATTTAAGAACATAAAATCTCTTAATCGTTTTAAAGCCAACAATGCTGAGATCTATTCTATAAGAAGAAAAATAATGATTTTCATAAACTTGCTGATGTGAAGTTTGTGTGGAAATGGATTCCAAAAGCTAAACTGAACACACAAACTCTACCAAAATAACCAAGATTTGAATGGAGAATTAAAGGATCATCAGCAAATTTAAATACTATTAAAAGTACTAACAATAAAGGACCCATATTCATATAGGTACCTAAAGTTAAGTGATTCTTGAGTTCAGGCGTGTCATGTGTGGATCATTGATTCTGGAGCTTCAAGACACATGACAGCGCATAAACACATGTTGTTCGACTACGTAGATCATTACGCAGGTACAGTAAGTTTTGGGAATGAGATGAAAGGATATGTCAGAGGTTATGGGACTATCAAGAATAATTTGATCACAATATCAAAGGTTCTGTATGTGGAAGGATTGGCTTACAATTTGTTCTCCATAAGCCAATTTGCAGAAAAGAAATGCAAGATAGAATTTGATGCTGATTTTTGCTACATTAAAGATCAAAGTGGAGCAGAACTGATTAAAGCTGGTAGAATGGGATTGTTATACGGTGTTCACTTTCCAACACTGAAAGCTTCAAATCCAGTATGTCTAATCTCAAAGACATCAACAGAAGAAAGTTGGTTGTGGCATCAGAGACTTTCTCATCAACATTTTCGTGATTTGAACAAGATGAGGACACAACATTTTGTGACTGGACTTCCTGATTTGAAGATTGAACAAGACTCACTTTGTTCAGCTTGTGCAAAAGGAAAGATGAAGAGAAGTTCACAGAAAATAAAGATGTTATCAAACTGTAATAAGTGTCTGGAGCTAATTCACATGGACTTGAGTGGACCGATGAGAACTCAATCCATCAACGGAAAGAAATACATATTAGTGATGGTGGATAAATTTTCTCGGTATACTTGGCTAGGGTTTCTAAGACAAAAATCTGAGGCTCCTGATCAAATCATAATTCAAGTTCATCAAGAAGTTCATCAAGAAGATTCAAGTTCTGATGCAAAGCCCTGTAAAGCAACTGAGGTGTGATAATGGAACATAATTCAAGAATGCTACTTTGCAAACATTTCTAGAATCTGTTGGAATATCATATAATTTTTTTGCTGTGATGACACATTAACAAAATGGGGTCGTTGAACGCAAAAATAGAACTTTGGTAGAGGCTGCACGGACAATGTTGGCATATTCAGAGCTACCAATGTTTCTATGGGCTGAGGCTGTAGCAACTGCATGCTTCACACAAAACAGGACTATTATCAATAAACGTTTTAATAAAACTTCTTATGAATTGATTAATGGTCGTAAGCCTACTGTTAAATTTCTTCGTGTGTTTGGATGCAGATGCTATGTTATTAATGATCGAGAGAACTTATCCAAGTTTCAACCAAAAGCCGATGAGGGGATATTCATTGGATATTCTCTCCAGTCCAAAGCATACAGAGTCTATAATACTCGAACAAAGACGGTGATCGAAAGTGCAAATGTAACCTTTGATGAAAGCAAGACAAGGACTTCTGAACAAAGCAGTTCAGAACTCGGATCTAAAGAAAAAGACAAAGCTTCTACTTCATCAAGAGTAGAACCTGTTCAACAACAGACTAAGAAATCTGACTCCTACACTTATTCTGATCTTGATCTATTATTTCTTGATGCTTTTAATGATTTATCTGTTGAAGACAATAGACAAGAAAATTTAGAAAATACTAACTCAAACTCTACCAGTGCAGATATGTTAATCAATAAATCCCAAACATATCAAGCAATTACACAAAATATATCAAGAAATAGAGAGAGAATCTAGAGAGAGAAAGTAGATCTCGTATTCATAAGTCTGATATTACAATATGAGCTTCGTTGTTGCAAGATTACACAAGCCAAACCTATTTATACCAACTAACTAAACAAGACTTAATCACTAAGTAAAGTAGACAAGCTTTGACTATTACATGACTTTGACATTGTTGACTTTTACAACTTTGACTTTCCATATTAAATCTTGGATACAATATTTGGACTTAACAATCTCCCCCTTTGTATTCAAGATTTAATAAAAATTTGACACTAGTATTCAACTCTTGATTCTTCATCTTTTATCTCTGACAACTTTGAACTTTGAAGCTTTAACAATCTTTACTTTTTTAGCTCTTGAAGAATCTTGGAAAATCTTTTGCACTTTGAAGCTTTGAAAAGTCAACATGCCTTGAACGCGAAACTGAATTCTTTAAACTTCTTTGAACTTGAAACTTCATCTTTGAAACAACTTTGTATCTTCATCACTCAGATCTCTGGAATGTCTTGATTTAGCTTTGAACAAACTTTCACGAAACATCTTGATTTATCTCTTTGAATCAGCGGAAGCATTTTGAACTTTTGACAATTCAGCTTTGAAATTGATCTTTGTAATATTCTCCCCCTCTTTGATGATTGAGAGCATCATAATCATCAAAATTTCTTCAATTTCAGCACAGACTTTGATTTCCCCCTTTGTGATAAAAAACAATCATTGATGGTGCTAAAACTTCATTATGGTTTGATAATTGGCATCCAGCAGGACCTTTATGTAAGTTCATCTCCAAAAGAGACATTGCTCATGCTGGGATTTCTTTTCAGAGTAAAGTTGGTGATCTTTGGAATGGGACTTCTTGGAATTGGCCTATTGAGATTTTCCAAAAATATGGGTCAATCCTTGGGGCTTATAAACCTAGACTTAGAATCAACTCTGCAGATGTGATTAAGTGGAAGGGTAAAAATGGAAGACTGATGGATTTTGAGACAACTGTGGTGTGGGATGTGATCAGGCAAAATAAAGAAATTGTTACTTGGGCTGATAGGGTTTGGTTCCATAAAAACATACCAAGACATGCTTTTGTTTTGTGGTTGGTTATAAAGGAAAGACTTCGAACCAGGGACAGACTTTTTGTTTGGAATATTCGAGAAGACAGAAAGTGTGTGTTATGTAAAACTCAGTTTGAAACTCATAAGCATCTTTTTCTTGATTGCCCCTTTTCCATTAATGTTTGGAATTCTCTCCTTGGTATGGTTAATTTGAATGGATTCCTCTAAGATGTTTCTGGAAAACAGGATGGTTGGAGTAATTTTTTGAGAAAGTTAAATGAGATTCCTTGTAAAAATACTTGCTGGAGTTTGCTTAAAAGATGGTTAATTGCTGTTGTGGTTTGTACCATATGGCAAGAAAGAAATATGAGGATTTTTCAAGGAAAAGAAAGAAATGAGAGTGGAGTCTGCTCTTCTGTTTCTGAGTGTATAAGGATTAAGATTTTGGGTGCTGATTTTAAGAAAGGAATGATGTTTAACAAGGTCATGAAAAAATGGGGGTTGGACAAAATTAATTATGATGATGGACAGAAGATATAGAAGGCTGAGAAATTTTAGTATGTGGGATATGAAGAGAAGGCAGAGAAGATACAGTTGGGATTATTTTTGGGATGATGAAGATTTTAGAGAGAAAGTTTTTGTGGCCATTGAGAATCCTTGGGGTGGGACTTTCTTGGGGGGAAAGGGCACTATATATGGGTTTCATTGGGATTTTGATGGGGGGACCGGGGAAAATATTTTTTCTAATATTTTTGGTTTTTGTAGGTACTTCTATCAATTCTCTCTTTTGGAAAATGTATTTTGGTGCTGGGGTTTTTTGTTGATTGGATTATGCAGATGGATCAGGTTCTGTGGATTTCCAGGTCTTCCAAGTGGCTGCTGTTGATTTTTTGGAAACTGGATGGGATGATGCTGCTGGAAAATAAGGAAATATGGGTTGATCTGGTCAAAATCTTGATTTATGAAGACTGGATTAAGGATAAGTGGGAAACTGTGATGTGGTATAGCTTTATGGAGATGCAAAATTTTTCTATTATGTGGAATTGGTTTATTGGTGATTGGAATTTACAGATGGATCTGTTGGTTCGTATGAAGGCCCTTATCTGGTTTGTTATGCTGGATTATAAGAGATATGGTTCTGTCTATGTTTTTTGGACATCTTTTTGGCCTGGTATTACTTCCACTGGTACTTTTCTTATTCCTTTCTTCTGGAGTTTGTTCCTGGTTTTTCTGTGGGAGATCAGGTGGTGTATGGTGGTTTTAAATCGATCTATATCTGTTTGGGTCATTATAAGATGGTCATATGGTTTTTTATATAGTTTGCTCTCTCCCCTTCTTTGGTCTAATGTTTCTGCACTAAGAAAGAGGTTGATTTCCATTTATGGTTATCCCACTTTGATGTGTGTTGCAGTCTATAAACAGGTAGTTTGGCTGTTGATCTTGGATCTGGCCAGTAATTCTCCTTGTTTTGGATTTGCTTTCTTTTATTGCCATATCCATCTTTTTATTCCTTGGACAGTTCTTTTCAAGATTCCTTTGGATATGGCCGTTGGCCAAATATCCATTTTTTTCTGGTTTGTTTTCAGATTGAATATGTGTTGGGGGAAGTTTATGGTTTTCATCAATTTCTAGAGTGATAAGGATGGAAATTTAGTCTTGTTTAGTTTTATTGATTGGCAATCTTGGGCTATTAATTTGGAGCAGATTGTTGGAATCTGTTTTGTGTGGGATAATTGGTTGGGCCCACATATCATTTTATTTTATGGGGGTTGGAATGATATATGTCTTTGGGCCGAGGATAAGAATTGTTGGAATAGGATTTTTATAGATGTGAATAATAGTTGGGTTTCTTTTATTAGGGGCTTTAATGACAAGGACTTGGAGATTTTGGCTCATATGTTAGATTGGGCCGTGGACTATTGTTATTGGCAAAGAGTGGACAATTCTATTGGGCTCAAGGATAATTATGATGATCAAATGAAGATTTTGAAGATATCGGCCAATAATGATATTGGTAATAGTCATTTAAGTGCCTATAAGGTGTTGTTGGGTTTTTTTATTGTTGATGACTATTGTAAATGGGGTATTTTTTGTAAGGGGTATTGGGTGTCTAACACTAGTTTTGGATTTAGTGTTAGGCCTCTTTTGGTTATGTTTCCTAAGCATTTCTTAGGAAGACATTTTGTTTCCTTGGGGTATGCCCCTCGTAGTTTGTAAGCCCTTTTTGTTTTTTGAATAAAGTTTTTCCTGGGGTTCTGTCCCCTTTTTCCAAAAAAAAAAAAAACAATCTCCCCTTTGACTGTTGACGCGCTTTGATCTGAGAGCCGTCAATTCATGAAAGATATATATCCAAATCTTTTCAAATTCAGACATATTGAACATGGTAACCCTGAATCAACAAATGAAATAGTTAGAAGTGCCTGTCAGTAACACGGAGTCACTGTGTACAATGAATGTACAATATAAGGAGCTGGCTTGATGATGACTCCCCAGGACTTCCATTCAATCATTGAAAAACACAAGGTTTATCTATGAATGTTCTAACAGAAAAATATATTTTCTGTGTGCTCGTGCTTGTGTTTGAAAGAATTAGCACAATGATTGTGTTTCATAAGGCTCAAAGTATGTAAATCACTGAGACAACAATGATTGTACATGGACTCAATGTGCATGAGAAAGGGTCGAAGGTGGGGCAACTTTCCTTCTTTTTCAATATCAGTATCTTCCAGGAGAAGAACCAATAGATTATGTGCTGCTTCCCCAGAAAATGTGAAACATTCTCTTTTTAAGAAAAGAATGAGTAACTAGTGGGGTTGTATGCAAGAGATGGCATGGGCTATTTGCCTATTTCAATGATGGTCACCAAAGAAATGTGAACCAATCAGTAATGTGGTTGCCCGACTCAGAAAGATGTTTGGTGCAGAGTTCTGATATTCTTTTAACTCTGATCTCACACCCTCTTTCTTTTAAACATATAAGCTCACATCTAACCACTCTCTCATTTCCATTTTACCTCAAATCACTCCCACACTCAATTCTTTTAGATCCCTCTCCCCTCAATCACTCAAAGGATTTCTTCCGGGGTAGGAAACACTGGTTATCGTGAATCCATGGAAGTTCTATTAAGCACTCACACTGAATCCCATGTTCCTAAAAGTACATGTTGGATAATGATTTTCTTGAAATGAAAAGCACAAGAAATCATATATATCAGTGTATGTATGCTCATTTAAAAATATGAATGAAATTTGAGCATTTGATCGTTGATGATTTCTCAAAACAAAGATATGAATGAATAATCAAGAAAGAATAGAAATGTTTTGAGAATCTGACAATGATTAAAATCAGATCAAATGAAATAGCTAGGGTATCAAAGAACTGGATATTTTGTTTATATGAACAAATATAAACAATTTAGCAATAAAAGCACAAATATGAAAAAGATGATTGATGATTAACAACTTTGAAATTCAAACGGGGGTCTTACCATCGGAAAAATATGTTCGATATGAGACATGGTAATAACAAATTCAAATGAAATACTGAACCGGTGTGTGTGAATACTTGACAGTATATGGACAAGATAATACACAAGTATTGATCTTTGGAAACATACGGTCAGTTAAACATTAAGGCTCAATATTTGAAAAACATTTAAAAGCACACTTCTAAATTCATGAAATCGTTTGAGAATAGAGAAGTGGTTTGAACATTTAAGAAAGCGTTTTTCATGCTTGAAAGTTGTTCTTCTTCCAAACAATCAGAGATCTAGGATCATAAAATATTTACCTTTTCAGCTCCCCCTCAAATCATGATTAAATGATTTATATCTTTGAAGCTCCCCCTGGATATTAGCAGAATATCCTTTTCTGATCATTGAAAAATGGGTCCTGATCTGTAATGTGATCAGAAGCCATCACCTGTACTCCGCCTATAATTTATGCATTAGTAGATATATCAATTAAAACAAGATAGAGATCCACAACTCCTTCTGGAATGCGGTCCGTCATATCAGGAAAATCTATCAATGAAAAGTCTAGGATAGAGATCCACAATTCCTTCTGGAATGTAGTCCATCATATCTCTCTATTGCAGAAAGAGTGTACTCCCCCTTGAAGATTGATGTCCTCATTTGAGTGTTGGAATACGATCTCTTATGATATCACGGGAGTAGAGGGCTTTAATCCTTTGAAGTCCGGGTCCTAAGCTTTGTTACTTAGAAGCCATATTCTTGACATTGAGGTGCGGGTCTTGAACTGTGTTATTCAAGAGCCATAATCTTTCTTACTCCCCCTTGACGTGAGGTGCCTGCAACAAAGAATCAGATTTCTTCTTTGGTACCCACTGGTATTTGGGTCCAGAAATGTTAGTTGCAGTTCGTGTGGGGGTTATGGAATAAGAACCATACCAAAAATGATCACTGGTCTTGTGGATATGATCATGTGTACAACAGTAAGAACAATAAAATTTATTACCTGAAAACCTGAGTAATTGGTCTTTTGAGTATTTAAGGTCAGATTTACCTTTATGCTCTTTGTTCTTCTTTGCTTTGTCAGAATGTACACATGATGTCTTCTTTTTCATCTCATCTTTCTTGTCATCTTTGTCTGATTTCTTCATCCAGACCATTTTCTCTTTCTTGTAACTTCTTCTCCTTGGATATGTATCTGAACCATCTAAATATTCATCAAAGAAAATGTTAGATTGACGAATCTGATCAAAATATTTAACTGACCTTTGTGAAGAGGCAGATTTCTGAATAGAACTTGAAACAGACTTTTCAAGCTCTTTGATCTTTGATGCAAAAATGTCTCTTTCTTTCACAAGTTGGTCAATCTTCTTTGAGAACTCAGACTTCGTCTTCTGCTCTTTCAGTGCAGTAGCAGATAATTCAGATAATTTTTAAGTCAGCTTTTTTATTTCAGTTTCAAAGGTTGAACGTTCTTCTTCAAATCCTTTCTCTGACTCATTTCTCTGACCAGATAATTTTTTAAAGAATCCCACATTCTTCTTTTCTATGGCCTTCTTCTCTTTATCAAACTTCTCTCTTTCCAAAATCAGCACTTTCTCAAAATCGGAGATTTGTTGAGAAAGTTTAATGCATTTAAGCTCAACTGACTTCTTCTCTTCAAAACACTTTTTAGAGAAATCTGAGAACTTCTTTGAAAAAATTTTCTTTTCATTTTCAAAATAAGCTTTCTTTTCAGCAAGCTGTTTTTCAAAATCAGATAAATTCTTTCTAAGCTCGGTGTTCTCATATTCCAAAACATATATATTCTCTTCGAAAGGCTTCAACTTGTTTTCAAGCTCAACTGATTATGATTGTAGCTCAGGTGATTTCTGTTCAGTTGTCTTCAGTTGACTTTGAAGATTTAAAATTTCTCTCTCTTTCTCTTTTATCTCTTTTTCCTTCTCATAGACGATACCTGAAAATTTAGACATATTATCAGTACACTTTATACATTCAGGAGTTTTAACAAAGTTGAACAATTTAAGTTGCAACTCCTGAATCATTTTGAGATATTATGAATTTTTTATTTTCAGATCATTTCGTTCAGCTTCAATAACACATATCTCAGATTTGTACAAACTTGACATCTTGAATAAGAAAACAGCTTGATAAGAATGATTGTTCCCAAACTGTAAATCAGAAAATATTTGATCACAATCAGAACAATGTCCCCCTCCGCAAACTTAGCATGGGGGGCCCGCCCTTGCGGGGTCTGGGGGCAGTGCCCCTAGAGAAAACGTTTTCACATTTAAAGGACATATTACTGTTTTAAAAAATTTGACTAAGAATGGAAATGACACTGTTTGCGCAAGATTGAGATTTGCGTAAGCTACGTGATGCGCAAAGTAGACTTCTCGCTTTTAGAGAATTGCGCAAAGTAGGTTTGCGTAAGAGCCCTGATGCGCAAATTGAACTTTGCGTGTTAGCCTTGATGCGCAATGTGAGCTTTGCGTACGCCGAAGGATGCGCAAATTTGACTTTGCGTATTTGCCTTGATGCGCAAAGTAAGCTTTGCGTACGCCGAAGGATGCGCAAATGTAGCTTTGCGTAAGACGGAGGATGCGCAAACTAAACTTTGCGATAATCAAAGGATACGGAAACTGGACTTCTTCTTAAAGCTCAGATAAGCTTGCGCAAACCATCTATGAATCTGGCGCAAACCGTCTATGAATCTTGCGCAAAACGTATGAACTTGCGCAAATCGTGTTCTTGACTGTTTCTTTCTCAAGTCGATTCAAACCTGCAAAATTTGATCTAAAAAACTTATCAGAATCATCGATAAACAGTACTAAGCACAAGAATACAATCAACTTTCGATTAAAACAACAATTCACACGAATTCGATCAAGAACAGAGTTCGAACTCGTTATATCAAGAAAATTCAAAAAAAATCGAAACTGATTTTGTTCGAATTACGAGATGTAATCCAAACAAGAAACAATCCTAAGCACAATTCACATCCAATGAATCCATTTTCTTGCAACAAAAACGATTTTTTTCACAAGAAATTCAGATGAACAGTACCAAAACACGTTTTCTTGAAAAAATTTCGAAAATATTGATTTTCGATCCAAAAATACTCCAGATTCAATTCAAATCATGATAAAATCATTCCTGAAAAGTTTGGTTCAACTTTGATACCAATTGTTAATCAATAAATCCCAAACATATCAAGCAATTACTCAAAATATATCAAGAAATAGAGAGAGAATCTAGAGAGAGAAAGTAGATCTCGTATTCATAAGTCTGATATTACAATACGAGCTTCGTTGTTGCAAGCTTGCACAAGCCAAACCTATTTATACCAACTAACTAAACAAGACTTAATCACTAAGTAAACTAGACAAGCTTTGAGTATTACATGACTTTGACATTGTTGACTTTTACAACTTTTACTTTCCATATTAAATCTTGGATACAATATTTGGACTTAACTAGATATATCTGGACCAATTCAAGAAGTTGGTGACGCTTCTACAAACACAACGCAAGATATCTCTGAAAAAGTTGTTCCAGAAAACACAACAGAAATGATCTCATCACAATTTGAAGTGGGATCAACATCAGCAACATCTGAACAACAACATCAGACAGAATCCACATTTGTAGAAGTTGAACCTTCTTCTAGTGCACAAAGTCCAACTGCAAGTGCATCTGAACAACATGCAGTAGTTGATGAGTTTGACATGAAAAATAATCAAACTGAACGAGAGGTATTGCCAAGTACACATAAATGGACAAAAAGTCATCCCCTTAAAAATATAATCGGAGATCGGAATGCTAAGGTATCTACCAGATCTGCAACTGCTTCTGCATCGGCCAATTTCTGTATGTTCTCAGCCTTCCTCAGCAGCATGGAACCCAAAAAGTCGTCTGAAGCTCTCACGGATCCTGATTGGATAAATGCGATACAAGACGAGCTAAATGAATTTCAATGAAATGAGGTGTGGAGACTTGTACCAAGACCCAAAGATAAGACCATTGTTGGAACAAAGTGGGTATTTCGAAACAAGAAAGACGAGCCTGGTATTATTGTAAGGAACAAAGCACAGCTTTAGCGAAAGGTTATAATCAACAAGAAGGGATCGATTATGATGAAACCTACGCTCTCGTGGCAAGGATCGAGGCAATACGAATTTTTCTTGCGTACGTAGCACACAAAAACATCAAAGTATTTCAAATGGATGTCAAATCGGCTTTCCTGAATGGTATATTACATAAAGAGGTGTACGTGAGTCAACCCGAAGGCTTCGTTGATCAAAAATTTCCAGATCATGTATACGTGCTAGATAAAGCTTTGTATGGACTCAAGCAAGCACCGCATGCATGGTATGAAACACTTTCAATTTACCTTACCAAGTCAGGTTTCCGAAAAGGTACGATCGATACAACTCTTTTTCTCAAAAAGAAAGGTGAGGATTTGATGCTAGTACAGATCTATGTAGACGATATTATTTTCGGTTCTACAAATAATGAACTTTGTGATAAATTTCAAAACATCATGAAGAAAAGATTTCAAATGTCAATGATGGGTGAATTAAATTTCTTTCTTGGATTACAAGTTAAACAAACCCCGCAAGGGATTTTTATAAATCAAGACAAGTACATTAGAGACAAGCCAAGTAAATTAGAGACATGTTAAAGAAATTTGACATGACCTCTTGTACACCCATGAAGACTCCCATGCAAAATGGTAAATCAGTGGATCAACGGACATACAGGAGCATGATTGGATCTCTTCTATACTTGACATATAGTAGACCGGACATAATGTTTGCTACATGTTTTTGTGCCCGGTATCAAGCTAATCCTAAGGAGTACCATCTTGCTGCAATTAAGAGAATCTTCAGATATCTCAATGGCACACCAAATCTGGGTCTTTGGTATCCGAAGGATTCTGGTTTTGAACTAATGGCCTATACAGACGCAGATCATGCAGGCAACAAATTAGACCGGAAGAGTACCTCAAGAGCATGTCAGTATTTAGGTGATAAGATAGTAAGCTGGTCATCTAAGAAGCAGAATTGTGTCTCAACTTCTACAGCTGAAGCAGAGTATGTAACAGCTGCTAGTTGTTGTTCACAAGTTCTTTGGATGATGACACAGCTGAAAGACTATGGGTACACATTCAGCAAAGTACCAATCTACTGTGATTCCAAGAGTGCCATTGCCATAACTTCTAATCCGGTACAACATTCTAAGACTAAACACATCGACATCAGGTACCATTTCATAAAGGATCATGTTGAGAAAGGTAATATTGAAATGCATTTCGTGTCTACAGATTTTGAGGTTGCTGACCTTTTTACAAAACCTCTTGATGAAAAGAGATTTACATTTTTAGTCAGCAAGCTTGGAATGGTAAACCTTGATGCATAGAAATATTTATTTTCTGTACCTGTTGTTGAGGGGGAGCTAGATGTATTCTTTTTATATGCTTAAGTGTTTTTGGTCAAAATGAATCTTGGAAAGTTTGATATCATTAACAATGGTGGACTCATGTTCAATAAGTACCAAAGACTCATTTTGTTTTGCAGTATTATCATACATTTTGGACTATGACTTCTGATCAACTTAGATCAGGACTCGTACTTCATGATTTGTGCTTCACAGCAAAAATCAAGGGGGAGAAATTAAGATGTGTGCATACTTCAAGGGGGAGCTTAATGCAAAAGCCTGTAAGTGTGTATATTGATTTGAAAGATCTGAAAAGTTTGAAAAGTTTTTCCTGAGAAAAATTACTGATTTTGTGCTAAAAAGTCTATTTTACAAAGTTGCTATTTTGGGAAAGTAAAAGTTTTCATTTTTTGGAAAGTTTTCATTTTCTGAAAATTTTTCTAAGTCATGAAAATGCGCAAGCTGAAGCTAGCGAGTTTGGAAAACGCGAAAGCTGAATCTAGCGAGTTTGAGTAAAACGCGCTTATAGAAGCGTGCGAGTTTCAAAAACGCGTAAGGCGTTTCATGCGAGTTTGGTCGAGAAACATCTTTCAGCTTGCGAGTTTCATCATTCTTATTCCTTAGGCTTGCGAGTTTCACTAATTTTTCACTTAAATTGTTTCTTAAGTGAAAATCACACACCTATTTGTCGATTTTTGAGACGAATACCTTGTTTTCTTGATATGAGAGAAGAAAAACTCAAATCATGCATTGTGTGCGAGTTTTGTTCAATGAACAGTATCTTGCGAGTTCTATGAATGAACAGTGGCTAGCGAGTTCTTTGACTTGCGAATTCTATGAATGAACAGTGGCTAGCGAGTTCTTTGACTTGCGAGTTCTATGAATGAACAGTGGCTAGCGAGTTCTTTGACTTGCGAGTTTTATCGAGTACATATATGTTCCATCTCTTACTCTGTCATTATCATTCTACGGATTTCATCACTTAGCGACTTTTCTCTGAACTTTCTTGCGACTTTCATCTTTTCAGATTATTTCTCTTGAAGATTTCAGTGTAGGTTGTTGTTTTACATTTGTTTGATTGTTTGTTCTTACTTTTTATCGATTCTAGGGTTTCAATTTTTAGTTTCTCGATTTAAGTTTTTTTTTACTGTTCATCTTCTGGTTCATTTTGTTCTGAAAATTTTGACAGAACACTAACTATTTTGGGTTTGTTCTTTCAAACTAATGTTAGTATTGAAAATAACAAATGATATAATCTGGGTTTTTCTCGATAGACTGATTTTTGCAGGTTACCATAACTATTGGATTTTTGAACCGAACTATAGCTTCACTCTTGACTGAACTAAACTCGACTCATGTTCTGGACTCGAACTGATATCCTGAATTAAACTATTCTGGACTTAATAGATGGATGAATTATTTCATAATCTTTAATCATATTGTTCAAAGATTAAAAGAAGTTTAAAAGTCAGATTTTTTTTAAAGTGAAAAGTTTGAATTTTGAAAGTCAAATTTGAATTTTAAAATTTTCAAATAAAAAGTAAATTGCAAAGTTTGGGTATTGGAGTTCATTTCAAAAAAATTCAAATTTAAAGAGTCGAAAGTTTTTGGTTATCTTTGCAAAATCAGTATGATTTTTTTTAAGCATTATTTTTAAATACAACATTAATTTGACAGAATAAATTCGAAATATGAAAGTGTTGTTGTAAATTTTATGTTTTGTGTGTTGTTATCAATTTTTTGTTCATTTGAAGTTGCAACTTGTTTTCTGCAACTTACTGTGCTTTCATTGCAAGATCTTAAAGTACATTGTTCTGTACTTCAAAATTGGTTTTTCTGAAAACATGTTTTTGGATTTATACTGACATATTGGATTTTATACAATACATTTTATGATTTTTTCAGGAAATCAATGGCAGAGGAAAATATTCATGACCAAAGTTGTTAGAACATAAATCTGTTGGATACAAGATCAAGAATACTGAAAGTCAAAGTTGAGAAAGTCAAAGCTGAAGAAAGTCAAATCTCATTCAAAGTCAAAGTCTATTTGTAATAAGTCAATGTATTTTGTATTTTGTATTTTCCTTGTATTAGGTGGTAGTATAAATAGTTTTTGTTCTTGTAATTCAGAGTGGACTTATTGTAAGAATTGAGATTTGAGAGAGAATACGGTTTTTAGAGAGAGAAAGAATTCTAGAGAGAGAAAGTGTAATCTTGTGAATTTCAAAGTAATCAAACTGGTAATTCATTGTGTTTAATCTTGTTTGTTTGATTATTATTGATTAGAAACTAGAATCTGGAACACACAATTGGTATCAGAGCAGATCCAAATTGAAATTTCAAGAAAAGTCAGAATGTTCGTATCTGTGTTCTTCAAGTCCAGATCGATTCTGAGTTTTAGTGAGTTTTTGGAGTTGTAATCGATTAAGTGTTGTTAGCAAAGTGAATTCGATCGAGTTTGTATAGAAAGATTTGTCAATTGCACTGTAATCAATTCGAATTTTCAAATTTTGTGTGGTTTTCGTGTTCACGAGTTCTTGACACTGTATCTGATTCAAATTTGTAATTTTTGTGTATTTGATTGAAAATTAGTGATAGTTTTGTGTTCGAGTTGTATAGAAGATCAAATTGTTGAAGTTTCTAGTTAGATTTCTAGGCTTAAATAAGTTGTTGGTACGATTTAGTTCGATTTTAGAGGTTTGCGGGTTGTTCTTCAGGTTTGCGTTTGATTCATTGAGGTTTGCGGGTCATTCATCAATATATGTACAAGTTCTTCAGAGGTTTGCGGGTCATTCAAAGTCTGCGGGTGAATTCAAAGTGAGATTTGCGTTTCTTTTAAGAAACGAGAAGCTATGGTTTGTGGGGTTAATGACAAACGTGAAGTCAAAGGATTTTTCAGAAGACAAAATCGTGGTTTGCGGGTGTAACTAGACACGCAAAGCTTATCTTGCGGGTGTAACTAGACACGCAAAGCTTATCTTGCGGGTGTAACTTGACACGCAAAGTGTGTCTTGCGTTTGTAATTTGAAACGCAAAGTTGACAAAAGCAAAAGATTTCTAGAAACGCAAAGTTGAGTTCAGAGATGTTGTGGTTTGCGTTTCCTTCTTGAACCGCAAAGTGGTGGTTTGCCTTTCCTTCTTGAACCGCAAAGTGGTGGTTTGCGTTTCCCATATGAACCGCAAAGTATAGGTTTCCTTCTAGTTTCTTATTGATATATTTTTCAAACAGGTTATACAAGATGACATCCAAAGATGCACTTTCAATTGGCACCGATGTAAAGCCTCCTGTTTTATTCAAAGGCGAGTATGAACAATGGAAGGACAGATTCTTGGATTTCATAGATCGGCATTCAAATGGAGAGAATATTATTCTGTCTATCACCGAAGGTCCAATGGCTCCAATAACAGTTCAAGTACCTGATGTTGATTCTTCTGATAGTGAAGATGGGATTGAGGAAAGAGAGCAAAAGATGAAAACAGTGACAGTGGATATTTCTCAATATTCTGAAGATCAGAAAAGCCGATACAAAGCAGATAAACAAGCGAGATCATTACTTCTTCAAAGCATTCCAAACGAGATCTACATCAAGATTGATAGCTATAAAGCCAATGCTAAGAAGATGTGGGATCAGTTGCAAAAGATGATGATGGGATCCAAGGTTGGAAATCAGATGAAAGTGGAAAACTGCATTAATAGTTATGAGGAATTCAAAGCTAAGGAGAATGAGAGTCTGGAAGATACATATGAGAGGTTTGTATTGCTTCTGAATGAGCTGACAAAGAATAAAGTCAAAAAGAAGCAGTTGGAAAACAATGTCAAATTTCTGAGTATCCTACGTCCGGAATGGAAAAAGCATAAAAGAAGGATGAAACAGATGAAGGATTTGAATGAAATACCACTACATGAGGTATTTGAGACCTTGAGGCAGAATGAGGAAGAGGTTAAAGAGAAAAGAGCTGAGAAGAAGAAGGCAGCACAAGTTCCTGATCCTATTGCCTTAGTAGCTGGAGAGAAGAAGAAAGAAAAGAAAGAAAAGAAAGAGAAGAAAAAGAAGATAGTTCTTACCAGTTCTGAGTCAGATTCAGTTACAGATAGTGATGATGGCGAAAGTCTGAAACAAGCCATGATATTGCTGACCCGTGCATTCCAGAAGAAATTTTACAAGAAGCCGGGATCAAATTCTCAAAGGTATTCTTCATCTAGTTCAAAGAATCACGAGCATCGACAGAAAGTGGAAGGAAAGAGGTATGAAGAGGATAGATATGTGGAGAAGAAACCGGATGAGAAGAAGAAGTTCATGAATGGCTACACAGTTGCCGAGAAGCCAGCAACAGATTCCATCAAATGCTACAATTGCGGCAAGATGGGTCATTTTGCAAAAGATTGTCGAAAGCCGAAAGTTCGCAACTCTCAGTACTATCAGAACAAGTTGCTTTTGGCAAGACAACAAGAAGCGGGTGTCGCTCTAATGGCTGAAGATGAGTTTTGGCTGGATTACTCAGAAGGAAAAGAAGAAGTGAAAGAAGAAACAGCTCATATCTGTCTCATGGGCAAAGAAGTACAGGATGACGAGTCAGATGATGAGGCAGTTAATGAGGTATTAAGCTTATCTGAAAAAGATTTTATTACCAAAATGGAAACCATGGTGGTTGAGCTACAAAATTTACAAAATAATCTGAAAAAGGAAAAAGTAAAAGTTGCTAAAAAGAACAAGAAGCTCTTTGAGCTTAATACGTCTGTTATTTCAAACAAAGATCTGATTGATTCTTTACGCAAGTCTGATTTTGATTCTAAATCTATAGTAGATTGTTTTGAAAAGAGGATTTCTGAGTTTGAAGGTAAAGTGTTTAAATATGAGTTTGAAAAGACAGAATCTGCACTAACTGTTTATAAACTGCAGGTTGAAAACAAGAATTTGAATAAGAAGGTAAATGGTCTGGAAGCAAAACTTTATGCGAGAGGTCAAACAGATCAAACCATTTTTCTCAATGCACCTAATGAAGAGGATGATGTCAAAGAGAAATGGGGACTTGGTTTTGAAAACCCCCATTATCTTAAGAAAGCTATCAGAAAACAGTCGGCACTTTATAACTATGATTTTCTTGCTTGTGCTGATAACCATACTCATTTAAAACCAAAATTTGTTACCAAATTGTCAGAAGAAGTTGAGGACCTAGAAACTGAAAATAGAAAGAATAAAAAGAAAATGCAACTACCGTTTAACTATGAAAAGTTAAATGATAGTTATCTTTCAAAAACACCAAAAGTTTTTTCAACTGACTATTTTGTTAGTTATTCTGGTTCTGAGATGAAGGCAAAACCTGCGATTGCAAAGGTTTATGTTCCTACATCTATTCTTGAAAGCAAAATAGTCGAGCTTGAAAATGTTTTATCTGATGAAAAACTTTTGGTTGATATACAACAAAATGTAATTTCTACAGTTATAAAGAACACTGTTTTTCAAAATAAATCTACAAAGTGTTTTACAGTTTCTAAGGTATCTCAATCTTCATCTGATAATTTTGTTGACTTATTTGAGTCTGCAAATGATTTTTTAAATTCTGATGATGGGTGCATGGAAGAATTTGATATGTTTGATGACAGTTCTATACTTCCTGATCATTCTACTTGTCTTAAAAATGACAAAGTGTTACCAAGTGGTGTAAATACTATTGAATCATCAACTAAGGTTGGTGAATCAGTTTCTGTAACTGCTGATTACTATGATAATGGTAAGAAACATAAGAAAAAGCGATTACAGAAACATAAATACACTGGTACACAAAAGAATATTCAGTCTCGGAAATCTGCTTTTCCTAATAAATCTATATCTTATGTTTCAGAGTTAAGGAAGAAAAATTTGAAAGCTCAATCCGAATGGAGACCAAAACGGAAGGAGGATGAGATAGTGGAATCAGTTTCTGATAATACTTGTAATAGATCAGTGAGTAGTGATACTGATGTGATTGATCAAATTGCTTCTAATAATCAAAACCTTCTAACTTCTTACAAGAGATATTCTATAAAGCAATTGATTCAATTGTCTCCTATTACTACTACATCTTATTCTTATCAGAGAAATGATTTTGCTTATTCTTATAATTCTTCTGATTGGTATGAATCTTATCATATATATTCTTCAAGATCAAATGTGTTTCAAAGTTTTCAAAAGAACAGAGGATCCATTTTCAAGTGGATACCAAAATCTTGTGCTAAACTGTTAGGACCCGTTTTTAAATGGGTACCTAAATCTATTGTTGTCTGATTTTTCTTGCAGACCCGGCATATGTGGTACTTGGATAGTGGATGTTCCAAGCATATGACTGGGAAAAAAGCTTTATTGTCTAACTATACAGAGAAATTTAGTGGTAATGTCAAATTTGGGAACGATCAGCTTTCACCTATCTTAGGATATGGTGACATCATTCAAGACAACATAACGATAAGTAAAGTGAGTTATGTCGAAGGCTTGGGGCACAACTTATTCAGCATAGGTCAATTCTGCGATAAAGGGTTAGAGGTCAACTTCAAACCTAAGAGTTGCTCGGTTCAACTGAAGATGGCACAGAACTCTTAGGTGGACATCGAAAGACAAATCTCTATACCATCAATCTTTCCAAAGTACAGATTGACAATCAAGTATGCTTGATGACGAAAGCTTCAACGCAACAAAGTTGGCTCTGGAACAGACGTTTATCTCATTTGAACTTTCGTTATATCAACAAGTTGGTTCGTGGGAAATTGGTCAAAGGTCTTCCTGAGCTGAAATATGAACGAGAACACTTATGTGCTGCATGTGAGAAGGGTAAGATGAAGAGAGCCGCACATAATTCGAAGCCTGAACCAAGCACTAGTTCTCCGTTAGAATTGTTACATATGGATTTGTGTGGTCCAATGAGAACTCAGAGTTTGGGAGGAAAGAAATACGTGTTGGTCATTGTGGACGATTACTCAAGATACACGTGGGTCAAATTTCTTCGATCAAAAGATGAGACGCCGGAAGTTCTCATTACTTTCTTAAAGACGACCCAGGTGAAAATGCAACGACAAGTCAAGTTTCTTCGAACGAACAACGGCACAGAGTTCAAAAACAAGATAGTTGAAGAATATCTCGAATCGGTCGGGATATCACATCAGTACTCTGCTGCTTGTACGCCTGAACAAAATGGAGTAGTCGAAAGGCGAAATCGGACGCTAGTCGAGGCCGCTCGGACTATGCTTAGCCAATCAGACTTACCTCTATTCTTATGGGCAGAAGCTGTGTCGACTGCATGTCATACTCAAAATCGGTCTATGATACATCAACGTTTTCAGAAGACTCCATATGAGTTGATCAACAACAGAACACCAACTATCAAATATTTTCACATATTTGGGTGTAAATGTTTTGTGCTTAATGACAGAGAGAGTCTGAATAAATTCAGTGCTAAGGCGGACGAAGGCATCTTTATCGGTTATTCTTCAACATCAGCAGCATATCGTGTTTATCTGAAGAAGTCAAAGACAGTTGTTGAGAGCGTTAATGTCACATTCGATGAAGAGATGGCTTCTGATCAAACTAGTTCAGAACCCGTTATTACTGGAGTATTAGCTTCTGGGCAGATCAATCCAGAACCTGCTTCTACAGCGACAAATTCGGATAACGCATCTACATCTACTTCTCATTTAACTGATTTAGATTTGTTATTTGAATTCTTTTATGATGAGTTTCTAGGTTCTAATATACCTAAATCTGTTGTGACTGACAGGTCTGAAGACACAAGTTGCAATCATCCAGTCACTTCAGAAGTCATAACTGAACAAGAATTCCCTGTTCAGTCAGAAACTCACATTCCTATTGTTACTCCTACAGTTGAAGATGCACAAGAAAATGCTGAGCCAGAAGTAACTGTTTCAGTTGGTTGTGATATATTGTCTACTCAACAGCCAGAATCTATTGTTTCAACTGATACTTCTGCACATGAGTCTTCAACTGCAAAACCCCCTCTTCTTATTCAAGCTGAAGAATCTGAAAGTGGATTTCTAGATGATGATCATATTCAAATTTCATCTACTCCACTTCCTCATGAGCATCGCTGGACCAAAGAGCATCCATTACACCAAGTAATTGGAGATCTCAACAAGCCTGTTCAGACTAGGTCAGCGACTCTTAATCAATGTATGCATGACTCATTTCTCAGTAAGATTGAGTCCACACGAGTATCTGAGGTTCTTGCTGATCCAGACTGGGTATCTACAATGCAAGAAGAGATCAATCAGTTTGAGGCCCTAAAGGTTTGGAGGTTAGTTCCTAAGCCTGAAGGTAAAAACGTGATCGGCACTAAATGGGTATTCAAGAATAACAAGGATGAAGATGGTATCGTCATAAGAAACAAAGCTAGACTTGTTGCCAAAGGTTACCGGCAAGAGGAAGGCATAGATTATGATGAGACGTATGCTCTAGTAGCGCGTATAGAAGCAATCCGCATGTTTCTAGCCTACGCAGCTCATAAGAATTTCACAGTCTTTCAGATGGATGTGAAAACAGCCTTTCTGAATGGCATTCTTAAAGAGGAAGTGTACGTGTCTCAACCAGAAGGGTTCGTCAATCCAGATAAGCCAGATCATGTCTACATCTTGGACAAAGCCCATTATGGATTAAAACAAGCCCCTCGAACATGGTATGACGTCTTATCCAAATTTTTGGTCAAGTCTGGTTTTTCTAAAGGTAAGGTTGATACTACTTTATTCATCAAGAAAGAAAAAGCTGATATTATTCTTATTCAGATATATGTTGATGATATAATATTTGGTTCTACTAATCCAAAATATTGCAAAAACTTTTCTAACCTCATGGTGTCACGTTTTCAAATGAGTATGATGGGAGAGATGAATTTCTTTCTCGGATTACAAGTTAAACAGTTTTCTACGAGGATTTTCATAAATCAATCTAAGTACATTTTGGATATTTTTCGGAAGTACAAAATGGAAAATTGTAAACCAATTGGAACCCCGATGGCACCAGGTACTAAGATACACACTGATCCTTCGGGTAAAAGTGTAGATGTTAGAATTTACAGAGGTATGATAGGATCGTTAATGTATCTAACGTCGAGTAGACCAGATATTATGTTCTCAACATGTCTATGTTCTAGATATCAAGCTGCTCCCAAAGAATCCCATTTGGCTGCTGTCAAACGGATTTTTAGATATCTGAAGGGGACTGCAGACCTTGGTCTGTGGTATCCTAAGGATACTGGGTTTCAACTGACTGCATATTCAGATGCAGATCATGCAGGTTGCATGTTGGACAGAAAGAGTACTTCAGGTCATGTTCAATTTCTTGAAGACAAGCTCGTTAGCTGGGCATCAAAGAAACAATTATGCATTTCCACATCGACTGCTGAAGGAGAGTACGTAGCTGCTGCCAGTTGCTGCTCTCAAGTCTTGTGGATGCGAACACAACTGCGAGACTATGGATTCAAGTTTGATAAAATTCCAATTTATTGTGACTCGAAGAGTGCAATCGCGATATCTGCTAATCTTGTCCAGCATACGAAAACCAAACACATTGATGTAAGGTATCATTTTATAAAAGATAATGTAGAAAAAGGAACAATTGAACTTTATTTTGTAAAAACAGATTATCAACTTGCAGATTTATTTACCAAACCCTTAGATGAAAAGAGATTTAATTTTCTTGTCTCTAAGCTTGGTATGTTAAATCTTAAGACGTAATCGGTTGTTACTTACTAAAGTTACGAATTGTTATTTTTCATCGTTTTCTTTATTTTTATGTCTGAAAGATATCTGCACTTTAATTGTTTGCTCATGATCTCAGGGGGAGTAAGAGAAGATTTTAGATGATCTACATTCATTTGAGGGGGAGCATAACTGATTTCTGCATTTTACTTAACTGACAAAATTTTTGTAATGCATGATTTTAGGGGGAGCTATCAAAAGGAGTAAGACTATGATTTCTGATTGCTTAAGACCAGAACTCGTTCTTTAATCGTTTTACTATTTTATGTTCTTTTATTGTTCGAATAAATTTTGTAAATAAATTTTTGACTAGACTTTGAGACTTATGCAGGATGAGAGAGGATGACACGATCATATCATTTTTGACTTCAGCTGACTTTATGAGTATTAAGATTGAGCGAAAAGGTAAATTTCTTATCTTAATCTCAAATGTATCTAAAAGAAGGACAACTTTCAGATATTGAAAACATGTTCTGAAATGTTCAAACCACTTCCCGATTCTTAAACAAATTTTATAATTTGGAAGTGTGATTTTAAATGTTTTCATTTTATTTTTGTGCTTCATTGAAAAACAAACCGTGTGTTATCCAAAGATTAATACTTGTGTATTGTCTTTTCTATATACTTTCAAGTATTCACACACATCAGTTTGACTTTGGTCAAAATGATCTTACCATGTCTCATATTGTAACCAATTTTTTTTCGATGGTAAGACACCTCGCTTGTATTTCAAAGAATTTTGAGCGTTATTTCATTTCTCAACGTTCATTTCAAGAATGTCTATATATTGGTTCGTATAGACAATATCCATTATTTTTTTTTTTACCATAAGTCTTAATTGCTATATCATTTCATTTATGATCATTTTCATACAATGTCAGATTTTCAAACAAGTTTTTTTTTTTTTGCATTCATGTTCATTCATTCAGTATACTTGTTTGAAAATACTTCAATGTTTTAAAATGCTCATATCTTCATGATTATATTATGATCATACACTCATCTGACATTTGTATATGAGCTTTAACTGTTATAATTAAATCATCTGAGCAACACCATGCTTTCTAGGAAAAATATGGGTTCTTTGTGCTAGGAATTATCTGAACTTCTATGGAATCACGTTAACCAGTGATTTCTACCCAAGAAGTTAATCCCTTAGTGATTGAGTGTGAGGAGTCAAAAGAAATGAGTGTGGGTGTGACGAGGTAAAATGGAAATGAGAGATTGGTTAGTAGTGAGCTTAATGATTAAAAAGAAAGAGGGTGTGAGATCAGAGTAAAAGAATATCAAACTCTGCACCAACTACTTTCTGAGCCGGGCATCCACATTACTAGCATTTCACAATTCTTTGGTGAATGTTATTGAAATAGGCAAATAGCCCATGCCAACTCTTGATTATAACCCCACCAACCACTCATTTTCTTCTCAAAAAGAAAATGTTTCATATTTTTCTGGGGACGCAGCATATAATCTATCTGGTTTTCATTTGGAAAATCTGGATATTGAAAAAGAATGAAGTCTGCCCCACCTTCGCACTTCAATCCTGCACTTAGAGTCTGTGTTTATCTACTGTTGTCTCAGTGGTTTACACAATGTTGAGCATTATTAAAAAGAAATCATTTGTGCTTTAATTCTTTCTACACTTGCACGAGCACACAAAGAATTCGTTTCTTTGTCATAACATTCATAGAAATTGCCTTTGTGGTATTTCGATGATTGGATGGAAGCCCTGGGGGAGTGAACATCACAAAAGCTCCTTTATATTGTGTATTCGTTACACACAGTGACTTTGTGTTACCGACAGGCATTTTAACTGATTCATCTGTTGATTCAGGAGTTACCTATTCTTATTTTTGTCTGGATTTGCAAAGATCTAGATGAATACTTGGTTATGGATCACCGAATCAGAGGCACAGTATGACAGATCAGAATGGTCAAAGACATTTCTTGGACAAAAAGTTTTGATGATATAGATGTTCAAATCATCAAAAAGGGGGAGATGATATGTAGAAATGTTAAAGTTTTAAAGTTTGTGGGAGATGATATCAAGATCTGATAAAGATTTGTGAGTTGATTTTCTGAAATGTTCAAGTCAGAAAGTTCAAAGGGAAGATTTGAGGACAATCAAAGAATTTCTGAAGTTTTGAGGAAATTTTCTTTGAAGATTATTTGTTAAAGCAAGGTGAGCTGAATCTGAAGATAATTTCTTTCCAAAGTCTGAAAGTGCTGTGTGAAAGTTTTGGGGAGATTGTTACTGGTTTGAAGATAGTTTTGGAAAGAAGATTGTTAAAGAAAAAGGGGAGATAATTTTGACAGAACTTAAAGTGAAGACTGAATTGCTAGATCTTTTTACAGTGATCTTGAATCCAAAGGGGGAGATTGTTAGAGCATAAATCTGTTGGATACAAGATCAAGAATACTGAAAGTCAAAGTTGAGAAAGTCAAAGCTGAAGAAAGTCAAATCTCATTCAAAGTCAAAGTCTATTTGTAATAAGTCAATGTATTTTGTATTTTGTATTTTCCTTGTATTAGGTGGTAGTATAAATAGTTTTTGTTCTTGTAATTCAGGGTGGACTTATTGTAAGAATTGAGATTTGAGAGAGAATATGGTTTTTAGAGAGAGAAAGAATTCTAGAGAGAGAAAGTGTAATCTTGTGAATTTCAAAGTAATCAAACAGGTAATTCATTATGTTTAATCTTGTTTGTTTGATTGTTATTGATTAGAAAGTAGAATCTGGAACACACAAAAGTGTTCAGATGGATGAACATGATCCGAATGTTTCACGGGAGATGCCCATGCCTTCTTCCCGATCCCATTTTTCTGAAGTTGATGTTGATCCAGATCTTCAATTGATCAATCCTCAAGATTATCTCTCTTTGTCGCCAAATAATCATCATATGATATTTGACAATCTCATGGTCAAGTCATTGATAAAGGAGATACTGAAAAACCATCCAATCTGTACTGCCTTAACTGCAACTGCTACTGTGCCAATGATCTATTTACAACAAGCATGGAGAACTATTGAGCATGTAGTGCAAGGCAACAAAAAGTATTTCACCATTCGCATCGACAACTTCACATCCATTCTGACCTTTCAGAGGCTGAGATTGCTTCTTGATCTACCTTTGCCAGATTCAAGAGAAGGAAATACAACTTTTGATCCTTATCCTACAGATCTCAAAATGTTTGCTGGTATTCGTGCTCTAGGATATGTTGGAAATCTTTCAAAGATGAGTGACTTTCGGAAGTCAAATTTCCCACCATTCTACTATCAGTTTTTCTCAGTAATCAACAAGTGCTTGACTTCAGGACACTCTGGGCACGACAATACAAACATTCATACTCTAAGACTGTTCCATGCTATCATTTATGATCTGCATGTTGATTATGTTGTGTCCATCTGGACTGAGCTGTATGAGAAAGTTCTGAGCAAAAGACATTCAAAGAAGCAAAAATATGTGCCTTATCAGAGATTCTTACAACTTATTGTCCGAGGTATACTGAGATCTAGCCCAGATGTTCCAAAAAGATTACATCATGAAAGTGCCCCAGAAAATGAAATGACACATCTTCAAAAGCAGAAGCAATCCTTCGCTTTTGAGATGCCAGTTTGTCGGTCCAACAATACTTTATAACAAGTTCTTAGAAACAACACAATAAGATTACCAACCTGTTTGATATATAAAATAACGATTACAAGGTTGATCGATTAAGCTTTGCTTTGTGTTCTCTATGTTTTCTCTCTTTTACACCTTGATGTGTGTGTTTGTATGTGTGATAAGTGATCTGATCTTGAGAGACTAGAGATACACAAAAAATCTAGCAAGTGTGTTGAACACACTATCAAGATTAATATCTAGATATTAAATCTAGATATTATATCTAATATAAACTAGAAACTAAATAACTAACTAAGTTACCTTTAACTAACTATTACAATACTTTAACTTAGATATATAGATCTAAGTAAACTAAAACATATTACATTAAATTACATTGACATTTATTACAAATAGACATAGACTTTTATATCGAGAGTCGACGTTCCGGCTTTAGCTTCAGATTACGATCTTCAGATTGGATGATCTTGAATCCAATGAGACTGTGGTCTAACAATCTCCCCCTTTGGATCAAGATCATTTAATAAAAAGATTTATCCAATTCAGTCTTCTTGTTCAACTCAGAAGATGCAATCCCTTTCTCTGAAATTCAGCATGTCTTCAATCTAACAATCTTCCCTTTTGAAGAGTAGACATGATTCTTGAAACATGTGATCTTTGCCATTTCTTGTGTAGTCATTCTCCCCCTTTTGATGTTAAGTGCAACGACTTCATCAAAATTTGTGGTAAGAAATGTCAATCTTGCGGTTAGAGCCCCTGATTCGTCAATTCATAAGAGATTCATCTAGATCTTTGCAAATCCAGACAAATGTGTCGTGTAACACCTGAAATCAACTAATGAATCAGTTATCATGCCTGTCAGTAACACTAAGTCACTGAGTGTAACGAATACACATGGGAAAGGAGCTGTTTGATGTTGACTCCCCTCAGGGCTTCCATTTAATCATCGAAACACCACAAAGGTAATTTCTATAAACGTTATGACAAAGAAACTAATTCCGTGTGTGTTCGTGCTTGTGTTTGAAAGAATTAAGCACGGATGATTGCTTATTGGCTCAAAATTGTGTAAACCACTGAGACAACAGTAAGTTAAACACAGACTCAATGTACATGATTGAAGTGCGAAGGTGGGGCAGACTTCCTTCTTTTCAATATCTAGATTTTCCGAATGAAAATCAGATAGCATATGTGCTGCATCCCCTTTGAAAATGTGAAACACTTTCTTGTTGAGAAGAAAATGAGTAGATAGTGAGGTTTGATCAAGAGTTGGCATGGGCTAGTTGCCTGTTTCAATAATGTTCACCAAAGATTTGTGAATCACTAGAATGGTGGCTACCCGGCGCAGAAAAAGTTGGTGCAGAGTTTTGATATTCTTTTAACTCTGTTCTCACACGTTCTTTCTTTTAAACTTTTTGCTTTCTCTAATCACACTCATTCCTTTTCTATTTTCACACTCAATCACTAAGGATTAACTTCTAGGGTAGAAATCACTGGTTAAGGTGATTCCATTGAAGTTGTGTTAATTCTTAGCACAATGATTCTTTGTTTTCCTAGATGCACGTGATGCTCAGATTGGTTTAACTATTTCAGTTAAAGCACAATTTAGATCATGAAAACATTTAAAATACACTCCCAAAATATAAAATGTGATGAAAAATCGGGAAGTGTTCTGAACATTAAAAACAATGTTTTCCAATGATTGAAAGTTGTCCTTCTTTCAACCATATGTGAGATGAAGATAAAGGAATATACCTTTAAGTACGATCTTCCATCTCATGAAGCTAAGCTTAAAGTCATAAAGATATGATCTTTTAAGCTTCTCTCAAACTTCTGCAAAAGTCTTAAGTCAAAGTCAAAGTAAAATTTATTCACTTAAATTGAAAAGACAAAAAGCAGTAAAACTTTTTAAAGTACGAGTTCTGATCAGAAATAATCAGAAGTCATCACCTTTTACTCCCCCTGAAATTATGCATTTGAAACTTTATCAGTTGTAAAAGATATGCATAAAATTTCAGAAAAGTATGTACTCCCCCTTGATGGTTGATTTCCTCATTCGAGTATCGGAGTACAATCTTCATGTTCAGCACGGAGTAAGGTCTTTTGATCGTTGAAGTGCGAGTTCTAAACTGTTGTGTTTAGAAGTCAAACTTCGTTGAAGTACGGGTTCTAAGCTGATTTACTTAGAAGCCTCTTTGACATTGAACTCCGGGTCTTGAGCTGATTTACTCAAGAACCATATGTTCTTTGATGTCCGGGTTTTGAACTGTTTGATCCAAAAACCTATTTTTGACTTTGAAGAACGAGTCCTGATCTGTACATAATTAGAAGTCGCTTTCTCTCTAAGCTTTGTGTGCCTGCAACACAGATTTTACCTTAGGTACCCATTGGAATTTGGGTCCTACTGTGTTAGCACATGATTTTGGTATCCATTTCAAATTGGATCCTATTTTCTTTTGAAATGCATGAGAAGAATTGGTATGAGATGAATGCACATGGTAATTTCCAAACCAATCTTCAGAATCTTGACAAGATATATATATATGTTTATCATAAAAAGAAGACTTTCCAGCAGATAAAGATAACTGAAATAATTGCTTCATTGTATATTGTTTACGAGAAACAGCAAGTTTTGGGTTCAAAACAGCAATATCAGCAATTACAACATCTTTAGTAAGCGAAGTCTTATTACAATTAACACTACTAGACGTTAAGACGGTCTTGTCAAGGTTCCGTTTGGGTTGCCACAGAGAATTTGCTTCTGGCCTTTGATTTCTCAGATCTGAAACATGTAAAGCTGGTGAGTTAGACCTTGGAGCAACAAACGAATGCTTCTTCTTGGAATTACCAGTAGTGGTCGGTTTCTGTGAATGCTGAGATATTTTCTTACCTTTATCACTCTTAGCGTTCACAAAGACTGATTTATCAACGAAAGCTTTTGTTGATTTTGCACTGTTCACAGGCTTACTGGTTTTTCTTAAAGTTTTCTTCACAAAAGATGAATGGTTGGGAAGTTGTGTATTAAAGTCAAAGAGATTGGAACCATCATCTGAACTACCGTCAAAGTTCAAAAAATCAAGACTTTTATTTGATGAACCAGACAAATCCTTAGAGTTTGAAGCTTTTGAAATAACAGAATTTGAAAACACGGTTGAAAAAACGTTTTGCTCAATATTTATCAAAAGTCTTGCATCTGATAAAGAATTCTCGAGTTCAGAAATTTTACGTTCTAAAACGAGAGGAGGGACATATAGTTTACCTTTAATAGGCTTCGCCTCCATTTCTTTTTCAGAATAACTTGGAAAGAAATCACTTGAAAGAGTTTTCTTCTTTTGATATATTGGGTTTTCATCATAACTATTATTCAATTTCGCATAATAAAATGGAAGATGAACTTTAGCTGATTTCATCCGTTTTTCCGTTTCATTGGCTTCATCCTCTTTTGACAGTTTAGTCCAGAAAGTTTTAAACGCGGGGAGTCTGCGGGCTAATTGCATATTAAGATGATCATAAAGTCCTGGAACTTCAGACATCCCCTTTTTAAGACAGTGAGGATTCTTATAACCGATTCCCCATCTCTCTTTCTCCTCTTTGGGTTTGTTCAGAAAAATAGTTTGTTCAGTTTGACCCATTTTATACAACTTCTCTTCCAAACTTTTTAGTTTTCCTAACAAAGAAAAGTTCTCTTTTGTACAAGAAGCATGCAACTTTTTAAGCTCAAAAATATCTATTGCACCTTTTAGCAGTTGAGATTTAAGATCAGAATTCTCTTTTAGAATTATTGTCTTTTCCTTAGCATTGGTGTCATTTTCTTTATGTAAAACCTCAATTAATACTTTCTTCTCAGCAATTTCATTGCTAAGTTTCTGTATCAACTGGTTTTTGTCTGTCATGACACCATTATCTTGTTTAGGATTAGATTCTAACTCTCTTTGTTTCATACTCATGGCATGCATTTTATTCATGAATTCTAAATCAGATAGATTACATACCTCCTCTTCTTCATTGTCAGAATCAGCTTCAGCATCTGATTCTATCTTGCCCATCAAGCACATGTTGACAGCTTCTTCTCTATCTTCATCATCTTCTTCTTCATCATCTGAGTGATCGAGCCAGTATTCGTCCTCAGCCATCAGTGCCTTGCCTGCCTCTTGTTGTTTTGCAAGAAGCATCTTGTTCTTGTAATAGTCTGAATTTCTGACTTTAGATCTGCGGCAGTCTTTGGCATAGTGACCTGGTTTACCACAGTTGTAGCATGTAGGCGGTTCTGGATGACTTGATCCTTCAGCTTTGAATTTCCTTTCTTCCGGTCTCCTCTCCTCTATCCTCTTTCCTTCCGACTGAAACCTTCTCTCTTCTGGTTTCCTCTCCTCTGATCTTCTCCCATCAAATCTCTTCCCTTCGTATCTGCTACCTTCAATCCTTTCTTTATGAATGTAGTTGTTCGGACCAGATGAATATCTCTGATTATTTGATGTTGGCTTTGTGTAGAACCTTTTCTGAAAGGCACCAGTCAGCATCATCATTGCTTGCTTCAGCTGATCGTTTTCATCTGATTCTGAGTTTGCACAACCTTCATTTTCTTCATCTGATTCATATACAGTCGCCTTGTTCTTCTTCTTTCTGACTACAAGGGCGACTGTGTCTTCAACTACCTTTCCTCTCTGTCTCTTCTCATCCAGAATTTCATCCACCTCTTCTTCATTCTGACGGAGGGTTTCATACACCTCGTGAAGTGGAATCTCATTCAAGTCTTTAATTTGCTTCATCTGACGAGCAAATCTTTTCCATTCAGGTTGAAGAATACTAAGGAATTTGATATTCAGCTCATTTTGAGATTTGTGAACTTTGTTCTTGCTAAGTTCATTCAGCAATGTCACAAACCTGTCATAGGTTTCTTCTAAGGTTTCTCCCACCCTGCCTCTAAATTCTTCATAGTTATTTAGGCAGTTGGAGATCTTCAGCTGATTTCCAATTTTTGAACCCAGCATCATTTTCTCGAGCTGATCCCACATTTCTTTACCTGAAGCCTTGTAACTGTCAATCTTGACATATATTTCATTTGGGATGCCCTGTAAGATGCATGACTTTGATAATTTGTCGCCTTTGGCTCTTCTGAGGTTATCATCTTGTAGCTCGTGATACTTCAGTTCAACCTGAGTAGGCACGTTATCAATTACACGAGTCGTCATTGGTGGTGTCATAATCCCTTCTTCAATAGATGTTCTGATAAAATCACCCAGCTCGTGTCTGTCAATGAAGTTTAGAAACCGATCCTTCCACTGTTCGTATTCTCCTTTGAATAGAACTGGTGGCTTGGTGTCAGTTCCTATTGCAAGGGCTTCTCTGGATGTCATCCTGTTTGATTTGATGTGCAAAAAGAACTGTTTGATTTGACCGTTAGTACAGATAAAATTTGATCACACAAGAAATTTTGTCCCCCTAGGCAGACTTAGCACGGGGGTCCCACTACCCGGTTAGCGGGTGGGGTCAAGGGGCAACGCCCTTGCGGGGGTATGGGGGCAGCGCCCCTAGAGAAAAAATTTATGACAATTAAAGACCCTATTACAGTTTCGAAAAATTCTCAGGAAAAAAAAATTCTAAGTGAGGTTCGCGTTTCTAATGGGACCCGAGAAGTATGCTTTGCGGGTCACTTGGGAACCGAGAAGTTTGAGCTTTGCGGGTCACTTGAGAACCGAGAAGTTGAGCTTTTCGGGTCACTTGGGAACCGAGAAGTTGAGCTTTTCGGGTCGCTTGGGAACCGAGAAGTTGAGCTTTTCGGGTCGCTTGGGAACCGAAAAGTTGAGCTTTTCGGGTCGCTTGGGAACCGAGAAGTTGAGCTTTTCGGGTCGCTTGGGAACCGAGAAGTTGAGCTTTTCGGGTCGCTTGGGAACCGAGAAGTTGAGCTTTTCGGGTTATTCAACCTCTCGAATGCGGGTGTTCGACCTGTTCTTCTGAAAATCGTATGAATCTTGTTCCTGAAACGATTTAGCAATAAAAAACACTACCCTTATGTCTAGAAACACTTCTAGAACAGATTGTAGGCACTCGATCTCACTAAAACACTCTTTTTAGAATTTAATCTGATCGCACAGTGACTTACTCTTCTCAACTCTTTTCTCACAAAAACCACAAATTGGAACTCGATTTAAGCTTTAACGTGAAATTAAACACATACAACTCGATCTAGCATGTATTTCGATCACACTCTGATCGATTCTAACACCTAAAACACTCTTACACTCGAAATCAATTTTTTTTTTTTTTTTTTTTTTGAAGAACACAGAGACGTTTTTTCTGAAAAACTTGTTTGATCTTAATCAGGCTCTGATACCAATTGTCGGTCCAACAATACTTTATAACAAGTTCTTAGAAACAACACAATAAGATTACCAACCTGTTTGATATATAAAATAACGATTACAAGGTTGATCGATTAAGCTTTGCTTTGTGTTCTCTATGTTTTCTCTCTTTTACACCTTGATGTGTGTGTTTGTATGTGTGATAAGTGATCTGATCTTGAGAGACTAGAGATACACAAAAAATCTAGCAAGTGTGTTGAACACACTATCAAGATTAATATCTAGATATTAAATCTAGATATTATATCTAATATAAACTAGAAACTAAATAACTAACTAAGTTACCTTTAACTAACTATTACAATACTTTAACTTAGATATATAGATCTAAGTAAACTAAAACATATTACATTAAATTACATTGACATTTATTACAAATAGACATAGACTTTTATATCGAGAGTCGACGTTCCGGCTTTAGCTTCAGATTACGATCTTCAGATTGGATGATCTTGAATCCAATGAGACTGTGGTCTAACACAGTTCCTGCTGCACTGCTTGATTATGCCGATCCGAATGCTCCGAGTGTTGGGAAATATAGGGAGTCCATGGGATTGCCAAAGCCGGAGATTCCTACCCAGGACTCAGAACCAGTTATTCGAGCGGTGTCATTGAGGGTTCAACATACTACAGGAGTAGTTGAACGGGAAAGTGAGCAGAGAGAAAATATAGAGAGCGGTTCAGGAGTGGGTCAGCCTTCTGTACTGGAGGGTGTGGGAACACAGGCACAATCTGCCACACATTTAGTGATTTCTAGATCTCAACCTGAGATTGCTATCATTCCTCAATTGGCCACTCAGGAAGAGAATCCCAATGAAAGTCAGAACTCTGAGAAAACTATATCGGTTGGACAAGCAAGCTCTTCTAGTACTTCGGACCCTTAAGCAACATCAGAACAAGATGCAACAAATCAAGGAAATGATCAGAATGATAATACTGATGATAACATGGGTCATAGTTTCGGATTTTTGGAAAATATTTCTTTACACCAAAGTCTTGGTTCTACTGCAAGAGATCTTGACTTGGAAGGTGTTGATTCCACAATCAGGAATATTATTTCTAACTCTGGAGTTATAAGGCAGGAAGAGGGAGTATTAGTTGAAAACCCAGAAAATGTGAGGATTAGAGTGAATGTAGAAAAAGAACATGGTGAGCGTGAGTGTATCCAAACCTACCATTCTAGAAGGGCAGCCACATCTACTACGTTGCCGTATGTGTTGCGAGCAGGAGGTATTGAAACAGACATTAGTCGCCCATTAATGCATATGCACACCTCAGCCAGCCATTCTATTGCCTTTCAACAGGCTATAGTCTGATCTTTACACGGGGATTTAGCACATACTATATTTGCCTTTCACTCGGAAATGGCATGTATTGAAACAAGAGCTCAGCTGCCCCCGAGGTTGACTTCTTTCAGAGGACCATTGAGTCTAGAACCAATTGTTACATCTATTTTCATTCCTAGGACACAACCAACCATATATGCTACCATCGGGAGTCTTAGTGCCCATATCGGAACATCTGTAGTAGCTCCGCATTCCGGACTACAAGGATCAGGTGGAAGTCATGTCATTGCTAACACTATGCCAGCTTTGAGCACAGGCCACACTGTTGTATCTTCAACAGCTGTGTTAACGGGAAGCTTGAGTAACCCCGATGTTAGTTTACCCGAATTCGTTTCAAGGGAATTTCTCAATGACGCCCTAAAGGTCGTTGAAAACTCTTTATCGCAGAAATTTCAGTCGGAGATGAGTAAGGCAACTGAAAAATTTGAGGAGGAGATTGGAAATGTGATGAGAATGTTGAAAGGGAAAAATCCAGTTGTTGAGGAGCCTGAGCAAACAGTTCCACCAACATCAGTTCCACAACCACCACCAGTTCAATCAGTTTCTGAGATGAAATCTTTACTTCTAGCCCAGCTGTTATCCGAAGCTCTAGCAGATCAAACCGAAGCAGATCTTATTGGTTTACTGAGGCAACAATTCCAACCAATTGTTCCTCAAGTTCCAGTAGATTATGTCACACAGTCTCAGTTCAACCAGTTCAAAGATTCAGTGGAGAAGCACTTACAGGACCTAACCACAACAGTTCAACTTTCTTGCAAGGCTCAATCTGATGCAGTTTTAAAGAAGAGGCATGATCGTGATTCTGATCAAGATCATGAGGGGGAGATGAATAAGAGACAGAAAGCAGCAGAAGATACTGTTATTGTTACTGTTGAGGAGCAGGGGACTGAAGTAACTGAAACTACACATGGAGATCAATCAGAAAAGGAACAGTTAGAAGAGAATGTTCCAGAGGCTGAAGTAGAGTTGATGATCTATGACAATACGGAATCATGTGTTGAAAAGCCTGCGATTGCCACTGTTGAGGAAGTAATGGAGATGTTGGGAGTTACTGCTGAAAACTTTGTCAACCTAGATGATTATGAAAGTGATGATGATGAACAGGATGCTGCTAGGTATGACAGTTATTGGACAGTAAAGCAGGAAGGAATGGACATTATTGAGCATAATATTCAAAGTAATGGACCAAATCCTGAGAATACAGTTACAGTTGAAGAGTTTGTACAGAATGCTATTTCTCAAGGAAATCTGAGTCTGAGTGAAAATGTTCTGGATGATTTGTTTGGAGAAAATTTAGATGAAAATTTTGATGATCTTGAAGATGAAGATGAAGAGATTGTAGATCTTGATCAAACGTTTCTAGTTCAACAAGCCGAAGTTGTGGAGGTTGCACAGATTGCGAGTACAGTTAATTATGCTCCACCAACCTACAGACTGTTTGATGAAAATGAAATCTTGACTGCTATTCCTATTGTCTCTCCCACAAGAAACTTCTCTGTCCCTGAAAACCTTGATGCTTCTGAACCAAGAGTTGCTCTTCCTTTGCCTAAATATTTTGATTCTGAACAACCAGCTGATCAACCCAAGCAGAACCCAAAAGCTGATAAGCCCAGAAAGTCAAAAAGATCAAGAATTCCTACCTTAAAGCCCAAACCAAAAGATCTTAAAGAAGAAAGGCAAATCATTATTGATATCCAAGACTTCAGGAATAAGTTGTACAAAGAAAGAAAACAAATAAAAAAGGAGGAAAGGCAGATAATCAGGGAAGCAAGAGCTGAATTAAGAAAAGAGGAAGAAGAAGAAGCCAGAGCCAAAGATAGTGCACTTCCTTACATTCGAAACCCAGATAGTCCAAATATATTAAGCAAAGCTGAAACCTCTATCCAGTTAAAGCCAAATCCTGTTTTTGTTACTCCAATGGAAGTGGAAGAATTCTCAAAAGCTCATGGTCCAGATCTTGAAACAATGCAAGTAGAAGAGCTCATTTCTTATGAATTCAACAATATAGGGAAGGTTACTTTTAAAGGAGATGTTATAGTTGGTGCTGTTTCTTATACAGGATATGATGTTGAGGGAGATTCATTGAAGTTCATTGAGATCATCAGAAAGTCTCTCAAAGTACCATTCCTGGAAGAGTCAACCAAAATCTTTGTTTTTTTCTCTGCAGCCGATTGATGAAGCTTGTTTTTATGGTGTTGGAGATAGAGATAAAGTTTATCAAGCCAATTACATCAGATTCATGAAGATAATGTGTAGTCTTTCCCCTTATGCCAAAAGAAAAGAGATTCTGCAGGTCCAAAATGTTCATATTTGCAAGATTCTTAATGTCCACTATTCAAAGTTCACAGTTCAAAGAAAAGATATGCAGATCAGTACCTTTACAGAAGCTGATTTTGATAACTTGAACTTCTCAGACATTATGTTCATTGTGAATGAGTTCAGAGACAGGAGAAATAGAAGGAGGTCACAAGTTGTTGCTTATGCTTTGGATACCATTAAAAGATTCATGACAAGGAGTGTCTACAATGCTTATTCGTTTGACTTTCAACTTAGCATTGAAGCCAATCGGAACAGAGTAAATCTGCTAGCACCAAACTTCAACCATCCTAAGATCAGAGTTCTAGAGCCTTTTGAGATCTCCAGATATCCAAAGTTGGGTGTGATGTATGTAAACACCAAGTCTCATAAGAAGAAGTTCATGAGAGCATCAGAGTTGGCTAAGTATTCAAATGGTACTTTGAAGTATGTGCGGAAAGTGCTTGAAGATAAATTGTTTATGTCAGAGCAGGAAAGATTAAGAAAGAATGAAGCTGTAAGAACAGTTGAGTCTCTTAACATGGAATCTATGCTAGAAGAGATCAACAAGAAGATTGATTTCAGGGAGCACATCAGAAGATTTGAAGCACACCTTGGGATCAGAGGAATCTGTTTTAGAAGATGGGACCAGAGCAAAATTGTAAAATGATCTAAAAGGGGGAGATTGTTATTGTATTTTAGTTTAGATCATTTTATGTTGACTTTTGTTAGTTTACCTTTGTTTCTTGTTTGACCTATAAATAGGTCTTCCTTCTCTTTCATTAGTGGTAACTAGCCTGATTGTAATTCTTGAGAGAATCCTTGAGAGAGAAACCTTGTAACCCTTTCACTTGTGACATTAATACATATGTGATTTCCTCATGTTTCTCATTGTTCTTTGATTTATTTGTTTGTGTGTTTTGAGAGGACAATTTCACTATTACATTCAGAATCCGAAAATGACTTTGTAAGCTCTCCAATTTTCTTCTTCGGTCGCCATTCAATTCTTACTTCATACATTTTCCTTCTCAGTTCTGAAACAAAAGATTTAGATTTGTTAGAAAAATGAGATTTATGATTCTGTGATTTCTTTTGCTTACCTATGTTGGTCCGTTTCTATGAGCGCCTTTTCTTTTATTTTTTACCTTTTTCATAATAATCAGTACTTACAGAAACTGATTCACCAACCTTAGTTGATGATTCACCTACTTCAAACACACTAAGTAAAACTTCAGAGTTAATAATGAAATCAGAATGATCTGGAAGTTTTGCATTGAACTCAAACATATCAATACTTTCATCAATACGACCCTCATCAGAATTTAAGAAATCATTTGCACACGCAAATAAGTCATCAATATCATCTTCAAAAGTTTGAGCTACCTTGGAAGAGTTTGAACACTCACTAGATTTAGATTTAAAAATAGAGTTCTTCATGACTATAGAAAATACAACTTTTTCAATATCAACCAATATTCTTTCGTCATATAAAGTGTTTTCAAGATCAATTATTTTGATTTCTAAAACGAGTGGAGGAATATAAATTTTGCCTTTAATAGGTTTTGCCTCCAACTCTTTTATAGAATTGGTTTCAAAATAATCATTCGATAAAGCTTTGGTTGTTCTGAAAGATAACTATCATTCAGCTTTTGATAGCAAAATGGTAGTTGCATTTTCATTGTTTTCTTTCTATTCTCATCTTCTTTGGCCTCAACTTCATCAGAAGATTTGGTAACAAACTTGGGTTTCAAATGAGGATGTTTGTTAGCCGCTTGTAGAAAATCAAAATTATATAAAGCTGGTTGTTTTCTAATTGCTTTCTTCAAATAGTGTGGGTTATCGTAACCGAGACCCCACTTTTCTTTAACATCATTTTCCTCACTTGGTGTGTTTAGAAAGATGGTTTGATCTATTTGTCCTCTAGCATACAATTTGGCTTCCAAACCATTTACCTTTTTCTCTAAACTCTTATTTTCAACCTGCAATTTATAAACTTTTAGCACAAATTCTTGTTTCTCAAAATCAGACTTTGAAAGTTTAGAAACAACTTCAGAAATCTTATTTTCAAAACAATCTTTTTGTTGTTTAAACTCAATAGCAGATTTGTTCAAAGAGTCAATCAAACTTTTGTTCCCAAGAAGTTCTTTTTTGAGATCAAAAATAGTTTGACGCTTTTTAGCAAACCTTGTTTTTCTCCTTTTTCAGTTTATTTTGAAGGTCTTGAAGCTCAATCATCATGGCTTCAATTTTGTTTAGAAATTCAGATTCAGAAAGATTATGTACCTCATCAGAATTTTCTTCATCAGACTCATCATACTTAACTTCTTTTCCCATCAGGCACATATGAGTTGTCTCTTCTTTTTCTTCTTCATCTGAGTGGTCAAGCCAAAATTCGTCTTCTGCCATTAAATCCTTTCCCGCTTCTTTCTGCTTTGCCAGTAGCATCTTGTGCTTGTAATAGTCAGAGTTTCTCACGGTAGGCTTCCGACAGTCTTTGGCGTAGTGACCCCTTTACCGTAGTTGTAGCACTTTATCAGCTCATCAAACCTCTTCTCACTGCCATAATCATTCACAAATTTATTCTTCTCATGTGACTTCTTCCCTTCATACCTCTTCTCATCAAATCTCCTTCCTTCAATCTTTTCCTTATGATCATAGTTTCGACACCCTGATGAGTACCTCTAATGATTAGATCCCGGCTTTTTGTAGAACTTCTTTTGAAATGAACGGGTCAGACGTAGCATTGCTTGTTTCAAATTTTCTCTGTCATCATAGTCAGAATCAGTATTCTCAGAATCATCAGAACATGGAATAACAACTTTCTTTTTCTTCTTCTTTTCCTTCTTTTCTTTCTCTTTCTGAGCTACTACCAAGGCAATGGGGTTAACAACTTTCTCAGCCTTTTTCTTCTTTTCTCTTTTCTCTTCCACTTCCTCCTCGTTATGTCTAAGTGTTTCATATACTTCATGAAGAGGGATGTCACTGAGATACTTTATTTGTTTCATCCTTCTTGTATGCTTCTTCCATTCGGGGTGAAGGATATTGAGGAATTAGACATTGTTTTCTATTTGCTTCTTCTTCACTTTGTTCTTTGCAAGCTCATTAAGCATTAGAACAAATCTCTCGTAAGTTTCCTCAAGGCTCTCAGTCTCCTTAGCTTTGAACTTTTCATAGCTGTTAAAGCAATTAGCAACCTTCATCTGATTCCCGACCTTAGATCCCATCATCATCTTTTGTAGTTGATCCCACATCTTCTTTGCATTTACCTTGTAGCTATCTATTTTGATGTAGATCTCGTTTGGTATGCTCTGTAAGAGTAGAGATCTAGCTTGTTTTTCGGCTTTGTATCTATTCTTCTGCTCTTCAGTATACTGAGAAAGATCTTGTGGTACTATCTTTGTCTTTTGTGCTCTGTCTACATTCCCATATTCGCTGTCAGAGGATTCATCATCTGGTATTTCCATGGTAAGAGGTACCATTGGACCTTCCATGATGGACATCAAAATGTTCTCTCCATTTGCATGTCCGTCCACAAAATCCAGAAATCGGTCTTTCCATTGCTCATATTCTCCTTTGAAGAGCACCAGAGGTTTCACATTTTTACCGATAGAGAGTGCGTCTTTGGAAGTCATCCTGTTAAGAAAACTGTTTCGATAAAAACTTGAAATGATCGTTAGTTCAAGTGAAATCAAAATACAGAAATGCTTAGAAATTTTGTAAATTAAAATATTAAAAAATCTCCTAAGTATGGAATTCACACAACACACTTGGACAAAAGCAATTCGCACACAGATAGAATTCGCAGACAACAATTCGCACAAACACCAAACTCCAGAATTCGCACACTTACAAACTTCAGAATTCACACACTTACAAACTTCATAATTCACACAACAACAAAAGCTATATGGGAGTTCTAGGAATTCGTACACAACACTATGCTAAAACTAGACTTAAAAAAATTGAAAATTAAAATTTTCGCATAATTTTTTCGCATACCAGACTCATACGAATTCAACACTTAGAAAATATTTATATTTTTCATGCAAAGACTGAGTAATTCGCATATACCCTAATGAGAATTCTGAGGGATTCTCATAAAGCACAATGCAAATTCTTAGGAATTCGTATGTAAATATATGCGAGTTCTTCACTTCTCGCACACAAGCATTATGCGAATTCTTTCCTTGGAAAAATTTTTCACAAAACTTTTCGTATAAAGGACTTATGTGAATTCTGACTTTTCGCATACAAGCTTGTACGAATTCTCAGGATTTCTTATAACACACGCATCCGAATTCAGCACATTTCGCATATCACTATCATGCGAATTCTATACTTGTGAAATTTTAAGATACAAACTATGCGAAATCTTTTGATCTGCGAGTTCTTGATACGAGTTCTTGAGGTTCTGAAAATGTCCCTTTGGAAACACACGATCAATTAAACATTAATGCTCAATAAGGAAAAACATTTAAAATCACACTTCTAAATTCATGAAATCTTTTGAGAATAGAGAAGTAGTTTGAACATTTAAGAAAACATTTTTCATGTTCGAAAGTTGTTCTTCTTTCAAACAATCAGAGATTAAGATCAGAAGATACTTACCTTTAAGCTTCCCCTCAAATCATGATAAAATGATTTAGATTCAGTTAAGCTTCCCCTGGATATTTGCAAAATATCCTTGTCTTAAACATGAAAGCCCGAGTCCTAAACTGATGTGTTTAGAAGTTGTGAATGCAAAATCCCAAAAAATCAAGTTAATCTCAACCAAACAAGATGTAGAATTCAAGAACTAGAGAGAGAAAGTAGAGAGAGAAAGTAGATCTTATAAAATCCAACGTAATGAAATATTACAATGAGCTTCTTACCACAAATACAAAGCAAAAACCTATTTATACCACTAAGCTATTACAAAGACTTAATCACAAAGTAAACTAAACAAGACTTAAACAACTTTGACTATTCTTGACTTTGACCTTGTTGACTTTACAAATATTGACTTTTCTCATTAAATCTTGGATACATTATTTAGACCTAACAATCTCCCCCTTTGTATTCAGGATTTAATAAAAATTTGACACTAGTCTTCAGCACTTGATTCTTCAGCTTTTGTCTCAGACAACTTTGAACTTTGAAGATTTAATAGTCTTCAGTCTTTCAGCCTTTGAAGAATCTTGAAAATTCTTTTTCACTTTGAAGCTTTGAAAGTCAACATGTCTTGAATACGAATCAGAACTCTTGAAACTCCTTTGAAACATTGAACATTGAAACTTCTTTGAAAACTTTGTCTTTGAAAAAATTGAATCTTCATCTCTCGTGATCTCTGAACCGTCTTCGGAAAAACAAACTTTCACGAATCTTGATTTATCATTGAATCATCTTCAAAACTTTTACAAATCATCTTCAATCGGAAAACTTGAACTTTCTGAAACTTTGACACTTTGACATCTCTTCATGGCATTGAAATTGAATCATTGTAAATGTGTCCCCCTTTTTGATGATTGTGAGCATCATGATCATCAAAACATCTTCAATTTCTACACAGTCTTTGATCACCCCCTTTGTATTCAACTAACAATCTCCTCTTTCAATGATAATTTGACAATTTCCGCCCTTTGATCTGAATATCTGAACCATGAACTGTATATACCCGAATATTTTCAAATTTAGATATAATAAACATGGTAACCCTGACTCAACAAATGAAACAGTTAGCAATACCTGTCAATAACACAAAATTACTGTGTACAACGAATGTATAATTTAAGGAGCTGGTTTGATGATGACTCCCCAGGACTTCCATTCAATCATTGAAAAACACAAGGTAATTCTATGAATGTTCTGACAGAAAAACAAATTTTCTGTGTGTTCGTGCTTGTGTTATGAAAGAATTTAGCACAATGATTGTGTTTCATAAAGCTCAAATTGTGTAAACCGTTGAGACAACCATAGATAATACAGGGACTCAATGTGCATGAAAGAGGTGTGAAGGTGGGGCAACTTTCCTTCTTTTTCAATATCTAAATCTTCCGAGTGAAGACTAGATAGCATATGTGCTGCGTCCCCAAGAAAATGAAACATTTCTTTTTCGAGAAAGAAACGAGTGGTTGGTGGGGTAATTGCAAGAGTTGGCATGGGCTCACTGCCTGTTTCAATGATGGTCACCAAAGAATGTGAACCAATCAGTAGATGTGGCTCCCCGACTCAGAAAGAAGTTGGTGCAGAGTTCTGATATTCTTTTAACTCTGTTCTCACACTCTCTTTCTTTTTAACATTAAAGCTCACTTCTAACCAAACTCTCTTTTCCATTTTTCCGCTCAGCACAATGAGAAAAACTCAACTGGATGAGTTATCTCCCCCACTCTTTGATTTTGACCCCTCACCCCTCAATCACTCTAGGATAACTTCCTGTGTATGAAACACTGGCTAACGTGAATCCATGGAAGTTCTGTTTAAGCTCTCACACGAATCCCATGTAAGTCCTAAAAGGAATATTTGTTCAACAGTTTAACTTGAACAATGAAGCACAAATATGAAAACATTGTCAAAAATGTATGCTCATGAGATTTGAGCAATTGAACTTTGAAGATCTCTCAAAATAAGAATATTGAATGAATGAAATGAAATCAAGAGAATTGTTTTGATAATCTGACAATGTATCAATCAGATCAAATGAAATGGATAGGGTATCAAAGAATTGGATATTTTGTTTATATGAACAAATATAAACAATTTATCAATGAAATGACAAATTTGAAATGATGAATGATGCTCAACAACATTTGAAAGCAAATGGGAGTATTACCATCGAAAAATTGGTTCGTTATGAGACATGGTAATAACAAATTTAAATGAAATACTGAACCAATGTGTATGAATACTTTACAGTATAAAGATAAGATAATACGCAAGTATTGATCTTTGTAAACACACGGTCAGTTAAACATTAAAGCTCAGTAATGAAAAACATTTAAAGTCACACTTCCAAATTCATGAAATCTTTTGAGAACCAGAAGTGGTTTGAACATTTTAGAAACCATTTTTCATGCTTGAAATTTGTTCGTCTTTTAAACAATCAGAGATCTAGGATTAGAAGATATTTACCTTTAAAGCTCCCCCTCAAATCATGATATAATGATTTAGGTCTTTTAAGCTCCCCCTGGATATTTGCAAAATTATCCAAGTCTGAACATTGAAGAACGGGTCCTGATCTGTCATGTGATCAGAAGCCATCACCTTTACTCCCCCTATAAATTATGCAACAGTAGATTTATCAATGAAAACAAGATAGAGATCCACAATTCCTTCTGGAATGTAGTCCATCATATCAGTAAGATTTATCAGTGAAAAAGTACATGATAGAGATCTACAATTCCTTCGGGAATGTAGTCCGTCATATCTCTCTAATGCATATTTCAGAAAAGAAAGTACTCCCCCTTGATGGTTGATTTGCTTATTTGAGTATTGGAGTACAATCCTCATATCATGACAGAAGTAAAGGTCTTTAATCGTTGAGGTACGGGTTCTAAGCTGATGTACTTAGAAGCCATACTCCGTTGAAGTTCGGGTCCTAAGCTGATTTACTTAGAAGCTTTAATCTTGACATTCAGGTGCGGGTCTTGAACTGTGTTATTCATGAGCCATTGTTCTTTGCTCCCCCTTAAACTTTGGGTGCCTGCAACACAGATTTAGCTTTTGGTACCCACTGGTATTTGGGTCCTGATGTGTTAGTTGCAGTTCTTGTGGGGTTTATGGAATAAGAACCATACCAGAAATGATCACTAGTCTTGTGAATATGATCATGTGTAAAGCAGTAAGAACAAAAGTATTTCTTACATGACAACCTGATTAATTGATCTCTCGAGTAGATATGATCAGGTTTACCTTTACGCGCATTGTTCTTCTTGGCTTTGTATGAATGGACACATGATTTATTTCCTTTCAGCTCATTTGTCATCTCATCTTTAACTGGTTTCTTCTTCCAGACCAGTTTCTCTGCCTTGTAACTTCTTCTTCTCGGATATGTACCTGAACCATCTAAATTTCTATCATAGAAAATGTTAGTACAACGAATCTGATCAAAATATTTAACTGACCTCTTAGAAGAAACAGTTTTCTGATTTGAACTTGAAGCTGTCTTTTCAAGTTCTTTAATCTTTGAAGCAAGACTGTCTCTTTCTTTGATAAGCAGATCAATCTTTTCTTTGAATTCAGAATTCGTTTTCTACTCTTTCAGTGCATTAGCACATAGTTCAGATAACTTGGCATTCAGCTTTTTGATCTAAGTCTCAAATATGTTTCTTTCTTCTTCAAATCCTTTCTCAGCATCGTTTCTTTGGCTGGATATTTCTTTAAAAATGACCTTCTTTTCTTTAACAACCTTTTCTCCTTCCAGAATGAGTACTTTCTCAAAATTGGAAACTTGTTGAGAAAGCTTTATGCATTTAAGCTCAACAACCTTCTTTTCTTCAAAACACTTTCTTGAAAAATCTGATAATTTCTTTGAAAATCCTTTCTTTTCACTCTCAAAATCAACTTTATCTTTAACAAGCATTTTCTCCAAATCAGATATTTTTCTTTTCATCTCAGAATTCTCAGATTCCAATCTCAGTATTTTCTCATCATTAAGCCCAGAAGTCTTTTTCAGAAGATCTTCATTAATTGTCTTTAAAGCACTAACTTCTTTCAGAATGTTGCTTTCTTCATAATATTCTTTTGTCCTTTTCGAGTGAAAATCAACTGCTAAAGCTAGATTTACTTTCTCTAATTCGAGTTGTTTATTCTTATCTTCAAGCTCAGCAAAATATCCAAATCCCATCTTGAACGAGAAATTAGCTTGATATGAATGATCATTCCCAAACAATTCAGAAATTTTGAATGAAAGGCAAAATGAGATCAGCACAACAAAATTAAAAAATCAAACAGATTTTGTTGATTTATTCAAGAAACTTTGTGAACAACAAAGATTCTACAACAACAATCGAATCCAATGAACTCAGTTTTACAAAATAAAATCGACAATCACAAGAAATCTGATTTAACAGAGATCAATCTGAGTTCCTGAGAATTTTCAAAAAAATCCAACTTTTTGATCCAAAAAATTTGAAAATCAATTCAACTTTTCTGTGATAATCTTCTGAAAATGTTTGGTACAGATCTGATACCAATTGTGAATGCAAAATCCCAAACAAATCAAGCTAATCTCAACCAAACAAGATGTAGAATTCAAGAACTAGAGAGAGAAAGTAGAGAGAGAAAGTAGATCTTATAAAATCACACGAATTGAAATATTACAATGAGGTTCTTACCACAAATACAAAGCAAAAAACTATTTATACCACTAAGCTATTACAAAGACTTAATCACAAAGTAAACTAAACAAGACTTAAACAACTTTGACTATTCTTGACTTTGACCTTGTTGACTTTACAAATATTGACTTTTCTCATTAAATCTTGGATACAATATTTGGACCTAATAGAAGTCTTAGTCCTTAAACATTTAAGATCGGGTCCTGATCTGTTGTAAACAGAAACCACACTCTTGACATTGAGGTACGGGTCTTGAACTGTGTTATTCAAGAGCCATAATCTTGCTCCCCCTTAAACCTTGGGTGCCTGCAACACAAATTTAGCTTTTGGTACCCACTGGTATTTGGGTCCTGATGTGTTAGTTGCAGTTCTTTTGGGGGTTACATAATAAGAACCATACCAGTAATTAACAAAATTATTACTTACAAAGTCATTAGCTCCACAGTAAGAAAAACATATTTTCTTTTCAGCCAACCTGATAAGATGATTAGCAGAGTAAATTGTATCAGATTTACTAAAAGATTTACCTTTATGGGCTCTGTTCTTTTTGGCATTGGATGTGGATGCAGATGCTTTGTCATTCTTCTGTTCAACATTAGGATAACTCTTCACTCTCCAGACCATCTGTCCTTTCTTTGAATGCTTTCCAAGAGATTTGACATAGAAATTTGCTGGACTATCAACAGACTTGTCATAGAAAAGATTAGATGGACGAATCTGATTTGATTTTACAATGTTTGGTTTGACACTGTTCTTTTTGAAAACATTTTTCTCATGAATGGAACTTGAAGCAGTTTTGAAAGAACAAATTGATTCCGTTGAATTGTCAATAGGTGATTGATTAATCACATCAGCAGAAACTTTATCTGACAATTCAACATTTGCAACTTCCAAGTCCTTTATCTTTTTGGATAAAATGTTTCTTTCAACAGAAAGTGTGTCAAACTTTTTCTTCAAATCAGTTCTAGCCATCTGTTCTTTAAGAATGTCTAAGGATAGAACAAATATCTTGGATGTGAGCTTAGATATTTCATATTCAAAGATTTGACGTTATTGCTCAAAATCTTTTTATAAGTTCTTGTTTTGTTCAGAAATATCTTTGAAAATCCCAACATTTCTCTTTTCAGCATTTTTCTTTTCAGTTTCAAAAGACTTTTTCTTTTCTTGAAAATATTTTCTTTCTCTTTCAAGTAAGTCTTGCAGAACTGAGATTTGTTTGGGAAGTTCAATCGTTTTGTCTTCAACAACTTTTCTCTCTTTAGCAAACATGTCTCTTTCTGTAATTAAGATCTTTTCAAATTCTGACACTTGCTTGGAGAGTTTAATGCATCTAAGCTCAAGATCATTTTTCTCTTGGATAGCTTTCTTTGAAAAGTCAGACAACTTTTGAGTAGAATCTTTCTCCAGATTTCCTTTTTCATTATCTACTTGGAGACTTTTGATCAGATCAGCATTCTTTGTCTCCAAAGCAGATATCTTTTCTTCAAAAGCCTTAAACTTTTGTTGAAGTTCAACTGATTCAGCTTGCAGTTCCGATGGTTTTGGTTCAGTTGTCTTCAGTTGGCTTTGAAGATTGGTTATCTTTCTCTCTTTCATCTTTATTTTTTTCTCGCATGTCTCAATAATATTCTCTTTCATTGCAATATTTTTCTCCTTATCTTTAATTTCTTTTTCTCTTGCCTTGATGATACATGCAAAATCATATTTGGAATTATTAGCACATTTTACACAATCAGGAGTTTTATCAGAATTTGACAATTTAGATTTAAACTCCTGAATCTGATTAAGAAGGGTTGCATTCTGAATCTTCAACTTATCCCTTTCAGCTTCAATTGTCGGTATCTCTGGCATGTACATGATAGCACAGTCTCTCCCTGATAAAATTGTAGACATCTTGAATGTAAAATTAGCTTGAAATGAATGATCGTTAACGAAAATCAGAAAAATTTATATCACTATAAGAAATATGTCCCCCTCCGCAGACTTAGCACGGGGGTCCCAAAATAATCAGATAAAAATTTGACTTTAAAATCAAACTTGAACAACACTTGAAAATTTTTGAAAAAATTTCGAAGTCTAAAACTCGCAAACCAAATGAACTCGCAGAACACTGTGTACACCACTTCGCGCATAAAGGCTTATGCGCATTTCAACTTCGCACAGAATACTAGGTGCGTGTTTCAAGTTCTCTCATAATACTACGTGCGCGTTTCAGGGTTCGCGCAAACAACGTTATGCTCGTTTCGGCTTCTCGCAAGGTAGGACGTGCGCGTTTTGGTTCCTTTGCGCGTTTTGATTCCTTTCCGCGTTTTGATTCCTTTGCGCGTTCAATACTTATAAACTTTTCTAAATATTACTTCGCGCAAAATGCATTCTCGCAAACTGATAGAACTCGCAAATTACTGTAGCAATCACTTCTCGCAAGATGGCTTGTGCGCGTTTCCACTTCGCGCAGACAACTATGTGCGTGTTCTTCGTTGCTTTGTGCATTTAGTGACGTGCGTGTTCTTCAGGATGAATCTTGCGTGAAGTTTAGATCTTGCGTGTTCTTCATCTTAAACTCAGATTTCGAACCAAAATCCTTAAAACCTGCAATTAAACCTCCATAATGAATAAACATGATCGAAATGACAATTGAAACATATTTCTATTGAAATTTTTTGATTAAAAACATCAAAGATTAAGCAAATCAATCAATCACAGTTCGATATTTTCAAAAACTGAAAACTATAAAAATTCAAAATTGGATGTGATTTGATTCGAATTTCGTGAAACATTCTACACAAGAAACATTCTAAAACAAAAATCGAATACTATGGTTCCCTTTTCTTGCATCAAAATCTATTTAACACGAAAAATTCGATGGAACAGTAAAACTCAGATACGTTCTGCGTGTTCTTGATGAAAATAGAAAATCGATCAAATCAAATGCAATTCAACAATCTGAATACTTCTGGGTCAGCTCTGATACCAAATGAAAATGTCCAATTCAAGCACAATTCAATCAAGATGAAAGATTTAACAATTAAGATCTAGAGAGAGAGAGAGAGTTGTGTAGAGAGAGAAAAACTTAGTCGTATATCTCAATATGAAAGTTACAATACTTGACCTCACACTACAACAAACACTTACAACACTTTATATATATGGAGCAAAACTCTCAAAGACTTGAAACACTCACAATGCTAAAACAACTTTAACTATGACTTTACAGAGACTTGACTTGACTTTGTTGACTTTACAGACTTTGACTTTACACATTAAATCTTGGATGCAATTTATACACTAACAGGTTCCATGCGAGTTCTTCAGATCTCAACTTAAACACACTCTGATATTCTCAAAAATCCATCAAATCTTCAACTTTTGATCTGAAACTTTGACAATTTGATCACTAATACATCTATAATCGATTACAATCACTGAATTTCAATAAAGATCACTAAAATATACAAATTGATTCTATTAAAGTGCATTCGAACTCGTGACTCTAAAACTAGTAAAAATCCAAGAATTTAACAAAATTACAGTGCAAGATTTCAACAAATCAATACAAGATCGTTCTAAAACAATATACGAACACAATTGACTCAAACAAACTGGCAATTACTCAAAAAAATTCGAAATTCGATCTAGTGTCAATACACAGTGCGAACATCCATTTCTTTGATTAATTTCGATTTGAACTTTGCTCTGATACCAATTGTTATTCCCAAGATTTCAAGTTCTAAACACAGTTTTAATAGCAATGACAATATGAGAATCAAACAAACAATTAACGTGTTTTTCCAATTCAAATCAAGAATTCGTATACAAAGACCTCTGTGAATATTTTCTCTCTCTACGCGTACGACACTTCTCACAGCAAATTCACTTACTTGACACTTTTACAAAATAAAGTCATATCCCTATTTATACAAGGACACAAACGCTTACACAACAAAACACAATACAAGACATTGACTTTGACTTTATTACAAAATGAATTTGACTTCTATGCTTGAGAGTTGACTTGAACTTTGACTTATCTTGACTTCAGTCTTCAGTCTTCATGATCTTGTATCCAACAAATATATGCACTAACAAACACAAAATCAAAGAAGCTTGCGACTTCTTCTGTTGATCCTTGCGAGTTCTTCAAGAAGCTTGTGACTTCTTCAAATCTTGCGAGTTCTTCATAGTTTCGAGTCTGAAAACTTCAAATCAGTCCAAAATCAATTTAAATCTCCAAACTTAATCTTGAAACTTCACCAATTAGCCCTCGCACATTATTAGAACAAATTACAATCACTCAATTTTGAACAAAAACAACAAAAAATACAACTCGATCTCAAAAACAGTGCGTGAAAACAACGAACCAAAAACTCAATTAAATCTAAATTCACACAAATTGATTGTGAATTGGACAAAACAACCAACAACAAACCTGTTCTAGAACATCAGTCGAATACAATGAACCAAAAATTACATTCAAACACACACAATTTCTGCTCAACTATCTTCTTTTACTTTTCAAACGTATCTCTTTCCATAATGATTACTTTCTCAAAATCTGACACTTGTTGAAAAAGTTTTGCACATTTCAGATCAACAACTTTCTTCTCTTCAAAAGTCTTTCTTGAGAATTCAGAAAATTTTTGTGCAAACATTTGCCTTTCATTTGCAAATCCTTTCTTTTCTTTTTCAAATTCATCTCTTTCTTTGGCAATCTTCTGTTCCAAATCAGAAACCTTCTTTCTCAGCTCTGCACTAGCACTTTCTAAACCCTTTGTTGTCTCCTCATTCATCTTGACAGAATCTTCTTCCTTGACATTGACAATCTGATATTCCAAATCTAAAATCTTCATTTTTAATTCGATATTCTCAATTTCCAAACCTTGTACTATTTCTTTATTCTTCTTGATAGCATTGTGCTGTCTCTCACAATCTGATCTTCTAATTCAGAGATTTTCCTTTTTAAGTTAGTGTTTTCACTTTCTAACACTTTTGACTTCTCTTTATTTCTCTTGTTATTATTTGTCTTTAACTCTGAAATCTTCTTCCTTAGATCAACATTTTCAATCTCTAATACTTTTACTTTCTCTTCAAATATCTTTAACTTCTCTTCTCTCTCTTTCTTTTTATTTCCAACACGAATTAAGCTCTTGTTGAGTCGATCATTATATTCTCTCAAGCTTTCGATGATACGTGTATGTGTTTTCTTTTGATCTTCAAGTTCTGAAATCTTACGTTTCTGATCTTTCTCTTGACGTAGTTCAAAGGTATATTCCTCAAAAAATAAATAATCATCCATTGTTCCTGATAACACTTGCACAAATAATCGTTAACAAAAATAAGAAATTTTGATCACACTCAGAAATTTTGTCACCCTTTGCAGATTTCACACACAAAAGGGTACGAAATCCAAATTTTTGCACGATGAATGATGCGGATTCCCAGATTTGGCACGCTGAAAGATGCGAAATTCAACTTTTCACACAATGGAGGATGCGAATTCCTTCTTTTTGCACGTAGTTAGATGCAAATTCTGGACTTAGAAAAATTCGAGATTCTCAACCTTACGTATCGATGCGAAATCCTGACTTAGAAAATTTTCCACTCTTCAAGATATGAATTGCTCAACTTTCTGCATAAACGGACATGCGGATTTTTTACTTTTCGCATCAAGGCTTATGCGAAATCTAGCTTTTCGCATGTAAGGTCATGCAAAATTCTTACTTTTCGTATATAGGCTCGTGCGAAATTCTTCCTTGGAAATTTCCAAAAACACAGTCTTATGAAATCTTTCACTTTTCGCACACAACCCTCTGCGAGTTCTTCATCTATTAAGGATGTGAATTCCTTGGATCTTGCATGTTCTTCGATTTTTGACCCAAAAACAACAAAATCATCCCAAAAACTCCTCAAAACTCCAAATCTGCTTCTGAAACTTTGCATATTACACCTCGTATACAATATGCATCATTCTCTAATACATCAATTCGATCAACAACAACTACAAATCAAATTTTGAATCTAATACAATGTTTACAAACTTCGAACTCCAAAACTACAAAAATCCAAAATTCACCTGAATTGAATGTGAATTACGCTAAACATATTGAATAAACATTGTTCTAGAATATAAGACAAATACAAATCAACCAATTACACACTCAAATACACACAAAATCACAAAATTCAATTCTTTACTGTACGTTTTGTGTGTTCTTGAAATTTCAATCAAAAACTTCAAACTTTGATCTTGATTATGATCTTTGTCTGCTCTGATACCAATTGTTATTCCCAGTTTGATGCAAGATTATCAAGTTGAACAATGATTTCTCAATCAAATCTCATATTCATTGATCTTTGAATATCACAGTACAATCACTTTCTCTCTCTACTTTTTCTCTCTACTTTCTCTCACTAAAGATATACAATATGCTCTTCTCTAATAAGCTATCTATCATACACTGTCATAATACAAAGACAAAGGTATTTATACCTAGACACATTACAAGGAACACACAAACACAATTAATAAACAAATAAGCTTTGACATTTGTTGACTTTGACTTTCCATATGAAGGCTTTGACATGGGCTTTTGACTTTTAATCTAGATGATCATGAAGACAACAATTTGTGCTCTAATATACTTGTTCATCAACAACCCTATTGATTCATCAGCAGACAACTCAACAGTTGTCTCTGGTTCCTTCTGTTGGACTTGTGGGGATGATGGAGGTGTTTCATTTATTGTAGAGGAGAGTAACACTTCAATCTGCATGTCGTCTTCGTTCTGGAGCTCTACCTCTGTTGTATCAATCTGGTGGGGCTGAGCATTTTGATAAGTGTACTCCTCTTTTCCAGTCCCAAATCAATTTCGCGTGATTATCGTTGGACGTTCAGGGGAGGAGAAACCATCACCTGAAGAAGGACTACTTGAGTAATCCACCATTTCCTCATCTTCATCTAGAGCACCAATTGTTTCTGGAGTGGCGTCTATTACTGGAAGTAGTGATGCTGCTTCAGAATTGGTGAAAGGTGCCAAAAATATTACTGGCACTGGAGATTTTAAGAGTGTTGTTTCGTTGTGTTCAGCAGAGGTGGAGTGCCTCTCTGGTTCACTTTGTTAGATCATGTTTAATCAAGTTGTAATAGTTAGTCCCTTGTTATGTTTTGTTAAATATTTCATTAGTTAGGCTTGTGTAGGTGTCAAGGTTGTTGACCCTATATATAGTCTTTTGTTTTTACCTTGTTAGGTTAAGAGACGTGTGTAAGCTACAAAATTTCATTCATTGTCTAATCATTGTGTAGCCATCATCTTTCCTCTCTATGAATCATATGACACGTTTCTATCCTTCATCCTTCTATGATCCATTCTTGTTTATTACTTTGATAATGACTATGTGTGCTTGATTCTGGAACAACAATTGGTATCAGAGCTATATCAGAAATCAGAATCAATTGATCTTTGCATAAATCAATCCCAGTTTGCTTTTTTCGAAAAAGTCACTGTTTCATTAGTGTTTTTGAGAATTAAAGGTTGTTTGAATGCAATCTTTAACTCAATAGATGCGTATGATGATTATGAACATGTTTCATACTAATCAGAAACAGGTTTACACACATTTGATTGGTCTATTTAATCATTCTTTGGATTTTTAGACCTTGTCTTATACGACCTGTTCAAATTCACAAAGTCAGATCTGTTAACTTTTTTGGAAGAACAGTGATTGGGGTATGTTCACGATCGATTGTTAAGCATAGTGTCAAATTTTGGTGTTGATTGAACAACTTTTGCCATGGATCTGGTGAAAAACTGATGTTAAAGTTCGAAACAAGCTATTTTCGCAAGTTTGTGTGAAGAACTCGCAGAATACGGTATAGAACTCGCAAATCCTTCAAAACTCGCAGGATTAAGGAGACACAAGTACAAGATTCGCAGAACAATTCTCGGCGAAAGTTGAAGGTTTCGCAGAATACCTACTTACGAATTCTCAAGGATTCTCAGAGTATAGCCTACGAAAGTTACAGAATTCGCAGACCTCTACCTTGCGAATTCCACAACTTTCTCAACTCAAGCACTTGAGAAACCTGATCCAAACCTTTTTGATCTGCGAAAGTTGTATCCTTATAGTATCCTTGACTTTCTATGCTTAATATCTGATTTTCTGATTAAAGATCACTTCAAGCACATATTTTAGATACACAGGAAAGATGCCTTATACAGATGATAAGGGAAATACAGTGCTCACTCCAAGAGATTGTGCTCTATCCTACATGCCTGAGATACCCAAGATAGAAGCTGAACTTGAAACTCTCAGATGTCATAACAAGAAGCTGAGAGATGACATGGATGTCTTAAATGTCAAATTGACAAAAGCTGAAGCTCAAGTGAAGCGGTATCAAGACAAAGGTCAGGAATGGATTAAGAAAGTGGATGACAGAAAGAACAAAGAAATTGTTGAACTGGACAAGACTTTCAACCAAAGACTGTATGATATTTCTAAGAAGTCTGAGTCTGAGAAGAAGCAACTGGAGATTAAAATTTTAAATCTTTTAAAACAAGTTTTTGACTTTGAACAACTCATCATATCTGAAAGGAAGTCCTTTGATGATAAGCGAAAAGATTTTAAAAATAAAAATACTAATCTGTTCAAAGAAATTTCAGATAAAAACCAGACCTTGGAAAAGGATTTTGAAGAAGAAAGAAAGGTTTTTGAAAAGGAAATCTCTAAGCTTACAAGTAAAGTGACAAACTTATCTGCTGAGATCAAGAAGGAGAAGAGGAGTAAATCTGGATTTGAAAGCAAATTTGATAAGCTCTACAGTGAGAACTTCAAGTTGTGTGACAAAATACAGCAGCTTGAGATTGATAATACTGACTTGTCCAACAAGTTAAAATCTGATACACCTAACTCATCCTCTTATGATGATGATTCTGCTGAATCAGTATGTTCCTTTCAGTCAGTATCAAGCATGTTTCAAAAAATGGTTTTTAGAAAACAATCTGCAAAATCTAAAGTTTCTAAACCAGATCAGATTAATACTCCAAAGTCCTCCTCTGTGAAATCAGCTGATAATAATGCCAATCATTTTCAAAAATCTTCGACTTAGTCTCCAAAGAAAACTCAAAAGGTCTGGGTGATAAAGGGTTCTCCAGAAGCAGCAAAGCTTCACAAAGCTAACAAGAAGAAGAACAGAGCTTCAGGAGGTAAGTCCTTTGCCCCTGACTTCATTCAATCAGCTACACATTTGATCCGGTTAGCAAAAAGGAAATTGTATTGTTCTTACTGTTACACTGATAATTTCATCCACAAAGCACAAGCATATAATAGATCTTATCATCACAGTGCTTTTCACAGGTATGAGAATCCTTCTAATATGAGAATCCTTCTAAGAAATTCTCAAACTTGGACCCAAGTCTATCTGGGTACGAAAACCTAAACCTGTAATGCAGATAGAAAAAGGAAAAGAGAAGATGGAAGAAGTTCGAGTCAAGAAGGAATGAGGAAATAGTAATTTCTGATTACTACATATCAGGACTCTTGCTTAAGTGTCAAAGCAATGACTTCTAAGTACATCAACTTAGAACTCATACATAACTGTAAAAAGTTGGTGATCATCTGGAATACAGGGAGTTTCTCTTACTCTCAATTTTTGTCTCATAACAGTTGTTATTTTCAATGTCATATCTTTATGTTGAAGAAATAGAAGGAAATTGAGCTTAAATGCTAAAATTATCATGCAGACATGAAGGGGGAACATATTTGTACAAACCTTGTCAAGAGATCCATCACATGTCAAGGGGGATCTGCATGAAGCATTTACATATAACAAGATCATGATCAAAATCAACCAGAGATCAGATCAAGGGGGAGTATCTAATGAGTTCAAGGAAAACTACACTGCTACATCAAGGGGGAGCAAAGAAGTGTTGTGAGTGGGGTGTGAGTAAATCTTTTCAGAATTAAAATTGATAAAAATGCCATTTTTGAGAGGTTTCTTTAATTAGAAAATTTCCACTTTTGGTACATTTTGTGAAAAGTTTCCCAAAATAGCAAGTTTCCTTATTTGGAATGTTTTTGAAAGGATGGAAACTTGGCTAAGTATAAGATTCGTAACACACTAGCTTGCGAAATCTGAATAATTCGTGAGCGAGTTGTCTGCGAAAGTTGGGAATTCGCAGATGTAGTGCCTACGAATTCTAGAGGATTCGCAGCCCTTTTGCCTGCGAAAGCTACAGAATTCGTAGCTATGTTACTTGCGAATTCCATATCTCATGCCTTGAGAATTCTCTTGCTTAGTTTCTTTGCTTGCGTAATCTGAGATCAAATTACTCTTGGCCACGTGTCCCAACTCTCTTTGAGTATATATAGGACACTTAGCCATTTATTTTCTCACTTATCTCAGATTAGTCTCGCGAAAGCTCTTAAACCTCTAAAACCCTTTTTGCTCACGAACTCTATCAAGAACTCTCTTTGATTCTTTCTTCTCGATTTCAACGGGTTGATTGTTAAAATCTTTATATAGTTATTGATTTTTGTTTTATGTGTTTAATGCAGGGTACCTCGACTGGATTTAGATTAGGTTTTTGGATTGAACGATGGTTTTTGGACTTTTGGACTTCATCGAAACTGTTGATGATATTCAAAATATCTTGAACTTATTGTTAAAATCAGAATGTTGGAATGGATTCATACCCGTCGTAATACCATTATAGAACCCTAGGATTGCTTGATTGATGGAAACTTTGATATCTGATTTAAACTTATGCTTTATTGTCGATTGAACTCCTTCAAGAACAGTCTACTGTTCTTGATGGATTTTCAAATATTGATGTTCAATCTGGGTTTAAAAACTAAATTAAAGGGTGAAATAATGTTCACATTACTGAATCGATCACAATAGTACCGATTTCAAAACCTAAAATCGAGTTTTCTGCATTTATCAATCTGGGTTCTTGGGTGGTGTTATTGGTGTTCTTGATAATCATGTATGGGTTTCGCAACCTTTTTTTTGAGTATTTCAAGGGTTTTACGAACTCTTCAGTTCACGAATCCTTGATTGTGTTGGTTTTCAAAAACCCTAAGGACAGGATCCGCACACCTCCTATCTACGAATGCTGCTTGCGCTAGTTTGCGAACTCTCCTTTTTGCCTAAAATCCTCTATGTTAAGGATTCGCAGAGAGCTTGCCTGCGAATCATGAACACCTAAGTACAAGAACTCGCAAGCCTATAGGCTGTGAATTCTACAGTTGGGAATTCTGAAATATGTTTTTTTTCTCACTATTTCACTCTCATGTACTGATTCTATGTCTTTGGACTTTGTCCAACCTCTTCTGTTTCCTGTTGCAGATCAAATGGCTGACAGTGATTCACAGAATGTTCAGATGGATGAAAACTCCATTCATAATGCTGAGCAAGAACATTCAATTCCTTCTCAGAGGACAACAGATATTCCACCTCCGAATGTCAATACTGACATGCTGCTCATACAGCAATCAGAATACATGGCTCAAACTCCAAACAATCACAAGTTTGAGTTCCAGCTGAACATAGATCCCTTGGTGAATCTTATCCTTCAGAATCAGCCTCTGAATAGAGCATTATCTGAGAGTGCAGAAGTTCCGGAAATCTATGTGCAACAAGCTTGGAAGACTATCCAGCTTTCTCTCATTACTGTTGGACAGATCCGGTGTCCAGTTCTCCATGTCAAGATTGACTTCTTCTCTGCCAACATTGACCTAGAGCTTGTCAGACGATCTCTTCAACTACCGGAAGCAAATTCCAGGGAAGGTAGAACTGCTTTTGATGAATTACCTACTGAGGAAGTTGCACTAGCTGGTGTTAGGGAAATGGGCTATATTGGTGACCTTGACAGAGTCAGCCAATTCAAAAAGAACAATTTTCCACCCATTTACTATGCACTGTTCTCCGTCATAAACAGGTGCCTGACAGCAAAATCATACGAAACTGACAACGCAAGCAGTCATATACTGAAGCTCTTTTACTCTATTGTGCATGATTTGCATATAGATTATGCCATAGTCTTTTGGACTGAGCTACTTGAAAAGATTGCTGTCAAGAAGAACATTGTCAAAGTCCTCACCTATCTTCCTCATCAGAGGTTTATGACACTTTTGGTTAGATGTGTTCTAAGAGGAAACAAGCGGATTTCCAGGCGAAGCTCACATGAACTTGCTGAAGTGCATGAAATGAAGTTTCTAGTACGTCAAAAGAGGCAATTCAACTACTCTATGCCAATCCCAGAAGCTCTGCTCCGATACGTTGATCCAGAGGTTGAGTGCTTAGTTGAGTATAGAGAATCTATGGCACAGCCAGAACCGGCTGTAACTACCCAAGGTTCAATCCCTAGGCGAGAGGTGTCTGTGAGGGTACCTAAAACTCGGGGAGTTAGGGTACGGGGAGAGAAGAGGAAAAACACCGAGAGGGGAACCGAAAGGGGTCGAAGACCTAGACTGGAGGCATCAGGGTCACGGGTTCTTACCCCACCTCGTGTGACACCTGAAGTCCTTGAAGGTCCAGGATCTGAAAATGGCTCGGATCAACCTGAATGTCAAACTATGGAACTGCAACAAGAAGAACATCGTGCTTCAGAAGAAATTCACTCTGTTGCTAGCTCACCTGACCAAGTGACAGAAAATGTTGACTTGGGCAGTGAAAGCTCTGATTCTGAAAGAACAAACTCTACAACGAGAGAAGATGATGATGGAAATGATACATCTGATGACGATGATGATGATGATCAACATCATGGAGGAGCTGAAATTCTTATGGAAGTTGATTCCCATGGTGCAGTCATTAGAAGTGATATTGGTGTTATAAGGAGACATGGGGGAGATATGGTCGAAGATGTAAGTGAGTCTGTGAGAGAAAAGGCAAGAAAAGAAAATGAAGAGAGAGAGAGAGACCCACAACCTACTACAACAGAATATGAACCACATCACACACTTCTGCGCATTTGTTGCCAGAAGATCTAGACATGAGCCGATCACTCATGCAATTGCACACCCAAGCTATCCACTCTATTTCCTCTCAACAGGATATAGTTTCAACTTCACACGGGGGTCAAGCACAACTACTTATCAATGTCTCACTCAGAGACATCTGATATTGAAAACAGAGATCAGTTGCCCCAGATCTCACTTTCTTTCAGTGCATAAAGTATAGAGCCTATTTTTGTTGATAGGACACTATTTGCAGGACTCGATCTTGGTCGTCTTCGTGACACGAGCGGAACATCCAGAGTAGATCCGTAATTCGGACTACGAGGACCGGATGGAAATCCTGTCACAGCTAACACAATGCCAGCTCTAAGCACAGGTCACACTGTAGATTCATCTGCAGTCGTGCAAACAGGTAATCTACGTGATCCCGGTTTTAGTTCACATGACTTTGTGTCAAGGGAATATTTCGACGGCGCCCTAAAGGCTGTTGAAAACAGGTGGTCGGAGAAGTATGACAAGATCGAAAAAGAACTGGGTGATACTAAAAGATTATTAAAGGGGAAGCAAGTTGCTGAACCTGAGCCAGAAAGGAGAGCAACAGTTCTACCCACTCCACCAGTCTCACAGAGTACCACAGATCTTTCTATCAATGAGCTTAAGTCTTTGCTTCTTGCAAAACTTTTGGCTCAAGCTCTAGAAAATCAACAGGATGCTGACTTGTTCACTTTATTGCATTCCCATCATCAATAACAACGGCAAAAACAACCACAGCAACCCTCAGATGCAGATGTTCTCAAAGCATTCACTCTACTGAACCAAGCATTTCAACTCTCATTCCAAACTAAGGCTGCTACTCAAGTCACTGGGCATGATCATGAGGGGGAGACACAAGAAGATCAGTCAGCCGAAAGACAGTTGGTTATAGTAGAAAGTGCAGTGCCAATCAGTACAGTACCAGGAAAAAGAAGCTCAAGCAGTCAAGGTACTGGTACTAGTCAAGGAGAAAAGGTTGAAGAGATGCTAGAGCATAGACCTTCAAAGAGTTTAGTTCTCTATGTTGCAGATGATGAGTCAAGGGTTGAAAAGCCTAAGACAGCTACATGTGAAGAAGTAATGGAAGCAATGGGCATATCAGCGTATAATGTTATAGATGTTGATGAGCTAGATACAGATGAGCAAGCCATAGAAAAGTATGAGCTTTTCTGGAAACTGAAAGAGGAAGGAGAAAGGGTAATAGATTTTGGAATTCAAGATGCTGCTCAATCTGAGAATACTGTGAATGTCGAAGAATATGTCAGAAACGTTGTAGACACTGAGGTTCCGGGAAGTGTACATGGTGAAAGTGTACTTGAAGATATCTTCGGTGCTTACTTTGGTAATGATGATCAAGAAGAAGAAGCTGAAAAAGATGAACCCGAACAACTGCCTGAACAACTAAATGTGGCATCTCAAGTAGATGAGCCATATATTCCTACTGCTATCCCATTGGTTTCTCCGGACATACATTGTGTTTTCCCATCTCCTAGTGAAGGTTTAACTCCAACCGCTAAAAGCATTGCATTGCCTTTTAAAGAATCAATCGAAGGAGTGTTGAAAAGAGATGTCTCAGATCCCACAACCCCTATAGTGATTGATATGGAAAAGTTAAGGAGAGCTATGAGAAAAGAAAGAAGAAAGATGGAGAAAGAAGAGAGAAGAAGAAAGAAGGAAGCTAAGGAGAGAGAAGAGAAAGAGAGAGCTGATAAGGAAAGAGTTGGTTCTGAAGCTCCACCTTACATCAGAAATCCTGACAGCCCAAGAATTTTAAGCGGTGTTGAGTGTCCAAAGTCAGTATTTGTGACTCCTATGGAAGCAGAAAATCTTGCAAAGAAACATCAGGACATTCAAGAAGGTCCTTCTGCTTCTGTCAGAGTTGGATCTACTCCGTTTACAGGGTATGATGGACAAGGTGCGTCTCTCGAGCTTATCAAACTTATCCGAAAATCTCTCAGAGTTCCGTTTCTAGAAGAATCCATCAGAATATTTGTCAAAGCACCACTAAAGATTGACGCGTGCAAGACGTATGGTACCATTGATCAATCACTGCACTATCAAAGAAATTATCTGAAGTTCATCGAAAACGTTTCAAGAACGAAGGGGTATGCTCAAAGTCTAGGAATTCTTCAGATCAAAGAAGTCAGAATGAACCAGTACTTTGATGTTTGGTATCCAGAATTTGTTGTTCAAAGAAGAGATCTAAGGGTAGTAACCTTTAGTGAAGCTGACTTTGAAAATCTAGATGTGGATGATCTAGAGTTCATATACCATAACTTCAGGAGCAGAACGATCAGACCTATAGATATGGTCTTTGCACTAGATGCTGTAAAAAAGTATTTGAAGCGTCATATCAACAACACGTATGTTCTTGATTTTCAGTTGGGGGCAGAGACAAACCAGAACAACATAAACTTAACTGCTCCTAACTTTCATCACTATCTGATGGAGGACATCTAGCTCTTCACACCAGTTCTAACTCCTGAGCTCGGTGTTATGTACGTGAATACAAATACTCATAAGAAGCAGTACATGCGAGCCACTGAGGTTGCTAAGTTTTCTGATGGAACGCTAAAGATGGTTTTGAAAGATCTTGAAGAAAAACTCAAACACTCAGAGATGGCGAGACGTAAAAAAGGTGAGTTCATGTCCAACGCTGATGCAATCGTGATGGAGAAAATGATTGATGCTATTGTTAGCTTAAATTAGCCCCTAATTTAATTGAATGTTTTATAAAGAAATTGTATTTTGGGCTTTTTAATTAGTTGTATGGGCTTTAGCCTTTTTATTGTAAATGGGCCCTATTAATAGGTGCCCATGGCTCATTTGTTCATTTAGGTTTTTTGAGAGAACACAGTTTACACACAGACTAGGTTTTTCCATGAGAGTCGACTAAATGTTTAGTGTGGTGTTCTCTAAATTTTCCCCTCCATTGTTATTCAATCAAAGCATATGAGATAAGTTGTTGGTGATTATTGTTGTTAATTTCTCTCTTATATCTTCTATTTTATGGAGTTCTTCAATTTGTTGCTAGTATTGGGATCTAACAATTGGTATCAGAGCCAAATGAAGATACTCTTCTTCATTTCGGTCATCTATGGCAACAATTGAAGATTGGATGATTATTTTGTTGTTTTGGTGCTTAGATTGATTCAATCACATGAGCCTTGACAAAAATATCATTTATGTGATTTATTCACTTTGTTGTGCTTATTGGTAATCCATTTTTTGATTTAGATGTGATTTGGATGATCCTTGATAGAATAGATGTTTGATTATACACAAAATCTGTTTCTGCACACCACATGTTTGATGAAATGCCTATGTGAAGATTTGATTCTATTTGGATCAAATCTGATCAGATTAATTTCATGTGTGTCTTTGATCCTTTCTCATTCATTGGTCTAACATTTGATAAGCACTAAGTAGATGGTTGATCTATGATCCCATCCTTGTGTATGCTTTAGTCCATTGCTATTTTAGTATCTCGATAGTTAGGTTGTTGATTTCAGATCTGACTTTGTATTCACACACTTTCACAAATTGATCACTGATTTTGATGTAATTTTTGAGATCTTCATTTTTTTTTTAAACTCGATCAAAGACTCTGTAATTCGTTAAATCATACTGTATTTTTCAGTGTTTGATCTTAATTGTTTGGTCGAACTATGTTCTAGATTGTATTTCGAATCGTTTGGAATCAAGTACATACGAATTTGCAGGTTTGAAATTGATTTTTTCTTGGTTTGAATTTGCGGTTTGAAGATGATGAACTAGCGTAATTGTCTATGAATCTCGCGCAAAGTTTCACTTGAATATTGATGTTTGCTGCAGTTATGAAGTTCAATTTCAAATCTAAACTCATATATGATTGGTTATGAACTATAATGGGACGGTGGAATCGGTGGTTACTTTTTCGACTTAATAGCATTCGGTGGTGTTGATTAATTCTATTCAATCGATGGCTGCAAATTTGTATTGATTGGTTGACAAGTTATTAGTGGGATCAACTTGCGCCAACTCCATCATCCAATTTGCACCAACAACTTTATAAGAATTGCGCCACCTCTTCCATCAACTTTGCGCTAGCATCATCATCATCATTTGGAACAAATCAAATTGATTAAGTGGGTCGGTGGAAGTATTAAATGCAATCGATGAGGCTGGAAATTGATTGGATAATAGGTTGTTAATGGGACGGTGCTAGTATTTTTTGAATTGCAATTTGAAATTGAAGGATGATTATGATTGGATGATCTATTTGATAATGGGGCGGTGAGGTTTCAAGTTTGCGCCACATGCATAATAAAACTTGCGCCAACTACATGAAAACTTGCGCCATTCTCTATTCACGCAAACCTTAGATTTGCGCCATCATATATCAAGTTTTGCTCTTGTGTTGTATTTTGCGCCAATCACAGGATCTCATGTGTTGAGATTTTGCACCACCCATATTATTTGTTTGTTTTGCACTAATCACATCTTGTTCAAATTTCAGGTTTGCGCCACCAGCAGTTCACGCAAATTTCAATCTTTGCGCCTTCAACCGTTCACGCAAAACGTTTTCTTGCGCCACCAACTGTTAGCGCAAAACTCTTTCTTTTCGCGAAAAACTCAAGTTTTGAACTTATTTGATCTGCAAATTCAGTGATTTGAATGTTCCAGAGATTGAATTTTTCTGAGTTTATTTTGTGGTGATCTGAGTTTGACTTTCAGTCAATTTTTTCTGAATTGTTTGGGAACGATCATTTTTCTCAAGCTGATTTCTCATTCAAGATGTCAATTATGTACAAGCCTGAGATATCTGTTATAGAAGCTGAACGAAATTCTCTGCAAATTAAGAATTCAGAATATCTCAAAAGGATTCAGGAGTTGTAACTTCAATTGTTCAACTGTGTTAAAACTCCTGAATGTATAAATTGTACTAATACTATCTCTAATTTTTGAGGTATCATCTATGAAAAGGAGAAAGAGATAAAAGAGAAAGAGAGAGAGATTATAAATCTTCAAAGCCAACTGAAGACAACTGAACAGAAATCACCTGAGCTGCAAGAAGAATTAGTTGACCTTAAAAACAAGTTTAAGGCTTTCAAAAGGAATATATCTGCTTTGGAAAGTACAAATGTTGATCTTAAAAAGAGGATATATGTCCTGGTAATAGAGAATGCCGATCTGATTAAAAGCATCCAAGCAGATAAAGTTAAATCGAAACTAGAGACATCTTCTTTTCTACAGATGTCTGAAATTTCCAAGAAAACTCTCCAAGAGAAAAAGGATTTGGAGCATAGATGCAGGAAACTTTCTAACCCGGTGTTAGAATTCGAAAAGATAGTAATTTCTGAAAGAGACACTTTGCGAAATAAAGACAAGTTCTTGAAGCTAAAATAACTGAACTTCCCACACAGATTTCTACTTTACAAGACTTGCTCGAAAAAGAAAGACAAATTTTCAAAGATCATAAAAAGTCTTTTGAGCTTGAAAAGAAAAATACCGAAAAGAAAAATACCGAAAAGAAAAATACTGTGATTTTCAAAGATATTTCAAACAAAACCAAGAACTTGGAAAAATATTTTGAGCTTGAACGTTTACATTTCGAATCTGAGATATCTATGCTTACATCCAAAATAATTGTTCTATCATCAGATGTTCAAAAAGAAAAGAAAGCCAGGTGTGATTTGAAACAGAAGTTTGACACACTTTCAAATGAAAGAAACATTTTGACCAAACAGATAAAAGACTTAGAAGATGCAAACATTGAAATATCAGAAAAGATTACAGCTGATGTGATTGATCAATCACCTGTTGAAAATTCAATAGAATCAGTCTATTCTTTCAAAACAGCTTTAAGTTCTATTAATGAGAAAAATGTTTTGAAAAAGAAAAGTGTCAAATCTCAAACTGTCAAATCAAATCAGATCAGACCATCTAATCTATTTTATGACAAATCTGTTGATGGTTCAGCGAGCTTCTATGTAAAATCTCTTGGAAAGAATTCTAGGAAAAATCAGATGGTTTGGAGAGGGAAGGGTTCTTCAGATGAAGAGAAGAACAAAGACAAAGCATCTGCATCCACAACAAATGTCAAAAAGAACAGTGAGCATAAAGGTAAATCTTTTGGTAATTCTGATACTCTTTATTCTACTAATCATCTTCTCAGGATTGCTCAGAAGAAAATATGATGTTCTTACTGTGGAGCACATGACTTTGTAAGTAAAAACTTTGTCAATTACTGGTATGGTTCTTACTCTATAAACACCACAAGAACTGCAACTAACACATCAGGACCCAAATACCAGTGGGTACCAAAAGCTAAATCTATGTAGCAGGTACCCAAAGTTTAAGGGGGAGCAAAGCAAAAAGGCTTTTGAACAAAACAGTTCAAAACCCGAACTTCAAAGTTGAAAGACTAAACACAACAGTTTTGAACCCGTACTTCAACGGAGTTTGACTTCTAAACACAACAGTTTAGGACTCGTACTTCAGTTATCAAATGACCTTACTCCGATAATACTTTGCATCTGATAAGATATGACGGTCTACAATTCACAAGGGAGTTGTATTGATCTCTATCCTGTGCTTTTTCATTGACAATATACTTACGATATGACGGTCTACAATTCAAAAGGGAGTTGTATTGATCTCTATCTTGTGTTTTAACTGACATATTTCAGGTGCATAATTTAAGGGGGAGTAAAGGTGATGGCTTCTGATCATAACAGATCAGGACCCATTCTTCAATGTTCAGACATGGATATTTTGCAAATATCCAGGGGGAGCTTAAAAGACTTAAATCATTTTACCATGATTTGAGGGGGAGCTTAAAAGTAAGTATCTTCTAATCCTAGATCTCTGATTGTTTGAAAGAAGAACAACTTTCAAGCATGAAAAACGTTTTCTGAAATGTTCAAACCACTTCTCTATTCTCAAAAGATTTCATGAATTTAGAAGTGAGCTTTTAAATGTTTTTCAAAATTTGAGCTTAATGTTTAACTGACCGTGTGTTTCCAAAGACCAATACTCGTGTATTGACTTTTCCATATACTGTAAAGTATTCACACACATCGGTTCAGTATTTCATTTGATTTGTTATTACCATGTCTCATAACGAACATATTTTTTTATGGTAATACCCTCGTTTGCTTTCAAAGTTGTTGAGCATCATTCATTTTTTTTCATATTTGTGCTTTCATTGATAAATTGTTTATATTCGTTCATATAAACAAAATATCCAGTTCTTTGATACCCTAACCATTTCATTTGATCTGCTTGATACATTGTCAGATTCTCAAAACAATTCTCTTGATTTCATTTCATTCATTCAATATCATTGTTTTGAGAAATCTTCAAAGTTCAATTGCTCAAATTTCATAAGCATACATTTTGACAATGATATCATACACTTTGTGCTTAACTGTCCAGTTAAATTGTTGAGCAACCATGCTTTTTAGGACTTACATGGGATTCGTGTGTGAGCTTAAACAGAACTTCCATGGATTCACGTCAACCAGTGTTTCCTACCCAGGAAGTTATCCTTGAGTGATTGAGGGATGAGGGGTCAAAATCAAAGAGTGGGGGAGATAACTCATCCGGTTGAGTTTTTCTCATTGCGTGGAGCGGAAAAATGGAAAGAGTTTGGTTAGAAGTGAGCATAATGTTAAAAAGAAAGAGGGTGTGAGAATAGAGTTAAAAGAATATCAGAACTCTGCACCAACCACTTTTTGAGCTGGGCAGCCACATCTACTGATTGGTTCACATTCTTTTGTGACCATCATTGAAACAGGCAGTGAGCCCATGCCAACTCTTGCAATTACCCCACCAACCACTCGTTTCTTTCTTAACAAAGAAATGTTTCATTTTCTTTGGGGACGCAACATATCTGCTATCTAGTCTTCACTCTGAAGATTTAGATATTGAAAAAGAAGGAAAGTTTCCCCACCTTCGCACCTCTTTCATGCACATTGAGTCCGTGTAATATATGTTGTTGTCTCAACAGTTTACACAATTCGAGCCTTATGAAACACAATCATTGTGCTAAATTCTTTCATAACACAAGCACGAACACACAGAAAATTTATTTTTCCGTCAGAACATTCATAGAATTACCTTGTGTTTTTCAATGATTGAATGGAAGTCCTGGGGAGTCATCATCAAACCAGCTCCTTAAATTGTACATTCGTTGTACACAGTAACTTTGTGTTACTGACAGGCATTCCTAACAGTTTAATTTGTTGAATCAGGGTTACCACGTTCATTATAACTGAATTTCAAAAGATTTGGGTATATACAGTTCATGATTCAGCCATTCAGATCAAAGAGCGGCGACTGTCAAATTATCTTTGAAAGGGGAGATTGTTAGTTGAATACAAAGGGGTTGATCAAAGACTGTATTGAAATTGAATATGTTTTGATGATCATGATGCTCACAATCATCAAAAAGGGGGAGAAATTTCCAAAGAATCAATTTCAATGCCATGAAGATATTTCAAAGTGAAAAAGACTTGTGAAGAAATTCAGATAGTTCAATTTGTTCAAGATTTGTGATGATTTATTTTCCGAATAAAGATGATTTGAGAAAGTTTTGAAGATGTTTCAAAGATAAATTAAGATATTCGTGAAAGTTTGTTTTTCCAAAGACGGTACAGAGATCACAAGAGATGAATATACAATTTATCAGAGATTCCTCAAAAGTTGTTTCAAAGTTCAAAGAAGTTTCAAAAGTTTCAAGTTTTAGATTCGTATTCAAGACATGTTGACTTTCAAAGCTTCAAAGTGAAAAAGACTTTTCAAGATTCTTCAAAGGCTGAAAGAGTAAAGTTTTTTAAAGCATCAAAGTTTAAAGTTGTCAGAAACAAAAGCTGAAGAATCAAGGGTTGAAGACTAGTGTCAAATTTTTATTAAATCTTGAATACAAAGGGGGAGATTGTTAAGTCTAAATATTGTATCCAAGATTTAATAGGAAAGTCAAACTTGGAAAGTCAACAATGTCAAAGTCATAGAAAATCAAAGTTGTATTAGTTTTCTTTGTTGTTAAGTCTTGGTGTTAAGCTTGTAGTATAAATAGTTTTAGGGCCTTGTAATCTTGTAAGAGCCTCATTGTAAATCATTTAGACGTGTGGTTAATTCAAGATCTACTTTCTCTCTCTACTCTCTCTCTCTAGACTTTATTGTTGATTCTTGATGAAATTAGCTTGATTGTTTTGGGATTTAACATTCACATAATGGATGTACTTTATAATGAGATTAGGTGATGTTCACTCCCTAGGACTTCCATCCAATCATCAAAAAACACAAGGTTAATCTATGAACGTTCTGACAGAAAAATGAATTTTCTGTGTGCTCGTGCTTGTGTATGAAAGAATTAGCACAATGATTGCTTTTATAAGGCTCAAAATAATGTAAACCATTGAGACAACAACAGTTATACATAGACTTAATGTGCATGAGAAAGGGTCGAAAGTGGGACAACTTTCTTTCTTTTTCAATATTCGAGTCTTCCAAATGAAGATCAAATAGATTATGTGCTATTTCCCCTTGAAAAATGAAATATTCTTTTGTTGAGAAAAGAATGAGTAGCAGGTGGGGTTTTATGCAAGAGTTGGCATGGGCTAGTTGCCTATTTCGATGTCGTTCACGAAGAATTGTGAAACAACAGATTATGCGGCTGCCCAGCTCAGAAAAAGTTTGTTGCAGAGTTTGATATTCTTTTACTCTGATCTCACACGCTCTTTCTTTTAATCTTTTAAGTTTGCTTCTAACAAAACTCTCATTTCCATTTTACCTCAGCACACACCCACTCTCAATTCTTTTGACTCCTCTCCCCTCAATCACTCAAGGATTAATTCCGGGGTAGGAAACACTGGTTAGCGTGAATCCATGGAAGTCATTTAAGTACTCACATTAAGTACCATGTATTTTGTTCTAAAAGAATGTGTTGCTCAATGATTATCTTAACAATTAAGAACAAGAAATCATAGTCAGTGTATGTATGCTCATTAAAGATAAGAATGAAATTTGAGCATTTTAAACATTTAAGATCTCTCAATACTTTGAATATTTATGATCATTCAATTTCATGGTTTTGAGAATCTGACAATGATTTAATCAGATCAAATATCATGAAAAAAATATTATGGCGTGGCAAAGACGTAAGTTGTTTATATGAACGATATATAAACATATTATCAATGAAAGCACATAAAAAGAGAAATGACGTCTGATTTCAAACAATTGTGAATAGCAAACGGGAGTATTACCATAGAAAGATTTATCTATTTGATACATGGTAATAACAAAGTCAATTAGAATGTACTGAACCGATGTGTGTAAGAATACTTGACAGTATATAGACAAGATAATACACAAGTATTGATCTTTTAGAAACACACGGTCAGATAAACATCAAAGTATCCAAGTGAAAATCATTTAAAATCACACTACTCAATTCATGAAAACATTTTAAGAATGTGAAGTGGTTTGAACATTTAAGAAAAACGATTTTCACTAGCGAAAGTTGTTCTTCTTTCAACAAGTGATAGAGTTTAAGAACCTAGAAATATATACCTTTAGCGTAGAAATTCTTAACTCCCCCTAAAATGAATATTATCATTTAAGCATCCTTGACAAAAACTTCAGATATGCTCCCCCTCGATGTCTGTAAAAAGTCATGTTATTAGAAAATATGACATTTAAGGTGTAATGAACTATTATCTTCTCCTCCCTAAAAAAATATGACAGTTAAATTCTCATTAACTCCCCCTCAAAATAAAAACTCCTTGAAAAGATGTAATTTGATAAGCATCATTCAGAAGAAAAACATTTGAGTACGGGTTCTGAACTTAAGTATTCAGAAGCCATAGTCACATATTCTCCTGTGAGAATAGTAACTTTTTATCTTTATCATTGAAGATCGGTTTCTGATCTGTTGTAATCAGAAACCATCTTGATCTCTGAGGTACGAGTCCTAGACTGCTTTGTCTAGAAGTCAATGTTCTTCTCTCCTTAGTCTTTACATGCCTGCAACATAGGTTTAGATTTTGGCACCCACTGGTATTTGGGTCCTGGTTTGTTAGTTGCAGTTCTTGTTATGTCCCTAATTCAAGTTCTAATTGCAAGACAAACAATATAACAAGATGAGAATGACTTTAATCCATTAACCTGTTTTTCCAATTCAACAATGAATTCGTATACATATTATGTCTTGTTACTTTCTCTCTCTAGAACTAAGTCTGCGTACAATTCAACTAACTTGCAACTGTTACAACTCCTAACTCTAACTATTCATATGTATATTAGAAGACACACGTGCTTACAACACAACACAAAAGACAAAATTACAAAGACCTTTGACTTTGACTTTATTACACTTGACTTTGACTTTGCTTTGAGAGTTGACTTTAAGCTTTGACTTGCTTGGCTTTGACCTTCAGTCTTCATGATGTTGTATCCAACAAATATATGCTTTAACAATATCCCCCTTTGGATTCAAGATCATCTCTAAAAGATTTTGCAATACAATCTCCCTCTTTAAGCTCAATTTATGCAGTCTCCCTCTTTCTGTACAACACAAACTATCTCACTTTTTGATTGATCTTTAACAAGAATAGTCTTCAGAAAAACAAACATTTGAGCAATCTCCCCCTTTGTCAGAATATCACCAGATTAAATCTCCTCTATCTTTGATAAACTTGTCTTCAAAAACTTTTGTAATCTCCCCAAAGTTTGTCTTCAAAAATAGTAACAATCTCCCCAAGGTTGTAAAACCTCTTTCTGACATCGGAAAGAAATTATCTTCAAATTCAACTCGGTTTGGTTCAGCAAATTGTCTTCAAAGAAAATTTCAGTAAAATTTGCTCATCTTCGGAAATCTTGAAATCTTCTTTCAGCTCCAACTTTTCTTTATCAAAACAACAATTCTTGATCACTTCTTAAACATTTCTTGAACTTCTCATCTCTTCCATATCCATTTCTTGAACCACTCCCATCTATAACATTTCTTGAAACTTTCTCCCCCTTTTTGATGATATAAGCATGAGATCATCAAAACTTTCACAAGAAATGTCACTGATCTGACCACTGATCTTTTCTAAGAGCCTATGATTATCCATCGATCCAAAAGATATTCACCCAAATTTTTGCAAATTCAGACAAAATATGATTGTAACACCTTAATCAACAAATGAATCAGTTAAAATGCATGTCAGTAACACGAAGTCACTGTGTGTAACGAATACACATTGGAAAGGAGCTTTTTTATGTTCACTCCCGCAGGTCTTCCATTCAATCATCGAATAACACAAGGTTAAACTATGAACGTTTTGACAGAAAAAAAAATTTCCTGTGTGCTCGTGCTTGTGTTTCAAAGAATTAAGCATAAATGATTGCTTTTTATAGGCTCAAAATTGTGTAAACCATTGAGACAACAACAGTAATACATAGACTCAATTGTGCATGATCGAAGTGCGAAGGTGGGGCATACTTCCTTCTTTTTCAATATCCAAGTGTTCCAAATGAAAATCAGATAGATTATATGTTGCGTCCCCTCGAAATATTGAAACATTTTCTTGTTGAGAAGAAAATGAGTAGCTGGTGGGTTTTTTATCAAGAGTTGGCATGGGCTAGTTGCCTGTTTCAATGATGTTCACCAAAGATTTGTGAAACACCAACAATGTGGCTGCCCGGCTCAGAAAATGTTGTGCAGAGTTTGATATTCTTTTACTTTGTTCGCTCACCCTCTTTCTTTTTATCATTAAGCTCGCTTCTATCCAAACTTTCATTTCCATTTTACCTCATCACTCAACCCACACTCAGTTCTTTTGACTCCTCACTCTTTGATCACTCAAGGAGTAAGTTCTTGGGTAGGAAACACTGGTTAACGTGAATCCATAGAAGTTCTGTTAAGTTCTCACACAATGAACCCATATTGTCATATAAGAACATGTTGCTCAAAATGGTTTAACTTTTCAGTTAAATAACAATGTGAAATACATGTCAGATGTATGTATGCTCTAGAATGTAATCATGAAGATTTGAGCATTTTAAACATTGAAGATATTTCAAACAAGTATATTGAATGAAAGACATGAATACAAGAAACTTGTTTGAAAATCTGACATTGTATGAAAAAATCAAATAGAATGATTTATCGATCAAGGCTTTGGTCAAGAATAATTGGATATTGTCTATAAAAACAATTACAGACAAGTCTTGAAAGAAACGTTTTGAAATGAAATCAACGCTCAAAATTTGAATATCAAGCGGGGTGTATCACCATCGAAAATTTTGTTCAATTTGAGACATGGTGATAACATATTCAACAAAAAAATTAAACCGGTGTATGTGAATACTTGACAGTATATGGAAAAGATAAAACACAAGTATTTATCTTTGGAAACACACGGTTTATTTAAACACTGAAGCACATATAACATGAAAACATTTAAAAATCACACTTCTATATTCATGAAATCGTTTTAAGAATCAGAAGTGGTTTGAACATTTAATAACATGTTTTCATATCTGAAAGTTTTCCGTCTTTCAGACACGTATGAGATTATGATTAGAAATAAACCTGTTGCTCAGTCTTAAATCTCATCAAGTCAGCTCTAAGTCTTACAAGGTATGATCATTTAAACTTTCTCTCAATTCTGCAAAAATCACAAGTCGTCAAAGTACAAAGCTTTATTCACAAATTTATTGAAAAATAAATGACATAAATCAATAAAACATTGAATGTATGAGTTCTGATCAGATGTAATCAGAAGTCATATACTCCCCCTGAAATTATGCATTAAATTTATCTCACACTCCTCCTGAAAACATGAACAATGTTGAGTGCAGATATCTTTCAAATAACATTGTGAATGCATATTTTCAGTAAAAATTATCTACTCCCCCTTGAAGGTTGATCATCTCATTTATGTATTTGAGTACAATCTCATTATTGCACAGGAGTATCATCTCTTTTCATCGTTGAAGAACGAGTCCTAAATTGTTATGTTTAGAAGTCAAACTCTTTATCTTTGAGGAATGGGTCCTGAACTGTAGTATTCAGAAGCCTTGGTTCTTTTACTCCCCCTTGACTTGAGGTGCCTGCAACACAGATTCATCCTTTGGCTTTGGTACCTACTGATATTTGGGTCCATTTTTGTTAGTTGCAGTTCTGTTAGGAGTAATTGAATAAGAACCATACCAATAATGATCACTTGTTTTATGAACAAAATCATATGTACGATAATAAGAACAATAATTATTCTTATGAGCTAACCTGATTAATTGATCTCTCTAGTAAACAAGATCAGGTTTACCTTTTCGCACATTGTTCTTCTTGGCATTTGGTGCATGTACACATGATTTCTTACCTTTCTTCTCTTCATTCTTCTCATCATCAACCGTTTTCACTTTCTAAACCAACTTTTCTTCTCTATATCTCCTTCTTCTTCTTCTTCTGAATGTATCTGAACCATCTACATTTCAATCAAATAAAATGTTAGTAGTACGAATCTGATCATATGAATTAACTAACCTTTTAGAAGAAATAGTTATTTAATGTGAGCTTGCGGCTGTCTTTTTAGAATCAGATGAATCGTTTCTAGGTGTGTGGATAATTGACTCTGGAGTCTTTTGCTCAGTCACCACCACCTTAGAAACAATTTCTTCAAGCTCTTTTATCAATGAAGATAAACTGTCTCTTTCTTTGACGAGTAGGTCAATCTCTATATGGAATTCAGACTTTGCTTTCTGTTCTTTCAAAGCACGTGTTGACAGTTAAAATGTTTCTTTGAAGATTCCAACATTTTTATGTTCAATGGTCTTTTTCTCTTTTGCAAACTTATCTCTTTCCATTATGATTACTTTCTCAATGTCAATCACTTGTTGAGAAATCTTGGAACATTTAAGCTCAACAGTTTTCTTCTCTTCAAAACTCTTCCTTGAAAACTCTGATAATTTCTTTGCAAACTCTTTCTTTTCTTTCTAAAAATTATCTCTGTCTTTGGCCATCTTTAGCTCCAGATCAAAAATATTCTTATTCAGCTCTTCATTAGCACACTCCAAATCCTTAACTTTCTCCTCACACTTATCAACATAATCTGCTTGCTGGATTTGAACAATTTGAGCTTCCAAATCTGAGATCTTGCTCTTCAACTCAGTGTTCTCAGTTTCCAGACTCTTTTTCTTCTCCTCATTCTCATTGCAATCTATAACTTTATCCATCTCTGACATCTTCTACATTAACTCAGAATTCTCAGTCTTCAATTTATCAATTTCCAACCATTTATCTCCTTTCAAAGTTTGAAGAACTTCTCTTTCAAGTTGTTTTATATGATCTTTATATTCATCAAAGAAATCTAAAAATTTTCCCGAACCAGTTGCCTTTTTCAGTAAACCCATATGTGCATGCATCCATTCTTTAAGACTATTGAAAGTAGCAACTCGGTCATTTTCTTTCTGCTTATAGTAATTAACCAGATGTTCATATCCAACAATTTCTTTGCGTAACTTGAAACAGTTCTCATGCTTTTGGGCAATCTTATCTTCAAGAGAGATAATATTGGCTTTAAGTTTAGCAATCTGTTCTTTTGATGACATCTTGAGATTTACACTGTTTTCAAAAAGAACTTGAAATGATCGTTAGTTAAAGTGAAATCAAGATACAGAAAAACTTAGAAAGAAATTTCAGAAATTAAATTTCCAAAAATCTCCAAGTATGGAATTCGCAGAGTAGAGTGAAATACAAGGAATTCGCATGCACAAATCGCACACAAGCACAATTAAACAAGAATCCACACACTTCACAAACTACAGAATTCGCACACAAGGCAAATAACCAAGAATTCGCACAAATACAAACTTCAAAATTTGCATACAAAACAATTTCAGAATTCGAATGTAAAGAATTCGCACGCAAGTATATGCGAGTTCTAAGAATTCGCGTACAACACTTATGCGAATTTTAGACTTAGAAAATTTTTGAAAACAAACTTTTCGTATAAACTTTTCGCACAAAAGAATTATGCGAATTATGGACTTGAAGAAATTTTAAACTTTTTATGCGAGTTATGAAGAATTCGTATCACACACTGATGCAAATTCTTAACTTTTCGCACGAGCCACAGATGCAAATTATTTCCTTAAGATTTTTCAAGAAATTCTGAAGAATTCTCAACACACACATATGTGAATTCTTCTCATTTCGCACAACACACATGTGCGAATTCTTCACTTGTGAGATTTTTCAGATAAAAACAAATACGTGAAATCCTTTCGTGTGCGAGTTCTTGATGCAAGTTCTTGGGAGTTATGCGAGTTCTTCAGATCTCGATGAAAAACCACTCTGATTGGCTCAAAAGTCCATTAATTCTTCGATTTTCGATCTGTAACTTCGACAATTTGCTAACCAACACTTCTAGACTTGATTATAAGCAATGAATTTCAACAACAAACACTCAAATGTACAATTTGATCTAATACAGTGCTTACGAACTCGTGTTTCTAAAACCAACAAAATCATTAAAATTAATGAAAATTACAGTGCAATTCTACTACAAACTATTACAAGATTGTTCTATTTTGCTATACGAACTAGATCTAATCAAACAAACTCGCAAATTCTCACAAAAATTTGAAATTCGATCTAAGACTCAAAACACAGTGTCGAATACCATTTCTTCGATTGATTTCACATGAATCTGCTCTGATACCAATTGTTATGTCCCTAATTCAAGTTATAATTGCAAGACAACCAATATAACAAGATGAGAATGACTTTAATCCATTAACCTGTTTTTCCAATTCAACAATGAATTCGTATACATATTATGTCTTGTTACTTTCTCTCTCTAGAACTCAGTCTGCGTACAATTCAACTTACTGGCAACTGTTACAACTCCTAACTCTAACTAGTCATATGTATATTAGAAGACACACGCGCTTACAACACAACACAAAAGACAAAATTACAAAGAACTTTGACTTTGACTTTATTACACTTGACTTAGACTTTGCTTTGAGAGTTGACTTTGAGCTTTGACTTGCATGGCTTTGACCTTCAGTCTTCATGATCTTGTATCCAACAAATATATGTTCTAACAGTTCTATTAGGAGAGATGTAGTAAGAACCATACCAATTATCCACGTAATTTTTACTAATAAAATCATTTGTACCACAGTAAGAACAATTAATTTTCTTTTATGCTAACCTGATCAATTGATTGACAGTATAAACAAGATTAGGTTTTCCAAAAGTTTTACCTTTAGGAACATTGTTCTTCTTTGTAATCGGTGTATGGACAAATGATTTATGTTCCTTCTTCTCATCTTTAGATCCTTTTACTCTCCAAACTCATTTTTTTTTGTTATTCTCATCTTTCCTTCTCCAAAACATTTTCTGCTGAGACTTTTTCGTCTTGATATTACCTGAACCATCAATAGATTTGTCATAGAAAAGGTTAGAAGAACGAATATGTTCTTTATGTTTAGAAGCATGATTATCATTTGCATCAAACAAAGGATTATTAGAAACATTTGTAAAAATTGAACTTGCAGCTGATTTAAATGAACATTCTGATGCAGTTGGATCATCTCTCGGTGATTGAATAATTGATTTTGGCGTCTTTTGCTCAGTCAGCTTCACCTTGAACATGATCTCTTCAAGTTCTTTGATCTTTATTGACAAATTGTTTCTTTCCTTTGAGAGCATGTCATACTTCTTGTGCTACTCAGACTTTGCATTCTTTTCCTTCATGACATTTGTTGACAGCTCAGATAATTTCTTGTTCAGCTTCTCTATCTCAGTCTCAAACACTTTTCTTTCTTCTTCAAAGTCTTTCTCCACAGAGCTTCTTTGACCAGATATTTCTTTAAATATACCAACATTCTTCTATTCAGTTTTCTTCTTTTCTTTTTCAAACTTATCTCTCTCCATGATGATAACTTTCTCAAAGTCTGACACTTGTTGAGGAAGTTTAAGACATTTCAGTTCAATGGATTTCTTTTCTTCAAATACCTTTCTTGAGAACTCTGAAAACTTTTGAGTAAATCATTTTCTTTCTTTATCAAACTTCTTTCCATTTTGAGAGATATGTTCTTTCAGTTCATCAACCTTCTTTTGAAGTTCAGCATTATCTTTTTCATGTTCCTTTCTTTTCTTCTCTATCTTTTTTATATCCTCTTTATCTCTTGAGTTGTCCTTTTCTTTCATCATGTTGATTTCAACCTCAAGACTGAAAACTTTATCTTTCAAGTTATCTCTTTCAGCAGAGATTTGTGAATTTGTCTTTCTCATCCCTTCACAAGTTTCACTGGCAATATTTGCTCTTCTTTTGAGTTCTTCAATTTCTCTTTACATCAAATCTTTCTTTGACCATGTAGAGTTTGCATTAAGACCTTCAGACTTTTTCAGCATGGCTTGAAGATTTGAGATCTCTTTTTCTTTAGACTCAATTATTCCTGTAAAGTTGATCTTGGAATTAGTAATACATTCTGAGCAAACAAAATTTTTCTCTGAAAATGTAGAATTTTCTTTCAACTTATTGATCTGAGTAAGAAGAGATGAATATTGAAATTTCAAATTCTTGTTCTCAGCTTCGAGTGCCTGGAATCTTTGGCATATAAGCTAAAGCACAGTCTCTCTTGGTTAGAACTGTATTTCCCTTTTCATCGATGTAAGGCATGATTAATGTTTATCTGAAAAATATAGCTTGAAAAGATCGTTAGTTAGATAATCAGAAAAATCAGCAGTAAAAATCACAAAAAATCACAAAAAAAATGATCACAAGTACATAATTCGTATGCACTCACAGAATTTGTATAGCACTCATAGATAACAATTCGCATGCACAATTCGTATGAACAATTCGTATGTCACTCACATGCAAGAATTCGTATGAGATTTACAACAATTTGCATAGAAAACACAATTCGCATAGAGAAGGATACGAAGTCTTCACTTTTCGCATGACCTTATGTGCAAATTCTGAGCTTTTCTCATATAACTATGTGCGAATTCTGCATATTTCGCATAAGGTAGGATGCGAATTCTTGACAATTCGTATAAGAAGATGCAAATTCCATCCTTAGAATTTCTTATAAGACTCAGATGCGAATCCCACACATTTCATATGTGTATCTTATGCGAAATATAACTTTTTGTATTTACTCTTGTGCGAATTCTATCCTTAGAATCAATAAAATGAACTAATCTGCGAATTCTTCAACCCTGTGAGTTCTTCAACATTTGTGCGAATTCCTTAGATCTTGAGCATTTTTTTCGAACTTTTTAACAGAAATCCACTCAAAACTTGTAATTTGACTCTGAAACTTTGTAGAAACTATCACTTTGACATCGAGAACAACCCTATGAAGTGAATTTTTCTAAAGATAACCATGATCGTAGGAATAGATTCTTGACAGTCCACGATTAGGAAGTTTCTAAGAATGGAAAGATTGATCAAATTTGTCCAATCTGTTGGTCAAATTGATTTCCATTCCAAACAAGATTTGTTCTACTACAATGGACGATCACAGTGTGATGAATTTTACACTCAATCCATCACGAATTGACAATTTCGAATTCAATGCAACAGTAACCTTTCTGTTTCTAAAAATTCATAATTTTCTGCTTCAAATCACTTGTTGTTGATTTCTCTTATTGAATCTGATCTAGCTCTGATACAAATTGTAGTTCCAGTTTCAATCTCTTAATAGACACAAACAATTAATCCAAAATGCCATATTCATTGATCTCATAGATTTACAATTCATACAATGAATATTCTCTCTGTATGCACAATTTCTCTATCTACAATCTCAAGTGTTTGTGTGTGTGTCTTTTTTTTACAATGGAACAACAAGCTATTTATACTAAGTCAACAAAGGTTGACTTTACAACAAAACCATTAGACTTTACAACAATTACACAGTAGACCCTCTATTTTAATCTTGAATACAATTCATATCAAACAAAGACCAATCAAAGTGGGAGATTTTATTGCAAAATCTTTTTGAAGATGATCTTGATCCAAAGGGGAAGAATGTTAGTGCATATATTTGTTGGATACAAGATCATGAAGACTGAAGTCAAGATAAGTCAAAGTTCAAGTCAACTCTCAAGCATAGAAGTCAAAGTCACTTTGTAATAAAGTTAAAGTCAAAGTATTGTATTGTGTTTTGTTGTGTAAGAGTTTGTGTCCTTGTATAAATAAGGATATGACTTTATTTTGTAAAAGTGTCAAGTAAGTGAATTTGCAGTGAGAAGTGTTGTACGCGTAGAGAGAGAAAATATTCACAGAGGTCTTTGTATACGAATTCTTGATTTGAATTGGAAAAACTGGTTAATTGTTTGTTTGATTCTCATATTGTCATTTCTATTAAAACTGTGTTTAGAACTTGAAATCTTGGGAATAATAGTATTTTTGTTGTTGAAAATTTTCTAAGGCAATAACTCGCAGAGCTTGGTGTACGACAAGTCCAGAATTCGCAAGGTGTAGATTACGACAAGTTACTTATCGTAAACCTCAATCTGCGACAAGCTACTATTCACATTCTTTAGTTTGCGACAAGCTGAAGAACTCGCACGTCAAAGCTTACGACAAGCTGTTTGTGACAAGTTTTGTGTCTGAAATTTTTATAAGTATAGAACTCGTATGCATTGAAGTTTTTTGTCTGAAGTTTTTCTAAGTGTAGAACTCGCAAGTGTAATTATACGAGAAGAGACACAAGTGTAATTTTATAGTCCATCAACATATGCAGATTCAAATTTGCAAAACAGAAGATCTGCGGTTGCTGCTGATTTGTGCCAAAACAGAAACATTGAACACATAATCTTATGAGGAGCTACTTTCTAGATATATAAATCAAATTAACTAACTAGTACCTAAGAATTTAACTTAATTCCCATGAATAAAACTTCATTAGTTTTACGCAAGTTCGTCCTATTAGACTGTGCATGGTTTTTTTAGTTATGTCACGGAAGATATTAAGACAAATAGACCAAAACATACAAATATAAAGACTTACCTCCCAAAATGTTAAGCCGAATGAAGGGCAGTCCAACCATTGATGTCACAAAAATTTATGTTGACTCCGGAGTTAAGTATTAGTTTCAAGGCCCACACTGCCTCTAAAAGAGCCTCAATCACTTGATCCCACTGGCCAGAAGATCCGTTCTTGTGCTTTATCTTTTTTGTGTAACTTGATCAGACAGTAGCATTTGCACTAGTCTGACAAGTAACAACAATTCTTACAATCTCCTATGTGATTCTTTCTCTACTAAATTAGTATGTCCATAACTATTTAGTTTATCACGGTTTTCAAACTCGCTTATCTCACTATAAGCCTCTTGATTTCCAGAGGTAATACCGACAGCAACTACTTTTCCAGGTAAACAAAAAGGAGCCTGGCAACAAATGACTCCCTCCTGAATAATCTCAACAGGAAACGACGACATTATGCGTGATGTCTTGAAAAGATGAGCAAGGGCAATTGTTAAGAAGATGCTATCATCTGCAATAACACACAAAGGAGACTTTCTTTTGCAACTGCAATGACATGAGATATAATCAGCAAATCCACCAACATGAAATGTGTGAAGGGTTAGCCAAAGTAGACCATAAAATTGACATCCACATCTATATACATATAGAGGGAGGTTCAGGAGAAAACCTTAATATGGACGCTTGTGCATACAAGTAACTTAAGTTATTTTTGGTTTTTATGCACGTGTGCATATGCATGTGCGCATGTTACAAATTATTTGTATGCAGTTATGCACAAGTGCATACCGTCTAGATGAAGACTGTGTTCCTTAGTTTTCCTTTTTGTTGAGGTTTTCCTAAATCTGACCCTAAATATATAGCATACAAATCCTAACATTTCTCAAATTTAATAAAACAAGATATCATTTTATATATAGTCAATTAACAATGCGTAAATCCAAAAGAAAAGCAAGATATATATATATATATATATATATATATATATATATATATATATATATATATATATATATAGCTCACTTGAATTTGAGAATATAGATGAAAGAAAGATTGTTTAGGTACGTAATAATTCAATTGAATGGTACTAAAGCATGTTATTTTGACAAACAGTGTTATGAGTGTTACCTGGACATTTGATAAAACAGAGGGTTGAATATAATATCCATTAGACACAAATCTTTTACCTCCAATTTCAAGGGTAGCACCACTGTCAACCCCAGATCTTATGAACTTCAAGTTCTTCTCAAATTGCTCAGAATCAACCTGAAAACATAATTTCCAATTTGAACAGAAATTATATATCATGTTTGTAATGTTGGTTTCTCAAGAACATTCTTGAACCTACACAACCAAAAAGGATATCGATAAGTTTTCAGATTTGCCTGGAGAAAAGGATTTTTTTGGAGATCTCGAAATTTTTAGAGATTTAACTGAATTTTCTGGCAACTTGGTTTGTTTTTTAATTTTAAGTCTGGTATGGTTGACAATAGAACATATATATATATATATATGTGTGTGTGTGTGTGTGTGTGTGTTACATTTGCAAACCAAGCAATTTGTACAAACTTTGCAAACCAATCTTATATATATACAAGGCAAGGGAACCCACGTACCTGTAAAAGTGAAGTGTTGGCATGTCCTTACCTACACACTCAAATAACACTTGCAAGCAGAACTCTTGGGGGGAAAAGACCTTTGTTTTAGTCTTGCATTTTGCATCCAACTGTTGAACTCTTAGAGTAAGATGATCAGCAAGCTAACGGCTAAATATCCAAGGAACATAATGACATCCAGCAAATTTCCCAAAAGATTTCTTGATGGCAACAGTGGATTGGTCTACCTGAACCAAATAAAATAGATTTCCCATGATCTTTCTTACACCAAAACAGTTCAAGGAGATTCCTGCACAGGCATTTCCACAAACATCTTAGTTGCAAAAAAAGATCGCAACTTGAATTCAACATTCAAGCCCTTATCAGAACAAATATTCACATGATTATGATTAGATACGGACCACGTTGATTAAATCATTATAGCTTGACTACTTGGATTCTTGAAAACCTTTAATCAATTAGGGAAAATTGCATAACAAACCGAAATAGGATATACTATTTTGGTATGGGAGATCCCCACACCATGGCTCGATGAGCAAAAATACAAAAAGAGAATGGAACTAAATATTACAAGCCCATAACGAAATCAACATCCAAGAACTCAAACTCTTAATTAATTAAGTTAAAAGAAGTTATGGTATTAATAGTGTCGGTTAAAAGAACACGAAACCCTTTTCAAAAACATTGATGTTGAAATTACATGCACAGAGAAGACAGAGTGTTCATAAAAGAAAACCACGAAGAATCGACAGTGAAACCCTACAAATAGAGTGAAATCGGTGCATCAGATTCAGAAAATCAGCCCATAGAGAAAAGAAATCTCCCAATAACACAAGTGAAGAACCAAAATCTCGCAAACATTAAACCACAAACAGACCCAATTCACTTCTAATGGAAGACGGTGACGATTTCGGTGATCAATACACCAATGTACTCCAGCCCCTTCAGATGTCGTCTGCACCTCCTCAACCGCCGATAAATCAACACCCCAGCCGCCTACTCGTTCATGAAAATGAAAATTTTTGGATTTACCGCTAAAATGAAAAGAAAATGTCGGCTTAATTTCGACCTGCAAATATGCAGTGTCAAAATTCACATGGCAAATCCAAAAATTCATGGGACCAACCACTTCTTCCTAATTTTTGTTTATTTTTAATATCAAAATTCAATTAAATATTTAAATATTTGTTTTTTAAATTAACGTATTTATATTAAATAATTATATATACATTTAGTTTTTTAGTTTTTTACTTTTTAAATTTATCATTTAATTAATATTTACAAATTATAATTATTATTATTAAAAATAATTAATATTAAATAAAATATGTTATTTTAATGTGGGGTCCACAAATTTGGTATTTTTTAGAGAATGGTTGTAATTGAGTTTTTTTTTTCTTGATGGGCCCACCAAATTTGGTGTTTTTTGGTATTTTATTTTGTGTCAAGGTTGGAGATGCTCTAAAAGAGAAAACAGAAAAGATTTGGGGGAGGAGGCAGCGGATTCAGGAGGTAGGGTGTTTTGGGTCTAGTAGTGGTTTGGTAGAAGAGAAGTGCGAGTGGAGAGGAAAATTGGGACGCGCCCTGCGTGAGACATCACGCGCGTTCTAAGGCAGCCCTCATTTCTTATAATATATATATATATATACTAGCTTCAAACCCGTGTATTACACGGGGTAATTTTAAAAAATTAAATCATACAGAAAACTTATCTTACAGCTATGAATGATTATCTAAAGTACGATGCTACTTTTCCAAACTTTTAACCCTTCAGAGTTGTTTTTTTTTGTATCAAATCTCATACTAATTACGACACATTAATTCGTATATATTTATGATATTTAATATTATAATTAAATCCAAAAATATTCAATATTGGACTCATTTCGAAGGTATTGATGAAACGATTACAATGCTATAATTTATAAAAAAAATAGAAATGTTTTTTAACGCATTTTAGTTGTTATATATTATTTATGTTTATATGATAAAATTCTAAAATGGAAAATAAAAAAGTAAAGGATTAAAAGTAAACTATATACCTAATTATAAGGGTAGTAAATATAACGTATAATTAAAAATTTTGAATTAAGAAAAGATTTAAGGAGGAGTGAATGTGAGTGTGTTATGCATCCAGATACATGTTAAATTGAATTAAGGAAAGATTTAAGGAGGAATGAATGTGAGTGTGATATGCGTCCAGATACATGTTTAGGCGGGAAAATACTGAAGTCGGCTCACCAGAAGACGACACGTGGCACTCCAGTTACTTATTTATTATATGTATGTATATATATATATATATATATATATATATATATATATATATTTATTTAAGTATTTTACAAATGACAACTACAAAAAAATTATAAACCAATGACACTTGATATAAAATATAATTTATCAGAAACACTTTGTTGTTATTATATTTGTTATTACATTTTACTGGTAAAACTAAATAAATCTTACAAAACTGAATAGAGTCCATTAAAACCCAATAGAAGTCTTTAAATCTCAGTAAAACACATTAAAGCTCGATTGGATCCATTAAAGCCCGATTAGATCCATTTAAGCCAAATTGGATCCGTTAAAGCCCAAGTAGATCCGTTAAAGCTCAATTGATCCATTGAAGCACAACCGATCCATTAAAGTTTAAGTGAATCCATAAAAGCCCAAACCGATCCATAAATGCCCATTTGGATCCGTTAAAGCCCAACCGATCCATTAAAGGCCAATTTGTTCCATTAAAGCCTAAATGGATCTGTTAAAGCCCCAATAGATCCGGTAAAACTCAATCGATCCATTGAAGCACAAGTGCACAACCGATCCTTAAAAGCCTAAGTGGATCCATTAAAGCCCGAACCGATCTATAAATGCCCATTTGGATCCTTTAAAGCCCAACCGATCTATTAAAGCTCAATTTGTTCCATTAAAGCCTAAATGGATCTGTTAAAGCTCAATCGATCCATTAAAGCACAACCGATCCATTAAAGCCTAAGTGGATCTATTAAATCCCGAATCGATCCATAAATGTCCATTTGAAACCTTTAAAGACTAACCATTCCATTAAATTCCAATTTGTTCAGTCAAAGCCCAAATGGGTCCATTAAAGCCAATCGATCCATTAAAGCCCAAGTGGATCCATTAAAGCCCAATCAATCCATAAACGCCCATGTGGATCCATTAAAGCCCAACTGATCCATTAAAACCTCCAATTGGATCCATTAAATCCCAATCGATCCATTAAAGGCCAATCGATTCATTAAAGCCCAAATGAATCCACTAGAGCCCAAGTGGATCCATTAAACCCCAAATAGGTCTATTAAAACCTAGTGGATCCATTAAAGCCTAATTTGATTAAAGCCCAACCGATACATTAAAACCCAAATGGGTCTATTAAAGCCCAACAGATCCATTAAAGCCTAAACGGATCCATTAAAGTCTAAATAGATCCATTAAATCCCAATCGATGCATTAAAGCCCAAGTGGTTCCATTAAAGCCCAGCCGATCTATAAACGCCTACGTGGATCCTTTAAAGCCCAACGGATCCATTAAAGCCCAAATGGATCCAATAAAGCCCAATCGATCCATTAAAGCCCAACCCATCCCTTAAAGCACAATTGGATACATTAAAGCCCAAACGGGTCAATTAAACCCCAAATGGGTCCATTAAAGTCCAAATGGATCCATTAAAGCCCAAATGGGTCCATTGGAGTCGTTTGGTTTTCTGTCGTCGGTCAAGACTTGTGAATTTTTACCCAAACAATGACCACTATTTTTTTTTGTCACTAATCTATTCACTTAACATGAACTACTAAATACTATTTAGTCACAACTATTTTTAGTCATTAACTCTTTGAAATTAGTGATCACTATTTTTGGTCACAACCACTTTCATTTTAGTGACAATTATTTTTTGTTACTAACATTTTTATTTTAATGACCACTTTTTTTTCACTAATCTACTCAAAATTGTCACTATAAAATGACACACGGTGACATTTATCATTCAAAACCGTCACCGTAACATTACATACCGTGAGTAAATTTCTCAAAATCATCGCTACATGACATAGAACGACGTAAATTTATCAAAATTGTCACCATAACATTACATACGCTGACTTTGATCAATCAAAACCGTCACTATATATTTCCACACTGTCACCCTAGTATGACAAAAGTTGAAGTTTATTTTTTCAAAACCTTCACAATAATATGACATATAGTGATGTTTATTATTCAAAATTGTCACGTGAGAATAACATATAGTGGCATTTATTATTTAGAAGCATCACTGTAACCTAACACATGATGACATAAATTTATCAAAACCGTCACTACATGTATATTATGATGTACGGTGACATAACTTTATCAAAATTGTCACTATAAAATGACATACGGTGAAGTTCAATATTCAAAACTGTCATCGTAACATTACATACTGTGATGTTTTCATTTCAACAACGTTACCGTAACATGACATACTGTAACATTTAGATGTCAAAACCATCACTGAAAAATGACATAGGGTAACCTTTATTTTTCAAAACCATCACCATAGGATAACATAAGATGGCGTTCATTATTTAAAAACATCATTTTAATATGACATACATCGACGTTTGTTATTTGAAAACGTCACAATAACATGACACATGGTGACTCATTTTTTTTTTGTTAAAACAGTCAGCCTTGCATAACATACAATTACGTTTATGTTTCAAAACCGTCACATATCATGACGTACGGTGACATTTATTTTTCTAAACCGTCACAGTAACATGACATTAGGTGACGTAAATTTTTCAAAACCGTCATTTTAGCATCACATGAACTGATGTTTATTTTTCAAAACCGTCACCATAGCATGAGGTACCTTGACGTTTATCTTTCATAACCGTCATTGTAACATGATGTACGATGACATTTATTGTTCAAAACCGTCACTATAGCATGACAAAGGCTGATGTTTATTATTTAAAGTTATCACCATAACATTACATATGGTCACGTTTATTATACAAAATCGTCATTGTAGCATGACTTACGTGGACATTTATTATTCTAACCGTCACCTTAGCATGATATATAATGACATTTATTATACAAAATTGTCACCATTGTGACATATAATTTTTTAAAACCGTCACCATAATATAACCTATGGTGACATTTATTTTCAAAATCGTTACCGTAGAATGACATATGGTAACATACTCAAAAACCGTCACCATAACATGACATATAGTGACATAAATATTCAAAACCGTCAATGTAGCTTGAGATATTGTGATGTAAAAGTTTTAATGTCGTACTAGAGAATGACATATAGTGAGGTAATTTTTTCAAAAACCTTGCCATACACTAGCTTTTGGTGACGCAAATTTTGGAATACCGTTGCCATAGAACTTGGTGACTTTTCGAAACGGTTTTCAAATAAGCGTTGCTATACATATTTTAATTTTCAGTAACGTTTTTTTAAAACCGTCACGACATAAAGCAACGATTTAGACTAAGACCGTTACTAAAAGGTATTATATGACAACGGTTTTTAAAAATCGTCACAACAAAAAGCAACGGTTTTTCAAAATCGTCCTAAACCGTTACCTTAGGGAACCTTAAGTAACGTTTTTATCTAAAACGTTGCTTTATATTTCTACAATATTTTGTAATAGTAACGTTTCTTTATAAAAACTGTTACTAAAACAATTCTCTAACTTTTTATGTGACTTTTTGTAACGGTTTTTTATCAAACCATTACAAACCTACTTTTCAAAACCGTCACAAAAGATCATTTTTGTACTAGTGAAATGAGAAGCTTAAACTTCATAATGCAGAGCTGAAAGTTGAGATTGCTGATATAAATGTTAAACTGAAGAAAGCTGAAAAGCAGGTATCTACATACCAGACAAAAGGAGCTGAATGGATTAAGAAGTTTGACGAGAGAAGCAAGAATGAAAAAGCTAATCTAGAGAAAACTTTCAATCTGAGATTATCTGATCTTTCAAATAAACCTGAAAAATAAAAGAAAGATTTAGAAATCAGATGTGTAAAACTTTCTAAGTAGGTTTATGAATTTGAAAGTATCTTAATCACTGAAAGAGATATCTTTGAAAAAGAAAAGAAAAATACTGAAAAGAAAAATACTGCTCTTTTCAAAGAAATTTCAGGGAAAAATCAGAGCTTGGAAAAGGATTTAGAATCAGAAAGAAAAGTTTTTGAAGGTATGATTTCAAAACTAACTAAAAAGTTAGCTACTTTATCTTCAAACATTCTAAAAGGACAAAAGAGTAAATTTGATTTGCAAAGTAAGTTTGATAAGCTTTGTAATGAAAAATCAAAATTAACTGATAAAATCAAACAGTTGGAAATAGCAAATGTTGATTTGTCTAATAAAATAACAGCTGATACAACTGACTTATCTTCTTATGATGATGATTCAGCTGAATCAGTTTGCTCTTTTCAATCTGTTTCCAGTCTATTTCAGAAAATGGTTTTCAAGAAAAAGGATGTTAAATCAAAAGTCTTGAAACCAGATCAGATTAAATCTCCATGTTCATTTTATGTTAAATCTGTTGATAAAAAAGCTACTTATTTGGGAATCAGAGATAACCGTGTCAGGAGATTTACAAATTGATCCAAAAGGGGGAGATTATTAGAGCTTGTTTGAATCAATTTGTAGTTTGTTTATCTTTTCATGTTGTAAGTATTGTACGAGGTCAAGGCTTATTTGACCCATATAAATACATTGTTGTTTCTTTCTTCTTGTCTTGTAACTTGTAAGCGTATCATTTCCAAGTCTTGTAACCTTTGTCTTTGTGAGATATATGACTAAAGACTTGTGACTACTTTCTCTCTCTAGATTCTTGTTAATCATTTCTTAATCTTTGAATGTTAAATGCTTGAATCTGGAATCACAATGATTTTGGACAATACAGTTTAAAAACCTCATCTCAAAGATTAAGTTTGACTTCTAAACACAACAGTTTAGGACTCGTACTTAAAAGATCAAAAGAGATTGTACTCCGATGCATAAGAGATGATCAACCTTCAAAGGTGAGTACATATCATCCTTACTGAAAAATATTGTGATTGCAATATTTCAGGGGGAGTAAATGAATTCTGATTACATCCATATCAGAACTCGTTCTTTAATGTTTTACTGCTTTTCATGTCTTTAGTTTTCAATAAATGTTTTTGTTTTCAATAAGACTTTGTTTCTTTGACGACTTTTTGACTACTTGCAGATTTTGAGGAGGAGCTTACATGATCATATCAATCATGACTTTGGAGATGACTTTATGAGATTAATGCTAAGCATAAGGATTATTCTACTCTTAATCTCATTATCTTTGAAAGAAGAACAACTTTCAAACATGAAAACATGTTCTTAAATGTTCAAACCACTTCTTATTCTCAAAATGATTTCATGAATTTAGAAGTGTGATATTAAATGTTTTCTCTTTATGAACTTTCTTGTTTAACAAACTGTGTTTTCCAAAGATAAATACTTGTGTATTATCTTTTCCATATACTTTCAAGTATTCACACACACCGGTTTAGTACCTTTATTGTATATGTTCTTACCATGTCTCAAAATGAACCTAATCTTCGATGGTAAGACACTCCTTTTGTAAATTCAAAATTTGTTGAGCAATATTTCTTTCAAAGCATTTCTTTCAACAATGTCTATATTTATTCATATAGACACATTCCAATCATTTCATGACCTAAGCTTCAAATGATAATCATTCATATTTGATCTTTCATACATTGTCAGATTCTCAAAACATATCTATTGATTTCACTTTGTTCATTCAATTTCTTTGTTTTGAAAGAATCTTCTATGTTTAAAATGCTCAGATCTTTATGATTATTTTATTAAGCATATTTACATTTGACATATGTAATGTGCTTTAACTGTTAAAGTTAAACGCTTGAGCAACTTTATGCTTTTAGGACAACATACATGGGATCTGTGTGAGGACTTAAAAGAACTTCTATGGATTCAAGATAACCATTGTTTCCTACCCAAGATGTTATCCCTAGTGATCGAGAGGCGAGGTGTCATAAATCAAAGAGTGGGGGAGGAAGTTCATCTGGTTTCACAACCTCGGTGCGATGAGCAGAAAAATGGAAAAGAGAGTTTGTTTAGAAGTGAGCTTAATGATAAAAAGAAAGAGGGTGAGAGAACAGAGTTAAAAGATTATCAGAACTCTACACCAAATTTTTTCCTGAGCTGGGCAACCACATAATCTGTTAGTTCACATTCTTTGGTGACCTTCATTGAAACATGCATTAGCCCATGGCAACTCTTGCTTAAACCCCACCAGCTACTCATTTCTTTCTCAACAAAGAAATGTTTTATATTTTCTTGGGGATGCAACACATAATCTATCTCATCTTCATTTGGAAGATGTGGATATTGTAACAAAAGGAAGTTTGTCCCACATTCGCAATTTAATCATGCACAATTGAGTCTATGTATTATTGTTGTTGTCTCAATGGTTTACACATTTTGAGACTATTTGAAAATCCTAAGTAGCTTCATTCATTTTACACTATGCACGAGCACACAAGGAATACGTTTTCTTTTCATAACGTTCATAGAAAATTCTTTGTGCTTTTTCGATGATTGAATGGAAGCCCTGCGGGAGTGAACATCAAAAAGCTCCTTTCCAATGTGCATCTGTTGCACAAACTGGCTTAGTGCTGCTTACAGGCATCTTAACTGATTCGTTTGTTGATTCAGGTTTTCACTCTTATTTGTCTGAATTTGAAAAGATTCAGATGAATATATTATGAATTGACGGATGGTTCAGATGTTCGTTTTGAAAGATCACTGGTCAGATAATTGTGACATTTCTTAAAGAGAGTTTTGATGATATCTATGCTCTACATCATCAAAAAGGGGGAGAAATAATTTCAAGAAATGTTGTATGGAGAACAGATTGTAAGAGTTATGGGGAGACATTCAAGAAATGACAAAGTAGTTTTGGAGTGAAATTCAAGAAATTATTGAGTTTGAAAGATTTATTGTCAGAGTTATGTGGGAAATGTTCAGAATGAAAGAGAAAGTTCGAAGAATTCAGAAAGTTTACCGAGGCTTACAAAAAATTTCTTTGAATATTATTTTTGTTGGAACAAAGTGAGTTGAATCTAAAGATAATTTTTTTTCGAAGACTGAAAGAGGTTTTTATAACCTTGGGGGAGATTGTTAAAGTTCTTGAAGAACATTGTCACAGACTTAAAGGGAGATTGTCATAGTTTTGATAAAATTCTTAAACAGAAGAAAGGGGGAGATTGATTTTCAAAAGAAAAAACTATTTGCCAAGCTGCAAAGAAGAAGAATATTACATGTTTGTATGATAAAGGTGGAAATTGAATTTGTTAAAGATCAAACAAGGGGAAGATTGCTCGTTAATGTTGAATTTCTTTTTTAATCCAAAGGAGAGTTGACTAGCTCATTCTTAGAGAAGATAATCTTGAATCCAAAGGGGGAGATTGTTAGTGCACAAATATGTTGGATCCAAGATCATGGAAATTGAAAATCAAAGCCCAAGTCAAAGCCTTCTTTTGCAAAGTCAAAGTCAAGAGCTCAAAGGATAAAGTCAAAGTCTCCTAAAGTCAACTAGCTTAGTTTGTTTAATTTCTTTTGTATAAGTTGTAGGTATAAATAGTCTTTGTTTCCTTGTAATCCTTGTAGTACCTTGAATGTAGCTTAATTGAAGAAAGACACAATTAGAGAATATGTTTTAGAGAGAGAAACATTCATTGAGAGAGTTTGTACACTGAGAATTGAGAATCAATATATGACATCTTGAATCGTTTGATTGTTATTCATCATGATCTTAATTGCACAATTTTGGACACACATTGCCTTCCTTATCCATGTCTTCGTAGACCGACTCTTTCTTCCCTGATTTTTCTTTAGGCTTCGAAGGAGGAGTGCGAGAAGTGGTTTGAAGCTTCTTGATGACTTCTTCTTCCGCGGGGGAGTATTTGAGCTTATACTTGGTTAAGATGAGCTTCATATTCTTAATCAGTAGGTTTAAGTGGTCTAGAACTTCAACTTTGACCGAACTCTAACTGTTCTTCACAAAGGAAATGATCTCAAACCGTTCACTCAGACCATCGAACTTCAACCATCTTAGCTTGTCCATTCTGTAAAATCCACTATCTCTAGTGATGCCCAACCAGACGGAATCTTTAGAAGATTTTGGTCTGGTGACACGAACACTTGAAATCGTGGACTAGTCCACTCGACTGACTAAAGTATTCCGGTACCACTAAATGCTCTTGTCTTTGAGATTTTCAGCTTCTTTGTTCGACTTCTCAACACTCCCAAACTCCGATTTTTGAGCTTCAATTGGATCGGGAAGTTGAGCCTTATTAGCTTCCTCTTTGGCCAGTTGAAGGATAAGCCTTTGATTTTCATCCTAGGCTTTTTGATCATCTTCGACAGCCTTCAGTTCCTCGTCCAACATTCCCAGATGGGATACAATCTTCGGAGGAGGTTGTAGTTTAAGTACATCTGATCTAGAAGAATGCTTGAATCTTTCTTCCTTTCTTCGTTTGAGATCTACGACTTCTTCTTCAGGAGTCATTGGGATTTTCCCTTTATCCTTCTTTGCTCCCCCTACCGATTCTTCGGCCCGATCGGTGGGAGCATATCGTCGGTTCCCTCATTTTCTTCACTTTGGATGCTATAAATTTTGACTTGGTGTTTTAGTTGCTCCCTCTCAACTTGTTTTTCCCCCTCAGCGGCCGAAAGGGAAGAATTACACAAGTGTGTCGATACACGACCCATCGTCGATCAACCCGATAGAGACAATCACGATCCTCATAACTAAAAACCGCATCCCCCAGATCAATATCCCACTCACCAGTTTGGGCTTTTGGGAAGGTATAAGGAACACTATCCATCTTGGCATGAAGTTTATTGAGAGAGTCCAGAATCTGAGAATTTACCATGTCTTGAGAGAAAACCTTGGCCTTCAAAGATTGGACATCCTTATCCCTAGCATCGGAGGAAACCTTCAGAGCTGCTATAGAGAGAGTAAGACTCAAATTAGAAGAGAGTAGTCATTCAAGACGAGTATTGACCAAACCCACAAATGAGAGAAGGGGATCAACCAAGTTGTGAATATCTTGTGCCATCCTATCCATGCAGAAGAAGAAATAAATTTGCACCCGCTGAACCTCAGTGTTTTGCTCCCTCAGAATACGGAAAAGATCATCAAGGGAGGTGTTGTTATGCATAAGGTCCCGAGAAATTTGATCCTCTCAGAGAGCAAGCTCTTCCAAAACTATAATCCGATGACTGGTAGTGGCGGCTAGTCGATCAAAGTCGGTAGTGAGAGTGGCCAGCTGAGTACCAAGCATGTGATGTTAGCGATTGGTATCCGTAATATTTGCCAGGATATCGCAGGGGATAAGAATCGGGGATTGGGAAGATGGGATTGGGGGAAGTGGTAGAGGAGGTAGAGGGGTGAGTGGGGGGTCGGAGGATGATGAGGTAAAAATCGGAGAGGCGATGTAGGGAATCGGGTAGGGGGAATATCGGGGAAATTTGGGGATGAGTAAGTGGAAGATTCATTTGTTGGTGAGGGGATCAGGGAGTGTATCAGTGAGCTTTAGGGTGTAGTGGGTTTCGGGGAGGGAATCAAGGAGGTCTTCGGGGAGGTTCAGGGAGTGGAGGTAGGGGATGGTGTTTTCTGCGGAAAAGGGGAAAGGGTTTTCTTCAGGGGAGTGGGAGGGGTTTTCTTCGGGGAAGAGGATGAAAGGAACACCACCAATGCTATGGGGGCCAACCTTTTTGCTTAGAGTCGGGGAGGGATCCCGTTCTTCGAGAAGACTTGGGGGAGGACGTGGAGAGAGTCCTGATCCTACCTCAGATAATAAGAAGTCCAGAAAAGTTTCAGGATCCTCCGAATTTGCCCCTAGAAAGGTAGATCCTTCCTTGGATCATGCAAAAGCATCGGGACTAATAATCTCGGGTGAAAGGTTTTGAGGTGGTGAAGTCATAGTCCCCCAATGTGCAATTCTGATCAAGATGAACAACAATTTCTACTCAAGATGCCATATATTGATTTCAATCTCAAACAATTACAAAATGCTCTCTAATGTACAATATTTCTCTCACTACAAGTATTCTCTCAATGTACACTCAATATCACACACCCTTGCAACAAAGAAAAAAAAACAAAGCTTTTATACCAACACTATTACAAAGACAAAAACAAGATAATTAAACAAATACAATGACTTTAGTTGACTTTGACTTCTCACTTTGACTTTGCATAAGAAGGCTTTGACTTTGAACTTTGACTTTCAATCCTAATGATCTTGGATCCAACATTTATGCACTAATACGAAGAGAGTCTTTGGATCAGGGAGACTGTGAATGCATAAAAGATCAAGTAACAATGATTCAATCACATTCTTTACTAGAAAATAGAGAAAAACAATCTCCTTTCTTTTAAAACAATCCCCTTTATCATGAAGACCGGTAATCTTCTTCGTTGTAAAACAATCTCCTTTCTTTTGAAAATAACACTGATCATCTTCAAAGTCTGTAACATTATCTTTCTTTCTTTGAACTCTCTTCAGGCTTGCAGTATTCTCATCCAAAATCTGTGAATATCTTCTTTAAGAACTTTTAACGATCTCCCCAAGGTTTATAGCAACCTCTTTCAGACATCGAAAAAGAAATTATCTTCAAATTCAGCTCACCTTGCTTCAGCAAATAATCTTCAAAGAAAATTTTAGTAAACGTCAGCAATCATTCCAGAAATCTTGAAATATCTCCAAAATAACTTTGTCATTCTTGATTCTCTCCCCATGACTTTCACAATATGTTCAACATTTCTTGCAATTATTTCTCCCCCTTTTTGATGAAGTAGAGCATAGAAATCATCAAAACTTCTTCAAGAAATTTCATGTACCATTTTCTGACCTCTTTCCGTATCTAATATTTCAAAAAATGTTCAAACCATCTGTCATTTGATAAATGTATTCATCCGAATCTTTTCAAATTTAGACAAATAAGAATGTAACCCTGAATCAACAAATGAATCAGTTAGAAATGCCTGTAAGTAGCACGGAGCCACTTAGTACAACAAATGTACTATACAAGGAGTTTTATTGATGTTCACTCCCCAGGTCTTCCATTCAATCATCGAATAACACAAGGTAATTCTATGAATGTTCTGACAGAAAAACAAATTTTCTGTGTGTACGTGCTTGTGTATGAAAGAATCTAAGCATTTTATGCTATATTAGGCTCAAAATGTGTAGACCATTGGGACAACAATAGTAATACACAAACTCAATGTGCATGAACGATATGCGAAGGTGGGGAAACATTCCTTCTCTTTCAATATCCACATCTTTCAAATGAAGACGAGATAGATTATGTGCTCCTTCCCCAATAAAATTTGAAACATCTTTTTGTTGAGAAAAAGATGAGTAGCTGGTGGGGTTTAATTCAAGAGTGGCATGGGCTAGTGCCTGTTTCAATGAAGGTCACCAAAGAATGTGAACCAACAGTAAATGTGGTTTCCCGTCTCAGAAAAGATTTGGTGCAGAGTTTTGATATTCTTTTAACTCTGTTTTCACACCCTCTTTCTTTTAAACATTAAAGCTCACTTCTAACCAAAATCTCTTTTCATTTTACCTCATCACACACCCACACTCTGATATTGACCCCTCGCCTCTCGATCACTCATGGATAATTTCTTGGGTAGGAAACACTGGTTAGCGTGAATCCATAGAAGTTCTGTTAAGTCCTCACACTGATCCCGTGAATTTGTCCTAAAAGCACAATGTTGCTCAATCGTTTAATGTCAACAGTTAAAGCACAGTATACTCATATGTTAGATATATGTATGCTTAATAAGATAACCATGAAGATTTGAGCATTTCAAAACATGGAAGATTTTCTCAAAACAAGGAAATTGAATGAACGAAGTGAAATCAATAGATATGTTTTGAGAATCTGACTATGTATGGAACAGATCAAATATGAATGATTTATCAATAAAAGTTTAGGTCATGAAATAACTTGAATTTGTCTATATGAATCAAGTATAGACAAGTCTTGAAAGAAACTATTTAAATGAATTAACGCTCAATAAACATTTATCATACAAAAGGAGTTTATTACCACCGAAAAAAGACTGTTTCATTTATGAGACATGGTAATAACAAAGTCAACAAAAATACTAAACCGGTGTGTGTGAATACTTGAAAGTATATGGAAAACATAATACACAAGTGTTTATCTATGGAAACACACGGTTAGTTAATCATGAAAGCGCATGAAATGAAAACATTTAAAATACACACTTTAGAAACTCATGAAAACTTTTAAGAATTGAGAAGTGGTTTGAACGTTGAAGAATATGTTTTAATGTCTAAAAGTTGTCCATCTTTCAAACATTTATGAGATTAAGGTTAGAATAATCCTTACACTCAGCATTAATCTCATGAAGTCAGTCTCAATGTCATGATTGATATGATCATGTAAGCTCCCCCTCAAAATCTGCAAGTAGTCAAAAAGTCGCCGGAGTACCAAAGTCTTGTTGAAAAGAAAATAAATACATTTATTGAATGTAAAGACTTGAAAAGCGAGTTAAAATTTTTTACATAACGAGTTCTAAACTGAATGTTAAGAAATCATTTTATCCTTACTCCCCCTGAAATGATGCATTCACAAAAATATGTCAGTACATATCAAAAGTAGAAATTCTGTAACTCCCCCTAGAAAGTAGATCATCTAATCTTTGTCTCACTCCCCCTGAAATAATGAGCAAACCTTCAGTGCAGATATCATTTAAACTAATGATAAAGAAATGAAGAAAAAAAATATAAATCAAACTATACTATGTAAATACGGATTATGTTTTATGATTCAACATACCTAATTTCAAAATGAGAAAATTAAATCTCTTTTCGTCCAAAGGATTGGTGAATAAATCCGCAAGTTGATAATCCGTGTTTACAAAGTAAAGTTCAATTGCACTTTTTTCGACATTATCTTTTATAAAGTGATACAACACGTCTATGTGCTTTGTTTTCAACTGCTGAACATGATTCACAGATATCCCAATGGCGCTCTTCGAATCACAATATTTTGGTATTTTATTGAAGTGGAATCCATAGTCTCGAAGATGTGTCCGCATCCCAATACTTGAGAGCAGCAGCTTGCAGCAGGTACATACTCTACTTTAGCGGTTGATGTGGAAACACATAGTTGTTTCTTTGATGCCCAACTTACGGGCTTGTCTCCCAGAATTTGTGTTAAGTCAGATTTTATAGTAATCATTGTATTTATAGGCTTGGTCTAATACCGTGTTTAGAGTGCTATTAGATCTTGTATTAGCCAAGGGTATTTAAGTCCCTTGTGGCTTTGTGTCTTGTAAGAATCTCACGCATATTGAATACATCTATCTTTCTGTGCTTTCAACTCTCTCTCTCTATTTTCTTTCTCTAGATTTAGAGTGATCTTGGATTATCAATTGGTATCAAAGCCTAATCTGAATCTGAGAAAATTGAGAGAAACGTTTTTTGATTCTGAATTTGTGGTTGAATCAGAAAATTCGATTGATTTTCTTGATTTTTTCAAGAAAATCTCATTTTTTGATTTTTCTTCAAATTCGGACTGTTTTTTGAACGATTTTTCTTGTATTTTGGTTTGTTGGATTCGTTTTTATTAGATGATCATTTTTAATTCGCATCATTTTGCAAGAAAATCAGTTTTTGAACATCAATTTTGAGATTTTTCAAGGTTCTGGAAAAGTTCGTTGAAAGTACTGTTTGGTTCTTGATTTCACGATTTTGCGAAATTCGATCGAATTATGTGTTTCAAAGTGGTTAGAAATCAGTTTTCGAACATATCTGTGTGAGAAAATTTCATCAGATTCGATTCTGTTATAGAATTCAGAAGGTTCTCGTGATTTTTCATCGTTTTGCGCCAGATTCAAACTTTGCGCCAGTTCATCATATTTTGTGCGAGTTCATATCAAGTTTTCGCCAAGTACAGAACCAAGTTCTTCGCGAAAAGTTCAGATTTTCGCCATCAGTGCATCGTGCAAAGTTACTTTTGCGCTACATTCATCTCGCGCAAAGAAAGTTTGCGTTATCTACATCTCTCGTGAAGTTAAGTTTGTGCCAGTCTTCTCGCGCAAAACTCATTTGCGCTACCAACATCTCGAGAAAAACTCATTTTGCATCATCATTGTTTCGCAGTCTAATTTACTCCATCTTTATCTCACACAAAGAACAGTTTGCGCCACCAACGTCTCAGGCAAAACAGCTTTGCGCCACCTTCAGTTCGCGCAAAACCTAGTTTGCACCAGTCACTGTTAGATCTTTCTGCTTCCATTTAGTTCAAACTCATTTAGTTTGCACTAGTCTTTCTGCTTCTAGACTTAGAACTTTCTGACTTTCTGTAAAGATGTCTCTTCAAGCTCAGATCTACAAGAACGATATCATTATGTCATTGGGAACGGATACTCGTCCTCTAGTCTTGATCAATGAGAATGAGTTCACTCAATGGCAAGATCGATTTGTTAACTTCATCGAGTGTCAAGCAAACGGAGATAAAATGATGAAGATACTTACTCAAGCCCCTTTCGAAACACCCTTGAAAGAGATTCCCGCAACTAAAAATACATTGTCTACTAGGGTGATAAAGCCTACCAATGAATACACTGCCGAAGAGCCTTCACAACATAAAGTTGATCATGAATTAAAGGCTAATCTGATTTGGCACCGGATTAATTGTTACAAGAACAATCCAATGCAATGTGGGCACAACTAGATAAGGTTATGCTTGGGTCTACAGTTGCAACACAACTTCGGCATACGCGTTTTATGAACAATTTTGAAGAGTTCAAAGCCAAAGACGGTGAGTCTCTGAAAAGTGTTTCTGACAGATTCTGTGCTGTGATAAATGATCTGCAAAAGATCAAAGTGACCAAGACTGAGTTAGAGACTAATCTGAAGTTCCTCAACGCTCTTTAACCGGAATGGAACAAATCATGTCATCGTTTGAGGAATGATGTCCGGATCTCTTCAATGCAAATCCAAGAGATTTATGAAATTTTGATGACAGATGAGAGTATAGTCAAGGAGAAGAAAGCCAAACTTGACAAGAAGAACAAAAAGACAGTGGATCCGGTTGCATTTCTCACAAGAAAACTGGCTGAACAAGCATTGACTGAGAATGCTTATGATGGTGCAACTGATGATGATAGCGAAGCGCTTCAGAAAGCAATGATTCTTCTCTCTCAACACTACAACAAAAAGTTCCAACAAAATTCAGGTTCCAACAACCTTCGCTTCACTTCAGGGTCTAAGAAAACCGAGCCTACTAAAGTGCCTAAGGGCTAAGAAAGTTGCTGCATGCTTTAACTGTGGAAAGTCGGGTCACATTTCAAAGGAGTGTCGAGCAAAGGTAGTTCGGGATTCGGCATATTACAGAAAGAAATTGGAACTAGCCGAAAAGAGAGAGAATGGAACCGCTCTGCTAGTTGAAGAAGAACACTGGCTAGATCACTCCGACAACGAAGCTGGAAATGAGGAAACTGCTACAATGTGCTTCATAGGAGATGATCTGAGCGATGATGATGATGATGATTCTACTGATGAAGAGGAGGTACCTTCTAAATTTGATTTCAAATTTATATCTTCACAAATGAACATCATTATAACTGCTTTACACATGATTTCGCTCAAAGTTATTATCTGAAAAACAATTAAACATAGAAAAGTCGAATTTGATTGACAAATTGCAAATTTCTTTGAAAGATGAAAAATCTATTTTGATTCATACAAAAGAAATCTTTCAAAAGAAATTGGATGATTTGGAAATTTCAAATAAGACTTATCTTGATTCTTTGACGGAAATGACCAACTTAAAAGATAGTTTTTCGGATAAAATAAATATGTTGGAAGAAAAATTATATCGACGAAATCAAACTGAACAAACCATTTACATGAATAAACCAAGGAGTGATAAGGCTATAAAAAAAAGATGGGGACTTGGTTTTGAAAATCCTCATCGTTTAGATAATGTTAAAACAGAAGTTCCCAGTTTATATGAATACGATTATCTAAATCTTGCAAAATATGCTCCTCAGTTCAAATTTCATTGGACAAGTGAAAAACAAGTTTTAGATATCGAAAATGAGAAAAGAATGAACAACAAGAAAAAGGAAATTCCTTTTGTTTACACGCGCGAAAATGCCAAATATTTTCACGAAAAATCAAAGAAGAACAGAAACAGTTTAAATGTCATATCTTCTAGTAAATCTTCATTATCTGATGATTATTTTGATATCTGTGCCACTAACACCGATAAAGAAAATATATCTCCAGTTTCTTATGATTCTAAGAGATATATTCCTCCATTAGTGTTAGAAAGCAAAATATTTGATCTTGAAGATAAAATAGAAGAACAAAATATTCAAAGAGAAATTGAATCAAATGTATTTCTTTCTTTCATGACGTCAAGTCTTGAAGAAAAATTAATTTCTCAAAAACAAGATTTTGTTTCTGACTTTTCTTCTGATTTTAAAGAAAACAAAAAGGAAGTTCCACATTCTGAAAACTTTTCTCAAAAATTTTCTGACTCCGAGTCAAGTTCAGGTTTATTGTCTGATCAGTTTTGATTTTTAGATAAAATTGTTTCTTCAGATTCAAATCTTAAATCGAAAGTTCTTGATGAATCTTTTACGCAAAATGATGATTATTATAAACCAAAGCGTAAAAGAAGAAGGTCAAAGAAGTCAAAGAAGCAAGCTAAAGTCATTTCTGACATTTCTAATTCTTGTGATTCAAATATTTCAGATAGGACTTTGAGGACTCCTACAAGGCATATATGGAGGGTCAAGCGGACATCTGATGAATCTGCGACTGATGAGGATCGATATGTAGACAAAATCTATAAAAGTGATTCATTTGCTGTTTGTAATAAACTTTCAAGATACTCAATAAAGCAAATGATTCAAATTTCAAAATATGTCTCATATTCTTCCTCTGATTCTAGTTCAGACGATTATGCTTTGTCTTCTATTGATGAATATGTTCATTTCTCTGATAATAATTCTCATCCTTTTGAGAAGTCGAATCTCTTCATTATCAACCAGAAAAGCTTTACTTCTTGTTTCCAAAAATCTTCTTTGAGCTTCTTTCAGACGTTGTTCCAACTGAAGCTTGATCACCTTTAAAGTTCCATCTGAGAAAACATTTCTGATTTGAGCCATTCTTGTATACAACTCCGTATGGATCTTGAACTACGGTGAATAAAAGATAAGAATCTAAGTCTGGAAAACTTCGATTGGGTCTCAGAAGATTTACAACAGGTTGAAAGCTTTCAACGGCCATCTGGAAATCAAAAATTCTGAAGAATCGGATTTGCCGTCGAATAAATCTTCTGATAGCAAACAGAGCTTGAGAAACATCTTGAGTTCTGTGATAAAGATTCATGAAATGGTCATATAGAAACTCAATATCATCCATAGAAAGATCAGAAAAATCTGCCTCTGAGAAGGTATATCGATTGTAATCTCTTCTTTCCACTACGAGTTCCGGATACCAGATATTAACTAGCTTGTTTATTGTGACGCTGATAACTCAGACAATCAGATGTGGAGAAGAAACGCTATCGTTTCTACGGCGTTGGTACTTGATTAGCATCAAGTATTCATACTGATATGCCTCTTCCTCCTTTTCAGCACCAAGGATAGCATAAATGTTGATCGACCTTCTTCTAGAAACAAAAATATTTCTCTGAGTGTCTTCTAGAAAAGCAGTTCTCAGACTTGATGCCATATACTGATGTTGAAGATTTCTTTGCCTCTGCTGTCTGGACAAGTCTGGTCCTTCTTTTTGAATATTCGGGGGAACCACAGGTTCAGTAGAAAGATCATCAACTTGTGCTCTAGACGATTGACCTACTTCAAATGTACCTGAAGGATCAGAGGTAGTCGGAGCAGAACTAACAACAGGAGTAGAAATAACTGGACCAGATTCAGGAAATTGAGAAGCTTCAGGAATAGTTTCAGGAACCTCATCTTGAGAAGGAATATCTCTATACAACATGTCTACTTCTTCTTCATCCTTAGCATCCATAAACATAGAGTCATCTTCAGTATCAGAAATAATGACTATGTCATCACAATCCTCTTCTTTAATTTGGAAGATCTTCTCAAATCTGACATCATCATCATCAGAAGTTATCTCTATGAAGTTTGCAAAATATGACCTCATGTCATTTGGAGCTTCTGAATCCTCTATATCAATTGGCTGTTGAGAAAAGTCAGGATCAACATACATAACAATTTGCATGTTATTTTAAATATTTTGTTCAGAAAAGTTCATAACATTTGATATGGATGATAAATCAATATTTTCAAGCATAACATCCACTAGATCTTGAACACTGCAATCCTGGACATTATCAGTGCTCTTTCCTTTGTCAGAAGCCTCTTCTTATGTCTGATCTTCTCTTGCTGACGACCCTTCCACTCTTTGTCTCTTACTCATCTCCCCCTCATGACCTTGATGATCGGGATCATCTTGGTCATGTCTTCGTTTTAGAGACGGACCGGCTTCAGATCTGCAACTTTGTTCATGAAGATCAAGCCTGTTAGATAAATCAGAGAAGGCTTGAGACATAAAAGTTCTGAGATCAGAAAAACTTGTTCGAACTTCAGATCTAAAAGCATGGAACTCGTCAGATAGCACATAAATCCTGTCAGAATCAGAAGTGGAAACTGGAGGCAGATTAGGTTGGAAGTTCTGTAAAAGAGAGATCAGATCTTGATCTTGATGTTCAAGCAGCGACATAGAGAGAAGTCGAGCATAAAGCAAATCTGTCAACTCTGAAATTGGAAGATCGAAGACTGGAGTTCTTGAAGTCGAGACAAAAGGACGTGTAGAAGTAGATACACCAGCAGACTGCAAAAACGGTGGAGGTTGAGGAATAGACATGATTGCAGGAGCAGATGTTTGAACAGCAGTAGACGGGTCTCTAATAACCACCCCAGATGGGCGTCTGAAAGGAATTACTTCAGGGATTGAGGATGTATCAATCTCTGGCATCTTACCCTTTAAGAAAGCACGTAACTTCTGAATTTCCGAATTCTTGTGCTCTTCAAACTGCTCATTCATCTGTCGAATCACATCATTCAGAATAGAAAATTTCGCTATTGAATCCCGTACCTCCACTGAAGAAGTCTCGACACTGGAAGAAGGCTCGAGAGAAGACGGAGAAACAGAAGTATCTAGAACCCGATGATGAGTTGAAACATTAGCAAATGCTAAATCAAGTTCATCGACATGTATATCAGCAACTCTCAGATTGATAGGAACGGATCCGGCTTCAGAAATAATATCCTCTTGAACAATCACTTCCGGTGTCCTGGTCTTCCTTTCATAAACTTGAAGACTCGGTTGATCAGCATTATCACTATCATCACCATCAGAATCACTTTCATCCTCATCTTTATCACTAGCAAGAACAGCACCATCATTAGCATCTCTATCTCTATCATCAGCAAATGCATCAGCAGCAACAGAATAAGTATCATGAACATCAGGTTCAGTAGCAATAGAAGCAAGAACATCATCAATTTGATGAGTAGCAGCTGCTTGAACCTCTTGATTGGAAATAGATACTTCAACTTCATGTTCAGCATATGACGGTTCTGCTTGGTCATCACGAATCGTCTCTTCCTGATCGGCTTCCAAAAATTCGTTCTCCATACAGTACTGAATAACATCGTCATCTGTCATGTCAGCATACTGTGCGATGAGCACATACGGAATAGTCATCGAGAAGTTGAACGATTGCTTCTGTTTCTGAATATATGTCATTTTAGAATCGGGAATTTGAGACCAATTCAAGCGACGAGGAATGGTTGAATTACTTCTTAGCATGCTGCGAACAATTAGGTTCATGTATCTAGCAAAAGGAATATATTTTCTCTTCTTGTTTGTCTTCTTGTCTTGTACTCTCTCTGATAACTCAGTCCAGAAGATGTAGGTATAGTCGACACGCAAGTCATAGACAACTGCATGGAATAACCTCAGATAGTGTAGATTCGCATTGTCAGTGCCAGAATGCTTAGAAGTCAAGCACCTATTGAGAACTGAGAACAATGCATACCAGACAGTAGGAAGATTTGACTTATCAAAGTCACTGACCCGATTCAGATTGCCCAGATAACCCAGATTTCTGATTCCTTCAAGAACATCCTCTTCAGAAGGAAACTGATCGTAAGAAGTGCGCCCTGGTCGAGAGTTCGGTTCTGGAAGTTCTAATATAAGCCGCAGACGCTTGTATGATAAGAACGCATCAAATTGATCAATCTGTAAATCGAATCGGTGAGGTCGAGCTAGCTCATTCTTTGTAATGGTATGCCACGCCTGCTGTAGATAAACTTCAGGAATATCTGCGCAGTAAGAGAGCAGGGGTGAGTGGATGACCTTTGAGAATTGAACGTATTACCAGATGAATCTTGATTCGATCAAAATATACGTGGTAGTTGTTCGGCTTGTACGGCATGCACATGATCGTTGGAAAAACATCATTTGGTGAACGTCTAGAAGCGGACAGATTCGCTCCAACAGAAGGAACAGACGGCATAGGCGTCTCATGAGAAGCCCGTTCAGAAGGATCATCGAGAATAACATTCTCATCCTGAATTACTGGATCAGTGTCGGTTTGAGAAGCCATTGAATGACCTGGAAAACAGAAACGAAGAAAAATAAGACAAAAGAAGAAAAACACAAAAATGAAAATTTTTCTAAGTATGGTTTGCGTGACAAGAAGGAAACGCAAAGAAGGTTTGCGCAATGAACTAGAAACGCAAAGAGAAGTTTGCGTGACAAGCTTGAAACGCAAACTGAGGTTTGCGTAACCAGTGCATAACGCAAAGTAGACTTTGTGTGAGTACCTTGTAAAGAAAACTATACTTGGAAAAAATTTCATCAACAAATAAAACAAAAAAGGTTTGCGTGACACATAGGTAACGCAAAGTGAACTTTGCGCAACTAATGTGATACGCAAACTACACTTGATAGAACAACACAAGAAAAATAGGATTTGCGTTTCAAGTTGATCACGCAAAGTAAACTTTGCGTGTCTCGTTGGAAATGCAAAGTAATCTTTGCGTGACCTACTTGTTACGCAAACTATACTTCAAACAAAAAACACACACACACAACATGAACAAGGTTTACGTTATAAGAAAATCATGCAAAGTGAACTTTGCGCAACCCGTTGGTAACGCAAAGTAAGCTTTGCGCGACCAACGTGAAACGCAAACTTACCTTTGCGTGATCCGTTGGAGACGCAAACTTACACAAACCCTAACACATTACTTTGCGTGAGTTCATCTCTGATTTTTCCAAAACTACAAATAAATCGATTTAAAACCAAGAGAAGTGTTCGAAATTCCATAACAAAAGACTAAAATCATATTTATACTACTTAAAGACTGATTAAATCATTACTCAACTCAAATTTAGGAAAATTTGAAAAACACAAACATGAACAGTCACGAACAATACAAAACACAAAATCAAAATAACAAAACAACAAATTAAAGTAAGAAAACACATACCAGATTGTCGAAATATGCAACTAAGACAAACCCAACACACGATTTGAGCTAAAAGGCTCGATCTGATGTAGAAAATGATGAACAGTGAAAATACGAAATAAGCACAGTAAGGAATCGATCAAGAAATCAGAATCAAAAATAAGGACAATGCTAAGCTAATCATGACTATAAAAACAACAACAAAACGAAAATGGAACACAAACCTGATCGAGAAATAAGCAATCTGCAACAATAAGAAAGAAACGGCGCACAGAGAGAAAGTTGAGGAAGATGAACAGTGAAATATCTTTTTCAAAATGAAATTGGAGCGAGAAAAGGTAAAAATGAGCATATCCAACCCTATTTATACTAAACTAAAAAAAATTAAAGAACACTTAAAAAAAATAATACTTCTAAAAAAAATAACATTCTTAAAAAAAACAAAAAACTTACCTGTCCAGCTCCTTTACTCCCCCTACACAAATGCACAGAATTTAACAAATCAGATCAGCATTTGCATAAAAATATCAGAAATACATACCTGATTAATTTCTGATCAGTACGAGAAGTATTTTATCAGCTTTATTCACTCCCCCTCAAAAACAGACTAGATCAGATATTCTTTTCAGATTGACTCTCCCCCTCGAAATATACACAGACCATTTAACAAAAATATGGATACACAACCATATAAACATCAGTGTAAAAAGAAAAATAATACTGAATATAAATTTTGAAACAACTGAACATGTAAAATTTTAAACACTAAACAAATTAAATTCTACTCATTAAAATTTCACAGATTTATCAATCAGTTGAAATCAAGCATATGTTGTTGGATGCAAGAACAAGTATAATTGCATATCAAGTTAAGACATGTTCAGTTTCAAAAACTTCCATCTGTCTATTCAGTGTGCTCGCATGTGAACTTCGATTAGCTTCAAGAAAAAAGCAGTTCTAAAAATATTATAGAAAACTTTGCATGTACTAACACTAAGCCATCAAAAATTAAGACTTTCACAAATTTACAGGTTTATCGCAACTCAAACATATCACCAAGTATCATGAGATGTGTGCTCATTGGCATCTTTTTAGCAGTGTGCACATTGGCATCTTCACATGAGTGTGCTCTTTGGAATCTTTTAAGCTTTGTGCACTTTGGCATCTTTTAATCAAAGAGTTCATTAAGTAAAGAACATGCCGTAATCGTAACTTTCTATCTGACCCTATTGCAGGATTTGGGTCAGCCACTCCCAGACCAATTGGCCTTAGGGGACTAGGTGTCAAGCACCCCTTGGAACTTACTTTCCCGGATCAGAAAGGCTACATCGACATATCTTAAACCCATTCATACCAGTAGAACATGACTTTCGATCTGATTCCATAAAAGGATTTGGGTTCGATCACTCCCAGATCAATTGACCTTAGGGGACCAGATGACGAGCATCCCTCATAACTTACTTTCCCAAACCAGAAAGGTCATAGGTACAAACTTTTAAACTCAGAGATTTCTGTATTTTAAGAATTTATTATTCATCTCAATCACCCAGATCAACGTTTAAATGCTTAGCCCATATTTTCATTCCGATCTATAATTTTGATTATTTAGGTAGTCTAAGCAAAGTAAACTATAAAAATTCTGACTCACATATCTTTAAAGCAGTATCAAAAGCTACAAACATATTGCTGACTTTTCGACTTTTGTAAGACATACATTTTATTCAAAAGAAAGAAAATATGTAAAATTTTTCTTTATAGAATAAAATTTGTAAAGATTTAAACTTTTAAATTCAACATGCCTAATTTTGAAAGCAAAAAATTAAAACGTTTTTCATCTAAGGCTTTTGTAAAGATATCAGCAAGCTGATATTCAGTTGGTACAAAATATAATTCAATAGTACCTTCTTCCACATCATGCTTTATGAAATGGTACCGCATATCTATGTGCTTGGTCTTGGTGTGCTGGACCGGATTGACTGATATGGCAATTGCGGACTTGCTGTCACAATATATTGGCACTGTTTTGTATAGCTTTCCGTAATCCCGAAGTTGTGTCTTCATCCATAGGACTTGAGCACAACAACTAGCTGCGGCGACGTATTCTGCCTTTGCAGTCGAGATAGACACACAGTTCTTCTTCTTCGACGCCCAGCTTATCAGTCTGTCACCCAAAAACTGAAGATAACCTGAAGTACTCTTCCGATCCAACTGATTACCACCAAAATCTGCATCAGAATAAGCAATCAATTTATAGTTAGAACTTTTAGGATACCATAAACCTAAGTAAGGAGTTCCCTTGATGTATCTAAAAATGCGCTTGACTGCTAGCAGATGAGATTCTTTAGGCTTGGCTTGGAATCTGGCACATAGGCATGTAGAAAACATTATATCCGGGCGACTTGCTGTGAGATACATCAGTGATCCGATCATTCCTCGATATGTCTTTTGATCCACAACTTTTCCATCTGGATCAAGTCCGATTTTAGCACCATGAGCCATCGGCGTGCCGATTGAAGTAGATTTGTCCATCTTGAATTTCTTCAAGATGTCAAATACATACTTTGACTGGTTGATAAAGATTCCATCTGGAAGCTGCGTTACTTGTAAGCCGAGGAAGAAATTGATTTCTCCCATCATGCTCATTTGAAACCTAGAAGTCATTAGATCAGAAAACCAATTACATAAAGATTTGTTAGTCGCACCAAATATAATACCATCTACATATATTTGAACTAAGCAGATATCCAAGTTTGATCTATATATGAAAAGAGTGGTATCTATGGATCCTTTGGTGAAGCCAGATTTGATCAAGAAGGCTGACAACTCGTCATACCATGCCCGTGGAGCTTGTTTCAAACCATACAAAGCTTTATCGAGAAAATATACGTAATCAGGACGATCTTTGTCAACAAATACCTCTGGCTGAGATACATATACTTCTTCTTTCAATTTTCCATTGAGAAATGTTGTCTTGACATCTATTTGATATACGGTGACGTTGCGATAAGCAGCGAAGGCAAGAAACATCTGAATAGCTTCCAATCTGGCGATGGGTGCAAATGTTTCATCGTAGTCAATACCTTCTTCTTGTCGATATCCTTTGGCTACCAATCTTGCTTTTTTCCGAATAACGATACCATCTTTGTCTTTCTTGTTCTTGAATATCCACTTTGTTCCAATTATGCTCTTTCCTTTTGGCCTTGGTACAAGTCTCCAAACTTTGAGTGCGTCAAATTGATTGAGCTCCTCTTGCATTGCTATAATCCAATCCGGATCCTCCAACGCTTCAGAAACTTTTGTTGGTTCAATCTTGCTTAAGAAGCAAGTGAAGAGACATTCGTTGGATGTAGCCGTCCTGGAACGAGTAGACACACTGGCTTGAGGATCTCCAACAATTTGATGAATTATATGAGATCTTGTCGACTTTGTGGTGTGAGGGAGAGGATCAATAATGTCTTGAACCACTTCTAATTGTTGAGAGGGAGGTTTAGAAGCTTCTATGTCAGTTGAAGAAATGGAAACAATTTCAACTGGAGGAGGTGGTAACTCAACAACTTCTGTATCAGATTCTGGAAGAGTTTGTTGAATAACATCATTTTGTACTTCTTTCTGAACTGATTCCTCTTGAACAGATTGTTCATGTACAGATTCTTCTTGAATAGGTTCTTCATGAATAGGCTCAGTTTCTGATTCTGTCTGATCAACAGGAGGAACTGGAACAACATCAGGTTCAGAGATGGATGCAGCGGAATTGGGAGTAGATGTGCTCTCAGTTTCCTGATTCAAAGCATTTGAGACATTTTCAGAGTTAGATCTAGGCACATCATCATAAAAATTTTCAAACAGATAATCAAGATCAGAAAAAATAAGTGAGGGAGTAGAAGAATCCTGATTAATCGGTGAAAGAATAGGTTCTGAACTGATTTGTTCAGAAACTGAATTGCCAGTAAAAGCGGGTTCTGAGCCTGAGTGACTAGAAACCAAATCAGCAGCTTCGTCAAATTTTACATTTACACTCTCTATCACCTTTCTTGCTGAGATTAGAAAGACTCTGTAAGCTGCAGAATTAGAAGAATAGCCTAGAAATACACCCTCATCTGCCTTTGGACTAAACTTGTTGAGATTATCTCTGTCATTCAGAACATAGCATTTACACCCGAATGACTTGAAATACTGGACGTTCGGTTTGATACCGTTCATAAGTTCATATGGTGTTTTGTTGAATCGACGATGCAGAATTGATCGGTTCTGAGTATGACAGGCAGTTGATACTGCTTCAGCCCAATGAGACAAAAGAAGCCCTGAATAAGCAAGCATTGATCTGGCGGCCTCAACAAGCGTTCTGTTTCTTCTTTCAACAACCCCATTCTGTTGCAGAGTACGAGCAACAGAAAATTGTTGTTGTATACCTTGAGAATCGTAGAAAGCCTGGAGAGTATTGTTCTTGAATTCAGTGCCATTATCTGATCTTACCACTTTGACTTGATTTTGCTTATTTGTCTGGATTGTCTTGATGAGAGTGATGAGAACTTCAGGAGTCTCGTCTTTTGACTTGAGAAATTTTACCCATGTATACCTTGAGTAGTCATCAACAATCACCATAACATATCTCTTCTTACCTATACTCTTTGTCTTCATCGGACCGCATAAATCAACATGCAGTATGTCAAGAATAGCCGAAGTGCATGGTTCAGGCTTTGGCTTATGAGATACTTTCTTCATATTTCCTTTCTCACAATCTTGGCAGAGATGGTCTTTCTGGAAACGAAGAACTGGAAGACCTCTCACAGAGCCATGCTTGACAAGGCGACCCATATACTTAAAGTTGAGGTGAGCTAAACGTCTGTGCCAAATCCAACTTTCTTGAATAAAAGCTTTAGAAAGCAAGCATATATCTGAAGGTATTTTGATCTTAGAAAGATCAATGGTATACAAATTTGAGCGTCTTTTTCCCACCAGAAGATCCTTGCCACTATCATTCTTCACTGCAACTCTTTTGGATTTGAAGCTGACTTCAAGCTCTTTGTCACAGAATTGCCCGATGCTAAATAAGTTGTGACTTAGGCCTTCGACGTAGCTTACTCTTTTGACAGTTATATTACCTTGAACAAGATCACCATAACCAAGAATTGGATTAGTCTCACAGTTTCCAAACTTAACACGACCGCAACATTTTTCTTTAAAATTGGAAAGTAATGATTTGTTGCCAGTCATGTGTTTGGAGCACCCCGAATCCAGATACCATAAATGACTAGGCTGCACAAACAGAAACTACACAGATTTAGGTACCCATATGCTTATGGGTCCCTTCTTGTTAGATTTGTGTCTTTTACTTTTTGAAAATTTATTTTTATAATTCTCATGAAAGCAATCATCAATAGAGGAAAAACCACAATCATCAGAATCAGAATTAGAAGAAGAATATGAGACACTCTTTGCAATATGAATCATTTGCTGAATTGAATATTTTGTATTTTTATTACAAATGGCAAATGTATCAGATTCACAAAGACTTTCTACACATTTAATTCCTAATAATTCGAACTCTGTTGTTTGTTGTTTAACCCACCATATCTGCTTTGGTGATTTCTTCACAGTCCGATCTGAAACAAAAGAATCAGAAGAATTAGAATTTTCAGTCAAGACACTATCATGTTTCCTTGACTTCTTTGATCTTCTTCTTTTACGCTTTGTTTTTGTTTTATAATACTGATCGTTTAGCATTAAAGAATCATCAACAATTGAAGTAGAAGAAGAAACTTTATTCAAGAAATCAGACTGAGCACTTGACATTGAAGAACTAGCCTTGGAGTGAGAAATTTCAGAAAAATATAAGTCAGGAGGAGGTTTGCACGACCCTTTGGTGGCGCAAACTGAGCTTTGCGCGACCAACGATTGGCGCAAAGTGTCGGTTTGCGTTACCAACGGGTGACACAAATGCACACTGTTTTTACTAACTTGAGTATTTTCCTTAGAATTGATAGAAAATCCAGATGAAATTTTATCTTCAAAACTTGTTTTTATTATAAAAAGAAATAGATCGTTTTCTAAATCAGTTTGAAGATTTTGTTCTTCCAATTTATCTTCAAGATCAACTATCTTACCTTCTAACACTAATGAGGGAATGTATCTCTTAGTATCATAAGACACCGGAGATGCATTTTCCTTATTAGATTTAGCAAATATATCAACAAAATCAGTTGGTAATGAAGATTTATTGGAAGATTTAACATTTAAAACATTTTGAGATTTTCTGAATTTCTTTGATTGGTCAGAAAAATACTTAGCATTTTCAGAAGTGTAAACAAATGGCATTTCCATCCTCTTGTTTTTCATTCTTTTCTCGTTTTCATCTTCTAAAATTTGCTTTTCAGTTGTCCAAAAGAATTTAAACTGAGGAGCATATCGTGCAAGACCAAGATGATCATACTCATATAAAGTAGGAACTTCTATTTTAGCATGATTTAAAAAATGAGGATTTTCAAAACCAAGTCCCCACTTTTCCTTTATAGCTTCTTCACTCCTTCGTTTATTCATGTAAATGGTTTGCTCAGATTGTTCTCTCTTGTATAATTTCCTTTCTAGAACAATTATTTTATCAGAAAGATTTTGATTTGAAGAAGTCAGTTCGGTCAACGAATCACGATAAGTCTGATTTGAATTTTCCAACTGCTTTTGAAATTTCTCTTTTGTGTTAATTAAAATGGTCTTTTCATCTTTCAGAGAAATTCGCAGTTTATCAATTAAAACAGACTTTTCTTTATTTTCAAATTTTTCAGATGAGAACTTTGAACGAAAATCATGTAAAGCTTTGACAATAACGTTCAATTGAGAGGAAATAAAATTGACATACAACTCAGAAATTACCTCAGAATCATCAGTGGAAGTATCATCTTCTTCATCATCACTTTTGTCATCCCCGATGAAGCACATAGCAGCTGTCTCCTCATTTTCAGCTTCATTGTCTGAATGATCCAACCAATACTCCTCCTCAGCCAATAGAATAGTTCCATTTTCTCTCTTCTCAGCCAGTTCCAACTTCTTGCGATAAAAAGCTGAATCCTTAACCACCTTTACCCGACAATCTTTGGCTATATGACCAGGTTTCTCACAGTTGTAGCAGTTCATAACCTTCTTGTCATCCTTTTTCGGTTCTACTACTTTTGCAGGCTCAAACTTTGGGATGTAAGGCTTTGATGAAGCACCAGGTTCAATCTTCTTGGAGCCAGAAGTGAAACGGAGATTGTTGGATCCTGTTCTTCGCTGAAACTTTTTCTGGTAGTGTTGTGAAAGAAGAATCATGGCTTTCTCTAAGGCTTCACCATCATCTTCAGTAGAACCATCATAAGCCTCATCAGTCAATGCTTGCTCGGCCAGTTGACTTTCAAGGAGTGCAATAGGATCAACAGTCTTAGGCTTATTCTTTTTATCGAGCTTAGCCTTCTTTTCTATCACCATTGTCTCATCTGACATCAGAATTTCATACAATTCCTGAATTGGCATAGTAGATATTCGGACATCATTTCTCATTCTATGGCATGACTTGTTCCATTCTGGTTGTAAGGCATTCAGAAACTTCAAGTTAGCCTCCAATTCAGTCTTTTTAACTTTGATCTTGTACAAATCATTTATGACAGCCCAAAATCGGTCAAATACACTCTTCAAGCTTTCCCCGTCCTTAGCCTTGAACTCTTCGAAATTATTCATATACCTTGTTTGGCGCAACTGAGTTGACATAGTTGTACCAAGCATAATCTTTTCCAGTTGAGTCCACATCAACATAAGATTCTGTTTGAAGCTATCAATTCTGTTGTATATCGAATTGGGTAGAGCAATAATCAGATTTGATTTGGCCTGGCTATCAGCTTGATATCGTAACAACTCATCAGCATCACATTCCCTCAAAGATTTCTCAACAGTTGTAGAAGTAGTGGTTGCAGTAGCTGGAATAACTTTCATTGGCCTCTCCATAGGACCCTGAGTCAGTGATTTCATCATATTTTCCCCATTCGGTTGTCTTTCAATGAAGTTAATAAATCGGTCCTGCCACTGTTCAAACTCATTCTCATTAATCAGTACAGGAGGGCGTGTGTCAGATCCCAATGACATCATGATGTCATTCTTGTAAATTTGTGCTTGCAGAGACATTTTGAACACAAACTTGATCTGAAAAATTCCAACACTTAAAGATACAAACTGGCGCAAACTTGAGGTTTGCGTGATACAATGGTGACGCAAAGTGGACTTTGCGCGAGCTGAAGGAAACGCAAAATGAGCTTTGTGTTACACGCTGAAGACGCAAACTGCCTTTGCGTTACACGTTGAAGACGCAAACTGACTTTACGTTACACGCTGAAGATGGAAACTGACTTTGCGTTACACACTGAAGACGCAAACTGACTTTGCGTGACTAGAGTAAAATGCAAGGTATATTTCTCGTGAACAATATGAAGCGCAAAGGGTACTTTTCGCTATATACTGGAGACGCAAAGTGATCAGAACTGAACTTGTTGCGAACTTAGAAGAATTTCTTGGATGAGTATGACGCAAAGTAGATGAGTCTAGCGCAAACCTGTGAAGAACTAGCGCAAAGTTTAGATCTCGCGCAAAGTTCGAAAAATGAAGAAAATTTCCACAAAAATGATTATATCCATGAAATCAAATCAACAAATATGCACAATATTGATCGAAATCACAATTCTAACACATTCCAATTAACAGAAACGATTAAACACCACAAATTGAGATTTTCAAAAATCAACAGATCGTAAAAAAAACGTTTTTCAGAAAAATACAATTTCACAAAATCGGACTTCAAAACATGATTATTTTGAAAATTGTTGTGAATAACAAATGATCTACAATCAAAAACGAATTCAACAAAACAAAATTCAAGCAAATTGAACCACAAACCAAACCGAATTTGATGAAAAAGCAAAAAATGAGTTTTTCTTGAAAAATTCAAGAAAATCGATCGAATTTCTTGCTTTAATCCACAAATTCAGTATAAAAAACGAATTCTCTCTGATCTCTCAAGATTCAGATTGCTCTGATACCAATTGAAAGTCCAAGAATCTCTAAATCTTTAGAGAGAGGGAGTAGAGAGAGAAAGTCAATACGCTCCAAAATGTAATCTGATATTCAAATGAGTGCCAAAGTTACAAAACAAAGGCTCTAAGGGGACTTAAATACCCCTAGCCTTAACAAAACAGATTACACCATTAAGAACAGTCTAGGCTAGGAAATAAATACAATGATTACTACAAAATTAGACTTAACAGTTTTATATGTTCAACTTTCAAAAATTACAAAGATCAAAAGGTCAGCAAAACATGTTTCAATTTTTGAGAATTCTTTAAAGTTGTGTCATTCAGAATATTTATAGTTTACAATACTTAGAAAACCTAAAAAGTCAGAATTATGGATTGTAATGAAAATATGGGCTAAGCACTTAGATGTAAAACTGAGTGATTGAGATGATCATTAAATGTATATAAAATACAGAAATCTCTAAGTTTAAAAGTTTGTACCTGTGACCTTTTTGGTTTGGGAAAGTAAGTTCCGTGGGATGCTTGTCATATAGTCCCCTAAGGTCAATTGATTTGGGAGTGATCGAACCCAAATCCTTCTATACAATCAGATCGAAAGTCATGTTCTACTGGTATGAATGGATTTAGGATGTGTCGATGTAGCCTTTCTAGTCTGGGAGTGTAAGTTCCAAAGGGTGCTTGACACCTAGTCTCCTAAGGCCAACTGGCCTGGGAGCGGCTGACCCAAATCCTGCAATAGGATCAGATAGAAAGTTACGTTTACGGCATGTTCTTTACTTACCAAACTTCTTGATTAAAAGATGCCAATGTGCACAAGCGTAAAAGATGCCAAAGAGCACACTCATGTGAAGATTCCATTGTGCATAATGCTAAAAGATGCCTATGAGCGCACATCTCATGATACTTGGTGATATGTTTGAGTTGCGATAAACCTATAAATTTGTGAAAGTCTTAGTTCTTGACAGCTTAGTGTAAGTAAAGGCAAAGTTCTCTATTATATTTTTAGAATTGCATTTTCTTGAAGCTAATCGAAATTCGCATGCTAGCACACTGAATAGATTGATGAAAGTTTTTGAAACTGAACATATATTAACTTGATATGCAATAAAACTTGTATCTGTATCCAACAACATACATTTGATTTCAACTGATGGAATATTCTGTAATATTTTACTGAGTAGAATTTAATTTGTATATTGTTTAAATTTTTATATATTTAGTCGTTTCAAAATACATTTTCAGTATATTTTTCTTTCTACATTGATGCTTCGATTCTTGTGTTCTCATATCTGTGTAAGTGGTTTATGCATATTTCGAGGGGGAGTGAAACAGGAGAATTTTCTAAAAAGAACATCTGATTGTATCTCATTCCGAGGGGGAGTGAAGTTCATTTGTGTAGGGGGAGTAAAAAGAGCTCAACAGATGAATTATTTCAAGAGCCTCCTATACATAGCTTCTTCGACTCAGTTTTGCAGAATCTATAGTTGTCTCTTCTCTAGCGTAGTCATGACCAAGATGATTCAGATCATCAAGGTCATGAGGGGGAGATGTTAAAGAGAAGATGAAGAGACAAAGAGTTCAAAGTTTATCTCCTCAAGATTCTATTTCTTCAACCATACTTGTCCTTTTGCTGTTCCAGCTCCGACCACCACAGCTTCTTCGAGTACATTTGAAAGAGGTGTGTCGTCTAGAGCACAAGCTGTTGTACCTGTTTTTGAACCGATTGTTCTTCAATGATTATTACAAACTGGTTCAGTCTTGTCAAGACAGCAATGGCAACAGAGTTTAAAAGATGCTGAGAAGAAAAAAAATTTAGTCAAGTAGCTTCGCTAAGTCGCTTAGATAGTCTGAGTTGATTTAGAAGATGAATATTGAAGACCACAACGCCAATGATTACTAAGGGGGAGATTGTTAAGTCAGGTTTTATAGTAATAATTGTATTTATAGGTTTGGTCTAATACTGTGTTTAGAGTGATGTTAGATCTTGTATTACCCAAGGGTATTTAAGTCCTTTGTGGCTTTGTGTCTTGTAAGAATCTCACGCATATTGAATACATCTATCTTTCTATGCTTTCAACTCTCTCTCTACTTTCTCTCTCTAGATTTAGAGTGATCTTGGATTATCAATTTGTATGTGACCCGATGAGCTTTTCCTGTCTAGCATACTACCTGAATGATCTGCGTCTGAATACGCTGTTAGCTCAAAACCAGTATCCTTAGGATACCACAAACCAAGGTTTGCAGTCCCCTTCAGATATCTAAATATTCACTTTACAACCGAGAGATGGGATTCTTTAGGCTTAGTTTGATATCTAGCGCATAAACATGTAGAGAACATAATATATGGTCTAGTTGTCGTTAAGTACATTAAAGAACCTATCATTCCTCTATAGGTTCTAATATCAACAGTTTTTCCCGAAAGATCAGCTCCGATCTTAGTTCCCGGTGCCATCGGGGTTGAAATAGGAGTACAATTTTCCATTTTAAATTTCTTCAAAATATCAGAAATGTACTTACATTGATTTATAAAAATCCCCGTAGAAAATTGTCTAACTTGTAATCCGAGAAAGAAATTCATCTTTCCCATTATACTCATTTGAAATCTGGATACAATTAGAGCAGAAAAGTTCTTACAATACTTCGGGTTTGTTGAACAGAAAATTTTGTCATCGACATATATTTGAATAAGAATGATATCATATTTTTCCTTTTTAATAAAGAGAGTGGTATCTATTTTACCTTTCGACAAGCCTGACTTGACTAAGAACTTTGATAAAACATCGTACCAGGCTCGAGGATCATGCTTTAAGTTGTACAAGACCTTGTCAAGGATGTAGACATGATCCGGTTTTTCCGCATTGACAAAGCCTTCTGGCTGTAAGACATATACCTCCTCCTTCATGATGCCATTTAGAAAGGCAGTCTTCACGTCCATTTGGTAGAGAGTGAAGTTTTTGGAGCGTATGTCTCATCATAGTCTATTCCCTCCTCTTACCGGTATCCTTTTTCTATAAGTCGATCTTTATTTCTGACCACGATATCGTCCTCATCTTTCTTATTCTTGAATACCCATTTCGTGCCTATAATCATTTTTCCTTCCGGTTGAGGCACAAGTCTCCAGACTTTTAGTGCTTCAAACTGGTTGAACCCCTCTTGCATAGTTGTTATCTAATCTGGATCTGCTAGAGCTTCAGATACGCAAGTACTGTCTATATTACTCAAAAAGGAATCAAACATGCACTCGTTTGCAGTAGCAGATCTAATTTGCACCAGCTTTGACAGATCTCCGATTATTTGATGTATCGGGTGCTCTTTGGTTCACTTGCTTATGTGAGGGAGTGTATTAGATGTAGACTGATCATGTTTATCATCAAAGTATCCAATATCTTCTTGTTGGTGTTCAGTTGAAGTGGTAGGTGTCGAATATTTAGTTTGTGAGACACTTGTTGTCTGTTGGATAGGCACTACTGTACATCCAACCGAATGTTATACTTCTGTCTCTTCACTATCTTGTGCAAGTTCAACTGATTGAGTAGGTATTTGAACTTGAGTTTCACTCTGAACCGAGGGAACTGATTCAATTGAGACATCTGATGTGATTGGTTGATTTTTACTTGAATCTTCAGATTTGTCAATCACAACAGGTTTAGTCACTTTAGATCCTAGAAACTCATCATAGAAATGTTCAAATAATAAATATAATTATGTTAAATGTGATGTGGAAGTAGAAGCTTTATAAGAATTAGTAACGCTTGAAACAGGTCTTGGACTGATTTATCCAGAAGCTAATACTTCTGTTATAACGGGTCCTGAACTGATGTGCTCAAAATCCATTTCCATCGCTTCATCAAATTTAACATTGATGCTCTCCATGACGATCTTTGAGATTTTCAGGTAGACGTTGTATGATGATGATGTCTGAGAGTAGCCAATGAAAATTCCTTCTTCAGCTTTAGGTCTGAACTTGTTCAAGCTCTCCTTATCATTCAACACATAACACCTGCATCCAAATATATAAAGGTGTTTAATGTTTGGTGTTCTATTGATAATCAAAGCATATGGTGTTTTACCGAAGCGACAATGGATGATAGATATGTTTTGAGTATAATACGCACTAGATACAACTTCTGCCCATAAGAATAAAGGTAAGTCTGACTGGCTGAGCATCGTGCATGCAACATCAACTAAAGTTCTGTTCCGTCTTTCAACTACCCCATTCTGTTCTGGCATGCTGGCAGCAGAAAATTGATGTGTTATCCCAACCGATTCGAGATAATCTTCAACAATCTTGTTTTTGAATTTTGTGCCATTATCTGTTCTGATCAGTTTTACTATCTTCTGCATGTTCACTTGGACACTCTTGAGAAATGAGATAATGATTTCCGGAGTCTCGTCCTTTGATCTCAGAAATTTGACCTAAGTCTATTTGGAATAATCATTCACAATCACGAGGACGTACTTCTTGCCATTGATGCTTTGTGTTCGCATGGAACCACATAGATCCTTATGCAAAAACTCTAGTGGAGCACTTGTACTAGGTTCAGGCTTAGGCTTGTCTGAAGCTCTCTTCATTTTGCCTTTCTCTCATGTATCACACAGATGTTCTTTTTCATATATCAGCTCAGGTAAACCTTTAACCAAGTTACCAGTCACCAACTTGTTAATGTATCGAAAGTTGAGGTGAAAGAGCCTTCTATGCCATAACCAACTCTGTTGGATAGAGGCTTTAGACAGTAGACACACAACATTGTCTTGCTTGACATTGGACAACTTGATTGTGTAGAGGTTTGACTTCCTAGTGCCGACCAATAGTTCTTTACCATCTTCAGTTCGTACACAACATCTCTTGGCCTTGAAATTCACCTCCAAATCTTTGTCGCAAAACTATCCTATGTTGAAAACATTGTGTCCTAAACTTCGACATAACTCACCTTCTTTATCGTTATTTTCTCTTGCACGACATCTCCATATCTGGTCATTCCCAAATCTAACGTTGCCGTAAAATTTCTCTGTATAATTAGATAAAATATCTTTCTGCCCTGTCATATGCTTGGAACAGCCCGAATCCAAGTACCACATATGACGGGTCTGCACGGGAGAAATCAAGCAACAATTGCTTTAGGTACCCATTTATAGATGGGTCCCTTCATGTTAGTCCTAGATTTTGGCACCCATTTGAATTTGGGTCCTCTTTGCTTTTGAAAATCATTAGAATAATAAACATGATATGAACCAAACCAATGATCAAAATATTGTCGAGTCAAAAAATCATTTCGACCATATGTGGAACACTGAGTAGTTGAATGAGATAATTGGATCAATTGGTTTATTGTATAAGTCTTGTAAGAAGTTACAAGTTTTGTTTTATAAGAAACACATTGACCAAGTACATCAGAAACACTATCAGTATCCCTATTACATTCAGAATCAGAAAATGGTTTTGTAGTCTCTACAATCTTCTTCTTTGGTCTCCAGTCTAGTCTTGCTTCAGAGTTTTTCAATCTCATATTTGAACCACAAGATTTTGATTTGTAAGAACCATGAGATTTTAGACTTTGTCATTTTTTGGACATACCAGTGTTGGTCCATTTCTGTAAGCGCTTCTTCTTTTGCTTCTTACCATTAGCATAATTAGTACTCACAGAAACTCAGTTATCAACCTTAGTTGACGATTCATCTTTTTCATAAACACTTGATAAAATCACAGATTTAATCACAAAAGTAGAGTGATCTGGAAGTTTTGCATTGAAATTAAACATCTCAACACACTCATCAACACATCCATCGGAATTTATAAAATCTAATTCAACCTCAAATAAAGTCATCATCATCATCATCAAATTGAGGAATTTTGGAAGCATTTGGAAACATAAATTCATTGAATTCTTTTGAAAACTGCTTTTGAGAAGGCGTTTGATCAAATTCTGAATGTTTTAGATTAGGAAATATGTCACTCTTGAAGAGTTTACAAGATGAACTATCTGAATCGGTAGAGTTATTTTCACTAACTCGTTCTAACTCTGACTTATCATTTGTATCTTCATATTTTAAATCAGTATTTAAAAGCACAGTGAAAAACACAATTTTCTCCAGATCAACCAAAATTCTCTCATCTACTAAGGTGTTCTCAAGCTCAAAAATTTTACTTTCCAAGATGAGTGGAGGAACATAAATTTTAGATTCAACTGGTTTTGCCTCCATTTCCTCAATAGAGTAGCTTTGAAAATAGTCGTTAGAAAGAAATTTTGGTTGCTCAGATAGATAACTATCAGTCAGTTTATCATAGCAGAATGGTAGTTGCATTTTTGTTGTGTTCTTCCTATTTTCATCTTCCTTAGCTTCCACCTCATCATATGATTTTGTAACAAATTTGGGTTTTAAATGAAGGCATTTGTCAGCTACTTGCAAAAAATCAAAATTATATAAAGCTGGTTGCTTTCGAATAGCTTTCTTTAAAAAATGTGGATTGTCATACCCAATGCCCCAATTATCTTTAAAATCTTTAAATTCCTTTGTCTTATTAAGATGAATGGTTTGATCTGTTTGGCCTCTAGCATAAAGGTTGTCTTCCAAACTATTTATATTTTCAGCAAAGTTTTGTTTTCAAACTGCAATTTATTATGCTTAATAACAAACTCTTGCTTCTCAAGTTCACATGAATTGAACTTAGAAACTGCTTCAGCAATTTGATTTTCAAGACAAGCTTTTTGTTTTTCAAAATTATTTGCAGCTTTGTTCAAAGAATCAATCAAGTTTTTGCTCCCAAAAATTTCAGTGTTGAGATCAAAAATTGTTTGATGCTTTTTAGCAACTCTGCCTTTTTCCTTTTTTCAGTTTAGCTTGTAAGTCTTTAAGCTCAACCATCATGGTTTCCATTTTCTTTAAAAAATCACATTCAGAAAAGTTGTTTACCTCCTCAGAAGTCTCATCATCAGATTAGTCATATTTCACTTCCTTTCCCATCAAGCACATGTGTGTAGTCTCGTCTCTGTCACTTTTATATTCAGAAAAATCCAACCAATGATCGTCCTTGGCCATTAAAGCTTTTCCGCTTCTTTCTGGTTGGACAGAAGCATCTTGTTCTTGTAATAGTCTAAATTCCTGACTTTGGGCTTCCGACAGTCCTTAGCAAAGTGATCGAGCTTCCCACAATTATAACACTTGATTGGTTCTTCCACTTTCTTTGACTCATAATTGTTCACAAACTTCTTCCCATCCGACTTTCTTTCTTCAAACCTCCTACCATCAGATCTCTTGTCCTCATATCTTCTGTCTTCAATCCTTTATTTGTGCTCATAATTTCTCGACCCTGATGAGTATCTTTGGCTGTTGGAACCCGAATTCTTATAATTTTTTTTCTGAAAAGCTCGAGTTAGCAATATCATGGCTTGCTTCAGACTTTCTCCATCATCAGAATTTGAACCTTCACTATCAGTACCATCAGAACTTGTGTCCACAAATTTCTTCTTTTTCTTCTTATCTTTCTTCTCTTTCTTCTTGTCAACTACCAAGGCAATTGGGTCAGCTGGTTTCTCACATTTCTTCTTCTCTTCTCTCATCTCCTCTACTTCCTCCTCATCCTGTCGGAGTGTTTCATAAACTTCATGCAAGAGAATCTCACTAAGATCTTTCATCTGTTTCATCCTTCATGTCTGCTTCTTCCATTCCGGTTATGAAACAATCACAAACTTCACATTGTTTTCAATATGCTTCTTCTTCACTTTATTCTTGGCCAACTCATTTAGCAGAGAAACAAATCTATCATAAGTTTCCTCAAGGCTTTCTCCAGCTTTAGCTTTAAACTCCTCGTAGTTGTCCATGCAGTTAGCCACTTTCATTTGATTTCCAATCTTAGAACTCATCATCTTCTCTAATTGATCCCACATCTTTATATACGTTGCCTTGTAGCTATCAATTTTGATGTATATCTCATTCGGTATGCTTTTTAGAAGTAGGGATCTTGCCTGTTTATCTACCTTAAATCTCTTCTTTTGCTCGGTTGAATTTTTGGAAATGTCCATAGGTACCACGTTGGTTTTGAGCTCTCGAGGCTCATTACCATCACCACTATCTGAACTTTCATTTTCATCATCATCAGGAACAATAGTAGTAATCGGCTTCATTACCCCTTCCTCTATAGACTCTTTTATGTATTCTCCGTTCTCATGTCGGTCTATAAAATCCAAAAACATATCTTTCCATTGCTCATATTCTCTTTTGAATAAGACTGGTGGTTTTACATCGGTTCCAATGGATAAGGCATCTCTTGAAGTCATCTTGACACTTGTACAGATCTTTAAACAAAAATCAGAAAATTTCAAAATTCTGAAAATATCCAAAATTTGACTAAGTATGAAACTCGTATGACACTGAAACTTGCAGACCATTGAACCCACTTTTCGCAAACCACTGTGCACCCAACTTTCCGCAAAATCTATCAACAATGAAGTGAGGAATTCACAGACTGAGGCTTGCAAATTCTCACTTGTCGCAAGTTGAAGCTTGTGAATTCCGAGCTTTTCGCAGGCTTAGGCTTGTAAATCATTACTTGTCGCAAGTTGAGGCTTGCGAATTCTTGGCTTAGAATAAATCCTGTGAGTCCGTGTGTATGAACACGGTCGTTACCAGATAAATCAAACACAAAGATATATGATTACCAACCTGTTTATAATACAAACGCGGATTACAAGGTTGATGTTTACACTTTGAAGCTCTCTTTCTCTCTTTCTCTCTGGATGTTCTTGGTCGATGATTGTTGTGATTTCTAAGTTTTGAGATATCTTAGAAACTCACCTAACTTAAACAAACTAACTAATAATATCTAAAACAGATATTATCTAAAACTAACATAATAACCAAACTAAATATCTAAATCTAATATCTAGATATTTAGGAACTAATAATAAAATACTAAAAACAAACTTTGACAATTATTAGAAAGTAACATTAGACTAATATCGAGAACGACTTTTCAGCATTAGCTTCAGATTCCAAACTTCAGATTGGATGATCTTGAATCCAATAAATCTGAGATCTAACAATCTCCCCCTTTGGATCAAGATCATTACTAAAAAGATTTTAGCAATTCATTCTTCTTTTTCAGCTCAAAAGATGCAATCTCCTTCTCTGTCTTCCATATGTAATAATCTCCAGGTTTTAGCTCAGAATGCTTTAGCAAAGTATCTTCAAAGAAAATTTCTCTAAAATCACCATGTCTTCAGAATACTTTGATCTCGCATTTCTTGGTTAGCTCTTCTCTTTTCTATCTTGTAATGCAAAGGACATTTCTTGAAACTTTAGGTTCTCCCCCTTTTTGATGAATAGAGAAACGATTTCATCAAAACTCTGAGTAAGAAATGTCTTTCAGTTGGAGCCTCTGATTCGTCAATTCAAAAGATATTTATCCAGATCTTTGCAAATCCAGACAAAATAATCGTGTAACGCCTGAATCAACAAATGAATCAGTTAACATGTCTGTCAGTGACACTAAGTCACTGTGTAACAAATACACATTAGAAAGGAGTTGTGTGATGTTGACTCCCCCAGGGTTTCCATTCAATCATCGAAACACCACAAAGGCAATTTCTATGAACGTTATGACAAAGAAACAAATTCCTTGTGTGTTCGTGCATGTGTTTAGAAAGAATTAAGCACGGATGATTGCTTATAGGCTCAAAATTGTGTAAACCACTGAGACAACAGTAAGTTAAACACAGACTCAATGTGCATGATTTTCCAAATGAAAAATCAGATAGCAAATGTGTTGCTTCCCCTTTGAAAATGTGAAACAGTTTCTTGTTGAGAAGAAAATGAGTAGTTGGTGAGGTTTGATCAAGAGTTGGCATGGGCTAGTTGCATGTTTCAATAATGATAACCAAAGAGTTTGTGAAACATTAGAAATGTGGCTGCCCGACTCAGAAAAAGTTGGTGCAGAGTTCTGATATTCTTTTAACTCTGTTCTCACACCCTCTTTCTTTTAAACATTTAGCTCACTCTAACCAAACTTTCTTTCTCTGTTTGACATACTCATTTCTTTTGACTTCTCACACTCAATCACTATGGATTAACTCTGTGGGTAGAAATCACTGGTTAAGGTGATTCCATAGAAGTTGTGTTAAGTCCTAGCACAATGAAATCATGTTTTCCTAGAAAGCATATGATGCTCAAAATGGTTTAACTATCTCAGTAAAAGCACAAAGTTGATCTTGAAAACATTTAAATTCACACTTCCAATTCATGAATTCGTTTGAGAATCGGGAAGTGGTTTGAACATTTAAGAACAATGTTTTCTATGATTGAAAGTTGTCAATTTTTCAACCATATATGAGATGAAGATAAGGAATTATACCTTTTGAGTGCAATCTTACATCTCATGAAGTTAAGCTTAAAGTCATAAAGATATGATCTTGTAAGCATCTCTCAAAAACTGCAAAAGTCTTATATCATAGTCAAAGCGAATGTATTCACTTAAATTGAAAAGACAAAAAGCAGTAAAACAATGAAGGTACGAGTTTTAATCAGAAATAATCAGAAGTCATTACTTTTTACTCCTCCTGAAATTATGCATTTGAAACTTATCATTGAAAAATATATGCATTAAAATTTCAGAAAAGTATGTATGTACTCCCCTTTGATGGTTGATTTCCTCATTCTAGTATTGGAGTACAATCTCTTATCAGCACTGGAGTAAGGTCTTGTGATCATTGAAGTACGAGTCCTAAACTGTTGTATTTAGAAGTAATCATTCTTTGAAGTATAGGTCCTAAGCTGATTTACTTAGAAGCCTCTTTGACATTGATGTCCAGGTCTTGAGTTGTTTTACTCAAGAACCATTCTTCTCCTACTCCCCCTTGACAGTAGGTGCCTGCAACACAGAATCATCCCGTTTCTTTGGTACCCACTGGTATTTGGGTCCATGAGTGTTAGTTGCAGTTCTTGTGGGGGTAACTGAGTAAGAACCATACCAGTAATGGTCACTCGTCTTATGAACAGGATCATGTGTACGACAATAAGAACAATAGAGTTTCTTACCTGACAAACTGATTAATTGATCTCTCGTGTAGACAAAATCAGGTTTACCTTTATGCGCATTGTTCTTCTTGGCATTCTGCGTATGTACACATCACTTCTTACTTTTCAGCTCATATTTCTTCTTTGCTTCAACTGGTTTCCTGTTCCAGACCAGTTGATCTTCTTTGTAGCTTCCTCTCCTTCTATGATGTGTACCTGAACCATCTATATTCCTATTAAAGAAAAGGTTAGAACTACGAATCTGATTAGAAGATTTAACTGACCTTTTTGAAGAAACAGGTTTGGATGTTGAACTTGCAGCTGACTTGAATGAGCATTATGAATCAACTGAATAATCTCGAGGTGAGTGGACAATTGACTCTGGAGTCTTGCGCTCAGTCACCACCACCATTGAGATAGTCTTTTCAAGCTCATTAACCTTTGAAGAATAACTGTTTCTTTCTTTGATAAGAAGGTCAATCTTCGTTTCAAGTACGGACTTCTTTTTATTCTCTTTCTGTGCACACTTAGAAAGTTCAGATAGCTTTGCATTAAGCTTTCTAAGTGCAGCTTCAAAGGTGCTTCTCTCTTCTTCAAATACCTTCTTAGCACCCTTTCTTCCATCTGATATCTCTTTTAAGTATCCAGCATTCTTCTGATCAATTGCCTTCTTCTCTTTGGCAAACTGATCTCTTTCTAAAATGATTACTTTCTCAAAGTTACTAACTTGTTTGAGAAATCTTTATACTCTTAAGCTCAATCACCTTCTTCTCTTCAATACTCTTCTTGGAAAAGACTGAGAACTTCTTCTCAAACTCAGATATATTCTTTTGAAGCTCTACATTTGCACTCTCCAAATCCTTTAGCTTTTCTTCATAGCTTTCAACAGAAGCTGCTTGCAGGATTTGTACACTTTGATCTTCTAAGTCTGAGATCTTTCTTTTCAGCTCATCATTCTCAGCTTCCAAATCTTTTCCTTTTAAGAAAACATTTCGGTCTGAGTTAATCCATTCAGAGTTTAATGCAAGATAGTCCCATATCTCTTTCCCTGAAGCTTCGGGAATATCCATTAAATCAAATATTTCTTTAGAAATACTCTTTTTCAGATAAACTCTAGCTCTATTATCAGCTCTATCTCTTTGCACCTGTGCTCCTTCAGACAATGATAATCTCATGTAGTGACCCAGATCATCATTATCTACAAAGCTGAAAAAATTCTTTTTCCACTTTTCGTATTCTCCTTTTTTCAACATTGGAAAAATACCGCTTGAGTAAGTCATTCTGTTTGAAAAGAAAACTTGTATATGATCGTTAGTCCAAATAAAATCAGATAAAATTCAGAAATAAAATTTCCAAATTTAACCAAGTCTGGAACTGGAGCAAAAGCACAATTTTGCGCTAAGTGAAGGTGGCGCAAAAATCAACTTTGTGTGATAAGAAGCTGGCGCACAATAGGAGTTTTGTGTGAGGAAAGGATCGCGAGAAATGGAACTTTGCGCGAGTTAAAGTTGGTGCAAAACAAAGTTTGACAATTATTACAAAGTAACATTAGACTAATATCGAGAGCGACTTTTCAGCATTAGCTTCAGATTCCAAACTTCAGATTGGATGATCTTGAATCCAATAAATCTGAGATCTAACAAATCCAACACTTCAGACAAGCTTTTCGCAAAATGTTTTGCGAATTCTATACTTAGAAAAATTCACAAAAATCACTTTTCGCATGAACTTCTCGTATGCTTTGGCTTGCGAGTTCTTGAAGAATTCGCAGACCAAAGAAGGTGAACAGTAACAATTCGTATGATATGGCTTGCGAGTTCTTAACTTTTCGTACAAAGAAGCGTGCGAATTCTGTCCTTTGAAATTTTCAACAACAATAAGCTTTGTGAGTTCTTGAAGAAATCGTACACAAACACTTGCGAATTCTTGCACTTTTCGTACACCAATTCCTGTGAGTTCTATCTTTAAAAAAAATTACACCAATATCAAAATAGAACTCTACGAGTTCTTCAAGGATGAGTCTTGCGAGTTCTTGAGACCTTCGAGTCTGTGAATGATTTTTCAACTATAAATCCTTCAAAACTCCATTTCGATAAAACACAACAGAATTTCCCAATTTGATCTATACACAGTGTTTTTGGACTTCGAACAAGATTTTGACAAAAAATCAAAATTCACACAAATGAAATGTGAATTGAATCAAACAACTCAAATCAAATATGTTCTAATACACAATACAATTACAGTACAACCAATACAACTCCAAAAACACAACAAAATCAAGAAATCGAAATTTCACAGGAGCGTCTTGCAAGTTCATCAAAACCGGCCAAAAACTTTCCAGATCTTGAAATTAATTTGATATCTGCTTTCTCTGATACCAATTGATAGTCCCACAATGTGCAATTCTGATCAAGATGAACAACAATTTCTACTCAAGATGCCATATATTGATTTCAATCTCAAACAATTACAAAATGCTCTCTCATGTACAATATTTCTCTCACTACAAGTATTCTCTCAATGTACACTTAATATCACACACACTTGTAACAAAGAACAAAACAAAGCTTTTAGACCTACACTATTACAAAGACAAAAACAAGCTAATTAAACAAATACAATGACTTTAGTTGACTTTGACTTCCCACTTTGACTTTGCATAAGAAGGCTTTGACTTTCAATCCCAATGATCTTGGATCCAACATTTATGCACTAACATGAAGAGAGTCCTTGGATCGGGGAGACTGTTAATGCATACAAGATGAAGTAACAATGATTCAATCACATTCTTTACTAGAAAATAGAGAGAAATACAAAGAGTTAGATTTAAGATACACTTTCTCTCTCTAGAAATGTGTCTCTTTACAAGAACAATCTCATGATATGAATTAAGCTCCTAGAAATCTTACCACAAGCTTATAAAGGAAAACTATTTATACCTAGGAACTAATACAAGCAACATTGACTTTATATTTAAAATGTATTGACTTTGACTTTCTCTACATTAACTTTGACTTTGAGCTTTGACTTTGACTTCAATATAGATACCTCATTCAATGATCTCGGATACAATAATATTTGCTCTAACAATCCCCCCTTTGTATTCGAGATCATTCTTCAAACAAATTCAGCTTTGATGACCCTTTCTCTTGAAGTCAAACAATATTTATCAACTTGAAAAACAATCTTCTCATTTAACAAACATCATTTTCATCATAAATGAAATCTTCAGCATGAAATCATCTTCGGGGAAATTCTCAAAAATTCTTCTATTTGACATCCCTAAATCTTTATCACAAATCTTGAACTTTGTCTTCTTCAAAATATATTTCAGCAAACTCTGTTTCATCTCATCTTGAACTTTGTCTTCTTGAATATTTGTGTCTACCCACAACTAGAAATTGAAACAATCAGAATTATCTTCTCTTCTATCATTGTCTCTCCCCCTTTTTAATGATTGTGAGCATCATGATCATCAAAACTTCACAATAAGAAACATTCTTTCAATTTCTAATCAGCACCATCTGATCTTTCCCTTTTGAACATAAGAACCATCTGTCAATTCCTAATATAATTCTAAATCTGTTCAAATTCATAAACGAGTTGTAACCCTGAATCAACGAATGGAACAGTTAAAATACTTGCAATTAGCACAAAGTCACTTAGTACAATAGATATACTTTGGAAGGGAGTTTTAAGGATATTCTCTCCCCTAGGACTTCCATTCAATCATTGAAAAACACAAGAAAATTCTATGAACGTTCTCACAGAAAAACATATTCTTTATGTGTATGTGCTTGTGTATGAAAGAATTTAAGCAATATATGCTTTATCAGACTCAAATTATGTAAACTGTTGAGACACAACAAGTTTTCCACGGACTCAATGTGCATGATTGAAGTGAGAAGGTGGGGCAAACTTCCTTCTTTTTCAATATCCAAATCTTCCGAGTGAAGATCAAATAGCATATGTGTTTCGTCCCCATGAAAAATTGAAACATTTATTTGTTAAGAAAGAAATGAGTAGCTGGTGGGGTTAAAATCAAGAGTTGGCATGGGCTCACTGCCTGTTTCAATGACCTACACCAAAGATTGGTGAACCAATCAGTAAATGTAGTTGTCCAACTCAGAAGTGGTTGGTGCATAGTTCTCTTATTCTTTTAACTCTGTTCTCCCAGCCTCCATTTTTTTTTTCAATTTGATCACTTATAACCAAACTCTCATTTTCATTTTTCCTCTCAGCACAATGAGGTTGTTCAACCAGATGAACTTCCTACCCCACTCTTTAATATAGACCCTTCACCCTTAATCACTAAAAGATAACTTCTTGGGTAGGAAACACTAGTTGACATGAATCCATAGAAGTATGTTAAGCTCACACACTGATCCCTTGATAATTTTGTCCTAAAAAGAATATTATGTTCAACAGTTTAACTTGAACAATTATGAATCTTAGAATATGAAATCCTTGTCAAAAGAATGTATGCTCTGCAAAAATATCATCATTATTTGAGCATTTGAACTTTGAAGATTTCTCACAACAAGAATGTTAAAGGAATGAAATGATTTCGAAAGACTTGTTTGAGAATCTGACAATGTATAAGAAAGATAAAATATGAATGATAAACATGAAAGTCTTAGGTCATGAAAGATTGGAATTTTTTTATACGAACAAATATAAACTATCATGAAAGAATGGCTTATGTTGAAAGAATATATGATGTTCAATAACATTGAAATTCAAACGGGAGTATTACCATCGAAAAATGTTTCATTTGAGACATGGTAATAACAAAGATCAATAAGAAGCTGAACCGGTGTGCATGAATACTTGAAAGTATAGAAAAGATAATAAACAAGTATTAATCTTTGGAAACACACGGTCAAAAAACCAATAAAGCTCATATATGAAAACATTTAAATCACACATCTAAATTTATAAAATCTAATTGAGAATAGAGAAGTGGTTTAAACATTTCAGAAAAATGGTTGTCATACTTAAAAGTTGTTCTTCTTTTAAGTAATCTGAATTTGTGATAAAAAAATATTTACATTCAGCATAGATCTCATAGCCGCCCCTCAAATTATGAGAAATTAATTAAAAAAATAGTTACACTCCCCTCAACATGTTCAAAATATCATTTATCTTGAGAAAAACAGAAGTCAAAATATCTGAAGTACGAGTTCTAAACTGATGTGTTTAGAAGTCATAATCTCGTGCTCCCCCTACAAACATGCATACAAGAAATATCATCAATAAGCCCAAATAATATCCAAAGATATGAATATCTTCCCCGGAAAAATTGTATAAAGTTCAGTGGTAGTTGAATCAGTTAAAGCCCTGGTACTTCTCTTTAAATACTGTACACTTGTCTTCTGTTTTCTAGTCATGTGTCTGTAATACTTTTGGGATTGAGACTATACACGATGAACCTGCAAAACGAATTAAGTAGATTTTGGTACCCAACGAAACTTAAGTCTTGGCTTCTTAGGTGCAGAAACATTTGAATAAACACGATAAGTACCTTACCAATTATGAACTTGAACTTTGTTTACAAACTCATTTATCCCACAGTAAGAACAACAAACTTTCTTTTGAGCTAACCTGGTCAAATGATTTGTAGAATAAATTAGGTTTGTCAAAAGAATTTGCATGAAAACATTGTTCTTTTTAACATTTAGTTTGGGAACAAATGGTTTTGAAACATTTTTTCAATTGAAGATCCTTTTACCTTCCATTCCATCATGACAGGTTTAAAGACTGGAATGTTACCTGTATCATCAACAGATTTATCATAGAAAATGTAAGAAGTACGAATATGATCACTATGTTTGATTGACCTTTGTAAAGAAACATTTGTATGATGTGAACTTAAAGTTGTCTTGATGGAACATTCAGAGTCAGATGAACCATCCAGAGGTGATTGAACAATAGTAACCAGACTCTTTTGTTCATTTAATTCCACCTTGAAAATTATTCCTTCTAGTTCTTTTATATTTGCAGTCAAACTGTTTCTTTCAGCAATGAGTAGATCAATCTTCTTCTGAAGTTCAGACTTTGTAATATGCTCTTTCATAGCATTAGTTGACAATTTAGACAATTTCTTTAAAAGCTTCTTTATCTCTGTCTCAAAAACTTTCCTTTCAAATTCAAACTCTTTCTCTACATGTTGGAGCATGCTATAGTTGGAATCAAGTCTTGTTAGTTTGGTCCTAGAAAGTCAACATCTTTACTTGTATTTATCTTTGTAATATAATATGGTCTTTGCATGTATTGGCCATATAAACACTTCAAGTCTTTGCTTTTTGTAAGATGTCATTCATTGTAAGCTTTTGACTCTAAGAAATACATATGACATTTTCTCTCTCTACATTCTCTCTAGATCTTGATTGGTTTTACTTGTGTTCTTGATGATGTATACTTGATCTGGGATCTATCATTTGGTATCAGAGCAAACGAATCATTCAAAAAAACATGATTCAGTAGCAAATTTGGTCGATTTTGGCAAGTTTTTGAAGATCTTGGTGGTTGTCGCAAACTATTTTTAGAAACTTTACTATTGGATTGAAATTTCTTTGATCTTATTGTAATTGGGAGTTGTAACTGATTAGAATAGGTTCGATTAGTGTATTGGAACATTTCTTGTTACTTGTTCAAATTCACAACAATTTGTAGTGAATTTTGGATTTTTGGTATTTTGTATTCGAAGTTTCAAGAATTTGAAATTTGGATCGAATTTTGTTATACAGTTATTTTTGGAAGAATTGTTGTTCTAGAATGTTGTTCAGAATCAGATCGTGATCAACTCTTTCATTTTTCAGAATCAAATTCGAAGAATTATAGAATCTAAGGGAAAAATTGGTCGTTTTTGATGAACTTCTCGCAAGATCTACACTTGTCGCAAGCTTCATCCAGTTGTCGCAAGTTCTTGAGGTTGACGCAAGCTTCATCTGCTAGTTTGTGATTTATTGAAATTTTTTCTAAGTGTGGAATTCGTAAGATGTTCAATATGACAAGTTCACTTCTCGTGTCAAGTAAAATACTCGGGTCCTTTGGTATATGAACACTTCACTTCTCGGATCACATAGGTTGTGTCAAGAAAGTTCTCGGGTACTTCGTTTTGCGTCAAGTATAGAACTCGTGTGAGTCAGGTTGCGACAAGCTACTTCTCGTGTATTTCGGTTTGCAACAATAGAACTCGTGTGCTTCAACTTACGACAAGTATACTTAGAAAAAATTAAGATCAAGAACTCAATTTAGAGACATCAAGATCAAGCTTTATTGTTTAAAGTTTTGGCAGAGGATAGGGAAGTCAAAAAGAGTCTAATCAAAGTTGATAAGGTAAAACTTGAATCCAAAATATCTGACTTACAAAAAGAATTGAGAAATGTGAAGGATGACAATATGGATCTAACTTTCAAGTATGAAATTGTTTTGAAGGAAAGAGCACAGGCTTATGCAAAGATAAAGGAATTGGAGGATCTCTACTTCAAAAGGGGTCAAATAGAATAGACATTCAAACATATTATAAGTAACCCAAAGGATACCCGTTTTTCCAATCCTAAAATGGGTATTGGTCTTCCAAAAGTTGAGTTATTAAGGAAGGCACTCGAAAATCTTTATTCTTTTAACAACACGGGTGACTTTCCAATTATTATCATACCTCGCATCTGTGAAACTTTTGTGAAGTCTAAGAGTCCAATATCTGAAACTCCCAAGATAGTAAAGGAAGAGATAGAGACAGTTGAATCAAAAGTAAGTTCTGATTCAAGCTCTCACAGTTTTAAATCTGTTGGTTTCAAATACGATGAATTGAATTCTAGTTATAATAATAACATGAAAGAATTCGTCAAATTTGAACAATTATATCCAAAAACCTGTGAGATAAGTGAATCAGATACTAAAACTGAGAATACTGAATATGTTGATTCTTATTTTGTCAAGGAGTGTAAGGTAGAAGATTCTCATCTTCAAAATGAGTCAGTTTCTGCTAATGCTCCAAATTTTACTGAATCTGATTATCATTCTACTTTAGAGAAAATTTCCGAATTAGAAAAGCTATTAAGCCTAAATGTTGTATTCAAGATTAAAGGGTAGAAAGTGTAATTGTTGTATAGTTGAGTTGTAATGGTTTGTAATAGTTGACTTGTATAAGTCATGCATTGTGTTGTAAGTCAACTTAGTTGACTACGTATAAATACCTTTGGTCCTTTGTAAATCTTGTAACCACGAGTAGAGAGTAAGCATACATAGAATAAGAGACATAATTGTATCGTGTGAGATGTGTGGTTCTAGAGAGAGAGAGACTCATAGAGCTTAGAGAGAGAAAGCACTGTAAATTGTTTTAATCAATGGCAAATGACTTTGTGATTAGATCTTGTGCTTTAATCTGATTGAGCTTGATAACTGGAAAAATAATTGGTCTCATAGCAAACAAAGATTTCAGAGAAAATGGTCAAAACTTGAAGATCTTGGAAGAACTCGCAAGTCGATTATGTTGAATTTTGAATCTAAAAATTTGGAGTTGTTGGGATCGAATTTTATTTGAATTGTATTCGTATGATAGTTTAGAAAAAATTTGATTCAGATTACATTGTCTAATTTGTAACAGTTAGATCAATTTTGCGTTTTTGTAAAGTTTTTGGTTCGAAGTTGATACGCATTGTGATCAGATCGAAGTTGAGAATTCAGTTGTTTTTGATCGAAAGTTTGTACTGCAAAAGTGTTCAGAATAGCATCGTGAGCAAATTCTCAGATTTTGGTGTTAATTGATCAAGAATTAAAGTAGTTATGGAGATTTTTGTAGTTTAAAGTTCGGTTCTCGTAAGATCTCAAGAACTCGCAAGATTCATCGAAGAATTCGCAAGATGCATAGTTGGATTTTGTGTGGTTTTGTTAACTGAAGAACTCGTAAGTTTCAGGTTACAATAATTCAATAACTCGCAAGGTTTGGATTGTGAAATTGTCAAGGATAAAACTCGTAAGAAGTCTTGTACGAGAAGTAAAGAACTTGTAGAGCTTTGCCTACGAGAAGTGAACAATTCGCAAGCTTCGACTTACGACAACCATAAAACTCGCAAGTGCTTTTATATGACAAGTCACTGTTCATTAACATGACTCAAGCTTTTGTGTACGTTAAGTTAGGAACTCGCAAGCTCTTGTCTGCGACAAGTTGAGAATTCTCAAGCTTTGGCATACGACAAGTAAGAACTCGCAGGGTGAAGGTTGCGAATAGTGAGAACTCGCACCCTGTATTTTACGACAAGCAATAACTCGCAAGTTGTGGTCTGCGACAAGTGCTCAACTCGCAAGCATACGACAAGTTCATTCCCTCAGTCTGCAACTTCCATACTTAGAATTTTTCTAAGAAACTTTTGAGTTGACCAAGTTTGACTTTTTATCAGTCAAAGTTTTCTGGTTTCTTTTCTAACGATCATACTTTTACAAATTCTAATAATGTCTAAAGACTTGTTGAGCATGGGTTCTCAGTCAAAGCCTCCAGTCCTATCTATTGGACAGTATCCTCAATGGAAGAAGAGAATGACTCAATTCTTGAACAACAAGGACAAAAATTTGATGAAATATATTCTAAATGGTCCTGTAAATCCTCTGATTAGAGTACCTGGTCAGCCAGCTACAGCCACCTCTCTTGAGATACCTAACAGATTTATCCCTAAACCCTATGAATACCTCAGTGAAGCTGAAAGGGCACAGGCTAAGATTGATGAACAAGCACTAATTTTAATGACTATGGTCATCTTGAATGATTTGTATAACAGGGTGGACAGTAGGGAATCTGCTAAGGCAATGTGGGATGAATTGGAGAGATAGCTCCAGGGTATAGAAAGGTCAATAAAGGCTAAGTTGAACCATAATATAAATGCCTATGAGGGGTTCAAGGATAAAGAGGGTAAATCTTTGACATATACTTACAACAAGTTCAATGTAATTATGAATGATTTAAGAAGAAACAGGCTGAACAAATCAGTGTCAGAGATCAACTACAAGTTTGTCAAGAACCTGAATCCAGAGTGGGATAACTATTCTATCAACCTTGAAATGACCAAGAATTTGGATCAAGAAGATGTGAATGATCTTTTTGTGACTCTAATCCAACATGAAGATAAAGTCAAGCACATTAGTGCTGAGAAGAAGATGGTTACTGAGTTACTGGCACTGTTGGCTGATAAGAAGGTTGTAAAGCCAAGTTCTTCCAAGTCAAAGCAGTCTCAAGTTTCATACCTGACAGAATTACCTGAGATTGTCAAGGACTCATCTGATGAAGGAGAGGATGAGGATTCGGATGAGGATGTGAGAAGATTTGCTGAGAATCTAGCCTTGATAACTAAATAGTTCAACAAAAGGTTTGGAATTAAGAAGTACTATTCCAAAAGCAAACCTGAATTCTACAAGGCAGACAAGTCATACAAGTACAAGAGCAAGTATGAGAAGAAGAAGATATATGTGAAGGATGAGAAAGAAAAGGTTGCTGCTCAAAATGTCAGATGCTTCAATGTGGAAACACTAGTACAAAAATGACTTTTTGTAACGGTTTTGAAAAATAGGTTTGTAACGGTTTGAAAAAAAAACGTTACAAATAGTCACATAAAATGTTAGAGAATTGTTTTAGTAACAGTTTTCATAAAGAAGCGTTACTATTAAAAAAAAGTAGAAACATAAAAGCAATGTTTTAGATAAAAACGTCAATAAAAGGTTCCCTAAGTTAACGGTTTAGGGCAGTTTTGAAAAACCGTTGCTTTATCTTGTGACGGTTTTTAAAAATCGTTGCCATATAAGACCTTTTAGTAACGATTTTTTTCTAAATCGTTACTTTATGTTGTAACGGTTTTAAAAAAACGTTACTGAAAACTAATATATATAGCAACGTTTATTTGAAAACCGTTTCCAAAAGTCACCAAGTTTTATGGCAACCATTTTGCAAAATATTTGTCACCAAAAGTTAGTGTATGACAATGGTTTTTGAAAAAATTACGTCACTATGTGTCATGCTTTGGTAACGGCATTAAAACATTTACATCACAATATCTCAAGCTATATTGACGGATTCTAATAATTATGTCACCATATGTCATGTTATGGTGACGGTTTTAGTACGTTAAGATATGTCATTCTACGGTAACGATTTTGAAAATTAAATGTCACCGTATGTTATGTTATGATGACGGTTTTAAAAAACTATATGTCACAATGGTGAATGTTTTGTATAATAAATGTCAATATATATCATGCTATGGTGACGGTTAGAATAATAAACGTCCACGTAAGTCATGCTACGATGACGATTTTGTATAATAAACGTGACCATATGTAATGTTATGGTGATAATTTCAAATAATAAACATCAGTGTACATCATCCTGTAGTGACGGTGAACAATAAATGTTATCGTACGTCATGTTATAGTGACGGTTATAAAAGATAAACGTCAAGGTATCTCATGCTATGGTGACGGTTTTAAAAAATAAACGTCACCACATTTGATGTTAAAATGACGGTTTTGAAAATTTACGTCACCTAATGTCATGCTACTGTGACGGTTTAGAAAAATAAATGTCACCATACGTCATGCTATGTGACGGTTTTGAAACATAAACGTAATCGTACGTTATGCAAGGGAGACGGTTTTGACAAAAAAAAACGACACCTTGTGTCAATGCTATTGTGACGTTTTCAAATAATAAACGTCGATGTATGTCATGTTTAAATGATGTTTTTAAATAATGAAAGCCATCTTATGTTATCATACGGTGATGGTTTTGAAAAATAAACGTCACCCTATGTCATTTTACAGTGATGGTTTTGACATCTAAATGTGACCGTATGTATGTTACGGTAACGGTGTTGAATGGAAAACATCACAATATGTAATGTTACGATGACAATTTTGAATGATGAACTTCACTATATGTCATTTTATAGTGACAATTTTAATAAAGTTATGTCACCGTACATCATAATGTACATGTAGTGATGGTTTTGATAAATTTATGTCACCATATGTTAGGTTACAATGATGCTTCTGAACAATAAACACCACTATATACTATGCTCAGGTGACAATTTTGAACAATAAACATCACTATATGTCATATTACTGTGAAGGTTTTGAAAAATAAACTTCACCATTTGTCATACTAAGGTGACTGTGTGGAAAGATACAGTGACGTTTTTGATTGATAAACGTCACCGTATGTCATGTTATGGTGACGGTTTTGATAAATTTACGTCGTCGTATGTCATGTAGCGATGATTTTGAGAAATTTACTCACGGTATGTAATGTTACGGTGACGGTTTTGAATGATAAATGTCATCGTATGTCATTTTATAGTGATAGTTTTGATTAAGTTACGTCACTGAATGTCATGATTCCATGACGGTTTTGAGAAAATTTACCTCATCATTTGTCATGATACAATGACAGTTAAGGATTTTATGTCGTTGTATGTCATCACACAATAATGGTTTTCATATGTAGTAAAATAGTGCATGTTGATATATTGAAAGATTTGACTACAAATTAGTGGTCATTAAAATAAAAATATTAGTGACTAAAAATAGTGGTCACTAAAATGAAAGTGGTATGAGTCACTAATTTCAAAAACGTATTTAGTAGTTAGTAGTTCATGTTAATCGAATAGATTAGTGACAAAAAAATAGTGGTCATTAAAATAAAAATGTTAATAACATAAAATAGTTGTCATTAAAATGAAAGTGGTAGTGACAAAAAATAGTGGTCACTAATTTCAAAGACTTATAAGTTAGCTTATTTTCTTGGTACATGTTTGGATGGCCATAAACTATAGCTTTTTGATAAGCTACTTGGAGTAGCTTATGAGGAGCTTTTTGTGATTATTCCAATTATGTCCCTCATTAATATTTATAATTATATATTAACTTTTAATTATAAATAAATAATTAATATCCTTTTTTGTAATTTAAATGCTTATAAGCTAGTTTTTACCAAATATGACTTTTTCATCAGCTAGCTTAACCAGCTAGTTAATCAGTCACCAGCTAGCTTATTAGCTATCAGCTAGCTTATCAGTCATAAGCTAGCTTTTCAGCTAGTTTGCCAAACATAGCCTAGTGACTAAAAGTAGTTGTTACTAAATAATATTTAGTAGTTCATGTTAATTATATAGATAGTAACAAAAAAAGAGTGGTCATTAAAATAAAAATGTTAGTAACAAAAAATAGTTGTCACTAAAATGAAATTGGTAGTGACCAAAAATAGTGGTCACTAATTTCAAAGAGTTAGTGACTAAAAATTCAAATATTAAATTAAATTCGAATTATATTAAAATCTAAAGGTATATTAAAATCTAAAATTATATTAAATTCAAAATTATATTAAATTTCTTATAATTATATTAAAATTTAAGAAAATTTAATTTTAGAAACCACATATCAAATTATAATTATTTTAAAATTAAATAAGAATTTTATTTAAGTTAATTTCCGACATAAATTACTTTAATTTTAAATTAAATTAGTTTCCGTACGTCGGAAATTAATTTAAATAAAACACAAAATTAAATTAAATTAAATTAATTTAAAAATTCAAATTATATTAAAATCTAAAATTATATTAAATTCAAAATTACATTAAATTTCTTCTAAGTCATAAAATGTCATATTGGGCTATGATGGTGGTTGTGTGGTTCATATCGAGGTATAATGGTTCTTAGTTGTTTAATTGACCCTAATACACAACATGTGCATCTATTTAGTCGATACATGAACACAAGCATGTAATAAGTTACCACTGGTGTTATTGGGCATTAATAAGTCATAAAATGTCATATTGGGCTATAATGATGGTTGAATGGTTCATATTGGGGTATAATGGTGCTTAGTTGTCTAATTGACCCGAATACACGACACATGCATCTATAAATTCGTTACATGTACAAAAGCACATAATAAGTGACGACTTGTGTGTTTGGGCCTTAATAAGTCAACAATGATCATAATGGGCTTTGATAGGTTCTATTAAGCTTAAACCGATTCAATTGGATAAATCGGTTTTGTTGGACTGAAATCAGTTCAATTGGGTTTTAATAGGTTATATTGGGCCTTAATAAGTCAACAATGTTCATAATGGGCTTTGATGGGCTCTATTGAGCTTTGATGGTTCTATTAAGCTTAAATCAATTCTATTAGGTTTAAATTGATTCCATTTGGTTTTAATAGGTTATATTGGGCTTTAATAAGTTACCAACGCTCATAATGGGCTTTGATGTGATTTATTAGACTTTGATGGCTCTATTAGGCTTTGATGGTTCTATTGGGCTTTGATTGTCCTATTGCGCTTAAATAAGTTCAATTAAGTCTTAATAGGTTATATTGCACCTTAATAAGTCACCAACATTATAATGGGCTTAAATTGTTCTATTGGGCTTAAATTGTTCTAAAGGCCATCAAGACCCAATTAAGTTCATTAAGAACCACTAAAGCCTATGAATAACAATGAGTATAATACAATTATCAAGACTTACTACAATTGATGAACATTAAATACGCCTTATTTTTTATTTTTTATTCATTCTTTAAATTTTATTTATTTTATTTCATGTTCTTTAAATTTTCACTTTATTGTCCTCAAATATTATTTTTATATAGTTACTATGTTTTGATTATTTTATTTAAATTATTAAATATTAATAGTAAAAATATATAGAAAAGGTTAAAAAACAAAAATTGGAAAGTACATAAGTTTTTTTATTTTGGTGTCACTTTAATCTATTTTGAAAAGAACTTTCTAATACTATATTTTGTTATAAAAAATATTTATTTTGTTATAGTCTAATAAATTACATAATTAATCAATATATATATATATATATAATATAAACAACTTATTAGAGGTAAATTGGTCATGTTACCAAACGCTGAACAACTATTCTATCTTGTTCTGTTCTGTCATGTCTCGTTCTGTCTGCATACCAAACGAATTTCATTGGGCCTTAATGGATATATCGGGATTTATAGTAGACCTTAGTGGTCTTATCGACCCTAATAGACATCAAATAGATTTATTAAGCTTTATTTGGTTTTATTAACCTTTAATGGGTACTATTGGGCTCCAATGAGTTATAATGGGCTTTAATCGATTAAGTTCAATTAAATCAGAGGTATTTTAGTCATTAACTATTTATTAATCATTAAATGATAACTATATTTAAAGTATTTTATATTTAAAATTAAAGAGATAATATACTTAATAAAAAGAGTTATAACTATATTTAGTTAGTTATAAGAAGAGTTTTAAAATTTTAAATATTTTAGCAAATAAAAAAAAGTGTTTCATCTGGTAATGTTTGGTTATGTTTGGCAAAAAAAACTAGCTTATAAGCTAGTTTTTTTTCCTGATATGTAACACCTCAAAAATCAGAGTAAATTAAAACCTGGAAATCTGACAATATAACGAATGTAAAACCATAACTTTTCATAAATGGGATCAGTCCTCCAGACTATACAATCCTATACAAGGATTTCATCAAAAGAATGAGACTTAACAATGCCCAGCAATAATACTAATCAATCCCAAAAACCTCGAGACTCAAAACCCGTCTCTCCAAAAACCCCGGCAACTCACCGCTAATGGAAACCTGATACACATACCATTTGAGAAAAAGTGTCAGACTTAAAGCCTGGTGAGAACATACAGTTTATGAAGCTCAAAAGATAAAACATTTGCATCAAGATAACATTTCCAAAGAGATTAAGTTTGCAATTTAGGTCATCGCCACAATCGGGCTTTTTCGTTATAAACATACCACAAAAGGACCGAAAACAAAATATTTTACCAAGGATCGTGGCGTAACACAAAGTTAGGCCAACAATCCGAGTTACGAGCTAAACCAATTGGAGTCCGCGGATACGAATCACAAAGTCCGTGCTTCAACGTGAGATCAAGCCCCAAGCGCAAAACCAAGGTATACTCCTTCACTAGGATCACTATGAACCATGGCTAGTATCCGGCCTCACATAACCGTACCAAGTTGCCCCCGAGGAACAAGTGATCCATAGCTACAATTCTGGGGAATGTAACATCCCAATAATACAGTCTACTCCAAAACCTAGGGATCCACTAGTAATGGTAAGGACTCGTCACAACAACGTATGTGACCAACCATAAATAAACATATGGTTACAAACACATTTTTATAAACAAAATGCTATTCCCAGTTCAACTTCTGGTAAGAATGAAAATCATTTAAAAGAAGTTCCTTTGAATATTTCTTTCGCATAAACGCACAGGTAAAACATCATTTTACTTTTAAAATAAGATAAGATCAAAAAAGGTAACTTTTGATATGTATACAGTTTAAAATGATAGTAGGAACTCACCTCTGTTTCCTTCTTCTTAACGAGCGCTACCTATGACAACACCGAAAGGATCGGTAAGTCGAAATACAGATAAACCTCTCGTTACTTGAATAGGACTCAAAGACACAGAAGCTAACAACTTAACAGAACCTAAACCGGTCAAAGGACAACTTCGGTCTACAACAACACCGGTCGAACGACCTCCGGTCGGGCACAACCCCCCGGTCGAACCAACCATTCGGTCGAACGACCACCCGGTCGAACGACCATCCGGTCGAACCAACTACTCGGTCGAAAGACCATCCGGTCGAACCAACCATCCGGTCGAACGACCATCCGGTCGAACCAACCATTCGGTCGAACGACCATCCGGTCGAACCAACCACTCGGTCGAACGACCATCGCCTTGTTCATCAAGAACAGCGATGCAGAACCCAGATTCAACCCAGATCCAAATGAGAAAATACTCAGATCTCTAAATGGAACGGTTCAAAACCTTCACAACGAGATTCTACACGGCTAAAAGCATTCAGATCAAAGCATTAAGCTAGATTCGTACCTCGATTTGCCCGAAATGATCGACCCAAAACAAAGCTTCTTCTCCTGCCTTCCTTTCTCTCTGACTTCAAAGATCTCAAGAACTCAAATCTGATATTTTACAAAATATCTAGATTTAACTTTGTATATATATTACCCAAGTTACACTTTGCCCCCTTGAACTTTGGGTAATGGTCAACTTCTCACCCAATCCCAAAATTCAGGGTGTTACAATCCTCCCCAACTTGGGAATGATTTCGTCCCCGAAATCCAACTATACAAAGAGATGAGGATATCTACGCTTCATATCCTCCTCAGATTCCCAAGTCACATTTGCTCCTCGGTGATGCTTCCACTGCACCTTGACCAAAGTGACTTCCTTATGACGCAACTTCTTAGTCTTTCTCTCTAAGATGGCGTCGGGTTCTTCCACACAACGGTTACCTTCGTCAACCCTTAACTCTGAGAGGGGAATGACGCTGTCTTCTACCGCCAAACACTTCCGGAGGTAGCAGACATGAAACGTGTTGTGTATTCTACTCAACTCCGGTGGCAGTTCCAACTGGTAGGCCTGCAACCCTACACGCTTAAGTACTTTGAAAGGTCCAAGGAAACGAGGACTCAGCTTCCCACGTTTTCCGAACCGTATGATGCCCTTCCATGGCGATACCTTAAGCATAACGCGGTCGCCTACCTGGAATTCCATCGGTCGCCTCTTCTTATCGGCATAGCTCTTCTGACGATCTTGAGCCGCATTCATCCTCTCTCGAATGCACTTGACCTTATCGGCAGTCTCTTGCATGATTTCAGGTCCGGCGAACTGCTTCTCTCCCGCTTCTAGCCAACACACGGGAGTCCGACACTTTCGCCCATACAGTGCTTCAAAAGGTGCCATCCCAATACTCGAGTGGTAGCTATTGTTGTAAGCGAACTCCACCAAAGGCAGGTGAGAGTCCCAACTACCCCCGAAATCGATGACACAAGACCTCAACATGTCTTCCAAGGTTTGGATCGTTCGTTCGCTCTGCCCGTCGGTCTGCGGATGGTAAGCCGTACTCAACTTAACTCGCGTACCAAGCTCTTTCTGAAACCCATCCCAGAAGTTCGAAGTGAACCGGCTGTCACGATCCGACACGATCGACAACGGTATTCCATGCCTCGAGACCACCTCATCGATATAAAGCTTCGCCAACTTATCCATCGGTAACGTCTCGCGCATAGGCAGAAAGTGAGCGCTCTTCGTCAATCTATCCACTATCACCCAGATGGTATCGTGTCCCCGAAGAGTTTTAGGCAACTTCGTCACGAAGTCCATGGTGATATGCTCCCACTTCCACTCGGGAATCTCTAAAGACTGAAGACTCCCATACGGTCTCTGATGTTCGGCCTTAACTTGCGAACACGTCACACAACGCTCAACGTAACGTGCCACATCAAGCTTCATCACCGGCCACCAATAGTGCAACTTCAAGTCCTTGTACATCTTCGTACTTCCCGGGTGAATGGAATACTTGGACTTGTGTGCGTCTTCTAGCAACAGCTCACGGTTTCCCCCAACCTTTGGCACCCACACACGACCACTGAACAGTTTCACTCCGCGGCTATCCTCCGTTAAGAGTAAACGCTGTTTTGTCATGACTTCCTCTTTGAGATTCTCTTCTAACAATGCTTCCATCTGAGATGTCTTGATCTTCTCAATAAGGCTAGACACTAGCTCGATTCTTGAATGGGTAGCCCGAATACTCCCGCTATAGTCCTTCCGACTTAGCGCATCGGCCACCACGTTCGCCTTACCGGGATGGTAAAGCAATTCACAGTCGTAGTCTTTCAACAACTCGAGCCACCGCCTTTGCCTCATATTCAGCTCTTTCTGACCGAAGACATGCTTCAGGCTCTTGTGATCCGTGTAAAGAGTACACTTCATGCCGTAGAGGTAATGTCGCCAAAGCTTCAAAGCGAACACCACCGCTGCTAACTCCAGATCATGGGTTGGATAATTCTGCTCGTGTATCTTAAGCTGCCTCGAGGCATAAGCGATTACCTTGCCTCGTTGCATCAACACGCAACCCAATCCCATCTTTGAAGCGTCGCTGTACACCACGAAATCTTCCGACCCTTCAGGTAACGTCAAGATCGGAGCTTCACACAACTTCTTTTGAAGGATCCGGAACGCCTTCTCTTGGGTTTCGGTCCATTCAAACTTCACATTCTTCCGAGTCAGAACTGTCAAGGAAGAAGCGATCTTGGAAAAGTCTTGAATGAATCTCCTGTAGTATCCCGCCAGACCCAAGAAACTTCGGATCTCTGACGGACTCTTAGGAGGCTCCCAATTCATCATAGCTTCAATCTTGGAGGGATCTACTTTCACTCCGTCCCGAGTGACTACGTGCCCCAGAAATTGTACTTCCTTAAGCCAAAAGTCGCACTTGGAAAACTTGGCGTACAATCTCTCTTTTCTCAACACTTCCAGAACTTCACGAAGATGCTGCTCGTGCTCTGTCTCACTCTTGGAGTACACGAGTATGTCGTCAATGAATACAATGACCGACTTGTCGAGGAATGGTCGGCACACTCTATTCATCAAGTCCATAAACACCGCTGGTGCGTTCGTCACACCAAAAGGCATTACAAGGAACTCGTAATGGCCGTAACGCGTTCTGAAAGCCGTTTTCAGAACATCTTCTTCTCTCACCTTCACTTGGTGATAGCCTGATCGTAAGTCGACTTTGGAGAAACAACCCGCTCCTTGAAGTTGATCGAACAAGTCGTCTATTCTCGGAAGCGGATACCTGTTCTTCACTGTAGCTTTGTTCAACTCACGATAGTCGATGCACATTCTCATTGTGCCATCCTTCTTCTTGACAAATAAGACCGGAGCTCCCCAAGGTGACGAACTCGGTCTTATGAATCCTTTCTCAAAAAGCTCTTGGAGTTGTGCCACCATCTCTTGCATCTCCGATGACGCTAAACGATAAGGTGCTTTAGCGATCGGTGCAGCGCCTGGCACAAGATCAATCCGAAACTCTACCTGACGATCGGGCGGCAACCCGGGCAAGTCGTCCGGAAAGACATCTGGATACTCCCGCACGATCTTCACATCTTCCAGCTTGGACTTCTCTAACTTGGCATCAATCACATAGGCTAGGAAGGACGAACATCCTTTTACTAAACACTTGCGTGCTTTTGCCATTGTGATTATTGCCACTTCACCCTTTCTCTTTTCGCCATAGATGACCACGACCTCTCCAGAGAGGTTGGGAAGTCGAATCATCTTCTTGGAACATACGAACTCGGCCTGATTGTTTGACAACCAATCCATACCGATTACAACATCAAAACCCCCGATTGACATTGGTAGCAGATCGATCGGGAATTCTCTCCCTTCGATGCTAAGAGCACACTGCTTCAGAATTTCGTGGATCAGAACTTGCCTACCATCTGCTATTTCTACTACTAATGCATCCTCAAGACTAGTAGTGGGCATAGCAATTTTCTGACGGAATAATTCAGATACGAAAGAGAAACTAGCACCCGTATCGAACAAAATACGAGCAGGTACAGAGTTTATAAGAAAAGTACCCGATACCACATCAGCGGATGCTCTAGACTCTTCGGCCGTCATCTGAAATGCTCGACTCTGAACCTTAGGAGGGTTCTCCTTCCTTGCTGGCGCGCTACCCGACACAAGCTTCGGGCAATCTCTCTTTACATGCCCCGGTGCCTTACACTCGTAACAGACGATTCCACTAACCGGGCAATCTCTGACAGTATGACCGGGCTTCCCACACTTATAGCAAACTTGAGAATTGTTGTAACAGTTACCGTGATGCTTAGTTCGACACCTCGGGCACCACTTAGCTTCCTGATAATTGCTGAAGTTGCGGTTCCCAACAAAAGGTCAGGTCCGCTTGGGAGGTACTGAACTGTTCTCCCACTTTCTCTTTTCAGGCACCACCACTGCCTTCTCAGATTTGCCCTTCGCGAACATCTCTTCCATGAACTGAGCTTCTTCCACCATCTCTCCGAGGTTAGAAGCTTTGAAATTATGGACCATAGATTGCATGTCCGCTGGCAAGCCGTTGAGATAAGCTTTCATCTTGTCTTTCTCTGTTGGGGTAGCATGCCCCACCAGACCAAGTTTCTCCATAAACTGACGGGTGTACTCCCTCACCGTCAGGCTCCCCTTCACCAAAGACCGGAATTCTTTCTCAATTCGGTCCATGGTCCTCTCGTTGCAAAACTCTTCTAGCAGCTTCTTCTTGAACTCGGCCCATGACAACTGAGCCAACACTTCAGGAGATAGAGTGGATTGGATGATATTCCACCAGATGAGTGCAGTGTCCCTCAGCAGTTGGGTACCAAACCGCACCCTCTGATCATCACCACATTCGGAAGAGCCAAAAGCTTGCTCGACCGCTCGGATCCACTTAACGCACACCACCGGGTCATCAGAACCGAAGAATTCTGGCAGTCCGCAGCCCAGAAAGGACTTATAGGAACAACTCTTCCTGTTCCCCGGAGCTTCAGAACTCCTGCGCTCTACTGCCGTGACCCTTATACCATCATCACCAGAACCTACTACGACGTTCTCCACCACCGTCTCACTTCTCCGATGGTTCACGTCGCGGTCCTCCATCGCTTTTAGCAGAAACTCTTGCTGCTTGGCCATCTCTTCTCTCATTGCCAACATCACGCTGGCCAACAACTCTGACTGGGGATTAGCATCCCCTATAACTGGGTGAGATGAAGCCAGGTCCACACGCGGAATGACCTCTGGCCCCCCACCTAGTATTTGTTGAACTGGCGGACGCACGACAACCTCAACTCCTTCCGGCTGATCAGCTGTGGAGGCTGTCGCTTCCAGACCGTCAACACGAGTACGCGGTCTACCACGCGTATTCACCATGCTGAACAACTTCACAGAACAAGAAAGAGATAAGAGAGAGATAGGAAAAACACGAAAGGAACACGTACTATCACATTATCAATTGTCATATCAACAGCAAATCAAGGACTCTTACGTACAATATCCTCATAATAACATTAGCTAAGTGAAATTATGAACATACAACACATAACGGTTCTTGTCACCACCATTACAACGCCTGATAAACGTACTTTCCGTTGACTCTAAGACTAACCCATCTTAGGAGCTCTACCCGAATCTCGCGGATCAATTCTTAGCATACGCAGTCTAAGTCTAGACATCTTACATTCATGCCTAGTTCGCTTAAACTAGAGCTCTGATACCAACTTGTAACACCTCAAAAATCAGAGTAAATTAAAACCTGGAAATCTGACAATATAACGAATGTAAAACCATAACTTTTCATAAATGGGATCAGTCCTCCAGACTATACAATCCTATACAAGGATTTCATCAAAAGAATGGGACTTAACAATGCCCAACAATAATACTAATCAATCCCAAAAACCTCGAGACTCAAAACCCGTCTCTCCAAAAACCCCGGCAACCCACCGCTAATGGAAACCTGATACACATACCATTTGAGAAAAAGTGTCAGACTTAAAGCCTGGTGAGAACATACAGTTTATGAAGCTCAAAAGATAAAACATTTGCATCAAGATAACATTTCCAAAGAGATTAAGTTTGCAATTTAGGTCCTCGCCACAATCGGGCTTTTTCGTTATAAACATACCACAAAAGGACCGAAAACAAAATATTTTACCAAGGATCGTGGCGTAACACAAAGTTAGGCCAACAATCCGAGTTACGAGCTAAACCAATTGGAGTCCGCGGATACGAATCACAAAGTCCGTGCTTCAACGTGAGATCAAGCCCCAAGCGCAAAACCAAGGTATACTCCTTCACTAGGATCACTATGAACCATGGCTAGTATCCGGCCTCACATAACCGTACCAAGTTGCCCCCGAGGAACAAGTGATCCATAGCTACAATTCTGGGGAATGTAACATCCCAACAATACAGTCTACTCCAAAACCTAGGGATCCACTAGTAATGGTAAGGACTCGTCACAACAACGTATGTGACCAACCATAAATAAACATATGGTTACAAACACATTTTTATAAACAAAATGCTATTCCCAGTTCAACTTCTGGTAAGAATGAAAATCATTTAAAAGAAGTTCCTTTGAATATTTCTTTCGCATAAACGCACAGGTAAAACATCATTTTACTTTTAAAATAAGATAAGATCAAAAAAGGTAACTTTTGATATGTATACAGTTTAAAATGATAGTAGGAACTCACCTCTGTTTCCTTCTTCTTAACGAGCGCTACCTATGACAACACCGAAAGGATCGGTAAGTCGAAATACAGATAAACCTCTCGTTACTTGAATAGGACTCAAAGACACAGAAGCTAACAACTTAACAGAACCTAAACCGGTCAAAGGACAACTTCGGTCTACAACAACACCGGTCGAACCAACCATTCGGTCGAACGACCACCCGGTCGAACGACCATCCGGTCGAACCAACCATCCGGTCGAACGACCATCCGGTCGAACCAACCACTCGGTCGAACGACCATCGCCTTGTTCATCAAGAACAGCGATGCAGAACCCAGATTCAACCCAGATCCAAATGAGAAAATACTCAGATCTCAAAATGGAACGGTTCAAAACCTTCACAACGAGATTCTACACAGCTAAAAGCATTCAGATCAAAGCATTAAGCTAGATTCGTACCTCGATTTGCCCGAAATGATCGACCCAAAACAAAGCTTCTTCTCCTGCCTTCCTTTCTCTTTGACTTCAAAGATCTCAAGAACTCAAATCTGATATTTTACAAAATATCTAGATTTAACTTTGTATATATATTACCCAAGTTACACTTTGCCCCCTTGAACTTTGGGTAATGGTCAACTTCTCACCCAATCCCAAAATTCAGGGTGTTACATGATACATATTTGTTTGGATGACCATAAGCTAGCTTATTGAAACGCTACTCAAAGTAGCGTTTTGAAAAGCTAGCTTATAAGCTAGTTTGCCAAACAATGCCTTAATCTAGTATTTATTATGGCGCCTTGTTTAAATAAAAATCAAATTTTAGAATTTTAAGTAATATGCATTAACAAATGATTATTTAAATAAAATAATTAACAAGTGTATTTGATGCATAAAAAATAGTCTTTAAATGTTTACCCTAAATGCCCCTTATTATTATACTCATCATACAAAAATAAATAAAAAGACTAAATGATGCTAAATAGGTAAAAGATAAAACAAAAATGAAAAAAAATAAAAAACAGACTACAAAAATAATTTATTAATAAAAGATAAAACTAATATATATATATATATATATATTGTTAGGTCTGATTTTATAGTAATCATTGTATTTATAGGGCTTGGTCAAATACTATGTTTAGTTGCATATTTGTGTTGTATCTGACCAAGGGTATTTAAGTCCCTTTGGTCTTTGTGTCTTGTAAGAAACACACGCACATATTAATCAATTCATACTTTGCGCTTCAATTGCTCTCTCTCTACTTTCTCTCTCTAAGAATCAGTGATCTTGGACTCTCAATTGGTATCAGAGCCAACTAAATCTTGAGAGAATTGAGAGATTGATTTTCTAATCTGAATTTGTGATTGAAATCGAAAATTTGATCGATTTTCTTGAATTCTTCAAGAAAATCTTGTTTTCTTGATTTCTCATAAAATTTGGATCTGTTTGTGATCGAATTTGGTTGTTTTTGGTCTCATTAGATTCGTTTTTAATAATCGATCACTTTTGTTTCAGGTTGTTTTTCAAGAAAAACAGTGTTAGATCATCGATTTTGAGTTTTAAAAGTTTTCTGGAAAAACGAGTTTGGTTACTGTTCTATCATCGAAATCTCGTTTTTATGGTTTTTAATCGAAATTTTTGATTGATTTGAGTTGAAAAAGTGTTTTCGATCTTATTTGTAAAAGGAAATTTCATAAAAATTAGTGTTGAAATCGATTCTTTAGAAGTTTTTGTGTTTTGCGTTCGGTTTGTTCAAGATCTAAAGTTTGTGTTTCATTCATAATCTTTGCGTGTCATTCATATATTTTGCGTGTCTAACTCGTGTATTAGTGAATTTTCAGGTTTGCGATTCACGTTGGAAACGCAAAGCTTAAAGTTCTCGGCTCTAGTTTAACACGCAAAGTCACAGTTTGCGTTTCTCAAAGCAAACGCAAAGTTCACTTTGCGTCTCTCAAAGCAAACGCAAAGTTCACTTTGCGTCTCTCTAAGCAAACGCAAACCTCATCTTGCGTGTCCTCTGTGATCCGAAAACCTCATCTTGCGCGTTTTCATTTTTTAAACTTTGTGTCATAACAAGTGTTTTTCAAATTTTCATTTTTTAATATTTTTCGAATTTTTTTTCAATTCAATCTGATTTTTGTTTTTCTGGTACATCAGCAATGGATTCTGCCAAGTTTGCTTTCCAAGCTAGGTTCTAATTAAATGATCTGATGATGCAATTGGGAACAGATACTTGTCCACCAGTCTTAATCAATGAAGAGGAGTTTACACAGTGGCAAGATAGGTTCATAAATTTCATTGGGCGTCAGACAAATGGAGAAAATATGATGAAGTCGTTTACTGAAAGACCATTCATCAGACCGAAAAATGATATTCCTTTGACTGATGATGAAATCAAACGTGAAAAAGCCGATAGAGAAGCAAAGTCCAATTTGATGCTAGCTCTGCCTAACTCAATCTACAATCGAATTGATTGTTTCAAACATAATCCAAATATGATGTGGACTTAGTTAGAAAAAATCATGCTTGGATCATCAGTTGCTACTCAAATACGCCAGACTCGCTTCATGAATAACTTTGAGGAATTTAAGGCAAAGGACAATGAATCTCTGAAGGTGACTTTTGATCGGTTTTGCACTGTGATTAATGATCTCAGAAAGATTAAAGTGGAAAAGACTGCTCTTGAGACAAATCTGAAATTCCTTAATGCTCTTCAGTCTGAGTGGAATAAATCATGCCACAGATTAAGGAATGATGTCAGAATCTCCACAATGCAGATTCAAGAACTTTACGAGATTCTGATGACTGATGAAAGTTTGGTGGTAGAGAAAAGGGCCAAGATGGATAAAAAGAAGAAAACAGTAGATCCGGTTGCTCTCATCACGAAGCAACTGAGTGAACAAGCGTTGTCTGATAACGCTTACACCGGGTCAACTGAAGATGATGGCGAGGCATTACAGAAAGCGATGATCCTTCTCTCTTAGCATTACCAGAGAAAATTCCAACCAAAGTCGGGTTCCAACTATTCTCGCTTCACTTCCGGTCCTAAAGTGAAAGTACCCGAGCTAAAGAATGATGCTTGCTATAACTGCGGAAAGCCGGGTCACATGTCAAAGGAGTGTAGAGCAAAGGTGGTTAGGGATTCGGCATACTACAGAAAGAAAGTGGAATTAGCAGAAAAGAGAGAGAACGAAACTGCTTTGTTGGCCGAGGAGGAATTCTGGCTGGATTATTCCGATGATGAAGCATCAAACGTCGAGATCGCTCAGATGTGCTTAATCGGTGATGATCAGTCAGCCGATTCTGATGAAGATGAAGATGAGGTATATTCTGAATTTGATTATAATTTCATTACCTCTCAGATGAATATCATAATTAATGCTTTGTCTGATTTACGTTCCAAGATTTTATCTGAAAAGAATTTAAATTCTGAAAAGTCAGATTTGATTGACAAACTGAAAATTTCTTTCAAATATGAAAAATCTATTTTAGAAAATACTAAAGACATCCTTCAAAAGAAATTGGATGATTTGGAAAATTCAAATAAGACTTATCTTGAATCTTTGACTAACATGACCATATTAAAAGATGAATTTTCAGATAAAATAAATAAGTTAGAAGAAAAGCTTTATCGAAGAGACCAATCTGAACAAACAATTTTTATGAACAAATCGAGGAGTGAAGAAGCTTTAAAACAAAGGTGGAGACTTGGTTTTGAAAATCCTCATTGTTTAAACAATGCGATAGAAAAATCCCCAACTTTATATAAATACGATTATCTTACTCTTGCTCATTATGCTCCTCAATTTAAAATTGAATGGATGAATGAAAAGCAAGTGTTAGAAATCGAAAATGAGAAAAGAACAAATAACAAGAAAAATGAAATTCCTTTTGTTTATACAAGTGAAAATGCAAAATATTTCCTTGAAAAATCAAGGAGAGGCAGAAGAATTTTAAATGATATATCTTCTATTAAATCTTCAGTATCTGATGATTTTGTTTCTTCTTATGCCCCTGATTCTGATAAGGAAAATATTTCTCCAATCATTTATGATTCGAAGAAATATACTCCTCCGTTAGTTTTAGAAGGCAAAATCATCGATCTTGAAAATAAGATAGAAGATCAAAATATTTTGAAGAAAATTGAATCTGATGTTATTCTTTCTTTCATGACGTCTAGTCTTGAAGAAAATTTATTTTTTCAAAAATCAGATTCTATTTCTAGCCTATCTTCTGATTCTAAGGAAAATAAAAAGGAAGTTTCAAATTTTAAAATCTTTTCTCAAAATTATTCAGACTCTGAGGCAAATTCAGATTTATTAGTTGATCAGATTGGTTGCTTGGATAAATTTATTTCTTCTGATTTAAATATTAAGTCTAAAATTCTTGATGATTCTTTTACGTTCAATGATCAATATTATAAACCTAAGCGTAAAAGAAGACGGTCAAAGAAGTCGAAGAAACATGATACAGTTCTTTCTGACAAATCTAATTCTTCAGATTCCATTCTTTCAGATAGGACTTTGAACCGGTCAAAGAAACAAATCTGGAGAGCGAGGTGGACATCAGATGATTCTATGTCTAAGGAGAATAGATATGTAGACAAACATTATAAAAGTGATTCATTTGCTTTGTGTAATAAAATTTCAAAATACTCTATAAAGCAAATGTTTCAAATTTCCAAAAATATCTCATATTCGTCTTCTGATTCTAGTTCAGATGATTATGCTTTCTCTTCTGATGATTGTGCATATTTTTCTGATTATCTTTATCGTGCTTCTCATATCAAATCTGTTTATTGTTTCCCCATACGAACTGCAACTAACAAACACGGGCCCAAATTCAAGTGGGTTCCCAAATCTTTATCTGATTCAAAGTTGCAGGCATCACATGTTAAGGGGGAGTAATAGAACTTTGGCTTCTGAGTACTTCAGCTCAGGACCCGTACTTCATAGACTACGACTTCTAAACAAATCAGTTTAGAACTCGTTCTTCAATTATTTAAGCTTCTGACTATATGAGATACTGTGAGTAAATCAATTTTATTTCCGCTGCCTTTTATCTCTGATTATGATGTGTTCCAGTTTTTCTCATTATTTTTCAAGAATCTGAGCTTGTTCATTTTTTTTACCTCATTTTGTATAACCCAATTTTTTTTAATTTGAGACACAAATTTTTTTTAAATGAGAAAGATGAAATAGTTGAATTTTATTTTGTTCCAACTAAATATCTATTAAAAGTTTAAATTTTTACAAATTTTATTCTATAAAGTAAAGTTTTTACATTTTTTCTTTTCTTTGAATAAAATATGTGTCTAGGATAAATTTTCAAGTTTTTTTGTTTATATTAAAGTTTTTATATGGTCAAATTTGAAGTCTTACAATAGTCGAAAAGTCAGCAACATGATTGAAACTTTTATTACTGCTTTAAAGTTGTGTGATTCGGAATTTTTATAGTTTACTTTGCTTAGACTACCTAAATGATCAGAATTATAGATCAGAATGAAAATATGGGCTAAGCATTTAGACGTTGATCTGAGTGATTGAGATGATTATTAAATTCTTAAAATACAGAAATCTCTAAGTTTAAAAGTTTGTACCTGTGACCTTTCTGGTTTGGGAAAATAAGTTCCTCGGGATGCTTGTCATCTGGTCCCCTAAGGTCATTTGGTCTGGGAGTGATCGAACAGAAATCCTTCTATAGAATCAGATCGAAAGTCATGTTCTACTGGTATGAATGGGTTTAGGATATGTCGATGTAGCCTTTATGATCTGGGAGAGTAAGTTCCAAGGGGTGCTTGACACCTAGTCCCCTAAGGCCAACTAGTCTAGGAGCGGCTAACCCAAATCCTGCAATAGGGTCAGATAGAAAGTTACGTTTACGGCATGTTCTTTACTTAATAAACTTTTTGATCAAAAGATGCCAAAGTGCACGCGCTTAAAAGATGCCAAAGAGCACACTCATGTCAGGATGCCAATGTGCACAATGCTAAAAGATGCCAATGAGCACACATCTCATGACACTTGGTGATATGTTTGAGTTGCGATAAACCTATAAATTTGTGAAAATCTTAATTTTTGATGAATTAGTGTGAGTACATGCAAAGTTCTCTATAATATTTTAGAATTGCATTTTCTTGAAACTAATCGAAGATTCGCATGTGAGCACACTGAATAGATTGCTGGAAGTTTTTGAAACTGAACATGTTTTAACTTGATATGCAATGAAACTTGTTCTTGTATCCAACAACATATGTTTGATTTCAAATGATTGATAAATTTGTAATATTTTACTCTGTAGAATTTAATTTGTTTATTGTTGAAAATTTTATATGTTTAGTCGTTTCAAAATTTATATTTAGTATATTTTTCTTTTTACATTAATATCTGATAATTGTGTTCTCATAAATATATTTTAATGGGTTTATGCATTATTCAAGGGGGAGTGAACAAAGAGAATATTTTGTCAAAGATTATATCTGGTTTTGAGGGGGAGTATCTGATTTTCTTTATATGAATGCTAATTTGAATTGTCATATCTAGTGCATTTGTGTAGGGGGAGTCAAAGGGTTTCAAAAGGTAAACTTTTTCTAAGTCAGATTTGTGCATCAAGCATGACACGCAAACTTTGTTTTGCGCATCCTTCTTGAAACGCAAACCTTGCTTTGCGTTTCCTTCTTGAACCGCAAACTTTGCTTTGCGCTCCCTTCATGAAACGCAAATCTTGGTTTGCGCAACCAACATGAAGCGCAAACCTCCCTGTTTTCTCTATTTTTTTGTTTTTGCAGATCTTACGCTGTCTCGTCTCCAACATTTGCATGACCAAGTTGATCAAGATCATCAAGGTCATGAGGGGGAGAAGTCAAGGAGAAGTTAAAGAGATAAAGAGCTCAAAAGTTTATCTGCTGATCACGATTCGCTCAAAGATTCTATTCTCTCAGCTACAACAAATTCTTTTGTTGTTCCTGCTCCGATCATTACAGTTCATTCAAGATCATTCAAAAGAGGTGTATCGTCTTGAGCTTAAGCAGCAAAGAAAATTTTCAATCTGCAAGATGCTGAGAAGAATTTTTTCTTAAAAAGTCAGAAAGCTTCACAAAGTCGCTTTGTTGGTCCGTGCTGTTATAGAAGACAATTTTTGAAGACCAAAGCGCCAATGATTACTAAGGGGGAGATTGTTAGGTCTGATTTTATAGTAATCATTGTATTTATAAGTCTTGGTCAAATACTATGTTTAGTTGCATATTTGTGTTGTATCTGACCAAGGGTATTTAAGTCCCTTTGGTCTTTGTGTCTTGTAAGAAACACACACACATATTAATCAATTCATACTTTGCGCTTCAATTGCTCTCTCTCTACTTTCTCTCTCTAAGAATCAGTGATCTTGGACTCTCATATATATATATATATATATATATATATATATATATATATATATATATATATATATATATATATAGGGAGAGGTTCATTTGAGAAATGGTAAATATATGAGAAATAGAGAAGTAATCTTAGCCATTCATCTGGTCAACATTTGCGGCTTTGACCGCGAAGCACCGGATAATTCCTTGCGTGGTCTGTAGAAGGTAGAGAGATAATTTCGTAAAATACACGGGATGAGTTCATATATGAATTTGTATGAATCGAGAAGATTCATATATGAATCTGTTAATTAGTTCAACTGATTCATATATGAATCTTTGTGATTCATACAGATTCATATATGAATCAGTTAATTGGTTCATATATGAATCACAAAGGTTCATATATGAATCTGTTAGTTAGTTCAACTGATTCATATATGAATCACAAAGGTTCATATATGAATCAGTTAAAAGAGTTCAGATGTGAATTGCACTGGTTCATATGTGAATTATATAGGTTCATATATGAACACATCCCGTGTATTTTGTAAAAAATACGAAAGTGTCCTTCTATTTTTGGAAGAGCCGCAACTTTTGACCAGTCAAAGCCGCAACTTTTGACCAGTCAAATCCGATCTTGACCGTGTGAATGGCTAGAATTACTTCTCTATTTCTCATATATTTACCATTTCTCAAATGAACCTAAGACTATATATATATATATAGGCAAATGATCGTGTGAGAAGTTGAGTTAACGGTGAGAAGTCTGTTTTTATCTGAACCGTTAATCTCAAGCCCTCCCATGAATTGTGGCTTAAAAGGGAATTGATATGGTGCATCTTATCACGGTGCATCTTATCCTAATGTGCGTCCATTTTACATCCAACGATAGATAACCACTTCTCACATTTCTCACCATTAACCGAACTTCTCACTAGAACCAACTATATATATATATATATATATATATATATATATATATATCTTCTAAATTTCTAATTTTCCAAAAAAATGATTTCCTTCTTCCAACAAAAAAAAATAGAAACACGCCTAATATCTCCTCCACAAGAAAAAGAAGCTTGATGAAACCCTAACACCCAATCTCCTTTCACTCACGCCTCGCTCTGCCTCCCTCACCTACTACTCATCCCATTTTCTTTCTCTTCTATCGTCGCTTCTCCCCGCCGGCTTCTCTATTCCTTTCTACCTCTCACAATTTTCAATCGGCGAAAAGGGTGAGGCTTTCCTAGGGAGCCGACGATGGTGGTGGCTTCTCTACTCCTCTCGTTTCTCCCATCGTTCTTCTCCCATCGTCTCTCCAACACATCGCCATCGCTGGAAAAGAACAACCAGAACGCCATGCAGCCACGCTCACCTTCGTTCGCGTTCAGGTATGACATCTCTTCGATTTGTTTCCTGTTCGATCTGTGTTTTTCTCTTCGATTTGTTTTTCTCTTCTGCACCTGTTCGATATTTTTTCTGTTCGATCTTTGTTTTTCTGTTCGATTTGTTTTTCTCTTCTGCACCTGTTTGATCTTTTTTCTGTTTTATTTTTTTTCCTATCGATTTCTTCGATTGGTGGCTTGTTTTTGTTCACTGATTTTTCTGCTCAATTTTGTTCACCGATTGTTTTGCTCAGTTTTGTTCACTTATTTTTCATTGATTTTGTGGCCTGTTCGTACTTTTTGTTCACTGATTTTTCTACTCAGTTTTGTTCACTTGTTGTTCCGTTTGATTTGTTTACTTTCTGTTCTGTTCGATTTGTCATGGATTGGGGAATGAAATTGAAACTTTCTCTAGGAGAATGTCACATATACAAAAAAATAAATAATATTGAAGCATGTCCTTTTTGGTCATTTTTACATGTATAAGATAAATTTGTCAAACACTTAAAAAGTGCTTATCAGCTTATTGCGGTGTGGTACCTCTATAAGCTAATCCAAACACCTTTTTAAAAACTCCGGTTTGGCACCGCATAAGTTGATAAGCACTTTTTAAAATAAGCATAAGTTGTTTTAGATAAGCACTCCCAAACACCCCCTTATAGTTATTAGTTAAGTAAGTGTGTAATTGTGTGTTATTATAATGGATCGATTATGTTGATTATTTTAGGTTATTCAACAAGAAGGGTAGGTTGATTATGTAGATTTTTGGGTTTTTAGTCTATATGGATCCTAGTCTAAATAGATCCTTTCTATTTAAAGGTCCTAGTTAATTTCCTATTATGTAGGATCTTCAGGTGAAATCATCTCAACCAGCTCAAATATACACAACTCAGAAACAGTGAGCCTGCCATCATTCAGGTAAGGGAACGATTCAAACTTATGTTCATTTCTTATAGCTTTTGGGGATGTTTGAAATCTCTAGTAATTCCATTTCTTGTGATTCCACTTATATAGCATATTCAATTACTATACATAGTCCAAGCCTTTTTAATTGGATTGTTTAGCTTGAACAAATCTTGCTTTGAATGTTAGAGTTGCTTGTTTGTGCCCATCTGCCACCATTAAACTAATAACATAAATTTATGCCTCACTAATTTTGAGGAATTTACTAGACAATAAGACTGTGTCTTAAATTTTAATTTGGCAGCTAATAATTTTAGAAGACCGGTTTTACTCTCTAAGTTCATCATATAAGAGTAGGAAACCAAATCCCAATTAATGTAAGACAATCACTATAAAATTATCAAATTAAATGAATTGTAAATCAACATATCAAAGTAATTTGGTTTTGATTATCAATTGATGATCCACTTCAGATTTGCAAATGTCATAATTACTCACATGAAAATGGCATAGCTTTTATCATGATAGAATCTAGTTTCCTACATTTGGGAATCAAAGTCTTGTATGTCTCCAACATTCTTATAGCTCCATGAAGATTAGTCTACTCAAATCTTATCTACCAGATTATCAAATAAGGGGTTAGTTTTTGCGTTTGGATTGATTTATTTAAGGATTTTAGAAACTAATTTAAGTATTACAATTTCACCTATTAAGGGGAAATAGCCAAGTTAACAAAAACTTATAAGCTCTAGTAGCAACATTTCCTACTTCAAACTAGTAGCTTAAATCAGCAGATCAAACAACGTGATTTCTTTGTACTTTTTTTGAGAGTATAGCAGTTAAAGCTTTTGTTCTTTTGTTGTTTTGTGTAGTTCCCACATATATTTGTTTATCTTACGAGGGCTTGCCTATCTCATGCTCTTATTCATCCAATTTTACCTAATTTATCTTTATCGTGGTATACAATAAAACCTTGAGCCAAGTCTAAGGTTATAAGGTCCAAAAAGTCTTGTAAACTTTTTTTACTATCAATTTTCTACAATAACGATCAAAATTTTAATTCAACGATTTATCACTAACTCGATAAAATTTTGGGATCTAAGATACTAATTCGACATGAAAAATACTAATATACTAGTTTCTTAAACCAATGAGAATTCTTAAACATCCAAGTGACTAACAATTATAGGAAGAAGACCTTTTTAGCACTAATTTGTTGTGCTACATCTTATGCCCAAACTAGAAAAGAGCCACCTTCAACGGTTATGTAGACATTATCATATTTATCTTAGGTTTGTTCTTGTTGCATAGGTTATTTGGACTTTGATTTGCATATTCTCATTCATAAAGAGTTGTATCACAGATTGTCTCAGCTCTTGAGAAAATCAATGAAGCTATGCAACATACGCCGACTATTATTGAAATATACTCCGTCATAGTCTGCATGTGGCATCTTTATTTCTCTTGTTTTCACGAAGTTCGGTTTTTCGATTCTGTTTCAGGTTTGGGATACAGATATAATAGAATCTGCCGACGCTCTCTGATCAGGATATTGACGTCATAACATTTGCAATCGATAAGAATATTACGGTATGATTTCATCATTGTTTCTTCTCTACACACCCTTGTCCTTGTCCATTATAAAAGGCCACAAACATGCCATTAACATAAAGTTAGAAAATGATATGAAGTGGGTAGCAAAGACCAATTTTAGTAGCTTCAGTTTTCGGTTCCTTGGTTTTTAATTAAACTAGGAGCTTCACACAATCACGATATACATGATGGAGTAGTAAAATGTAATGTAACAAGTTTTGAAGCCTTGATATTTTGCTATCATGTTCGACTTGTCAAATACCGAACAAGATTGATATTTAGCCCTCAAAGATGAAAGAGATAGGAAAAAGTGAAACACACGAATGATATTTTAGCAATTATGTAGTAGTGATTAAAAATTATAGTTTATAACCAACACTTATCTCTTAGATACAAGTTCATATTACTGGATTAAAATTGTAACTTATATCTAACACTTATTGGATTAAAATTGCACACTGATGGATCATGTCAAAAGGAAGGCCCACTCGTTATATAAATATCAGTTGCTGCAGGCAACATTTTAAAGCATGTCTAAGGCTTTTCCTAAATCAATTTTAAAATCATGGAATTATTGACTTGTAAGATAGCGAAGCCAAGTCGTATAAAGGCGAGCAGTCTCATTAGAAAAATAAATTTTGTGTTAACAAGATAGAGTACAATTACACTAGTAAACCTTGCTAACTAGGGATGAGATCGGGACCGTACCAATACCGACCGAACCGGTTGGTACCGAAAAAATTTGGGACTAAAAACCGGTACCGAATATCGAACCATATGTACCGGTACGGTTTCAGTTTCGGGACGGGAAAATCGGTACTAGTATTAGGATCGAAAATTAAAAAATGTGTCAAATATATATCGAAACCAATCGCAAACCAAAATATATTGATGATGATTCAAATGTGTTTCAAAATCAATCCCGAATCCCGAATCCCGAATCCGTCGGTTTTTTGATGTGAATGTAGGGACCGATTTTTTGACGGTGATAAATTTTTTTTGGAGAAGAATAGGTGCTTATGTATAAAGTTTGGGTTGTTTAGAAGATGATTTAATTTGATTAGCAAAAGATAAGTTTTATAATATTAGGAAAAGATATGCATAATCAAATAATCTTAAAAGACTAACTTTTAAAATTTCCGGTTCGGTTTCGGTATTTTCGGGAAATTTCCGGTACCGAATACTGAATTCACGAATACCGATTTTTCATAATAGTTGGAACCGAATATATGGTATCGGTATGGTACCGGTTCGGTTCGGGAAAATGGTCCAGTTTTCTCATCCCTATTGCTAACCATCGATTTGGTTTTCTTGATGTGTATGCAGGGGAAATATCAAGTCCAAGGTTACCAAGAGATCTATCTTTGCTGGGAATGTTAATATGGTAACAGTTCTTTCTCCATGATACAATGTACATACATACAACTTGTGTTCATCTATATATGTTTACAAACTCTACACACTTGTAAAAACTCTATCGATTGTAGTTTTTTCAATCTAACGGGATTTATCTTTTTGCAGGTATCACGAGTTTGTAAAAATAATTGCCTGAAGCAAAGACATACGAAGCGAAAAAACATCCGAGATGATGAAGAGATCTAGGCAAACGAGGATTATAGGTAACATAAGAACAAATCTATTTAAGATATTTAGTACTTTTTGTTGCTGGTGTTTTCATACATTAATTATATAATGTATATTATTTCAGTATTCTTATGTCTTGTTAATAGTATGATTCAAATTTTGAGTTTTTAAATTAAATTTATATTCATTATACCTTAAAATGATTAAAACCGTCACTAAAAGATAGCTTATAGCAACGGTTTTGATAATTTAACGTCAACATGTTTTGTTACAATCAGGGTTTTGAAAATAAACGTCACTATGTTTATTGTGGTGACGGTTTGAAAAATAGACGTTATTGCACATCATTCTATAGTGATGTTTTGAAAAATAAACGTGACCGTATGTTAAGTTATGGTGACGGTTTTGAAAAATAAACATGACTGTATGTCATGCTACGGTGACTGTTTTAAAAAAATAAACGTCACCTTATAACATGCTAGAGTGACGATTTCGATAAATAAACGTTACTGTGTGACATGCTATCTTGACGATTTTGAAAAACAAACGTCATCGTATGTCGTTATATTATGACGATTTTGAAAAATACACATCATCATATGTCATGCTATGGTGACAGTTTTGAATAATTAACGTCCCTGTATTCATACTATAATGATGGTTTTGAAAAATAAACGTCGTCGTATGTCATGTTATAGTGACGATTCTGAAAAATAAACGTCACCATATATTATGCTACAGTGACAATTTTAACAAATAAAAATCACCACATGTCATTCTACTATGACGATTTTGAAAAATAAATGTCACCGTATGTCTTGATACGGTGATAGTTTTAACAAATAAACGTCACCATATGAACTTCTACAGTGACGGTTTTGGAAAATAAACGTCACCATATGTCATGTTATAGTGACATTTTGGATAAATAAACGTCACCGTATGTCATGCTACAATGACAGTTTTGATAAATAAATGTCATTGTATATCATGCTTAAGTGACGACTTTAACTAATAAACATCGTTGTATATTATTCTACGGTGACGGTTTTGAAAAATAAACGCCACCGTATGTTATGTTACAATGATGATTTTGAATAATAAAGGTCACCGTATGTCATATTATAGTGACGATTTTGAATAATAAAGGTCACTATATGTCATGCTATGGTGATGATTTTGAAAATTAAACGTCACTGTTTGTCATGCTACCGTGACAATTTTAACAATTAAAGGTTACTGTATGTCATCTTAAAGTGACGATTTTGACTTATAAATGTCACTCTATGTCATGCTATGGTGACGATTTTGACAAAGAAATGTCACTATATATCATGCTATTATGACGGTTTTGAAAATATAACGTCACTATATGGCATGCTACGGTGACGGTTTGAGGAAAAACATTAATTTTTTATAGACCTAAAGTGACGGTTTTAAGTTATTGTAACGTTTTTTATGTGATTTCGTAACGTTTTTTAAACGTAACCAAAAGTGTAACAAAAGTGACGGCAAGTAAGGTGACGATTTTTATGTCCACGAAAACCGTTACCGTATACCTATGGTGACGATTTTTAACCGTCACTAAAGACCTTTTTTGTACTAGTGAAAGCCAGGGCATTTCTCAAAAGACTGTCGGTTCAAGAAAGTCAAGAACTCTAAACATTATGCAAGAAAATCTCTGTTGGTAAAGAAGCAAGAAGAAGGCAAGGTCCTCATGGCTGAAGAGGAAAACTTGCTAGATGAGACTTCAGATGAGGAAGAAGCTCATTACACTGAAGTTTCGAAAGTTCTTTCTTGAGAGAGAGTAGCATGCGAATGCTCGAGTGCTATCTGTCAGATTGTTTAGTGTTCGTTGAATGTCCTTGAGCTCAACATGGTTTAGGTTTATATAGCTTCGGATCACCATAAATGAGCTTTTAATGTCCAACGACACGTACATTGAATGATCTTGATGATGGTCGTCCGTTATGACTGTTGCCCATTAATCCTGTAATAAAGAACTACAATAGAAACGTATGTTTGACAATAAAGAAGTCATAATCGTTAGTTATGTTATAGAAATCGTGACATATTAAGCCGTCGAGAGATTTCACGGTTGTCGTCGTAAGGAACTTACGACTGCCGTCATAAGTGACGACAGAGTCGTCGATGTGTGTGTTTTTCAGGACCTTATCTTAATACAAGCGTGGTCTTAAGATTGGAGATGTTTGGTTTTCTTGCGTCGGTCGTGACTTATAAAATTTCACCCAAACAACAACAGAGGATTATAATGGTTAATTTGAAAAAAAATGCATTTTATAATGTATTTTAGTTGATATATGATTATGTATTTTTAATATGATAAATGTGTACAACGAAAAAAATGAGAACGTAAGGAATATATTCATGATATTTAATAATATGATTAAATCCAACAATATTTAATAGTTGGCTCATTTTGAAAGTATTGATGAGACGATCACAGTAATATAATTTGTAAAAAAATATGTATTTTTAATGTATTTTAGTTAATATACGATTATTTATGTTAATATCATAAAGGTCTAAAATGAAAAATGAAAAATAAAAAAAAATAAGAGATTAAAATTAATTAAATAACTAATTATAAGGATATTAAACGTAACTTATAATTTAAAAAAGATTTTTGGAATCTTCGGTTAAGGAGATTTTGGCGGGGAGTGAGGGTGGAGGGCGTTGTACGAAGCTAAACAAGTTGTACATCCCGGTTAAAATATATTCCTCTTAAAATTTTCAAGATTCAAGACTTTAACCATTTAAGCCATTTTATATAGTTGTATAGATAAGTTTAATTATATTTTTAAAGTTAAAGAAAATAACAAATAACCTTTATAATTATTATTTTATTATTTTTTTTATTAACAGCACGTAGCCGTGCTGGCACTCAATTAGTAGCGTTGGCACGTCGTCTGGATCCTAGGCATTTTGGTCCATTTCGTGCAGTGGTTAGGACATCGTCTTTTCATGTCGAAGACAGGGGTCCGATTCCCGTAAGGGATAGGTACTCATTCTTGGCCGCTTTCAGTTAGTGATCATTGATGAGTGATCGCTAGCTATATGGCTGGAAAAGGTGGTTCGGAAGCTTCCTCTCCCCCAACAATCAAGATGAGATCACCACTTCTCTTGGACTTCCTTTACTTCATAATTATTTTATTAAAATTGTATTACTTTATATAAAATTTGATTCATTATTTCATAAAATAAAAGACGTTATTAGAGGCAAAATAACATTTGTTATGTTATCAATCATTTAAAAAAATATATTCATGAGTACGAGTGTGATCTAAATATTTGTTGTATATGTTTAATCGTTATTGATATGTGGTATTAACATGTAGCTGTATTTTGGAATCTCTAATGTTTCCATTGTGGCACAATTATGGGCATTGGATACTCTCCTACTAATAACACTTTTACAAAATGGTTGCTATTAATGTACTCGATTGCAATAGCCAAATGTTGAGAGGACGACGGTGGTTGTGTCTGCAACGTTAGATAGGTACATCGCACAAGATTGCATACTAAGAAAATATAGTATCACATTGTACCTTGAAACAATTAGGATACCCATTTCAGGCATACTGCAATCACACGTATATGAAGAAAATTCAATGATTAGTAAATATGTATGTACCAAGTTGTCAAACATACAAATATAATTATGATATCAAATAATGGAAAATACATTATAGGCATCCTATTTAGTGTTGAACTGATGTAATCGAGTGAATAAAGGTTATAGCCATTGTTTAAAATTTGGGGATTACAAATTAATAATCAGAAATTTAATGAATGTCCATGTACAAATACAAAAAAACACTCAACAAATATAAAATGTCTAGTCATTATAGGTGTAGGAGGATTATAGGTGTACGAGGGGTATGAAAGGAATCATGGAGGTGCACGAATGCAAGTTGAGGGGTATGAAAAGGAATCTTGATTAAATATATAAACATATTAATTAAATTTGAAAATATTCAATAAAAAGCTTATTTTGAAGATATTGAAGAGATGATTATAATGACATAATTGGTAAAAAGAAGAAACATACTTTAATATAGTTTAGTTAATATATAATTATGTATGTTAGTATGATAATGACGTAAAATTAAAAATGAATAAGTAATGGATATAAGACAACTATTCAGTGTGAGTATTAAAAATCATTTGTAAGAAAATTACCTATTTTATTATGATTAAATTCAAAAATATTTAATATTTGGCTCATTTTGAAGTTATTGACGAGAAGATTAAAATTGTGTAACTTGTTAAAAAAATAAACGTATTTTTTAAGGTATTTTAGATTAATATGAATATTTATGTTAATATGATAATGATGTTAAACAAACAATGAAAAATTAAGGATATAATAAAAATTAAATAAATAACTACAATAGTATAAAGTGTAAGTATTAAATCATTGTAAAAAGTTTACGTGTTTATGATATTTAATAATATGATTAAATCAATAAATATTAAATATTGGGTTGATTGTGAAGGTATTAATGTGATGATTATAATAGCGTAATTTAAAAAGAGTACGTACTTTAATATATTTTAGTTAATATATGATTATGTATATTAACATGATAAGAGCATCCACAATGTGGTTTTTGGGAGGTTTTTTAAAAAGCAAAAATCTTCTTTTGAGGTTTTTCACATAGTGAAGAGGTTTTTCACTTAAGGTTTTTCGTTAGGTTTTCGTTATAGGTCGTAACTGCACGACCTGCTTTTTCATAGGTTTTTCGTATTGAATTCAGCTTTAATTTTATAGAGTTTTATAGAAGTTTCTTATTTAATTACTTTACCAGTTTTATTTATTAATATATTTAAAGTCATCATATTTAAATAAAATTACTAAATAAATAATATAAATAAATACATAATGAAAGTAATTATATTTTTATATATTTAAATTAATATCTCAAATTTAACATATTTATATAAGTATAACAAATTTCTTAATGACCCAAATTTTATTTTCGATTATACTACCATAGGACTCCTTGGGGAAAGATGAACATATTTCATTACCAAATGACATATCGTGTCCAGAACCTTGCCCTAGACATAATGGTACCCGGACAAGAACATACAGAAGATGTTTTACTCATTGATGTAAACTCCAGTGCAACCCCAACCTGCACTTATGTTCCAAGACAACTATCAAGAGATCAGTTACTAAAACTCCTTCCGGAGAAATGGGTAACCAACTACGACCATATCCATCAAGCTCCTGTCCAGACAACCACTGCCCCAGATTTCATCAGGCACGAGAACGGACTTGTTGAAGTTAATTTATCAAACAGAGAAAAATCAACTGTGTTGAATATCTTCCCTACCGTCCACATGATCCGGCCAGTAAAATCACCAACGGAAGCACCACGAAACCAACACTGTTGGTATGATGTATGCAATTGCCAAGATTTCTTGGATGATGCATACAAAATAGATTTCGAAGAAGACATTCCTCGAAAAATAGTAGGATCACAAAAGCAGATGAAAGAAAGATACGACACAAGAGATCCTACCATAGGACTCCTTGGGGAACCATCAGAAAAATTTGATTACTATGTTCGATATGGAGATTTACCCTCTAAAACAACACCGATTCCCACTCCTTGTCGAAAGCCATATTTCGACAAACCTTTCGGCATGCCACTAAGAGAATGTTTCGTGATAACTCCGACAGGCTTGTCCACTGACTACAAAGTAGAGTTTCCACCATTACGCTCCTTCGAAGACACGGTCCAACGAACTAAGCATGATTGGAAGATTAAGAACCCTACGACTATGAGCTCAACAGGAATCTCTACATCTGCCAGTCCAATGGAAATTACACTTAATTGGCAAAGTGAAAATGTTGTTGCACAAAACAAAGTCTTAAAGCCATCTTAGCACAACAAACGCAGATCACTAAGACCCAAGAAGTCTTGACCACAAAAGTGCGATCTCTCACCAACATAATAGATGAAGTCAGAGCAAGAATGGAAGCCCTTCATTCCGAGCTCCTCCGGATAGTTCGAGTTATACCCCCTTCCAATGACCAAGGTACTTTACTCCAATAGCAAGCTGAGATGAAGTCTCTCTAGAACCAACTCACCGAACTTGAGAGACAATACAGACAAAAAAGAACCTCTACCTTATCTACTGAACCCTGGCAATTGACTCCTACACCCCTTTTTGGATCAAGGTGCGATCCACAACCATTACCTTCATTACCAAGTAACCGCTCTCCATCACTCGATCTATGGTGCTCAGAAAAAGAAAAAGCGAAAAGTAAAGCCTCTACGATCCCCGAAGAGAACCCCGCGGGTCCAACAGAACGCTTCATCCAGTAGAACAATAGATGTCTTCGATGATGCTTCTATGGTTGCTTCTTCAACACCCCCAGCGGTTCTACCCATCTCAGACACAAACCCTATCTCCTCATTCTTACAATCACTAACCCACCAGAGTGATACTGGCAAAGGAAATTTTGTCACACCCATCATTTCCACGCCCTCGGACGATGGTTTTGACCCCCCATGGATGCCTTTGAACACTTGTTTATGGCAGATGCTGAGCCTACTGTAAACTTGAATGATGATTTCATGCCAGAAGATGATGCTTCGGAAACTACGCCGTCACGGCGACCCAAAATCCCAAAGGCTGATACGAAACAACAATTCACCTTTGACGATATCCCCCCTTCCCGATGGAGAGAAAGGAGTATCGAAATATTGACTTGGTGTTCACCAGAGCTCCAATACTACGATATTGATATTGTCATTAAGAGGTTCATCACCAGGTCCCAAGGTCGCCTCAGAGACTGGTACCAAAGTCTCGGTGAATATAGGCAACTACAAATCCAGCAGCTTCAGTCTCCTGAAGATTTCATACATATCATTCATGCTGAGTTCATAGGAAATCCGGTTGAACACACGGTTCATGCAAGAGAAGAGTTCTTAAAAATGAAATGTTGCTCACTCAAAAGAGCAGATCTGGATGAACATTATGATCGTATGTCGAAACAATTTTATTGTATTCAGGGAGTTGATGACATCAATCTAAAACTGGTATTCTACAACTCATTCCCAAACTCTTTCATAAATGAAGCACTCAGATTCGTCGAACAAAAGAACGTCTCACTAAAGCAAGCTAGCCTTGGAGAACTCTACCAATTGGTAATCAACGCATTGGCAAAGCTTTGCAACCATCACAAGTTCTTCATGGAGCTCCAAAGAGATGGCAAGAATATCGACTTGGCCTGTGATGAAAAACACCTTCAAATAAAGTGTCGAACCAATTCATCATGTGACTGCTCTCGAAAGGAAAACAGGACTCCTTTCAGGAACAACTATAAACAGACACAAAATAAGAGGTGGAAGTTTTTAAAGAAAAAACCACAAAGAGGACGAAGTACAGACAGGTATTACATTTGTAACAAAAAGGGCCATTTTGCAAGAGACTGCAGAGACAAAAAGAAGTCACAATCACTGATTCAAGCTCTAAACTTGGTAGAACCCATAGATATCTCAGATCTTGAGTCTCTCTACTCCCTAGATAATGAACTAGATGAGAGAGCTTTGTGGTCAATCGCCTATTCTGACTCATCAGGCGAAGAGTCTAGCTCAGGCTACCGTTCCGATCATCCCGACATTGAAGTCTTCATGGTCAAACCCTTAGAAGTCCTTCAAACAAGCCACCCCCATACTCCTCTCACCCACCCCACTAAAATCTTATCATTATAGAAAACCCAACCGATACCCTCGGTAAAAGTCAACCTCCTTACCTAAACATATTCCAAGCCAATACTAGTGATCGCCTTTTTCTATACAGTATCTTCTGTTTCGATCCTAAATCCTGATATCCTCCCTTCCAGTTACTGGCGACCACACCACCAATCCTTCCTTGCCGCCAATGGAGATACATTTGTCATCGATAAGATCAGTATTCCGATATACATCCAACTTTTTCCTAAATGTGTTATAAAACACAAATTATTAGGATCAAGTTTACATGGTAAAGATCTTCTCATCGGTTTTGATATCCTTCATACACTGCCAGGCCTAAGATACGAAGAGCAAGGGAACCGCTACAAAAGTTTCCTAAACCCGTGGAGTCCAGTTCCAAAGCTCTACATGGCAGCTGTCTCTACCCTAAAAGACATGAAACAGGTAATCGTGCAAACCTCATGTGCTTCAAACCACTCTGAGCTCCTCACGAAGAATGAATATCCGTTGTGGTTAAATCCTTCGTTCTTTGTTAATCTTCCGTTCAAACAAAACGAAGACGTTAACCCAACCAAGGCGAGGCATCCGGGTATGAACCCTGACCACTTCCAGCTCGCAATTGAAGAGTGTTCATAACTCATCAGTCAAGGGATTATTGAGCCCACTACCTCACCATGGGCTTGCGAAGCGTTCTACGTCAACAAACATAGTGAACAAATGTGGGGAAAGTTACGGTTGGTTATAAATTACCAGCCACTCAATCATTTTCTTGCCGATGATAAGTTCCCACTTCCTCAAAAAAGGTCCCTTTTTTAGTCCCTAGCAGCTGCAAAAATACTATCCAAGTTCGACCTCAAGGCAGGTTTCTGGCAACTAGGGATAAACCCTGAAGATAGGCCAAAAATGGCCTTTTGCATCCCCGATCATCATTTCAAGTGGAAAGTGATGCCATTTAGTCTAATAAATGCTCCGTCAGTTTTCCAGAAAGCAATGACAAGGATTTTTGAGCCGATACTCCAACACACCCTGGTCTACATTGATGATATCCTGTTATTCTCCCTAGATGAAAAGTCCCACATTGAGCTCCTGTCAAAGTTTCATTCCATTATCACATAACATGGAATCATGTTATCTGAAAAGAAAATGGAAATTGGAGTTAGTTCTATTTATTTTCTTGGATTGAAAATCAATGACGGCAAATACCAACCGCAACCTCACATTGCTCAGGAGTTACAATAGTTTCCGGAGGAGTTAACATCACAAAAGGAAATTCAATAATTTATTGGATTAGTTAACTATATGGCTGATTTTTTTACCAAAATTATCCAGTCATACAGTGCACTTATTCCCCATGTTAAAAAAGAGTCTGCCTCGTTGGGGTGAAAAGCAGTCCTTAGCTGTAAGAGCAATAAAGCAACTCACTAACGTAATGCCTCCTTAAAAGATTCCCATTACTACTGACAAAAGGACACTACAGACTGCTGCGAGTGATGAGTACTGGGGAGCAGTACTTTTATCACAAGACAAAAATGGTGTCAGAACAATTTGTGGCTACAAAAGTTGCCTATATTCACCGAGACTTTGGTACCAGTCTCTGAGACGACCTTGGGACCTGGTGATGAACCTCTTAATGACAATCTCAATATCGTAGTATTAGAGCTCTGCTGAACACCAAGTCAGCATTTCGATACTCCTTTCTCTCCATTGGAAAGGGGGGATATCGTCAAAGGTGAATTGTTGTTTCGTATCAGCCTTTGGGAATTTGGGTCACCGTGACGACGTAGTTTCCGAAGCATCATCTTCTGGCATGAAATCATCATTCATGTTTACAGTAGGCTCAGGATCTTCCATAAACAAGTGTTCAAAGGCATCTATGGGGGGGTCAAAACCATCGTCCGAAGGGGTGGAAATGATGGGTGCGACGAAAGTTCCTTTGCCAGTATCAATCTGGTGGGTTAGTGATTGTAAGAATGAGGAGATAGGGTTTATGTCTGAGATGGGTAGAACCTCTGGGGGTGTTGAAGAATCAACCATAGAAGCATCATCGAAGACATCTGTTGTTCTACTGGATGAAGCGTTATGTTGGACCCGCGGGGTTCTTTTTGGGGATCGTAGAGGCTTTACTTTCCGCTTTTCTTTTTCTGAGCACCATAGGTCGAGTGATGGAGAGGGGTTACATGGTAATGAGGGTAATAGTTGTGGATCGAACCTTGATTCGAAAAGGGGTGTAGGAGTCGATTGCCAGGGTTCAGTAGATAAGGTAGAGATTCTTTTTTGTCTGTGTTGTCTCTCAAGTTCGGTGAGTTGGTTCTGGAGAGACTTCATCTCAGCTTGCTTTTGGAGTAAAGTACCTTGGTCATTGGAAGGGAGTACAACTCGAACTATCCGGAGGAGTTCGGAATGAAGGGCTTCCATTCTTGCTCTGACTTCATCTACTATGCTGGTGAGAGATCGCACTTTTGTGGTCAAGACTTCTTGGGTCTTAGTGATCTGCGTTTGTTGTGCTAAGATGGCTTTAAGGGCCTTGTTTTGTGCAACAACATTTTCACTTTACCAATTAAGTGTGATTTCCGCTGGACTGGCAGATGTGGAGATTCCTGTTGAGCTCATAGTCATAGGGTTCTTAATCTTCCAATCATGCTTAGTTCGTTGGACCATGTCTTCGAAGAAGCGTAATGGTGGAAACTCTACTTCGTAGTCAGTGGACAAGCCTGTCGGAGTTATCACGCAACATTCTCTTAGTAGCATGCCAGAGGGTTTGTCGAATCATGGCTTTCGACAAGTAGTGGGAATCGGTGTTGTTTTGGAGGGAAAATCTCCATATCGAACATAGTAATCAAATTTTCCTGATGGTTCCCCAAGGAGTCCTATGGTAGGATCTCCCGTGTCGTATATTTCTTTCATCTGCTTTTGTGATCCTACTCTTTTTCGAGGACCGTCTTCTTCGAAATCTATTTTGTATGCTTCGTCCAAGCAATCTTGTCAATTGCATACATCATACCAACAATGCTGGTTTTGTGGTGCTTCCGTTGGTGATTTTACTGGATGGATCATGTGGACGGTAGGGAAGATATTCGACAAAATTGATTTTTGTCTGTTTGAGAAATTAACTTCAACAAGTCCGTTCTCGTGCCTGATGAAATCTGGGGCAGTAGTTGTCTGGACAGGAGCTTGATGGATCTGCTCGTGATTGGTTACCATTTTCTCCGGAAGGATTTTTAGTAACTCATCTCTTGATAGTTGTCTTGGAACATAAGTGCAGGTTGGGGTTGCACTGGAGTTTACATCAATGAGTAAAGAATCTTCTGTATGTTCTTGTCCGGGTACCATTATGTCAAGGGCATGGTTCTGGACACGGTAAGCCATTTGGTAATGAAATCTCTCCTGGAACGTGTTGACATGGGCAGTTCCGCCGATCTGTATCTGGGCCTTCAAGGCAGTGAGCAGAGATGGATCATTCAGGGGCATATTGAAGTTTGGGTAGAAAGTTACAAAGATGGTTCCGACATTTAAGGATGTCTGAATGGTGCCTATGCAAGCATGCTGGTACTCAACAAACTTGGTGTCTACCAAGGCTACACGGGAAAAGGCTGGAAGTCCCTTCCTTCCATGGAAGGTAAGGGCTAATCGGATTGCTCCGAAGTGGATATGTGTATATCCTTGAGCAAGGCAGTGTCGAGGGAGATCGGTTGGGAGGGATATCGGAACGAGATGTTCGGATGTTGTGGCTGGTAGTTAATGTGAATCAATCTTTCAGGACTGAACAAACTCTTTAACTTGATGAGGGGAACTGGATCCTATTAATTTTTTGACTTTTTTGGAAAAAAGATGTAGAGGGTTTTGAAAAAACACAGTAAGGATTAACTAAAGGCATACTTGATAAGGGTATTTTGAACTCATCGGGTACATACGAGATTTCATATAACTGGTCTATCTTGGATGCATTAGATTGTCTAAAGCTGGAGGAGGATTGGGATAAGGGTGAATCTGGATTCACAACTGGGTACTGCTTTTTGGAATACCTTTAAAATTTCTATTTCTTGTGGACAAGATGTGACTGCGACTTCACTCTTCGTCGACTTACACTTGGGCAAAGAATATAAATTTTGGAGAAATTCTTAAAGCAACAATCACACAGACTACTCGATTTATCCTTTGAGAATGGTTTTCTGATATGAACGATCCATTTAGGACGACAGACACAGAGCATACTAATCCAAAACACAAAGGTAAAATAGCGAGGTTAGGCTCTGATACCAAGGGGTGATTCCTTTGACAAAGGACTAGCGGAATAGGGTAAGGGAGGATTACGACGGTGTGGGACGTTGTCGTAAGGGAGGGCTAGATAAGGACTAGCGAAGGACCTATGGTTTAAGGCGGAGAACCGGTGGTTCAAGGCGGCGGACCGGTTAAGACCGATGATATCCGTATGAACAAGGGAGGAATATCAAGAACAATAGAGAGAATTAATAAAGATGTTTTTATTTCTTTCAAGGGATATCTTACAAGTGATGGGTAACCTTGCTTTTATAACCAAGGAAAAGGCATTCTTCCACATCATGACATAAGCATTTCACTAGCTACATTCACCTAGTTACTTAATAATGGGAAATGAGGTAAGTGCTTACATCACTATGAAAGTGACCTAATGCTTCCATCATACAAATAGTAAGACAAAATAACAAATACTAGTACATAAAAAAAAAATACGTCTGAGAAAACTCTGACGTATATTATTTAACAAGGTTCCTTTACTTCCAACGAGAATCGGGATGTGACGGGTCATCCTCATAAGGATCGAAATGGGACTCATTGTCACTTTCATAATCTTCGCTTGAGCTAGAATCATCAGAAGTATCCATCTTTCTGCAAAGATGATTTCGTATCCCCAGATGAAAAGTCCCACATTGAGCTCATGTCAAAGTTTCATTCCATTATCACAGAACATGAAATCATGTTATCCGAAAAGAAAATAAAAATTGGAGTTAGTTCTATTGATTTTCTTGGCATGAAAATCAATGACAACAAATACCAACTGCAACCTCACATTGCTTAGGAGTTACACCAGTTTCCGGAGGAGTTAACATCACAAAAGGAAATTCAACAATTTCTTGGATTAGTTAACTATATGGCTGATTTTTTACCAAAATTATCCACTCATATAGTGCACTTATTCCCCATGTTAAAAAAGAGTCCGCCTCGTTGGGGTAAAAAGCAGTCCTTAGTTGTAAGAGCAATAAAGCAACCCGCTGACGTAATGCCTCCTTTAAAGATTCCCACTACTACTAACAAAAGGACACTACAGACTGATGTGAGTGATGAGTACTGGGGAGCAGTACTTTTAGCACAAGACAAAAATGGTGTCAGAACAATTTGTGGCTACAAAAGTGGGAAGTTCAAGGATTCCGAACAACACTATCACTCCACTTTCAAAGAGATCCTTGCGGTAAAAAGAGAAATATAAAGATTCCAATTCCATCTAACCAGTCATGATTTTGGGATTGAAATGGATATGTCCTCCTTTTCACGTATGCTACAGTTCAAGTGAAACATGCTCCCTGAGGCACAGCTTTTGAGGTGGGCAAATTGGTTCTCTCAATGGAAGTTTACTGTGAAGCACATCAAGGGAACAGAGAATATCCTTGCGGATTTCCTATCACGTCCAAAAGACTATAAAAGAAGCACCCACAAAGATATCCAACAAGTCTTTAAACACAAGGTGATCCCAATGGTGCTCCCTATCGAACCAAGTTCTTCCAACTCTCCTTCTCCACCTCCTGAACCAGTACTACCAGATGAAGTCATACAGGTAATTGCAGATAGACCCCACTGTGCTACAAGACTTTCCTTACTATCACCCTTCGAAACCATGGCCTTTTTATGAAAAGCCTCCTATTCCACCCTGAGTACCCTTACCTGAATGTATTTCATGTACATGATATGCACAGGTTCCCAAAAGAATCTCTTTGTTTTTTTTGATACCTATTCGAGACCCACACCATTGCCATCTCTTTCAATGCCCCAAAACTGTTTGGCTACCTCTTTTAATGCCAGTTTGGACATTTACCCCCCGAAGCAAAACGACTGTGTAAAATGCTGCAATGGTTTCTCCCGGCCCATCAGTGGGTCCACCAGCTTTCTTTGGCACAAGATACTTATGTCCTCATCCTTTTTAGAAGGCTTGATCCTTCATCCCTCCCACAACTCTCCAGGGACCCCAGTCTGTGGTCTACCATTCACCGCTATTATTCATTCATGAATGGAGCGATGCAAACTAAGCAAGCAGGTCGTTTGAAAGAAATCATCCTGATAAGTTCATGGAAAACTAACTAAAGATAGCTCAGGCAAACCAGGTAGCTTCCCAGTCCATCCCAGGACATGTGTTGCTCAACCAAGATCTCTGGTCCGTGGAACACCCGATGATCACCACGTGGAAGGACGCCCTTCAACAATGGTCCCGAACTCATCTTTGTAGAAAGATGGATACTTCAGATGATTCCAGCTCAAGCGAAGATTATGAAAGTGACAATGAGTCCTATTTCGATCCTTATGAGGATAACCCGTCACATCCCGATTCTCGTTGGAAGTAAAGGAACCGTGTTAAATAATATATGCCAGAGTTTTCTCAAACGTATTTTATTTTTATGTACTAGTATTTATTATTTTGTCTTACTATTTGTATGATTGAAGCATTAGGTCACTTTCATAGTGATGCAAGCGCTTACCTCATTTCCCATTATTAAGTAACTAGGTGAATGTAACTAGGGGAATGCTTATGTCATGATGTGGTAAGAATGCCTTTTCCATGGTTATAAAAGCAAGGCTACCCATCACTTGTAAGATATCCCTTGAAATAAATAAAAAAATATTTCTTAATCTTCGCTTGAGCTGAAAGAATCGGGATGTGACGGGTCATCCTCAGAAGGATCGAAATGGAAATCATTGTTACTTTCATAATCTTCACTTGAGCTGGAATCATCAGAAGTATCCATATTTCTGCAAAGATGAGTTCGGGACCATTGGTGAAGGGCGTCCTTCCACATGGTGATCATCGGGTGTTCCACGGACCAGAGATCTTGGTTGAGCAGCACATGTCCTGGGATGGACTGGGAAGCTACCTGGTTTTCCTGAGCTAGCTTCAGTCGGTTTTCCATGAACTTATCAGGATGATTTCTTTCAAACGACCTGCTTGCATAGTTTGCATCGCTCCATTCATGAATGAATGACAGCGGTGAATGGTAGACCACAAACTGGGGTCCATGGAGAGCTGTGGGAGGGATGAAGGAGCAGAGCCTTATGAAAAGGATGAGGACATAAGTATCTTGTGCCAAAGCAAGCTGGTGGACCCACTGATGGGCCGGGAGAAACCATTGCAGCATTGTACACAGTCATTTTACTTCGGGGGGTAAATGTCCAAACTGGCATTGAAGGAGGTAGCCAAATAGTTTGGGGGCATTGAAAGAGATGGCAATTATGTGGGTCTCAAATAGGTACCAAAAAAACAAAGAGCTTCTTTTGGGAACCTGTGCAGATCATGTTGTTGATCCCTTATATGATGTTCTTAACTTGATAAACTTTTCACTACACACAAACTAATAAATAAGAGTGCGGAAGCGTTTTAGTGTGTAGAGAAAATAGAACATGCAAGGTAGTAGACACACTAACAAGCAATGAATAGAATCATAAAATGCAACAAGATAATTACTGAATAAACTGTTTCATTGATTTGCTCTAGAACACCAAGAACACGCACTGGTATGTACAAATATGCTCAGGGAAAATACAATACTCTCTCAGAAAAGTGTGTGCTCGCATAATACAAACAATGGTGGTGCTCCTATAATATACAAGGAGGATGCACCTCGTAGTACAAGACAAAGGCTGACATTCCATAAACGGAATGCCACCTGGAAAGGTAAACAATCGTGCGCCGCGTAAATGATCTGGAAAATCTTCGTACAGCAGGCTTCACGTGTTCTGCACGTGACCTTGTCTTTAACTGTAGCCACGAAATCTTCGAACTTTAGTCTCCAGAGGTTAGCCATCACAGAGGCTTTGAGAGTGACCACAAAGGCTCTGTGATCTGAAAATCATCTTCAGGTTACGAGTCCTCTGGCAGAAAGTTGACAGAGTCTTCCGAGCTTGTCTTCTGTGGTTAGCTTGGTTGTTCTGAGCAGTCTTCAACAGTTCCTACACTTAGCCTATTTTTCAATACTTCTAAACATGTGAGTTGGAGCTAACAATCTCCCCCTAAGTATTGAAAAATAAAGATTTGGAATGTTGAGTGTTTGGCTAAGTTAGAAACTAAGAGAGGTGAAAGGAACTCAACCTCTAAAGACAAGATTTTCATTCAAAAAGAAATCCCAGAAGGCAATTACATTGAAATTCATGTACAAGAATGAAAAGCTATTCTATTACAAGGATTATTTGCGGAAATCATCTATTGCATTGGTGAAGCTTTCAGCTAGGGTCTTCTTCATCGACAAAATGAGCTCCCTGTACTTGATCTGAGCATCTATATCTTGGATCATTCTCTCTGCAGGCCCCTCTTGCACAGTCTCTGACCCCCTTTTCCTCAGAATCGTGTACTTGATCTTCAGCAGAGTGTTGTTCGAATACTTGTGACTCTGAGTTGGCTTGAACATCTTCTTGAGCCCATCATCATCTCTGTAAATAAACCCGAACTCAGGCTATGTAATTAGAGAATTTTAAGGTACATCTTTGATTCCAAGGAATTGGTCATTTGGCTTAGTGATCGATAGCTTTTCGACTCTAAGCTGTAAAGCCACCTTAAAGTCCGTTTTGCTATGATACTTCACGTGTTCGTGCATGACCTCTTTGATCCTGCCATTTTCTATCATATACTCCTTCCTCTTTTCAAGTCTTTGTTCAGTGAAGGCATGTAGTTGAAGAAGATCATAGGCGCAGAGGTTCTTCAGATCAGCATCTGTGAAGGTGTACTTCCGCCCATTCTTTCTCTCGTCTAGGTACTTGGCGTACATAACGGACTTGTTAGCGAAGGAGTGCAGAGAGATCCTCATCACAGTCTTTATGTCCTATGTTGAAAATACCTCATCCTTTTCTTGGGCAGTTTGCTCGAACCGTCTTCTAATGTCTTCTTTGATTAAGGGATACAGATTTAGTGCCATGAAGACAGCCTCGGGCTCTGCTCTATAAAGGTAGGTGTGAATATTCTCGTGCAATTTAAGTTCTTTCGGTGGGGGCCTTGGGATGGGAATCCTCATGGCATCCATCGATTGAACAATGTGCTTCACCCTGTCTTCTTGTTCTTTATGCTCTGAGGGTTTCTTCATTTTTGGTTCAGAGGGTTTCTTTGTCGAGCTCTGTAGATGGGTCTCTTCTATTTCTGTGGCATTCACTGGATCGAAAGACTGATATTGAACTTTGGGGATCGGTGTAGTGGGCATCAAATCAGGACTGGAAGGTTCTACGAATTTTGCGAGTCCTTCTGCGACTTCTTCAGAGCCAACACTCACCTTTCCCTTCTGAGGTTCTGTAGAGGTGGTGTTTTGAACAAATAAAGCTTCTTTGTGTGATTCCCTAGAGATTTTCTGTTGAGGTAGGGCCCAAAGAGGAGTGGCTGCTATAGGAGCAGATCCTACCATTGTCGATGATTTAGCCTTCTCCCCCTCGTGATGGCCAGGGCCAGATGCATCTAGGTCCTGATCATCATGGTTTGCCCTCTTCTGCTCCGCCTCTATCTGGCAAGACGCAGGTGCCTTCCTTTTCCTTCTGCAGAGGTGTGTGTCAATATGTTTTGTGATTTTGTTCATCACATCCTCTGCAGCAAGGCCAAGTTTGTTCACTTCATAGTCGGACTTGAACTTGATAGTCGCGACCGTTTTCTTCAGATCCTCTGCCACGGTCTTCCCTTCTTTGGTGATATCCTTTCCCATAAGGTTCAGGGTCCTCAGAAGCATCCGGCCCATGGCTTGTAATTCTTCTTTTGTGGCCAGGTCGGATCTGTTGGTGGCAGGGGGGTGGAGTTGCAGAGGTTGAGGCTTTTGGCTGAACAGGTACCATGACACTGCAAGTCATGTCCTTTATCTCCTCTTTCAATTTGGTCAAATCATCCACCCTTGATACAGTGATTGTGGCTGCAAACTTTCCCATTTCTTCCATGCAGATATCCCCAAGATCCTTGATGGCGTATGTTTGGATATTGATGGATTGGGCACAATTTTTGAAGTCAGTTTTGGTGGCATGTGAAGATGAAGCCTCTAACAAACTTTTTATGTCGGTAGAATTCTGATTAGAGATTTGTTGGAGAGCCTTCAGAGCTTATGTCTGAGCTTCGACGACTTTGATCAGTTTGCTGAAGTCATCCTTGGCCAAACGGCTCCTTATCAGTTTGCTGAAGACATTTTGGGATGTCTTGCAGTCGTTTTCAATGGCGTTGAGGGTTTTGAAGGAGACTTCAGAAATTTGGTTTCCCAGTTCCTCGAGTCTTTCGAACATTTTGTCGACAAAGGTTTGAAACTCCTCATTTGTGACGTAGGTGCTAGGGGTAACATCTGGATCAACACATGATCCAGATTTGGCCAAGGAGTCTTTGGCACCTTCAGAGCCTGTAGGGATGTGGAGCTCTGGAGGATTTCCTTCTAATCCTCGATGTTCCACGAAGGAATCATATATAGATGTTCTGTCGACAGAATTCTTGGGAGAGAGTTCAGAGACTCTCTTAAGGGTTCTGTCGATTGAAGTCTGTGGATGTTCTAGATCCACAGAAATATCGTGTACTCTCACTGCCAGCTCTGGGGCAATTTGGTGGTCATTCGTGTGTGTGATAGAGGAAACAAATGCCTCTATGTGTGGTGGTGTCGTGTCCTGGGGCAATAGAATGGGGTGGATTTGGGTTCCCCGGCTAAGTGTGGTACAGAGGATGAAGGAATATCCTCTGTCCGGTTGGTAGGGGTAGGGTTCGGACCGTGTCGTCCTGTTTCAATACCCTGCTGCACTAGAACTGCAGAGGTAGAGATGTGGGTTGCACTGGGTGTTTGGTTGGGTTGTGTGCCTAAGGCATCTTTTTCTCCCATCTCCTCTTTCGAATTTTTCTTTTTCCCTTTAGTCTCCTCATCACTAGAGCTAGAAAGACCTGTTATGTCCTTTATTTCAACCTCCACTCTTTCCCCTATGCCCTCAGAGTATAGCGATGTCACTTCTTTTGCTATCTCTGCAACCACCTTAAATGGACTAGGGGGTTTTTCCTCAGAGCTCTCTATGATTTGGGCTTTCCTCTTTCTCCTCTGCAGAGGTTCTTCTGAAACCTCTACATGTCCTTCCATTTCATGTTACACTATTTGTTCAGAAGTTTTCGCCTTGGTTATTCTTTTCTTTTTAGTCTTCTGAAGGACTTCTGTAGTTGTTGCCTCTATTGCTTTAGTCACAACTCCCCCAGAGCCCTTTTTGGCTTTCTTCTTCTTGGGCTTGGAAGCTTCTGTAGGTGATTTTGGAGCCTCTTCCACTTCGACTCTCTTTTTGGATTTTATTTTCTTTTTCTCCGGATTGGCACTCTCACCCCCACCCCACTCTTAGGTTCATGAAGCTCTGTCCTCACTTGGGCTTCTTCAGTCACCTCCACTTCTGCTCCCTCAGCTATCTCAGGTCTAAGGTAAATCACAATCTCTCCCACTTGGAATCCTACACGTGGGGGGGGGGGTTGCAGGATTCGGTGCAGGAGTTTTGTGCCCACGAATGTAAGTCCTAACCCTTTATTGACTACCCAAATAAGCTAGGATACGGTCCGACAGAGGTCTTGCCGCAGGATAACCAGTCTTCAGTACTGTGGGTTTGTGTAACTTCATGTCGTATATTTTGAACGTATTTTCCTCTGCAGGTAATTTTCCTTCCCCTAGTAGAGCATCCCCTAGTAGAATAGCAAAGAATCTGTTGAACACTAGATTCTTGGGCTCTGTGCCTCTGGCCGGATCTACTTGCTTGGCAATAACCGCATTTCGGATCTCTCTGAAGATTAGTCCAGCATAGTCCAGAGGCAAATTGTAGTACATACCATACATGATTGCGAGTATAGTATGGCTAGATTGATCTGGGCTCCCAACTTTGCAAGTTAGGCAGCGGTTGAGGATTGAAAAAAGAACATTCCACAGAGGTGAAAGGTTTTGGCGTCTGAATTCAGTTATCTTGGTAGTTGGTGCTGCATACCCAATGAATTTGAGAAATTCTACAACTTCATCATCAGTTGGTTCGTCTGAGAATCTCTCCAGGTTGAGTTAGGTCTTAGTTGGGAGTCCAAAAGCCTCTGATACTTTCCTTCTATTTATGCCCAGATCCAGTATTTTGGTAGTTGAAGGATGGGTGGCATAACCCATGACACAGTACCCGTATTTCCAATTTTTCATGCCTAGCACTCAACCAAAATTGTTGAATGTAGGTTTCAGGTATGTTAGTCCTTTTTAGGGTTAGGGCTTGGGTCAGGAAGTGGTTTTTCAGAATCTGGATTAAAGGAGCAACTTCTTCAGGTTAACCCTTAGGATCCAAGACTGCGTAATGATTGTTTGGCTTTAGGTTGAGATGCTTGGAGTGGTAGTCATGGTGGGTGAATGAAAGTATCCTGCTGGTTAGGGGGTTTTCTTGTTCCACAGACATAGAATCATCCTTTTTAGCAGCTGAATGCATGGACTAATTTGAAGCAGATGATCCCTTGGAGTGCTTTGAAGATGCAGAGTGAGACTCCATTGAAATAAAAGAAAGAAGAAAAAGAAATTTCTGCTTGAGAGTTCTTGAGAGAAAGAATGTAGGTAAAGAAAATGGGTAATTTAGAGAAAAAGGTTTATATATATATAGAGAGAGGTAAAAGTTTAGGCGGTAATAAATAAAAATTTGAAATCCGTAATCAGTACAAACGGATAAAGAGTCGTTTTAAAAAAACGACGGTACAAATACGGACTAATGAAATTTTGCCACGTCAGGATGGGCGGTGCACGATCGAGTACGTGCGCCTCCCCCTATTCTCACGCGCGTGGTATTTACTATACCCACATGACAGTGACTTTCAGAAATAACCCGCATTGAATGACCATACGGTAAAAATGTTCAAGAGATGAGAATGGCAGAAGCTCTGTGGGTTTAAATCTTCTGAGGTCATGAGCAGGGTTCTGAACACAAAGATGACCTAGACAAATTCGAAAGAACTATGAAATGATCGATCACAAACCAAATTACATGCTCAATGGACGAGAGACCCCTTTTGTGAGGTGCAGAGGCTCTGTGATAGGTCACAGAGGCTATGTGGAGGACCTCAGAGGCTCTGAGACCCACAATTTCTAATTTAGGAAATATTTAGAGGTATTGATCACTCAAAGTTTTGAAAAGATTTGAAAGGCAGAGAGAGACATATTTGTTGTATAATGTCGAGCTCCCCCCTTGAATTGTCAAGGTCACTTATTTTAGCCCCCCCTTGATGTGTGCTTGGATTTTTAGAAATAGGTATTTGACAAGACACAGAGCAAGAGAGTTTTGAAGAAAATTACAGGAAAGGAACTGTACAAACTAAAGAAAGAAAAATAAAAAACAGCAAAAGTAGACAGAGAATATTTACAACAGATGCTCTGTGCAAAGGTACAGAGGCTCTGTGATTCAACTCATGTTAAGCATACCAATCTTGCCAACAAGAAAAGTGAATATTTTCTCATCCAAAGCCTTCGTGAAAAGGTCAGCAAGCTGGTAGCCTGTGGGAACAAACTACATCTCTATGGTCCCATGCTCCACATGATGTTTTAGAAAGTGGTACCTGATATCGATGTGTTTGGTTTTGGAGTGCTGAACTGGGTTGGCAGAGATCGCGATGACACTTTTGGAATCACAGAAGATGGGTATTTTCTCAATGTCAAATCCATAGTCTCTGAGTTGAGTTCTCATCCACAGAACTTGTGAACAACAACTCGCAGCAGCAACATATTCTGCTTCTGCCGTGGAAGTTGAAACACAGTTTTGTTTCTTATAAGTCCAACTGACTAGTTTTCCTCGAAGGAATTGACAATTCCCAGAGGTACTATTTCTATCTAGCTTGCATCCTCCATAATCTGAATCTGTATAAGCCACAAGGTTAAAGCCAGTGTTTTCTGGATACTAGAGACTAAGATTCTTGGTCCCTTTTAAGTATCTAAAGATCCTCTTGACAGCATGAAGATGAGATTCTTTGGGGTTAGCTTGAAATCTTGCACAGAGGCATGTGGCAAACATTATATCGGGTCTACTTTCAGTTAAGTACAACAGAGACCCTATCATACCTATGTAGAGTCTGCACTCCACAGATTTGCCCTCTAGGTTTGCATAAAGCTTAGCCATAGGGGTTTTCATTGGTGAAGAGTCAGAGAGTTTGTATTTTTCAAGTATGTCAGAGACATATTTTGATTGGTTTAAGAAGATGCCCTCTTTGGTTTTTTTTCACTTGCAATCCTAGGAAGAATGTGAGTTCTCCCATCATGATCATCTCAAACTCACTCTTCATCAATGACTCAAACTTTTTACAATATGACTCATTTGTGGACCCAAAAATAATGTCGTCAACATAAATATGCACAAGTAGAATCTCACCTTTTCTCTTCTTATAAAATAAGGTAGTATCAGTTGTACCTCTTTCAAAACCATTAGCAAGAATGAAGTTTGAAAGTCTATCATACCAGGCTATGGGGGCATGCTTTAGTCCGTACAGAGCCTTGTCCAAGAAATACACATGATTAGGGTACTTGGAGCTTTCAAACCCTAGTGGCTGCTGAACATACACTTCTTCTTGAATCTGCCCATTTAAGAAGGCTGACTTTACATCCATTTGGAACACCTTAAAACCTCTGTGGGCTACGAAGGCAAGAAATATTCTTATTGCCTCGAGCCTTGCCACAGGGGCAAAGGTTTCTTCATAGTCGATTCCTTCTTCTTGGCAATATCCTTTGGCCACCAGTCTTGCTTTGTTTCTGACCACCACACCATCCTTGTCCTTCTTATTCCTGAAGACCCATTTGGTCCCTATTGCAGTTTTACCTTTCGGCAGAGGCACTAGGGTCCATACTTCGTTTCTTTTAAACTACAGAAGCTCCTCTTGCATTGCTTCTACCCAGTTTAGGTCTTCAAGAGCTTCAAAGATCTTTTTGGGCTCGATAATACTTACAAAATTTGTATAGTAACAAAAGTTTGCAGTACTGCATCGAGTCTTCACTTTGTCAGAGGGGTCACCTATGATTTGGCTCTATGGGTGACTTCTGGTCCATTTTGTCATGCGAGGTAGGTGATCATTGGAACTTTATGTGAGTATTTCTGGAGCATGTTCATCTTGATGTTGATCACTCTTTGTTGGAGAGAGATGATCATTTGTACTTGCCACATGGCTTGATTTATCATTCTGAGTTGATGTGTTGAGCTTTGTCGTGCCTTGTTCAGAGTTCTCTGATTGTTCTGGTGTTGACCCTTCAAAAGTGTCTTGAAGATGATCTTGATCTTGATTGATCTTGGAGCCTTGTTCAGTGTTATCCTCTGTGTGCTCCCCCTCGACATTTGCACCTACAAAAGTAGTGGAAGAGGGTGAAGTATTGCTAGGACCAGTTACAGAGGTACCTGTTTGGTCCTCAGAGGCTTCGACTTCAGATGCTATGTGGTCATCCTCAGAGGGTCCATCATCATTGAACATATCTTCAAACAGGTGATGAAGATCACTTGCTCTAGATGGATCACCAGATTCTTCATCCTGTAATTTGAGTCCTGATCTGATTTGCTCAGAAGTCATCTGAAAAGAGTCATCAAAGGAAACATTAATACTTTCAAGTATATGTTTTGATTTCAGTACGTAGACTCTATATGCCTTGGAGTTCGATGAATAACCAAAGAATTTGGCTTCATCAGCTTTAGGGCTGAATTTCCTTATTTTCTCTCTGTCGTTCAACACAAAACATCTGCAGCCGAAGACGTGAAAGTACTTGATATTTGGCTTCCTCTTGTTGAGCAGGTGGTAAGGGGTCTTTGCATGCATCTTCACTATCAAAGATCGATTCTGAGTGAAGCATGCAATTGTAATGGCTTCTGCCCAAAAGGAAATCGAGAGTCCTGAGGCAATGAGCATAGTTCTGGCGGCTTCCACTAGTGTTCTGTTCTTGCATTCAACAACACCATTTTGTTGTAGAGTCCTTGCAGCCGAGAAGTTCTGTGAAATGCCCTCTATCGTAAGATAGGCTTCAATGGTTGAGTTCTTGAACTCTGTGCCTTTGTCACATCAAATTCTCTGTACCCTGTAATCATGAAGAACTTCTATTCTCTTGATGAGATTGATTAGTACCTCAGGAACATCTGATTTCTTTCGAACAAACTCCACCCAAGTGTACCTAGAGAATTCATCTATAAGTACAAGGGTGTACTTCTTGCCACCAAGACTCTGCATTGATATAGGACCACCGAGGTCTACATGAAGCATTTGTAGAGGTCTAGTGCAAGATATGTCTGACTTGGTCCATTTCACAAGCAGAGCATAGATGATCCCTGTCAAACTTAATACTTGGTAACCCTCTTACCAGGTCCAATTTCACAAGTTTATCTAGAGAGTGAAAGTTTAAGTGACATAACCTGTTATGCCAGAGCCAAGCTTCCTCATTCTTACTTGAGACCAGACAGAGCTTTTCATCTTTGTTGATCGACTTGAAATCCATGAGGTACAAGTCACCTCGTCTTTTGGCTCGCAAAAGTTCTGTGGATGTATCTTCTTTAAACAGAGAACAATATTGTTTTTTAAACATTACATGTAGTCCATTATCATAGAGTTGGCTAACACTTAGTAGGTTGTGCTTAAGGCCATCCACATAAGCCACTCTGTTGACATCGATGTCTCTATTGGCAATGACTTCATAGCCTTTGATTTGACCCTTCTTGTTGTCTCTGAAGGTCATAGAACCACCTCCATGTTTTTCTTTGTAAGAGGAGAGCAACCCTCTGTCGCCAGCCATGTGCCTTGAACACCCGGAGTCTAGGTACCAAATGGGCACATTTTGTTTCTTCTGCGGACAAATTAAGAGGATTTAGGTACCCATTTCCAAATGGGTCCAGGTTTGTTAGGAGTCTTTTAAGATGCCTAAGAACCTTTGGTGTTGTTCTTATCCTCTTTAACAGAGGTACCAGTTTGTCCTTTCTCACCCTTGAATTTGGCATTCCTTGGCTTCGGGTGAGATATAAGACAGGAAGGCCTAGAGAAATGTTGATTAAGAGCATGCATAAGATCAAAACATTTACAATGAGAGATTCCAGAAGCAAACTTCTTAAACATTTCATTAAATTTGTCAAAGGAGGGTACAGAGCATTTTTTACAACAACCCATTTTAGATTTGGGTTTCTTTTCACAGAAAATTTCTCTAATCTAGGTTGAGTTTTGTCAAAAGCTCCTCTTGGATGGCTCTTTGATTGTACTCTCCCTTGATGACCTCTCTTTCGAGCATTCACTGCCACAGAAGCATTAAATTTATCAAATTTGGGCCATTTTCCTTTCTGTTGCCAAGTGAGCTTTTCTTCAAATGGATTTATGGGTTTTGGAGCTTTGGAAGCTTGAGAGATCTTAATCTTTTCGCTGTTTGATTTTTCAAGCTCAAGAGAAGTCTTTGCTTGCAGACACATATCCAAAAAGTCAGGGCAGATGGGTATGCCTGTAGATCTCCTTTTGGGAGAGACTATTCTGTTAAGAATACCAGAGGGAAGCTCATTTTCCTCTGGACCACAGGGGACTATCTCAAGTTCCACAGAACTTGTCTCAATATCGATAGAGGAGGACTCAGACTCTGACTCAGTATCTGAATCGAGAAAGTCTCTGTGATTGAGAGCATGACCTTCTGGAAGTGCATTGCTTTGTCCATTGGTAGTGTCCTTGGGAATATTTAGATCTTTTGAAATGCATTGAATCACCATAGGAACACTTAGAAAATTAAGAAGATCTTACTCAAAGATTTCTCCTACTTCAGAGGCTACATCAGGATGACTCAAAAAATGTCTTTCATAGGTTTTTCTCAAGTCACTTTCCAAAAATCTTTTGAATAACTTTTCTTCCACAGAGGCCGGAACAAACTCTGGTGCATCAGAGGACAGTTCCTTTTCAGGAATCATCATGCACATAAATGCCATTTCAGTTTGTATTTCTAGATGACCAAATCTGAAGACCCCTATCTGTTTTTGAGACATATATTTCTTTGGAATAGACTTTCTCTTTGATGAGAGTGCAGATGGAAAATCATTATTTTTATACCATACATTTTCCATCTGTAGAGGTTTCCTCAGACGTGGTCCTTCAGAGGTTCTGCGTCTCTTGAATGTGGATAATAGGTTTGGAAGACTTGGTTTTAGAAATTATCCAGGGCAGAAGATGTTTGCTAAAGATTTGTTTCTTTTATTCCCAGTATTGGGGTCTATGTCATCGAACCCTATACCTCTTCTGCGAATCTGGGTGTTAACTTTCTCATGAACTTTCTGAGCATCCTGATATCTCTTAATCAGAAGATATCTGTCGAGCAGATCTTGATGAAGTACTTCTCTTTCTTTTTGGAAATTTTTTTTCAAAGAAATGGCGTTTAGGCGATCACTCTCGTTGTTCTTTAGCTCCCTAATCTTTTCTTTTAGAGCTTGATCAAGTTTGGAAACCTTCTCTTTTAAACACTTCTTTTCGAAAATATGCTCAGAGACAAGTGATTTTTTTTAAGATAAAGGTTGTCCTTCTCTTGGGTGAGAAGTTTTGTTTCTCTTTCAAAGAATGCTAGTTTCTTCTATAGCTCTGAGCACGTGTTTTTATTAGCAAGAAACTCGTTCTGTAGATCAAGACGTTTGTTTTCAGAGTCTATATTAGATGAATCAGAAGTAGATACCTCACTATTGTCGTCAGAGGTGTGGACTTCTGCCATTCCACAGAAGAGTGAATTGTTGTCCCCTTCATCCGAGGATTCATCGGTCACAAGGTTTTCTTGTTATGCCATCAGGGATCTTTGAGTGTAGTATTCTGCTTTCTTTTTACAGAAACCAGCATCTCTAACAAGTTTCCCTTTGATGGCAGTCGACCTGCACTCTGCTGCAAAGTGACCCGGTTTCCCGCATTTGAAGCATCCTTCATTCTGTTAAGGGGCTTTGTCTGCACCTTTGTCGTCCATCTTCTGACCATTTCTTCTCTCGTCATGCCTCTGATCACCAAACTCTTCTCTCCCAAACTTACTCATTTCACCGTATCCTCTACCTCTGTCGTCTCTTTCCTCTCTTCCTCTTTATTCTGGCTTTTTCTTATGACCCCTGTTGAATTGTCGGGTCATAAGAGCAAGCTTTTGGCCAGAGCAGCCATATCGATATCTTCCTCTGAGCTTTCTTCAATTTCACTCTCTGCCACCAATACCTTCTTTTTCTTCTTCTTCTGTGCATCCTCTGTCACCTTTGAAATTCGGTTCTCTTGGCTAATTAATGTCCCAAAAAGGTCAGAGATAGACCAAACATCAAGATCTAGGGTTGCTTGCATGGACATTGTCAGATGAAGCCATTCGTCATTGAGACTCTGAATAAATCTGACATTATTCTCCTCAGAGGTTCTGTGGATTCCATACCTCTTGCATTTGTTGATCAAGGAGTTGTATCTGTTGTAAGTGCTCTGAATGGATTCACCTGGCAGAGCCTTAAATGCAAAGTATTCGTTAATGCATAAAGCTCTGTTGTTCTTTAGGGTTTTGGCACCACCCTCAAGTTGTTTCTCGAGCTCCAACCACAGATCTTTTGATGTTTCACAGGAGTCAAGGGACTGAAAGATGTCATTTGGAATGGCCATTATGAGTAGCCTTTTAGCTTTCTTTGCAAGTTCATGCAGGGCACTCTCTTGCTCAGTCCACTCGTTAATACGTTTGGGATGCTGGTATTCAGGTATTTCTGGAGTGTTTGCAGTTGCAGAAACACGAGGGACAGTGGTCATTGGAATGTAAGGAGGATTGTGAAGAAACTCGGCCAGTCCGGGGTCCATACCATCAAGGAAGTGTACCATCCTGATTTTCCACTGAGGATATTCATCCCTCAGTAGAGTAGGAGGTTTTGATTGAGATCCTGTACTGAAATAGTTGACTGTGTTTGCCATTTTCAGATGAAGAGAGTAGGACAGAAAAACAAAGTATGAGATGAACTGTAGAAAGGAGCAAGAATGTGCTCAACAATGATGAGTATTTGGTATGAGAGAGTTAATAACCAACAAGTAAGCTTTGAATCTGCCTTTAGTGGATCAAGCACACTTGCCTTTGAATTTATATCAAACTGGTTGAAATAGTTTCAGAAAACAGAGTATGTTTATGAATGGAGTTTCAAAGTAAAGAAAAGACTCAAACTACTACCTAGAACAAAGGAATCAAGTATAGAACAGGATCCTTTGATATTAGAATCAAAGTCTGCTCTGATACCAATTATTGATCCCTAATATGATGTTCTTAACTTGATAAAATTTTCACTACACACAAACTAATAAATAATAGTGCGGACGCATTTTAGTGTGTAGAGAAAATAGAACATGCAAGGTAGTAGACACACTAACAAGCAATGAATAGAATCGTAAAATGAAACAAGATAATTACTAAAGAAACTTTTCATTGAATTGCTCTAGAACACTAAGAACACGCACTGGTATGTGCAAATATGCTCAGGGAAAATACAATACTCTCTCAGAAAAGTCTGTGCTCGCATAATACAAATAAAGGTGGTTCTCCTATAATATACAAGGAGGATGCACCCCGTAGTACAAGACAAAGGCTGACATTCCATAAACGGAATGCCACCTGGAAAGGTAAACAATCGTGCGCCGCGTAAATGATCTGGAAAATATTCGTACAATAGGCTTCACGTGTTCTGCACGTGACCTTGTCTTGAACTGTAGCCACGAAATCTTTGAACTTTAGTCTCCAGAGGTTAGCCATCACAGAGGCTCTGAGAGTGACCACAGAGGCTCTGTGATCTGAAAATCATCTTCAGGTTACGAGTCCTCTGGCAGAAAGTCGACAGAGTCTTCTGAGTTTGTCTTCTGTGGTGAGCTTGGTTGTTCTGAGCAGTCTTCAACAGTTCCTACACTTAGCCTATTTTTCAATACTTCTAAACATGTGAGTTGGAGCTAACACATGTACATGAAATACATTCAGGTAAGGGTACTCAGGGTGGAGTAGGAGGCTTTTCATAAAAAGGCCATGGTTTCGAAGGGTGATAGTGAGGAAAGTCTGGTAGCACAACGGGGACCTATCTCTGAATGTCATATATGCAATTACCTCTATGACTTCATCTGGTTGTACTGGTTCAGGAGGTGGAGCAGGAGAGTTGGAAGAACTTGGTTCGATAGGGAGCACTATTGGGATCACCTTGTGTTTAAAGACTTTTTGGATATCTTTGTGGGTGCTTCTTTTATAGTCTTTTGGACGTGATAGGAAATCCGCAAGGATATTCTTTGTTCCCTTAATGTGCTTCACAGTAAACTTCCATTGAGAGAACCAATTTGCCCACCTCAAAAGTTTTGCCTCAGGGAGCATCTTTCCCTTGAACTGTAGCATACGTGGAGAGGAGGACATATCCATTTCAATCCCAAAATCATGACCGATTAGATGGAATTGGAATCTTTCTATTCCTCTTTTTACCGCAAGGATCTTTTTGAAAGTGAAGTGATAGTGTTGTTTAGAATCCTTGAACGTGCCACTTTTGTTGCCACAAATTGTTCTGACACCATTTTTGTCTTGTGCTAAAAGTACTACTCCCCAGTACTCATCACTCGCAACAGTCTACAGTGTCCTTTTGTTAGTAGTAGTGGGAATCTTTAAAGGAGGCATTACATCAGCGAGTTGCTTTATTGCTCTTACAGCTAAGGACTGCTTTTCACCCCAACGAGGCAGACTCTTTTTTAACATGGGGAATAAGTGCACTGTATGACTGGATAATTTTGGTAAAAAAGCAGCCATATAGTTAACTAATCCAAGAAATTGTTGAATTTCCTTTTGTGATGTTAACTCCTCCGGAAACTGGTGTAACTCCTGAGCAATGTGAGGTTGCGGTTGGTATTTGTCGTCATTGATTTTGATGCCAAGAAAATCAATAGAACTAACTCCAATTTCCATTTTCTTCTCGGATAACATGATTCCATGTTCTGTGATAATGGAATGAAACTTTGACATGAGCTCAATGTGGGACTTTTCATCTGGGGAGAATAACGGGATATCATCAATGTAGACCAGGGTGTGTTGGAGGATGGGCTCAATAATCCTTGTCATTGCTTTCTGGAAAACTGACGGAGCATTTTTTAGACCAAACGGCATCACTTTCCACTGGAAATGATGACCGGGGTTGCAAAAGGCCGTTTTTGGCCTATCTTCAGGGTTTATCCCTATTTGCCAGAAACCTGCCTTGAGGTCGAACTTTGATAATATTTTTGCATCTGCTAGGGACTGAAAAAGGGACCTTTTCTGAGGAAGTGGGAACTTATCATCAGCAAGAAAATGATTGAGTGGCTGGTAATTTATAACCAACCGTAACTTTCCCTGTATTTTTGTTCACTACGTTTGTTGGCGTAGAACGCTTCGCAAGCCCATGGTGAGGTAGTGGGCTCAATAATCCCTTGACTGACGAGTTATGAACACTCTTCAATTGCGAGCTGGTAGTGGTCAGGGTTCATACCCGGATGACTCGCCTTGGTTGGGTTAACGTCTTTGTTTTGTTTGAACAAAAGATTAACAAAGAACGACGGATTTAACCACAACGGAGATTTATTCTTCGTGAGGAACTCGGAGTGGTTTGAAGCACGTGAGGTTTGCACGATTACTTGTTTCATGTCTTCTAGGGTAGGGGCAGCTGCCATGTAGAGCATTGGAACTGGACTCCACGGGTTGAGGAAACTTTTGTAGCGGATCCCTTGCTCTGCTTATCTTAGGCCTGGCAGTGTATGAAGGATATCAAAACCGATGAGAAGATTTTTAACATGTAAACTTGATCCTAATAATCTGTGTTTTATAACACATTTAGGAAAAAGTCAGATGTATATCGGAATACTGATCTTATCAATGACAAATGTATCTCCATTGGCGGCAAGGAAGGATTGGTGGTGTGGTCGCCAGTAACTGGAAGGGACGATATCAGGATTTAGGATCGAAACAGAAGATTCTGTATCAAAAAAGGCAATCACTGGTATTGGCTTGGAATATGTAGAGGTGAGGAGGTTGACTTTTACCAAGGGTATCGGTTGGGTTTTTAGTAATGATAAGATTTTAGTGGGGTGGGTGAGAGGAGTATGGGGGTGGCTTGTTTGAAGGACTTCTAAGGGTTTGACCATTAAGACTTCAATGTCGGGATGATCTGAACGGTAACCTGAGCTAGACTCTTCGTCTGATGAGTCAGAATAGGCGATTGAGCACAAATCTCTCTCATCTAGTTCATCATATAGGGAGTAGAGAGACTCAAGATCTGAGATATCTACGGGTTCTACCAAGTTTAGAGCTTGAATCAGTGATTGTGACTTCTTTTTGTCTCTGCAGTCTCTTGAAAAATGGCCCTTTTTGTTACAAATGTAACACCTGTCTGTGCTTCTTCCTCTTAGTGGTTTTTTCTTTAAAAACGCCCACCTCTTATTTTGTGTATGTTTGTAGTTGTTCCTGAAAGGAGTCCTTTTTTTCCTTTCTAGAGCAGTCATATGATGAATTGGTTCGACACTTTATTTGCAGGTGTTTTTCATCACAGGCCAAGTCGAGATTCTTTCCATCTCTTTAGATCTCCATGAAGAACTTGTGATGGTTGCAAAGCTTTGCCAATGCGTTGATTACTAATTGGTAGAGTTCTCCAAGGCTAGCTTGCTTGACGTTCTTTTGTTCGAGGAACCTGAGTGCTTCATTTGTGAGAGAGTTTGGGAATGAGTTGAGAAATACCAGTTTTAGATTGATGTCATCAACTCCCTGAAGGGGGTACAACTCGAACTATCCGGAGGAGCTCAGAATGAAGGGCTTCCATTCTTTCTCTGACTTCATCTATTATGCTGGTGAGAGATCGCATTTTTGTGGTCAAGACTTCTTAGGTCTTAGTGATCTGCGTTTGTTGTGCTAAGATGGCTTTAAGGGCCTTGTTTTTTGCAACAACATTTTCACTTTGCCAATTAAGTGTGATTTCCGCTGGACTGGCAGATGTGGAGATTCCTGTTGAGCTCATAGTCGTAGGATTCTTAATCTTCCAATCATGCTTAGTTCGTTGGACCGTGTCTTCGAAGGAGCGTAATGGTGGAAACTCTACTTCGTAGTAAGTGGACAAGCCTATCGGAGTTATCACGCAACATTCTCTTAGTGGACTGCCGGAAGGTTTGTCGAAACTTGTAAGTTTAACATTTTTTTAATTTTTATTTTAAGTACTTTTTATACATTTTTTTATATATTTCTTGATAACCTTATTTTTATCTTAAGTATTGTAGTATATAATATTGTTTAATTTCAAGTATTATAATATATAGTATTGTTTAATTTAGTTTTATTTATGTGGCTAATTGTTTTATAATACTAAATTCATATATAATATATATTGTATTAAAATATTTTAAAAATTTATGTAAATTAAATACATAATTAAATTAATAATATTTTTTCGATATAAATGTATTTGTATGAATTTTAATGTAATTATATTTATCAATAAGAATATATAAATGATATAAAGTTAAAAGGGTGGGACCCTGAATAGTTTGAAAAAACAATGAAAAAGTTTGGGTGAGGTTTTTCACATAGTGGAGGTATATAGAGGTTTTTAAGTTGTTGCGGTGACAATAATTTGTAAGAAGAAAACTATGAAAAACCTTGATAAAAACCCGCAAATTGTGGATGCTCTAAGGGTGTAAAACGAAAAATGAAAATGTAAGGGATGTAAAAAAAATTAAATAAATAACTATAACCGAATAAAGTGTAAGTAATAAAAATCATTCGTAACTTTCTTACGTATTTATGATATACATATATAATAATATGATTAAATACAACATAATTAATATTGATCTCATTTTAAAGTTATTGACTAGTAATTTGTAAAACAAGAAACATGTTTTCTAATATAATTTATTTAATATATGATGATGTATGTTAATATAATAAGGGTGTAAAATGAAAAAAAAAATATAATATATAAAAAATAGAGTGAATTGCAAATTTGGTCCTTATGGTTTGTTGTTTTTCTCACATTTGGTCCCTACAAAACTTTTATTACAAGAAAATCCCTGGGGTATGCAAAAGTGCTCGGATTTGGTCCCTGTGTCTAACGTCCGTTAATTTGCAGCTGTTAAATAGCCCCATGTGCCTTGCACATGAGGGTATAATGGTCTTTTTACCATATCTTCCTCGTAACCCTAGAACACACTCCTTTCCCCTTCTCAACCACCGGTCGCCCCCTCTCTACCACCGACCACCCTTTTTCTCTCTCTCTACACCACCAACCACCCTCTCTTTATACGATCGACCACCCTCTCTCTCTCTCTCTCTCTCCCTCCCTTTACCACCAACCACCCCCTCTATCTACCACCGACCACCCCCTCTCTCTATCACCGACCACCCCCCTCTCTCTACCACCGACCACCCCCTCCTTATGCTCCGATCATCATCGGAACCATAGAGGCCCACCCTATTTCATTCCCTTGCTTCGATTTGCTTCTGGGTGTGTGGTTTACACAGGGCCCTAATGCTTGTCCCTGTAGTTCGATCCTTATGCTTGGTCCCTGTGGTTTAATCTCCATTCTTCTCCAGTTATTTTCATGTACTTCGTATGGTTCGATCTCCATTCTTCCCCAACTTCTTTTTATGTGCTTCGTGTGGTTCGATCTCCATTCTTCTCTAGCTTGTTTTCATGTGCTTCGTCCCTATGAGTTGATTTGTGTAACTCCAAAGATCTCCACCTTCGTCCTGAACGTCGACTCCATCGATCTCACCCTTGAACGTCGACCTTGAGAGGAGAGAGTTTGAACCACTGACAATGGAGATGGTCGGTGATTGGGTCGCACGATGATGGAGATGGCCGGTGGGTGGGTTTATGATTTAATAGTATGTATGTGTTTGTATATATATATATATATATATATATATATATATATATTCTAAGTAAGAGTAAATTGCAATTTTGGTCCTTGTAGTTTGTTGTTTTAGTGAAAAACAAAAAAAAAATAAGCAAAATGACCAATATACCGTCATGTGCAAGGCACATAAGGGCTTTTAACGGAAGAGAATCTAACAGAGTTAGTTTGAGGGACCAAATACGATCACTTTTGCATACCACAAGGATTTTGTTGCAATAAATATTTTGTAGGGACCAAATGTGAGAAAAACAACAAACCACAGGGACCAAATTTGCAATTCACTCTAAAAAATAAGTTAAAGAGTGAATTACATTTTTGGTCCCTCGTTATGGCTGCTTTTTGGTTTTTGTCTCTCGAACTTATAAAGTACACATTTGGTCCAAAAATTGTGTTTTTGAGCCAAACTAGTCATTGTCACTAAAGACCATTAGGAAAGCTTCGTTAGTTACTTAGTTTGGTCATTTGACCTTTTTTTCTTATTTAAATAATTAAATAAAAATAAGTTAGTAATATATATTTTAGAGAAAATTACGTTTTAGTCCCTATGGTTTGTTGAAAATTTCTAGTTTCGTCCTTATGGTTTTGAAATTACAATTTTCATCCATATGGTTTATAATCTTTACCTCTTTCGTCCTTATGATTTAAATTTTATTGCTTTTTTCATCCCTATGGTTTAAAATTCATTTCCATTTTAGTCCTTTATACTTAAAAATTGTGTTTTAGCCTCAGGGACGAAAAAGAAATGAACTGCAAATTATAGGGACGAAAACCGAAATTTGAAACCACAGGGACGAAATCCAAAATTTTTAACAAACCACAGGGAGGAAAACGTAATTTACTCTATATTTTATAATAAAAAAGACAATAAAAAACAAAAAGCAGTCCAAAACTCCATCTTCTTTATCTATCCCCGTCTCTCTTGATCCCCGCTCCTCTTTGAACCCCTCCTTTCCTCCCCGAGTTATGGCGAAACCAACCCTCCCCTCCCTGTAACAACAGTTGAACTTTGCATCTGAACACATCAATGAAGCAACATAAGACGAACTTGATGGGTTTGGTTTTATGAACTCAAATGTTTTGATGTCGCATCTGGCCTGCCTCTTTTCTTCTTTTCTGTAAAGGGTGTTACCGTTGCCAGTGACGGAGCCGTCTTATACGGCGGAGAAGTGGCAGCCATTTGGCTTGTGATATATTGAGGAACTAATCTGGTGATGAGCTTGTTAGGGGCTTTAGTTCTCGGAGCAATATGGTATTCCGAGAGTGTAACTTATCCAACCACTATAACCTCACTACTATTCATCCCCTCCCTTCACTCGGTCATCAAACAAAAAAATTACAAGAAACTAAATATCCGTAAATAAGACCCTTCATCAAGAACACATTGATTTTTATAATATTCAAAGAAGAAAACGAAAATATCAAATGAGATTTTACAGGTTTTTTAATCAGTAAAACTTAAAATCCAAAACCAAAAACTAAAAAAAAAATGGATAAAAAAGGAAGAGGTCACATGATGATCGACTTCTCAATTGGGAAAAGAGGCAAAACCAAAAATCCAAAATTTTTGATCGAATTGATAGAGGGGATCATAGTAGTGGTTCTCGATCGAAGAAGGAAGAATGGAAGAAAGTCGCAGGGAAAGAAAAAGAAAAGGGAGATGGGTTAACATGACGTTGGATGGTGGTGGTAATAATGGTAGGAAGCTGCAGGGGAGAAGGGAACATTGTGGTTGGTCTTCATTGAGAAAGGTAAGCATTGAGTTTTTTATTAAATTTGATTTTGGTTTAATAATGTTTTCTTTTTTATATATAATATATAATAATAACTACATTTTATTTTATTTCAAAAAAATAATAATAAAGGGGGTTAAATGAGCAAATTGCCCCTCACGACACGAGGTGACTAACAAAGCTCTTCTAATAGTGTTAAGTGACAGGGACTAGTTTGGGCTCAAAAACACATTTTTTGGACCAAAAATGTACTCTACGAATTCGAGGAACGAAAACCAATTAAAAAGAAGCCATAGACGAAGGACCAAAAATGTAATTTACTCTAAATTAAATAAGTAACTAACTATAAAGGTATAAAACAATTTCGTAAGCCGATATCAATGAGCTCCTCTCCCTGCTTGTTCCTTTTCACTTTCCAGATCCGTCGATGAAGGTACCTGAAAATCTCAAGCCATAACATCCTTCTCAAATCTATATGGCGGGTGACTATCGAATTCTATGTTGCATATTGTGTCACCGAAAATTCTTTATTCACATCATCTATTTGGTTCTTGCATTATCTTTTGTCTTGATAAGTAGTTTGTTTATTTATAGTTTTTTCAGCGATGAACCTCGTGTATCTGATTCTTTGTGACAAAGGTATGTTAGATTTTGACATATTGAAGTAGTGCGCGCTCTGTATCTTTGGTCGTTTATATTCGACTAGTTTCGAAAACATATTTGCTTGAATTTTGGGACAAACTCGGTACGAGCAATGTTCTTTTTGTGCTAGTTGTTATAGTTTCTATGTAGTTTGCAAAATTTCCTAATTTTATTCCGCATATGGTTAGCTATTTTCATTAAAGTTGGCTCCATTCTAATGAATTGTGAACTTAGGGCATCATATAATCAATATCATATTTACTTTTGCTTTAGTCATAACTTCAAATATGTTGTTTTTGATAATGATGTTGCCTTTCTTTTAGATAGGAACTAATGTACTTTTTTGTTTTAGAAGTATCTTGTTTAAGAACATGCAATCAAACCAGTTCATAACCATGTATTGTGAAATATAGCATGTTTATATGTTTCATGAATCATGGGTTCCAGCAGAAAATCATTAAGTATAAGGTTGATGCTCAAGTTTCAATCTTACGTCATTTCTTTTAAGTTTCTTCGTATATTACGTGTCGAAACCGATATTATATTTGGTTTAGATGAGTCACTTCTTATTGTGACTCAGAGAGTATTTGCATTTATATATCCAGGGGTTCCCTTACATTATTCTTGTAGCCTTGAACATAAACATGCCGGAGATTATATTTATTAGTAAAATAGACATTGCCCTCAACCGATATCACTCAACTATATTCATTAGTAGTACCTTCCACATGTTTTTCGTAACTAACCTTCTGTTCTTGTGCCTTCTTCCTGGTGTAATCTAAATGAATTGGTGGGTGTATGACATTACCCCTCCTCCATAGTGTCCCTTGTCATTCAAGATGGAAACTAGGAAAAATATGCTACTTGAGGTAGATTGATCCTCTTTGCGGTTTTTGTCAGCGCTACTCTTCATGAGCTGCTCATCAACACATAAAAATATGGCTTGAAGCTCATACATTACCAGATCCTTTTTTAACTGCTCATCTTCGAGAAATGAGACACTCATGCTTCCACCATGAATTCAATTTAGGCATGGGGGTCACGACCATACAAAGTCTTGAAGGGTGTACAATTGGTAGACAAACAAAAGGACGTGTTGTACCATAATTTTACCTATGGCAACCATGTGAGCAATTGCAAGGGTTCGCATGTATGAAACACTTTAAAAATGTTTCCACCGCATTGTTATCCATTCGATTGATCGTTAGTTTATGGGTGATAGGTGACAATTCTAAGTAATGTGGTTCCTTGGAGAAGAAACAACTCCTACCAAAATAAACTTATAAAACATTATCTCTATTGGTCACAATAGAGGATGGGAACCCATGGAGACGTACCACCGCCCTTACGAATAGCACTACCACTAATGGGGTAGTAAATGGGTGTTTCAATCCCATAAAGTATGCAAACTTGGTCAACCGATCCTCCACCACTGAGATAGTAAGAAACAAAGCACTTTGATTGTCACACAATAGAGTAGGACGACCAGCAGGTAAGGCATGAAGCTCCCTTAAGAGGTGTGTGATCCATACGATTTCTGCAGTCGTATTCCCCATGGCTCGATATTCAGACTCACAACTTGAGCGTGAAACCGTAGGCTGCTTTTTAGCGCTCTAGGATATAAGATTTCCTCCCATGAATATCGAGTAGCCATATGTGGAACGACGAGTGTCAATGCAATGAGCCCAATCAGCATCTGAATATCCAACCTAGGTAGGGGGATTGGGCCGAGAGAATGTTAATCCAAAGGATAGAGTGCCTTTAATATATCGGAGTAAGAGTTTAACCGTGAGATAGTGATCCTCCGTTGGAGCATGAAGAAATTGACTCACTTGATTGACGACATAAGAGATATCGGGACGAGTGATGGTTAAATATTGAAGAGCACCTACCAAAGAACGATACTTGATGGGATCAGAGAAAGGCACCCCATCACGAACCAAAGAAGCGGAGGACGATAATGGTGTGGCCACCGGTTTAGACTTAAGCAAACCAGCTCGTGATAAAATATCTCGCGCATATTTGGTCTGACTAAGAAAGAGACTCGAATCCGTATAGGAGGCTTCAAGACCAAGAAAATAATTCAAGCGTCCAAGATCTTTAATTTTGAACTCATTATGTAATTTGGTGATGAAATACCTAATAAGCGAAGAGTCATTGCCGGTAAGAATCAAGTCATCCACATAGACAAGTAAGTATTACCACGTTTGAAGATGAAAAGAGATGGATCGGCTCGACTGCATTGGAAACCATCAGCCACCAAAAACGAATGTAAGCATTGAAACCAAGCCCGAGGGGCTTGTTTGAGACCATAGATGGCTTTATTATGTTTACAAACATGATCCGGGAATCTGGAATCAACAAATCCCGGTGGTTGTTGCATAAACACCGTGTCAGATAACTCGCCATGAAGAAAGGCATTATTGACGTCTAATTGATGTAACGACCAGTGATTAACAACCGCCAACGATAAAATAATCCGAATGGAGGTGGCTTTAACAACCGGGCTGAAGGAATGCGAGAAATCAACACCCGGGACTTGACTAAAGCCTTGAGCCACAAGACGAGCCTTGTGACGCTCAATGGAACCATCAGCACGATATTTGGTTCTAAACAGCCACTTGCACCCAACAATGTTTTGATTATCGGGACGCAGAACCAAGGACCACGTATTGTTACGACTCAAAGCATCCATTTCCATACGCATCACCCATACAGAGTCACTCATAGCATGAGTGTGGTGCGTAGGATCACGGGAGGCAAACAATACTTGATGGAGACCATGATCACGAAATTCAGAAAGATTCACTCTATGTTTTGGTTTGAAAATACCTGCTTTAGAACGTGTAACCATTGAGTGAGAGTTGGAGGTAGTGGCGGTAGGAGGAGTGGTAGTAGGCATATCTTAATCGGGAGAGTTAGGTGGTAGTGGTGGTGTTGGTGGATGAGGATGGGTGGGTGGGCTGTTAGAAGGGGTTTGTCGTAGGCTGTGAGGAGGATTGTTGTGAGGGCTGGTTGGTGGTGAGCTCTCTGGGCTGGAGGTTGAGTTAGGTGGCGGTGGTGGTGTTGGCGGATGAGGAGGGGTGGGTGGGCTGTTAGAAGGGGTTTGTCGTGGGCTGTGAGGAGGATTGCTTTGAGGGTTGGTTGGTGGTGAGCTCTCTGGGCTGGAGGTTGAGCTGCTAGAGGATGAGGATAGGGTGTCATGGGAGGAATCTTGGCTGTGAGCAGATGATGAAGAAGGCGTACACAGACCACAAGGTGTAGAGGGTGGAGGGGATGTAGGTGGTGTAGAAGGAGTAGATGGCATGATTAAAGGAGGGTCTTGAATGTCATTAAGAAAGGTGTGAAGGGTGAGGGTGGATAGAAGTGTATTAGAGAGTATTTTAGTAAACGGAAAACACAACTCATCAAAACGTGCATGACGAGTAATATAAATCCGTGATGTGATCGGATCAAGACATTGATACCCCTTATATTGGGAGTTATAACCAAGAAAAATACACGCAATACTCCTTGGAGCAAGTTTGTGAGCAGCGTAGTCCCGTAAGTGAGGGTATACACAATAACCAAATGGTTTGAAATTAGCATATTGCGGGATACGATTAAACAATACTTCAAATGGAGACTTTGAAGAGAGAACCTTTGTAGGTAATCTATTAATAATGTAAACCGAAGATGAAAAAGCATGGACCCAATACGAAGCGGGTACATGAGCATGAAATAACATGGCAAGCCTGGTCTCAACAATGTGTCTATGCTTCCGTTCAACTCGACCATTTTGCTGTGGAGTATATGGACACGAAATCTGATGAAATGTACCATTTTCATTGAGCATTCGCTTCACAGTATTGTTCAAAAATTCGGTTCCCCCATCACTCTGAAAGATTTTTATTTTAGTTGCAAATTGAGTGTTCATGGTTCAGTTGGTCTAGATGAAGTGACGGGCTGCTTGGGAAGGTTTGCAACCTCCTTATGAAGCTTTCTCAAGGAAGGCACAACCCTTGCTTTGAACTAGTTGAAATCTTGAGGTTTGAAGAGCTTCAATAGGAGTAGTTGAAATCTTAGCTCAGAGGAATATTTTTTCTTATTACTCTCCACTTGATCAAGTTTTGAGTAAGCTTCTACAATATCTTTCTCAAACACTTCTAATTACGTATCCAATTTTACTAAAATAACATGAAACAATTCAGTGGTAGTCATCTCTGATGTACAAGTCTTAGCTGAAGGGCTAGAATTCTGATTAGCCTGGCCAGAGTTCTGAATGATCTGCTTTAGAGAGTTAAACTCAGAGAAATATTTTGAAATTGTGATGAACAATAGTTACAAAATCCTTGAAATTCAGGCCTAGTGACCATTGTAGAAGGTAACCCTGATGCAAATGCATCAGTTATCACACCTGTAGAGATGTAGAGACAGATGGGTCTGCAAATGGAGTTGTTGTGATGTTTACTCCATCAAGGCTTCCAATCAATCCTTGAATACACTTAGTTGAGGTACCTATGGTTGGTATTGCATGACTCACAAGCTGATGGAGGTCACTCAGACTTGTGCTAGTGTGAACAGAAAATTCAGGCTCAAATATTGGACCTGCCTATGGCTCAGAAGGTGAAACCAAAGACTTAATGTAAACTTGAATAAAAGGTGAGGATTGGGGATAAACCAAAGACTTATTGCAAATACTTTATAAATTTAACTTTGAATCCAAAAGCGAATTGGTTTCATCACAAACGTTACATGGCATCCTTAAAAAACAAAGGGTATTTTTTTTAATGGGGACCTTACAGTCAAATAAGGAAAACACAATATGAATGCGCCTACACACAATTTGTATGTGTTTATGATTCCATGCATTACCAAATGAATGGACATTGATTTTTTTCACCTGTAATATACACGCATTGACAACACATCCAACCTTTTGTGTTCATAATTTAATTGCCAACTCTTTGACTCTTTGACATGGTTTTGTCGATTGAGTATCTGGTTGAAAAAACCTAAAAGGTTACCATCCAAATTTTCATTTGATAAATAGATCTTGTTTAATAGCCAATACTTTTGAATTTGATATTGGGCATGAATAGTGTTACTCATATCTTATGTTGCAGGGTTCAAACTTTTTAGAGAACTGAGATCATAATGGCTTTAGGAAAATACTCTAAGGTTGATGGTAGGAAACTATCAAGCAATCACTGTTATACGGTAACGTTGGTGGCATTTGTGGCTCTCTGCTTGGTAGGGGTGTGGATGATGGCTTCGTCATATGTTGTTCCATTTCAAAATATTTATACCACTACTTATGGAAACAATAATGATGTCATAAAAATTGGGAGTACTGAGAGCAAGGTGATCAATAATAGCAGTAAGGAAAACAGTGTAAGTAGTGAGGACGCAACGACCATCAAAGCCAACATTTCTAAGCACTTTGAAGATAATCCCGGTGATCTTCCTGAGCATGCCATAAATGGAGACACCATTGTAAATTCACAGGAGGACATAAATAATCCCAATGAAAATTCTAATGAGAATACTCAAGTTCATGAAACAAAATCAAAAGGTGATGCACATGGAAAGCAAGAAGAGAAGCCTACTGGCTTAGAAGACACGTCAACAACCGAAATTGCAAAAGGAATGGAGAAAAAAGAAGATAAAGAATCTAAGGCAGATGACAAAGATTCTAAAGCTGCGAAGACAATAAGCGATAGCGAAGGTAGGATATCGGGAATACAAGTAGAAAATCATGATGATGGAAAGGGAACTACATATGGGAATAACCCAGATGCAGAGAAGAAAGTTGAGGAGGAAAAAAAGAACAACGAGGAAAAAGTTGATGCTGCCTCAAATGAGATATTTCCTTCTAGGGCTCGGTCCGAGATTTTGAATGAAACATCTACTCAAAATGGGTCATTTTCAACACAGGAAACTGAGTCGATAAAGGTAAAGGAAGGGCTTAATCGGGCAGAACCCGAACCAAATTTTGGGTACCAATGGAAACTCTGCAATGTCACATCTGGGTCAGATTTTATTCCATGCCTTGATAACCTAAAAGCTATTAAGAGCCTTCAAACCACTAATCATTATGAACATAGGGAAAGGCACTGTCCATTGGACCCTCCTACTTGCCTTGTTTCTTTGCCTGAAGGATATCAACGCCCAATACAGTGGCCTACAAGCAGGCAAAAGGTATACTAGTTTTTTAATAGTATACTCACTGCTTTGCTGGTTAAAGCTCTTGAACATAGAGCTTCTTTTTTTTCGATGTTGTTAAATGTAGTGATGTTGTCATATAGATGCATGTAGGTATTTCTATTTCTGCTTAATCATGTGTGTGTATAAAAACATGCAAATAAATGTACCGATACTATTCACCGTTTTGTAACATTAGTGCTATTAAATTAAATTCTGAAAAAGTATCCTTGTATTAAATTTGGTATGCATTAAATAATTCTTGAAAGCAATAAGAATGTTCATTACAAGAAAATAGGTTTGGTAAATCATTTAGATTTTTTTGTACGTAAAAAATATTCTATCAGTTTTGTATTTTCATTTTTTGCAAATCCATTGATTAAAGTTTTGATACACATATTATGACTATGCTTCTTTTTCGCTTCCAGATATGGTACCATAATGTCCCTCACACTAAGCTGGCAGAATTTAAGGGGAACCAAAACTGGGTCAAATTTAGTGGCGAGTATCTAACTTTCCCTGGTGGTGGAACACAGTTTAAGCGTGGTGTCGTCCATTATATCGACTTTATACAAAAGGTCATAATTCAACTAGTCTTGTTCCATTGCATTCTGTGTCTATGCTTGCTAGTGTATATTGGTCTCAATTGTTCTCTTAGTAATTTAACCATATACAATTGATTAATGCAAAGCTTCATAAATCTACCTTCTATTTTTATGTGAACCTTTTACAATAGTTGAATTCAAAGCTTCATATCTCTTCCTGATACGAATTATGAGTATCCTTGCGGTATGGTTCCTAGGAACAATAAATAACTGATAACTACAGACTAATTACTATGCCATGTATCTTACATGGAATATATTTTTATTCTTACAATTTTTTCTCTATGTTAATCACTTCTTAAAATATAATATGTTCCGTTAGTAGTGTCAGGATTATTTTTTGTTTATTTTTTAGGTACATGGATTTAGTTATGTACTTCATGTATTAAAAGTTTTTCCTAGAGCTTGGGTGCGAAAACCAAAACACTAGTCCCACGCCATGTTTTCCTTACTCATAGGCTTGATTTATAATCAATATTAACTATAGATTGAGCATCAATGCTATTGGCATTTAATAGCAATCAATTCATTAAAGATGCTAACTTATCTTTATTAAATGATTCAAAAGAAGGATTGTTTTATCTATTGTGTTGCTATATACAACTAAATTTTAATGTTTATCGTATATAATCTTTGACATTGTTAGACAACTTGCCTGTGCACTTTTAGGTAAATCTACATCTACTTAAATTTTCTAGGTCTAGGCAGACTTCTGAAATGAAATGATAGGGACTCCATCCATCTATACTGGACTCATTTGCTGACATTTTGACAATTATGGAGCCCTTGTACGAGCAGATGATGCCATGGACAGATGGGATAAATCATCAAATGAAGATGTCGATACCTGAAGGTTCACCAGCTGAGACTAAAACATCTGATGATGTACCACTGATAAAGTGTGTCCTCACTTGATACAAGAAGGATAAAGGTATTGTCTGATATATCTGCTACAAAGCGCTTGTCAACCCGGTAAGGAGAACAAGCATGCTTTGCATTTAATGTCGCATGGTATTCATTAAATGCGGCGTACATAGCATTTAATGCATTTTGGTTGTAACCACTACGAGGAAGAGACATGTAACACGTAACCTGATGAACAAATAAATGAAAGTTGTAAAAGGGCATCATCTCTATACTTTGTCATCATACAAATTTGTCATTTATGGAGGACGTTGCCTATAAATATCATATAAAGCCTTGAAGGTCACTGCATAGAGATATTAAAATATATGTTGCTATTCTTCCAAGTCTTTGAAGTTTACAACTGAGATCTACTGTCATCTTGCAACTAGTTTCTATATTGAGTTCATGTTAGAGTTTATTGAGTATATTGTGGTGTGTGATCAAGAAGAAAATACATCTTTCTAATTGAGAGAGATCATTTATAGGTTGTTGATCACAAGTTGACATTTAGCTTATTTTACCACAACAATATTCAATATTGTAAATCATCATAGTTTTCAGTGTAAATTACGGATTTGGTCCCCTAAAGTTCTTTTATTTAAAAAATAGGCACTATAGTTTGCATTTTCGTAACTTTTTGGTCTCTGTCACTAACAACAGTAAGTTCCCATCCGTTAACTATGGGGTATTATGGTCCTTCCCTTTCTTGTCCTTTCCATATATGTCCCTTGCTCATTTAAATTAAAAATTCGGCTATTATTCCCATCTCTGGCCAACACACACCATAACACACACAAAAAAAAAGTCCAAATCTACCCAAATCAAAATTAGAAACAAATCCAAACACAAACCGAAACTCAAATAAAAATAAAAATAAAAATCAGAATCGAATCCAACCCCAAATAACTAAAGTTGATCAATATCGAAAAAACCTATTAGTCATCACCAATAACTATAAACCATTTACCATTGTTCAACAACCATCCACCACCATTAGAACTATCACCCACCATCGTTAGACACTCAGACCTACACCGACCACCATCTGAAACCACCATTAACGTCATATAAACTACCATCTAAACCCCATCCACAAACACAGAAACACCATTCGAAGATAGAAAGATGCACAAACACTATAAACACATATCAAAGTGAACAAAATGCACAAGCAAATTTTGTTTTCATAATCAACAAGTTATACAATATGAATATGTTTCTAATACCGCAAACTAAATCAAAAACCTACAATCTGAATAAATACCTAAATCTAGCACAAATATCAAATCCTTAATCTAATCTCATCTCAAAAATCACAGTTCTTGAAGATGGAAGCCATTGTTGTTAAAAAAAATTAGGGACCATATGCCATTGGGTCTTGGATTGACAGTGGTAGGAGGGTCGTTTTAGAGAGAGAGGAGGAGAATTCAATGAGGTGCCTTGGTGCTTGAAAAGCCGGAAACATGGAGGCATTTTTTTATTCCCAAATTCATCAAGTTCTAATTGTAAACAAACAATCAAGATGATTCAACAATCGTAATCATATGTCATTGATTCAAATCTCAACAATTACAATCTCACTTTCTCTCTCTACATTCATTCTCTCTCTCTAGAATAATGTTCTAATCTGCTCTTCTCTAATCTGCTTCATGTGAACAATGAATCACCTAATGTTACACACACCTTACTTACAAAGGAAAACTATTTATACTAACAACAAATAAAAAGAAACAAAACAATACAATTAAAATTGACTTTGACTTTTATTACACTTTGACTTTGACTTTCACTAAGAGTTGACTTTCCAGCTTTGACTTCTTGTACTTTGACTTCTGGTCTTCATGATCTTGTATCCAACATATTTATGCTCTAACAATCTCCCCCTTTGGGATATAAGATCATCTTTGAAAGATTTTGCAATTCAGTATTCTCTTTATGCTTCACTTGACAATCTCCCCTTTTAAGCACAAACATTGCAAACTCCCCTTTCTTTGACTGTATTCTTCCTAAGTCTGTCTTTAAGGAATATTAACAATCTCCCCCAAATATTATAGAAACGATCTTCAATAATCTCTTCAAGGTTATAGAAAACCTCTTCTAGACTTCAGAAAGAAATTATCTCCATTTTCAACTCTGATTGCTTTTGCAACTAACCATCAAATAAAATTTCTGTAAAATCATCACATCTTCAGAAATCTTTGACTTTGCTTGTACAATCTTTCAAACTCTCAAACTTTGAACTTTATCTTCTTCAAATCATTAACTTTGAAATTTCTGAATCTGACATTTCTTTAAGTCATCTCCCCCTTTTTGATGAATAGAGCATCTATAACATCAAAAGTTTTCCAAGAAATGTCTTTGACCATTCTGATCTGTCCAAGAGCCACTGATTCGTTGATCCATAACCAAGTCTTCGTCTAGAACTTTTCAAATCCAGAAAAAATATTCGTGTAACACCTGAATCAACAAATGAATCAGTTAATATGCCTGTCAGTAACACGAAGTCACTGTATGTAACAAGTACACAATGGAAAGGAGCTTTTGTTATGTTCACTCCCTCAGGGCTTCCATTCAATCATCAAAACACCACAAAGGATGTTTCTATGAACGTTATGACAAGAAAACAAATTCCTTGTGTGTTCGTGCAAGTGATAGAAAGAATTAAGAACTTGATGATTGCTTATAAAGGTTCAAAATTGTGTAAACCACTGAGACAACAGTAGTATAAACACAGACTCAATGTGCCTGATTGAAGTGCGAAGGTGGGGCAAACTTCCTTCTTTTTCAATATCCAGATTTTCCAAATGAAAACCAGATAGATTATATGTTGTGTCCCCAAAAAAAATATGAAACATTTTTCTTGTTAAGAAGAAAATGAGTAGTTGGTGGGGTTTTTATCAAGAGTTGGCATGGGCTAGATGCCTGTTTCAATAATGTTCACGAAGAATTGTGAAACATTAGTAATGTGGCTGCCCGACTAAGAAAGTATTTGGTTCAGAGTTTGATATTCTTTTACTCTGATCTCACACCCTCTTTCTTTTTATCATTGAGCGCACATCTAACCAAAATCTCATTTACATTTTACCTCGTCACACAACCCAAACTCATTTCTTTTTTACTCCTCTCACACAATCACTAATGATTAACTTATTGGGTAGGAAACACTGGTTAACGTGAATCCATAGAAGTTCATTTAAGTCCTAGCACAAAGAACCCATGTAATCCTATGAAGCATATGTTGCTCAAAATGGTTTAACTTGAATAGTTAAAGCACATATACGAATGTCAGATATCTATATGCTCATAGATGTAATCATGAAGATTTGATCATTTTAAAACATTGAGAATATTTCAAACAAGTATTTTGAAAGAATGAACATGAATAAAAGAAACTTGTTTGAAAATCTGACATTGTATGAAATGATCAGAATCAAATGATTTAGCAATTAAGACTTGGGTCAAGAATAATTGAATATTATCTATACGAACCAATATATAGACATTCATGAAATGACGTTCAGAAATGAAATCACGCTCAAATTCTTTGAAATACAAGCGGGGTGTATCACCATCTAAAAAATTTGTGCAAATATGAGACATGGTGATAACATATCCAACAAAAATTAAACCGGTGTGTGTGAATACTTGAAAGTATATAGAAAAAACAATACACAAGTATTTATCTTTGGAAATACACGGTTTGTAATCATGTAAGCACAAGTAAATCTTGAAAACATTTAAAATCGCACTTCCAAATTATGAAATTTGTTTAAGAATTGGGAAGTGGTTTGAACATTTAAGAATATGTTTTCTATGATTGAAAGTCGTCCTTCTTTCAACCACATATGAGATTAAGATAAGAAATGTAACCTTTATCTTTCAGTCTTAAATCTCATGAAGTCAATGCTGAAAATCATAAAAAATATGATCTTGATAACATCTCTCAATCTGCAAAAGTCTCAAAGTCATGTCAAAGCAACTTTATTCACAAATTTATTGAAAAATAACAATGACATAAAGCAGTAAAACATTGAATGAACGAGTTCTGATCTGAAGTAATCAGAAGTCATATCCTTTACTCCCCCTGAAAATATGCATCAGAAATTTGTCAGTAAAAGGCACATGATAGAGATCTACAACTCCTTCTGAAATGTAGTTCGTCATATCTTCCGAATACATATTTTCATAAACATATGTACTTCCCCTTGAAGGTTGATATCCTCATCTGAGTATCGGAGGGAGTATCATTACTTTTGATCTTTGAAGTACGAGTCCTAAATAATTGTGTTTAGAAGTCACACTCTTTATCATTGAGGTACGGGTCCTGAACTGTAGTATTCAGAAGTCTTAGTTCTCTTACTCCCTCTTGACTATAGGTGCCTGTAACACAGAATCAATCTTTGGCTTTGGTACCCACTTGTATTTGGGTTCATATTTGTTTGTTGCAGTTCGAACGGGAGTAACTAAGTAAGAACCATACCAGAAATGATCACTTGTTTTGTGAACATGATTATGTGTAAGACAGTAAGAACAATAATATTTCTTACTTGACAACCTGACTAACTGATCTCTCGAGTAGACATGATCAGGTCTACCTTTTCGCACATTGTTCTTCTTGGCATTAGTCTCATGTACACATGTCTTCTTTTCTTTCTTCTCAACTTTCTTCTCATCTTTCTTTTCTTCTTCAACAAGTTTCACTTTCCATACCAGTTCTTCTTCTTTGTATTTTCTACTTCTTCTTCTTTGTGCACCTGGACCATCTACATATTTATCGAAGAAAAGGTTAGTTGTACGAATCTAATCAAATGAATTAACTGACCTTCTTGTAGAAACAATTTTCTGATGTGAGCTTGAGACTGTCTTTTTGAAGTCAGCTGAATTATTTCTAGGTGTGTGGATTTGTGACTCTGGAGTAGTTTGCTCAGTCACCACCACCTTGGAAACAATCTCTTCAAGCTTTTTTATCTTTGAAAAATAATTGTTCTTTTCTTTGATGTGTAAGTCAATTTCTTTCTTTAATTCAGACTTCGCTTTCTGCTCTTTCAGGGCATTTGTAGATAGCTCAGATAGCTTCTCAGTAAGCTTCTTGCTTTCTATCTCAAATATACTTCTTTCTTCTTCAAATCCATTCTCAGCATTCTTTCTTCCATAAGATATTTCTTTGAAAACCCAACATTCTTTTGTTCAATTGTCTTTCTCTCCTTGGCAAAATTTTCCCTTTCCAAAATAATTACTTTCTCAAAGTCAGACACTTGTTGAGAAAGCTTAATGCATTTAAGCTCAACCATCTCCTTTTCTTCACAACTCTTCTTGGAAAGTTCTGAGAACTTTTGTGCAAACTTTGATCTTTCTTTTTCAAAATCAGATTTGTCTTTGGCAAGCTTTTGCTCCAAATCAGATATATTCTTCTGAAACTTAGCATTAGCATCTTCCAAACTTTTAATCATCTTCTTATAACTTTCAACAGATGCTGCTTGTTGGAATTGTACAATCTGATTTTCAAAGTCAGAGATTTTTCTTTTCAGCTCATAATTCTCAAATTCAAAAATCTTTACTTTTTATCTTGGAGACAACTTTGATTTATTTTCAAGCTGATCCCACAACTGTTTTGTTGTAGCCTTTTTGCTATCTAATTGAATAGAGATCTCATCTGAAATTCCTTTCAATATAAAAACTTTGGCAAATTTATCAGCTTCATATCTCCTTCTCTGCTCATTTGTGTATTCGTTAAGATATATTGGAACCTCTTTTCTTTCCAAAATTCCATAAGCTCCTGGATAAGAGTACAACTTTGTTGGAATTTTCATCATTCCTTCCTGCAAAGATAATCTGATATAATCATTCAATTCATGTTGGTCAATGAAGTATAAGAAATGATCTTTCCACTGATCATATTCTCCTCTGACTAAAACAGGAGGTTTCACATCAGTTTCAGTTGATGAAACTTCTTTGTAAATAGACATCTAGTCTATTTTATATTGTTCTTGAAGTTCTGAAATTTTATGTCCCAGACTTTTCTCTCTAGAAATAAAATCTTAGAAATAAAATTCAGAAAATCAAATTCCTAAAATCACCAAGTCAGAAATTCGCAAACACCAAAGAGATTCAAGGAATTCCCAGATAACACTGAGATGCAAAGAATTCGCAAGTTACTAAAAACACACACAAAATTCGCAAGATACAAAAACAATCACAAAATTCGTAATGCACAGGAATTTGTAAGATGAAAGATACGAATTCTAAGAATTTCGTAACACTCTCACTTGAGAATTTTGTTCTTTTCGCAAGTCACACAAATACGAATTCTGTGGAATTCGCAAGAAACCCTTCTGCGAATTCTATACTTAAAGAATTTGAAAAACACTCTTGCGAATCCTATGAAATTCGCAACACACTGGTCTGCGAAATCTATGCAATTCGCATATCAGACATCTGCGAATTCTGTCCTTATGTTTTTCAGAAATGAAATTATGCGAAATCTGATGAATTCTACGAAATCTTGAGACTATGCAAATTCTTGAGATCAGTCTAGAGAGTTCTTCGATGCTCTGCGAGTTCTTCAGACCTCATTCAAGAAACGTCTCTGATTAGCTCAAAACCCAACTTATACTTCGATTTTCGATCTGAGACTTCAACAAATTGACCACTAACATACCTAGAACCAAAAACTAGCAACAAATTTCAATCTAAATCACAAACTATTACAGTTTGATTCCAATTACAGTGCGAAGAACTCGTGAAACTCGAACTCAACAAATCTCAAAATTAGAGATCAAATACAGTGCAGAACTCTAATTATCCTATACAAAATCATTCTAAAACATAATTTAAACAAATTGAACCAATTACATCTCGACATTATGCTCAGAATCTCAAAATTAAATCTGGACTTCGACGAAACAGTGTCGAACTTTCTTTTCAATCGATTTTCTTGATTTCAATTGGATTTGCTCTGATACCAATTGATATTCCCAAATTCATCAAGTTCTAATTGTAAACAAGCAATCAAGATGATTCAACAATTGTAATCATATGTCATTGATTCAAATCTCAACAATTACAATCTCACTTTCTCTCTTTACATTCATTCTCTCTCTCTAGAATAATGTTCTAATCTACTCTTCTCTAATCTGCTTCATGTGAACAATGAATCACCTAATGTTACACACACCTTACTTACAAAGGCAAACTATTTATACTAACAACAAATACAAAGAAACAAAACAATACAATTAAAATTGACTTTGATTTTTATTACATTTTGACTTTGACTTTCACTGAGAGTTGACTTTCCAACTTTGACTTCTTGTACCTTGACTTCTAGTCTTCATGATCTTGTATCCAACATATTTATGCTCTAACACATATTGATGTTTGGATTGCTGGAGCTTAGTTCTTATTGGACTAGGATCTGGTGCTAAGGTAGCCCCTATGTGTAACACTATCGAGAAGGGGAAAGAGAGGGTAGCAGGAGTTATAGGTGGGAGGGGAGTGATTCTTCTAGTTTTGAAGGGCTAACAGAGAGGTTGTAGTAGTGGGGTGAGCATAAGGGGGTTTTGAGGGTTTTTATATATGTATAAATTAATTATAGTTTAGATTCCTATGGTTTTATAATTTAATAAGAAAAATTAGAAAAGGCAAAAAAAGTTGGAAAGGGCCATAATACCACTTATTTAATAGATGAGGATTTATTATCGATAGTGGTAGGGACCACAAGGTCACAAAAATTTGAACACTAGGGACCAAATCCACAATTTACTATAGTTTTTAATAAAATTATTAAATCTTTGAAAACATTGTATTGACCCCCCTCTATTGTGTTATTTCCATATTGTTCGACCATCAGGACCAACAACAAATGTGATGCTAGAAGTGTTGGGAAAAGGGTTTGGTATCATAAAACAATGAGTATCACAACTTCATCAAAGATAACCAGATTAGAGTGTAATATGCTAAATAATTATGTTTTTGCAGTGGTCTTCGATAAACTTGGGTGCATTCATTGAACATTTTTGTTGTTTCATTTTGTACTTCTTCATTTGAATTTGATCGTATTGTTTCTTTAGTCTATAAGGCCCCATCTTTCAGTTATAGATGTGCCTCCTTATCTATTTCTACTTAATCATGTTCGTTCTCTATTGATCCATCACTAATGTCACCTAGCATGAAGTATTTTTCCTCCTCCCTTTTATCGTTGTTCTAGCTCCACTTCTAGACTTTTTCAAACACATCTCTACTAACAATGATTTTCCCTTTCATGGTATCATACAACCGATAATCCTTTGATTTCATGGTCACTTCGCACACAAGCATGACTTTTCTCTTCAAGCTTGGTCCTTCTTGTATTAGGGACATGTACATGGCTCATGCACCCTAGAATATAATATTGTTCACTGTTGGCGTTATCCTCGTCTATGTTTCTTTTGGTGTTTCATTAGTTACTAAGGAAGTGAGACTCTTGTTGAGAAGATAAGTGGTCTAGTTTACCACTTTGGGCTAAAAGGATTTTGGTACTTCCTTCTCTAAGAGCATTTAATGGACTAGATTCATTACTATTCAATTTCTTTGTTTTGTAAAACCATTGTGTTATGGTGTGTAGGTGGTTGTAAGCTGCCTTATGATACCATGACATTTAAAAAACTGATTAAAAACTTCAGAAGTGAATTCTCCACCACTATCAATCCGCAACCATTTAATACTCATACTCCTTTTCAACTATATTCTTAAAGTACTTAAAAACAAATAAATTTATGATTTCTCAGTAAGAAAATGTGTCCATGTTTTCATATTAAAATCACCCAATAAAACATAAGATGTACCTCTTCTTGTTGTTTGATTCTGCTGTCCTTGGTCCACACAAATCAACATGAACTATCTTCAACTTTGTGAGTTTTCTCCATTCACTCTTGAAAGTTATAGTGTCTCAATGTTGTTTGCTAATAAGGAAATCTACATAGGGAGATGTGGGAAATGAGAGCTTAAGAACCTTGTGGACCATGTCTTTGTCTTTCAGAGACTTCAGTCCTTAATGATTGAAATGAGAAAATCAGTAGTGGCACACATTTGTGAGATCTTGAACATTTGTATGCAATAACTTTTGTTCATCTGTCCTGGCTATGATTGCGAACATTTTCTTTACTATCATGGTTGTTTCTATGATTATGTCCCTTTCAGGATGATAAACCTTACACCTTGTTGATCCCAGTGATCCTCCTCTGTGATTTGATGATGTCCCATTTAGACACAAATCTTTGTTGTTAACTCTAGCTGATAGTATATTCAACGACTGAGCATATTCATCTCTCGCTGAATGTTCCCATAGCAATCGAACATTAGAATATCGCTCACTAAATGGTCACTCAGTGACCATAGGGACCAACTCGATCAACAAGAGTTGCACGTGGAAAAAAAAGACCACTTGGAGCTCCGCTTTTTGGATCTATTGAGGCAATGATAATGAGTTTCTATCTTACTGATTACTCGGTGAACCCAAAGACTCAGCCTCACACTTATTAAAAAAACATCAAGTTATGTCGAAAATGGAGCTGAAGATAACGATAGGAAGAACTCAAGCGGTTTTAGAAGATCTACCTATCTAGAAAAATAGGTATTGATTAAAGCAAGAAGTCTCAGCTAGCACTAAAGAAAACTTTAGAGATCTAGTTGAACCAGAATCTTGTGGATCAAGGCTTTGTCTTATTTTCTCTTACCAAAGTCAAAACCATGAAACTACATGAAAAAAATATAGTGCAACCTAACGCTTTACTAACTCATTTCATGCATGGCTACTACTCTGGTACAATGTTCATATGCAACCAAGCCTGGACAACTCAAGGACAAGTAGAACCTGCAAATCTCTCCCTGAGTGACACAAGGATTGTATCAACAATGTGCATTAATTGTGCAGTATATAAATACCTAAGAAGACGTCTCTTCTCAGGTGTGCACCATGAGAATTTCTAAGTTTACTCTTTTTGCAAAAGTCATTGTGTGGTCCTAGAAATTGTGTTGTAGAGATTTTTAGTTCTATTTCATTTGTCAAAGTAAGATTGTTTTATATTAGGTTTTCTACCTTCTCTTATTCCGCAAATAATCTGTAAATTCATGTAATTCTTCCTATTATCAATAAAGAGTCTTAAAAGTAAAAGTTTGTGTTTATATTCAAACCCCTTCAACAAACCCTAACAATGTTGTTAACCCCCCATTGGGACCAACAAGTGATAATAGAGCAAGGTTCTCTTTTTTCTTCCCTTTCCAACTGATCCTACAATGGCCGTATAGAACTACCATTATAATGGATCTCTTTCCAAACCTCCCAGATTTAGTAGAGATAACTTTTCTCTATAGAAGACGATCCTTAAAACCGCACTATATGGAGAATGGACCTATTGTTACATTTACGACTATCAATTTTGTTCCTACAACTGCCACATACCTTGGAACACCCGAACGAGTGGTGGGAAAGAAAGTGAACCAATGGTGAGAAAAAGACGTGAGGAGATGGCCTGTAACATCCCATACTAGCTATATTCGCTTAAACACATACAGAGCAACTAAGTAATCTTTACAGCAAAATAGTACTAGTTATTGACAACCGTACATTAAGGTACATATATATACAATCCCAAAAGTAACTATTCACAAAATAAGGTTGTCCGGTAAGCCAGTCTTCAAAATATCCACTCTTGGTATCTCAACCCGGATATTCCCCAAGTCTGTCTCTAGAACCTGCCACAGAATAACAAACGTGGCTGAGCAATAACTCAGTGAACAGATCAATGAAATCAACAATAAAAAATATATGGTAAGTACAAATTATCCCTATAATCCATGAAACGATAAAATAAATCAATCGAATATCATAAAGATATAACAAAGGGGTTCACGTAATCACCCATTCTGTGTTATTCAAGTTCACACAAATCACCCAAATACACTAAACCCGTTGTTCCCAAAGAATGTACGGTTCTATGGGCATAAGTGAGAACTAGCGTTGTGGGCACGACACCCACTAGCCCTCAACTACTATTAAAGTAGTCCTAGTTATGTTTTGTTCCTAGGATATCCATTCGCCCCTATGGCTGGATCAAGGCCAGCACACTCTCTATGCATACACAAGGACGCCATAGTGATTATAGCCACCATGGAAGCATCACAAAGTCGGTGCCCCCGACTAAGTGTTTGGGTAAAGGATCACAACTAATGTGATCTAACCGGATCACACTGATATAACAACAATCAATGAACATTTAAAATGGCTTGACTCTATCTATTTGTGCCAATCTCAATTCAATAATCTCATGGTCATTGGACCAAGTCAACAATTCATATTCATTAATTCCATTCGCGCCTCAACATTCGGAGTAGAACTCAAGAATCGGGCCAACGGTCCTTATTAGGGGAAGCAGACTTTGGAACAGTCCTAAGTCGTTCTCAACTAATGGAACACCAAATGGAATTCAAAAAAGGAACGACACGATTAAAATGCAAGAAACAACATCTTTGAGATCTTTTCGAACCTCAAGTTTACTTTTCGGTAAAACAAATTTGAATAGAATGACCCTCCACAAAATAGGTCATTCCCGTTCCAAGAAGATAATAGATCCGTACCTGTATATAGTCGAGATAATCAAAACACGATGCCTAAATGCCAAAGTTTCCAAAATCCTTGCTAGTCGGATTTCCTATCACAAGTAATATATATACACTTAGAATTATACAATGATTTCCTATATTTGTTTGATCTCTTTATCCTATTGGCACCCTTTTATTTGCTTATGTTAACTTTATTTCCATCCTTATATGCTTATAGTTCAATGTTAGTGTTTATGAAATGGTGCAAAAGGACTTGAACAAAACAACCAAAATATTGCAAAAGAAAGTTCCCCTGCACATTTCAGCTTCTGTCCATCTCTGTGTTGGGAATATTACTTATACATAGAAGCTTAATTTGGTGTTATTGTCTAAACAAAAGATGTTAATATACCTCTTAGGATTCCAATAGCACTATATTCATGTTATTTGAAGCTATGATCGATTTTATTTGAATTTTGTACTAACAGTGTACAGTTCCCGATTTTACAGAGACCAACTACTGTAATTTGCTATTTTGGCATAATTAAGCTCAAAATTAGCTTTAGGACTCTTCATAACAATTGTGATATATGCACTAAGGTTTTCAACCACATATCACACACCTCAATTGGATCAATGGTTAATTTTATACACATTTTTAATGTAACATGCAGATTTCTGTTTGTTCCAACAGCATCATTTTTAACATGTTTAGCATACCAAACACTACCATTTGTTTTGATAACCATTCTAAACTATATATGAACCAATTTGAAGTATTTTTGTTTTGTTTTCACAACCTTGAACATCACATAATCAAAAGTTCACTAAAATTTTAGGTTACCAAACATGTAATTATAGATTTACAAACTTCTTACCTGAAGGATGATTACCACATCTTCAAGATGTAGATTCCTTTAATCCCTTACTAACTCCAGCCCCTAATCAACAAGAACACACACAAACTTAGTATGAATCTTCCTCAAATAACCTAGATTTCAAAATTACAAGCTTACCCAATGGTTACCTTCAAGATTTTGGTTCAAAATCATCAATTTCTCTTCATTTCTTCAAGGTTTTGAGGTCAAATTTCATGGAGATAAGTTTGGTCTAGGGTTTTTGATAAGAAACGTGGAGAAGGAGAAGGATAAATATGATTATGATTTCTTTTATTTTCATAATTTATTTTTATATTTTTCAATTATTCACTTTAAGTCCCTCAAGTTTCATAAATTGCAAATTTACCATGTTTGGAGAATTTCCTCACATTTGTGGTTTAATTATTGTTTCATTTATCCATGTTTAACCCCTCTAATAGTTATGTTTGACAAAGTTAGTTTGGTTTAAGTCCATATGCTATAGGTTTCTCTCTTGCTAAAGTAAAAACCATGCAACTACATAACAAAGGTACAGTAAGGCTAATGCTTTATTTCCTCCTTTCATGCATGGCCACTTCCCTGGTACACTGTTCATATGGGGCCAAGCCTTCCCATCTCAAGGTCAAGCAGAATCTACAAACCTCTCCTTGAGTGACACATAGACCATACCAACAACGTGCATTAATTGCTCAGTGTATAAATACCTAAGAAGACCTCCCTTTTGGATGTACACCCTCAAGATATTTTTCTAAGTTTATTCTTTTTGCAGACTGTGTGATTCTTGAAAACTTTGTTGTCGAGATACTTACTGCAATCTCATTAGGCAAGGTAAGATTGTTTTAGATTAGGTGTTCTACCTATTTTATTTCATTGTAAATTCATGTATTGATTCTTTTCATAATCACTAAGGAGTTTAAAATATAAAAGTTTGTGTTTATATTCAACCCCGACTTTTACAAATCCTATAACCTTGTTAACCCCCTTGGAACCAACACACATTCCCTCATGAATCATAAATTTAAGCCCCTTCTCTTGTAGTTGACCATATAAGTAGGTTATTTGTTAATTATGGTATATAGAATACATTTGTAACAATCAGTTTCACTTTCCCCTTTCCTTGGATAATTATTTTCGAATTATCTCTAATCTGACTTATTGTCTAAAGCTTTCATCCATCTCATGGAAGAGAGACTTGTTACCACACATGTGATTACTACAATCACTATCCAAGTACCATACATCACCCTATGTGGCTTTATTAAGCTCGACGTTAGCCATCAACATCTCTTCCTCACCTCCAGTTTCCACGTAGTTAGCTTCCTTACTCCAACTTGTACATTCTTATTTAAAGTGTCCAAGTTTGCCTCGTCCTCTTCCTCTTTCTCTAAATGAACCACAACCACGACCTTCTTCTGCTTCACTCAATCTTTCTTCATCTATTGCCTTTGGAACTTGTTCACTCGATCTTTCTTCATGCGTCGCCTTTAAATTTTGTTCTTCTCCATTGTGTTTGTGAATTTTTTTTTCATGTACAATGAATGAACTTTGAAGTTCAACGATGGACATTTTGTCAACATCCTTCAATTTATCCATTGAGTAGACAATATAATTGAATATGGTAGTTAAAGATTGAAGTATCTTCTCCACCACTACCACATCATCCATTTGTTGTCCATAGCTTCTCAGATTATCTGCCACTAACTTGACTCTCGAGAAGTACTCAGTAACCGTCCCCCCAGGCTTCATCTGCAAAACTTCAAATTCCTGGTGCAAGACGTGAAGAATAGATCTTTTCACTATCGTGGTTGCATTTATATTGTTGAGAATTTATTTTATAGATGTTGTCGAAATACCCAAGCAGAAAGCACAAACTTTTGAATCTTAGGGACGTATGCGACCTGGGGTCGTGATGCATGTTGCGTCATAAGCTTTCTAGTGAAAACACTACCTTGGTCGAGGGATGGGTCACGACACCTCTTGATATCAACAAACACAAACCACATAGATGACTTAGGGTCGCCCTGCAAGTCGTGTGAAGCTATTTTTTGGGGCATAAAAGGGTTTACCATGGGATACTTTTGGTAAGCTTTGCTATTTGCTTTTCTTTTCCAGTGATTTAGTTTCCATTTTAGCTAACTTCAATGGAAACGTTGTTTTAAGTTGGTTTGTTGATCCAAAGATCATTGTGAAAACATGGTTAATCTTGTTGTCTCGATTTACGTGCCGCTTTGTAGATCCCATATTTGATCAAGTAACAATTAATCCACAACAATCTCTTTGTTGAATCTTGAGAGAAAATGAATTTACATAAGAATTCTACACTTCCTCTATCTAGACTCTCTCAATATAATGATACAATTGAAATTCTCTCTAGAAATCTTGTTACAAGATTAACAACAACAAAACTATTTATACCATCTACACTACAAAACATGTAAATCACAATTAAAGTCTTCTACATTGACTTTCTTGACTTTAACATTTAAACACTTTCTTGTCTTGAGGACTCTTGTTGACTTTGACTTTAAGCACTCTGACCAATCTTCATCACTCTATATAACCAAGGCTTAGTGATCCCAGATACAATATTTTGAACCTAACAATCTCCCCTTTTGTATTTTTGATATCATAACATGTTATATTAAAGCTACGTATCTTCTCTTCAAGCTGTCTCTGAATCCAATAAGCCCCCTCTATGAAGATGATTATAATATGTCAACATTTTGAACAAAACATTCATGAAGATAAACGAATTCCCCTTTTTAATCAGACACTGATTATCAAAATAACATCTTCATGAACTTCAGAAGCTTTCTCATTTGATCTTCAACACACAGTAGATCTTCAAAATAAACCTTTTCGAATCCACAAATAAGCTTTAGATATTCAGGCTTAAAGCTTTGATACTACGTATACTAAGCTCATCACCTTCACATCTACAGAGAAATAAGTCCACTATAATAACATGTTTTTCAAGCATCTTTGACATCTTTAACAATTCAACATCAATCTTTTCATCACAACTATAATCTTCAAACCTAATGGATTTTCAACATCATACATAAGAAATTAAATTATGTTCTTCTCTTCCACAAACATATTCAATCACAATATCAATTACTTTAGATAATCTCTTTAACTCCCCCTTAACCGTTGATAACTTCCCCTTAACTATTGCTTCTCATATTTGAATAAACATCTTTAATTCCCCTCAATATGATCTCCTATGTCTTTGAATCCGGATATTTATATCATTTCTCCCCCTCATGATGATTCAGAGCATCCTGTGCAAAATGCGTATTCAAAGACTAGACGAATGTGTAGGAAAGTATCAGGTAAAACATTGATTTGCCTCTGTTTCAGTCCTTCCTGTACACCATACATCTTTTTCAGTTCTCTCTCCAACATATTCGAGTAAGCAAGATAAGTAATCGGCTAACACAGAAACACATTAGTAACTGTTATCATAACAATTAAAACAATTACGTGGCCTATTTTCAGAGTTGAAAGTGATGTATCTCTGATAGGACTTCCAATTATCACAGACCTAAAATTTTGAAAATTACTTCTGAAACTGTTCTGGCATTATCACAAAGATATGCAATTGGAATCACAATGATTCGTGAAAGGGTGAAAGGAATATAATTATATCGATTTGGCTCAAAAGATTGATTTAACCTGGGACACACATTACAAATCAATAGACAAAGTGAATTAAGTATAGAGTTCTGAGACCAGAGAGAATGTCTTCCTTTTTCAAAATCTAAATCCTCCGAGTGAGGAATGGATAGATTATATGCTAGTTCTCTATGTATTTATGAAACAACTATCTTTTGAGAGATACTTGAGTAGTTAGGTGGGGTGACACGATATATTGACTATTGGGTCCATGTCTGTTTCAATATCCATCTCTAAAGAACGAGAATGAATATATTTTGTCATAACCCGGATAACACTCGGTTTGGTAAAGACCAATATTTCTTTTAAGTCCAGTCACAATCTCACCAAATATATTATTTTCACTCCGAACTCATATATATATCTAGACCCCTCACTGATATCTATGAAAAAGGATGTGTTTCTTCGGTAGGTCGTTCCGATTCTGGATTGACCATAGAAACTTGAAAAGACCGACATTCCTTTAATGTACGAAATATAACAGGTTCTGAATTGAATTATTCAGAAGCTAAAGATCTCTGAAGTACGAGTCCTAAACTGAGATGTTTAGAAGTCGAAAACATTGACGAATGGATCCTGAACTGAATAATTCAGAAGTCAAAATTGTTGAAACAATTGAATGTCAATGAACAATTTCAAACGCTACATAGAATGGCTCAGTAAACACAATGTTTACAACAAATTAATCAATAATTAGAAAGAATAATTGTGAAGAACATGTCACAATTATTATTCTGAATAAGAATTGAATCATTAAAATGAAATGACTTATTTTGAAATCAAAATAGGAATTCAAACGAGTGTATTTCCACCGATAAATTCAACAAATATTTGAGACGTGGAAATAATTTTTTTAAGAAAAATATAACACGTGGCAATTCTGGAATAGATTTGAAATCAGAGAAAAACAAACAGGAGTAAGTTTTTCAAAATAAACCATCACGGTTCTTTGAAAATCACATAAAATTCATTTGTTTTTCAAAATATGGCACTCCACCTAAAAATGGCATAACCTTTGAATGCTAGTAATGTGAAAAAAATATTCTGAATTAACACACACATGCCATTCCTGCAAAACAAGTTAGAAAGATTTTGGTATCTATGATTTGATGGATCCTTGATGGTTAGTTTTGTTAGCTTTCAAGCTATTAAGTTGAGAACCAGGGATACTGTAAGTACCATACCTGTTGTCCCATATTAACTCATAATTTGAAATAAAGTTAGAAATAAGAGAAATGGGTGTGAAAGCTATGAATAACTTGATAAACAGGTAGAGAAAATGATAGACTAGACCAAATATAGAAAGCATACACAACTGGATGTAGAAGCCATCATAGTCATATGATTGATAATGAATCTGAGAACTACAATATGAATAATACACCAAGAACTCCTAGTAGTGTGTGTAGAATTCTCTCAGACTCACCTTTCTCTCTCTAGCTATCTGTGTGTAGTTCACAGTGTGAAGTATGTGTAAATATGTGAAGGCGTACATTGTATAACGAAAATCTCCCTATTTATAGGGGAATATTACAAAAGTCAATCCTATGGCCAATAAGGTTCTGCCACCTGTAAAGGTGCAGTAACCGTTTCTACTGAAGTGTCATTCCTTCATAGGTTGAATGTGTTGAGAGAGAAAGACTCCAGGTTGTTGATCTTCAAAGTGTACAAACACAGAGGTCGCTACTCACAGAGGCTTTGTGGTCCAAGTGATATCTTCTGGTTAAGCTCCTATGGGCATAGCATTAGGTAGAGTCTCTAAAGACTATACCTTTCTAGTGCAGAAGTCCTCTAGGTCTGAGAACTTGTCTTCTTTTACAATACTTTTACATTCAGAAAAATAGAGCTACCAATCTCCCCATAAGCATTGAAAAAGAAGAAAAAGAAAGAGATGTTAAAGAACCTCTGTAAATGAACTTTAATTAATAAAACAACATAGCCTATCTAAGAAAGTCATTTACAGATTGAGTAAAGGAATTGTCTAATGAACTGTGCAAAGACATGATCAGTTGTCTGAAACGGGTAGTGGCATCAATGCCTTCGATCAATTGTCTAGCAGGGGCTTCTTGTATTCTAGTAGTGTCCATCCTCTTCTGCAATGTGACTTGAACTTCATGAGAGTGCCATTAAAGTAGTTATGGGCATTGATTGGATTGTACATCTTCTTCTGTTCTCTTTCATCCTTGTACACGAATCCAAACTAAAGCTCTGGGATCATGGAGTTGCTATGGACCATCTCTAGATCTCTCATAGTGTCACCAGGGGCTATCACAAAGAGCTTCTCAACTCCAAGTTCCAGAGCTATTTGGATGTTGACCTTGCTGTAGTACTTGATCTTCTCCCTCATAACTTCCCTTATGCACCCATTTGCAAATGTGATCTCCTTTCTGGTTCCAAGCCTCTGTTCAGTCCATGCATATAACTGAGGAAGATCCTAGGGTCAGAGGTTGACCAGATATGCACCAATGAAGACGTACTGATTACCATCTATTCTTTCTACTTGGTACTAAGTATACATCACTTACTTGTTTGCAAAAGAGTGCAAGGTGATGGCCATGACATGCTTGAAATCAGAGTCTGAGAAGACCTTGCTTCTGTCATGGGTAGTCTTCCAAAACCTTCTTCTTACTTTTTCTTTCATTAGAGAGTGAATATTTGGGGCCACAAACACTTCTCCATTTCTGGCACTGTAGAGAAAGTTGTAGATCTTTTCGTGAAACTTCAGCTCTTGCTCTTCGGGTGGGGGTCTGGGAATATATGTTCTCGGAGCATCCATAGATTATTTTATCTGAGCAACGATGTCCACAGTGACTTTTGGTGTAGAGGATGATGTAGGCGTTGATTCGATTGCAGGAGGATTAGGCTTGGGAACTAACAGAGGTCTTGCAACAGTGGCAGACATGGTAGATTTTAGTGTTCCCTCTTCTTCTTCAACAGTGTTGACAGGCTCTGGCATGCTATATTGTATAGGCTAAGGTGAAGCTTCTTGCATTATGTATTGTTCCTTGAAGCTTACAAACTTTTCAAGTTATGGGGAAATATTAGCTTCAATCCTCACCTTTGGTTGGAGTTCTGGAGAGGTGTAGAGGTGTCCACTAGTGGTGCCTTAGATTTGGATTTGGTGACATGCTTAGAAGGTTGTTCAGAGGTTTCTACTATTATGTTTTATGATGTTTTTGTCTTCCCTTTGGATTCTAAGGTAGAAGTCATGGGTACTGCAGATAAGGGTGCGACTGGAATAGGTTGATCCTTTATTTCCAGAGCCTTCTCCCCATTATGATGATCACTAGGGCCTTGATTATCATACCTAGCTTTCTTCTTGACCCCTGCTTGGCAAGAGGCAAGTATCTTCCTCTTCTTTTGATTTCTTTGGAGGTTTGTTTTATCACACTCCTCTATCATCTGACAAATGTCTCCAGCTGCAAGGGTTGCTTTTTTGATCTCTACATCTGCTTTAAACCTCATTAGAGCCACACTCTTCTTTACATTCTCGGTTGCAGAGTTGGCAGAGGTTGTGAACTTTTCACTAATATCATTTACCTTCTAAAGAAGTCGATCACCAAATTTGATGAACCTTTGTTCTGGTAATGTAGTCGTGTGGGAGGAAAGTTGGTTGCATGGAAGACATGAGTAGAGGTTTGATTTCAAAGTTGTGCTTTGAAAGAACCTCTTCTAAAGTTGGAGCTGAAAGGGTGGGTTCTACAGGCTTGTTGTTAATAGCTTGTACTAGGCTCTTTATTGCTTCTCCATTAGCTTTGACAGCTACAGCCAAGTCATAAAATTGGTTTTAAGTTGTTGCAGCGTTCTATGCTTGGCTGATTTTGTTCTAGAGAGCATCAAGTTTGGAACTGTTAGCCTCTGAAATGGATTGCAGCGCCTCTCCCTTGGTTTTGAGAGAATGGAGTGCAGCTTCTGAGGTAGAGGACTCTGAATAACTAACCAACATTTTCAACTCGATCAGTGAGATCTGCACAGAGGTAGCGAAACTCATCCTTTGTCACATATGCAGTAGGGGGAATATTTGGTCCAACACATGGACCAAATTGAATCCTTGTTCCTAGGATGCCTATAGAGCCTGTTTATACTTTGAGCTCTGTTGGACTTCCCTTTCGATCTTTGCAACTTATCATCAGTAGATGACAAAGAAGCTCTGGAGGTTCCGACACCAACACCATCATGTGGGGTTCCAGAGCCTACCATATGAGAGATGGTGTCTCGCTAGAAGGCTGTTCTAGTACCTCTTCACCATTGTGCAAATTTAGTGATGATTTCTCTAGACATTCATTTGGGTTGGACAAGTGTTGTGGAGAAGCAACACATGCTTCTGTGTGGGGAGGTGGCTTACTGGTGGGCAACTCAGTACTTATTTCAATAAAGGTACCCTATTGAGAGGGCACAACTATAAGGGTGGTTCCCTGGCATATGTTTGGAGCAGAGGATGAAAGAAGTTCCTCTTTCTGGTTTGGCAGGTTATGGATCGAGGTGTGCACCTTTGTTTCAATAACCCCTGTTGCTAGACTAGTTGGGTTAGTAATGTGGGTTACACTGGGTGGTTGGGTGGGATGGTGTGCCAACTAGGGCTTCTTTTTATCCTCTCTCCTCCTCGGATTGTTCACTTTTATCATCTTCTTCCTCTATCAGAGGGGAGTTCCCATCACCCGCAAGACGTTCTGCAAAAACCATTCCTTCGGGGAACTTAATAATTGATACCCCTGTTTTTCCTTCTGCGGGTTGAATCATGAGCTCTGTCCTGACTTCTGTGGGGCTAGAGGGTTCAGCATATTCCCTAAAAATGTCTACTATAACTCGGGTTGATTCTTGAACCTCAACGTGTTGTTGAGATTGCTGCAAAATAGGAATTTTGGCATCAGTACGAGCATCAGAAGCCCCTAAGTCCATTGCAGAGTCTTTCCTTATACTATTTTGACCACCATCACTAGCTGCAGAGTGTTTTGCTGCAACTGTTCATTTTCCTCCACATTGCCTTAAGCAACTATGGGCCTTTCAGACACTTCTTCAATGGGGGCAAGTGCTTTTCTAAGTATTCTCCTTTTTCTCTTCAGAGGCACTTTTGCATAGGCCTCTATGGGCACACTTGCCTCTGTTGCTTCTTGGACTTCCATTTGTGCACCTTGTTCTCCCTCATATCTTTTCTCACTTCCTTGTATTCTCCTTGTACTCCCTCACCTAATGCTACCCTCTGTACTACCTCCTCACCAATGGTTAACCCTATGTGTGAAGGGGTTACATGCCCCGCTTTTGGAGTCTTGAATCCACATATATACTCCCTCTTCATTATTTTGTTATTCATGTACGCTAACATCTTGTCCGACAGAGGTTTTGCATTCAAATAACCATCAGAGCGCATGGATGGATTGTGGGTAGTCATAGCGTAGCTTCTGATGGGGTTTCCATTCACAGGGAATCCCTTTGCATTGATAAATTCCCTCAGCAAAAGAGTAAGAGTTCTAGGAAACATCAGAGCTGGTAATGATTTGTTCCTATCTTGGTCTTCCCTATTCTTTACCACTGCTCTATCTACTTCCCTCAGTATCAATCTAGCATAGTCCATGGGCAAATCAAAGTATACCCCATACATGATTGCCAGGATATTGTGGCTTGACTGATCTGAACTTCCTATTTTGCTACTTAGGGTTTTGTTCAATATGCTTAAAAGGACATTCCACATGAGTGGAAGATGTTGTCTCCTGAATTCAATCCTTTTGTTTATTTGTTTGTTATACCCAAACAGTCTAAGGAAATCAACTAGTTCTTCATTAGATGGTTCTGGTGCATATTTCACTATCCCTAGTTGAGTGTTATTGTTGGAAGTCCAAAAGTAGAAGAAATCAACAATCTGTTAACGCCCAATTCCAGGTCATGTTCCCCATCAGTAGCCGAAGTGTAGCCAACAATGGAATTATGTCCGTTCAGAAATCTGATGCTTTGCCAGTATTAGTGAAGGTATTGTTCAAGGAGGTCATTCTTGTTCAGAGTTAGGGCATTAACCAGAAAATGGTTTTCAAGGAGATGAATTAAAGGTTCATACTCCCCGGAAAATGCAAATGGATTCAGAACCACACAGTGGTTGTTAGGTTTGAGGGAAAGGGGAACAAGATAATATCTAGATGCTTCGGTTTTTCTCGACAGTTGGTTATCCGTGTGAGCCAGTTTATTTTTCAACAATCTGTTCACAAGATTTTTGTTGAACGCATATGTGGCATCATTCCAACTCTCAATCTGTCACATATTTCTATGCAATTGACTCAGATTCACAGAGCTCATGAGTGTCAAGATTTTCAAACTTTGCATGTTCGAATTCAGTCTCTAATTGGATTGGATTAACAGTTTGAGTATAGGCAATCATCATTCTGGAGTTTTCTTGACGATGTTAGACCTTTGAGTGCTCTTAATAATTTTTCTGGCCTGATTAATCAGAATTGTGAGTGCTTTCAATAGTTGTTCTGGTGCTTTGGTTGTGATCCACACTTTTGAGTGCCTATAATCGTTCAGTTGATTTGTGAAGATTGGAGGTACGGGTTTACTTATACAGTTCTTTGGAAAGTGTTATAAAAATGAGCATTATTCTTCAGTTGTTGATTGGTTTTCTAACCCTTTCCTAGTAGTGCTTGCTACAAGATGTTTCCTCCTATTCAACTTGTGGTTCAAAGATAGATTCGTTGTTATAAACTGAAGATGCATTGTGATTGTCACGCAAACCTATACATTTCTTTCTTGTGGGCATAACGAATGTGTTGAGTTTCTAGAGATAAAGTTGTCTTTAGTGCACTTAGTTGAGGTTATTGCACATCGAATCTGATTTTAAAGTTGAAACTTTGAAGAATAAGAGCTTCATTCAAGGGGGATCCTGAGCTATCTTGAAGATGCGCAACGCTAAAGTTTTTCAAAGAAATCAAGGGGGAGAAGAGTTGGCGCTTCAAAGACAATGATTCCTTTACAAAACTTTAGGGGAGAATGTTAGGACATTAAATGTCCAAGTTTGGAAAGTTTTGTAAAAGGTCTACAGTTAATATTTTATATTGGGCTTAGATTATAATTGGGCTTAAAGTGTAATTGGACTTGGGCTTAATTGTAGAACAAGTGAGAGAGGGAGGAAGTATAAATAGTTTAGTTCTATTGTAATGTAGCTAAGTCAGATCATTTCACAATGTAGCTTCAAGTTTGAGAGAGCGGGTTCTAGAGAAAGAAACACATTCTCTCTCTAGGTTTGTGTTCTGTGTTTTGATTTTTTATGTGAATAAAAAGTATCCTTTCCCTAGCTCATCTTGTTCTTATTAGTTGTTCATGAATTATTGTTTAATCCGGGATCTACATTGACTACTACCTCTGCTCTTCAAAGTTAGTCTCTGGAGTGACAAATGATCGATCATCCTTAGTATATGAGTCTGAATCAAGGAAGTACTTTTTAGCTTCTCTAGAGACCAGATTACATGGATATATGTCATAGCCATTTTCATCCTTTTTTAAAGAATTGCTTGTTTCTTTGATTGTGTAGGGCATAACTTCAGGTTGAACACAAGATTCATTCTGCTTCAAAACTTTCAAAAGATCACTTTAAAAAAATTTCATTGAATCTTCATCTACTTTAGAGGGAACAAACTCAATTGCCTCTGCATTTAGTGTAGAGGTGATCTGATGTTGTGTCTCTATAAAGCCAAACTTTAACAAGATTTCCTCTTTACTCTTTGCAACTTTTGGTTTCTCTGAGGAATAGATGATATTCTTAAATCCTTGCAGATTCCTTGTTCTTGTGCATTCAGAGGTTCTCTAGCTCTTAAAAACAAAAGGAATAGTTGGAAAATCCGGTTTTTGAGTTTTACCAATGCAGAATGTAGAACCCAAAGAGTCCTTCTTTTTGCTAGTGTAAGAATTAGTATCACTTAATCCTATTCGTTGTGTATCCATCTGGGAATTAATCTTTGCATGTACATCTGGTGCATCTTGGTATTTTTTTATTAATGATTCTTTTCTTTGAAGGATCTGATGAAGAAAGTCTCTTTCTTTTTGAAAAAAATATATTTAAAGCTAGAGTGTTCATTATGTCAGTCTCATACTCTTTTAACTTCTGCTCTTTACATTGCAAATCCTTTTCAAGTTCATCACATTTCTTTTTCAACACATATTCACTTGAAATCTTTTTCTTGACTAACTCTTCCTTTTCAACAAAGATTTCCTTTTTCTCTTTTTCCAGAAACTCCTTTTCCCTTTTATTAAATGCAAGTTGTTTTTGGTAATCAGAGAGCTATGTTCCAGATTTTATAAATCCTTCTCAAGTTTAAGATTTGCAACCTTTGAACAGGGTAGTTTAGAAGAGTCAGAGTTACAAAGTACCTGAGAGTCATCTTCAGTGTCTGACCTGCATACTTCTTCCATTCCACAAAATAGTGCCTGCGTGCACTCTTATTCAAAAGGATAATCAGATATATATACTTCTCTTGCTCAGCCATTAGACTCTTCTAAGCATAGTATTCAGCTTTCTTTTTATAGAAAGCAACATCTTTGGCAGGTGGGCTTCAACAGTTAGCAGCGAAGTGTCCAGTCTACCCACACCTATATCATTTTTCATTCTGTGGATTTTGCTTCCGTGGCCTCTCATAACTTCTGTGCTCATTCTTCTGTAAGAACTTAGGTTCCTGCTTTGGTTCATAGGATCTCTACTCATAGTATCTAGGATCAAATGGTTTCTATTCTATAGCTCTTGGTTCGTACATCTCTTCTCTCTGAACATATCTTGGTTCATAGGACACTGGAGGTCCATACTGCCTTTGATAAACCGACGCTAATCTCTGATATCTCTCACCTCTTTTCTCTCTCTCTTTGTTTCTCTGCCCTGCTGGCCTCTGAGGATATCCTCTGGTGAACTCTTTTTTCAAAAGAGCCAAAGATTTGGGTATCGAGCTCATATTGTCCTCTTCCTCATCTTCATCATTTCGCTCATCCTCTTCACTCTCTACAATCAATGCCTTCTTCCCTTTCTTCTTTGTCTGAACTTTGGAGTTCCTCTCTGTCGCATTATCTCTGGACTTTTTGGTCAGAGCCTTTGTAGACTCAGTCACCAAGGCCAGAGGCCCACCTATCTAAGGTTTTGTTTTGACAATATGTTGTTCTTGGGCTACCAAAGTGACAAAAATATCATGTAAAACCATGCATCAAGGTCCTAATTCCATTGAAGAGAGATTGATAGTTGCAACCACTCTTCACCCAAGCTCTTAAGAAATAAGACATTGTTTTCCTCCCTATTCATTTGAATCCCTACCTTTCTACATTTATTGATCAAGGAGTTAAACCTATCATAGGTCTATTGCAAGGTTTCATCGTGTTTGGCAGCAAAACTATAGTACTCATTGAGACACTGTATAACACCCTAAAAATAGGGGTAAATTTAAAACTGAATAATTGCGGAATAAGACATTCTATAAATAAGTATATCACCCTAAATAGGGGAAATAGTAAGGAGTTTACATAAACAATGACAAAACAAGAGATACAATTTGACAACCTACTAATCTAAACTAAACTAGTTCAGATAACGGACGGGTGTCGTTAACCCTTTCCAAAAGATTCTAACAAGTCAAAATAGACCAATTCAATACATCTCCAAAAAAATTCTAACTCCGACTACATGGCCATGCGCTCAAACCCGAGGAGCCCTTCCACTAGGATGACCTGATATACATGTTATTTTAAGAAAAAGTGTTAGGCCAAATCCTAGTAAGAACAAACAGTTATATTGGATAATGGTAAAAATGAACTATTTAATATGAAATGCGTAAACCATTATATAAACTTTGGGGAAACCAACATTTGTACTATACCTCAAGCATTGACGGGGGAAACCCGTTTACCATGATCAACAACATAAAACAAAAGTAAGTCACATGATGTGTTAATAAATGAAATGCATATATCATAAACAGGAGGACTTCGAACTCAACTCCCTAAGTTTATTGCTAGTAGATTCCCAATTTCAACCCCACTAGGTCTATACATTGAAATACCCAAATCCAAGAAACCAAACAAGCACATTGGAAATTATATATTACCGCTCATGGGACAATGCCCGACCATACAGGTCCATATCTTACTTACCATGAGACCCGATGCCTAATCCGTGCTAAAATGAGGGAAACTATCGTCCCATCATTGAACGCAAAGACTCAAGTGCTTATGTATCCATTACACTAACACCAAGTAAGTCAACGAACTCAAAATGTACAAATCAATATCTCAAGTATAATAGACAAGACTAGTATCAATCCATACCAATAAGTAAGTTTTCTTTTAAAAATGTATTGGCTTTAAATTTTATTATTTAGCCACAATTCTCATAAATCCCATAATACCATTTTAAGCATCCTTTCGACATAGCAAACCAATATCCATAAAGCTTACATCAAGATCATCAAGTATTTCAATTTCTAGGTTATGACCTAGCATTCTCAAACTCATAAAACAAGGGGGAATGAAACCCCACATACTTATATGCCACAACAACCATTAGATACCATATATTTCATTTTTTACAAATAATTTCATCCAAGCAAAACCCTAAAAAGCTCCAAAATAAGTTTTAGGTTAAGAGTTTATTGAACCAAGACTTTATAATAGAGGAGATGTTTAGTAGGTCAAGATACAAAGGCTTTGACATGTATAGAGTTTAAAAGTATGGATGAACTTACCTTATAAGATTTTGATAGAAAACCTAGATGATGGGAGAACTTGAGAGTGAGAGGAAGATGATACTTGAATCTTTAACCAATAGGGTTATCTTAGTCAATGCCACCAACCTATATCAACCACATATAGGTTCTTATTGATTTCTCCTAATAGCATTGAATGAGGAGGGAAGGAAACCTAAATTTTGCACCAAGAAAAATCGTATCCAACAAGCTCTAGGTTGAGAAATGGGGTAAAAAGTCATATTTGATGCATTTAATGGCCTGGGCTCGACCCCGATAGTGCATGACGATTGTGACAAATGTCATAATCCATTGCATAATCGCACGCCCAAGGCCACCCGAGGTAGACTTTTCACGATAGTGCCCCGCGAGAGTGAAAGAGTGTCACAATCAAGGGCATAGTAGCTGACTTACCCCAGCCCACGGTACATCCCACGCAACAATGCCCTGCGATAGTGGTCGGGTGTCACAGTCGCGGGCATAGTCGTTGGCACTGTACCGAAACCTGATTTTTTTTTGACGATTCGCACCACAACAACCTCTGATGCCAAGGGATTAAGGATACACTTCACGTAACTACTACAAGGTCTAAAGTTGCCAAATACTCACTAGATGCACAAAAGAAAATACATATACAAAATTAAGGAATTAACAAAAATCCGGTTGTTACAATCCTCCCCAACTTGAAGACGATTTCATCCTCAAAATCTTAGTTAAGTGAAGAGGTGAAGGTATCTCCGCTTCATATACTCTTCATCCTCCCAAGTCACGTTAACACCACGATGGTGTTTCCATTGAACTTTTACCATTGTGATCTCTTTGTGATGAAGTTTCTCCATCTTCTTATAGAAAATTGCATCGGGTTCCTCCATGCAACGATTACCCTCGTCCACTCTAATCTCGGAGAGGGTTATGACGTTTTCTTTTTCCGCTGGGCACTTTCGAAGGTAACATATGTGGAATGTGTTATGAATTATGCTCATCTTCGGTGGAAGTTCTCACTGATAGACTTGGAGCCCCATGTGCTTGATCATGGTAAACGGTTTGAGGAAACGGTGACTCAACTTCCCATGCTTTCTGAATCGAATTATACCTTTCCATGGAGACACTTTCAGCATTACGCGATCACCCACTTGAAACTCCATCGATCTCCTCTTCTTGTCGGCATAGCTCTTTTACCGATCTTGTACTGCCTTCAGTTGTTCTCGAATACCTATTACCTTATTGGTCGTTTCTTGAATGATTTCGGGGCTGTCAAACTGCTTCTCGCCCTCTTTAAGCCAACACACGGGGGTTCTGCACTTCCGCCCACATAAGGCTTCAAACAGTGACATCCCAATACTCGAGTGGTAGCTATTGTTTTACGCGAACTCTAGCAAAGGTAGGTGAGAGTCCCAACTACCCCAGAAGTCAATCACACATGATCTTAACATATCTTCGAGCGTATGAATTATTCTTTCACTTTGACCGGCGGTTTAGGGATGGTAGGTCTTGTTCAACTTCACCCTTGTACCCAATTCCTTTTGTAGGCCATCCCAAAAGTGTGACATGAATCGACAGTCGCGATCTGAGAAAATGGACAAAGGCACGCCATGCCGAGATACGACCTCATCAATATACAACTTTGCTAACTTGTCCATGGGTAAAGTTTCTCGCATGGCCAAGAAATAAGCGCTTTTGGTCAACGGATCCACTATCCCTCAAATTGTATCATGACCTCTTAAGGTCTTTGGTAATTTTTTCATGAATTCCATGGTGATATGTTCCTATTTCTATTCGGGGATCTCTAGGGATTAAAGACTTTTATATGGTCATTGATGCTCGGCTTTCACTGGTATGCAAGTTACATATCACTCCACATAACGTACCACATCTAGTTTCATAACCAACCACCAATAATGTAGTTTCAAGTCCCTATACATTTCTGTAATTCCCTGATGGATGGAATACTTCGATTTTTGGGCGTCTTCAAGAAGAAGTTCCCGATTACCCCTAACTTTGGGCACCCAAACTCGTCCACTGAGCAACTTCACTCCATGGATATCCTCCATCAAGAGTAATTATTGTTTCGTCATCACTTCATCTTTAAGATTTTCTTCCAACAAAGCCTCAGCTTGAGACGTCTTGATTCTCTCCATGAGACTTAACACTAACTCAATTCTCGAAAGGGTTGATCGAATGATTCCGCTATACTCTTTTTGGCTCAAGGCATCGTCCACCACTTTGGATATACAGGGATGGAAAATCAACTCACAATCACAGTCCTTAAGGAGTACGATCCATATCCTTTGCCTCATGTTCAACTCTTTCTGGTCGAAGACATATTTTAGGCTCTTCTGGTCCGTATAGAGGGTGTACTTCGTGCCGTAGAGGTAGTGTCTCCAAAGCTTCAAGTCATGAGTTGAATAGTTCTTTTCATTCACCTTGAGTTGCCTTGACGCGTAGGCAATCACCTTGCCTCTTTGCATCAACACACAACCCAACCCCGACTTAGAAGAGTCACTGAAGACCACAAAATCCTCGGTTCCTTCGGGTAAGTAGAGAATCGGTGCTACACACATTTTCTTTTGAAGGGTCCAGAATGCCTTCTCTTGGGCATCGGTCCACACAAACTTCATATTCTTCAATGTGAGGGTCGTTAAGGAAGAAGCGATCTTTGAGAAGTCTTGGATGAATCTACGATAGTAGCCCGCTAAACCCAAGATGCTTAGGATTTTGGACGGACTCTTGGGCGGTTCCCAATTCATCATGGATTCGATCTTTGGGGGATCCACCCTCACTCCCTCTTTGGTGACTACATGACCCAGGAATTGCACCTCTTGAAGCCAAATGTCAAACTTTGAGAATTTAGCATACAACTTCTGCTTTCATAGCATCTCTAGGAATTCTTGGAGGTGTTGTTCATGATCTGCCTCATCCTTGGAGTACACGAGTATGTCATTGATGAACACTATTATTGACTTATCAAGGAATGGTCGGCACCCTCGGTTTATCAAGTCCATGAACACCGCTAGCATGACCAAGAACTCGTAATGGTCGTATCTCGTTCTAAAATCCGTCTATGAAATATCGCTCTATTTCCCCCGTACTTTGTGTTATCTCGATCGCAGATCCATCTTGGAGAAACATCTAACCCCTTTAAGTTAGTCGAATAGGTCGTAGATCCTCATAAACGGGTACTTATTCTTCACAGTTTCTTTATTCAACTCTCTGTACTCTATGCACATCCTCTTTGTGCCGTCATTCATCTTTACAAACAGGATCGGTGCCCCCCAAGGCGACAAGCTCAGTCTCACAAACTCCTTTTCTAGGAGGTCTTGAAGTTGCACTATGCTATCATCTCTTGTATTTCCAATGGAGCTAAACGATAGGGAGCCCTAGCAATGGGAGCGATCTCGGAATCAAGTCTATTTTGAACTCCACCTGACGATCGGGTGGCAAACCCGACAACTTGACCGGAAACCTGTCTTGAAATTCATTCACCACCTTTACATCCTCGAGCTTCTTCTTCTCGAGCTTAGCATCTATCATATATGACAAATAGGACGAACATCATTTCACCATGCACCTTCGTTCCTTAACCATGGTGATGATTGACACATAGCCTTTCCTCTTCTCGCCATAAATAATCACTAACTCGTTGTTTGAGATGGGAAGTCATATCAACTTCTTAGAACATACGATTTCGGCTCGGTTTTCCACTAGCCAATCCATTCTGACCACTATGTCGAACCCTCCGACCAACATGGGTATCAAATCGATCGAAAACCCTTTCCCTTCGATTTCAACGTTACAACCCTTTAACACATCACGGACTACTACTTGACCACCGTTTGCTATCTCTACTACTAACGCATTACCTAAGCTAGTAGTGGGCATGGAAAGTTTTTGGCAAAAAGCAACCGATACGAAAGAGAAACTCTCACCCGAGTCGAAGAACACACGCACAAGGACGGATTTTGGAGAAACGTACCCGATACCACGTCGGTCGATGCCCTTGCTTCCTCGGTCGTCATTTGGAAAGCTCTTTTCGGCGCTCTCGAAGGATCCAATTTCTTTCTCCCATTTTCCCCCACCTTCAGCTTCGGGCACTCTGCTCTAACGTGCCCATGCTCCTTGCATTTACAACATATTTGCCCCTTGAAGGGACAATCCCTGAAAGAGTGACCGGTCTTGCCAAACTTGTAGAAATTTATGGGAACAAAGTTTCATGGCCCAAGGTGTTTGCTTCGGCGTTTGGATCACCACCTAGCCTCGCGCCTAGGATCTGTTCCCCGGAGGATGTTTTTGAAAGGTATTGGCATCTTAGAGTGCATGGATCTTCCCTCCAACTTCCTCCTCTCTATCGTTCTACTACCTTCTTCCCTATCTCGGTTGTAGGCATCCTCCACAAGTTGGGCTTCTTCAACCTCCTCATGGACTCTGGAGGTTTTAAACATTCAGACCATAGACATCATGTCTGATGGAAGACACTTGATGTAAGCCTTAATTTTCTCCTTCTCGGTTGGGACCAAATGTCCCACTAATCCAAACTTGTCCTTAAATTTCCGGTTGTACTCTTTCACCGACAAGTTCCCTTTCTTCAGGTTTTGGAGTTCTTCCTCTTTCCGGTCAGTAGCTCTCTTGTTGCAATACTCTTCCAATACTTTCTTTTTGAAAGTCGACCAGCTCAACTTGGCCAACACCAAGGCTCTAGAGAAGTAGCGTAGACGTTCCACCATGTGAGGGCCACCGTACTGAGCATTTGAGACCTGAACATTTCTTTTTGGCTCTCACCGCACTCACTAATTCGGAAAGCCTGTTTTATTTCCTGGATCCAGTTCATTCAGATAATTGGATCATCCGTACCCTTGAACTCGAGTGGCCTGCAACTAAGAAAGGTCTTGAAGGAGCAATCTTTCCCCACCTGTCTCGTGTCCATAATCACTATGCCGTCAGTGGGAATTTCATGTACGGTACCCCTGGATCCATGCCTATGGTTGTTGGTGTCTCTCTCCTCCAGCTGTTTAGAAATAGTTCTTGTTGTTGGGTCATGGATTTATTCATATCCAACACCATTCGATTCATCATCCTCGTTTCCGCTGTTACCTCTTCCATAATGGGTTCGGATGTTTCCGGATTGTTCCGAGGTATATGCTCAACCCTTTCTCCCGACACGTCGTTCAGGGGTGGAGGCACTTCAGCCGCAGTCACCTGCGGTAGATTGGTAGTGGATGTCGTCGCTACATGGCCATCCGACCTATTTCGAGTAGTAACCATTACAGTTGTTGATCCAAACTCTCTCAGTGATTTGATTATGATCCTTTTAAACTTAGTGAAAATTACTTTAAACTGTTGTATGTATTAGTGTTTCACCATCAGCGATCACACTGAGTCTGTTCAGTTATCGCTGAGTGGTTACTTTGTAATAATTTTATGTAATCACTGAAGACAAGCCTCGCGCTTAAGAAGATCATTGCTGACATCGAAGACCAAGCTGATGATGAAGACAAGTTTACTAATGATCTGAAGAAGCATTCAGTGAAAACAAAACAAGTCTAGAACGCGTGACAAATCAAGATCAAGCCTCAACTATTGCCTCTCAGCATCAGTAATCCCTGATCACTGATCACCAGCTATAGTTGATCATGAAGATTACATATCAAGATTTATTTGTTTTGTCCTTTGCAGAATAAGTACGAAAATACAAAAGTAAACTTGCTTTTTCCCATAACCATACAACCATCCGTGTCCACAACACTGTTCACTTTATGGCTGAAAGTATGCTAAAGATAAAGTCAAAGAACATGAATCCAATAGAAGATAGACACATGGATTGTACCCTCTGCCATGCATTTAATGCATAGGGTATAAATAGAAGAGAAGCCTTCATTTTGATGGGTTCTCAATCTTCTTTGTGAAACTTGCAGAAACTCTATTTTCTGCAAACTCTTTTCTCTCTATCTCTTACTATTGTGCAAGAAAGCTTAGTGATCCTTAGAGTGTTTAGATTAGGTTTACCTTATCTATTTCCGCAACAATCTGTAAATTATGTTTTTGATTTACTCAATAATCAATAAACAAATTTAAAAAGTAAATTTTGTGTTTGTATTCAACCCTCCTTCTACAAACTTAAACCCTTGTAGAACCTTAATCGGGACCATCAAGTGGTATCAAAGCAGTTTGTTTAATCCCATAAACAATATCTTTCTTAAACTCTCTCTTCCTTGCTATTCAAGGAATGGCTTTAAACACAAACAATAACTACCATGACAATGGTTCTCTTGCAAAACCACCTCAATTTAGCAGAGACAATTTTGCTATCTGGAGAAATCGAATGATGTTATTTCTAAAAGGTGTAGATCCTACTATACCTAAATATCTTGAAAATGTACCCTATGTACCATTGATCATAATTGTTGTAGTTCCTGCCACTGCAACTACTGAATCTATTCCTGAGAGAGAATTGTCAAAGAAATACATCAATGTAGTTATGAGGACAAAAAGAATGTTGACCTTGATGCAAAGGCCAAAACCATCATCTCCATGGCTCTACCTGATGAATTCTTCCATTCCATCATGCATCTAAAAACCTCTAATGCCATGTGCGACACAATCTGTGTTCAATATGAAGGTAACACTGAGGTACAAGAAACCAGAAAGATAAACCTGGTAAGACAACGCTTTAATTGCTTAATAATTGATCTAAGGACTGTTGGTAGGACCTACTCAAATTCTGAGACTCTAACTAAATTCTTGGAATGTCTTCCTGAAAGTTGGGACATTTATTCAATGTTTCTCAAGCTAACAAAAGACTTAAATTATCTCTCTCTTAGCACCTATATGGGATTTGCTCAATCATTAGTAATCCAGTCAACTAAAGAAGAATCTTGTCAAAGAATCCAAAGACTCCAAAAGCACACATGTTGCTTTAGTCTCTTCAGAGATAATCCCATCTCAGCGCTCCTCTACTCTTACTATCACTGAGTTAGATTCTGACTCAGAGGATCCATCAGACGCTGACCTTTTAGATTTTGATGAATCACTGGCACCCTTAACAAACTCCATCAAGAGATTTTGCAGGAAGGAGCGCATATCTGGATAAGCCTAAGTCAACACCTGTTGATAAGGCAACTGCTACTTGCTATAACTGTGAAAAAGTAGGACATTTTGCTAGCGAGTGCAGGTCAAAGAAAGTTTTCAAACCATCTTCGTCCCATAAACCCAGAGGTGACAAGTACCAAAAGCTGAAAGAGAAATATCAAAAGTTGAAAAACTACAAGCGGAAAGGTAAAGGTCTGATCACTGAGGAACATGACTGGGCTAAATCTGAAGAATCAAGTTCTGATGAAGAAGATTCGGCCAATCTCTGTCTAATAGCCAATATAGAAGAAGAAGTGGAATAACCCACTGGAACATCCACGAGCACTATCACCTCTCAGGTATCAATATCTTCTGATCCAGTTCTCACTGAAGCTCATAGACTTTGCGCTATTGATGTGCTGACAATTCACGTGTACAATGCCCTGAATTGTAAAACTCAGGCTGAAAAAAAACATTGATTTAATAGAACAACTTGAGAAATGTAACGTAATGATCAAAGAACTAACCAATATAGAGGAAAGTCTAAAAGATCAGGTCATTGTCAATGAAATTATGAGCATTGAATGTGAACAAGCTATCACTGAGCTGAAAGCTGAAAAAGATACAGCGGAAGGATGGTGTAAATCTTCAGCTAAGATCACTGAGATAATAGGTGCTCAAATACCTACTAAGTGTAAAAGCTTTCTTGGTTATGAATCTAAAAAGGATAACCCTGACAGAGATCATTCCATGCTAAAATTTGGAATGTTCGTCTCATCTATCCCTGACACTTCTTCATATTAGTATTCTTCTTCCTCTTCTGTTCTTATACCTGCGGACATTTCTAAGAGTTATAAACTCAAAGACAAAGAAAAGTCTACTTCTCAAGAACCTTAGAATGGTACTAAAATACCCAAGCTAAATGAGGTTTTTTCTAAACCTTCAACGAATCAACCCTCATCCTCTAAAGCCAAAATCCCTAAACATGTTCAAAGATCTACTCCCAGGATAAAGGCTGATCTTAATCCTAAGATATCTGAAGATATTAAGGTTTCTCCGAGATCTGAGGCTAAGGGAATTCTTGGAGTTGGCCAGACTCATCAAAATCCTTCTAATACGTATGCTTATGGTCTTAAGGCAACCTTCAGCTATAGAATATGCTATCACGGTGGACGTATTGACCACATTGTCAGTAAATATCCCACTGCCACCAAAGCTGAAATGTCAGCTACAGTGAAGGTGAATGCCTCTAAGGCAAAGAAGGTCACCAAAGCTGAAAAACCTATCAAGGTGAAAAATGCCACTAAGGTTAAGAAATTAACCAAAATGAAAGTTACCACTAAAGATGAATCATCAGATGTTGTGAAGATTGTTGAACATTCCATTTCCACTAACAATTCTGGACCCATTGTAAACTGGGTACCAATGAAAAATTAATCTTCCTTATGCTTGCAGGTCTCGAAGGGTATTTGGTATCTTGATAGTGGATGCTCTCGACACATGACTGGTCAAAAGAATCTGCTCGTCGACTACAAGGAAGATAAAGGTCCATCAGTAACCTTTGGTGGGAATGGAAAAGCCTATACCAGAGGGTTTGGAGTACTAACAAATGGTACAACTGCCTTCCAAAGAGTCTCCTATGTAGAAGGACTGAAGCACAATATTTTAAGCATCGGTCAACTGTGTGATAAAGACTATAAAGTATGTTTTACCAAGAAAACATGTATTGTCACTGACAAAGATGGAAAACTTTCTCTTAGTGGTTATTGTTTGGAAAACATCTATGTTATTGACATGGATTCCTCCAACATTGAGAACATCTGTTTTCTTTCTAAAGCCTCATCAGATGTCAATTGACTATGGTATAAGAGGCTATCTTATATCAACTTCAAAACGCTAAATGAACTCAGCAAGAAGGAACTTGTCACTGGTCTGCCTCAACAATCATATGCTAAAGAATCTATCTACACAACATGTGAAAAAGGAAAGCAAAACAAAGCAAGTTTTAAATTAAAGCAAGTCTCATCAATCACTACTCCTCTACACCTACTACACATGGATTTCTTTGGCCCTATCAACATACAATCCATTGCTGGAAAAAAGTATACACTGGTGATTGTTGATGAATATTCCAGATATACCTGGATCATATTCATCAGATCTGAAAGTTACACCCTAGAAGATATCATTTCCTTAATAAGAAAAATGGAAGTTCTCAACAACCTCGCTATTCGTTCTATAAGAAGTGATCATGGCACTGTATTCATAAACAGTGCTCTTGATAATTTCTTTGAAAACAAGGGTATCTTTCACAACTTCTCAGCTGTGAGAACACCTCAGCAAAATGGGGTCGCTGAAAGATGAAATCGAACAATCATTAAAGTTGCTCGATCTATGCTCAGCGAGTCTCATGTACCAACCCAATTGTAGGTTGAAGCTGTTAATACTGCATGTTTTACTCAAAATCGATTACTGGTCATTAAGATATTCAAGAAGACAGCCTATGAACTTTTTCATGGAACAAAACTAACTCTAAGTTTTATTTATATCTTTGGTTGTCAATGCTACATCTTAAACAACAGAGATCAACTTGGAAAGTTCGATCCCAAAGTTGGGGATGGAATTTTCCTTCGATACTCGTCGGTGTCCAAAGCCTTCAGAGTCTTCAATAAGAGAAGAAAAACTGTGGAAGAAACCATACACGTCACCTTTGATGAATCTCTCTTAGAAAATTTAAAACCTATATTTGAAAACGAAGAGTTGAATGATTAGATGTTCTCTCACCTCCGAGATGATGATACATCCTTCAGCAATAACCATCAAGAAGATCCTCCAAACGCTGATGATTATCCAGTCATTGTTTCAACCGAAGCAAAATCTACTTCTTGGGTTTCAGTTGTTCCCATATACACTATGGCCCCCTCTAAACCTTCGACCTCCGAATCACCTCTCGCCTCTGAACAACAATTAGTGGATGACTTTCTATTTGAACCTCACCGACTAATAGCTAATGATCACATTGCTGAAACATCTTCCTCAACAAATATTCCCATCCTTGCCACTCCATTAGATATGGATACTTAATTTCCTATTCAGAGATGGGCAAATAATCACCCAATCGAACAAATACTTGGTGATCCAAACGTTGGGATTCAGACTCGACATGGTTCAGGTAACATCTGTCTATTTGTAAACTTTATCTCTCTTCTAGAACCCAAAAATACAGATGATGCCCTCAGTGATCCAAATTAGGTCAGTGCTATGCAAGAAGAGCTGACTAGGTTTTAAAGAAACAAAGTTTGGAATTTCGTTCCCAGACCATCTGATAAGACTATTATTGGCACCAAATAGGTGTTTCGTAACAAATTAGATGAACATAGGACTGTGGCCCGCAATAAATCTAGACTTGTTGCTCAGGGATATAGACAAGAGGAGCGAATAGACTATGATGAAACCTTTGTCTCCTGTGTCTAGGCTCGAAGCAATTCGATTATTTTTAGCCCATGTTGTTCACAAAGACTTCAGGGTATATCAAATGGATTCAAGTTAGCATTCCTAAATGGAAAGTTGATTGAGTAAGTCTATGTTGAACAACCCCAGGGTTCTCTGATCCTAAGCATCTAGGCTATGTATATGAGTTGGATAAGGCTCTCTATGGGTTAAAACAAGCTCCTTGTGGTTGGTATGACACCCTATCCTTTTTTCTAATCACTGAGAAATTTGAGCGTGGAAATATTGATAATACTTTATTTTTCAGAAAGATTAAAGGTCATATTATTCTTGTTCAAATATATGTCAACGACATTATATTTGGTTATACTAACGCTTCTCTCTATGTGCGATTCGCTGAGAGAATGAAGAAAGAATATAACATGAGTATGATGGGTGAGCTAACCTACTTCCTTGGTCTTCACATTAAGAAATTTGACAAAGGTACATTCGTACATCAAGGTAAGTATGTTAATGATATGCTAAAGAAGTTTGATCTCACAAAAACTTCAGCGATGAAAACTCCTATGGCTTCACCACTGACACTAAACAAGGATCCATCTGGAAAACATGTTAATGTCACAACATATAAGGGAATGATCGGGTCATCGTTGTATCTGACAACTAGTCGACCTGACATTATGTACTCTACCTGCTTATGTGCAAGATATTAGTGTAAACCCAAGAAATCCCATACGATCGCTGTTAAGTGTATCTTCAGATATCTGAAGGGAACTCCTAGCCTAGGTCTTTGGTATCCCAAAGACTCAAGGTTCGGTCTAACTTCTTATTCATACCATGATTTTACAGGATGTAAGCTAGATAGAAAGAGTACCACTGGAGGCTGTCAGCTTCTAGGTGGAAAGTTTGTAAGTTGGACAAGTAAAAAGCAAAACTCAGTGTCCACATCAATCGTTGAAATTGAGTAAGTTAGTTCCAGTTTTAAAGCACAATCAATCAAGATTGATCAAGATATGACAATTCAGTTTCAATCTAGAGAGAGAGTGTAGAGAGAGAAATATTCTATTTCATTGATCTTACAATATGTCACAAGAGTTACAATCACAAGTCTCATAGCAACTCTACAACACACCTATCAAACAAGGCTACAAGGGTTATATATATTGTCAAAGACCATGTACAAACACAAAGTAAAACAACTTGACTTACTAGACATTGACAATCTTTGACTTACAATAACATTGACTTTTCCACTTAAATCTTGGATACAATAATACCCTAACAGAGTATATGTAGCCGCTGGTAGTGTTGTGCTCAGGTCTAATGGATGGGAAATCAACTCCTAGACTATGACCTTCAGCTATCAAGGATTCCTATCTATTGTGATAACACTAGTGCAATTGCAATAGCTAATAATTCCTTGCTACACTTAAAGACCAAACACATTGAAATAAGATATCATTTTATCATAGATCATGTGATGAATGGAGATATTGAACTTCATTTCATTCCTACTGATTTTCAACTCGCTGATATCTTTACCAAACCTCTCGATGAGACAAGATTCAACTTTCTCATTAGTGAGCTTGGAATGTTAAATATCGAGGAATAACTCTTCAGATATTATGAATTATATCAACGATTGAACTTAAAAGTTCATCAATCATCATATAATTGTTGACTATATGTTAATCGTTAGTCAGGCAAGAGTTCTATCTCTCCTCACTAAAGATCTCTTCAGCAAGAAGTTTCTTGAAAATGTCAAAAGATAATCACTAATTTCTTCAAGTGATTAAAAGCTTTTCTTAAAAGAAATTTTATCACTAACCTTCTTCTCACTGATACTTTCAAAATTTAAAAATCAATCACTGAATTCTTCAAGTGATTAAATGCTTTTTGAAAACTTAAAAGATGTTTCTCTTATGACGTCATTTTTTTTGGATAACCGATGGCACGATTTTTCTGACAACGTCGCCCGTTCCTATTCTACAACCAACCACACGCAAGCGACGTGTCCTTGTCATGATGATCTTTCTCTCTCTATCATCAATCATTTCTTTCTCTCTCCTCCTACGTATATATACCTTCTTCGTCTCATATTCAAACTTTACGCACTCAAAAATATTTAACGTAAAAATACTCTCAAAACAAGGAAAACACCAACAACACACACTAAAATCTACTCTGTGATTTTCAGGTTCTTTCATCTTTCTTCTTGTTATTTTTTACTTTAAACACTTATTGATCTTATAATCTTTGTTTATTAAGTTCAAATAATTTTTATTAAGAGAAATCATCATATTCATGATTTTCATTTTAAACCCTAAAAACCTTGTTTTTAGAAGAACATTTGTTTTACACTGGACTTTTACCCAAGTCTACAATTTTTTTTTATACTTCTCTTCAAAAATTCTCTATATAGAAAATATTGTATGTTTCCATATATACTCATATTTTCATATAAGTATTGTTCCTCATAATCCAGAATACCATTTCTCTTTAAAATAGACATTGGTAATCCAACTGTTTCTTTATCTCCTTCCAAACATCAGCAGTCGAATCCCAAGCAGTTAACCTCACCAAGGCCTCAAATGTCACTTTTGACTTTGAGAAAATTGACTTCAAGTCAAACAACCACCAGGGATTGCTTTCCTTTCCCACCAAGAAACCATTCGTTTATCTTCTGAATGTTGCTGCTTTCCTGAAGAATTACCCGATCAGCTATGCGTTGATTGTGTACCCTCCTGACTGCTCCTCACCACTAAAGCAATCTTGGTATACTGCTGAATCCACCATCAATACTCTGTATTCAGGGAAACAAGTCCCTATCATTTCCTTCCAGACAGAGGATGGCAAAGGGAACTTTGGACCATCAACTCTAAGGAATGCTCTTCACTTACCTGCTGCCAAATACTATGAGTCTACTCCCACTGATGAAGAACTGATCAGCTTTCTGGACGCAATGAAGTACGATTGGATCCTGGAGAAGGGATTACCAAAGAAATCGCTGACAAAGATACTAAAGGTACACATGCCTACTTAACTCGGCTATGTCTTTTCCCATTTCATTCAAAGCATGGGTAGAAATAAATGGAGCATGGACCAAGCCACCAGAATGGTTCTTGACATCGGCTATTCAGTAATTACTGGTCGAAATATTGACTATGCCTGCATCATCTTTGAAGATATGATGACAAAGATCACCATTCCTAAGAGGGAACCAATTATTCCTTAAATATGCTTCATTAGCATCCTTCTCCACCATCTTCTTCACAACCTCTATCCTACCACTGGTGATTACAACTTACCCAAGTTGGGTTCCCGACTCCTCGACCGAGATCTGACTACAGAAGAGGTAAGCTTCTCCACTTTTCTTCAAACCATCTCTTCTTCTCCTTCAACGACAACTATGATTGGGTCTCAGCCATCCAAGTCTGCCCCAACTGCCACCACCAAATCAAAGAAAAGACCATTTGAAGCGTCTCTTGGCGTTTAAAAGAAAGCCAAGAAGCTACCAAAAGATAAAACCCAAATGTCAGTGATGGAATTTCAATCCTCACTAGAGAAGTTCGTTATTCACTCCACGACATCTGCTGCATCAAACCAAACCACTTCAATGACGACTCATACTGGTGAAGCAGATATGGGATCTTCCCTACCCGCCTCAGTGGATCAAACCATATCAGGTGATGTTTCAGAAATCGCCAGTGCCCCTCCTCCATGTTGTACGACCATCTTCACCGATGTTGTCTCCTCTCCATCATTGGTCAACATATCAGCACCACCAGCATCAGCACCTGTCCTCGCTGATACTCAAGGCGACTTGTTGCAATAGTTGCTTTCTCGCAACTTCAATACTGGACCTGCGGGAACTCCTCTCGATATTCCTCAGCAACAACGTGTGTTGACTCCTTTCGAGCAAGAAAGTTCATATTTCTTTAGTGGAAATCATTTGGATTCCACCTGTGACCCCTCAAGTACTCCATCATCCCTATCCCCCATTCCTTCAGTTACTACTAGAGCAAAAATTTGCTCAATTAACTTTTACTATTTCAGGTCCTAAGTTGGTGGCTATTGACACCTCCATCAAGGAGCTCCATTCTACCATCTCATCTCTCTCTGCAGCGGTCACCTCTAACATCACTACCATCTCCACACCTAATGCATCACAGAAGGCTCTCACCACCTCTCTCTTCTCGAAAGTTGATGCTTCTCAGCTCTCCAATTTACAAAAGGAGGTAAACCAGCTAAGGACTGATGTCCAAGCTAACACCTCCACCCTCAACACCCTCTCCACCTCAGTCGCTGATCTGAACACCAAGATGGACACCCAAAATGGACTTCTCGCTAATATTCCCCATCTTCTGAAGAACCCTCCTCCACATATACCATCGTTCACCAACAAAGACCTTCAGCACATCAAAACCATCTCCGACTATGTATACAATGTTGGGGACTTAATCACTGATGTTGCTATTGCTTGTGCTTCCTTCATGTTAGTTCTCATATTCAAGCATAATTCAATCAATAACACGAATTTGACAATTAAGATCTTCTAGAGAGAGAGAGAGTACGTAGAGAGAGAAAGTGATCCAGTCGTATATATCTTAAAATGTTACAATTACAATGCTTGACCACACACTTACAACAAACACTTACAAGCCTTTATATATGGTCAAAGACCACAAGGCTTACAATGGAACCACATTAACTAAACTAAGACTTGGCTTGACTTTGACTTTACAGACTTTGACTTTTCTACATTAAATCTTGGATACAACAAATACACTAACAATCTCCCCCTTTGTATTCAAGATTTAATAAAAATTTGACAATCGTCTTCAGCTCTTGATTCTTTAAATTTTGTCTCTCGCGTCTTTAAACTTTGAATCTCTAACAATCTTTAATCTTTCAGCTTTTGAAGAATCTTGAAAAGTCTTTCACAAAGTCTTGGAAAAATCACCAAGTCTTTAACAAGAATTTGAAACTTCTTGAAGTCTTTGAATCAACTTGAACTTTTTTTATCTTTGAGGAATCTTTCAATGCTTGTATCTTCATCTCTATGATCTCTGAGCTGTCTTTGGAAAAAACAAACTTTCTTGAATCATATTTATTTTTGAAACATCTTTAAATCTTCTTGAACAAACAAACATTCATTTGTCTTGAACTTATCCATCTGACTTGAAAATTCTGTATTATCTCTTCCTTTTCATAATATCTTTTATCAGACTTGGTTATATCAACTTAATATGACTTGAAACTCTTCATAATATCTCCCCTTTTTGATGAATTGTGAGCAGCAAAATCATCAAAACCTTTTTCAAGGCATCTTTGTCTTTGAATATCAATCTCCCCTTTTTCGAAAAACTAACTATCTCCGTCCTTTATAGTAATTAGACAATCTCCGCCCTTTGATCTGAGTATCCGTCAAGTTCATGAGAGTATTCATCCGAATCTTTTCAAATTCAGACAAATTAAGCATTGTAACCCTGAATCAACAAATGATACAGTTAGTATGCCTGTAAGTAGCACGGAGCCATTTTGTACAACAGATGTACAATGGAAAGGAGCTTTTTGATGTTCACACCCCTAGGGCTTCCATTCAATCATTGAAAAATCACAAAGGAATTTTCTATGAATGTTATGACAAGAAAACTCATTCTTTGTGTGTACGTGAAAGTGTAGAAATGATTGAAGCTACTTAAGCTTTTTCAGGCTCAATATGTGTAAACTGTTGAGAAAGCAACAAGTATTACACGGACTCAATGTGCATGAAAGAGGTGCGAAGGTGGGGAAACTTTCCTTCTTTTTCAATATCTAAATCTTCCGAGTGAAGACTAGATAACAAATATGTTGCGTCCCCAAGAAAATGAAACATTTCTTTTTCAGGAAAAAAACGAGTAGCTGGTGGGGTAATTGCAAGAGTTGGCATGGGCTCACTGCCTATTTCAATGATGGTCACCAAAAAATGTGAACCAATCAGTAGATGTGGCTGCCCGACTCAGAAAAAGTTGGTGCAGAGTTTCCATATTCTTTTAACTCTGTTCTCACACCCTCTTTCTTTTGAACATTTAAGATCACTTCTAACCAAACTCTCATTTCGATTTTACCGCTCAACAGAATGAGAATAACTCAACCGGTGAGTTATCTCCCCCACTCTTTAATTTTGACCCCTCACCCCTCAATCACTCTAGGATAACTTCCGGGGTAGGAAACACTAGCTAACGTGAATCTATTAAAGTTCTGTTTAAGCTCACACATGAATCCCATGTAATTTTTCCTAAAAGATATGTTGCTCAACAATTTAGATTGAACAATTAAGCATCAGAAAACAAAATAATTCTGTAAGTATATGAATGCTTCGTATTGTCAGTGTGAGAGCTTTGAAGATTTCTCAAAACAAGAATAATGAATGAATAAAATGAAATCAACAGAATTGTTTTGAGAAATTAACACTATATCAAACAGATCAAATGCATGAATATGGACATTTAAGGTTGGGGTATCAAAGAAGCTGATAGTTTGTTTATATGAACGAATATAAACAATTTAGCAATTAACGAACTAAAATTGAAATGATGATTGATGCTCAACAAATTTGAAAGCAAATGAGAGTATTACCATCGAAAAATTGGTTCGTTTAGAGACATGATAATAAAAAATTCAAATGAAGTACTGAACCGGTGTGTGTGAATACTTGATAGTATATAGACAAGATAATACACAAGTATTGATCTTTGGAAACACACGGTCAGTTAAACATTAAAGCTCCATGATGAAAAACATTTAAAGTCACACTTCCAAATTCATGAAATCTTTTGAGAATAGAGAAGTGGTTTGAACATTTAAGAAAGCGTTCTTTCAAACAATCAGAGATGTAGATAAGAAGATACTTACAAATGTTTAAGCTCTCCCTCAAATCCTGATATGATGATTTAATTCATATAAGCCCCCCCTGGATATTTGCATAATATCCTTATCTAAACATGGAAGAACGGGTCCTGATCTGTTGTAATCAGAAGCCATAATTCTTGACATTGATGTGCGGATCTTGAACTGTGTTATTCAAGAGCCTTTGTTCTTGCTCCCCCTTAAACCTTGGGTGCCTACAACATAGACTTAGCTTTTGGTACCCATTGGTATTTGGGTCCTGATGTGTTAGTTGCAGTTCTTGTGGGGGTTACATAATATGAACCATACCAGTAATTGATAAAATTATTACTTACAAAGTCATTTGCTCCACAATAAGAATAACATATTTTTTTTTCAGCCAACCTGATAAGATGATTAGCAGAGTAAATTGTATCAGGTTTACCAAAAGATTTACCTTTATGAGCTCTATTCTTTTTGGCATTGGATGTGGATGTAGATGCTTTGTCATTCTTCTTCTCATCTGAAGAACCTTTAACTCTCCAGACCATTTGTTCTTTCTTATAATTCTTTCCAAGATATTTGACATAGAAGCTTGCTGAACTATCAACATATTTGTCATAAAATAGATTAGATGGATGAATCTGATTTGATTTGACAATGTTTGGTTTGACACTTTTCTTTTTGAAAACATTTTTCTCATGAATGGAACTTGAAGCAGTTTTAAAAGAACAAACTGATTCTGTTGAATTGTCAAGAGGTGATTGATTAATCACATCAGTAGAAACTTTATCTGACAATTCAACATTTGCAGCTTCTAAGTCCTTTATCTTTTTGAATAGAATGTATCTTTCATCAGAAAGTGTGCCAAACTTCTTCTTCAAATCAGTTATAGCCATCTGTTCTTTCTGAATGTCTGAGGATAGAACAGAAATCTTGGATGTGAGCTTAGATATTTCAGATTCAAAAATTTGACGTTCTTGCTCAAAATATTTTTCTAAGTTCTTGTTTTGTTCATAAATATCTTTGAAAATCCCAACATTTCTCTTTTCATCATTTTTCTTTTCAATCTCAAAAGTCTTTTTCTTTTCTTGAAAAGATTTTCTTTGTTTTTCAAGTAAGTCTTGCAGAACTGAGATTTGTTTGGGAAGTTCAACTGTTTTATCTTCAAGAACTTGTTTCTCTTTTGCAACCGTGTCTTTTTCAGTTATTACGATCTTTTCAAATTTTGACACTTGCTTAGAGAGTTTCATGCATCTTAGCTCCAAATCCTTTTTCTCTTGAAGAGCTTTCTTTGAAAAGTCAGATAGCTTTTGAGTAGAAGCATTCTCCAGATTTGTTTTGTCTTTATCTGCTTGGAGGCTTTTCATCAGATCAACATTTTGTGCTTCCAATGCAAAAATTTGATCTTCAAAAGCTTTAAACTTGATGTGTAGATCAACCGATTTAGCTTTAAATTATGATGTATGTTGTTCAGTTGTCTTCAGCTTGCTTTGAAGATTTGTTATCTTTCTCTCTTTGAGTTTGATTTCTTTCTCAATAGTTGTGACCCAGATACTAGCATATAATTCACACAACACAGATTAAGAACACAATAGTATTGATCAAATCATGATATTACAATTAGTCACAAATCTCACACGTAATCACAAGTCTCACGTAGTTCACTGTGTGTGTGAGTTCTTACCACTCTCTCAGAATGAATCTAATACGCGGGCTTACTAGTGTACAAAGGAACCTAAGAATTTATACTAAGTCAACATAGTTGACTTTACAACCAAACCCTTGACAATTCAACAAATTTGAGAGGGTTTCTCATGATGATATTCTGAACAGGTTTGTATCAATCAATTTCTTCCAAAAAACACCTTGAAATTAAAATTCGATCAAAGGACAATTTCTTGAACAATTCGAACAAAAACTAGAAAAATTCCAAAATTCACCAAAATATGTTGTGAATTGGTCCAAAATGTCTAAACAAGAAACATTCTAATCAACAAATCGAACCTATTACAATCAAAATCAGAACCCAATTACAACACAATCTCAGAATCAAGAATGCAACAGTAACTTTCTAAAAATATCTTGAGACAACCTTCAAATCTTCAAGATCTTGCCAAAAATTCAACCAAATTGCAAATAATCCATGTTTTCTGAATTGATCGTCTGCTCTGATACCATATGTAGGACCCAAATCAAGCAATCATCATGTAAATCCAATCAATAATCTAGATAGAGTGTGTAGAGAGAGAAAGTGTCATATATATATTGATCTTGTCAAATGAGTTACAATGACATGAATGAGTTGCTACTATTGAAATGAACAAGGACTAAACTATTTATATGGTCAAGGCATTCCTTGGACCATTTACAAACAAAGACAAAATACAAAGCTATAGTTGACTCTCATTGACTTTCCTTTACAAGACATTGATTCCAACATATGATACTCCATCAAACTCTATTTTCTGCAAACTCTCTTCTCTCTATGTCTTACTCTTGTGCAAGAAAGCTTAGTGATTCTTAGATTGTTTAGATTAGGTTTACCTTATCTATTTCCGTGACAATCTGTAAATTATGTTTTTGATTTATTCAATAATCAATAAACAAATTTAAAAAGTAAGTTTTGTCTTTGTATTCAACCCCCCTTCTACAAACTTAAGCCCTTGTAGAACCTTAATAGGGACCAACAACAGTCTATCACACACATTCGAGAATGGAGGTGAGAGAAGGGTTATAAAAATCAAACATAAGGAAACATACTACTACATTCATTAATCATCATAACAATAGCAAACTAAGCATGCTCACCTAACAATATATTCATAATAGCAATAGCTAATCGAAATCATGAACATGTTACACATAAGAATTCCCGTTACCACAATCACAATTCTCAACTCGTGCAATTCCATCGACTCTAAGACAATCATATCTTAAGAGTTCTACCCAATCTCACAATTCATAACTTAATCGATTTCAGCTTAAGTCTAGCCATCTCACATTCATACCTAGTTCAATTAAACTTGGCTCTGATACCAACTTGTAACACCCTAAAAATAAGGGTAAATTTAAACCTAAATAATTGCGAAATAGGGCATTCTATAAATAAGTAGATCACCCTACAGAGGGAAAATAGTAAGGCGTTTACATAAACAATGACAAAACAAGAGATACAATTCGACAACCTACTAATCTAAAGTAAACAAGTTCTGATTACAAATGGGTGTTGCTATCCCTTTCCAAAAGAATTCCAACAAGTTAAAATACACCAATTCTATACATCTCCAAAAAATGCTAACTCCGACTACTTGGTCGTCCGCACAAACCCGGGGAGCCCCGCCGCTAGGATGACCTGATATACATGTCATTTTAATAAAAAAGTCTTAGGCTAAAGCCTAGTGAGAACAAACAGTTATATTGGATAATGGTAAAAATGAACTTGGTAATATGAAATGTGGAAACCATTATATTATCTTTGGGGTAACCAACATTTGTACTATACCTCAAGCGTTGACGGGGGAGACCCGTTTACCATGATCAACGACATAGCACAAAAGTAGGTCACATGATGTGTTAATAAATTAAATGCATATATATCATAAACAAGTGGACTTCAAGCTCAACTCCTCTAAGTCTATTGCTTGTGGATTCCCAATTTCAACTCCTCTAGGTCAATACATTGAGATACCCAAATCCAAGAAAACAAACAAGCACGTTGGAATTACACCTTACCGCCTATGGGACAATGTCCGACCATACGGGTCCACATTTTACTTACCATGAGACCCGATGCCTAATCTGTGCTAAAATGAGAGAAACTATCGTCCCATCATTGAACACAAAGACTCAAGTGCCTATGGATCCATTACACTAACACCAAGTAAGTCAACGAGCTCAAAATGTACAAATCAATATGTTAAGATCCAAGCGCTTACCACTACCCCAAATGCAATTGCTGATGGAGAAGGCGCTACTTATTTCTATATAGCGTAGCAGCCAGCGCCACATTTCGATTTAGGAAGATGCTGGTCAATGACCCAACAATCCCCCTCAACATTTGACATCACTAACAAGATCTTCGGTAGAAGACAATGGTTGTACAACATGCCTTTTGTCATTGAAATGGACTGCATAGGATTCGAACCCGTGACCTGATCTGATACCACATGTTAGGATCGAAGCACCTAACACAACGCCAAAAGCAATTGCTGATGGAGAAGGCACAACTTATTTCCATATAGCGTAGCAGCCAACGCGATTTAGGAAGATGTTGTTGAATGACCCAACACAATATCCTAAGTATAATAGACAAGACTAGTATCAATCCATACCAATAAGTAAATTTTCTTTTAAAAATGTTTTAGCTTTAAAATTTATTATTTTGCCACAATTCTCATAAATCCCAAAATACCATTTTAAAGCATCCTTTCTTCATAGAAAACCATTATCCATAAAGCTCACATCAAGATCATCAAGTATTTCAAGTTCAAGGTTATGACCTATAATTCTCAAACACATAGAACAAGGGGGAATGAAACCCTACATACTTATATGCCAAAACAACCATTAGATACCATATAATTCATTTTTTACAAATAGTTTCATCCAAGCAAAACCCTAAAAATCTCCAAAACAAGTTTTAGGTTAAAATTTTATTGAACCAAGACTTTATAATAGAGGAAATGTTTAGTAAGTCAAGATACAAAGGTTTAGACATGTATAGAGTTTAAAAGTGTGGATGAACTCACTTTATAAGATTTTGAATACAAAACCTAGATGATGGGAGAACTTTAGAGTTAGAGGAAGATGATACTTGAATCTTTAACCACTAGGGTTCTCTTAATCAATGCCACCAAACTATATCAACCACATAAAGGTTCTTAGTGATTTCTCCTAACAACATTGAATGAGGAGGGAAGAAAACCTACCGTTTGCACCAAGAAAAATCGCATCCAACAAGCTCTAGGTTGAGAAATGGGGTAAAAAGTCGAATTTGTTGCATTTAATGGCTTGGCCCCGACCGCGATAGTGCTTGGCGATTGTGATTGTGACAAATATCACAATCGTTGGCATAATCGCATGCCCAAGGCCACCCGTGGTATACTTCTCGCGATAGTGCCCCGTGAGAGTGACAGAGTGTCACAATCGTGGGCACAGTCGCCGACTTGCCCCAGCTCATGGTACATCCAACACGATAATGCCCTACGATAGTCACAGGGTGTCACAGTCGCGGGCACAGTCACCGACACTGTACCAAAATCCGATCTTTAACGATTCGTACCATGACAACCTTCGATGCATAGGGATTAAGGATACACTTTGCATAACTATTAAGTGGTCTAAAGTTTCCAAATACTCACTAGATGCACATAAGAAAATTTATATACAAAATTGAGGACTTACCGAAAATCCGGGTGTTACACACTGGGATCTTCTGTTCTTTTGCGGTTTAACCCCACCTTCAAGTTGTCACTCGAGTTCTAGCCTTAGCTCATGGGTTGTCTCACAAACATCTAGAGACTGGAAGATATCAATTGGGATTTGTAACACCCTAAAATCCAGGGTAAATTTAAAACTGCGGAAACTGCACAATAAAGCATCAACCAAAGGTATAAACCTTCCCAAAAAGGGGAACTGTACATAACCTTTACAAAAATCTGAATACGGATAAGGATCCCAACAACAAACCAATCTAAACATATACTATCTAGATTACATAAGTTGTTGATCCAGAATCGTCCAAAAATGTGGGACTTAACAATGCTCAACAATCCAATACTAAACATCTCAAAAACCCTCGGGATCAGTCCCGACACTCAAAACCCTTGGCAACCTGCCGCTAACGAGAACCTGAATACATATCATTTGAGAAAAAGTGTCAGGCTTATAAAGCCTAGTGAGAACATACAGTTAATACAAAATCAGAGATATAAACATTTGCATCGAAACGAAAATCTTTCAAACAAGCATTTTCCAAGTTCACCATTGATAGGAACATAATCCATTAAAATAAGGTCATAAACCTTCTTTCCAGAACCTCACAATTTAATGCACATGTAGTTCTTCGTTTTGGTAATCATGTAGAACCTCACAATTAAATGCACATGTAGTTCTACTTTTATTTATGGCCAGAGCCTCACAATTTAATGCACATGTAGCTCTATATTTGTTAACAGTCAGAGCCTCACAATTTAATGCACATGTAGCTCTACATTTATTAACAGCCAGAGCCTCACAATTTAATGCACCTGTAGCTCTATATTTGTTAACAGTCAGAGCCTCACAATTTAATGCACATGTAGCTCTACATTTATTAACGGCCAGAGCCTCACAATTTAATGCACATGTAGCTCTATATTTGTTAACAGTCAGAGCCTCACAATTTAATGCACATGTAGCTCTACATTTATTAACGGCCAGAGCCTCACAATTTAATACACATGTAGCTCTATATTTACTTTACTTGGTAACCTCCAAATAATATCAGTCGACTCAAAACCTAGGGATCCACTAGTAATAGTCCAGACTTGTCACAACATCATTCGTGACTAACCATATATATAACCATATGGTATACAAAACATTTTATAAACAAAATGCCTTTTCAAGTTCAACTTCTGGTAAGTATGAAAATCATAAAAATGAGTTCATAAGCATTCTTTTGCATAAGCTACATAATCAGCAAGTAAAACATCCTTTTACTTCAATCAAGATAGAATCCATCATTTTAGTCAAAAATGATCGGGAACCCTAAATCTCCCAAAACTCAAGTTATATCAAATATGCAGAAAACTTAGATCTAAAACCATAGAGATATATAGAAGTTCCAAAAGGTAGCTTTTGATATGTATACAGTTTTTAAAATGCTAATAGGAACTCACCAAACAGGTTTATACGAAAACCCGAAAAACCATATATCGACCCTCTTGATAAGACGAAGCTTTCTACACCGAAACCCCGAGCACAACACTTAATACTAGCGATTAACGGAAGCTCGAAGATCCAACGAAAAAAACTTAGAGAGAGAGAGGGAGAGAGATTTTGAGAAAATATCTCATAAATGAGATATTTGTGGCTGAAGCCACTTAAGTCGGCCAGGGTCTTTCGCGGGTTATGCCGCGACCTCAACTCGCGGAATAACGCGCCCGTGTTCTCAAATCCTAAAACCAACAGCGGACATCACGACTAATGTCGCGACTATAAGTCGCGAGTAACTCGCGCAGTTACCAAACCCTGATCCAATAGTGAATGTCGCGGGTTATGCCCCGACTCCAAGTTGCGAGCAAGTCGCGAAACTCACTGAAAGTTCCTAGATTTACCGAAATCCATAAACTCGAACTTTATACCAAATGGGGTGCTAACGACAAATGTTGAACCCAAGAATACAAGATTATATAACGAAATTGAGGGTGTTACAGGATTGCCATGATCAGAAGCCTTTTTCCTTTCCTACCAACCTAAACCTCTTCCCAATCTTTAGGGGACCATGATGCCATTTCTTTTGGATTGGTATAGGCAGGAATCTCAACAGCATCTACTGTAGCTGGAAATCTAGGAACAGTAACCACAGGAATAAAGGACCATTTAAAACAGTTTTGTAGAGATCATTACTGATACCCTCAAAGATGTTAATCATCCTGATCTTCCACTGTGGGTACTCATCCCTGAGAAGAGTTGGAGGCTTCGTTTGGGAACCAGCAGTATAGATGGCATTAATGTTCGCCATTTTGCAAGAAACAGAGTATGAACCAAATATTTGAATAGAAGAATTTGAGATGAAATAGAGTATGGAACCTTACTCAAACTTGAAGAAACAGATTCTAAATGGAAAATCACGCACTGATTTACTTTCTAATTGAAGAAAAGATCTCTAACCATACAGTAAATTGAACTGGTCAAAACCTGTGAAAAACAGGGACTGTTTGAATTTAGAACAAATTAGAAAGCAAAACTCTACTAGATGAGAAATCAACAATCCATAGTTGATCGAATTGATTTAGAAGAATCAATCCTGCTCTGATACCAATTGTTGTCCCAGATTAACTCATCATTTGATTAATCAAGTTAGAAATCAAGGAAATAGGTGTAGAAGCTATGAAAGACTTGATAAACAGGTAGATAAAATTATAAACTAGACCAAATAGAGAAAACATACACAACTGGATGAAGAATCCATCATAGTCATATGATTAATAATGAATATGAGAATTACAATACGAAGAACACACCAAGAACACCTAGTATGTGTGTGGAATTCTCTCAGACTCACCTTTCTCTCTCTTGCTATATGTGTTCAGTTCATAGTGTGAAGTATGTGCAAATTTGTTAAGGCATACATTGCATAAAGGAGATCTCCCTATTTATATGGGAATATTACAAAAGTCATTCTATGGCCAATGAGTTTCTGCCACCTGTAAAGGTGCAGTAACCGTTTCTACTGAAGTGGCATTCCTTCACAGGTTGAATGTGATGAGAGAGAAAGACTCCAGGTTGTTGATCTTCAAAGTGTAAAGATACAGAGGTGGCTACTCACAGAGGATCTGTGGTCCAAGTGTTATCTTCTGGTTAAGCTCCTCTATGCAAAGTATTCGCCAGAGGCCTTGAAGACCATACTTTTCTAGTGTAGAAGTTCTCTGGGTCTAAGAACTTGTCTTCTTTTACAATACTTTTACATTCAAAAAAGTAGAGATAACAATACTAGTTATTGACATACCTTTGTTGAACTAAACCATTCTTTCCACAAGTTGAACAACATATCTTGTCTCGGCTCAGACTAATTAGCTTAGATGTAGAATAGACTTAACAAGGTAAATCAGTCTTGGAAACAAATGATTTTGTATCAACTACATGTGATTTATGAAACTTGTTTCCAACACCCTCCTCTGTAGTTGATTTTCTTCTCCAAACCATCTTCACAGGCTTAAAGTTTTTATTATCTTAATCATCAATAGAATTATTGTAGAAAATATTAGAAGTACGAGTCTGAAAGTTTAAAGGAAAATTTGATTTGCAGTATCTGTTTGAATAACTATTTGATTTGACACTTGAAAAATAGTTATTCTTACATAAACTACGTGAAGAAATAGAATCATCTTTCTGAATTCAACTTGAAGTATTTTTGGAAGAAAATACAGAATCAGTTAAATCTTCATATGGAGATTGAACAATGGTATCAGGAACATATTGTTTATATGATTCAACCTTTCCTACATTTTCTTTAAAGACTTGAGCATTTTTAGAAATCACCTCTTCAAGTTCTTTGATTTTATCATTCAATGTTGATAATCCAAGATCGATCTAAATCTATAGAGACAGAAAGTAAAGAGAGAAAGTAAGATGCAAAAGCTTCATATGTATTCCAATATGCAGTGTCGTTATTCTTACAACCTTTATTACAAGTTCTTACCAGTTATTCTACAAGACAAGACACAAGAGCCTTATATACCCTTGGCCTAAACAGATACAAAATACAATCTAAGCAACAGTAAAGGTCACAAGTAATAATTACATTGATTACTACAAAATTAGACTTAACAATCTCCCCCTTAGTAATCAATGGCGCTCAGGTCTTCTTTGATATCTGACTAACCCGATCAGGACCTCTAAGCGACTTAAGGAAGCACAAAAATTTAATCTTTCTTCCAATCTCTGTTGCCTTTGCTGTCTAGACAAGGAAGAACCTGATTGTAACACGCTTGAAGAAATATTCACATTAGATTCAGAAACAGGAACCTCAGCTTATCTTGATGTGACTGGAAGAGCATTATCAATCATAAACAGAATTCTCCTTGATTTCAAAACCCGCTTTTCAGCATCTTTCAATCTGTTCTCCAACTGAAATTTGATAATCTTCAAGGTGCCATCTGAATACTTGTTGATTTCTTCAAATCTCATAAAACGATTATAACCAGAAGCATCTCTATATATCACACCATAACCATCTGAAAATCAAAGACACATAATAATCTGATCTATCTCCCCAAGTCTGATATAAACTTTTTCATCTGAACTTGAACTTTGATACATCTCCCCCTTTTTGATGAATTGTGAGAATCAAAATCATCAAAACTTTTCAAGATTAGATCTGTATTTGAAACATCTCCCCCAAATAAACAAGTAAGCATTGTCTTCATGATCTAAATGATTCGTCAATTCATGAATGTATTCATCTGAATGTTTTCAAATTCAAACAAATTATGAATGGTAAACCTGAATCAACAAATGAAACAGTTAGAAATGTCTGTCAGTAGCACAAAGCCACTGTGTACAACAAATGTACAATTTAAGGAGCTGGTTTTATGTTGACTCCCCAGGACTTCCATTCAATCATTGAAAAACACAAGATATTTTCTATGAATGTTTTGACAGAAAAACAAATTTTCTGTGTGCTCATGCTTGTGATATGAAATAATTAGCACAATGATTGTGTTTCATAAGGCTCAAAATATGTAAACCATTGAGACAACAATGATTATACATAGACTCAATTGTGTATGATGAAGGGTCGAAGGTGGGGCAACTTTCCTTCTTTTCAATATCAGTATCTTCCAAGTGAAGAACCAATAGATTATGTGATGCATCCCCAGAAAATGTGAAACATTCTCTTTTTGAGAAAAGAATGAGTAGCTGGTGGGGTAGTATGCAAGAGATGGTATGGGCTCACTGCCTTTTTCAATGATGGTCACCAAAGAATGTGAACCAATCAGTAATGTAGTTGCCCGGCTCAGAAAGAAGTTTGGTACAGAGTCTGATATTCTTTTACTTTGTTCTCTCACCCTCTTTCTTTTGAATCATTTAAACTCACATCTAACCAATCTCTCATTTCCATTTTACCTCTTCACATACCAACACTCAATCTTTTGACCCCTCTCCCCTCAATCACTCAGGGAATACTTCCTGGGTAGGAAACACTGGTTATCGTGAATCCATGGAAGTTTTGTTAAGCTCACACAATGAATCCCATGTCCTAAAAAGAATGTAATGCCTCAATGATTTTCTTGTCATGAAAGCACAAGAAATCAATGTCAGTGTATGTATGCTCAACAAAAATCATAATGAAATTTGAGCATTTTAAGCATTTAAGATTTCTCAAAACTTTATATGAATGAATAATCATGAAAGAATAGAAATGTTTTGAGAATCTGACAATGATTAAGATCAGATCAAAATTCATGAAGAATAAAATGTTGGGAAATCAAAGACGAATGTTGTTTATATGAACAATATATAAACATTTTAACAATGAAAGCACATGAAATGATAAAATGACTTTTGATTCAAACAACAGTGAATAGCAAACGGGAGTATTACCATAGAAAGATTAATCGTTTGATACATGGTAATAACAATGTTCAAGAAAAAATGTACTGAGCCGTTATGTATGAATACTTGACAAAGTATATGAAAAGAAAATACACAAGTATTTTTCATTAAAGAACACACGGTCAGTTATACAATTAAGTATCTAAAATCAAAATCATTTAAAATCACACTTCACAATTCATGAAAATCTTTGAAGAATAGGAAGTGGTTTGAACATTTAAAAACATTTGTCACAAGTGAAAGTTGTTCATCTTTCAACAAGTGATAGAGTGTAAGGATTAGAAAGATATACCTGTAAATCAGAATCCTTAACTCCCCCTGGAATGAATATTTTCATTTAAGAGTTATTTCCCTTTAAATCTGTAAAACATCAATATATCAGAAAAATATAACAATGAAAGTATAAAGCAAAAACTTCTAACTCCCCTCAAATCAAAAACATCTAGAAAAGATATTATCTGATTAGCATCCTTCAGAAGAAAATATTTGAGTACCAGTTCTGATATGATATAATCAGAAGCCAACACCTTTACTCCCCCTTAAATTATGCATCTAAAATATGTCAGTGAAAAAGCACATGATAGAGATCTACAATTCTATTTTGAAATGTAGTTCATCATATCTATCGGATGCAAAATATTTCAGACAAGTATGTACTCCCCCTTGACGGTTGATTTCCTCATTCGAGTATTGGAGTACAATCTCTTATCAGCACAGGAGTAAGGTCTTTTGATCACTGAAGTACGAGTCCTAAATTGTTGTGTTTAGAAGTCAAACTTCGTTAAAGAACGGGTTCTAAGCTGATTTACTTAGAAGCCTTAGTTCTCTTACTCCCCCTTGACTGTAGGTGCCTGCAACACAGAATCAATCTTTGGTTTTGGTATCCACTGGTATTTGGGTCCATGTTTGTTAGTTGCAGTTCTAATGGGAGTAACTGAGTAAAAACCATACCAGTAATGATCACTAGCTTTGTGAACATGATCATGTGTACGACAATAAGAACAATAATTTTTCTTACCTGATAACCTGATTAATTGATCTCTTGTGTAGATGTGATCAGGTTTACCTTTACGCTCATTGTTCTTCTTGACATTAGATGAATGAACACGTGACTTTTTACCTTTCAGCTCATCTTTCTTCCCATCTTCAACTGGTTTCTTTCTGCAGACCAATTCTTCTTCTTTGTATTTCCTTCTTCTTTGATGTGTACCTGAACCATCTATATTTCTATCATAGAAAATGTTAGTACTACGAATTCGATCAGAAGATTTAACTGACCTTTTTGAAGAAACGGTTTTCTGATTTGAACTTGAGGCTGTCTTTTCAAGCTCTTTAATCTTTGAAGCAAAGCTGTCTATTTCTTTGATGAGAAGGTCAATCTTCGTCTTGAATTCAAATTTCGTTTTCTTCTCTTTTAGTGCACATTCAGACAGTTCAGATAACTTGACAGTAAGCTTTCTAATCTCAGTCTCAAACATGCTTCTTTCTTCTTCAAATTCATTCTCAGCATTCTTTCTTCCATCAGATCTTTCTATAAATAATCTAACGTTCTTCTGTTCAATTGCCTTCTTCTCTTTTGCAAACTTCTCTCTTTCAAGGATGATTACTTTCTCAAAGTCAGATACTTGTTGGGAAAGCTTTATACATTTGAGCTCAATCGTTTTCTTCTCGTCAGCACATTTTCTTGAAAAATCTGAGAATTTCTTTGCAAATTCTTTCTTGTCACTCTGAAAAACATCTTTATCTTTGAACATTGTTTGTTCCAAATCATATATTTTCTTTCGAAGCTCAGCATTAGCATCCTCCAGACTCTTAATCTTCTCCTCATAACTTTCAATGGATGCTTTCTGGATTTGGATAATCTGATCTTCCAAGTCAAAGATTTTTCTTGTCAGCTCTATGTTCTCAGCTTCCAAACTCAGTATTTTCTCATCATTCAGCCCAGAACTCTATTTCAGAAGATCTTCATTAATTGTCTTTAATGCACTAACTTCTTCTCTCAGTATTTTCCTTTCATCATTATATTGTTTTGACCTCTTTGAGTAGAACTCAACAGATAAAGCAAGATTTTTGTTCTCTAATTTGAGCTTTTCAATCTTCGTTTCATCATCATTAGAAAAATATCCCATCTTGAATTATTTGTTACAAAAAGAACTTGACAAAAATGAATGTTAGTCCAAAATGAGAGTTTGAAATTAGCGCAGACGCATAAAATACTTTGCTAAAATGAAATTATCAAAAATGAGAGTTTGAAAATGAGATTTTTGATGATTTTGCTAAAGGCAGTAGCGCTAAAGCGGTGGCGCGAGTAGAGGTTTACGCGAAGAGAAGGTGGCGCAAAGAAGGTTTTGCGCGAGTAACTAATAGCGAAAACCGAGGCCGACCGGTGTGGGTGTCGCGACCGGTGTCACCCCCCTATGTCGCCCGGTGTCTCCTCCGACCGGTCTCCCCCGACCGGTGTCCAAACTTTGACCGGGGCCTTCCCCCTCGACCGATGTCTAAGCTTCGACCGGTCTCCCTCCTTCGACCGATGTCTAAGCTTCGACCGATGTCTGAACTTGGTGAAAAACTGAAGAATCCGGCGCAAAGCTTTAAAACTTCAAAAACCTCAAACAGATGAAGAAAACTTCAAGCAGATGAAGTTGGCGCAAAAACAAGATCTGGCGCAAACTCAAAAAAACTTCTAATTCGATCACAAACACAAATATGATGAATTATGCCCATTCAGATACGATCGAACCTTGATTTATAACCACAATTAACAACCAATTCGAACCAATTTGAACAAATTCAGCAGAATCGAAAATTGAAGGATCGAGCAGAAAACTTATCAAACAGCCCAAAAATCACAAAAATTCTCAAATTGATCTACAAAAACTGAAATTCTTGCAATTTGATGTGAAACAAATATGATCTTCCACTGATTACGAATCCAACAAACCAAATTACAAGAAAATTCGATCAAATTTCAGTAAAAATTTGTAAAAAATTCAGAAAATGAGATTTTCTTGATCAAGATCAAGAAAATCGATCAAATTCTCTGAATTAATAACAAATTCAGATTGAAAATTGTTTCTCTCAAAACTCTCAGAATTAGATTAGGCTCTGATACCAATTGATAATCCAAGATTGATCTAAATCTATAGAGAGAGAAAGTAAGATACCAAAGCTTCATATGTATTCCAATATGCAGTGCCGTTATTCTTACAACCTTTATTATACAAGTTCTTACCAGTTATTCTACAAGACAAGACACAAGGGCCTTATATACCCTTGGCCTAAACAGATACAAAATACAATCTAAGCAACAGTAAAGGTCACAAGTAATAACTACATTGATTACTACAAAATCAAACTTAACAAATGTAATTCTTTCTTCACAAATCAAGTTGTATTTATTTTGCAAATCAGAACTCATATTCTTATCATTCACAAAGTCTGTTTCTAACTTAGATATTTTCCTTGAAATCTCAACAATCTTGTTCTCGAAAGATATTATTTCATTTTCAAAATCATGCTCTAAATCTTTCCTCTAAGCAGATAGATTCTTGAAAAACTCTAACATTTTTCTTTTCACTAACGTTCTTTTCATTTTGACAAATTTTTCGTTCACATTCTCAAACGTTTTCAAGTGTAGAAACTTTTTTTGAAAGTTCATCATTCTTAAGCTCAAGAGTTTTTCTTTCATTGTCAATACCTTTTCTTTTCTTCTCAAAAATCTCTCTCAATCACCAAAATAGTTTCAAAATCAAATATTTTATTCGAAAGTTTAGCATTCTTAAGCTCAAAAGCTTTTCTTTCTTCGGAAACTTTCTTTGAAATATCAAGAATTTTACTTTGAAAATTTTTCTTCTCATTTGAAAAATCAGTTCTTTCTTTCTCAAATCCTTTTCCTTTGCAATCTCCTTTTCAAAATCAGATTTGAATGAATCTTTTTTCACTTTACTTCATATCAACTTCTTTTTTAAGATTAGAAATCCTTTGCTTCAAATTCATATTGATTTCTCCAATGCAGAAATTTCAATATAAACTTTGCTCTCATTTCTAAGACTATCCAAATCTACCTAAAGATAAGTTTTCTCAAGATTCAATCTGGCAATAATTTTATCTTTGAGATTTATAATATCTTGTTGTGAAGACATTGTTACTCGAACAAAATTATCGTTTGACAAAAACTTCGATAAGAAGTTGAATTGTGCACATTTTGAATGACACAAAAATACACAAACAGAAGTACAGGGATTGAAAAAGTAAAATTTCCAAACTTCAAGTCCAAGGGTTAAAAGTGACAAAATTTGAAACTTAAAGTCCAAGGATTGAAAGTGACAATATATGAAATTTTAAAGTCCAGGTACTAAAAATGTGCAAAACAAAAAGATAAACTAACAAAGATAACGAAAAGGACTAACTTTGTAATGTAAATCTTATGGAAAGTTAACATTTACAGAGTTAACAATACTAATAGAAAATGGACTAAAAATGAAAAACATTTGATGGACTTAACGAACTTAACGAACTTAACGAAAATAGGACTAAAAATGTAACAAAGTTAACGACACTAACGAACACTTAACGGAATAGTACTTCATATTCTTCCTTTGCGATAACTTGCAACAAGCATGGAGAAAACTTTAGTTATACAATGAACCCATGTAATCCATGTAATTAACTGAATTCCAGCAACTTTAGTTGACTTAGAAAGCAACATTGACCATCAAGAGAACTCAAATATATCGTGTGATAAATATTTGTGTGCGATAAATGTTTGATAATTGATCGTATACAAGATTATTACTACTTTATTTTTCTGATTAGACTGTTATATACAAAATCGAGATCTTATTTGTCCGCATTTGTTCTATTGGATCAGTTTAAATTGTGGTTTCATGATAATATTTGGGACCGCATAACACTATAATCCTTATCGATATTAGAAACTCCTACCTCTACATATATTTCCTCTTCCTAGAGTCCCAAAAGGCCTTGGAGGCGTCTTTGTTATGGATGGTCTCTAAAACTTGTCGGTCCATGGCCTAGAACAATTTTTTTTTTCACGTTTAGATCCTTTAACTTCCTCTAGTCAAAGAGTTTGGACCAAGTCTTTTTGGCTTGAGGTTGTTTGCCACCATCGTAGAGAATGTTTTTGCCTCAACTTCTTGACCATTATCCCAGTTTATCGTAGCATTCCCTAGAGGGGAGCAAGTTCTCCTTGAGCATTTCCCATTGCTAATAATATCCATCAAACTTAGGAATTGTTACTGGAACAAACTTTTCCGTTATCTGCCATTTTATCTCTCACTCTTTAGAATTATTTAAATTCTAAATACACTCTTGTTGGCCCTCGATATAGCTCTGATACCAAAATGTTAGCAAACTTTAAGAAAACAATTGAGCTCTAATATTCCGGGATATTTTTATTGAGCAATTAGGGCTTTAAACAAGGTTTCAACATCAACAGAAAATACTAAAGAAGTGTGATTACATAGAGATAAATTGCGGATTCCTAAAGATTACGGCTTTACCAACATAAAATAAACCCATGAGCTCAAAAACTCGTCGACTTCTTCAAGATACCCTTGAACTAAAAAATGAGTAGCACACCACCAATGTCGGGAAATTTTTTATTGGAGATAAAAATGTAATGATTACAATCATTAATGTAACGACTCCAGTCCTGAGTGATTTAGGACAGTTTCCGTTACACACACACACATACACACACACACACACACACACACATATATATATATATATATATATATATATATATATATATATATTCACATAAACCCAAAATAACCTCATTTGCAGAAAGAGGTTGGGAAAATACAGAGCATGCTAAGTATTATTTACATTACAAAAAACAATTCCAAAAGCTTAGCATAACTATTAATTTATAACCAAAAGTTATAACGTCACTAGAAAGGAATATCCCAAAAAGTCACGTGTGTCGCTGTCGTCACTTTGCCCCAACCCCGATTCTACATCAAGTACCTGTCGTGCAAAGAAAACACACGGCTGAGCGACATGCTCAGTGAACGGATAATATAAAAAAATAGTAATCCAAAAACAAATTAATAAAATTAGGTACAATGAAAAATGAATTAACCATTTAAATCAACTTGGTTGAAAATATATATGTTCAATGAATCAATAAACCGAAATCATGGTGATCCGAATATAACTCGAAAACAACTACAAATCCGAAACAACGGATGTCAAAATCAAAGTCTCAAATCATATAAGTTCTTAATTCCGTGCAACAAAGACACGTTGTCCGATGGTCGGCCAAACCAACCGGACGGTTGGAATTTAGGGGTACGGGCACACACCGCCTAAGTCCCACCGTGGATTTAACCACTGCCTCAAGTTCTGGAACTACATCTAGGATTGATCCATACGCCCTCGGGTAGCCTGTTCCGTAAAGGCCGGGTACAAAGTACCATTCGTTGAAGACGGCATAGTCTTTGTAGCCACTATGGTAGCATCCCAGACAAAGGTGCCCCAAAGTCCGGTGTTCGGAAAACAAAGTCCAATCCATGAAATTCAATTTCATTAAATCAAAGCATAACCCAAAAAGAGTTTCTAATTTCTCAACATATTTTGATTTCGGAAATTCACATAAAAGTTCATGTAATGAGCAATTGGATTAAGACATATAAACTTATATCCGATAGAAGTTCGTTATCTGGCAAAATCCATAAAAGGAATCACAAACGGATCAAAAAACATGTTATATAATCAAAACACAACAACTAAAAGCAAAAGTGATCAAGAGTTTAAAACAATTCCGGATAACCAATTCACATACCCACTTTTGTGGATATTTGGATTCATATTGAATCTTGTGGATGAAATGACCACATCAAATGGTCATTCCCGTGTCAAAGAAGATTGAATCCATACCTGAGATGATCCCTTTCCTATCTTTATAGTCTCCTGCAATTCAACATGAATTCTTTGAATTATCGGTAACGGAATTCACAATTCTAAGCTCACACAAGACACAAGGGTCCTAAAATTATCTACGAACCTCCCAAAGTGCTAACAATATCCTTAAGACACTTTAAACAAGGTAAAAATAAATTTACATGACATTTAGAACACTAGATTTATTTTCAAAGAAGAACACATTCTGAAAATTTATCAGAGAGTTATCAGCTTTCTGATACCTCAAGTTTCTGACTTTTCCTCCTATTTAAAGGCCAATACAGAAGTTATCATAAACATGAAAGTTATTATTTGATCTCTTAGGAATCTAGTCGTTTTGGATTCATCTCATTTGGATAATCCATAGATTTTCTATGAATTTTACAAAAACAGCATGCTGATCCCGAGTACAGTGTGACCAATCTCAAAAACACACTGTTTTGGATCATTTAAAGTCAGAATTTGATCTTGGGGTAAACTACAAAGTTGTTATAGACTCTCTAACCATTCCAACGATATATCATACACCTTATTTGGACCAGTAATTTATTTTATACGAATTTTTGAACTCACTGGACAGAAACTGTGACACATGCAGTTCTTATTGATGCATTTCATCAAACACATGGAGGACACAACAATAAATTAGAGCTCAAAACTACATCCATTGTTCTAAATACCAATCCTTGAACATTTTGAACGAACATAACATAGATTAATCTTTACTTGAACATAAAATTTCATGCAAAACCCAATTTCAAGATTAAAGACTCAAAATCAAAACATAACTTCAATTTTTCAATAGATTGTAGTTAAACTATATGAATCCATCCCTTTTAACAACCTAATTTACTAAAACAAAGAAAAATACACATACTTAGTATGTGTTCAATCATAAAAACCAAAAATTAAAGGTATCAAGGGATTACTTGTGTTTTTGACTTCCAATCTTCAAAATTACACTTTAATTTCTTCAATTCTTCAAGAAATTGATGATTTCCCCCTTTCTCTCTCTAGTTCTCTCTTCCTCTCTCTCTCTCTACACGATTTAGGTTGGATGAACAAATAAACACATTGTTTTTTTTAATTATATAAATACAAGTTTGAGTCTTTGTTTAAATTGGTCCCCTCAAACTTCTAGAATTTCAAAATCTATCCTAGTCTTAACTTTTCTTAAATTTCAAGTTTAATTAAGTTTTAAATGACTAGTTTTGGCCCCTCAACATGACCATACTTAATCTAGAGTATAAGGTACAACTAAGTAATGCATATAGTACAACTTAATCATGCACACATATGTATAATTCGAAAGACGGATTTTTGGGGTATTATAATTAAGATATACAAGTTTTTAAACTAAAGATCACTCATTCATAGTGATCATATTGTTAGGTTCCCATTTGAGGGAGTAGGAGAACCTTAATTTTCCTATCTTATTTCTATTTGAGGATATACAGTGTGGAAACAAAGTGAAAAAACCATGAATAATATAATAGACTAGAATTTAGGCTCAACTGAACTAACATTGATGTTCGTAATGACAAGTGATGGAAAGCTCGTGGTTTGACTGTGCGTATCGCTTACGGCATCCACGGTTGAGGTTCTTGACACATTTGTTCAAGAGGTTCTTATAGTAAGAACCTTTACTGTGACCACATGTAATTGTTAGTAAGAAGGCAACTCCTTATATAAGAACCCAATTTCTTGTGTTATTTCTGGTTTATTCTTGTCTTGTAACCATTCAATTATATTTTTTTAATAAATCCATAAAACATATAGTACATATATATTAATACTAATAATAAATTTATAAATTAATATTAATATTGAATTTATAAAATAATATTAATGTTAAATTTATAAATTAATAATTTTTTAATATATATTTATTAATTTTGAAGCATTCATTATTTTTTTGAGTTGCTTTTTAATACAAGTTTTATTTATTTTGTTTTAATGAGTTGAATTTATAAATAAATAAATAGATATACTTAAATATCAATAAAAATAAAAAAATATATTTTTCTTTTTTAATTTATACTCAATAAATTTAAGATATTTTTTATAATAGTATAAAATTATTGAAATTGTTGCAAAAAAATATCTAAGTATATATTTAGTGAAAAATATATGTGGAAATTAAAGGTTAGATTAGGTAATCATAGAAAATGCATGGTAGTAGAGAATCATCAAAGATTACATTATTTTAAAAGCATTGTAAATGCGTTACACTAGGGAATCAAATATTACATTACATAGAAAGCATTGAAAACACATTACATTAATAAGGAATTAAATATTACATTTGTTGTGCTTCAATCTCGTTGGACGATAATTAAAGGATCATATGGTATAAGGAACAATCAAGGGATAATAGACAAACATACATAATTTAACTTAACATGATTGTTGAAGATGAAGGAACATGTTCATCAATTGGGTTGATGATGAATTAGATAATTCGACACAAACATTTCATGTTCCACTCAGAAATTTCGAGAAAATCTTCAAAAACTTCTAAAATTCGGTCAAATGAAGGTCATCATCAAAATCGTGCCAACTTGGTGGAACATATTTGGTTGAGTCATGATTAAGAACTAATGATTTATATTATTATTTATTATTTTGTGTTACTTTCTATTAAGTTAAATATATATACATATAATATTGAACTTTTTCTAATTGTAACATAAATTTATGTTTATGTTTTAACTATTTAATAAATCTATTATTAAAATATTAAACTTAACAAATGTAAATTAATAATTAATATTTTGAATTTGCTATAAATATATATATATATATATATTTTATACGTAAATAATAAACAAATGAAGTTATATAATTATTTATAAATAAATAAAAGTGAAGATCAAGTTCTTGTTAAGAATCACAAATGTGGTGTTTTAATGATGTTTTTGTTTGTTGATATGGTATGAAAAAAGAAGAATAATGAGGTCTTTTCAATCTCTCTTAACTCTTATAAATGCTCTTAGATATGTGTAATTGTGTATTGCAGAAGATTCATTTAGTGACATTAACTAGTTGGAACAATATTTTGAGTTGATTATGATTATGAACTATGGACCAGATTAATTTTATGTGATTTAAATCTTCATTTCAGCTGGAAATATACAATCGCTTAAAAAAATTATGGATTGATACTGCAGATTGTGCCTGATATTGGTTGGGGAAATCGTTCACGTGTAATACTAGATGTCGGATGTGGGGTTGCTAGCTTTGGAGGATTTCTGTTTGATAAAGATGTACTGACTATGTCTTTTGCTCCAAAAGATGAACATGAAGCTCAGGTTCAATTCGCTCTTGAGAGAGGAATACCTGCTCTATCAGCTGTGATGGGCACCCAGAGACTTCCTTTTCCTGGAAGAGTTTTTGATATTGTACATTGTGCACGTTGCAGAGTGCCATGGCACATTGAAGGTAGTTTCAATCATCATCATGGCTGAGTTGAATGCCACAAGATGACAATAATTTTGGAATTGAAGTTAAAAATATACGTATTTTGCTTTTCACTTTTTTTCATGTGCTAATTTTTTTTTTAATCTTCGTGTTTTTTTACAAGGAATCTTGAGTAGTTGTCTTTTGTGCGTGTAATGCATATATCCAATGCTTTCACCAAGTCGCCTTTGGCCCAAAGGTCAGGGGTTTAAGTCCCCTCATGATACCGGAGGGTTTGTGTAGCTATTAACTTTTCCCATGGGATTAATCGAGATATGCACAAGTTAGGCCCGGCACCACAGTTATGAAAAAATCAGCCTTTGGCCTGTTAGTATCAACAAATGTGGCTAAAAGAGTAACCCTGAGATAGGTTCCGCTCGTGTCCAAGTAAATTTTGAATAAACAAAATAGGAACAGAAAAGGAAGAAAAGTGTTTGTCGGTGGTCTGTATGTACTTTTTTTTTGGCCAAGTATATTTATTTTCAATCGACAGGTGGTAAGCTACTCTTGGAGCTGAATCGTCTATTACGACCTGGTGGCTTCTTTGTTTGGTCGGCTACTCCTGTCTACAACTACAAGAAGATCCCAGAAGACTTTAAGATCTGGGAAGGTATGTTCTGATTATTAAATAAGTGATTCTGTAGAAAATTAAAGTTTGTTTGCCAATCCCCAACAGGTATTGTTCAATTTGGCAGCAATGAAGAACTTAACTAAGTCAATGTGCTGGGAAGTCAAGTCAGTCAGTAAGGAAAGGGTAAATAGAATAGGTGTGGCTGTGTATCAGAAGCCTACTTCTAATGAATGCTATGAGAGAAGATTACAAAATGAGCCTCCACTCTGCAAGAAATCTGATGATCCAAATGCTGCCTGGTACTTGTCTTTTAATAAGGGTTACTTACTAAAAATGATAAAATTGCACTGCCTTTTGTGGGTATCTTCAGTACATACAAGCAAAGTTTCGGATGAATAATTGAGCTAAGAATATGCTGTTTGTGGTTATTTTCACATGCCATGAGCAAAAGTTATCTTTTGTTTTGTAGTACTTCACCGGTTGCAAGGTGGTCTTAATAAGTTATTCTTGGTATATTTGCAGTTTCAAGTATACAAGTGTAGTGCAAAATACATTTCCATATATACACACACATATACATATATAAGAGCATCATCAAATGAAAACTTAAAAAATGTTGAGAATGAGTGAAACAAGTATTATTTCACAATATAAAACAATACATATAAACATACTGTTGTTTGGCATTGTGAAAGAAACCATGCATGTCTACAAGTTTCATATTGTGAAACAATTCCTTTAATCCTGTACATAGATAAAACAAATACATATGAAACAATATGTTGAGATTGGTTCTCACAGTTGTAAAAATTTTGTAGGTTCTGACTTGATTTAGTGTTGTGCGTTAGTAATGTTGTAAATATGATATGTTCAGGAAAGTACCTCTGCAAGCATGCATGCACAAGATACCCATCAGTGCATCAGAGCGTGGGTCTGAGTGGCCTGAGCAATGGCCATCAAGGATGGAAAAACCTCCATACTGGTTGTTGAGTTCACAGGTTGGTGTTTATGGGAAAGCAGCACCCGAGGATTTCACAGTAGATCGTGAACACTGGAAGCGTGTGGTTACCAAATCATACATGAGTGGCTTAGGAATAAAATGGTCATTGGTGAGGAATGTCATGGACTTGAGAGCTGTCTATGGAGGGTAAGCAAAATATTACTAACAGAGAACCAAATCACATATATATATAATGAGAAAGGTAACGAGGTTGATAATGTGAGAAGGAATGATTCATATCTGAATTATTGGGAAAAAAAATAAAAATATTCTCCTTCACATATGCATCTTCATATAAATTTACCACATATAAATCATTCTCTCATCTTCTCAATCGTTTTGTCTTTTGTCATTTGAACCTCCCTAATATTTATATGTATGTGTGTGTGGTTACAATACCTGTCTTGTTTCAAAAAAATTGATTGATATCCCTAACCATGTACTTGGTGTACTAATTAATGTAGATTTGCAGCTGCTTTAAAGGATATGAATGTATGGGTGATGAATGTGGTATCGGTTGATTCTCCTGATACACTACCTATAATATACGAACGAGGTCTATTCGGAATATATCATGACTGGTGTGAGTCATTTAGCAGTTACCCACGAACTTATGATCTTCTCCATGCAGACCATCTATTCTCCAAGATAAAAAGGAAGTGAGCATCTACATCTCATTTACCGCAATTCATGATCTCATATCATCTACTCCTCTCAGCTACACCTTTGACTTTTTGTTAATTTACCCCTAGATGTCCAATCAACTGCTATATAAAATCCCTTGTGTTTTTAATGGGTAAAATTATCAAAATGAACCAAGTTTTGTTTAGTTCTTACTACTTACTATGATGAATAATTTTTTTTCTAAATCCTTGTAACCAAATTTCAGAATTTTCTGTTTTGTACCTATTTTAACGGGTAACTTGTTGATCATATTTTAACATCGAATGACATAGATATCTGTTCAAGAAACACGACAAAGTGGAGTATAAACTTGACATCCATGTCATCAAATGTTATAATAGCAATAGGTTACGGGTCAAATTGGTAAAAGATTTGGAATATTTGAAACTTTGTTTCATTAAATTGGAAACTCGGATATGTTTTTACATTGATTAACAAATAAAATTATTTGTTATTTTAAATAGGAACTAATGGGCCGTTTGCCTTCATTCTTATCTGGTAAGATTTTCGGTCTTTTTTGTTATGTTTACCCGGTAAGGTGATTGAACGGTAAGCCCTTACCAAGATAAGGGCTTAGTAAACGGCCCTTAAGATAAACTACATCACATCTTGTTACATTTTGCCCTTTCTAATAATATATTTGTGTTCCAAATTATAGTTAAAAGAATTAATATCAAGTTTTTCAAGAGGAAAGCAGTCTATAAAGCTAACGTGCAGGTTTTTTTGAATATATATCCTGATGACATATATAGTAATGTATTTGGCTTTGGTGTTATATATAGATGTAATATGATGGGTTTGGTTGCGGAGGTAGATCGGTTGTTGAGACCAGAAGGGATACTTATCGTTCGTGATAAAGTTGAGACCATGAATGAAGTGGAGAATGTTGTGAGGTCAATGCATTGGGAAGTCTCCTTAACCTACTCCAAGGACAAGGAAGGATTGTTGTGTGTGCGAAAGACCATGTGGCGCCCCAAAGACCTAGAAACACTCACATATGCCATTGCTCAACCATTTTAACCTTCCTGGAATGTAGTGAGTGGAGGTAATACACACATATTTTTATTTAGTAGCCTTTGTTACAAGCACTTTGTTATCAACGATAGGATGGTGAGCATCCATCAATAAAAGTTTAAACTCTGGCACCACCACTTATACCGTTGACTCATAGTGATTAACTTTCAAATGATGGATGATGTAGCCAGGGGAGGATTTTTTAAGTACACTTGAGACGTTGCACGTGTACCTGCTCTATTGTGCCGACATAGTGGAAGTAGGTGTACGTCTTAAAGATGCACTCAGTTTAGATTAATTTGTGTTTTTTAATTTGACAAAAGATGATTACAGCCATATGGCCCGTAATGTTTTCATTGGTATTATAGGTTGCAAATTCAAATTGTTTTAGATTAATATTCTTATTTTTTAGTAACAGAAGAGTGTAAAAGAAATAATGAAAACACCCTTGAATATTGCAAAAAACAACTTTTATCAAAAAGTTGACCATTTGAGCTCTTTCCTTAATAAAATGTATCAAAAACCAACCAACCTCCAAATTGGAATTACTCCAAAAGTCGATGTCTAAATTGCGAAGAAATGAACACCAGGTCTCTCCAACTAGTAACTTCCATGATGACCTCCAACCTCCATACACGAGGAACAAAATTAAGATGAAAAAAATACGTGTCCAAACAGGGCGGAGCCAGGAATCGGTAAGAGGGGGAGCACCAAATGAATAAATCAAAATAATTATTAACTTTTTGAAGGCAAAAACAATTATATTACAATGCTGAAATATTGATCTTTACAGATTCAATGGTGACTTGATATCCATACGACTTGTGTTTACAACTATCAAAATAATTTTTTTCTTACAAAGATGACGAATCGCAAGTTGTTTTCCTCTTTCTTAGACATTTAACCATGGTTGTTAAATATTAAACTAGTGATATAAAATAAACTAACATCGGCGTTTAACAAGTAACAATTATAAATCAATAATATATAAATGGGCAGTCTTAAAACTGAATAGTTTAAAATTATGGCTTGAAGTCGCTAAAGAGCTTAACAATATAATGGAATCAATATTTTAAATCTTTCAATTTATATCATAAATATTAGAGCATCTCCAACAACTTCTCCAAAATGGAGAAAATCGAGATTTTGAGCAATTTTTTACTCCAACAACTTCTCCATAACTTTCTATAAAATGGAGAAAAAATAGGAGGGAGAGTGTAATTTCTCAAAATTTGGAGATATCCTCAAAAATGATTATCAAGAGAGATAAATTATTTTTTTATTACATCCTACTAACGAGAACCTTTGAAATAAAATGTTTAGGTGAGAGAAATAATATTTTATTAAATATATAAAATATTTTAATAATATAATCAATTATTTATCTCCAAAATGGGAAAACTGTTGGATATAGATACAAATTTTTTTTGGAGATTTTAATTTTTGTTTCTCCATTTTGGAGAAATTTTAGGAAAACTGGAGATACTCTTAAATAGCTATAATTTCTTTTTTTGATTTTTTTGCTCTAAAATCATCATTTGATAGTTGTTAAATGTGACTCTAATATATTAAATAAACTAAAACCTAGAATCGAAGCTACCTAAAAGCCTAAATTAATAAGTTATTGGACTCCTATGTTTATTGGGATAATTATCTAAATTATTTATAATAAATTTTTTTAGATGAATTAAATATTTAGATTATATAAAAATTGGTTTAAATCCTAATATTTGATTTTCGAAAATTTAGGTTTATTTTCAAAATTTTAACAAAAGTAAAAGGGCTTAAATGTAAATTTTAAGATGTCACTTCACTTCACCTACCGCCTCAAAACTCTCCTCTCACATCACTTCTCACTTCTTCAATTGCATCTCACCAAATTTCCTATATCAAGTTCTTCCTTTGCATCTCACCAAATTTCCTATATCAAGACATTTTATTTTGAAAATTTCAGGGGCAGCCAGTGCACCCCCTAGCTCCCAAGTGGCTTCGCCACTGTACCCAAACCAACGTTAGCAAGTAGATTTTTGTACCCTGTATCTAAATTTTACAGTAGTTTAAGACAGCTTGTAATCCTTGCAAGGTATTGTAACTTCTAGTGTGCATTTAGAGAAAAATTATAAGTCAGAACTCTGATCAGTTAGGATCAGAAATTTGGATGAGCTAGTCAAATTTACTCTGAACTATGCAAATCATAATTCTGAACTAACAAACCAAAGATGATTTTCTTTAGAATGAACACTTTGATTAAATTTTAAGTAGACAAATTTAGCATACCTAACTTGCTAATCAGAACATTAAATATTATTTAATCCAAAGCTTTTGTATAAAGATCAACAAGTTTTTTTTTTTTGGAAAAGGAAAAAGATACCTGATAATGGTAAGGAAATACATCTCAATGGTACCTTTTCCCACATGATCCTTTTTTAAAATGATACCTGACTGATATATGTTTAGTGTTTGAATGTTGGAAAGGATTGGATGTTATTGCAACGACAGTCTTTGAGTCACGACAGACAAGGACCTTATGATAAGAAATGTCATAATCTTTTAGTTGTGTCTTCATCCACATGACTTATGAACAACAACTTGTAGCTGCAACATATATATTTTGTTTCAACGGTAGAAGTTAAAACACAGATCTATTTCTTGGATGTCTAATTAACAAGCTTGTCACCCAAAAATTGACAAGTCCTAGAAGTGCTTTTGCAATCAAACTTAACATCTTGCATGGTCTGCATCTATAGGCTATGAGTTCAAAACTAGAATCCTTAGGATAAGAAAGACCTATATTTGGTGTGCCTTTGAGATACCTAAGAGTCCTCTTAACAGCAGTTAGGTGTGACCCTTTTGGGATTGCTTGAAATCTAACACAAAAACCTGTGGAGAACATAATATCTAGCCTACTTGCAGTCGAATATAATAAAGAACTAGTCATGCCTCTATAACTTTTAAGATCGTCATTGGTGTCTTTATAGAAGTGCAATATGTCATATTAAACTTTTTTAAAAGATATTTAACATATATAGCTTGATTGATGAAAATCCCTTCAGGAGTTTGTTTAACTTTTAATCCTATGAATTAGTTAATTTCTCCCACCATACTCATTTCAAAATGATCTTCAATCAATTTAGAAAAGTTCATGCAATATTTTGTATTAGAATCAAATCATCATTTTGCTTCTTTATAAATAAAGTAGTATCAATTGTACCTTTTTTTAAATCCAGATTTAAGAAGAAATGTAGTAAGAGATTCATACAATGCTCTGGGACCCTATTTTAGACCAGATCAGGTTTGACAAAAGATTTACCTTTAAAAACATTGTCCTTCTTGGCATTTGATGTGGATTCATATGATTTTTGAACATTCTTCTCATCTGAAGAACCTTTAACTCTCTAGGCCATATAATTTCCTTTAGAATCATGTTTTCCAAAAGATTTAAAATGATAGCTATTTGAACCATTAACAGACTTGTCATAAAATAGATTAGAATGACGAATCTGATTTGATTTAAAATTCTTTGATTTGACACTTTTTTTTTGGAAACAAATTCATCTATAGAACTGGAAGCAGTTTTGAAAGAACAAATACATTCAGTTGAATTATCAAATGGTTTTTGATTAATCACATCAGCAGAAATCTTTTCTGATAAATCAACATTTGCTACTTCCAATTGTTTGACTTTTTTAGATAAACTTTTTATTTCGTCAAAAAATGTGTCAAACTTCTTTTGTAAATCAGATTTTACCATCTGTTCTTTTAGAACATCTGAAGATAGAACAGATAACCTTTTGTTGAGGTTAGAGATTTCACTTTCAAAGATCTGTCTTTCTTGTTGATAGCGGAAATTCGTATAGGTCCATAAAGTGGCCAGTATGTTGCCACAGTGGCGGTGCAAGCACACACCGGTCACTATGATCGTTATTAAGTAATAAGTGGTAGAGTACCAAGATCGTTTCCACAGGGACTAGTCAACTAAGAATCAGAGAACTTTCATGAACTTCTAGTGCTTGTTTGAGTTTTGAGAACAATATCAATATTTGTGAGTTTTAAGCAAACTAAACAACGATTAAAAGGGATTAACAAGATAAAAGGTGGGATGTGGGTACAAGCATTAACTAAGACTGATGTAGTAACAATATGGTCAGAAACAAAATGACACACAGTATCTTTAAAAACCCCTTTCTCTCGAAAGTGAGTTTCCTCGGAACGTGGCCACGTTGCACCCACAAGGTCACCACTTTCGCTAACTCAAGACTTGCCGACTTAACTAAGTAAACCTCTAAGGATTTCAGTTCCACCAGTATGGATATAGAAGCCCAAATCTCTTTGTGACACCTATATCGACCGACATTTTGAACCTTAGTTGAAGTCATGCAAAAACCCGTATCTCTACATGGTTATAAAAGACTTTCTCAAATCTTCTTTGCATCACTCAAGCCGTATTTCGGATCCGCCCCTCTCGAGGTCTAAGATCTAATATTAACACTAACAAGTGATCTCCTTGTCCGCGTTGAGGTGAAGTCCCGACTTGAGCGACCAAGTCTAAGAGTTAGCAAAGATGGCAACACCCAAGTGTTGCCTACTAGTCTTAGCCTTGGCTCACACCCACACCCAAAGGGGTGTTTAGCTCATAATAACAGTAAAAGACATGAGATAAGAAGGAGAGAACATGAACATAAATTGCATAAATGAAACTTAAAGGTTGCTTCCAAGGTGCCCACAACGTGGCGACAACTGTTACAAAGAAATTAAACATACAAAAATTAAATGCAACTAAACTACAAGTTTTAAAGAGAGAATGAAAACTAAATGCTCAGCTCCAGATAGTATTGAATGCTCCTAGAAGTGGTGATGTTGAAATGGTGCCTCCAAGCCTCAATTTATAGTCCAAGGAAGAAGAAGTGTTGATGTGACCTAACATAAAAAGTAGCTTTAAGGAAAAGTGTTGAACCTTCTTTTGACTTACATCTTTTGTCTTCTTCCTTGATTATTCTTGTGAAAGAGCATAAAGTTCTTTTAATTTCTTCACAATAAAGTATCTTTCCAGAAATGGCTAAAACTTATCCATAGATTTTCAGCAACGTCGCAACGTGGTGACAAGGTGGCCACGTTCTGCACAAAAGTTAGTAAAACCGAAATTTTTGCAATCTTGAGACTTCATCACCATGTTTGAACAATTAAGACCAATTGAAGGAGATAAGGGGCAAAATGGGTGAAAATGTGGCAAAATGAATATGAAAAGAGAGGAGTTAACTCTCAAGATTTGAGAGTTATCACACCCCCAAACATGAGTAATTACTTTTCCTCAAGTAAAAAGAGAAGAAGAAAAAAAGAAAAGAACTCAAATGATGACCCAAAAGGTTGACAACCTCCCTTTTGAATGGAAAACTCATACCGAAATTTTCGACGCTTCTTGATTTGAGTGAAATATTCTTGTTCGAAAAGGTACCGCCTCCTTTCATGCATCCCATAAATTTGACCTTAATCAATAGGATTTGTTTTGATCTTGTGTATTTGGGTTTTCAATTTAAATTTCTCGAAATAACCCCCAAACTTGTCTTTTTGTATGGCTCCAATTTTCTTTGGTTTTTGACTATTTATTCTTTGTATTGTCTTAACCATTTGACTTTTGACTGATCCCATTTGGATTTATCTTTCATTTTTGTGCTTGCTGCCAAAGTGGTGACAAGGTGGCTACTTCGGCTTTGGGTTATCAGAAAAAAAAACTATTTCTGTTTTTGCAACAGTCCCCACCCCCAAACAGAAACCTTCGATGTCCCCATTGAAAAAATGAAAGACATGTTGATGTTGAGAATTTGTGAGGCTAGGTTTCAAATGGAAAAGTGTTTGGGATATATATTGCGAAAAACGGCCTAAATCGTTTTAAAGTCAAAATTTCATGGTAGCAATCCAGTAAGTGACCCTGCAAAAGAGATGAACAACGAGCGAAAAATACAAGAAACAAGAAACCATCAAATATGAGGCATCCAAGAGTACGATAATCAGCACAATGTTTAACAACCCATAAAGTAAGAGTTAGAAGAAAAACAACAAAGAAACACCACAAAAAGCCCAAAAGAAATAACCAACGAAAAGTTCAAAACATAAGTGATGACGAACAAAGGATGCTCACGGTTCACAAACCTGAGCAGGTCGACCAACTTCGGACACCGTGGTGGAATGCGGAACGGATGCGGCAGAGGAACGTCTAGATGAAGGGGCGGTGGTGATTATAGTAGAAACCGACGGCGGATATTGATGGTGTGGTGGTCGAAGCTTTCACCGCCGATTGTCAGTGACTCATTCGGGTATTCAGAAAGGGGTGCAAACCTTTTTATTTTTTTTGCTTTTTTTACATATGGATCCAAGTTCCATCAGAGAAAATAAAATAGGAGTGTGGGAGAATTCAGTGATGAGTAAAAAGAAAGATAAAGGGGTTGAAGGGATTAGAGAGGGTGACGATGGCTAAAAAGATAGGACGAGATTTTTTTTTAAAGGTGATGGTGGTAACCGACGGTTTTAGGGAGATAAAAATGAAATGGTATATATTAGAGAAAAAGAAGTGAAGAGATGTGGTGTGATGGGTTGAAAAAAAGTGATGGGATAAAAAGGTGGCTATCTTTGGTTTTGAAAAGATGTCTTCTTTTCTTGGAACACCAGTTTTTTTAAGAAAGAATCCTTATAACCGCAGGTTCATTTCATTGAATCTAAAAAATAAAACCACCTACACAAGTTAAAATAAACAATTAGAAAAAAGGACAATGCTAAAAATTAAACAAAAGGTAAAACAGTGACCTGGACCAAGCTGATAATTTAGAGAGATGCATGGAAGGACTAGTGGAGAAAAAGAAAATTTTCATCCATGCATAAAAAATTTGAACACAAATCTGGAAATTAAATTTCACAGATTCCTCCAACAGCTCAGTCCCTAACGTGGCAACAAGGTGGCCACTTTGCATAACTTCGAAAATTTCCTTTTTTTTCTTTTTTCTTTTTTTTTTGGCAACAAAAATTGAAAACTATAATACTTAAAAGGACTGATTTTTTTTAAAAGGCTATTTCTAGCCTTCTCGATACTCAACAAAAGGTTTTTGAGGGTGATGACACACCATTAGACAAAAAATGTTTTTTCTTGTGTTTATGGTGGCTCAATCTTACATCTTTCAAATACAGTTTCCCTCTTATTGGTGGTTGGATTTTCTTTTGACTCTCAAACTGAAGCTCATTTTCGCTTTCTTCTCCAAACTTCTCACCACACATTTCAATATCTACACCTAGGTCTTCACTCAACAGATTAATGGTCGAACAATCTTCTACTTCATCATGGAACTTAAGAGACTTAAAAACGTTAAATGTCACTTGTTGATCATTTACCCTCATAGTTAACTCACCCTTTTGGACGTCGATCAAAGTTCTACCTGTGGCAAGAAATGGTCGTCCTAAAATGATGGGGACGTTCTTATCGGCTTCATAGTCTAAAACTAAAAAGTCGGTCGGGAAAATGAATTTGTCAACTTGGACCAAAATATCCTCAATCTTACCCTTGGGATGTGCCAAAGATCAATCCGCTAATTGCAAGGTCACGGTGGTGGGTCGAACTTCTCCTATTCCTAACTTCTTGAAGATGGACAATGGCATGAGATTTATGCTTGCTCCTAAGTCACACAAGGCATGACCAACTTCCTTACCTCCTATCGAACAAGGAATGGTGAAACTACCCGGGTCCTTTAGCTTAGGTGGAATTTTGCAAGTGAGGAGGGCACTACTCTCTTTTGTCAAAGCTACCGTTTCAAATTCACTCAACCTTTTCTTTTTGTTAAGGATGTCTTTCAAAAGTTTAACATATCTTGGCATTTGCTCGAGAGCTTCTACCAAAGGTATGTTAATATGGAGTTGTTTAAAAATGTCCAAAAACTTTTTGAAATTATTATCGACATTTTTATTATTCATCCTACCCGGAAAAGGAGGTCTCTTAAGTCTAGATCCGGTTGGCTAGGACTTGCCTTTTTGTGTTGTGAAGTGGACACTGTCTCACCACTTTGGAGAGGTTGTGCAGATGACAGAGTAGTCCGTGAAGGGCCTGATGCATTTTGTCCCGAAGGTGGGCACGTTTCAGCCACGTTGGGTGTAAAAAGTTACGGAAATTTTTCTTTGTCAAAAGCATGCATGGTCTCATCTTGCACAATGGTATCAATTAAGACTTCATCGTTAGGTTTAGATACGATAGTCTCACTCCTTAAAGTCAAGACCTTAATGTGCTTCTTGTGATTACCCTTAAGGGTTTCGGTGTCACTAGGCAAGGTACCCATTTGTCTTCCCTTTAACTCGGCAGCAAATTGCCCCAATTGAGTCTCAAAACCTCTCAAGGTTGCATTGGTTTGGTTTATAAAACCTTTGAGTAACGATTCAAGTGAACTATTACTCTTCGATGCATTTTGTTATCTCGGTACATACGGTAGTGAGGATTGCCCACTTTGGTACGTAGAAGTCGAAAATAGAGTTGTAAGTCCTAGTTTTTAAGCAAATAATCAAAATATGACAATTAACCACAATTTCTAGAGAGAGAGTATAGAGAGAGTAGAGAGAGAAAATCTTGTAAGTCGTATATCTCACAATCAATCATATTAGTTACAAATGCTCACAACCCTAAACTCTCATATACTTTGCTTCTACTTTCTTAACTACAAACACTCACACTAAAAGCATTTATACAAGGGTTGACTTTACAAGACTTGACTCTATTTGACTTTACAGACTTTGACTTTTCTACTTAAAATCTTGGATACAACTCTACACTAACAATCTCCCCCTTTGTATTCAAGATTTAACAAAAATTTGACAATAGTCTTCAGCTCTTGATTTTCTTCAAAACTTTATCTCTGTCTTTAAGCTTTGAAGCTCTGATAATCTTTAAACTTTCAGCTTTTGAAGAATCTTGAAAGGTCTTTCACTTTATCTTTGAAAAGTCATCAAATCTTGAATAAAACAAATTACTCTTTTGAAACTTCTTTGAACTTTAAGAAATCTTTGATCTTTGAGGAATCTTTCAATGCTTGTATCTTCATCTCTGTGATCTCTAAACTGTCTTTAAGCAAACAAACTGTTAGAACATAAATATGTTGGATACAAGATCATGATGACTGAAGGTCAAAGTCAACCAAGTCAAAGCTCAAAGTCAACTCTCAAGCAAGAAAGTCAAAGTCATTTTAATAAAGTCAAAAGTCAAAGTCTTGTATTTTGGTTTTAGTTGTTTGAGTGTTTCTTCTAGTCTGCGAGTTTTGTGTCGTGAGTGTTTTGTCCCTTCGTATAAATGGGGATATGAGTTGTGGTGTGCGTGTACCTTCATTAGAGTATCATACGTGTTCTTTGATAGAGAGAGAAAGTCTTTGAGAGAGTAATCTGTAATCATATTCTGAATTGAATAAAACTATTCAATTGAGTGATTTGTGAGTTGTCATCTTGTTTACATTGTTATCTGGGATAACAATTGGTATCAGAGCAGAAGAATTCAGAAGAAACCAAGGATCAATTTGAAAATTTTGTTTGAAAGTTTCAAGAACTCGCAAAATCGTCCTGCTACATTGAATTTTGAAATTCAGAAATGTTTGGGTTTTAAATTTGGTATGTTTGTACTCGATTCTATGTCTAGAATAGATTTGATTTGAGTAGCTTTGTCTAATTTACATCAGAATCGTGTAAATTTTGGATTTGATTGCAAGTTTAGTTCGAGTTTTGAAACGCACTGTAATTAGATCGAGTTGTAATATTTGATATTTTAGATTCAAATTCATCATTTCTAGCCTGCTCGAGAGATGTATTAGAAGTGATTTGCAGAGTTTCAGGCGATTTGGTAAAGTGTTGAAGTGGATTCAAGTTGAAAATTCGAGTTTTTGTTCGAAGAAGTCTAGAACTCGCTAGATCTCAAGAACACGCAGAGGAAGAATTCGCATAACTAAAGAACTCGCAAAGGTCAATAATTCACGAGAAGAGAAGAACTCGCAAAGAGCTTTGTGCGAGAAGAAGAAGCTCGCACATCCTTAGGTGCGAGTTTGCTTTATTGTCATATATTGAGTAATTGCTTGATTGTTTTGGGATTTATTGATTAACAATACTGTTCATGTTCTTTGTTGTACGCGAAGTAATCTGCGAGAAGTGGATCGTGCGAGAAGAAGAATCTGCGAATTTTTCATTTAGCATGAAGTAAAAAGCTCAAAAATTTTCTAAGTACTAAACTCGCAAGAGTTCTGCGAAAAGTGTTTTGCTAGTTTGCATTTAGCGTGAACTAGAAAATTGAAAAAATTTCTAAGTCTTAAACTCGCAAAGGCTTGCGAGAAGTGAATAGAACTCGCACAGTGTATCGTGCGCGAAATAAGAACTCGCACAGCCCTATGTGTGAGATGTGAGTTCACTTAGCCTTCCTTGTGCGGGAAGATCAAACGCGCATAAAGGGCTTTGACAAAGTTTGATTTTTGTAGATCCAGTTTTATTTCTGAATTTTGACGATCATTCAAAGCAGTGTAAAGACAAAGATGACTTCCAAAGACGCACTCTCAATTGGTACTGATGTCAAACCCCCGGTTTTGTTCAAAGGGAATATGATCAGTGGAAGGATCGATTCCTTGACTTCGTTGACGGACATGCAAACGGAGAGAACATTCTCTTATCTATCATGGAAGGTCCAATTGTACCTCTTACCATTGAGATACCTGATGACGAATCTTCGGACAGTGAAGATGGAGATAAAGATCGAGTACGAAAGACAAAGACTGTTCCTAAAGATCTTTCACAGTACACTGAGAAACAAAATAGCAGATACAAGGCAGACAAGCAAGAAAGATCTCTACTCTTACAGAGCATTCCTAATGAGATCTACATCAAGATCGATAGCTACAAAGCCAATGCTAGGAAGATGTGGGATCAACTTCAAAAGATGATGATGGGCTCGAAGGTCGGAAATCAAATGAAAGTAGCAAACTTCATTAACAGCTACGAAGAGTTTAAGGCAAAAGAGAATGAAATCCTTGAGGATACATATGAGCGATTTGTTCTTCTACTGAATGAGCTTTCAAAGAACAAATTAAAAAAGAAGAAATTGAGAACAATTTCAAATTCCTCAACATTCTTCAGCCTGAGTGGAAAAAGCACACGAGACGAATGAAACAAATGAAAGACCTAAGTGATATACCACTACATGACGTGTATGAAACGTGAAGGCAAAACGAGGAAGAGGTTGAAGAGAAAAGAAGTGAGAAGAAGACTGAGAAAACTGTTGATCTGATTGCTTTAATAGCTGGTCGGAAAGAGAAGGAGAAGAAAGAAAAGAAGAAGAAGAAGAAGAAGAAGAAGAAGAAGAAGAAAATTGTGGTTCCAAGCTCAGAGGATTCTGCTGATTTTAATTCTGATAGTGACGACGGAGAGAATCTCAAGCAAGCCATGTTGCTATTGACCCATGCCATTCAAAAGAAATTTTACAAGAAGTCGGGTTCAAACAGTCAGAGATACTCCTCTGGATCGAAGAATCATGAGCACCGAGAACGAGTGGAAGGAAGAAGGTACGAGGAGAAGAAGTTTGGAGATAGAAAGACTGAGGAGAAGAAAATATTTGTGAATGATTATGGGGCTGAGAAGAAGACAGATGAGTTGATAAAGTGCTACAACTGTGGGAAGGTTGGTCATTATGCCAAGCACTGTCGGAAGCCTACAGTCAGAAATTCTGATTACTACAAGAAAAAGATGTTGTTGGCTAAACAGAAAGAAGCCAAAAAAGATCTAATGGTTGAGGACGAGTTCTGGCTGGACCACTCCAATGAGGACGAAAAGGAAGAAATAACACATATGTGCTTGATGGGCAAAGAGGTGAAGTTTGATGAGATAGATGAAGAGATATCTGATGAGGTACTTAACTTTTCTGAATCTAATTTTGCAACAAAAATGGAAGCCATGATGATCGAACTTCAAGATCTTCAATCTAAACTGAAAAAGGAAAAGAGCAGAGTTGAAAAGAAAAGTCAAAAGATTTTTGATCAACGAGGAACTTGTTGGGAGCAAAAGTTTGATTGACTCTCTAAACAAATTTGCTTCTGATTTTAAACTGCAAAAAGATTGTTTGAATGTAAGATTTCTGAATTTGTTACTAAATGTTCAAAGTCTGATACTGAAAAGCAAGAATGTGTTCTAAAAGCTCAAAACTGCAGGTTGAAAACAAGAGCTTAGAGAAAAAGGTAAATGGTTTGGAAGCAAAATAATATGCTAGAGGACAAACTAATCAAACCATTTTCTTAAACACACCTAATGAGGAAGCTCATCTATGAAAGAGAAGTGGGGACTCGGTTATGATAACCCCCACTACTTAAAGAAAGCAATCAGAAAACAACCAACTTTATATAATTTTGATTTTCTATTTGCGGTTGGTAAATATACTCATTTGAAACCCAAATTTGTAACCAAGTCATCTGATGAGGAAGAGGCCAGAGAAGATGAAAACAGAAAGAATACAAAGAAAATGCAATTACCATTCTACTATCAAAAGCTGAATGATAGTTATCTTTCAGAAAAGCCAAAGTTTATTTGAAATGATTATTTTGCTAGTTATTCTACTACAGAGTTGGAGGCAAAACCGATTAAAGCTAAGATTTATATTTCTCCACTTGTGTTAGAAAGCAAAATAATGGAACTTGAAAATGACTTATCAGATGAAAGAATTTTGGTTGACATTGAACAAAATGTATTTTCTACTGTTATAAAGAACACTGTTTTTAAAACTGAATCCAATAAGTGTTCAAAATCTTCTAAGGTACCTCAAACTTCAGAAGCTAATTTTGATGACTTATTTGCGTCTGCAAATGATTTTCTAAATTATGATGATGGGTGTGTTGATGAATGTGTTGGTATGTTTGACTTTAATGCTAAACTTCCAGATCGTTCTACTTTTATAATAAACTCTTAAGCTTTACCAAGTGTATATAAAGCTGGTGAATCATCGACTAAGGTTGGTGAATCAGTTTCTGTGAATACTGATTACTATGAGAAAGGTAAGAATTGTTGGATGTATATTGTATTCAAGATTAAAGAGAGGGTCAAATATGTAAAGTTTAGAAAGTGTGGGTGTATAACATGTAATTGTTTAGACAGGGTTGACTTTGCTAAGGTCATGTTGACCAAGTATATAAAGCAAGTCTTTGTGTTAGATTCTGTAGACACACGTATTAGAAACATTTAGAGAGATTGGTAAGAACTCGCACACACACACACACACATACACACAGTGAACTACGCGAGACTTGTGATTACGTGTGAGATCTGTGACTAATTGTAATAACATGATTTGATCAATAATATTGTGTTCTTAATATGTTTGTGTGAAATATATGCTAGTAATCAGGGTCACAATTGGTATCAGAGCTTGAAATTCATCAATTTGAAAGTTTTTGAGTTCGATTTCTGTGTTTGAGTTTCTTGAGCGGATTTTTGAACAAATATGAGTTTTTGGTAAAATTACTTGTTGATTTGTGGTCGAAAAAGGTTATTGAACATCTTTCTTGGATTGAATTGCATTTGGAAACTGTTTTTGATCATTAATTTGTTGATTTTAGAAGTTTTGTGTTCGAAAGTAGTTGAGTCACTGTTTGATCAAAATGGATGTGATAAAATGTAAATTTGATTGTGATATTGCATTGGATTGATCATTGTACTAACTTGTTTGATTCTGTAATGTTACAACATCAGATTTGAAGTTTTGGATCGATTTCTGGACTGAAATTTAATTTTTTAGACTTAGAACTCAAGAACTCGCAAGATTTGAGTATTTCGTATGAAGAACTCGCAAAACTCAGTTTAAGCATAAAGAATTCGTATAATAGTTAATCTGAACTCATTAAGTAGAGAATTCACATATCAGAAATATAAGAAATGTTGTAGAATTCGCATAGTTTGTTTCTTAAAATTTCTAAGTGTTGGAATTCGTACACCTCATTATCCGAAATGCAAGGATTCGCATAGGTGTGTTTTGCGAAAAGGTGGTTTTTGAATTATCAAGGCAAGAATTCGTAGGGATCTTTATACGAATTGCACAAAATTCGCATACTTGTGTAATGCGAATTGTGTAGATTTCGCAAGATAGAGTGGTGTGAATTGTTGGTTTTCGTACAAGTGTTTATACGAATTCTTATAAGTTTTCGTATAGTCTTCAAAGAATTTTTCTAAGTAAAGAATTCGTACCTTATTGTTATACGAATTCTATTTGCAAAAAGCTTGTACGCGAAAAGGTTTTAAAGAAAATGTTTTCGAGGATAAAATTCGCATCATTGAGACTTACGAATTGTCAAGGATTCGCAGAAGGCTTTATACGAATTCTGAAGAATTCGCATATAAGTTCATGCGAATTGCTTAAAATTTTGTTTCTCTTGTCTACGAATTCTATACTTGTGCGAATTGTGAATCTTGATTTACGAATTTCAAGTGTTGTGCGAATTCTAATACGAATTTTCATGCGAATTGTTACTTGTTTCTTAGTATTTGCGAATTCTAGACTTAAGGTTTTTAGAAATTTCAGTTTCTGAAAAACTTTCAAGTCTTGCTCAAATTGTTGAATCAAAAGATCATTACTAGCTTATTTTTTTTGTGCAGATATAATTCATCATGTCTAAAGAATTGCTTTCCATGGGTTCCCAATCAAAGCCTCCGGTCTTGTCTATCAGAGAGTACTCACAATGGAAGAGGAGGATGATTCAGTTCTTGAATCATAAGAACCGTGACTACATGAAATCCATCATTGACGGACCAGTTCAACCAGTTGTCACTGTACCGGGCCAAGCTGCTACAGACACATCTACCGAAATTCCTGTTCGATATGTGCCAAAACCATATCAGTATTATAGTGAGAGGGAGAAGCAACTTTACAAGATAGATGAAGAGGCTCTTATCTATCTCACTATGGCTATACCAAACGATATCTACAACAGAGTAGATAGTCGAGAATCAGCTAAATCCATGTGGGAGTAGACAGTTTCAGGGTACAGAAAAATCTATTCAGGCAAAGTTGAACCAGAGTATTAATGCATACGAAGGATTTCATGCCAAGGAAGGAGAAGCTCTTTTGGACACCTATACGAGGTTCAATGTGATTTTAAATGACTTGAGGTGAAACAAGATGAACAAATATGTGTCTGAGATTAACTACAAATTCATCAAGAACTTGAATCCTGAATGGAAGAGCTATGCCATTAACATACAGATGACTAAAGACATGGCATAAGAGGACGTTAATGACATCTTCACTACCCTTGCTCAACATGGGGATGAGGTGAAACTTTTAAATGATGAAAAGAAGATTATCAAGGACTATTTAGCTCTGTTAGCTGAAAGATCAAAGGGTTCAAGCTCAAAGACTGTTTCCTCATCAAAGTACAAGTCCAAGAGATCAAAAGCTTTCCTCACAAAGCTTAGTCAATCGAGTTCTGAAGAATCCTCTGATGACACTGATGTACATTCTGATGAAGATATAAAAAAGTTTGTTGACAACCTGGTCCTCATCACCAAGCAATTTCAGAAAAGTTTTGGAAAGAAACGGTTCTCAAAGCCTAAGTATGATGGGTACAGGAAAGACAGATAAGATAAGTACAAGCCAAGGTATAGGAAGAAGTAAGGAAAAAGAGAAGAGAAAAGAGAAGAGAAAATAGATGAGAAAAGAGAAGAGAAGAAAGAAGAGAAATCTGAGCCTAAGTACGGTAGGTGTTACAATTGTGGTAAACCTGGCCATTTCTTAAAAGACTGCAAGTTCATAAGGGTAAAGAACTCATAGTACTATGCCAAGAAATATTTACTTGCAAAGAAGGAAGAAGAAGGGAAAGAACTGATGGCCGAGGAAGAGAATTGGTTCTTCCAAAGCTCAGATGAAGAATCAGCACACTGCACACAAGTGTGTATGATGGAAAAAGTTGATCATGAAGCTGAAACCTCTTCTGACCGATCTGATTGTGAATCCGAGGTAAGTACTCTTAAAAATTCTGAACTTGTAGAATCTCTTATGGCTCATATTCAAAATATGGAAAAAGAGTTTGAGAATTTAAAAGGCAAACTTAGCAACGAAAGACAATCAATGATGAGTTTTCGTGATGAAAACGCATTATTGAAGGTTGTTGTTGAGGATAAAGAATCAGAGAAAGATGCCTTAACGAAAGAGAAAAAAGTTTTGAAATCTAAAATTACTGAGCTTGAAAGGAATCTTGTTAATTTAAATTTTGAAAAAGGAGAATTTAAAATTAAGTTTGAAGCTTGTTTTCAGGAGCGGAATGAGGCTTATTGCAAAATCAAGCAGCTAGAGGACTTAAACTTAAAGAGAGGACATACTGAGCAAACATTGAATTTATTAACAAATAAACTTCAAGATGTCTGTTTTTACAATGCTAAAACGGGTTTAGGTTTTGAAGAAAATGATGTTTTAAACCGAGCCCCAGAAAACTTGTAAAATTTTGACAAATTGGGGTCAAAACCTAAGAAAATCCCGGACATTCATGACACATTTATTAAAGCTGAAACTCTTAAGTCTGACAGGTAAAGAAGTGATTGATGATGATACATCGAGTTGTGCTGATTCAATTTCAAGTTTTAAATCTGTTGGTTTTTCTTACAATGAATTGAACAAAAGCTATAAAACGAGAAAACCTGAGTTTGTTGAGTTTCAATCATTATTTTCTATACCATCACCAATAGAATCAGCCAACACTGAGACAGATATACCTGAAACTCAATGTCAGTATGATGAGTATGAATCAGACACGGATGTTGAGAATCAGATTCCAATATCTGTATCAGTCGCTTCTGAATCTCCAAAAGAGATTAAGACTGATGAGTGCTTAAATGTCATGAATCATAGCATTAAAATTGATTTTTCAAAGAAAATGACTGAGGATATTTTTGCAAACATGATGAATGCTTCAGATCCTATTCCTATCATTGAGAAGTTAGAATCAAACTCTAAGCTGAATCAAACATCTACTTTTGAGAAACAAATCAAAGAACTTCAAAAGACTATTGAAGAGTTGGAAGATGAGAACTGTGATCTCAAATTCAAACTTCACAAATCTTTTGATGAAAACAAAGAACTCTCAAACGAGTTACATAATTTGAAAACTGATTTGTGATTGTCCCTATAAATTCAGTTTCTTATCACATAAAATATATAATCACAAACAAGAGATAATCATACCTGATTTTGATTCCACAATCCAAATGATTACAAGGTTTTCTCTTGAATGGATATTTTCTCTCTCTAAGCTCTCTCTCTCTAGAAGAGAATGACGGATGATTGTTTCTAATTTGGCACACCCTTACACACAAAAACCCTAGCACACAAATACATCATATACCTATTTTAGGAAAAAGACTAAATTACCTAAAATACAAGGAAAATAAATTTTGACTATTTATTACAAAGGACCTAGACTATTTATTGAGAGTTTGACTTTTCAGCTTTGACCTCAGATTTCAATCTTCAGATTTGATGATATTGAATCCAATAAATCTGTGCTATAACAATCTCCCCCTTTGGATCAAGATCATTACTAAAAGTTTAAGCTCAGAAAATGCAATCTCCCTCTTTGTCTTCAAAATATAACAATCTCCCCAAAAGATGTAGATAAAATCTCTTTCATATGATGGAAAGAAATTATCTCCCGATTTAGCTCAGAATGATTTAGCAAAGTATCTTCAAAGAAAATTTCCTCAAATCAGCATATCTACAGAATACTTTGATCTTTGCTCTTTCAGGTTTACATTCTTTCACAACTAACTGAAATCTTCAATCTTGGACATTTCTTTAATCTTGTGTTCTCCCCTATTTCTTGATTAGCTCTCCCCCTTTTTGATGAATTGAGCATCGATATCATCAAAACATTGTCACAAGAAATGTCTTTGACCATTCTGGTCTTTCAAGAGCCACTGATTCACTGCCAATTCGAACAATATATTTATCTAGATCTTTTCAAATCCAGACAAAATAAGAATGTAACACCCGAATCAACAAATGAATCAGTTAACAATGCCTGTCAGTAACACGAAGTCACTGTGTGTAACGAATACACATTGGAAAGGAGCTTTTTGATGTTCACTCCCCCAGGGCTTCCATTCAATCATCGAAACACCACAAAGGCAATTTCTATGAACGTTATGACAAAGAAACAAATTCCTTGTGTTTTCGTGCAAGTGATAGAAAGAATTAAGCACAGATGATTGCTTATAAAGGCTCAACATTGTGTAAACCACTGAGACAACAGTAGATAAACACAGACTCAATGTGCATGATTGAAGTGCGAAGGTGGGGCAGACTTCCTTCTTTTCAATATCCAGATTTTCCAAATGAAAATCAGATAGTAAATGTGTTGCTTCCCCTTTGAAAAATGAAACATTTTCTTGTTAAGAAGAAAATGAGTGGCTGGTGGGGTTTTATCAAGAGTTGGCATGGGCTAGTTGCCTGTTTCAATAACGTTCACCAAAGAATTGTGAAACATTAGTAATGTGGCTGCCCGACTCAGAAAGTAGTTGGTGCAGAGTTTGATATTCTTTTACTCTGATCTCATACCCTCTTTCTTTTTATCATTAAGTTCACATCTAACCAAAATCTATTTTCCATTTTACCTCATCACACATCCCACACTCATTTCTTTAGACTCCTCACACTCAATCACTAAGGATTAACTTCTTGGGTAGGAAACACTGGTTATCGTGAATCCAGAGAAGCTTCAATTAAGTCCTAGAACAAAGAACCCATGTTTTCCTAGAAAGCATGTGTTGCTCAAATGATTTAACTTTAACAGTTAAAGCTCAAATATAAGTCAGATGTTTGTATGCTCAGAAAATAATCATGAAGATTTGAGCATTTGAAACATGTTTGAAAAACTGATATTGTATGAAAATGATCAGAAATGATATGGCAATCAAGGCTTATGGTCAAGAATAATGGATATTGTCTATATGAATCAAAATACAGACATTCTTGAAATGAAATGACGCTAAAAAATTCTTTGAAGTACAAGCAGGGTGTATCACCATCGAAAACTTGGTCAATATGAGACATGGTGATATCTTGTTCAACAAAAGAATTAAACCGGTGTGTGTGAATACTTGAAAGTATATAGACAAGATAATACGCAATTATATATCTTTAGAAACACACGATTTGTTAAGCATTGAAGCACAAATAAAATTTTTGAAAACATTTAAAAATCACACTTCCAATTTATGAAATCTGTTTAAGAATCGGGAAGTGGTTTGAACATTTAAGAACATGTTTTCTTATGATTGAAAGTTGTCCTTCTTTCAACCATATATGATATGAAGATAAAGAATTATACTTTTTTAGTGCAGTCTTACATCTCATGAAGTCAAGCTTAAAGTCATAAAGATATGATCTTGTAAGCATCTCTCAAACTGCAAAAGTGTTAAGGTTATAGTCAAAGCAACTTTATTCACAAGAATTTAAAATGACATAAAGCAGTAAAACAATTAAAGTACAAGTTCTGATCTAAAGTAATCAGAAGTCATAGCCTTACTCCTTTGACTTGAATAGCTCTCCCTAAAATCATGCATCACAAAAAGTTTTGACAGATAAGAAAATGCAAAACTTATAAATGCTCCCCCTCAAAATAACATTGATCATCTATGAAGTACTTCTCACCCCCCCCCCTGAGATCATGAACAGACTGTTAAAGAGCAGATATCCTGCGGATATAATGATAAAGAAATGATAAAAAGATACAATAAGAAACTTTAATAGGTAACCACCGATTAGGTCTTAAGATTTAGCATACCAAGCCTAGAGACAAGAAAATTGAATCTCTTTTCGTCTAAGGGTTTGGTAAACAAATCTGCAAGCTGATAATCAGTTTTTACAAAGTAAAGTTCAATTGTTCCTTTTTTGACATTATCTTTTATAAAATGATACCTGACATCGATGTGTTTGGTCTTTATATGCTAAACAGGATTAGCTGATATCGCGATAGCGCTTTTCGAGTCACAATAGATCGGGATATTATTGTAGTGATAACCATAGTCTCGTAGTTGCGTTCTCATCCACAAGACCCGGGAACAACAGCTAGCAGCAACTACATATTCTGCTTCGGCTGTTGAAGTGGAGACACATAATTGCTTCTTTGATGCCCAACTGACGAGTTTATGACCGAGGAAATGTATATAACCCGACGTGCTCTTCCTTTCTAGCATGCAACCAGCATGATCTGCGTCTGAATATGTTGTTAGTTCAAAGCTAGTATCTTTAGGATACCACAGACCAAGATCTGCAGTCCCCTTCAGATACCTAAAAATACGTTTGACTGCAGATATATGGGATTCTTTAGGATTGGCCTGATATCTAGCACATAAGCATGTAGAAAACATTATATCTGGCCTACTGGAAGTAAGATACATCAAAGAACCTATCATCCCTCTATAGGTCCTAGCATCAATAGCTTTTCCCGAAGGATCAGTGCCAATTTTAGTACCAGGTGCCATCGGGGTACCAATCGGTTTACAGTTTTCCATTTTGAATCTCCAAAGAATATCAAGAATGTATTTAGATTGATTGATAAAAATCCCCATTGAAAATTGTTTGACTTGTAATCCGAGAAAGAAAGTCAACTCTCCCATCATACTCATCTGAAAACGTGACACCATGAGGTTTGAAAAATTCTTACAGTATTTAGGATTTGTAGAGCCAAAAATAATATCATCCACATATATTTGAATAAGCATGATATCGCCTTTTTCCTTTTTAATGAATAATGTTGTATCGACCGTACCTTTTGTAAAACTTGACTTGACCAAGAACTGAGATAAGATATCATACCAGGCGCGAGGAGCTTGTTTCAGACCATAAAGTGCTTTGTCGAGAATGTATACGTGATTTGGTTTCTCTTGATTGACAAATCCTTCTGGCTGCGAGACGTAGACTTCCTCCTTGAGTATGCCATTCAGAAAGGCTGTCTTCACGTCCATTTGATAGACGGTGAAGTTCTTGTGAGCAGCGTACACAAGAAACATGCGGATTGCTTCTATATGCGCCACTGGATCAAAAGTCTTGTCGTAATCTATTCCTTCCTCTTACCTATATCCCTTGGCGACAAGTCTTGCTTTATTTCGGATAACGGTACCATCTTCATCTTTCTTGTTTCTGAAAACCCATTTCGTACCAATGATGGTTTTACCTTCAGGTTTGGGTACGAGTCTCCAGACTTTAAGTGCTTCGAATTGATTCAGATCTTCTTGCATTGCAGTCATCCAATCTGAATCAGCAAGAGCCTCAGATACGCGAGTTGGTTCAATCTTGCTCAGAAAGGAGTCATGCATACATTGATTCAATGTTTCAGACCTAGTTTGCACCGGTTTTGACAGATATCCAATGACTTGAAATATCGGGTGCTCTTTGGTCCACTTGTGTTCATGAGGGAGTGGACTAGATGCAGATTGATCATGATTATCATCTAAGAATCCACTGGTATCTTCTTCAGATTGTGCAGTAGGAATGGGGAATTCAGTTGAAGCAGTAGGTGCAGAAGTTTCAGTGGATACAACTTGGTCAGGCTTTTGATCAGTCCTTACAATACACCCTAATGATTCATCTACTTCTGTCTCTTCATTATTGGTCTCAGCTTCAACTACCGGAGTGGGTATTTGAACTTGAACTTCTTGCTGAATCGGGGAGTTGGATTCATTAGAGATATCTAAAATGGTTGGATGAGTGGTCGTTGAGTCTTCTATCCTGTCAACCACAACAGATTTAGTCACTTTAGATCCAAGAAATTCATCATAGAACAGTTCAAATAGTAAATCTAAATCAGAAAATGACTAGTAGACGTTGATGCCCCATCTGATTTGTTCGCTTGAGACACAGGTTTTGGACTGATTTGCCCAGAAGTTAGTACTCCTGTTATCACGGGTTCTGAACTGACGTGTTCAAAAGCCATTTCTTCATCAAATGTAACGTTGACGCTCTCAACCACAGTCTTTGACTTCTTCAAGTACACTCGATATGCAGCAAATGTAGAAGAATAGCCGATAAAGATGCCCTCATCTTCCTTAGCACTGAACTTGTTCATACTCTCTCTGTCATTTAGCACAAAACATTTACAACCAAAAACATGAAAAAATTTAATGGTTGGTGTTCGGTTGTTGATCAACGCATACGAAGTCTTTTGAAATCTGCGGTGTATCATAGACCGATTTTGAGTGTAACACACAGTCAACACAGCTTCAGCCCACAGAAATAGAGGTAAGTTGGATTGACTGAGCATAGTACGAGCGGCCTCAACTAGCATACAGTTTCGCCTTTCGACTACTCCATTCTGTTCAGGCGTACGTGCAACAGAGTATTGATGTGATATCCCGACCGATTCGAGATATTCTTCAACTGTTTTATTTTTAAACTCTGTATCGTTGTCAGTTCGGAGAAGCTTGACTGGTTTCTGCAGATTCACCTGGATCGTCTTTAGAAATGTAATGAGAACTTCGGACGTCTCATCTCTAGACCGTAGAAACTTGACCCACGTGTATCGCGAATAATCGTCCACAATAACTAAAACGTATTTCTTTCCGCCTATGCTTTGCGTTCACATAGGACCACAGAGATCCATATGCAACAACTCTAAAGGAGAGTTGGTACTCGGTTCAGGCTTCGGTTTATGTGGAGCTCTCTTCATCTTCCCTTTTTCAGACGCTGCACACAAGTGTTCTTTTACATACTTGAGCTCAGGAAGTCCATTCACTAGCTTTCCACTGACCAGTTTGTTGATGTACCAAAAATTGAGGTGAGAGAGTCGTCGATGCCATAGCCAGCTTTGTTGCATCGATGCTTTTGAGAGTAGACACACCTGATTGTCAGTCTAGACCTCTGACAAGATGATAGTGTAGAGGTTTGACTTGCGAGTGCCGACCAAGAGTTCTTTACCTTCTTCAGTGCGTACTGAACACCTCTTGGCCTTGAAATTCACCTCTAAGTCTTTGTCACAGAACTGCCCAATACTGAATAGGTTGTGTCCTAATCCTTCTACGTACCTCACCTTCTTTATCGTTACATTGTCATGAACCACATCACCATACCCCAGAATTGGTGAAAACTGATCGTTACCAAATCGAACTGTTCTGCAGTATTTCTCTGTATAGTTAGTCAACAGACTTTTCTGCCCGGTCATATGCTTGGAACATCCGCTATCCAAGTACCACATATGACGGGTCTGCACAAGAGAAATCAGGAAACAAGAAGTTTAGGTACCCACTTATAAATGGGACCCACAAAGTTAGCACATGATTTTGGTACCCATTTAAATTTGGGTCTGTTTTCTTTTGAAAACTACATGAATAATTAGAACGAGAAGAGTAAACATGATATGTGCCGAACCAAACATCAGAATATTTTCGAGAAGCATAATCATATTTAATATAATTTTAAAACTTTCTAGTAGATGGAGCTAACTGGAATAATTGTTGTATGGAATATTTCTTGCGAGAATCAACAAGTTTAGTTTTAGAAATAGCAACATCCACAATCAAATCAGCTTTGCTAGTGGTCTTCTTATTACAATCATAACTAGAAAATGATTTAGCATTCTCGTCTATCTATAGTTTCGGTAGCCATTCCGACTTAACTCCAAGCCTTTTCTTTCTCAAATCTGAAACATTTGAAACTTTAGAGTTAGAATGGTGAGAATCAACCAAATGCTTCTTCTTTGACTTACAAGTGGTGATCTGTTTCTGTGAATTCCCAGATTTCTTCTTCTTACCTTTGGCAACTTTGGATTTCACAGGAATTGATTTATCAACTTTCGTTGATGTTTCACCTTTTTCATACACACTTGGTAATCCAAAGGAATTAACAACAAAAGAAGAATGATTAGGAAGTTTAGCATTAAAGTTAAAATCACCAACACAGTCATCTAAACAACCATCAGAGTTTAGAAAATCAAACTCACTATCAAGTGAACCAGACCTATCATCAGATTTTAAAGCCTTGGATAATTTAGAAAACTCAGTATATTTGAACACAGTAGAAAATACAGTTTGTTCTAAGTCTATCAAAATCCTTTCTTCTGTGAGAGTATTCTCAAGTTCAGAAATTTTTGTTTCCAAAATGAGAGAAGGAACATAAAGCTTACCTTCGATGGGCTTAGCCTCCATTCCTTTTACAGAATAACTCTCAAAATAGTCATTTGAAAGAGATTTTGATTTATCAGAACTATAATTATTATTCAACCTCTCATAACGAAACGGAAGTTGAACTTTAGTTGTGTTCTTTCTTTTGGCATATTCCTTAGATTTATCCTCTTCAGACAGACTAGTCCAGAAAACTTTGAGTTCAGGGTATTGAGGTGCTAGTTTCATAAATCCAAAATCATAAAGAGAAGGCACTTCAGATATATATACCCTTTTTGAGGTAGTGTGGGTTCTTGTAACCAAGTCCCCAACACTCAGGATTCTCTTTAGGTTTGTTTAGATGAATGGTTTGTTCAGTTTGACCCAAAGTATATAATTTTCCTTCCAAGACATTCACTTTTTCAATTAAAGATTTCTTTTCTTTTGAAAGAGAAGAATACATTTTAGAAAGCTCATTTGATTCAAACTTACACATTATATATTTTGAAGTTGTTTCAGCTAACTCTTTATGAATTATAGTCTTCTCTTTCGCGTTGGTGTCAATGTTTTTGTGCAATGCTTCAATCAATACATTTTTCTCGGCAATATCATTGCTAAGTTTCTATATAGATTGATTTTTATCATTAATAACACCTCTTTCACGCTTAAGTTTAGACTCTAATTCTTTGAGTTTAGTCATCATGACATGCATTTGATTCAAGAAATCTGATTTAGTTAAATCACATACCTCTTTGTTATCCTCTTCATCAGAATCAGCTTCAGCTTCTATCTTCATGTGACCCATCAAGCACAAGTGTGTTGTCTCATCCTTCTCTCCTTCCTCAGATTCTTGATTAGAATGGTCGAGCCAGAACTCATCCTCGGCCATTAATGCCTTTCAAGCCTCCTATTGCTTGTCTAGAAGCAACTTGTTCTTGTAATACTCAGAGTTTCTGAATTTTGGTTTGCGGCAATCCTTGGCAAAATGTACGAATTTGCCACAGTTGTAGCACTTTGTAGGTTCTTCCTGCTTGGTCTCTTCAGCTCTATACTTCTTCACTTCTGGTCTCCTTTCCTCTATCCTCTTTCCTTCAACTTTCTCCTTGTGATCGTAGCTACTTGAACCAGATGAGTACCTCTGACTGTTCGAACTAGGATTTTTGTAGAACTTCATTTGAAAAGCCTTGGTTAACATAAGAATAGCTTGCTTCAGGTTATCACAGTCGTCAGAGTCAGAGTTAATCTCTCCTTCATCCTCTTCTGATTCAGAAACTATCATCTTCTTCTTTTTCTTCTTCACAACAAGAGCGATTGGACCTGTAACCGTCTTCTCAGCTTTTTTCTTCTCATCTTTGATCTCATCCACCTCCTCCTCATTCTGTCTGAGGGTTTCATAGACCTCATGAAGTGGAACGTCATTCAGGTCTTTCATCTGCTTCATCTGTCAAGTGAACCTCTTCCACTCAGGCTGGAGGACACTGAGGAATTTTATATTCAGCTCAAATTGAGATTTGTTGACCTTATTCTTACTTAGCTCGTTCAGCAAGGTCACAAATCTGTCATATGTAGCCTCTAGAGATTCTCCAACTTTAGCTTTGAACTCTTCATAATTATTCAGGCAGTTGGATACCTTGAGTTAGTTGCCGACCTTTGATCCTAGCATCATCTTCTCCAATTGATCCCACATCTGCTTTCCAGTAGCTTTGTAGCTATCAATTTTGACATAAATCTCTTTCGGGATGCCTTGGAGAATGAATGATTTTGACAGTATGTCACCCTTATATCTTCTTTTTTGCTTATCCGAGTATTCGTCAAGCGGTAAGGATACTCTCTATGTTCTTCTTCACCATTCTCTCCAACTACAGTGAGTGTCTTGGTTGGAGGTGTCATGATTCCTTCCTTTAAGGATATTCTGATGTAATCTCCCAAATCATGTCGATCGATGAAATCCAAGAATCGGTCTTTCCATTGATCCTACTCTCCTTTGAAGAGTACTGGTGGCTTCACATCAGTTCCAATAGCGAGAGCTTCCCTAGATGTCATCCTGATTTTAAAAATATGCAATAAGAAACTTGAAATTGATCGTTAGTCCAGATAAAATCAAATGAATGCAGATTAATACTGAAAAAATAAGAAATGAAAATAAGAGAAATTGGTGCAACACACATATTGCGCTAGGAACAGTTTGCGCTAAGGGAGGTTGGCGCAAAAGACAATTTGCGCTAAGACGATCTGGCACAAAAGACAAACTTGCGCTAAGAAGAGCTGGCACAAAAGACACTTTTCGCCAAGAGATAATGGCGAAAACTTCAGGTACGCGCTAAAGGCAATGGTGCAAAATTAACTTTGCGCTGATCACTTTGAAGCTCTTGAATCTGGCGAGAAATATCTACGAACTAGCGCAAAACTTGTTCTTCACCTTTACTTCGAAAGTCGGCTCTGAATCACCCAAAAACCTATCTAGACTTCGATTTGCAATCACAAACTTTGACAATAAGACCACAAACACATCTAGAACTGATTACAAACAATTAATTTAAAAAACAAACACTCTAAAAAAGATTCGATCAATGAACCAGTGCTCTGAACTCGTGAAGACCAAAAATACCAAAATCATCAAAATGAGAATCGATTACAGTGCAATACTCGATTAAACCAATACAGACTCAATCTAAAACACTTATCAATCAATAATCAAATGATTTCAACTCGAAAAACACACAAACACTCAAAAATCAAATCTGACTTTCGATGGAACAGTGTTCGGCCAATGTTCTTTTTGATTTCAATCTGGATATAGCTCTGATACCAATTGATTGTCCCTGTAAATTCAGTTTCTTATCACATAAAATATATAATCACAAACAAGAGATAAGCAAACCTGATTTTGATTCCACAATCCAAATGATTACAAGGTTCTCTCTTAAATGGATATTTTCTCTCTCTAAGCTCTCTCTCTCTCTCTAGAAGAGAATGACGGCTGATTGTTTCTAATTTGACACACCCTTACACACAACAACCCTAGCACACAAATACCTCATATACCTATTTTAGGAAAAAGACTAAAATACCCAAAATACAAGGAAAATAAACTTTGACTATTTATTACAAAGGACCTAGACTATTTATTGAGAGTTTGACTTTTCAGCTTTGACCTCAGACTTCAATCTTCAGATTTGATGATCTTGAATCCAATAAATCTGTGTTCTAACAATTTGTTTAAACAAAATTTGGATGAGAAAAATATGTTTGAATCTCAGAAATGGAATGTTCATTCAAACCTAGAGTTTGATACTATCACTTCTAAAACCTCTGTTGTTTATACTGATACTCCTGAATATCCTCCAAGCATTTTTGAGAAAGGACAGTTTTCTGGTAATTCAAAGAAAAATTCATCTTTTAAGAAGAAGACCGACAATATTTCATTTCCTGTTTCAGATTTAAGAAAGCAAAAAGATAAAGGAGAATGGGTGAAAAACAAGTGTGAAAAGAAAGTTGTTGATAATAAAAGTAGTGTTATTGATAGTGATAGTTTGAAATGTACAAGTTCTAACGAATCAAAGTGTCAAAAGTGTATGAATGCTTGTAGTCGATTTGATAAATCAAAATTATTGACATTTGCTCGTAAGAACTTTATTTGCAAACACTGTCATGATAATGCTTTTAAAATTCACACCAGTCCTCCTAAGTCTAAAGTTGCTAAAAAGGCATCTCGTGCTAAATCTGTATCTAAATCCTCAGCACAACATGCTAAAGTTTTTCATGTTAAGAATTCTTATCATTCTTGAAAGCAGAAATTTCATGAGCTGAATGTAAAAATGGTTTGGAAATGGATACCTAAGCCTTGTTATGAATGGCGAATCAAGGCTAAGGTAGATGATTTGAATAAACTGCATAAGGCTAACCAAGAAGGACCCATTTGGATATGGGTACCTAAGAAGAAGTGACTTATTCTTTTTGCAGGCCTCACATATGTGGTACATTGATTCAGGATTCTCGCATCACATGACTAGATTTAAGCATCTATTACATAACTACGTTGAGGAACCTCCTGGGACAGTCAGTTTTGCAAATTCTGAGCTTAACGGAATCATTAGAGGACACGGCTCATTGAAAAACGACACCGTGACAATCAAGAAAGTACTGTTTGTAGATGGACTTGATCATAACCTATTCAGCACAAATCAATTATGCGACAGTCATTTCCTAGTTCGGTTTACTGTTGACAGCTGTTTAATTGAAGATAAGGACGGTTGTGAGATTTTTAGAGCAGAGCGACATGGAAATCTATATGCAGTACACTTTCCAACACTTTCTGCAACTAGATCTTTGTGTCTAATTGCCAAAGTTTCAAAAGCTGAAAGTTGGATTTGGCATCGACATCTGTCTCACCAGAATTTTCAAGCGATAGATCAATTGGCGAGACATGGCTTAGTCAAAGGTCTACCAGAACTGAGGTTTGAGAAGAATTCACTTTGCCCCGCCTGTGAGATGGGAAAAATGAAACGTAGTTCACATAAAGCAAAGACAGAATTCTCTTGCTCAACACCTCTAGAGATTATTCACATGGATCTTTGTGGCCCAATGAGAACTCAGTCTATTAATAGGAAGAAATACATACTAGTGATGATAGACGAGTACTCCAGATACACTTGGCTGGAACTTCTACGAAACAAATCCGACGCACCAGAGTTGATACTTGCCTTCATTAAAAAGATTCAGGTTCGACTTCAACTGCCGGTTAAGACTTTCAAAAATCATGGAATCTTGATTTGAAATGTCAATGATGGGTGAACTGACATTTTTTCTTGGTCTTCAAGTAAAACAGTTACCCGAAGGCATTTTCATCAATCAGTCAAAATATCTTCGAGATATCCTGCAAAAGTTTAACATGTCTGACAGTTCAGTTATGAAAACACCAATGGCAACGGGAACACTTTTAGATGCTGATTTTTCTGGTAAATCTGTAGATCAAAAAGTGTACCGTAGCATGATTGGTTCATTATTTTACTTAACAACAAGTAGACAGGATATTATGTTTGCCACATGTTTCTGTTCTACGTATCAAGCGAACCCGAAGGAATCTCACCTAGTCGCTGTAAAAAGAATTCTTAGGTACCTTAAAGGCACTCCCAGTTAGGCCTTTGGTATCCTAAGGGTTCAAATTTTGATTTAACTGCCTACACAGATGCTGATCACGCAGGGTGCAAACTGGATCGAAAGAACACGTCTGGATCATGTTAGTTTTTAGGCGACAAGTTGGTAAGTTGGACGTCAAAGAAACAAAATTGTGTATCTACTTTAACCGCCGAGGCTGAATATGTAGCTGTCGCAAGCTGCTGTTCACAATTCCTATGGATGTAGACATAATTGAAAGACTTCGGTTATTCATATCAGCGAGTTCCTATCTACTGTGATTCAAAGAGCGCTATCGCCATAACAGTTAATCCAGTGTAGCACTCAAAGACTAAACACATTGATGTACGGTACCATTTCATCAAGGATCATGTGGAAAAGGGCGATATAGAGATGCATTTTGTGCAAACAGACTACCAGTTGGTTGACCATTTCACCAAATCATTGGATGAAAAGAGATTTACCTTTCTAGTCAGCAAACTCGGTATGTTGAATGCAATTCCATTCGAGGGGGAGTATATCTTGTTTTGTGCTTATATTGATTGTGTCTTGGAAATTATAAACAGTTACTTCTATTCATTATTTACTGACGAAGCCGGAATCATTTTTAAAATGATTACCAAAATTTTTTATTTTGCAGGTTATTTTTTTTTCAAGTGACTATGGTTTCTGGTTATATAAGATCAGGACCCGTTCTTCATTGGTAAATTGAATATTACTATTCTCATCGGAGAATAAGTAATCATGGTTTCTGAATATCTTTGTTCAGAACCCGATCTCAAATGTTTTTCTTCTGAAGGATGCTTAAAAGATAATATATTTTCAGGAAGTTTTTTAATTTGAGGGGGAGTTAGTGAATTACACTGCTATATCTATTAGGGGGAGGAGATATAAGAAGTTTATTAGATTTTCGTTGTTATATTTTTATGATAACTTGAATTTTTACAGATATCGAGGGAAAGACGATAAGAAGGTTTGTCAAAGTGTACTTAAATGCTAATATTCATTTTAGGTATATTTTTCTGAACCTTAAACTCTAACACATGGTGAAAGATGAACAACTTTCACTTGTGAAAAATGTTTTTCTTAAATGTTCAAACCACTTCGCGTTCTCAAACTGTTTTTATGAATTTCGAAGTGTATTTTTAATTGTTTTTGGATACTTTGATGATTATCTGACCGTGTGTTTCCAATGACAAATACTTGTGTAATTGTCATGTCTTTATACTGTCAAGTATTCATACACATAACAAGTTCAGTACATTTCTTGACTGTGTTATTAGCATGTATCAAAAGTAAAATCTTTCTATGGTAATACTCCCGTTTGTTATTCATTGTTGTTTGAATCAGACGTCATTTCTTATTGTATATGTGCTTTCATTGTTAAAATGTTTATATCTCTTTCATATAAACATCTTACGTCTTTGAATTCCAAAAATATTGTTTTTTTTAAAGGAGAAACTCCAGGCAATTTTATAAGACAAACCAAACAAAACAAAACAAGAGTAGCGCTACAGCCAAGCCCAGAAGGCTAAAAACTCACACATCAACCCATACCACGCAACAATCAACCAGAACAGACACAAGCTAACCGACACAAAAAGCGAGCAAAAGAAGATACAAAAACAGAACACCACAACACAATCAGCTAAATCCCCGAAGATCTTCAGAAAAAACATAGCGCTAGTCATCACCGATAAGATGCCTGGACTTCAACTTCCAACTGAGCCGCATGCGAACCACGTCACGAATCTGAACCACAAGCTGATCAGTCGTACATCTAGCAGACCGGAAAAGGCGATCATTTCTCTCACGCCAAATAAAAAACACGGCAGCCGCAATGAATAAATTACGTTTAAGGAACTTAGGCGTTGTCGATAAATCAGAAAGTCTTCCGACAATTTGGTCCCAAGAGTTCGGCCAAGTCTCTATGTGTCCCAAAGCTTTAATCGCACTCCAAACCTGCGAAGAGTAAGAGCATTCGAAAAATAAGTGGTTATGAGAATCCATGCAAGATTCACACAACGAACACCGAAGTTCCGCATTGGCGCTATCCCAAGACACCATGCGGTCTTGTGTAGTGAGCCGGCCATGACATGCCATCCATAAGCAAAAGGCATGCTTGGGAATAGACCCCTTGAACCACACCGAATTGGCCCAAGGAGTAGTTGGAAGAATGCCCACGAACACTTCATACGCCACCTTAACAGAAAAATCCACCATATTCCCATGCACATCTAACCACCTCCAATTATCCTCTTGAGATTGGTCAAGAACAGGCAAAGGAGAGTTTTGAAGAGGATTATACCGATTTATCCACTCATTCGGCCAACCATTGGGGAAGCGATCAACCACATAAACAAGAGTGTCATACTACGAGAACCCATTATCACTCAGAAACCGGTTGGAGATAATCGAAGAAAGCGTGCCAATCGGCCCCCACCAATCCTCCCAAGCTCTCGTACGGGCACCGTTACCAACTATTATCTTCATATGAGCTCTAACAAAAGGACGCATATCCAGAATCTTACGAATCATCCAAGACCACCTGGAACTCTTTCGGACTAACCAAAAGTGATCATCACGCAGACAATACAAGTAAACCCACCTTACCCATAACGAGGACCGTCTAGTGAGAATGTCCCACGAGTGTTTAGCAAGCATTGCCCGATTCCAAACCGTAAGCCGTCGAATACCTAAACCACCATTAGCAATCGCCCTACAAATTAAATCCCAAGCAACCTTGCATTTACCTTTAGAAGACTCACCTTGTGCCCAAAGAAACTTTCTGAATAACGCCTCCAATTTATGAATAACCCCCGACGGAATCAAGAAGGTAGACATCCAATATAACTGTAATGAAGCAAGAACCGAAAGAATCAACTGTCTTCTCCCAGCAAATGACAGAAATTTATTCTTCCAATTATGAATGCGAGCATGCACTTTAGAAATAAGAACATCAAAATCTGCCACTTTAAGCCGAACAGGGGAGAGGGGGACCCCCAGATATCTTATAGGAAAAATTCCATGGCGAAATGGAAGACATTCAATAATAGCCAAACGCGAATGCTCAGAGACATTCCCAAAAAAAACCTCACTTTTTTCAAGACTAGGCGAGAGGCCTGATTTGGTCTTAAAAATATCTAAGGCTTTTTTAAGAACAAGAACCGAATCCACATCACCTCTTGTGAAAACAAACAAATCATCCGCAAAACACAAGTGGGTAACTTTTAGAACATCACAATCCTTATGGTACCCAAATTCGGCCGCCTCTTGGATACACTTCTTAAAGATCATAGAGAAGCCTTCCATTATTATTGTGAATAAGTATGGTGACAAAGGGTCCCCTTGTCTTAGACCACGACCACCTTTAAAAAAACCCCATGACTCCCCATTAACAGAAACCGAGAAGGACGTAGAGGTGACCATCTCCTTAATCCATCTAATAAGAGCCATATGGAGTCCAAGCCCCTCCAACATAGCAAGCAAAAAATTCCAATCCACCATGTCATAAGCTTTTTGGATGTCAATTTTAAAAGCGCAACGAGGAGGGCCACTATCTCGTTGATACCCCGCAACAAGCTCATGCGCCATAAGAATATTATCAGAAATCTTACGGCCCGGAATAAAAGCCGATTGCGTCTGACTAATAATACCATCCAGAAAATCCTTCATTCGGTTGACAATCATTTTACTAATAATCTTGTACATAACTGTACAACAAGATATGGGTCTAAACTCCGTCACCTTGGAAGCATTTGGGACTTTCGGAATTAAACAAAGTAGAGTATGGTTTAATTCCTTAGCAAGACAGCCACGATAAAAGAAATTATGAATAGCAAGACTAACCTCATTACCAACAATGCTCCAAGCTGCTTTAAAGAATTTAGCAGAAAAACCATCCGACCCCGGGGACTTATCATTACCGATTTTAGCAAGGGCCACTCTTATATCGTCATTTGTGAACGGTCTAATCATCACATTTGCATCACCAACCGAAAGCTTGGGAGCAAACTCAAATTCTTCCATATTCGGGTGCACCATAGGATCGGAATGCCCCAAAATATTCGTAAAGTGACCCACAAAAGTCGTAGGAACATCCTCCCCATAGTAAAAAATTCCATCACAATCACTCACAGAAGTAATCCGATTCCTATGCTTATTCTCCTTGATCACATTATGGAAGAATTTGGTATTGAAATCTCCTTCATTAAGCCACGTCACCTTCGCCCGTTACCTAGCATTAATCTCTTCATCATGGCAAGCACTAATATAAGCGCTCCTAAGGTGACAAAGGTCTTCATGAAGGGTATGATTGCAAGGATCTGCGACACACATTGATTGTGCAACATCAAGCTCCTTTTTTAAAAACGCAACCCTCTCCGAAAGATTCCCGTACGAATTCTTCAACTTACGCATTGGAGCCTTAATATTCTTTAGCTTCAACAAAACTTTGCCCATAAAAGAACCCTGCCTCGGAACATCCCAACCCTCCTTAACTGCCTGCAAAAACAATGGGTGAGCAGCAAGATAATTATCAAACTTAAAGCCCCAGACCCTCTTCCGATTGCCCCCTTTAAAAGACAACATGGCTGGAGAATGATCCGAAATCCCTCTCGGATGAAACATCACTTCGGCATCTTGAAAACGCACGGAAAACTCAACATTCGCCATAATCCGATCAAGCTTGCGTCTTATCCCCCCTTCTTCACTTGGCTTTTGACACCAAGAGTATTGGATACCCACATACTTGACATCAAAAACCTCTACATCTTCGACAAAAGCTCCAAACTCCATCATATCTACGTTGCGGCGAGAGGAACCACCCAAACCATCATGGGGAAACAACATAGTGTTGAAATCCCCCATGACACTCCAAGGTGTACTCCCAATAAGAACTTTAAATCTTCTAAGACCCGACCACAACTATCGTCGAGCTACATACGTATTAGCACCATAGACAATTGACAAGAAAAACGGGTTGACATCCCCACATAACCGAACTTGGCAATTCATGAATTGGGCATGAACCTCTAACACCATAATATCCATCAACCGAGCATCCCAAGCAAGAATAATACGAGTACCAAACTCAGACACCGATTGATTGGACCTCCACTCCCACTTACCAAAAACACGACCACACACATCATCCTACGAATCTCTTTTCACATGGGATTCGATAATGGCACAACAACTAATATTGTTCAAGTGAATAAACTCCCGCACCTCCTTTTGTTTTAATCGGGCATTTAAGCCCCTAATATTGTCGGTCATGTTTTTACGATGATATATGAAACAACGGTGTCAAAAGTTTACGGTTCTTCTAACAACCAACCGTGGAAGAAGATCATGTGTTTTCTTAGTTGTAGGATATAATAACCGTGTATGAAGGTCATTTGTCGCACGGTACAAACCAACCAACTGTCGCCCTAGCTAACGTTTTTGCACTGTTTTTAAAAACAAGTCGGTAAAAAGCTCAGGTTTTACATGTTAATACGAAACGCCATTTGAAAACAAGTTTTTGTACCACTTTACACAACAACAATGAAAAAAGTACAAGTCTTTACATCGTTTATCGAACAACTGTGAAAACGATCACATTTTTACACTGTTATACGTGACAACGATGTATAAAGGTCACATCTTTAGACGATTCAACAAATCAATGATTACCTTTTTACTGGTTTCTGCGAAACATCATGTTAATTGGTCATGTTTTCGCAATGATATACGAAACAAATGTGTCAAAAGTTTACGGTTTTACCTAGTTCTTATAACAACCAAACGTGGAAAAAGATTATGTGTTTACTTAGTTGTAGGATATAATAACCATGTATGAAGGTCATGTTTCATACGGTACAACCAACCAAATGTCGCCCTAGCTCATGTTTCTACACTGTTTTTAAAAACAAGTCGATAAAAAAACACAGGTTTTACATGTTAATCTGAAAAGCCATTTAAACACAAAATGTTTTTGTTCCCCCTTACGCAACAACCATGAAAAAAGTACAAGTCTTTACATCGTTTTTCGAACAACTGTGAAAAAGTTCACATTTTTACACTGTTATAAGTGACAACGATGTATATAGGTGACATCTTTAGACGTTTCAACAAAACAATGATTAGCATTTTACAGGTTTCTACGAAACATCATGTTAGTTGGTCATGTTTTTACAATGATATACGAAACAACGGTGTCGAAAGTTTACGGTTTTACCTAGTTCATAACAACCAAACGTGAAAAAAGATTATGTGTTTACTTAGTTGTAGGATATAATAATCGTGTATGAAGGTCATGTTTCACACAGTACAACCAACCAACTGTCGCAATAGCTCATGTTTTTACACTGTTTTTAAAAACAAGACGGTAAAAAGCTCAGGTTTTACATGTTAATACGAAACGCCATTTAAAAACAACATGTTTTTGTACCACCTTACGCAACAACCATGAAAAAAAGTACAAGTCTTTACATCGTTTTTCAAACAACTGTGAAAAAGATCACATTTTTACGTTGTTATACGTGACAACGATGTATAAAGGTTACATATTTAGACGTTTCAACAAAACAATGATTACCATTTTACAGCTTTCTACGAAACATCATGTTAGTCGGTCATGTTTTTACAATGATATACGAAACAACGGTGTCGAAAGTTTACGGTTTTACCCAGTTCTTATAACAACCAAACGTGGAAAAAGATTATGTGTTTACTTAGTTGTATGATATAATAACCGTGTATGAAGGTCATGTTTCGCACGGTACAACCAACCAACTGTCGCCCTAGCTCATGTTTTTACACTGTTTTTAAAAACAAGTCGATAAAAAAACTCAAGTTTTACATGTTAGTACGAAACGCCATTTAAACACAAAATGTTTTTGTACCACCTTACCCAACAACCACGAAAAAAGTACAAGTGTTTACATCGTTTTTCGAACAACTGTGGAAAATATCACATTTTACACTGTTATATGTGACAACTATGTATAAAGGTGACATCATTAAACGTTTCGACAAAACAATGATTACCTTTTTACAAGTTTCTATGAAACATAATGTTAGTCGGTCATGTTTTTACATTATATACGAAACAACGGTGCCAAAACTTTACGTTTTTACCCAGTTCTTCTAAAAACCATACGTGGAAAAAGATCATGTGTTTACTTAGTTGAAAGATATAATAACCGTGTATAAAGGTAATGTTTCAGACGATACAACCAACCAACCGTTGCACTAGCTCATTTTTTGACAATGCTTTTAAAAACAGGTCGGTAAAAAGTTCAGATTTTACATGTTAATACGAAACTCCATTTAAAAACATGTTTTTGTACCATTTTACGCAACAACCATGAAAAAAGGGCAGGTCCTTACATCTTTTTTCGAAACACCTACGATAAAGATCACATTTTTATAATGTTATACATGACAACGATGTATAAAGGTAACATCTTTTGACGTTTCGACAAAACAATGATTACCGTTTTACAGGTTTGTACGAAACATCATGTTAATCATTCATGTTTTTACAATGATATACGAAACAACGATGTTAAAAGTTTCTGTTTTTACCCAGTTCTTCTAACAAGCAAAAGTGGAAAAAGATCATGTGTTTACTTAGTTGTAGGATATAATAAACGTGTATGAAGGTCATGTTTCACACAGAACAACCAACCAACTGTCGCACTAGCTCATGTTTTAACACTGTTTTTAAAAACAAACCGGTAAAAAGCTCAGGTTTTACATGTATTATACAAAACGCCATTTAAAAACATATTTTTGTATATATTACGCTACAACCATGAAAAAAGTACAAGTTTTTACATCGTTTTTCGAAACAACTGTGAAAAAGATCACATTTTTACGCTGTTATACGTGACAATGATCTATAAAGGTGACATCTTGAGACGTTTCGACAAAACAATGATTACTTTTAACAGGTTTCTACGAAACATCTTGTTAATTGGTCATGTTTTTACAATGATGTACGAAATAACGGTATCATAAGTTTACGTTTTTACCTAGTTCTTCTAACAACCGAACGTGGAAAAAGATCATATATTTTCTTAGTTGTAGGATATAATGACCGTGTGTGAAGGTCATTTTTCGCACAGTATAACTAACCAATTGTCGCCCTAGCTCATGTTTTTACACTGTTTTTAAAAACAAATCAGTAAAAAGCTCAAGTTTTACATGTTAATACGAAACGTCATTTAAAAACAACATGTTTTTGTACCACCTTACGCAACAACCATGAAAAAAATACTAGTGTTTACATCGTTTTTCGAACAACTGTGGAAAAGATCACATTTTTACACTGTTATACGTGACAACTATGTATAAAGGTGACAACTATAGACGTTTCGACAAAACAATGATTACCTTTTTTACATGTTTCTACGAAACATCATGTGAGTCGGTCATGTTTTTACGATGATATACGAAACAACAGTGTCAAAAGTTAACGTTTTTACCAAGTTCTTCGAACAATCAAACTTAGAAAAAGATCATGTGTTTTCTTTGTTGTAGGATATAAACCATGTATAAAGGTCATTTTTTGCATGGCACAACCAACCAACTGTTGCCCTAGCCCATGTTTTTACACTGTTTTTAAAAATAAGTATGTAAAAAGCTCAGGTTTTACATGTTAATACTAAACGCCATTTAAAAACAACATGTTTTTGTACCACCTTACACAACAACCATGAAAAAAGTACAAAGTCTTTACATCGTTTTTCGAACAACTGTAAAAAATGTCACATTTTTACATTGTTATACGTGACAACGATGTATAAAGGTGACTTCTTTAGTCGTTTCGACAAAACAATGATTACCTTTTTACAGGTTTCTACGAAACATCTTGTTAATTGGTCTTGTTTTAGCTCATGTTTTAGACTGTTTTTAAAAACAAATCGGTAAAAAGCTCAGGTTTTAACATGTTAATACGAAATGTCATTTAAAAACAACATTTTTTGTACCATCTTACGCAACAACCATGAAAAAAGTACAAGTATTTACATCGTTTTTCGAAACAACTGTGAAAAAGAGCACTTTTTTACGCTGTTTTATACGGGACAACGATGTACAAATGTGATATCTTTAGACGTTTTGACAAAACAATGATTACCTTCTTACAAGTTTGTACGAAACATCTTGTTAATCAGTCATGTTTTTACAATGATATTCGAAACAACGGTGTCAAAAGTTCACGTTTTTACCCAGTTCTTCTAACAACCAACCTTAGAAAAAGATCAGGTGTTTACTTTGTTGTAGGTTATAATAACCGTGTATGATGGTCATGTTTTGGACGGTACAACCTACCAACTGTCGCACTAGCTCATGTTTTTACCCTGTTTTTAAAAACAAGTCGGAAAAAAGCTCAGGTTTTACATGTTAACACGAAACACCATTTAAAAACAACATGTTTTTGTACCATCTTACGCAACAACCATTAAAAAAGGACAAGTATTTACATTTTTTCGAACAACTGTGAAAAAGATCACATTTTTACACTGTTATACGTGACAACGATGTATAAAGGTGACATCTTTAGACGTTTCGACAAAACAATGATTACCTTTTTACAGGTTTCAACGAAACATCATGTTAGTCGATCACGTTTTTACAATGATATACGAAACAACGGTGTTAAAAGTTTACGTTTTTACACAGTTCTTCTAACAACCAAACGTGGAAAAAGATCATGTGTTTACTTATTCGTAGGATATAATAACCGTGTATGAAGGTCATGTTTCGCACGATACAACCAACCAACTGTCGCACTGGATCATGTTACACTGCTTTTAAAAACAAGTCGGTAAAAAGCTCAGGTTTTACATGTTAATACGAAACACCATTTAAAAACATGTTTTTGTACCATTCTACGCAACAACCATGAAAAAAGTACAAGTCTTTACATCGTTATTCGAAACAACTTGGAAAAAGATCATATTTTTACACTGTTATACGTGACAACGATGTATAAAGGTGACATAGTTAGCGTTTTGACAAAACAATAATTACCTTTTTACAGGTTTCTACGAAACATCATGTTAATCGGTCATGTTTTTACAATGATATATGAAACAACGGTGTCAAAAGTTTACGTTTTTACCCAGTTCTTCTAACAACCAAACATGGAAAAAGATCATGCATTTACTTAGTTGTAGGATATAATAACCGTGTATGAAGGTCATGGTTCGCATGGTACAACCAACCAACTGTCGCACTAGCTCATGTTTTTACACTGTTTTACACTGTTTTTACAAACAAGCCGGTAAAAAACTGTCGCTTTTGGTGGTTTTTGCTAGGGTGGTTGGTCACTCTTTGTGGGTGTTGTTAGGGCTGTAATTCCTTTTTGCTTTCCGTTCTTTTTTATATAATTGTCAGGTTTTCCTTTCAAAAAAAAAGCTCAGGTGTTACAAACAACCAAAAACAACATGTTTTTGTACCACCTTACGCAACAACCATGAAAAAGGTACAAGTATTTACATCCTTTTTCGAACAACTATGAAAAAGATCACGTTTTTACACTGTTATACATGACAACGATGTATAAAGGTGACATCTTTAGACGCCTCGACAAAATAATGATTACCTTTGTTGGAGATAATCCCGTTGACATAACTAATTATTGGCATTATCTTATTCGGTCGCACACAAAGTCCAAACTAAAATTAGAAGAATAATAAGGTTAGAGGGAAAGTTTGTTAAACATCATAAGTGATAGTTCAACTAGAAACTAGATATGATCTTAATCATTGTCAGATTCTCAAAACATTTCTATTCTTTCATGATTATTCATTCATTCAAAGTTTTGAGAAATCTTAAATGCTTAAAATGCTCAAATTTCATTCTGATTTTTGGTGAGCATACATACACTGACATTGATTTCTTGTGCTTTAATGTGAAGAAAATCATTGAGCAATACATGCTTTTAGAACAATACATAGGATTCAATGTGAGAGCTTAACAGAACTTCTATGGATTCACGATAATCAGTGTTTCCTACCCCGAAAGTAATTCTGAGTGATTGAGGGGAGAGGGGTCAAAAGATTTGAGTGTTGGTGTGTGAAGAGGTAAAATGGAAAAGATAGTTTGGTTAGAAGTGAGCTTAAAATATTAAAAGAAAGAGGGTGTGAGAACAGAGTAAAAGAATATCAGACTCTACACCAACTTCTTTCTGAGTCGGGCAACCACATCTACTGATTGGTTCACATTCTTTGGTGACCATCATTGAAACAGGCAGTGAGCCCATGCCAACTCTTGTATAAAACCCCACCAGCTACTCATTCTTTTCTCAAAAAGAGAATGTTTCACATTTTCTGGGGAAGCAACACATAATCTATTGGTTCTTCATTTAGAAGATACTGATATTGAAAAAGAAGAAAAGTTGCCCCACCTTCGACCTTTTTATTTCATGCACATTTGAGTCTATGTATAACCTTTGTTGTCTCATTGGTTTACATACTTTTGATCCTAAACAACAATCATTGTGCTAATTCTTTCATAACACATGCACGAGCACAAATAAAATCTGTTTTTCTGTCAGAACATTCATAGAAAATACCTTGTGTTTTTCAATGATTGGATGGAAGTCCTGGGGAGTGAACATTATCTCAATCTCCTTAAATTGTACATTCGTTGTACACAGTAACTTTGTGTTACTGACAGGCATTCCTAACTGTTTCATCTGTTGATTCAGGGTTACAACTCATATTTTGTCTGAGTTTGAAAAGATTCGGATAAATATATTCATGAATTGACGGCAGGCTCATTATCAGATCAGTTGGGGGAAAATGTTTATATCTTACCAAGAAGGGGAGATTGTTAATCATGAAGATTGTGATTATCAGATGGTTTTGGGGAAATCATTCAAAGACTGCGCTAACATTGAAAAAGTTTTGATGATTCTGATTCTCACAATTCATCAAAAAGGGGGAGATATATCAAGTTTTCAAAGTTAGACCAAAGTTGATATTATCAAGAAGTCAAAGGAGATGTAATGAAAGGGGAGATATTCAAATCAGATAGATGGTTGATTGAGAAAGTGAAAGATAGTTCAAGTTTTGAAAGTCAAAGTGAAAGCCAAAGCAAGAAACGTCAAAAGAAAAAGAATGATAAAGTTTCAAAAGAGAGATTTATTTGAAGAATGATAAAGTTTGCTGAAAATGTTAAAGTTTTCAAGATTTAAAGCTGAAAAAGTTTGTTTGCTGAAGATCATTTCTGAAGATAAGAAGACCTGAAGATAATTGTCAAAAAAAATTTAATCTTGAATCCATAAGGGGAGATTGTTGGATGTATATTGTATTCAAGATTAAAGAGAGGGTCAAATATGTAGAGTTTAGAAAGTTTGGGTGTATAACATGTAATTGTTTAGAGAGGGTTGACTTTGCTAAGGTCATGTTGACCAAGTATATAAAGCGAGTCTTTGTGTTAGATTTTGTAGACACGCGTATTAGAAACATTTAGAGAGATTGGTAAGAACTCGCACACACACACACACACAGAGTGAACTACGTGAGACTTGTGATTACGTGTGAGATCTGTGACTAATTGTAATAACATGATTTGATCAATAATATTGTGTTCTTAATCTTTTTGCGTGAAATATATGCTAGTAATTTGGGTCGCAAGAAGCAAAAGAAACGACGCTCACAGAAACAGACTAACACTGGTAAGCATAAGAAAAGACAAACTCAGAAATATGTTTTTCCTAACAATTCTAAGTATTTTGTTTCAGATTTGAAAAAGAAAAGGTCGGAAGAAAGAACTGAATTGCGACCAAAACAGAAGGTTGATGAGTACTCAGAATCATGTCCTGAAAATGTTTGTAATAGACAGACTGGTAGTATATATGATGTAATTGGTACTGTTTCTTCTAATAAACAAAACCTTGTAATTCCTTACAAGAAATATACAATAAAGCAATTACTCCAATTATCTTGGTCTACTACTAAGTCTTCTACATATAGACGGAATGATTTTGTTTCTCACCAATATTCTGATGATTGGTTTGGTACTTATCATGTCTATTCTTATAAGTCATATGCTTCAAATGTTTCAAAGATTTTTCAAAAGATCAGAAGGTCCATATATAAATGGATGACAAAATCATATGCTAACAATGTAGGACCCACATTTAAATAGGTACCTAAAGTTATTGTTCCCTAATTTCTCCTGTGCAGACCCGTCGTATGTGGTACTTGGATTCTGGTTGCTCCAAGCATATGACTGGGTAGAAAGATATTTTGTCTAATTATACAGAGAAATACTGCGGGAACGTGCAATTCAGAAATGATCAGTTTTCACCAATTCTGGGCTATGGTGATGTAATTCAAGACAACATAACGATTACGAAGGTGAGCTACGTGGAAGGATTAGTACATAACATGTTTACCATTGGACAGTTCTGTGACAAAGATCTAGAGGTAAATTTCAAAGCCAAGAGATGTTCTGTGCGTACTGAAGATGGTAAGGAACTCTTGGTCAGCACGAGAAAGTCCAATCTCCACATGATTAATCTGTCCAAAGTCCAGACTGACAATGAGGTGTGTCTACTGTCAAAAGCCTCACTGCAACAAAGCTGGGTATGGCAATGAAGGCTTTCTCACCTGAATTTTCGTTATATCAACAAACTGGTCACGGGAAAATTAGTCAAAGGACTTCCTGAGCTAAAATACGAGAAAGAACATCTGTGTACAACGTGCGAGAAGGGCAAGATGAAGAGAGTTGCTCATAAGAAAATTCCTGAGCCTAGTACAAGTTCTCCACTTGATTTGTTGCATATGGATCTCTGCGGTCCAATGCATACACAAAGCATTAACGATAAGAAATACGTGTTAGTGATTGTGGACGATTATTTGCGATATACATGGGTTAAATTTTCTGAGATCAAAGGATGAGACACCCGAAGTCATCAGCAATTTCTTAAAGACTACCCAAGTTAATCTGCAAAAGTCAGTCAAGCTTCTACGAACAGACAACGACACATAATTCAAGAATAAAATTGTTGAAGATTATCTCGAATCGGTCGGGATAAGACATCAGTTTTCTGCTGCAGGAACGCCAGAACAAAATGGAGTAGTAGAGAGATGAAACCGAACGCTATTCGAGGCCACTCGAACTCTTCTTAATCAATCAGATCTACCTCTGTTTCTATGGGTCGAAGCTGTATCGACTGCTTTCTACACGCAGAATCGCTCCATAATATACCGCTGGTTTGGTAAAACTCTTTATGCTTTGATAAATAATCGTACACCTAGCATTAAACACTTCCATATTTTTGGATGCAAGTGCTTCGTGCTGAATGATAAAGAGAACTTCAACAAGTTCAGTCCAAAGGCTGAAGAAGGCATCTTCATCGGCTACTCTCAAACGTCTGCTGCCTACAGAGTTTATTTGAAGAAGTCAAAGATTGTAGTAGAGAGCGTAAATGTCACATTCGACGAGGAATTTTCTTCTGAACAAAACAGTTCATAACCCGTACTTACAAGAGTATTAGCTTCTGGACAAATCAGTCCAGAACCTGTTGTTAATGTTACTAATTCTGATAAAGCATCTACTTCTACATCTCATTTATCCGAATTAGATTTATTGTTTGAATTCTTTTATGATGAGTTTCTTGGATCTAAATTTCCTAAATCTATTGTGATTGACAGACATGAAGAGTCAAGTGGTCATCATCCAATCACTTCAGATGTAACTACTGAATTCGTTCCCTCAATTCAGCAAGAAACTCCAGTTTAAGCAACTACTCCTTCAGTTGAAGATGTACATGACATTGCCGAGACAGAAGTTGTTGACTCAGTTGGTTGTACTGAAACGCCTACTCAACAACTAGATACTGTTGTACCAACTAAAACTTTTGCACCAACTACTTCATCTAAACTCCTACCTGAACAAGAAGAAACTGGAAGTGGATACTTTGATGAGAATCATGATCAATCTACATCAAATCCACTCTCTCATTAACATAAGTGGACCAAAGAGCACCCGATAAGCCAGATCATTGGAGATCCATCTAAACCGGTGCAAACTAGGTCTGCTACATTAAATATGTGTATGCATGACTAATTTCTAAGCAAGGTAGAGCCAACACGCGTATCTGAAGCTCTAGCCGACTCGGATTGGGTAACTGCGATGCAAGATGAGTTGAATCAGTTCGAAGCATTAAAAGTCTGGAGACTAGTCCCTAAGCCAGAAGGAAAGACTATAATCGGCACGAAATGGCTATTAAAGAACAAAAAGGACGAAGATGGTATCGTGATCAGAAATAAAGCAATACTAGTGGATAAGGGATATAGGCAAGAGGAAGGTATTGACTATGATGAGACATATGCTCCAGTGGTGCGCATCGAGGCTATTCGGATGTTTCTTGCATATGTCACTCACAAGAACTTCACTGTCTATCAAATGGACGTGAAGACTGCCTTTCTAAACGATATTCTCAAGAAGAAAGTCTACGTCTCACAACCTGAAGGCTCTGTCAATCCAGAGAAACCGAATCACGTGTATATTCTGGACAAAGCTCTTTACGGACTGAAGCAAGCTCCTCGATCCTGGTATGAAGTGCTATCTAAATTTCTAGTCAAGTCTGGCATCTCTAAAGGTAAGATCGATACTACTTTGTTTATTAAAAAGGAAAAAGCCGATATCATTCTAATTCAAGTATATGTGGATGCCATTTCTAACCTCATGGTGTCCAGATTTCAGATGAGTATGATAGGAGAGATGAATTTCTTTCTTGGATTACAAGTCAAACAATTTTCAACGGGGATTTTTATTAATCAATCAAAGTACATTTTCGATATTCTTAGAAAATTCAAAATGGAAAATTGTACACCTATTGGAATCCCGATGGCACCGGGAACTAAGATCGGCGCTGATCCTTCGGGTAAATCAGTCGATGTTAGAACTTACAAAGAGATGATCGGTTCTTTAATGTATTTAACTTCTAGTAGGCCAGATATAATGTTCTCTACATGTCTATGTGCTCGATATCAAGCTAATCTAAAAGAATCCCATTTGTCTGCAGTTAAAAGAATTTTTGGATATCTGAAGGGCACTGCAAAATCTTGGTCTGTGGTATCTTAAGGATACAGGTTTTGAGCTGATAGCATATTAAGATACAGACCATGCAGGTTGTATGCTTGACAGGAAAAGTACATCGGGTCACATACAATTTCTGGGTGATAAACTCGTGAGTTGGGCTTCAAAGAAACAACTCTGTGTATCTACATCAACAGCTGAGGCAGAGTACGTCGCTGCGGCGATCTGCTGTTCTCAAGTGTTCTGGATGAGAATACAACTCCGAGATTATGGCTTTAAATACAACAAGATCCCGATATATTGTGATTCGAAGAGCGTTATCGCCATATCTGCGAATCCTGTTCAACATACAAAGACCAAACACATCGACATAGATATCACTTTATCAAAGATAATGTGGAAAAAGGTACAATCGAACTTTATTTTGTAAACACTGATTACCAACTTGCAGATTTATTTACTAAGCCTCTTGATGAAAAGAGATTTAATTTTCTCGTTTCAAAACTTGGTATGTTAAATCTCAAGACTTAATCTGTGATTACCTATTAAAGTTCTATTATTGTTATTTTTATTCATTTCTTTACTTTTATTCTAAAAGATATCTGCACTTAAAGTTTGTTCATGATCTCAGGGGGAGTGAGAGGAGAACTTAAGTTGATCTACATACATTTGAGGGGGAGTTCATATTTTTACATATGTTTATCACTAATAAATTTTCTAATGCATAATTGCAGGGGGAGTTAGAGATAAGAAGTACTGAATATGACTTTTGATTATATCTGATCATAACTCATACATTCAAAGTTTTATTGCTTTATGTCATTTTATTTTCAATAAATTTTTGTGCATAAAGCTTTGTACTTAAAGTTTGTTCATGAATATAGAAGTGTGCTTTTAAATGTTTTCATGTTATATGTGTTTAATTGATTAATAAACCGTATGTTTTCAAAGATAAATACTTGTGTATTGTTTTTCCTTATACTTTCAAGTATTCACACACACACGGGTTTAATATTCTGTTAGAATTGTTATCACCATGTCTCAAATTGAACAAATTTTTCGATGGTGATACACCCTGCTTGATTTTCAAAGTTTGAGCGTGATTTCATTCAAACGTTTCTTTCAAGACTTGTCTATATTTTGTTTCGTATAGACAATATCCAATTTTTGCTGACCTAAGCCTTAATCGATAAATCATTTTGATTTTGATCTTTATCATACAATGTCGTATTTTCAAACAAGTCTCTTGTATTCATTTCATTCATTCAATATACCTGTTTGAAATGTATTCAATGTTTAAAATGCTCAAATCATAATGAGCATACATGCATCTGACTTGTATTGTTTGTGCCTTAACTGCAAAGTTAAACTGTTTGAGCAACTTATGCATATAGGATAACATGGGTTCATTGTGTGAGCTTAACATAACTTCTATGGATTCACGTTAACCAGTCTTTCCTACCCACGAAGTTAATCCTTGAGTAATCGAAGAGTGAGGAGTCAAAATAATGAGTGTGGGTTGAGTGATAAGGTAAAATCAAAATGAGAGTTTGGTTAGATGTGAGCTCAATGTTTAAAAAGAAAGAGGGTGTGAGAACAGAGTAAAAGAATATCAAACTCTGCCCCAACTTTTTCTGAGCCGGGAAACCACATTGCTGGTGTTTCACAATTCTTCGTGAACACCATTGAAACATGTAACTAGCCCATGCCAACTCTTGATAAAAAAACCACCAGCTACTCATTTTTTTCTCAACAAGAAAATGTTTCAATATTTTAAAGGGGACGTAGCACATAATCTATCTGATTTTCATTTGGTAAATCTGGATATTGAAAAAAAAGGAAGTCTTCCCCACCTTCGCACTTCGATCATGCACAATCGAGTCTTTGTTTAACTATTGTTGTGTTAATGGTTTACACAATTTTGAGCCTATAAAAAACAATCATTTGTGCTTAATTCTTTCAAACACAAGCACGTACACACAGGAAATTCGTTTTTCTGTCTAAACGTTCATAGAATAAACTTGTGTTATTCGATGATTGAATGGAAGACCTGGGGGAGTGAACATCACAAAAGTTCCTTTCCAATGTGTATTTGTTACACACAGTGACTTTGTGTTACTGACAAACATTTTAACTGATTCATTTGCTGATTCAGGTGTTACATTCATATTTTGTCTGAATTTGCAAAGATTTGGATGAATACCTTTTTGGATCGATGAATAGTCAGAGGCTCACTGATAAAAGGTTAGTGGTTAGAACAGATTAAGGACATTTCTTGTAAAGTTTTGATGATTTCCATGCTTCAATCATCAAAAAGGGGGAGAGCTAATCAAGAAATGTTATAGATGGGGAAGAAGAATCAAGAAATGTTTGTGAAGTGATCAATAAAATCATGTCAAGACAATGAATTTGAAGAAAGTTTGTTGAAAGATGAAAGAGCAAATTCAAAGAATTCTGAAGACGAGCAGATTTTACTGAAATTTTCTTTGAAGATAATTTGCTGAAGCAAACTGAGCTGAACCTGAAGATAATTTCTTTCCAGTGTCTGAATAAGGTTTTAAAACCTTAGAGGAGATTGGTACTATTCTTGAAGATAGACTTTGGGGAAATTGTCTAAGTAAAAGGGGAGATTTAATCTGATGATATCCTGACAAAGGGGGAGATTGTACTAATTGAGCTTAAGGGGGAGATTGAATTGCAAAATCTTTTATAGATGATCTTGAATCCAAAGGGGGAGATTGTTAGAGCATAAATATGTTGGATACAAGATCATGAAGACTGAAGGTCAAAGTCAACCAAGTCAAAGCTCAAAGTCAACTCTCAAGCAAGAAAGTCAAAGTCATTGTAATAAAGTCAAAAGTCAAAGTCTTGTATTTTGGTTTTAGTTGTTTGAGTGTTTCTCTAGTCTGCGAGTTTTGTGTCATGAGTGTTTTGTCCCTTCATATAAATAGGGATATGAGTTATGGTGTGCGTGTAGCTTCATTAGAGTATCATACGTGCTCTTTGATAGAGAGAGAAATTCTTTGAGAGAGTAATCTGTAATCATATTCTGAATTGAATAAAATTGTTCAATTGAGTGATTTGTGAATTGTCATCTTGTTTACATTGTTATCTGGGATAACACAAACTTTCTCGAATCATCTTTGAAACATTATCTTGATAAAAACTTTCATCTGTCTTGAACTTATTATCTGACGTTAAAATTCCAGATATGTCTCCTCCATTTTGATAAACTTTCATTTGACATTACAACATTCGTCTGACTTGAAACTTTAAGATTATCTTATCCTTTTTCTTCAGAAAATCTTTCAAACTTTACTTAATCTTTTATATGACTTGAAAATCCTGAATTTCTCCCCCTTTTTGATGAATTGTGAGCAAAATCATCAAAACCTTTTTCAAGTCATCACAGTCTTTGAAAATTTATCTCCCCCTTTATGATAAACTGACATTCTCCGCCTTTTTGATTTGTGTATCAGTCAATTCAAAAGATGTATGTACCTGAATCTTTTCAAATTCAGATATAATAAACATTGGAAACCTGAATCAACAAATGATACAGTTAGAATGCCTGTATGTAGCACAGAGCCACTTTGTACAACGGATGTACTTTGGAAAGGAGCTTTTGTGATGTTCACTCCCCCAGGGCTTCCATTCAATCATTGTAAAAAAACAAAGGAATTTTCTATGAATGTTATGACAAGAAAACTTATTCCTTGTGTGTACGTGAAAGTGTAGAAACGATTGAAGCTACTTAAGCTTGAACATGCTCAAATATTGTAAACTGTTGAGACAACAACAAGTATTACACGGACTCAATGTGCATCAAAGATGTGCAAAAGTGGGGCAAACTCCCTTCTTTTTCAATATCTAAATCTTCCGAGTGAAGACCAGATAGCATATGTGTTGCGTCCCCAAGAAAATTGAAACATTTCTTTTTCGAGAAAGAAACGAGTGGTTGATGGGTTAATTGCAAGAGTTGGCATGGGCTCACTGCCTTTTTCAATGATGGTCACCAAAGAATGTGAACCAATCGGATTATGTGGCTACCCAACTCAGAAAAATTTGGTGCAGAGTTTTCATTTTTCTTTTAACTCCGTTCTCACACCCTCTTTCTTTTTATCATCAAAACTCACTTCTAACCAAACTCTCATTTACATTTTACCGCTCAGCACAATGAGAAAAACTCAATTGGATGAGTTATATCCTCCACTCTTTGATTTAAGACCCCTCACCCCTCATTCACTGTAGGATAACTTTCGAGGTAGGAAACACAAGTTAACGTGAATCTATGGAAGTTTTGTTTAAGCTCTCACACTGATCCCATGTATTTTGTCCTAAAGAGAATAATTGCTCAACAATTTATCTTGAACAATTAAGCACATAATATCATTGGCATAGAAATGTATGCTCATTTAGGATAAGAATGAAATATGAGCAGTACAAACGAGAGTATTACCATCGAAAAATTGTTTCTTTTAAAGACATGGTAATAACAATTTCAAATGAAACACTGAACCGGTGTGTATGAATATTTGACAGTATAAAGACAAGATAATACAAAAGTATTGATCTTTGGAAACACATGGTCAGTTAAACTTTAACGTTCAACAATGAAAACAATTTAAAATCACACTTCTAAATTCATGAAATCTTTTGAGGATCAAAAGTGGTTTGAACATTTTAGAAAACATTTTCCATGTTCGAAAGTTCTTCTTTCAAACAGTCAGAAATCTAGATCAAGAGATACTAATATTTAACCTCCCCCTCAAATCATGATATAATGATTTATATTCTGATAAGCTCCCCCTGGATATTTACATAATATCCTTATCCTTAAACATTGAAGACCGAGTTCTAAACTGATGTGTTTAGAAGTCTAATTCCTTTAACATTTAAGATCGGGTCTTTATCTGTTGTAATCAGAATCCATGCTTGACATTGAAGACCGGGTTTTGAATTTCTTTGTTCAAAAGCCTATATTCTTGCACCCCCTAAACCTGTGGTACCTGCAAAACAGATTTGACAGGTTTTGGTACCCACTGGTATTTGGGTCTTGGTTGGTTAGATTTAGGAATCTACTTCTCAATAGATTTAAAACTTTTAAGTTTACTTTTCTGAGAAGTAATTCTATAAGTTCTGTACCAGTGATGAGCATATTCTCTTTGAACAAAATCATTTTCTCCACAGTAAGAACAACAAATCTTCTTTTGAGCAATCCTGATCAAATGGTTAGCAGAATAAAATATATCAGGTGTACCAAAAGATTTACTTTTGTGTGCTCTGTTCTTTTTGGTATTTGTTGTGGATGCTGATGATTTGTCAACTTTCTTTTCATCCAAAGAACCCTTCACTCTCCAGATCATCTGTCCTTTCTTAGAAGAATACTTTTCAAGAGATTTTACATAAAAACTTGTTGGACTATCAACAGATTTTTCATAAACAAAATTAGATGGACGAATCTGATTTGATTTGACAATGTTTGGTTTGACACTTTTCTTTTTGAAAACATTTTTATGAATGGAACTTGAAGCAGTTTTGAAAGAACAAACTAATTCAGTTAAATTATCAAAAGGTGATTGATTAATCACATCTGCAGAAATCTTATCAGATTGTTAGATCTGTTTTTATAGTAATCATTTTATTTATTTCCTAGCCTAGACTGTTCTTAATGATGTAATCTGTTTTGTTAAGGCTAGGGGTATTTAAGTCTCCTTAGACCTTTTCTCTTGTAACTTTGGCATTCACTTTGAATATATCAGATTACATTTGGCGCTCCTACTTTCTCTCTCTACTTTCTCTCTCTAAAGATTTAGAGATCTTGGACTTTCAATTGGTATCAGAGCAATATGAATCTTGAGAGATCAGAGAGAATTTGTTTTTGATACTGAATTTGTGGATTAAAGCAAGAAATTTGATCGATTTTCTTGAATTTTTCAAGAAAATCTCGTTTTTTGCTTTTTCATCAAATTCGGATTGGTTTGTGGTTCAATTTGCTTGAATCTTGTTTTGTTGAATTTGTTTTTGATAGTAGATCATTTGTTATTCACAACAATTTTCAAAATAATCATGTTTTGAAGTCTGATTTTGTGAAATTGTATTTTTCTTAAAAACGAGTTTTCACGATCTGTTGTTTTTTTGAAAATCTCAATTTGTGGTGTTTAATCGTTTTTGTTATCTGGAAAGTGTTAGAAAAGTGTTTTCGATCAATCTTGTGTGTATCTATTGTATTAAATTCATGGATATAATCATTTTTGTGGATTTTTTCTTGATTTTTTGAACTTTGCGCGAGATCTAAACTTTGCACTAGTTCATCACAGGTTTGCGCTAGACTCATCTGCTTTGCATCATACTCATCCAAGGAATTCTTCTAAAGTTCGTGACAAGTTCAATCCTGATCACTTTGCGTCTCCAGTTTATAGCGAAAAGTACCCTTTACGCTTCATATTGATCACGAGAAGTATACCTTGCGCTTTACTCTAGTCACGCAAAGTTTACTTCGCGTTACACCTTGGAAACGAGAACATCACTTTACGCCTCAAATACTTCACGCAAAGTCAGTTTGCGTCTTCAGCGTGTAACGCAAAGTCAGTTTGCGTGTTCAGCGTGTAACGCAAAGTCAGTTTGCGTCTTCAGCGTGTACCACAAAGTCAGTTTGCGTCTTCAGCGTGTAACGCAAAGCTCATCTTGCGTTTCCTTCTGCTCGCGTAAAGTCCACTTTGTGCCACCATCGTATCACGCAAACCTCAAGTTTGCGCCTGTTTGTATCTTTAAGTCTTGGAACTTTTCAGATCAAGTTTGTGTTCAAAATGTCTCTGCAAGCACAAATTTACAAGAATGACCTCATGATGTCATTGGGATCTGACACACGTCCTCCAGTACTGATTAATGAGAATGAGTTTGAACAGTGGCAGGACCGATTTATTAACTTCATTGAAAGACAACCGAATGGGGAGAACATGATGAAATCACTGACTTAGGGTCTTATGGAGAGGCCAATGAAAGTTATTCCAGCTACTGCAACCACTACTTCTACAACTGTTGAGAAAGCATTAAGAGAGTATGATGCTGATGAGTTGTTACGATATCAAGATGATAGCCAGGCCAAATCTGTTAATCCCAAAATCTACCAAATCATAGAGAGAGAATGTAGAGAGAGAAAATTTAGACATGAAAGCTCCATTATCATATATCTCACACATAGTTACACATATTACAAATGACGTTCATACATCTCTTGTTACAAGATTACATAAAGCCAAACCTATTTATACCACCTAAACTAACAAAGACTTAAAGGCTAAGTAAACAAATACAACTTTGACTTTTACAAGACTTTGACATTGTTGACTTTTACAGTTTGACTTTTCTAATTAAATCTTGGATACAATATTTAGACTTAACAATCTCCCCCTTTGTAATCAAGATTTAATAAAAATCTGACACTAGTCATCAACACTTGATTTTATTCAGCTCTAGTCTCTGACAACTTTGAACATTGAAACTCTTTCAGCCTTTAAAGAACCTTTGAAAAGTCTTTTTCACTTTGAAGCTTTGAAAGTCAACAAGTCATGAGCACGAAACTTGAAATCTTTGAAACATTATCATTGAAAAAGCTTTGAGGGAATCTCTGATTTTGTATCTTCATCTCTTGTGAACTCTGAATCATCTTTGGAAAACAAACTTTCTTGAAACTTGATTTAACTATGAAGAATCTTTCATCAGCGGAAGCATTTTGAATCAGCCAAAAAATTTCTTTCACAAGTCTTTCTTCACTTTGATATCTTCTTGACGGCTTTGAAATTGAATCTTTGTAAATTCTCCCCCTTTTTGATGATTGTGAGCATCAAGATCATCAAAACGTCTTTAATTTCAACACAGTCTTTGTTCACCCCTTTTGTATGGACATAACAATCTCCCCATTATCTGAAAATTTGACTGTCTTCTCCCTTTGATCTGAACATCTGAATCAAGAACTGTATATATCCGAATCTTTTCAAATTCAGACATAATGAACGTGGTAACCCTGATTCAACACAATGAAACAGTTAGAAGTGCCTGTCAGAAACACGGAGTCACTGTGTACAACGAATGTACAATATAAGGAGTTGGTTTGATGATGACTTCCCAGGTCTTCCATTCAATCATTGAAAAACACAAGGTAATTCTATGAATGTTCTGACAGAAAAACAAATTCTATGTGTGCTCGTGCTTGTGTATGAAAGAATTTTAGCACAATGATTGTGTTTCATAAGGCTTAAATTGTGTAAAATGTTGAGACAGCAACATGTATTACACGGACTCAATGTGCATGAAAGAAGTGCGAAGGTGGGGCAACTTTCCTTCTTTTTCAATATCTAAATCTTCCGAGTGAAGACTAGATAGCAGATATGCTGCATCCGCAAAGAAAATGAAACATTTCTTTGTTAAGAAAGAAATGAGTGGTTGGTGGGGTAATTGCAAGAATTGGCATGGGCTCACTGCTTGTTTCAATGATGGTCACCAAAGAATGTGAACCAATAAGTAGATGTGGCTGCCCGGCTCAGAAAGTAGTTGGTGCAGAGTTCTGATATTCTTTTAACTCTGTTCTCACACCCGCTTTCTTTTTATCATTAAAGCTCACTTCTAACCAAACTCTCATTTCCATTTTTCCGCTCCACACAATGAGAAAAACTCAACCGGATGAGTTATCTCCCCCACTTTTTGATTGTGACCCCTCACCCCTCAATCACTCAAGGATAACTTCCTGGGTAGGAAACACTGGTTATCGTGAATCCATGGAAGATCTATTAAGCACTCACACTGAATTCCATGATCCTAAAAGTACATGCTGGTCAATGATTTTCTTGATATGAAAAGCACAAGAAATCATATGTCAGTGTATGTATGCTCATCAAAAATCAGAAATGAAATTTGAGCATTTTTAAACATTTAAGATTTCTCAAAACTTTATATGAATGAATAATCAAGAAAGAATAGAAATGTTTTGAGAATCTGACAATGATTAAGATCAGATCAAATGAAATAGCTAGGGTATCAAAGAATTGGAAATTTGTTTATATGAACGAATATAAACAATATAGCAATAAAAGCACAAATATGAAAAAGATGATTGATGCTTAACAACTTTGAAATTCAAACGGGGGTATTACCATTAGAAAAATATGTTCGATATGAGACATGGTAATAACAAATTCAAATGAAATACTGAACCGGTGTGTGTGAATACTTGACAGTATATGGACAAGATAATACACAAGTATTGATCTTTGGAAACACACGGTCAGTTAAACATTAAGGCTCAATATTTGAAAAACATTTAAAAGCACACTTGTAAATTCATGAAATCGTTTGAGAATATAGAAGTGGTTTGAACATTTAAGAAAACGTTTTTCATGCTTGAAAGTTGTTCTTCTTCCAAACAATCAGAGATCTAGGATCAGAAAATATTTACCTTTTCAGCTCCCCCTCAAATCATGATTAAATGATTTATATCTTTGAAGCTCCCCCTGGATATTAGCAGAATATCCTTTTCTGATCATTGAAAAACGGGTCCTGATCTGTAATGTGATCAGAAGCCACTTTATTCACATCATTTATTCAAAAATAAAATGACAGAAAGCAGTAAAACATTTTTATAGTATGAGTTCTGATCTGAAATAATCAGAAGTCATCACCTTTACTCCCCCTTAAATTAGGTATCTGAAATATGTCAGTTAAAACAGGATAGAGATAAGACACTCCCTTTTGAATTGTAGACCATCATATCAGTAAAATCTATAAGTGAAAAAGTACAGGATAGAGATCAGATCAATTCTCTTGGGATGTAGACCATCATATCCATTGGATGCAAAAACAGGAGTAAGGTCTTTTGACCGCTGAGGTCCGAGTCCTAAACTGTTGTGTTTAGAAGTCAAACTCCGTTGAAGAATGGGTCCTAAGCTGTGTACTTAGAAGCCATAATCTTGACATTGAGGTGCGGGTCTTGAACTGTGTTATTCAAGAGCCATTGTTCTCTTACTCCCCCTTGACTTGAGGTGCCTGCAACACAGAATCAGTTTTCGGCTTTGGTACCCACTGGTATTTGGGTCCATGAATGTTAGTTGCAGTTCTTGTGGGGTATTTAGAGTAAGAACCATACCCGTAATTGACAAAGTTTTTACTTACAGAGTCATGTGTTCCACAGTAAGAACATCATATTTTCTTCTGAGCAATCCTGATAAGATGATTGGTAGAATAAAGAGTATCAGAATTACCAAAAGATTTACCTTTATGTTCACTGTTCTTTTTGACATTGGTTGTGGATGCAGATGCTTTGTCTTTGTTCTTCTCTTCATCTGAAGAACCCTTCTCTCTCCAGACCATCTGATTTTTCATAGAATTCTTTCCAAGAGATTTTACATAGAGGCTCGTTGAACCATCAACAGATTTGTCATAGAACAGATTAGATGGTCTGATCTGATTTGATTTGACAATTTGAGATTTGACACTTTTCTTTTTCAAAACATTTTTCTCATTAATAGAACTTGAAGCTGTTTTGAAAGAACAGACTGATTTTGTTGAATTTTCAACAGGTGATTTGAACAATCACATCAGCTGTAATCTTTTCTGACATTTCTATGTTTGGTCAAAATGTTTCTTTCATTTGAAAGTGTGTCAAATTTCCGTTTCAAATCAGATTTGGCCTTCTGTTCTTTTTGGACATCTGAAGATAGAACAGTTATTTTGGATTTGAGCTTAGATATTTCAGATTCAAAATGTGAACGTTCTTGTTCAAAATCTTTTTGTAAGTTCTTGGTTTTGTCAGTAATTTCATTGAAAATCCCAACATATCTTTTTTCAGATTTCTTCTTTTCAATATCCAAAGACTTTTTCATTTCTTGAAAAACTTTTCTTTCTTTATCAAGTAAGTCTTGTAGAATAGAGATCTGTTTGGTAAGTTCAGTTGATTTATCCTCAAGAACTTTTCTTTCCTTCGCAAACGTGTCTCTTTCGTTAATAAGAATCTTTTCAAACTCAGACACTTGCTTGGAAAGTTTTCTGCATCTATGCTCCAAATCCTTTTTCTCTTGAAGAGTTTTCTTGGAAATTTCAAACATCTGTTGAAAAGAAGATGTCTCCAGTTTTGTTTTAGCTTTATCTGCTTTGATGCTTTTAATCAGATCAACATTCTCTAACAATAATGCAGATATCCTCTTTTGAAGATCAACATTTGAACTTTCCAAGACAAATATATTCTCTTTGAAATCAACTTATTTTGAAGCTCAACTGATTCTGCTTGTAGCTCAGGTGATTTCTGTTCAGTTGTCTTCAGTTGGCTTTGAAGATTTATAATCTCTTTCTCTTTCTCTTTTATCTCTTTCTCCTTTTCATAGATGATACCTGAAAAATTAGAGATAGTATTAGTACACTTTATACATTCAGGAGTTTTAATACAGTTGAACAATTGAAGTTGCAACTCCTGAATTCTTTTGAGATATTATGAATTCTTAATTTGCAGAGTATTTCGTTCAGCTTCTATAACAAATATCTCAGACTTGTACAAAATTGACATCTTGAATGAGAAAACAACTTGATAAAAAATGATCGTTCCCAAACAATTCAGAAGTTTTGACTGAAAGTCAAAATCAGATCAACACACAAAATCAAAAAAATTCTATCTCTGAAATTCTCAAAGCACTTGAATCAGAACACTTGGAATTGAAAATTCTCAAATCGCAGATGGCCCAAAATTTGATGATGGCACAAATCGATTAACCGAGTGAATCTGAAAAATTCAAACTTGATTAGCGCAAAATTAAAGTGTAGGTGGCGCAAACATTGTTTGTGAATTGAAATTATAATTGGTGGAAAAAGTCAACAAGAGAAATACAGGATTTTTAGGTTTGCGCCAACATATTTCCTAGAAAAAAAAAATTTGCGCCAAACACTTTTTATGAATTTTAGAGATTTTTAGGTTTGCGCCAAACACTTTCCTGTATTTTAGGTTTGCGCCAACATCTTTCTAATTTTCTGCCATCCATTAATAAGAAGGTAACCAATCATGATTAATTGAAGATTTCCAATATGGTGATGGCGTAAAAGCAAATCAAAAACAATCAGATGGTGCAAATCAATTTAAAAAAAATAACCCACTAATGAAACTCATCCAATTGAATTTGGTTTTCATTCCATCACCGACGAAACATGAAATTTGATTGGCGCAAATCAAAAACAATCTAAAAACAATATTAACTTCTTGATTTTAAAGATCAAACAAAGATTACAAACACATTTTTATAACAACTTCACAAAAATTTGGATCAAAATCCCAGATTTACTCAAAAACTCTTGAAGACCTTCAAGAACACCAAGAACTCCAAAATTTCAAACATGAAATTTAGACATTAAAACTTGAAATCTTTGATGAATTCATGTCCAAAAACACTTTTTAGAAACGAATTTGCACAAAAACGGATCAAATCAACATTATTTTGCAAAATCACTCTCAAAAACATTTCACAGAGAGTTTTTCTCAAGAACACCAAATTTCTAACAATCTTCAAATTCCTCAAATCTTGATACGTTTTGGAAAATCTTTTGATGCAAACATGAAATATAACATTGAAGAAACGTTTTGCAAACAAAATCAAACTCAAAAACCAACAAAAAATGTGTAACCCATTTGTGTTCTTCAAGTTCTTCAAAAAATGGAGAATTTCTTCAAATTTTAATAAATCGATTCAATCAATTGTAATCCTTTTGAATTGATTTGGTCTCGCTCTGAGACCAATTGTTAATCCCAAAATCTACCAAATCATAGAGAGAGAATGTAGAGAGAGAAAATTTAGACATGGAAGCTCCATTATCATATATCTTACACACAGTTACACATATTACAAATGACGTTCATACATCTCATGTTACAAGATTACATAAAGCCAAACCTATTTATACCACCTAAACTAACAAAGACTTAAAGACTAAGTAAACAAATACAACTTTGACTTTTACAAGACTTTGACATTGTTGACTTTTACAGTTTGACTTTTCTAATTAAATCTTGGATACAGTATTTAGACTTAACAAAATCAAATCTGATTCTTGCTCTACCAAATTTCATATACAACAGAATTGATTGCTTCAAACAAAATCCTATGCTTATGTGGACTCAACTGGAAAAGATTATGCTTGGTACAGCTATGTCAACTCAGTTGCGCCAAAAAAGGTATATGAATAATTTTGAAGAGTTCAAGGCAAAGGATGGGGAAAGCTTAAAGAGTGTATTTGACCGATTTTGGGCTGTCATCAATGATTTGTACAAGATCAAAGTTAAAAAGACTGAATTGGAGGCTAACTTGAAGTTTCTGAATGCCTTACAACCAGAATGGAACAAGTCATGCCATAGAATGAGAAACGATGTTCGAATATCTACTATGCCAATTCAAGAATTGTACGAAATTCTGATGACAGATGAGACAATGGTGATGGAAAAGAAGGCTAAGCTCGATAAGAAGAATAAGCCTAAGATTGTTGATCCAATTGCACTCCTTGCAAGTCAACTAGCCGAGCAAGCATTGACAGATGAGACTTATGATGGTTCTACTGAAGATGATGGTGAAGCTTTAGAGAAAGCCATGATTCTTCTTTCACAACACTACCAGAAAAAGTTTCAGCAAAAAACAGGATCAAACAATCTGCGTTTCACTTCTGACTCCAAGAAGATGGAACCTAGTGCTCCATCAAAGCCTTATGTACCAAAGTATGAGCCTGCAAAAGTAGTAGAACCGAAGAAGGATGATAAGAAGGTCATGAACTGCTACAACTGTGGAAAGCCAGGACACCTAGCTAAGGAATGTCGGGTAAAAGTGGTAAAGGATTCAACTTTCTACAGAAAGAAGATGGAACTGGCTGAGAAGAGAGAAAACGGAACTATTCTGATGGCTGAGGAAGAGTATTGGTTGGATCACTCAGACAACGAAGCTGAGAATGAAGAGACTGCAACAATGTGCTTCATCGGTGATGATAAAAGTGATGATGAAGATGAGGATACCTCAACAGATGAATCTGAGGTAATTTCTGAGTTTCATTTCAATTTCATTTCTTCTCAATTGAATGTTATTGTCAATGCTTTACATGATTTTCATTCTAAGTTCATTTCTGAAAAGCTTGATAATCAAGAAAAGTCTGTTTTGATTGAAAAGTTGAAAATTTCTCTGAAAGATGAAAAGATCATTTTAAATGCCACAAAAGAGAAATTTCAAAAGAATTTGAATGACTTAGAATTATCAAATCAGACTTATCGTGATTGTTTGACTGAATTGACTGATTTAAACAAAAGTTTATCTGATAAAATAATTGTTCTAGAAAGGAAATTATATAAGACAGAACAATCTGAGCAAACCATTTACATGAATAAACCAAGGAGTGAAGAAGCTATAAAGGAAAATGTGTGTCCCAATAAGTAATCATTCAATCAAGTAAATCAATGAACAATAACGATAATGCAAACCTGATATGATTATTCAATTGATTCAAAGGATTACAAGGTTTTTGATCAAATTCTTTCTCTCTTCCTCTTGATGTTCATGGCGTAGGAACCACCACCACACTCTATAATTAATTTTCTCTATTAAGCTCCCTTAACCTAATTAACCTAAACATAACTAATTTATACTTAGGCAAATTAAGCCTAATGGGCTTTGCAAGGCTTGGCCCAAACAACTAAAACTAAACTTATTTAATAATAAAAGACTAATAATAAAATACGGAAAATAAACTTTGACTATTATTACAAAAAGAACCCTAGACTATTTGTTGAGACGACTTTTCCAGCTTTGACTTCAGATTTCCATCTTCAGTATTTGATGATCTTGGATCCAATAAAACTGTGCTTTAACAGAAAAGTGGGGACTTGGTTTTGAAAATCCGCATTTTTTAAATCATGCTAAAATAGAAGTTCCTACTTTATATGAGTATGATCATCTTGGTCTTGCACGATATGCTCCTCAGTTTAAATTCTTTTGGACAACTGAAAAGCAAATTTTAGAAGATGAAAACGAGAAAAGAATGAAAAACAAGAGGATGGACATGCCATGTGTTTACACTTCTGAAAATGCCAAGTATTTTCCTGACCAATCAAAGAAATTCAGAAAATCTCAAAATGTTTTAAATGTCAAATCTTCCAATAAATCTTCATTACCAACTGAATTTGTTGATATAATTGCTAACTCTAATACGGAAAATGCATCTCCGGTGTCTTATGATACTAAGAGATACATTCCCTCATTAGTGTTAGAAGGTAAGATAGTTGATCTTGAAGATAAATTGGAAGAACAAAGTCTTCAAACTGATTTAGAAAACGATTTATTTCTTTTTATAATGAAAACAAGTTTTGAAGACAAAATTTCATCTGGATTTTCTATCAATTCTAAGGAAAATACTCAAGTTAGTCAAAACATTGTGCATTTGCGTCACCCGTTGGTAACGCAAACCGACACTTTGCGTCAGACGTTGGTCGCGCAAACCTCCTCCTGACTTGTGTTTTACTGAAATTTATCACTCCGAGGCTAGTTCTTCAATGTCAAATGCTCAGTCTGATTTCTTGGATAAAGTTTCTTCTTCTACTTCAATTGTTGATGATTCTTTAACGCTAAATGTTCAATATTATAAAAACAAGCGTAAAAGAAGAAGATCAAAGAAGTCAAGGAAACATGATAGTGTCTTGTCTGAAAATTCTAATTCTTCTGATTTTTCTGTTTCAGATCGGACTGTGAAGAAGACACCAAAGCAAATATGGAGGGTTAAACAGCAAACAGCAGAATCCGAATTATTAGGAGTTAAATGTGTAGAAAGTCTTTGTGAATCTGATACATTTGTCATTTGTAATAAAAATACAAAATATTCAATTCAGCAAATGATTCATTTTGCAAAGAGTGTCTCATATTCTTCTTATAATTCTGATTCTGATGATTGTGGTTTTTCCTCTATTGATGATTGCTTTCATGAGAATTATAAAAATAAAATTTCAAAAGGTAAAAGACACAAATCTAACAAGAAGGGACCCATAAGCATATGGGTACCTAAATCTATGTAGTTTCTGTATGTTCAGCCTAGTCATTTATGGTATCTGGATTCGGGGTGCTCCAAACACATGACTGGCAACAAATCATTACTTTCCAATTTTAAAGAAAAATGTTGCGGTCGTGTTAAGTTTGGAAACTGTGAGACTGCTCCAATTCTTGGTTATGGTGATCTTGTTCAAGGTAATATAACTGTCAAAAGAGTAAGCTACGTCGAAGGCCTAAGTCACAAATTATTTAGCATCAGGAAATTCTGTGACAAAGAGCTTGAAGTCAGCTTCAAATCCAAAAGAGTTGCAGTGAAGAATGATAGTGGCAAGGATCTTCTGGTGGGAAAAAGACACTCAAATTTGTATACCATTGATCTTTCTAAGATCAAAATCCCTTCAGACATATGCTTGCTTTCTAAAGCTTCTATTCAAGAAAGTTGGATTTGGTACAAACGTTTAGCTCACCTCAACTTTAAGTATATGGGTCGCCTTATCAAGCATGATTCAGTGAGAGGTCTTCCAGTTCTTCGTTTCCAGAAAGATCATCTCTGTCAGGATTGTGAGAAAGGAAAGATGAAGAAAGCATCTCATAAGCCAAAGCCTGAACCATGCACTTCGGCTATTCTTGACATATTGCATGTTGATTTATGCGGTCCGATGAAGACAAAGAGTATAGGTAAGAAGAGATATGTTTTGGTGATTATTGATGACTACTCAAGGTATACATGGGTAAAATTTCTCAAGTCAAAAGACGAGACTCCTGAAGTTCTCATCACTCTCATCAAGACAATCCAGACAAATAAGCAAAAGCAAGTCAAAGTGGTAAGATCAGATAATGGCACTGAATTCAAGAACAGTACTCTCCAGGCTTTCTACGATTCTCAAGGTATACAACAACAATTTTCTGTTGCTCGTACTCCGCAACAGAATGGGGTTGTTGAAAGAAGAAACAGAACACTTATTGAGGCCGCCAGATCAATGCTTGCTTATTCAGGGCTTCCTTTGTCTCATTGGGCTGAAGTCATATCAACTGCCTGTCATACTCAGAACCGGTCAATTCTGCATCGTCGATTCAACAAAACACCGTATGAACTTATGAACGGTATCAAATCGAACGTCAAGTATTTCAAGTCATTCGGGTGTAAATGCTATGTTCTGAATGACAGAGATAATCTCAACAAGTTTAGTCCAAAGGCAGATGAGGGTGTATTTCTGGGCTATTCTTCTACTTCTGCAGCTTACAGAGTCTTTCTGATCTCAGCAAGAAAGGTGATAGAGAGTGTAAATGTAAAATTTGACGAAGCTGCTGATTTGGTTTCTAGTCACTCAGACTCAGAACCCGCTTTTACTGGCAATTCAGTTTTTGAACAATTCAGTTCAGAACCTATTCTTTCACCGATTAATCAGGATTCTTCTACTCCCTCACTTATTTTTTCTGATCTTGATTATCTGTTTGAAAATTTTTATGATGATGTGCCTAGATCTAACTCTGAAAATGTCTCAAATGCTTTAAATCAGGAAATTGAGAGCACATCTACTCCCAATTCCGCTGCATCTATCTCTGAGCCTGATGTTGTTCCAGTTCCTCCTGTTGATCAGACACAATCAGAAACTGAGCCTATTCATGAAGAACCTATTCAAGAAGAATCCATACATGAACAATCTGTTCAAGAGGAATCAGTTCAGGAAGAAGTACAGAATGATGTTATTCAACAAACTCTTCCAGAATCTGATACAGAAGTTGTTGAGCTACCTCCTCCTTCAGTTGAAATTGTTTCCATTTCTTCAACTAACATAGAAGCTTCTGAACCTCCTTCTCAACAATTAGAAGTGGTTCAAGACTTTATTGTTCCTCTCCCTCACACCACAAAATGGACAAGATCTCATCCAATTCATCAAATTATTGGAGATCCTCAAGCTAGTGTGTCTACACGTTCCAGGACTGCTACTTCCAACGAATGTCTCTTCACTTGCTTCTTAAGCAAGATTGAACCTACAAAAGTTTCTGAAGCGTTGGAGGATCCGGATTGGATTATAGCAATGCAATAGGAGCTCAATCAATTTGACGCACTCAAAGTTTGGAGACTTGTACCACGGTCGAAAGGAAAGAGCATAATTGGAACAAAGTGGATATTCAAGAACAAGAAAGACAAAGATGGTATCGTTATTCGGAACAAAGCAAGATTGGTAGCCAAAGAATATCGACAAGAAGAAGGTATTGACTACGATGAAAAATTTGCACCTGTCGCCAGATTGGAAGCTATTCGGATGTTTCTTGCCTTCGCTGCTTATCACAACTTCATCGTATATCAAATGGATGTCAAGACAACATTTCTCAATGGCAAATTGAAAGAAGAAGTATATGTATCTCAGCCAGAGGGATTTGTTGACAAAGATCGTCCTGATTACGTATATTTTCTTGATAAAGCTTTTTATGGTTTGAAACAAGCTCCACGAGCGTGGTATGACGAGTTGTCAGCTTTCTTAATCAAATCCGGCTTCACCAAAGGATCAATAGATACCACTCTTTTCATTTATAAATCAAACTTGGATATCTTCTTAGTTCAAATATATGTAGATGATATTATCTTTGGTGCGACTAACAAATCTTTATGTAATTGGTTTTCTGATATAATGACTTCTAGGTTTCAAATGAGCATGATGGGAGAAATCAATTTCTTCCTCGGCTTACAAGTGAAACAACTTCCAGATGGAATCTTCATCATCCAGTCAAAGTATGTATTTGACATCTTGAAGAAATTCAAGATGGACAAATCTACTTCAATCGGTACGCCGATGGCTCATGGTGCCAAAATCGGACTTGATCCAGATGGAAAAGTTGTGGATCAAAAGAAATATCGAGGAATGATCGGATCACTGATGTATCTCATAGCAAGTCGCCCGGATATAATGTTTTCTACGTGCCTATGTGCCAGATTCCAAGCCAAACCGAAAGAATCTCATCTATTAGCAGTCAAGCGTATTTTTAGATATATTAAAGGAACTCCTTATTTAGGTTTATAGTATCCTAAAAGTTCTGACTATAAATTGATTGCTTATACTGATGCAGATTTTAGTGGTAATCAGTTGGACCGGAAGAGTACTTCAGGTCATCTTCAGTTTTTGGGTGACAGACTGATAAGTTGGGCGTCGAAGAAGCAGAACTGTGTTTCTATCTCGACTGCAGAGGCAGAATAAGTCATCGCAGCTAGTTGTTGCGCTCAAGTCCTATGGATGAAGACACAACTTCGGGATTACGGGATGTTGTACAAAACAGTGCCAATATATTGTGACAGCAAGTCTGCAATTGCTATATTAGTCAATCCGGTCCAGCACACCAAGACCAAGCACATAGATATGCGGTACCATTTCATAAAGCATCATGTGGAAGAAGGTACTATTGAATTATATTTTGTATCAACTGAATATAAACTTGTTGATATCTTTACAAAAGCCTTAGATGAAAAACGTTTCAATTTTTTGCTTTCAAAATTAGGCATGTTGAATTTAAAAGTTTAAATCTTTACAAATTTTATTCTATAAAGTAAAATTTTACAGATTTTCTCTCTTTTGAATAAAATGTATGTATAGGTTCTTTTACAAGTTCCTTGTTTATATTAAAGTTTTATATGTTCAACTTTCAAGTCTTACAAACGTCGAAAAGTCAGCAACATGTTTGTAGCTTTTGATACTGCTTTATAGATATGTGAGTCGGAAATTTTATAGTTTACTTTGCTTAGACTACCTAAATGATAAGAATTATAGATCGGAATTAAAATATGGGCTAAGCATTTAGACGTTGATCTGAGTGATTGAGATGAATAATAAATTCTTAAAATACACAAATCTCTGAGTTTAAAAAGTTTGTACCTGTGACCTTTCTGATTTGGGAAAGTAAGTTATGTGGGATGCTCGTCATCTGTTCCCCTAAGGTCAATTGATTTGGGAGTGATCGAACCCAAATCCTTCTATAGAATCAGATCGAAAGTCATGTTCTACTGGTATGAATGGGTTTAGGATATGTCGATGTAGCCTTTCTGATCCGGGAAAGTAAGTTCCAAGGGGTGCTTGACACCTAGCTCCCTAAGGACAACTGGTCTGGGAGCGGCTAACCCAAATCCTGCAATAGGGTCAGATAGAAAGTTATGTTTACGGCATGTTCTTTACTTAATGAACTCTTTGATTAAAAGATGCCATAGTGCAAAACGCTTAAAAGATGCCAAAGAGCACACTCATGTGAAGATGCCAATGTACACACTGCTAAAAAGATGCCATTGAGCACACATCTCATGATACTTGGTGATATGTTTGAGTTGCAATAAACCTGTAAATTTCTGAAAGTCTTAATTTTTGATGGCTTAGTGTTAGTACATGCAAAGTTTTCTATAATATTTTTAGAACTGCATTTTTCTTGAAGCTAATCGAAGTTCACATGCTAGCACACTGAATAGACAGATGGAAGTTTTTTGAAACTGAACATGTCTTAACTTGATATGCAATTATACTTGTTCTTGCATCCAACAACATATGCTTGATTTTATCTGATTGATAAATCTGTGAAATTTTAATGAGTAGACTTTAATTTGTTTAGTGTTCAAAATTTTCTATGTTCAGTTGTTTCAAAATTTATATTCAGTATTATTTTCCTTTTACACTGATGTTTATATGGTTGTGTATCCATATTCTTGTTAAATGGTCTGTGCATATTTTGAGGGGGAGTGCCAATCTGAAAAGATTTTATGAACCAGTCTGTTTTTGAGAGGAAGTGAACCAAGCTGATAAAAATACTTCTTGAACTGATCAAGTTTTAATCAGGTAAGTATTTCTAATATTTTTGTGCAAATGCTGATCTGCTTTGATAAATTCTATGCATTTGTGTAGGGGGAGTAATAGAGTTTGACAGGTATGTTGTCTATTTTTTTTTTAGTATTAATTTTCTATTTTTTTAGTGCTATTTTTTTGAAGTGTTATTTTTTTTAAATGTTCTTTATTTTTTTTTGTATAAATACTCTAGTACTGGTCCCCTTTCCTTTTTCTCGCTCTCTTTTTCATTTGAAATACAATCGACTGTTCATAGTCTCTCTCTGTCTGTGATTTCAACCTGTTGTTTTCAGAGTTGTTCTTCGAAACAGGAATGTATTCTACCTTTATTTTGATTTGTAGTTATGATTAGTGTTTATGTTTTAGTATAACTTTTTCATATTTGATTTTGGTTTCATTTCGTATTTCTTACTGTGCTATTTCTTTCACTGTTCATCATCTTCTTCATCAGATCGAGCCTTTTAGCTCAAATCGTGTGTTGGGTTTGTCTTAGTTGTATATTTCGACAATCTGGTATGTGTTTTCTTACTTTAATTTGTTGTTTTGTTATTTTGATTTTGTGCTTTGAGTTGTTCGTGACTGTTCATCTTTGGGTTTTTCAAATTTTCATAAATTTGAGTTGAATACTGATTTAATCAATCTTTTAGTAGTATAAATATGCTTTTAGTCTTTTGATATGGAATTTCGATCAATTCTCTTGGTTTTCAATCGATTTATTTGAAGTTTTGGAAAAATCAGAGATGAACACACGCAAACCTTTGTTTTCTAGGGTTTTGCGTTTTTCTGAGTTAATTACAAGTCTTCTTTGCGTTTTTCATAGGTCACGCAAACTTAGGTTTGCGTTACCTGTTGGTCACGCAAACCTGAGTTTGCGTAACCTATTGATCACGCAAACCTAAGTTTTCGTGACCTGGTTGTCACGGAAACTTATGTTTGTGTTTTGTGTTTTTCACGCAAACCTGACTTTGTGTTATCTTTTAGAGACGCAAACCTCGTATGTTGTGTGTTTTATTGTTTGAAGTATAGTTTGCGTAACACGTAGGTCACGCAAAGCTTACTTTGCGTTACCTGTTGGTCACGCAAAGTTTACTTTGCATCCCCTATGTGTCACGCAAACCTTTAGTGTTTTGTTTGTTAATGAAAATTTTTCCAAGTATAGTTTTCTTCACAAGGTACTCACGCAAAGTTTACTTTGCGTTATGCACTGGTCACGCAAACCTCAGTTTGCGTTTCAAACTTGTCACGCAAACTTCTCTTTGCGTTTCTTGTTCATTACGCAAACCTTCTTTGCGTTTTCTTCTTGTCACGCAAACCATACTTAGAAATTTTTTCATTTTTGTGTTTTTCTTCTTTTGTCTTATTTTTCTTCGTTTCTGTTTTCCAGGTTATTAAATGGCTTCTCAAACCAACACTGATCCAGTAATTCAGGATGAGAATGTTATTCTCGATGATCCTTCTGATCGAGCTTCTCATGAGAAGCCTATGCCGTCAGTTCCTTCTGTTGGAGCGAATATATATGCATCTAGACGTTCTCCAAATGATGTTTTTCCAACAATCATGTATATGCCGTATAAGCCAAACAACTACTATGTGGATTTTAACCGAATCAAGATTCATCCGGTGATACGCTCAATCCTCAAAGGTCATCCACTCGCCCCTGCTCTCTCTCTTACTGCGCAGATGTTCCTGAAGTTTATCTACAGCAGGCGTGGCATACCATTACAAAGAATGAGCTAGTTCGACCTCACCGATTCGATTTAAAGATCGATCAATTCGATTCATTTCTGTCATATAAGCGTCTGCGGCTTATCTTAGAACTTCCAGAACCGAACTCACGACCAGGGTGCACTTCCTACGATCAGTTTCCCTCTGAAGAGAATGTTCTTGAAGGCATCAGAAATCTAGGATATCGAGGAACTCTGAATTGGGTCAGTGACTTTGATAAGTCAAATCTTCCTCCCATCTGGTATGCATTGTTCTCAGTTCTCAACAAGTGCTTGACTTCTAAGCATTCTGGCACTGACAATGCAAGTCTACACTATCTGAGGTTATTCCATGCAGTTGTCAATGACTTGCATGTCGACTATACCTACATCTTTTGGACTGAGTTATCAGAGAGAGTACAAGACAAGAAGACAAACAAGAAGAGAAAATTTATTCCTTTTGCCAGATACATGAAGCTAATTATTCGCAGCATGCTAAGAAGTAATTCAGCAATTCCTCGTTGCTTGAATTGGCCTCAGATCCCTGATTCTGAAATGACATATATTCAGAAACAGAAGCAATCGTTCAACTTCCCGATGACTATTCTGCATGTGCTCATCGCACAGTATGCTGACATGACAGATGACGATGTTATTCAGTACTGTATGGAGAACGAATTCTTGGAAGCCGATCAGGAAGAGCTAATTCGTGGTGACCAAGCAGAACCGTCACATGCTGAACATGAAGTTGAAGTATCTATTTCCAATCAAGAGGTTCAAGCAGCTGCTACTCATCAAATTGGTGATGTTGTTGCTTCTATTGCTACTGAACCTGATGTTCATGATACTTCTTCTGCTGCTGCTGATGCATTTGCTGATGATAGAGATAGAGATGCCAATGATGGTGTTGTTCTTGCTAGTGATAAAGATGAGGATGAAAGTGATTCTGATGGTGATGATAGTGATAATGCTGATCAACCGAGTCTTCAAGTTTATGAAAGGAAGACCAGGACACCGGAAGTGATTGTTCAAGAGGATATTATTTCTGAAGCCGAATTCGTTCCTATCAATCCGAGAGTTACTGATATACATGTCGATGAACTTGATTTAGCATTTGCTAATGTTTCAACTCATCATCGGGTTCTAGATACTGTTGTTTCTCCGTCTTCTCTCGAGCCTTCTTCCAGTGTCGAGACTTCTTCAGTCGAGGTACGGGATTCAACAGCGAAATTTGCTACTCTGAATGATGTGATTCGACAGATGAATGAGCAGTTTGAAGAGCACAAGAATTCGGAAATTCAGAAATTACGTGCTTTCTTAAAGGGTAAGATGCCAGATATTGATACTTCCTCAATCCCTGAAGTAATTCTTTTCAGACGCCCATCTGGGTGGTTATTAGAAACACGTCTACTGCTGTTCAATCATCTGCTCTTGCAATCATGTCTATTCCTCAACCTCCACCATTTTTGCAGTCTGCTGGTGTATCTACTTCTACACTTCCTCCTGTCTCGACTTCAAGAACTCCAGTCTCCGATTTTCCAATTTCAGAGTTGACAGATTTGCTCTATGCTCGACTTCTCTCTATGTCGCTGCTTGAACATCAAGATCAAGTTCTGATCTCTCTTTTACCGAACTTCCAACCTAATCCGTCTCCAGTTACCACTTCTGATTCCGACAGGATTTCTGTGCTATCTGACGAATTCCATGCTTTTAGATCTGAAGTTCGCACAAGTTTTTCTGATCTCAAATCTTTTATGTCTCAAGCTTTCTCTGATTTATCTACCAGGCTTGATCTTCATGAACAAAGTTGTAGATCTGAAGCTGGTCCGTCTCTGAAACGAAAACATAACCAGGATGATCCCGATCATCAAGGTCATGAGGGGGAGATGATTAAGAGACAAAGAGTGGAAGGGTCGTCAGCAAGAGAAGATCAGACACAAGAAGAGGCTTCTGACAAAGGAAAGAGGACTGATAATGTCCAGGATTGTAGTATTCAAGATCTAGTGGATGTTATACTTGAAAATATTGATTTATCATCCATGGCAAATGTTATGAACTTTTCTGAACAAAATATTGAAAATAACATGCAAATTGTTGTGTATGTTGATCCTGACTTTGCTCAACAGCCAATTGATATAGAGGATTCAGAAGCTGCAAATGACATGAGGTCATATTTTGCAAACTTCATAGAGATAAATTCAGATGATGATGATGATGTCAGATTTGAGAAGATCTTCCAAATTAAAGAAGAGGATTGTGATGACATAGTCATTATTTCTGATACTGAAGATGACTCTATGTTTATGGATGCTAAGGATGAAGAAGAAGCAGACATGTTGTATAGAGATCTTCCTTCTCAAGATGAGGTTCCTGAAACTATTCCTGAAACTTCTCAAGTTCCTGAATCTGCTCCAGTTATTTCTACTCTTGTTGTTGGTTCTTGTTAGAGCATAAATCTGTTGGATACAAGATCAATAAGACTGAAGGTCAAAGTTCAAGAAGTCAAACCTAAGAAAGTCAAATTTCATCAAAGTCAAAGTCTTTTGTAATAAAAGTCAAAGTATTGTATTTGTTTGTTTCCTTGTTGTAATTAGTTATAGGTATAAATAGTTTTCTTTTCTTTGTAATTAGGAGAGAACTTAATTGAAGCATTATTCAGTTGTATTTTAGAGAGAGAAATATCTGAGAGAAAGAGAGTTCGTTAGAGAGAGATTGTAGAGAGAGAAAGTGTAATCTTGAGATTGAAAGTGAAATCAAACAGGTAATTGATTCGTATTTGTATCTTGTTTGATTAATCTTGTTTAGAAACTAGATTCAGGGATACACAATTGGTATCAGAGCAGATCCAAAGTGAAATCAGATCAAGAAATTTAAGAAATTGTTGGTTCGTCACTGTTCTTGAGCAGAAAATCGAATTCTGAGTTTGAGTGTGTTTTTGGAGCAGATTTTGATTAGGAATTGTTCCAAAAGTGTAATAGATCGAGTCTATGTACTTTAATTTCTGTATTGCACTGTAATACTCACGAATTTGTGATTTTGGTTGAGTTCGAAGTTCACGAGTCCTGTGCACTGTATTTGAGTCGATTTTTACATTTTTGTGTATTTGATCGAAAATCAGTGTTAGTTTTGTGTTCTAGATGTTTAAACGAGTGAATTGTTGAAATTTAGTGTTGAAATTCTAGGTTTAAATGAGTTTTTGGTGCGATTTTGTTCGGTTTTAGAGGTTTGCAGGTGTTCTTCAAGTTTGCGTTTCATTCAAACAGGTTTGCGGGTCATTCATCAAGATTTGAGTAAGTTCTTCAGTGGTTTGCGGGTCATTCAAAGTTTGCGGGTCATTCATCAAGATTTGAGTAAGTTCTTCAGAGGTTTGCGGGTCATTCAAAGTTTGCGGGTGTATTCAACGAGACACGCAAAGTGATATTTGCGTTTTTATCAACAACCGAGAAGCGAGCTTTGCGGGTGTAACTACAATGGCAAAGTTGGGTTTGCGTTTGTAATGTGACACGCAAAGTTTATCTTGCGGGTGTAACTAGACACGTAAAGTTTATCTTGCGGGTGTAACTTGACACGCAAAGTGTGGTTTGCGTTCCACACTGCAAACGCAAAGTTAGGGTTTGCGTTCCATGTTACAAACGCAAAGTGTGGTTTGCGTTTCCTTCTTGAACCGCAAAGTGTGGTTTGCGTTCCACACTGCAAACGCAAAGTTAGGGTTTGCGTTCCATGTTACAAACACAAAGTGTGGTTTGCGTTTCATACTTAGAATTTTTTTTTTCTGAGAAATTTTCAAAAGTGTAATATGGTCTTTAATAGTGAAATTTTTTTCTCTAGGGGCGCTGCCCCTCGACCCCGCAAGGGCGTTGCTCCTTGACCCCACCCGCTAACCGGGTAGCGGGACCCCCGTGCTAAGTCTGCCTAGGGGGACATAGTTCTTTTTCTGATTAAAATTTCTGATTTTATATTTCAAGTTTTTTGTATTTTCTTGATTGTTTCATTTGGACTAACGATCAGTTCTAGTTTCTTATTGATATATTTTTTCAAACAGATTATACAAGATGACTTCCAAAGATGCACTTTCGATTGGTACTGATGTTAAGCCTCCAGTTCTATTCAAAGGCGAGTATGAACAATGGAAGGACAGATTCTTGGATTTCATAGATCGGCATTCAAATAACAGTTCAATGGTTATCACTGAAGGTCCAATGGCTCCAATAACAGTTCAAGTACCTGATGTTGATTCTTCTGATAGTGAAGATGGGACTGAGGAAAAAGAGCAAAAGATGAAAACAGTGACAGTGGATATTTCTCAATATTCTGAAGATCAGAAAAGCCGATACAAAGCAGATAAACAAGCGAGATCATTACTTCTTCAAAGCATTCCAAACGAGATCTACATCAAGATTGATAGCTATAAAGCCAATGCTAAGAAGATGTGGGATCAGTTGGAAAAGATGATGATGGGATCCAAGGTTGGAAATCAAATGAAAGTGGCGAATTGCATTAATAGTTATGAGGAATTCAAAGCTAAGGAGAATGAGAGTCTGGAAGATACCTATGAAAGGTTTGTATTGCTTCTGAATGAGCTGACAAAGAACAAAGTCAAAAAGAAGCAGTTGGAAAACAATGTCAAATTTCTGAGTATCCTACGCCCTGAATGGAAGAAGCATACAAGAAGGATGAAGCAGATGAAGGATTTGAATGAAATTCCATTACATGAGGTATTTGAAACATTGAGGCAGAATGAAGAAGAAGTAGAAGAGAAAAGAGCTGAGAAGAAGAAGGCAGAAAAAGTTCTTGATCCGATTGCTTTGGTAGCTGGAGAGAAGAAGAAAGCAAAAAAAGAAAAGAAAGAGAAGAAAAAGAAGATAGTTCTCACCAGTTCTGAGTCAGATTCAGTTACAGATAGTGATGATGGCGAAAGTCTGAAACAAGCCATGATATTGCTGACCCGTGCATTCCAGAAGAAATTTTACAAGAAGCCGGGATCAAATTCTCAAAGGTATTCTTCATCTAGTTCAAAGAATCACGAACATCGACAGAAAGTGGAAGGAAAGAGGTATGAAGAGGATAGATATGTGGAGAAGAAACCGGATGAGAAGAAGAAGTTCGTGAATGACTACACAGTTGTTGAGAAGCCAGCAACAGATTCCATCAAATGCTACAACTGTGGCAAGATGGGTCATTTTGCAAAAGATTGTCGAAAGCCGAAAGTTCGCAACTCTCAGTACTATCAGAACAAGTTGCTTTTGGCAAGACAACAAGAAGCGGGTGTCGCTCTAATGGCTGAAGATGAGTTTTGGCTGGATTACTCAGAAGGAGAAGAGGATGATAAGAAAGAAGAAACAACTCATATCTGTCTCATGGGCAAAGAAGTTAAGGATGACGAGTCAGATGATGAGGTAGTTAATGAGGTATTAAACTTATCTGAAAAAGATTTTATTACCAAAATGGAAACCATGGTGGTTGAGCTACAAAATTTACAAAATAATCTGAAAAAGGAAAAAGAAAGAGTTGTTAAAAAGAACAAGAAGATCTTTGAGCTTAATACGTCTGTTATTTCAAACAAAGATCTGATTGATTCTTTACGCAAATCTGATTTTGATTCTAAATCTAAAGTAGATTGTTTTGAAAAGAAGATTTCTGAGTTTGAAGGTAAAGTTTCTAAATATGAGTTTGAGAAAAATGAATCTGCACTAACTGTTTATAAACTGCAGATTGAAAACAAGAATTTGAATAAGAAGGTAAATGGTCTGGAAGCAAAACTTTATGCAAGAGGTCAAACAGATCAAACCATTTTTCTCAATGCACCTAATGAAGAGGCTGATATTAAAGAGAAATGGGGACTTGGTTTTGAAAACCCCCATTATCTTAAGAAAGCCATCAGAAAACAGCCGGCACTTTATAACTATGATTTTCTTGCTTGTGCTGGTAAACATACTCATTTAAAACCCAAATTTGTTACCAAATTGCCAGAAGAAGTTGAGGACCAAGAAACTGAAAATAGAAAGAATAAAAAGTTAAATGATAGTTATCTTTCCAAAACACCAAAAGTTATTTCAACTGACTATTTTGTTAGTTATTCCGCTTCTGAGATGAAGGCAAAACCTGCGATTGCAAAGGTTTATGTTCCTACATCTATTCTTGAAAGCAAAATAGTCGAGCTTGAAAATGTTTTATCTGATGAAAAACTTTTGGCTGATATTCAACAAAATGTATTTTCTACAGTTATAAAGAACACTGTTTTTCAAACTAAATCTACAAAGTGTTCAACAGTTTCTAAGGCATCTCAATCTTCATCTGATAATTCTGATGACTTATTTGAGTCTGCAAGTGATTTTCTAAATTATGATGATGGGTGCATGGAAGAATTTGATATGTTTGATGTCAATACTACACTTCCTGATCATTCTACTTGTCTTAAAAATGACAAAGTGTTACCAAGTGGTGTAAATACTGTGGACTCATCAACTAAGGTTGGTGAATCAGTTTCTGTAACTGCTGATTACTATGTAAGAAACATAAGAAACAACGATTACAGAAACAGAAATACACTGGTACACGAAAGTATACTCAGTCTCGGAAATCTGTTTTTCCTAATAAATCTATATCTTATGTTTCAGATTTAAGGAAGAAAAAGTTGAAAGCTCAATCTGAATGGAGACCAAAACGGAAGGAGGAAGTGAGTAGTGATACTGATGTTATTGATCAAATTGCTTCTAATAATCAAAACCTTGTAACTTCTTACAAGAGATATTCAATAAAGCAATTTATTCAATTGTCTTCTATTACTACTACATCTTATCCTTATCAGAGAAATGATTTTGCTTATTCTCATAATTCTTCTGATTGGTATGGATCTTATCATGTTAATTCTTCGAGATCAAATGTTTTTCAAAGAAAAGGAGGATCCATATTTAAATGGATACCAAAATCTTGTGCTAATCTATTAGGACCCGTTTTTAAATGGGTACCTAAAGTTATTGTCTCCTGATTTCTCTTGCAGACCCGGCATATGTGGTACTTGGACAGTGGATGTTCCAAGCATATGACTGGGCAAAAAGCTTTATTGTCTAACTATACAGAGAAATTCAATGGAAATGTCAGATTTGGGAACGATCAGCTTTCACCTATCTTAGGATATGGTAACATCATTCAAGACAACATAACGATAAGTAAGGTGAGTTATGTTGAAGGCTTGGGGCACAACTTATTCAGCATTGGTCAATTCTGCGATAAAGGGTTAGAGGTCAACTTCAAATCTAAGAGTTGCTCAGTTCGTACTGAAGACGACACAGAACTCTTAGGTGGACATCGAAAGACAAACCTCTATACCATCAATCTTTCCAAAGTACAGATTGACAATCAAGTATGCTTGATGACAAAAGCTTCAACGCAACAAAGTTGGCTCTGGCACAGACGTTTATCTCATTTGAACTTTCGTTATATCAACAAGCTGGTTCGTGGGAAATTGGTCAAAGGACTTCCTGAGCTGAAATATGAACGAGAACACTTATGTGCAGCATGTGAGAAGGGTAAGATGAAGAGAGCTCCGCATAAACCGAAGCCTGAACCAAGCACTAGTTCTCCGTTAGAATTGTAACATATTGATTTGTGTGGTCCAATGAGAACTCAGAGTTTGGGTGGAAAGAAATACGTGTTGGTTATTGTGGATGATTACTCAAGATACACGTGGGTCAAATTTCTTCGATCAAAAGATGAGACGCCGGAAGTTCTCATTACTTTCTTAAAGACGACCCAGGTGAAAATGCAGCGACAAGTCAAGTTTCTTCGAACGGACAACGGCATAGAGTTTAAAAACAAGATAGTTGAAGAATATCTCGAATCGGTCGGGATATCACATCAGTACTCTGCTGCTCGTACGCCTGAACAAAATGGAGTAGTCGAAAGGCGAAATCGGACGCTAGTCGAGGCCTCTCGGACTATGCTTAGCAATCGGACTTACCTCTATTATTGTGGGCAGAAGCTGTGTCGACTGCATGCCATACTCAAAATCGTTCCATGATACATCGTCGTTTTCAAAAGACTCCATATGAGCTGATCAACAACAGAACACCAACAATCAAGTATTTTCACATATTTAGGTGTAAATGTTTTGTGCTTAACAACAAAGAGACTCTGAATAAATTCAGTGCTAAAGCGGATGAAGGCATCTTTATCGGTTATTCTTCAACATCTGCATCATATCGTGTTTATTTGAAGGAGTCAAAGAAAGTTGTTGAGAGTGTTAATGTCACATTCGATGAAGAGATGGCTTCTAAACAACTCAGTTCAGAACCCGTGATCACTGGAGTATTAGCTTCTGGGCAGATCAGTCCAGAACCTGTTTCTACAGAGAAAAATTCGGATAACGCTTCTACTTCAGTTTCACATTTATCTGATTTAGATTTGTTATTTGAATTCTTTTATGATGAGTTTCTAGGTTCTAATGTATCTAAATCTGCTGTGACTAACAGGTCTGAAGACACAAGTTGCAGCCATCCAGTCACTTCAGAAGTCATAACTGAACCAGAATCCCTAGTTCAGTCAGAAACTCACATTCCTACTGTTACTCCTACAGTTGAAGATGTACAAGTAACTGCTGAGCCAGAAGTAATTATTTCAGTTGGATGTGATACAATGTCTATTCAACAGCCAGAATCTGCTGTTTCAACTAATACTTCTGCACATGAAACTTCAACTGAGAACCCCCCTTCTGTTATTCAAACTGAAGATTCTGATAGTGGATTTCTAGATGATGATCATGTTCAATCAGTATCTACTCCACTCCCTCATGAGCATCGCTGGACCAAAGAGCATCCATTACATCAAGTAATTGGAGATCTCAACAAGTCTGTACAGACTAGGTCAGTGACTCTTAACCAATGTATGCATGACTCGTTCCTCAGCAAGATTGAGCCAACACGAGTATCTGAGGCTCTTGCTGATTCGGACTGGGTATCTGCTATGCAAGAAGAGATCAATCAGTTTGAAGCCCTAAAGGTTTGGAGATTAGTTCCTAATCCAGAAGGAAAGACCGTGATAGGAACTAAATGGGTATTCAAGAATAAAAAGGATGAGGATGGTATTGTTATAAGAAACAAAGCTAGACTTGTTGCCAAAGGCTACCGGCAAGAGGAAGGCATCGACTATGATGAGACGTATGCTCCAGTAGCGCGTATAGAGGCAATCAGAATGTTTCTTCCCTACGCAGCTCATAAAAACTTCACAGTCTTTCAGATGGATGTGAAAACATGTGACACCTATCAAATTCTGAATATTAAGGTTAGCACCCTTAGATTATATTATAAGTTTTGTCACTTCTAGATTTTTATTAAAAGCCTTTAAGATAAAAGTTCCCGAAAAATTTAGAAGTTGCGTTAAAAACCCGGAACAGTTCCGCATCTGACCGTCACTGTCCAGAAATGCCAAATAAGTGAATAAAAGTCCAAAATCCTTAAACTATAAAAATCAGTATGTTAATTTCTCTTGCATATGCAAAATTTTCAAATTTGACATTTATTTAGCAAATATTGAGAATCGGGTATTTAGGTTCTCAATTATATCTGATTTTTTATAAATTAGACTAGTAATTTAATTAATAATATTAAATTAAATTCTTTTATGATGATGAGTCATTAGGACACTTGTCTTAATTGTAATATATTCTAATTATTTTAATTATTAAAAACAAATTAAAAACAAGATTCATTCTCATTTTTCAATTTCAACTCTTCAACTCCCTCTTCCCTCTCCTTTCTTTGTTCGGCCGAAGAAGCTACCATCACCACCACCATTCCATTTTTTCTTTGTTAAAAATCAAAATCCAAGCAAGAAACCATCAACAATTTGAAGTTAGAATCAAGTTTCCTTCTCAAATCTTCAAGGTAATCTCAAAAACTACATTTTTCTTATGCATGTTCTCATTTTCGAATTTTGGGTTTGAGGAGTAAAAATTTACATCTAAATGTTGTATAAATTGGGTTTTTTTTTATGATGAGATGGATTACATTTGATGTATATAGTATCATAAAATGAGTTTTTGATTCTTGTCTTCAAAGAAAAATTTGTTTATTATCAAATTTGGGGTTTTTGATCATAATGTGGAATTTTGTAAGTAGAGTATCATGAACCACAAAATTTTGGTGTTATTGAACTTATAGCTATGTTGTTACAAGGAAAATTTAGTATAAAAATACTCTTAAGATGGAATTTCCCAAATTCCACATGATTAAGAGCTTATTGGTGATGATAATATCACTTAAATGGGTATATTGTACATGCATGCATTTGGATGAGTATTTTGGTTGCAATGAATCCATGATGCATAAGTTAGTTTATCATGTAATGAAGAGTGAAGACATGGTTTATAATCAAAAACCATGTCTAATGATCATCATTTTTTTTTATTAAAAATAGTATTTTCTTCATTTTAGAATCTGTCCAGAAATTGGACTTCACTTCTAGCTTGCACAACTCACAAACCACATGTCCAAATTTGGGGTTTTTGCTTCTAAACTTTAATTTAGAGTGTTAGCTTTCTAAAAAGTCCGAAAACACTGAATTTGGAGTTGATTTGGGCACTTAAATGGAATTTATAATAAAGGGGTGCAATCTGTCCAATGAGGACAGAATCATACACCCAACTTGTAAAGACCATAACTCCCACATTATTCATCCAAAATAAGTGAATCTTTTTCCAAAAGATAGGATTTTGAGTTAGGTTTGCATCCATATAAGTATCACTATCTAATTCCAAGAATTGATACCCCAAAAGCCTGTTACAAGTGAGGTATGTCACTGATCCGAAAATCAGTGACACTCTGTTTTCTAAAAATTATTTGAGGTATCAAAAGTTATTCAAAAATTATAAAAATATGCAGATTTACTCTAAACATATTATAGTATCATCACAAAATTTGTGATTAAATAATTCTCTTGGGAAGTTAAGCTTCCGTGTTGATTTTATCGAATAACTTTCTGGACAGCATATGTTGAATCCAGAAAGGTAATCTTCTTAAGTCTAAATTTTGTTTTATTGTATTTTGGAACTTTGTATAGTTTAAAAATGGATATGGACTAAGGAATTTATATAATGGCATTTCATGGGACAATTGGACATATTGGTTGGACATCGGAATAGGGCATTAATGTGTTTTTCTATGGCAACTCTTGTATAGGGAAACTAAGGGCGTGGCAAATTCCATAAGTATTAAAGTAAAGTTTCACCCGTTCCATTCGTTAAGGTGAGTATTCACAGCCCCACTTTTATCGTTTTAACTGATTTTGGGGTCAAAAGCATGCTTTAAATTGCGTATTTAAAGATTCATGAGAATTGTTTGAAAGTATTGCGAATTGGCAATTTATAAGGCTTTGTTAAAAGCGTTTGGAATTATAAGCTATATGATAAGTATGCAATTGATGTGTTGAGTATTAAATGTTAAGACCCCGTGACACTACTATTAACTCGAAGAAAATCGGGCCTATAGTATTAGTGGATAGCGCTATTTGGTGTGACAAACCCACCTTAATGCTGACGAGCAGGGGTGCACTATACTAGAGAAGATGACTAAACATGTGGCTCGAACCACCGCTGAGTTAGTTCATCGGGGGCGTTGAAATTGGTCAGGGACGGCTTAGTAGTGGCTCAACGTAATATTATCTTTGCATACACTTATCATAAAGAAATTGAATTGTGGTACTCATGAATCAAAGAATTGAAGATTTGTTTATACACGTGATTTACAATGTCAACTTGCATATAAATTGATTTGTGCATATCTAAAACCTGTGAACTCACCAACTCTTTGTAGTTGACCTTGGTTTTTATTCATGCTTTTCAGGAATCGAGAAGGTAATTCCATGATGTTTTATCAGTGCACTTCATATTTTGAAGCAAGATTATTTTGCTTTATGCGTATCGTTATATTTTAAGTTTGGGAATTGTAAACAATGACAATACTATGTTCTTAAAAATGTAATGTCTTTTGAAAGTTAAGTAAATGTTGGTATGTTTATAATCTTGTGCTATGACATCGGAGCTGTTATGCCTCGTGTTTTCGCTTTAGCGGGGTGTGACAAAACAGCTTTTCTGAACGGCATTCTTAAAGAGGAAGTGTACGTGTCTCAACCAGAAGGGTTCGTCAATTCAGATAAGCCAGATCATGTCTACATCTTGGACAAAGCCCTTTATGGATTAAAACAAGCCCCTCGAGCATGGTATGATGTCTTATCCAAATTCTTGGTAAAGTCTGGTTTCTCCAAAGGTAAGATTGATACCACTTTATTTATCAAGAAAGAAAAAGCTGATATTATTCTTATTCAGATTTATGTTGATGATATAATATTTGGTTCTACTAATCCAAAATATTGCAAAAACTTTTCTAACCTCATGGTGTCACGTTTTCAAATGAGTATGATAGGAGAGATGAATTTCTTTCTCGGATTACAAGTTAAACAGTTTTCTACGGGGATTTTCATAAATCAATCTAAGTACATTTTGGATATTCTTTGGAAGTACAAAATGGAAAATTGTAAACCTATTGGAACCCCGATGGCACCAGGTACTAAGATTAACACTGATCCTTCGGGTAAAAGTGTTGATGTTAGGACTTATAGAGGTATGATAGGTTCGTTAATGTATCTTACATCCAGTAGACCAGATATTATGTTTTCAACATGTTTATGTTCTAGATATCAAGCTGCTCCAAAAGAATCCCATTTGGCTGCTGTCAAACGGATCTTTAGATATCTGAAGGGGACTGCAGATCTTGGTCTGTGGTATCCTAAGGATACTGGGTTTCAACTGACTGCATATTCAGATGCAGATCATGTAGGTTGCATGTTGGACAGAAAGAGTACTTCTGGTCACGTTCAATTTCTTGGAGACAAGCTCGTTAGCTGGGCATCAAAGAAACAATTATGCGTTTCCACATCGACTGCTGAAGCAGAATACGTAGCTGCTGCAAGTTGCTGCTCTCAAGTCTTGTGGATGCGAACACAGCTGCGAGACTATGGATTCAAGTTTGATAAAATTCCAATCTACTGTGACTCGAAGAGTGCGATTGCCATATCTGCTAATCCTGTCCAGCATACGAAAACCAAACATATTGATGTAAGGTATCATTTTATTAAAGATAATGTTGAAAAAGGAACAATTGAACTTTATTTTGTAAAAACAGATTATCAACTTGCAGATTTATTTACCAAACCCTTAGATGAAAAGAGATTTAATTTTCTTGTCTTTAAGCTTGGTATGTTAAATCTTAAAACATAATCGGTCATTACCTCATAAAGTTACGTATTGTTATTTTCATCATTTTCTTTATCTTTATGTCTGAAGGATATCTACACTTTAATTGTTTGCTCATGATCTCAGGGGGAGTAAGAGAAGATTTTAGATGATCTACATTCATTTGAGGGGGAGCAAAACTAATTTCTGCATTATACATTTTAACTGACAAAATTTTTGTGATGCATGATTTTAGGGGGAGCCTATAAGTCAAAAGGAGTAAGACTATGATTTCTGATTACTTCAAATCAGAACTCGTACATTAATCGTTTTAATGCTTTATGTCATTTTTTTTAGAATAAATTTTGTGAATAAATTTTTGACTAGACTTTGAGACTTGCAGGATGAGAGAAGCTGACAAGATCATATCTAAATGACTACAGCTTGACTTTCTGAGAATTAAGATTGCGCGAAAAGGTAAATTTCTTATCTTTATCTCAAATATATCTGAAAGAAGGACAACTTTCAGGTATAAAAAACATATTTTTAAATGTTCAAACCACTTCCCGATTTTTTAAAAAGATTTCATGAATTGGAAGTGTGATTTTAAATGTTTTCATTTTATTTTTGTGCTTAATTGATAAATAAACTATGTGTATCCAAAGATAAATACTTGTGTATTGTCTTTTCTATATACTTTCAAGTATTCATACACACCGGTTTGAATCTTTGTTCAACATGTTCTTACCATGTCTCAAAATTGAAACAATTTTTCTTTGATGGTAAGACACTCCGCTTGTATTCAATGAATTTTGAACGATATTTCATTTCGAAACGGTCATTTCAAGAATGTCTATATTTTGTTTCGTATAGACAAATATCAATTATTCTTGACCATAAGCTTTAATTGCTATATCATTCATTTCTGATCATTTTCATACAATGTCAGATTTTCAAACAAGTCTTTTGTATTCATTTTCATTCATTCAATATACTTGTTTGAAAATACTTCAGTGTTTAAAAATGCTCAAATCTTCATGATTATATCATCTGAGCATTCATTTATCTGACTTGTATTATTGAGCTTTAACTGATATAGTTAAACCATCTTGAGCAACACATGCTTATTAGGATTATATGGGTTCTTTGTGCTAGGAATTAACTGAACTTCTATGAAATCACGTTAACCAGTGATTTCTACCCAAGAAGTTAATCTCTTAGTGATTGAGTGTGAGGAGTCAAAAGAAATGAGTGTGGGTGTGACGAGGTAAAATGGAAATGAGAGATTGGTTAGTAGTGAGCTTAATGATTAAAAGAAAGAGGGTGTGAGATCAGAGTAAAAGAATATCAAACTCTGCACCAAATACTTTCTGAGTCGGGCAGCCACATTACTAATGTTTCACAATTCTTTCGTGAACATTATTGAAACAGGAAAATAGCCCATGCCAACTCTTGCTTAAACCCCACCAACCACTCATTTTCTTCTCAAAAAGAAAATGTTTCATATTTTTCTGGGGATGCAGCATATAATCTATCTGGTTTTCACTTGGAAAATCTGGATATTGAAAAAGAAGGAAGTCTGCCCCACCTTCGCATTTCAATCATGCACATTGAGTCTGTGTTTATCTACTGTTGTCTCAGTGGTTTACACAACTTTGAGCCTTATTGAAAAGCAATCATTCGTGCTTAATTCTTTCTACACTTGCACGAACACAAAAGGAATTAGTTTCTTTGTCATAACATTCATAGAAATTGCCTTTGTGGTATTTCGATGATTGGATGGAAGCCCTGGGGGAGTGAACATCACAAAAGCTCCTTTATATTGTGTATTCGTTACACACAGTGACTTTGTGTTACTGACAGGCATTTTAACTGATTCATCTGTTGATTCAGGAGTTACCTATTCTTATTTTGTCTGGATTTGCAAAGATCTAGATGAATACTTGGTTATGGATCACCGAATCAGAGGCACAGTAGGACAGATCAGAATGGTCAAAGACATTTCTTGGACGAAAAGTTTTGATGATATAGATGTTCAAATCATCAAAAAGGGGGACATGATATGAAGAAATGTTAAATTTTTGAAGTTTGGAATAGATGATATCAAGATCTGATAAAGTTTTTGTGAATATTGATTTTCTGAAATATTCAAGTCAGAAAGTTCAAAGGGAAGATTTGAGGACAATCAAAGAATTTCTGAAGTTTTGAGGAAATTTTCTTTGAAGATTATTTGTTAAAGCAAGAGCTTAAAGTGAAGACTGAATTGCTAGATCTTTCAACAATGATCTTGAATCCAAAGGGGGAGATTGTTAGAGCATAAATCTGTTGGATACAAGATCAAGAAGACTGAAGGTCAAAGTTCAAGAAGTCAAACCTAAGAAAGTCAAATTTCATCAAAGTCAAAGTCTTTTGTAATAAAAGTCAAAGTATTGTATTTGTTTGTTTCCTTGTTGTAATTAGTTATAGGTATAAATAGTTTTCTTTTCTTTGTAATTAGGAGAGAACTTAATTGAAGCATTATTCAGTTGTATTTTAGAGAGAGAAATATCAGAGAGAAAGAGAGTTCGTTAGAGAGAGATTGTAGAGAGAGAAAGTGTAATCTTGAGATTGAAAGTGAAATCAAACAGGTAATTGATTCGTATTTGTATCTTGTTTGATTAATCTTGTTTAGAAACTAGATTCAGGGACACACAGTTCTGCTCCGACTACCTCTGCTCCTTCAGGTACATTTGAAGTAGGTCAGTCGTCTAAAGCACAAGTTGATGATCCTTCTTCTGAACCTGTGGTTCCCCCGAATATTCAAGAAGAAGGACCAGACTTGTCCAGACAGCAGAGGCAAAGAAATCTTCAACATCAGTATATGGCATCAAGACTGAGAACTACTTTTCTAGAAGACACTCAGAGAAATATTTTCGTTTCTAGAAGAAGGCCAATCAACATTTATGCTATCCTTGGTGTTGAAAAGGAGGAAGAGGCATATCAGTATGAATACTTGATGCTAATCAAGTGCCAACGCCGTAGAAACGATAGCGTTTCTTCTCCACATCTGATTGTCCGGGTTATCAACGTCACAATAAACAAGCTAGTTAATATCTGGTATCCGGAATTCGGAGTGGAAAGAAGAGATTGCAATCGATATACCTTTTCAGAAGCAGATTTTTCTGATCTTTCTATGGATGATATTGAGTTTCTATATGATCATTTCAGAAATCTTTATCATAGAACTCAAGACGTTTCTCAATCTCTGTTTGCTATCAAAAGATTTATTCGACGGCAAATCCGATTCTTCAGAGTTTTTGATTTCCAGATGGCCGTTGAAAGCTTTCAACCTGTTGTAAATCTTCTGAGGCCCAATCGAAGTTTGCCAAACTTATATTCTTATCTTTTATTCACCGTAGTTCAAGATCAATATGGAGTTGTCTACAAGAATGGCTCAAATCAAAAATGCTTTCTCAGATTTGAAGAAATTGCTCATTACTCTGATGGAACCTTAAAGATGATCAAGCTTCAGTTGGAACAACGTCTGAAAGAAGCTCAAAGAAGATTTTTGGAAACAAGAAGTAAAGCTTTTCTGGTTGATAATGATGAGATTCGACTTCTCAAGAGGACTCTGAATACAATTCATGAGAGATTGAATCTCCGCTCAACTCTAAGACGACTGGAAGTTTTAGTTGGTTTGAATAGACTTCGTCAAAGAGTAGAGCGTCAATGATTTTCCAAAGTCGCTTAGTTGGTCTATGCTGTTTTAGAAGATTGTTTTTGAAGACCACGACGCCAATGATTACTAAGGTGGAGATTGTTAGATCTGTTTTTATAGTAATCATTGTATTTATTTCCTAGCCTAGACTGTTCTTAATGATGTAATCTGTTTTGTTAAGGCTAGGGGTATTTAAGTCCCTTAGACATTTTCTCTTGTAACTTTGGCATTCACTTTGAATATATCAGATTACATTTGGCGCTCCTACTTTCTCTCTCTACTTTCTCTCTCTAAAGATTTAGAGATCTTGGAATTTCACAGATAATTCAACATTTACAACTTCAAGTTGTTTTATCTTTTCGAACAAAATGTTTCTTTCATCAAAAAGTGTGTCAAACTTCTTTTTCAAATCAGATCTTACCATCAGTTCTTTTTGAATGTCTAATGATAGAACAGATATCTTGGATGTGAGCTTAGATATTTCATATTCAAAGAATTTACGTTCTTGCTCAAAATCTTTTTCCAAGTTCTTGTTTTTCCCAAAAATTTCCTTGAAAATCCCAACATTTTTCTTTTCAGAATCAAAAGACTTTTTCTTCTCTTCAAAGATTTGTCTTTCTTTTTCAAGTACGTCTTGTAAGGTAGAAATTTGCTTAGGAAATTCAATTACTTTATCTTCAAGAACTTTTTTCTCTTTTGTAATGTATCTCTTTCAGTTATAACAATCTTTTCAAATTCAAATACTTGCTTCGAGAGTTTTAAGCATCTTAGCTCCAAATCCTTTTTCTCTAGAAAATCTTTCTTTGAAAAATCAGATAGATTTTGAGCATAAATTTTCTCCAAATCAGCTTTAATTGTCTCTGCATTGAGAGTTTTCATCAGATCAGCATTCTTTGCTTCCAATGCGGATATCTTCTCTTCAAAATCCTTGAACTTGTTATGTAGATCAATTGATTCAGTTTTTAACTCTGATGATTTCTGTTCAGTTGTCTTCAGTTGGCTTTGAAGACTGCTTATCTCTCTTTCTTTTACTCTAATCTCTTTCTCTTTTGCCTTGATGATACCTGAAAAATCAGATTTAGAATTGTTAGTACATTTTGCACATTCAGAAGTTTTCTCAGAATTTAACAATTTAGCTTTAAACTCCTAAATCTGATTTAGAAGCTTTGAATTCTGAATCTTCAATGTATCCTGTTCAACTTCTATGGCAGGTATTTCAGGCATGTACATTAAAGCACAGTCTATCCCCGATAAAAAAGTAGACATCTTGATATTTGAAAAAAATTACTTCAAAATGATCGTTAACAAAAATCAGAAAAATTTGATCACTATCAGAAATATTTCCCCCTCCGCAGACTTAGAAGCTTGTGCGAGTTTTCACTATCAAAAATTTGATCACTATCAGAAAAGTTTGATCACTATCAAAAACTTGATCGTCCAAATATTCAGATAAATATTTGACTTGAAAATCAAACATGAACAACACTTGAAAGAATTTGAAAAACTTTCTAAGTGTTAAACTCGCAACACACTGTAGCTAAATATTCACTTCGCGCAAAACAAACAAACTCGCAAGAAACTGTTCACACAACTTCGCGCTAAAAGGGTTATGTGTGTTTCTGGTTCGCGCAAATCAAAGGATGCGCGTTTTGAGTTCTCGCAGATAAGGTCGTGCGTGTTCTTTGATTTCAACTTCTTGCGATAAGTTAGCGCGTTCTGGACTTAGAAAATTCTGATCAAATAAGACTCGCAAAACATAAAACACCTAGATCAAAGGCACAAAGGACTAAGAACTCGCAAACAAGCTTGTGCGAGTTTTCACTTCTCGCAGGACACTCTATGCGTGTTTCAACCAAGAACTCGCATAAAACATGGAAACACCAAAATTCTTCAATGTACGTGTTAGAGTTAAGTTTTGAGTCAATTTGGTTAAGTCTTTGTGTTTAATATTGTTGACTTTTTCATGTAGCTTGTGTAGAGGTCAAGTTTGTGTTTGACCCTATGTAAAGAATCTTTGTCTTGTTTTGTGTAGAAGCTTGTAAGTTCAATGAGTCATTCATGTAATAGATTTCTGTGAGATATATGAATACGAAATCTTGTGACTCAACTCATCTTATTCTTGTTAGTGCATTAATTGTATCCATGATTTAATAGGAAAAGTCAAGTCAAGATAAGTCAACAAAGTCAAAGTCTGTTTAGTCAATATGAGTTTACTGTGTTTTTGAACATGTGGTATAAATACTTTTAATCCTTTGTATTTGGTAGGAGACTTCATTGTAAAACATTCAGACGTGTGATAAATACAATTGTTACTTTCTCTCTCTACTCTCTTTCTAGATCATGAACATAAATGTCATAATTGTTTGATCTTGTTTGAATTGCTTGATTAAAAGGACAATTTCAATTGGTATCAGAGCAAACCAACTCAATTCAGAAGGATCAGATTAATCAGATTGGATAGATTTGAGATTTTTGGTTTTCACGAATTCGTTTCTTGAAACTTACTGTTTGATTTTGATTCATATTGTTTTTGCACAATTAAATCAAGAAATTGATTTGATTGTGTACATATTATCACTAGGATCATTTTTCATTCAGATCACATAGTCTAATTCGCACTTTAGATTGATCAATTTGATCAAATTGTTAGGTTCGTGAACAGTAAGCATCGTACACTGTATTTCGAATTGAGAACTGTAATTTTCGATTTCTTTTGAAATTTCAGTGTTGTAATCTTGTTTCGTACTGTATTTTGATCTAATTGTGTGAATTTCAGGTTCAGAAATCAAGTTTTACTTGATTTTTGATCGAACAGGTGAAGAACACGCACGTTCATCGTAAGAACGCGCTAGATTCGTAAAACGCGCAAGTTCATCATCAAACGCACAAGTCAAAGGGATTTGATTTTTTGTCTAGAACGCGCAAGTGTCTGAAGAACGCGCAAGCAAAATGTGCGAGTTTGGGTAAAACACGCTAACAGAGGCAAGCGAGTTTCATAAACGCGCAAGGCAGAGCTTGCGAGTTTGAACGAAACGCGCTAAAAGAGCTTGCGAGTTTGAAATCCGTGAAAAATTTTCTGAGTGTTGAAACGCGCAAACGTCATAACGCGCAAACATCATAAAACGCGCACGTAGCGGCTAGCGAGTTCCAGAAACGCGCAAGTGCCTATTAGCAAGTTTCAGTGTGAATAGTGCTTTGCGCTTTCAGTGGCCTGCGAGTTTTTCAAACGCGCACATAACGTTTAGCGTGTTTCTCAGTGAATAGTGTTCAGCGCGTACAGTGATCTGCGAGTTTCAAGAGATAGAAAATTTCTGAATTTTTTTTTAAGTGGTGATCCAAGTTTGACTTTTAGTCAACTTTTCTGAATTGGTTTGGGAACGATCATGTTAGCGGAACCCCCGTGCTAAGTCTGCGGAGGGGGACATATTTTGTTAGTGGTCATAATTTTTTGATTTTTGACGATCATTTTTTTTCTAACTTTTTCATTCAAGATGCCTACTACAGACGAGAGAGAAAATACTGTACTTTCAGCTAGAGATATGGCAGCCTTGTACATGCCTGAGATACCGAAAATAGAAGCTGAAAGAGACAATCTGAAAAATCAGAATTCAAAGCTTCTAAAACAGATTCAGGAGTTGAAATTTAATTTGTCAAATTCTGATAAAACTCCTGACTGTAAAAAGTGTACTAATACGGCTAAATCTGATTGTGCAGGTATCATCAGTGCAAGAGAGAAGGAGATTAAAGAGAAAGAGGAAATGATTAAAATAAAAGGAAATACTATTCAAGCTTGTGAAAAAGAAATCAAGATGAAAGACAGAAAGATTGTGTATCTTCAAAGCCAACTAAAGACGACGGAACAGAAATCATTAGAATTGCAAGATGAATCAGTCGAGCTTCAAAACAAGTTGAAGGCTTTTGAAGATCAGATATCTTCTCTGGAGAAGAAAAATGCTGAACTGAAAACAAGCCTCCAAGCAGAAAAAGAAAAATCAAATGTGAAGATATCTTCAACTCAACAATCATTTGAGATTTCCAAGAAAATTTTACAAGAGAAAAAGGATCTTGAGCTGAGATGCATTAAACTTTCAAAGCAAGTGTCTGATTTTGAAAAAGTTATAATCACTAAAAGAGACACTTTTGCTAAGGAAAGAAAAGTTATTGAAGATAAAAACACTGAATTTCCCAAGCAAATTTCTACTTTACAAGACTTGCTAGAAAAGAAAAGAAATATTTTCAAAGAAAAGAAGCAGTCTTTTGAGCAAGAAAAGAAATTATTTGAAAAGAAAAATGATGGGATTTTCAAAGATATTTCTGAGAAAAATAAGAACTTGGAAACAGATTTTGAACAAGAACGTTCATATTTTGAATCTGAAATATCTAAGCTCACATCCAAATTATCTGTTCTATCATCAGATATTCTTAAAGAACAGATGGCTACATCTGATTTGAAAAAGAAGTTTGACACACTTATTTCTGAAAGAAATATTTTATCTGAAAAGATAAAGAACTTAGAAGCTGCAAACGTCAATTTATCAGAAAAGATTTCAGCTGATGTGATTAATCAATCACCTGTTGATCTTTCAACAGAATCAGTGTGTTCTTTCAAAACAGCTTCGAGTTCTATTCATGATAAAAATGTTTTTAAAAACAAAAGTGTCAAACCAATCATTGTCAAATCAAGTCAGATCAGACCATCAAATTTATTTTATGACAAATCTGTTGATGGTTCAGCGAGCTATTATGTAAAATCTCTAGGAAAGCAATCAAAGAAAAGTCAGATGGTCTGGAGAGTTAAAGATTCTTCAAAAGAGAAGAAGAAAGACAAAGTATCTGCATCCACAACCAATGCTAACAAGAACAATGTGCATAAAGGTAACTCTTTTGGTAATTCTGATATATATTACTCGACTAATCATTTGATCAGAGTTGCTCAAAAGAAGATTTGTTGTTCTTACTGTGGAGCACATGACTTTGTAAGTAAGAACTTTGTTAATTACTGGTATGGTTCTTATTACGTTACCCCCACACGAACTGCAACTAACACATCAGGACCCAAATACCAGTGGGTACCAAAAGCTAAAACTGTGTTGCAGGCACCCAAAGTTTGAGGGGGAGCATGATGTTTGACTTCTAGACAAAACAGTCTAGGACTCGTACTTCAAAGTACAAGTTTATGGCTCTTGAATAACATAGTTCAAGACCCACACCTTAATGTAAATACTATGGCTTCTGATCACATGACAGATCAGGACCCGTTCTTTCATGTTCAAATATGTATATTCTGCAAATATCCAGGGGGAGCTTACATGACCTAAATCATTTTATCATGATTTGAGGGGGAGCTTAACAGTAAGTATCTTTTAATCCTAGATCTCTGATTGTTTGAAAGAAGAACAACTTTCAAGCTTGAAAAACAATTTCTTAAATGTTCGAACCACTTCTCTATTCTCAAAAGATTTCATGAATTAAGAAGTGTGATTTTAAATGTTTTTCAATATTGAGCTTTAATGTTTAACTGACCGTGTGTTTCTAAAGATCAATACTCGTGTATTATCTTTCCTATATTTTGTAAAGTATTCACACACATCGGTTCAGTACTTCATTTTAATTTGTTATTACCATGTCTCTAAACGAACCTATTTTTCGATGGTAATACCCCCGTTTGTAAATCACTGTTGTTGAGCAACAATCATCATTTCAACTTGAGTGTTCATTGCTAAATTGTTTATATTTGTTCATATAAACAAAATATCTAGTTCTTTGATACCCTAACCATTTCATTTGATCTGATTGATACATTGTCAGATTCTCAAAACAATTCTCTTGATTTCATTTCATTCATTCAATATTCTTGTTTTGAGAGATCTTCATTTTTCAAATGCTCAAATTTCATTCTTAATTTTAAATGAGCATACATTCTGACAATATTATCATTTTGAGCTTAACTGCTAAAGTTAAATTGTTGAGCAACCATTCTTTATAGGACTTACATGGGATTCATGTGTGAGCTTAAACAGAACTTCCATGGATTCACGTTAACCAGTGTTTCCTACCCCGGAAGTTATCCTTGAGTGATTGAGGGGTGAGGGGTCAAAATCAAAGAGTGGGGGAGATAACTCATCCGGTTGAGTTTTTCTCATTGTGTGGAGCGGTAAAATGTAAATGAGAGTTTGGTTAGAAGTGAGAAAAATGTTAAAAAGAAAGAGGGTGTGAGATCAGAGTTAAAAGAATATCATAACTCTGCACCAACCACGTTCTGAGCCGGGCAACCACAAAATCTGATTGGTTCACATTTTTTGGTGACCATCATTGAAAAAGGCAGTGAGCCCATGCCAACTCTTGCATTAACCCCACCAACCACTCGTTTCTTTCTTAACAAAGAAATGTTTCATTTTCTTTGGGGACGCAGCATATCTGCTATCTAGTCTTCACTCGGAAGATTTAGATATTGAAAAAGAAGGAAGTTTGCCCCACCTTCGCACCTCTTTCATGCACATTGAGTCCGTGTAATATTTGTTGTTGTCTCAACAGTTTACACAATTTGAGCCTTATGAAACACAATCATTGTGCTAAATTCTTTCATACACAAGCACGAGCACACAGAAAATTTCTTTTTCTGTTAGAACATTGATAGATAAACCTTGTGTTTTTCAATGATTGAATGGAAGTCCTGGGGAGTCATCATCAAACCAGCTCTTTAAATTGGACATTCGTTGTACATAGTAACTCCGTGTTACTGACAGGCACTCCTAACTGTTTCATTTGTTGAATTAGGGTTACAATGTTCATTATATCTAGATTTGAAAAGATTCGGGTATATACAGTTCATGATTCAGCTATTCAGATCAAAGTGCAGAGAATGTTAAATGTATCTCAAAAGGGGAGAATATTTGTAAAAGGGGGGAGATTCAAAGAAAGTGCTGAAGTTGAAGATGTTTTGATGATCATGATGCTCACAATAATCAAAAAGGGGGAGACATCTACAAAGATCTATTTCAAATCAATTTCAAAATCCTGAAGAATGTTCAAAGTCAAGACATGTGGAGAATTTCTGAAAGTTCAAATCAGATGAAAAGATCCTCAAAGATTTCTGAAGACAAGTCCAAATTAAGATGATTCGAGAAAGTTTGTTTTTCCGAAGACGGTCAAGAGATCAAAGAGATGAAGACACAAAGTTCAAAGATTCCTCAAAGCTTCAAGAAGTTCCAGAAGTTTCAAAAGTTTTAAAGATGATGTTTTTCAAAGTTTTTCAAAGTATTGTTCAAGACTTGTTGACTTTCCAAGATGCAAAGTGTAAAAGACTTCTCTAGATTCTTCAACAACTTCAGAAAGAGCTTCAAAGTTCAAAGTCGTCAGAGTTAAAGACTGAAGAATCAAAGCGCTGAAGACAAGTGTTAATTTTCTTTTAAATCTTGAATACAAATGGGGAGAATGTTAGTGCATTAATTGTATCCAAGATTTAATAGGAAAAGTCAAGTCAAGATAAGTCAACAAAGTCAAAGTCTGTTTAGTCAATATGAGTTTAATTAGGTGTTAAGCTTGTGTTTTTGAACATGTGGTATAAATACCTTTAATCCTTTGTATTTGGTAGGAGACTTCATTGTAAAACATTCAGACGTGTGATAAATACAATTGTTACTTTCTCTCTCTACTCTCTCTCTAGATCATTAACATAAATGTCATAATTGTTTGATCTTGACATTCAGACGTGTGATAAATACAATTGTTACTTTCTCTCTCTACTCTCTCTCTAGATCATGAACATAAATGTAATAATTGTTTGATCTTGTTTGAATTGCTTGATTAAAAGGACAATTTCAATTCTTTTGATTCTTAATTCTTTTGTGCATTATTAAACATGATTGCTTGATTTCTGGGATCACAGTGCGCGTTCTTCGTAGCTTGCGTGTTTAGTATCGTGTGTGTTCTTTAGATGATTATTGCGTGAAGTCTAGATCTTGCGTTTTCTTTAGTTAAGTTCACGGATTCGATCAAAAATCTTAAAAACCTACAATTAAGACTTGAAAATGCACAGATATGATCAAAATATCAACTAGATCACATTTCTAGTATAAGATTTTGATTAAAAACAACAAAAATTCAGTGAATCGATCAAAACAGTGTTCAAACCTTTTCAAACCGAAAACCACAAAAATCCAAAATTGAATGCAAATTGGTACGAATTTAGTTAAACAATCTACATAAGAAAGTTGTATAAACAGAAATCGATCACTAAGAAATCATTTTCATGCAACAAAATCGATTTAACATTGAAATTTTGAATCCAACAGTGATTTCCAGAAAAAGTTCGTGCGTGTTCTCCAAAAATTCGAAAATTCAATCAAACTCAAGTGTGTCAATCCATCTTAATGATTTTGGTTTTCTCTGATACCAAATGTTAGTCCTAGTTTTCAAGCAAGCAATAAAAATATGACAATTAACCACAATTTCTAGAGAGATAGTAGAGAGAGAAAATCTTGTAAGTCGTATATCTCACAATCAATTATATTAGTTACAAACGCTCACAACCCTAAACTCTCATATACTTTGCTTCTACTTTCTTAACTACAAACACTCACACTAAAAGCATTTATACAAGGGTTGACTTTACAAGACTTCACTCTATTTGACTTTACAGACTTTGACTTTTCTACTTAAAATCTTGGATACAACTATACACTAACGTGTGGAGAGCGTTAACGTCACATTTGATGAAGAGATGGCTTCTGATCAAAGCAGTTCAGATCTCGTTCTTAGCGGAGTATTAACTTCTTGGTAACTCAGTCCAGAACCTGTGACTAATGTTCCAAATTCTAATAAAGGGTCATCGTCGACATCTCATTTATCTGATTTAGATTGACTGTTTGAATTAATCTATGATGAATTTCTTGGTTTTAGACTGACTAAACCTGTTGTGGTTGACGGATCAGAAGATTCAAGAAATAATCATCCAACCACTTCAGATATCTCAACTGAATCAAATTCCCTGATTCAGCAAGAAATTCAAATTCAAACGCCTACTCAATCAGTTGAAGTTGTACAAGTTAATGACGAGCTAGAGGTAACTCAATCAGTTGGATGTGCGACAACGTCTACTCAACAGACATCAAGTGTCCAACCAACTGAAGCTTCTGCACCAACTACTTCAACTGAACCCCTACAAGAACAAGTAGAAAGTGGATTTTTAGATGATGAACATGATCAATCTACATCTAATCCACTCCCTTATGAACACAAATGGACCAAAGAGCACCCAATACATCAAATCATTGGAGATTCGTCCAAGACGGTGCAAACTAGGTTTGGAATAATGAACCAGTGCATGCATGATTCCTTTTTGAGTAAGATAGAGCCAACCCAAGTATCTGAAGCTATAGATGATTCAGATTGGGTAATCGTGATGCAAGAAGATATTAATCAGTTTGAAGCGCTTAAAGTCTGGAGACTTGTGCCTAAATCTGAAGGAAAGACAATTATCGGCACGAATTGGGTTTTCAAAAATAAGAAAGATGAAGATGGTATCGTCATAAGGAACAAAGCAAGACTTGTGGCTAAAGGATATAGGCAAGAGGAAGGCATATATTATGATGAGACTTATGCTCCAATTGAGCGCATAGAGGCAATTAGAATGTTTTTAGCCTACATCGCACATAAAAACTTCACTGTCTATCAAATGGACGTGAAGACTGCCTTTCTGAACGGCATTCTAAAGGAGGAAGTCTACGTCTCGCAGCCTGAAGGTTTTGTAAATCCAGATAAAACAAATCATGTATATATTCTAGACAAATCTCTTTAAGGTCTGAAGCAATCCCCTCACGCCTGGTACGAAGTTCTATCTAAATTCTTAGTCAAGTCGGGCTTTTCTAAAGGTAAAATCGATACTACTCTTTTCATTAAAAAGAAGAAAGTTGATATCATCTTAATTCAAATATATGTGGATGACAACATATTTGGTTCAACTAATTCAAAAGTACAGTAAGAATTTTTCAAACCTCATGGTGTCCATATTTCAGATGAGTATGATGGGATAGATGAATTTCTCTCTCGGATTACAAGTCAAACAATTTTCTATGGGGGTTTTTATTAATCAAGCGAAGTACATTTCTGATATTCTGAGAAAATTTAAAATGGATAATTATACTCCAATTGGAACCACGATGGCACCAGGAACTAAGATCGGAGCTGATATTTCGGGAAAAGTTGTTGATGTTAGAATCTATAGAGGGATGATTGGTTCTTTGATGGCTAGTAGGCCAGATATTATGTTTTCTACGTGCTTATGTACAAGATATCAGGCTTCACCTAAAGAATCCCATATGTCTGCGGTAAAGCGTATTTTTATGTATCTGAAAGGCACTGCAGATCTTGGTCTGTGGTATCCTAAAGATACTAGTTTTGAGCTCACAGCGTTTTCAGACGCAGATCATGCAAGTTGTATGCTTGACAGGAAGAGTACTTCAGGACACATTCCATTCTTAGGCGATAAACTCGTGAGTTGGGTTTCAAAGAAACAACTATGTGTATCTACTTCAACAGCTGAGGCAGAGTATGTAGCTGCGGCTAGCTGCTGTTCTCAAGTGCTGTGGATGCGGACACAACTCCGAGATTATGGTTTCAAGTACGACAAAATCCCGATCTACTGTGATTCTAAGAGCGCCATTGCAATATATACAAACCTTGTTCAACATACGAAGACCAAGCACATCGACGTGAGATATCATTTTATAAAAGATAATGTCGAAAAAGCTACAATAGAACTTTACTTTTTAAACACAGATTAACAACTTGCGGATTTATTTACCAAGCCACTTGACGAAAAGAGATTTAATTTTCTTATTTCAAAACTTGGCATGCTAAATCTCAAGACTTAATATGTTGTTACCTAGTACAGTTTAGATTTTGTTATTTTTCTTCATTTCTTTACTTTTAATTTGAAAGATATCTTCATTGAGAGGTTTGTTCATGATTTCAGGGGGAGTGTGAGACAAAGATAAGATGATCTACATTTTAGTGGAATCGAAAATTTTGCATATATTGTATACTGACATATCATATGATACAAATTTTCAGGGGGAGTAAGGACTATGACTTCTGATTACATCTGATCAGAACTCGTTCTTTATAAGTTTTATTGCTTTTATGTCTTTTATTTTTCAATAAATTTTGTGAATAAGACTTGGTACTTTGACGATTTTTTGACTGAATGCAGATTTTGAGGGGGAGCTTACATGATCATATCAATTATGACTTCCGAGCTGACTTCATGAGATTTAAGATGAGCGTAAGGATCATTCTAAACTTATTCTCATACATGTCTGAAAGAAGTACGACTTTCAGATATAAAAACATGTTCGTAAATGTTCAAACCACTTCTCTATTCTCAAAATGATTCATGAATCTAGAAGTGTCATTTTAAATGTTTTTCATGTTTCATGTGCTTTCATGATTAACAAACCGTGTGTTTCCAAAGATAAATACTTGTGTATTATCTTTTACATATACTGTCAAGTATTCATACACACCGGTTTAGTATTTTGTTGTTTATGTTATCACTATGTCTCAAATTAACCAATTTTTCGATGGTGATACACCCCGTTTGAATTTCATTGTCATTTGAGTGCGATTTCATTCAAATCGTTTCTTTCAAAAATGTCTATATTTGATTCGTATAGACAACATCCAAATTTTTATGACCTAAGCCTTGATTGATAAATCATTCATATTTGATCTTATCATACAATGTCAGATTTTCAAACAAGTTTCTTATATTCATTTCATTCATTCAATATACTTGTTTTGAAAAATCCTTCATGATTAAAATGCTCAAATATTCATGATTATCTTCATGAGCGTACATACATCTAACATGTATTTCACATTGTGCTTTACCTGAAAATTTAACTATTTGAGCAACGTTTTGCTTATAGGACAACTACATGGGTTCATTGTGTAAGAACTTAATAGAGCTTCTATGGATTCACGCTAACCAGTGTTTCCTACCCAAGAAGTTAACCTTGAGTGATCGAGAGGCGAGGAGTCAAAATATCTGAGTGTGGCTATGTGTGATGAGGTAAAATGAACAGAGAGTTTGGTTAGAAGTGAGATTAAATGATAAACAGAAAGAGGGTGAGAGATCTGAGTAAAAGAATATCAAACTCTGCACCAACTTTTTCTGACCCGGGCAGCCACATTACTGTTGTTTCACAATTCTTCGTGAACATCATTGAAATAGGCAACTAGCCCATGCCAACTCTTGTTTAAAACCCCATCAGCTAACATCTTTTTCTTAAAAAGAAGATGTTTCAATTTTTCTGGGGAAGAAACACATATGCTATCTCGTCTTCATTCGGAAGATGTAGATATTGAAAAAAGAAGGAAGTCTGCCCCACCTTTGCACTTCGATCATGCACAATTGAGTTTGTGTATTACTATTGTTGTCTCAATGGTTTACACATTTTGAGCCTATCTGTTAAAAGCAATCATCATGTGCTTAATTCTTTCATACACAAGCACGAACACACAGGAAATTCGTTTTTTTGTCTAAATGTTCATAGTTTAACCTTGTGTTATTCGATGATTGAATGGAAGACCTGGGGGAGTGAACATCAAAAAGCTCCTTTCCAATGTGTATTTGTTACACACAGTGGCTTCGTGCTACTGACAGGCATCTTAACTGATTCATTTGTTGATTCAGCTGTTACACTCTAATTTGTCTGAATTTGAAAAAATTCAGATGAATACTTTATGAATTGACGAATGAATACATTTCTTGAAGAGGTTTTGATGATTTCTATGCTACATCATCAAAAAGGGGGAGAAACTCAAGAAATGAAAAACAGTTATGGGAGAAGTTTATTACAAGAAAGATGATTTGGAGAAAGTTTATAGCAAGATTCTGTCAAAGAATGCAAGTTATGAAGAGATTGTACATAGTTGAAAGAAAAAAATTCAAAGAATGTGGAAAGTTCGCTGAAATTTTCTTTGAAGATTGATTTGCTGGAACAAACCAAGCTAAATATGAAGATAATTTCTTTTTGAGGTCTGAAATAGGTTTCTACAACCTTTTGGGGGAGATTTGTTAAAGATATCTTGAAGATCATTATCATAGACTTTGGAGAAGTTACAGAAAATTTGAAGACAACTTAGACAAAGAGGGAGATTGTGCTTCAATGGTTAATTTTTCTGAAGATGATTTGTTTCTAAATCAAAGGGGACATTATATTTGTGAAAGAATTCTACAAAGGCAGATATTGTGTAAATTTATGCTAAAGGGGGAAATTGTATTGCAAATCTTTTTGAAAATGATCTTGAATCCAAAGGAGGAGATTGTTAGCGCACAAATATGTTGGATACACGATCATGAAATCTGAAGTTCAAGCTGAAGATAAAAGTCAAAGTCAAAGAGCTCAAGTCAAACTCTCATGCTAAGTCAAAGTTTTTGTAATAAAGTCAAAGTCAATGTATTGTTATTGTTTAGTATTGTAAAGTAGTCTAGTATAAATTGATTTTTTGTTCGTAGACTCATTAGACTATGTTATGTTCCTGAAATCAAGTTCTAATTGCAATTCTATTAATCAAGATGACAAGAATTCAGATTAACAAACAACCTGATTCAATTGCAATTAACAAATTCGTATACAAGCTTTCAGACCACTTTCTCTCTATAGAATTGTTATGCGTACAATGAATGAATGTCAAACTATAACCACTAACAACTACTCCAGTCACAAATCTATTAGAAGAACACACGCGCTTATAACACAACAAAACAAAATACAAAATTACAAGACTTTGACTTTTGACTTTATTACAATTGACTTTGACATTGCTTTGAGAGTTGACTTTGAGCTTTGACTTGCTTGACTTTCACCTTTAGACTTCATGATCTTGTATCCAACAAATATATGCTCTAACAATCTCCCCCTTTGGATTCAAGATCATCTCTAAAAGATTTTGCAATTCAATCTCCCTCTTTAAGCTCAATTTGTGCAATCTTCTCCTTTCTGTACACAACAAACTATCTTCCCTTTTGATTGATCTTTAACAAGTTTATCTCCTCTTGTAGAATTTCTTGACAACTCAGATAATCTTCAGAAATAAACATTGACATTAGAGCAATCCCCTCTTTTCTTTGATATACCTGTCTTCAAAAACTTTTGCAATCTCCCGAAAGTCTGTCTTCAAAAGTAGTAACATTCTCCCCAAGGTTGTAAAACCTCTTTCAGAAATCGGAAAGAAATTATCTTCAGGTTCAACTCAGTTTGCTTTAGCAAATTGTCTTCAAAGAAAATTTCGGTAAAATCAGCTCGTCTTCAGAATTCTTTGAATTTGCTCTTTCAGCTTTCAACAAACTTTCTTCAAATGACCTTTCTCAACATAAATTTCTTCTTTCAGCTTTAACTTTTCTTTAGTCAACATTTCTTGCCAAATGTCTTCTCCCATATTCATTTCTAACTCAAACATTTATCGAACACTTCTCCCCTTTTTTGATGATTAGAGCACTGAAATCATCAAAACTTTACAAGAAATGTCATTGATCTTTCCTGACCACTGATCTTTGATACTGAGCCTCTAATTATTCATCGATCCAAAAGACATTCATCCGAATCTTTTCAAATTCAGACAAAAATATGAGTGTAACACCTAAATCAACAAATGAATCAGTTAGAAATGTCTGTCAGTAATACGAAGTCACTATGTGTAACGAATACCCAATGGAAAGGAGCTTTTTGATGTTCACTCCCCCAAGTCTTCCATTCAATCATCGAATAACACAAGTTTATTTTATGAATGTTTTGACAGAAAAACATATTCTTTGTGTGTATATGCTTGTGTTTGAAAGAATTAAGCACAGATGATTGTTTTTTATAGGCTCAAAATTGTGTAAACCATTGAGACAACAACAGTTAAACACAGACTCGATTGTGCATGATCGAAGTGCGAAGGTGGGGCAGACTTCCTTCTTTTTCAATATCCAGATTTCCAAATGAAAACCAGATAGATTATGTGTTGCGTCCCCTTTAAAAATATGAAACATCTTGTATTTTAGTAGAAAATGAGTAGCTGGTGGGGTTTTATCAAGAGTTGGCATGGAATAGTTGCATGTTTCAATAATGTTCACGAAGAATTGTGAAACACGAGAAATGTGGCTGCCTGGCTCAGAAAAAGTTGGTGCAGAGTTTGATATTCTTTTACACTATTCTCTCACCCTCTTTCTTTTAATCATTGAGCTCACATCTAACCAAACTCTCATTTCTATTTTACCTCATCACACAACCCACACTCAGTTATTTTGACTTCTCACTCTTCAATTACTCAAGGATTAACTTCTGGGGTAGGAAACACTGGTTAACTTGAATCCATAGAAGTTCAGTTAAGCTCACACAATGAACCCATGTAATCCTAAAAGTATAATGTTGCTCAACAATGGTTTAACTTGGCAGTTAAAGCACAGAGTACATTTCATATGAAAATATGCTCTTGAAAAGAATCGTGAAGATTTGATCATTTTAAACATTGAAGATAATTCAAAACAAGTATATTGAATGAATGAAATGATTACAAGAAATTTGTTTGAAAATCTAACATTGTATGAAGAGATCAAAATATCTGAATGATTTATCAATTAAAGCTAAGGTCAACAAAAATTGGATATTTGTCTATACGAATCAAAATATAGACATTCTTGAAAGAAACGTTTTGAAATGAAATCATGCTCAAAACTTTGAATATCAGGCGGGGTGTATCACCATCGAAAGTATTGTGCAATTTGAGACATGGTGATAACATGTTCAACAAAAAGTGAAACCAGTGTGTATTAATACTTGAAAGTATATGGAAAAGATAATACACAAGTAATTATCTTTGGAAACACACGGTTTGTTAACCAATTAAGCACATGTAAAAGTGAAAACATTGAAAATCACACTTCTATATTCATGAAATCTTTTAAGAATCAGAAGTGGTTTGAACATTTAAGAACATGTTTTCCATATCTGAAAGTCATCCTTTTTTCAGACATGTATGAGATTAAGATTAGAAATAAACCTTTTGCTCAGTCTTAAATCTCATCAAGTCAGCTCTAAGTCATATTAGATATGATCATGTAAGCTCTCTCTCAAATCTGCAACAGTCAAAAATCTGTCAAAGTACAAAGCTTTATTCACAAAAATTTATTGAAAAGTAAATTGACATAAAGCAATAAAACTTTGAAAGTACGAGTTCTGATCAAATGTAATCATAAGTCATATTCCGTACTCCCCCTGAAATTATGCATCATAAAATTTGTCAGAGAAAAACATATGATAGAAATCTACAACTCCCCTGAAATGTAGATCTTCTTATCATGCAAATGCATATTTTCAGTAAAAATATGTACTCCCCTTGAAGGTTGAACTTCTCATTTAAGAATCGGAGTACAATCTTATTCAGCACGGGAGTATCATTTCTTTTGATCATTGAAGTACGAGTCCTAAACTGTTATGTTTAGAAGTCAAACTCCTTAGACATTGAAGTACGGGTTTTGAACTGATTTATTCTTAAGCCTTGGTTCTCTTACTCCCCCTTGACTTAAGGTGCCTGCAACACAAATTCATCTTTTGACTTTGGTATCCACTGGAATTTGGGTCCATGTTTGTGAGTTGCAGTTCTATTAGGAGTAATAGAATAAGAACCATACCAATAATGATCACTTGTTTTAGGAACAGAATCGTATGTACGACAATAAGAACAATAATTCTTTTTATAAGCTAACCTGGTTAATTGATCTCTCGAGTAAACAAGATCAGCTTTACCTTTTCGTACATTGTTCTTCTTGGCTTGTGATGTAGATACACATGACTTCTTACCTTTCTTCTCATCCTTCTTTTCATCAGAACCTGGTTTCACTTTCCAAATCAACTCATCTTCTCTACATCTTCTTCTTCTATATGTACCTGAACCATCTACATTTCTATCCAAGAAAATGTTAGTAGTACGAATCTGATCATATGAATTAACTGACCTTTTTGAAGAAACAGTTCTTTGATGTGAGCATGCGGATGTCTTTTTAGAGTCAGTTGAATCATCTATAGGTGTGTGAATAAATGACTCTCGAGTCTTTTGCTCAGTCACCACCACCTTAGAAACAATTTCTTCAAGCTCTTTTATCTTTGAAGATAAACTGTCTCTTTCTTTGATGAGCATGTCAATCTCTTTCTGGAGTTCAGACTTCGTTTTCTGATATTTCAAAGCATTTGTAGACAGTTCAGATAGCTTATCAGTAAGCTTTCTTATTTCTGGATAAAAAATGTTTCTTTCTTCTTCAAAGTCCTTCTCGACATTCTTTCTCTGACCAGATATTTCTTTGAAGATTCCAACATTTTTCTGCTCAATCATCTTCTTCTTTTTTGCAATCTTTTCCCTTTCTAAAATGATCATTTTCTCAAAGTCCGCCACTTATTGAGAAAGTTTGGCACATTTAAGCTCAACAACTTTCTTTTCCTCAAAAGTCTTTCTTGAAAAATCGGAGAATTTCCGAGCAAATCCTTTCTTTTCCTTCTCAAATTCGTCTTTGTCTTTGGCAATCTTTTGCTCCAATTCTAAAATCTTCGTTTGAAACACAGTAGTTGAAATTTCCAAACTCTTAACCATATTCTCATTATTACCAACAAAATCTTGTTTATGGAGTTTGACAATTTGAGCTTCTATATCTGAAATCTTTCTTTTCAGCTAAATATTCTCTGTTTCCAGACTATGTAATTTATCATCTTCCAATTTAGACATCTTCTTCAAAAGATCTTCATTCAGCTTCTTTAACACATTAACTTCTTCACGTAGCAGCCTCTTTTCATCGTGATATCTCTTTGATCTTTTCGAATAGTATTCGACTGATGAACTGAGATTTTTGTTCTCTATTATGAGCTTGGCAACCTTTTCTTCATCATCAGAATATCCCATCTTGAAAAATACTTGCACAAATGATCGTTGACAAAAATTCAGAAACTCTGATCACAAACAGAACTTTGTCCCCCTCCGCAGACTTAGCACGGGGGTCCCAAACATTGATCACAAACAGAAAAATTTTTGACATTGAAAAACCATATTACGGCTTGCAAATAATTGTCTAAGAAAGAAATTTTCACACAACACATAAAATTCGCACAACACACAGAATCCATAATTCACACAACCTTAGGAATTCGCACACCACACAGAACTTGCACAACACACAAAATTTGCATACAAAGATATACGAATTCTACACAATTCGCATGAAGCTATATGCGAAATATTAGGAATCCGCATGTAGCTATATGCGAATTCTTAACAATTCGCACAAGACTGTTATGCAAACTCTTGACTTTTCGCATACAAGCATATGCGAATTCTGTCCTTCGAATATTTTCAACAAACTTTTCGTATCTGAGAGTTATCGGAAATCCCACTTTTCGTATGAAAGATTATGCGAATTCTGAGGATTTCGCACACAACTCTCATGCGAATTCTACACTTAGATTTTTCAGAAAAACTAGTGCCATGCGAATTCCATCATGCGAGTTCTTCATTTTATACGAGTTCTTCAATTTCTATGCGAGTTCTTCAGATCTCAGACCAAAAACTTCAATTTTGAACTCGAATTCGATCCAAAACTTTAAATTAGCTTCTGAAAACTTACCAATTCATGCACGAACACTCTCTGAACAGATTACAATCAATGAATTTCAAACAACAACACCAAAATTACAATCTTGATCAATACACAGTGTATAAAACGAATTCAAACAAAAATCTAAGAAATTCCAAAATTCACCCTAAACAAATGTGAATTAGGCCAAACATTACAAACCAAATGTGTTCTAAATGAATAAACGAGTATTATAGCAACAAAATCAAATCCAAAACATCACTAGATTTCGAAAATCGAATTCGCATAGTCATTTTTACGAGTTCTTGAAATGTCAACCAAAATCTTGAATTAGATCACAATTTCTGAACTTTTGTATGCTCTGATACCAATTGTTAATTCCCAAATTATCAAGTTCTAATTCAATTACAATTAACAACAACAAGATAATTCAATTAGTCAACCTGTTTTTCAATTTCATCAATGAGGATTCGTATACAATGAACTCTGTAAGGAACTTTCTCTCTCTACAAACTCAGTGTACTTTCTCTCTCTGACTTACAACTGTTCTGCATATGTCACATCACTCTTATAATATGTTGGTCACATATCCTTAGCAACTGATCTAATCTTTCACGAATGCTCATACTTGTCAAGATTTTCAGATATTGGATGTGAAGATTTAGTCTCTGATTGGATTGAATTAGTTGCCTGAGTATCTGCAATCATTAGTCTGGAGTGCTTCTATTTGTTGTTAGACCGTTGAGTGTTCTTTATCATTCTTCTGACTTGATCAATCAGTAGTGTGAGCGACTGCAATCATTGTTCTGATGCTTTGGTGGTGTTTCAGAATCCTGAGTGTTTATAGTCATCTAGCTGATTCGTGAAGAAAGGAGATCTGAGTTTGATTGTTCAGACTAGTTGTATTGAGCGTGTTTGTAGAGAGAGAAATATTGAGAGCATTCTCTGTAATTGAATTGGAAATTAATAGAATGAAAATCGATTGAATTGTTGTCGTCTTGATTTGCACTGATTGTGGGACACACAGTTTTGCAATGAATGAAGAGAATCTGATTAGGTGAAATTAAATGAGGAGAAAGTGGTAAATAAAACATTTATTAATCGTTAGATGTCGAGGGAGATTGTTCCAAGAGCACTCTCGCCGTAAACGTACCAAGAGTGGGAGGTCCCCTGGCGATTGTGACTCGGCGATTGTGACATTTGTCACTCTCGCTGTCACTTTCACCAGGCTTGTACCGAGAGTCATAACACCACGGCGATTGTTCCATCGCGAGTGTGCCCTTTGGCACTGTCGCGGTTACTCTAGCGCTCCCAGTACCGAGCCCAATACAACTTCTAGTGTGCAACTGCAACGCTCGAGTGTGCTTAATGAGGACTATGATCATTTTTTACATTGATCACAAGGAACTAAAATTGAACATACACGAGTTACGGGTTTAAAGTGTGAACCATAACAACCTTGGGGGAATTTGCGGATGTTACAATCCACCCCACCTTTGGTGAGATTTCGCCCCCGAAATCCCAAGTCTACTCGAAAAGTTGCGGATATCGCTTCTTCATGTCTTCCTTTGCTTCCCATGTCACATTAGCACCCCGATGGTGCTTCCATTGGACCTTCACCATGGTCACCTCTTTATGTATTAACTTCTTTGTCTTTGAGTCCAAAATGGACTCTGGTTCCTCCACGCATCTATTCCCATTGTCCACCCTAATCTTCGTCAAATGGATAACGCTCTCCTCCTCGTCTAAACATCTACGAAGGTAACATTTATGAAATGTAGGGCGAATCCCGTCCATTTTCGGTGGTAAGTCCAACCTATAAGCCTGAAGTCCAATCTTCTCTAATATCGTAAAGGGTCCAAGGAAACGAGGACTGAGCTTCCCTCTCTTCCCGAATCGGATGATCGCCTTCCATGGTGATACCTTTAACATAACCAATTCGTCCACTTGGAACTCGATCGGTATTCGCTTCTTGTCCGCATAGCTTTTCTGACGATCTTGAGCCGCCTTCAAACACTCTCAGATACCTTTTACCCTGTCTTTCGTTTCTTGCACTATCTATGGTCCCGTGAATTGCTTTTCTCCCCCCACCATCCAAAACACCGGTGTTCTACATTTCTGTCCGTACAGCGCTTCGAACGGTGCCATCCCAATACTCGAATGGTAGCTATTATTATAGTCAAACTCCACTAACAGTAGATGCGAATCCCAATTTCCCCTAAAGTCTATAAGATAAGACCGAAGCATGTCCTCAAGAGTTTGGATGGTCTGCTCACTTTGACCGTCTGTTTGAGGGTGATAGGTCGTGCTCAATTTGACTCTGGTGCCCAACTCTTTATGTAGGTCGTCCCAACACTTTGAAGTAAAACGACTATCCCGATCCAAAACTATACATAATGGAACACCATGACGCGATACTACTTCATCAATATAGAGCTTCGCTAATTTGTCCATCAACAATGTTTCTCGCATCGCCAAGAAGTGCACGCTCTTCGTGAGTCGGTCCACTACTACCTATATAGTGTCGTGACCCCTCAAGGTTTTTGGTAGTTTGGTGACAAAATCCATCGTGATGTGCTCCCATTTCCATTTCGGGATAGCTAATGGTTGCAAACTCCCAAAAGGCCTTTGATGTTCTGCTTTAACTTGAAGGCAAGTGACGCATCTTTCCACGTAGTTGGCCATATCGAGCTTCATTACCGGCCACCAATAATGCAACTTCAAATCTCTATACATCTTGGTGCTACCGGGATGTATTGAGTACTTAGATTTGTGATCCTCTACTAAGAGAAATTCGCGGATCCCTTCGACCTTTGGTACCCAAATTCTTCCATGAAATAGCTTAAGGCCGCAACTATCTTCCGTTAGTAGTTCTTGTTGTTTCACCATGACCTCGACTTTGAGGTTCTCTTCACGAAGTGCTTCGACTTGACTCACTTTGATGTGCTCCACTAAGCTTGATATTACGTCGATTCTAGAAAGAGTTACTTTGATTTCTCTCCCATAACTCTTTCGGCTCAAAACATCCGCCACCACGTTGGTTTTACCGGGATGGTAAAGCAACTCGCAATCATAGTCCTTCAAAAGCTCCAACCACCTTCTTTGCCGCATGTTGAGGTCCTTTTCGTCAAATATGTATTTCAAGCTTATATGGTTGGTGAAGAGTGTACACTACGTCCCATAGAGATAGTGTCGCCATAGCTTCAAAGAAAATACCACCGCTGCAAGTTCCAAGTCGTGAGTGGTGTAGTTCTTCTCGTGGTCCTTGAGTTGCCGCGACGCATACACTATCACCTTACCCTGTTGCATCAAAACACACCCAAGACCCAATTTGGAGGCGTCACTATAGACCACGAAGTCGTCCGATCCTTCGGGTCAGGATACGATTGGTGCCTCACACAGTTTCTTTTAAAGAGTCCGAAAAGCTTGCTCTTGCATCTCGGTCCATAAGAAATTGACGTTTTTCCTTGTCAACGATGTGAGTGGAGAGGCGATCTTCGAAAAATCTTGAATAAATCGTTTGTAGTAGCCGGCCAAGCCCAAAAAAGTTCTAATCTCTGTTGGACTCGTCGGTGGTTCCCAATTCATCATCGGTTCAATCTTCGCTGGGTATACCTTCACTCCATCCTTGGATACCACATGGCCCAAGAAATTGGACTTTTTGTAACCAAAACTCGCACTTTGAGAACTTCGCAAACAACTTCTCTTTCCAGAGGATCTCCAAAACCTCCCGTAAATGTTGACGATGTTCGACCTCGTCCCTCGAGTAGATTAGAATATCATCGATAAAGACTATAACAGATTTTTCCAAGAACGATCGACACACTCGGTTCATCAAATCCATAAATACGGCCGGAGTGTTAGTCAACCCAAATGGCATGACTAGAAATTCATAATGGTCTTACCTTGTTCGGAATGCCGTCTTCGGAATGTCGCTCTCCTTCACCCGTACTTAGTGGTAACCGGACCGTAAATCTATTTTGGAGAAACATCCCGCTCCTTGCAATTGATCGAAGAGGTCTTCGATTCGAGGTAGTGGGTATTTGTTCTTCACGGTGACCTTGTTGAGCTCACGATAGTCGATACACATTCGCATAGACCCGTCCTTCTTCTTCACGAATAAAACTGGAGCTCCCCATGGCGACGAGCTTGGTCATATGAATCCCTTCTCGAGCAGTTCTTGTAGCTGGGTCATCATCTCTTGCATCTCCGTCGGGGCTAGACGATAAGGAGCACGAGCAATTGAGGCGGCACCCGGAGTGAGGTCAATATGGAATTCCATTTGACATTCCAGAGGTAGTCTGGGTAAGCCATCCGGAAAGACATCCAGGTAGTCACGTACCACCTCCACATCTTCTGCCTTCTTTTTCTCAAGTTTCGTGTCGATAACGTAAGCCAAATACGAAGGTCACACCTTGGCTAAACTCTTGCACGCTTTAAGTGACGAAATGATCGTGTTCGTCTTTCGATTCCTTTCCTCGTAGACTATCACTTCCCCACCCTTCGGAAACACACTCTAATCATTTTCTTGGAGCAAAATATACCGGCATGATGCTTAGCTAGCCAATCCATCCCTACAATCACATCAAACCCCCCGATATCTGCCGGTAGCAAATCTATTATAAAGGACTCCCCATCTAAGTCTAAGGTGCACCCAACGAAACATTCTCGGACTAACATATGAACCCTGTTGACTACTTCTACAACTAGAGCATCAGACAACGAGCTAACAGGAGTAGTGAAATTCTTGCAAAATATGGTAGACACGAACGAATGGTTCGCACCAGAATCAAACAATACAGGGGTAGGTAGAGAGTTTACTAAAAACGTACCCGACACAACATTCGTCGTTGTTCTCGCTTCATCCGCCGTCATTTGGAATGCTTGACTTGGCGCCTTCGGTGGGATCTCTTTCTTCGGCACAACCTCGCTTGAAACCCCTTGATGTCCCCTCGCTAACTTGGGATAATCCATCTTGATGTTCCCCGACTCCCGGCATTCATAACAAACCGGCCCCCGGGAGGGGCAGTCTTGACTCGTATGGTCCTTCTTTCCACACTTGAAGACTCAGTAGTGTTAGAGAAAGGTCTCGGATTATGTAACACCCCGACTTTTGAGTTTGGCTATTTTTGGTGAAGGTTTGAAGTCAGTGGGTCGGCGCGAGTTACGGCGCGGCTTGGTCCGTACCATAACCCACGCAATGTTCTATCTGTCGCGGATTCCAGTGAGTGTTGCGAGTCACGGCATGAGTTTTCCCGCGCCAGAACCCGCGCGGTGGCCCTGATCGTCTTAAATGAGAAATAAGCCCCAAATTCATTTATTCTCATTACTTCCTCCATAGTTTTCTCTCTCAAATTTCTCCCTCTTCATTTACTCCAACCTAGAGTTACTTCATTCTCCTTCTACCTCACTTATTGCTAGAGTTAAGAGCATCATCTAAGGATTTGGGTTTGGAAGCTTTCAACCACCATCTCCATCTTCATCTTCTCCAAAGGATCAAAATCTAGGGTTTTGGGTTTTCTTCAAAAAACCCACTTGGTGAGTTTGTATTATCATTTTCCAAACTTTATACATGTCAAAACTTACATTTTAAGGTCCTATATATCTCCTTTATTTTAGATTAATGTTTATTACATTTTGACCTAACATGGGTTTTGGGAGATTTTAGGGTTTCCACTCATTTTCAACTAAGATGAAGGGTTCCATTTTATATGTAGTAAAACATAGTACAACTTGCACATTTTTGGTGAGGTACTTGAATGAATGCATAAAATCTCATTTTATGATTTTCATTTTTATCAGCAGTTAAACTTGGAAATGCATTTTTGGAAATAAATGTTATTGGGAACTATATGTTTAACTATAGTTGGTCACAAATGAAATTTTGACAAGTCTAGACTATTACTAGTGGATCCATATGTATTGAGTCGGCTTATATTTTGGGATGTTTTTCCCCGTTGTAGCTAGTGGATACATTTGATCCTTAGAGGCCATTTGGTACGGTTATGTAGGACCGGTTACTAGCCATGGGTCATAATGTAGTCTTAGTGAACGAGTATGACTTGGTTTCCTCGGGTGCCCTCCCTCACATCTTAGTACGGATCGACGTTGTTCGTGGCCATGGATTCCAAGTATTTAGCTAATAACTCGGATTGTGGCCTACTTTTGTGTTCCGTTACAATCCTTGGTAAATGTGGTCTCCCCTGTCATCGTAAGATGTAATTTTGGACCGAAAGATCTTCACGTGGCAATTATTTCAATTGTAAACTCAACTTTCTTGAAAAGATTTCCTTTCTTTACAATTGCGTATATATTCTTCAAATTATAAACTGTATGTTCTTACTAGGCTTTAAGCCTAACACTTTTTCTCAAATGATGTGTATAACATGTTCCCTTAGCGGTGGGTTGCCAAGGGTTTGAGTGACGAGGTTGGGCTTGAGTCATTTTTGAGATGATTAGTATTTGACGATGGGCATTTAATTAAGTCCCTTATTTTGGTGATTTTGGGTTGACAATCGATGTAATCTAGATAGTAAATGTTTAGTTTAGTTTGTTGTTGAATTCCATATCCATTCGCAGTTTTTTTTGTAAATGCTTTATACATTTACCCTTTTGGGTGGTTTATTCCAAATACAAACGTCATTTTTCCGAATTTTCTAATTTTATATTACTCTGAATTTTAGGGTGTTACAAATTGGTATCAGAGCTGTAGTTTAAGTGAACTAGGCATGAATGTAAGATGTCTAGACTTAAACTGAGTATGATAAGCGAGGATTTGTGAGCTTGGGTAGAACTTCTAAGATGGGTTGGTCTTAGGGTCGACGAAAATTATGTTTATCAAGCGTTGTGGCGATGGTAACGAGAACCCTTATGTATTATATGTTCATAATCACACTTAGCTAGTGCTATTATGAGGATGTTTTACGTGAGTGTGTGTAACACCCGCAATTTTCGGTAAGTATTTGTCAACCGGATATTTCTGTGACTTGTAAGCAGTGGGGTTTTGTGGGGAAATGTTTTGTTTAAAGTCCCTTGGAGTATCGGGTGTATTGGCAGTGAAAAAGTCGGGTTTCGGGGCTCCGGGAAGGTCCCGCGACAATGCCCGGCTACTATGACGAGTCACAGTCGCACTGTCACAGTCGCAGGGAGTGTACCGCGAGCTGGTACACACCAGCGACTATGACCAGCGACATTGCCCAGGGCAATATCGCATGGTCAATGTCGCCAAGGGGGTGCAGACTACTATTAAATTTGAGTTTCAGCCTCTTTTCTCATTCTTCACTTCTCATTTCCTTCCCGACTTCCTCTAAACTCTCTCAAGACCTCCCAAACCCATCCATGGTGATTTTGATCCATCAAATACCTCCATCCTCAAGTATTGAAGTGTCATCAAAGGGTAGAAGCTAGACACCAAGAACCTTCATCTTCATCTTCAACCTCAAACTCCATTTTTGGATTTTCTAGGTTTTTATCAAAACCTAATTGGTAAGTTATCCTCTCCATTTTCTAAACCTTATTAGGTGATATAAATGATTCATTGATGATTTCCTAGTGTTTGGTTTCTCTAATTTCGGATTGGAAGATTTTGAGAAAAGTTAGGTCAAATTAGGGTTTTTGGCCAAAATGGGGATCTTGGAGATCAATGTTTTGGGAATGTTTCTATACGGTTGGATATGGTTATTTACGGTTGAAAATGTGTGGATCTAGGTTTTGGAAGCTTGATTTGAAGAGTTGGAATGGATGTCTTCGGAAAGCTTTGTGTAAGATCTATGTTTTTGGAGATCAATGGTTGCGGATTGAAACCTAGGTTTAACTTAACCTAGCAAGGTGAGTTCAAGTTGCTTTGTGAAAACTATGTACATGCCAAAATGAGTATTTTGAACTAAAAATATGTTTTACTTGGTCATTGTCAATGTGTTGGGTATTTTGATAAGTTTTCATATTTGATAAACTTGAGCTGTTTTAATCTCATAAAATTCCCATATTTAGGATTTTGATATTTTGACAAGTAATAGTGTGATTTATGCATTTTTAGGGATTTTTGTACAAAGGAAGTCTAATTCATGATATACGCATTTTGGTGTATTTGAGTTCATAAACTAGTTGGGAAAATCCTCGGTTCCAATACGTGACGAGTTTTGGGTTATGTATATGCATAAACGTCGTTTAAAGGCACTTCATTATTTGAGGGTCCATTGTTTGTTGGTCAAATGGATTTTGAGCATTTTAGCTCGGCGTGACTTAAAAGAGTCTTGAGGAGATTTGTCCGGTTTTAATGGCTCGATGTAGAGTCCAAGCTATGATTTACATACTAATGCATTTTATTGCATATCTATGATAATTACATGCTCGAGTGCGTTGGTCATTCATGGGTAGTCATGTAATGTTAGACTATGTTGCATTGGATCCATAGGCACGTAAGTCAGTCTTATTTGATGGTCAAGTGGGTGGTACGGGTTTGGACTCCGGGACTCATGTCTTATGACCTTGTCCTTTCAAGTGTACACTAGGAGCGCTGAGTCCGGTTGTGCTATTATGACAATGGGTAGGTCATGATGGGCGTTTAGAGCCTCCGCCACGTAGGGGCAATGCCATGGTTGTATCCCCCTGCCGATCCTTTGGTGATATTATTGATAATATTCGCTAAGGTCAGTTGTCTCATTTGGTGTAGCTTAAAGGAAGTCGTAGGGACACTTGGGTTTGTGTGTCGTCAAGTGTCATACGATTAACGTTGTATGAGTGGCATACTTTTGTGTTCCTCCATTCTCAACGGAATCGGGTATCCCCCGCTGTCGGCCCATAGCATTTTGGATATTTAATTGTCCTTACTTTAATATTTGGATTTTATTCTATTTTATGGTCGCATGAGTATTAATTCGAGTTGCATGTTTTCGATGACGTACCATATCTTTATGGGTCGTTTTCCGCTATTTAAGGGTCGAGTATTATGCCCCACCCGCGTTTGGGTGTTTCGGGATATAAAGTGTTATCCACGTCTTCACAAATTGGGTGTCGAATTATAATCCCGTTTTGGGTGAGTTATGGGTAGCATCGTTTTATAAAGAATGTGTGTTTGAGAGCATTGTCTTTAAAAGTGCATAGTATGGGAAAATGTGTCGTTTCCATTTCTAAAGTAAACCATTTCGAAAGATCTTGATTTGAACTGAATTCCTTTCTTTTAAAGATATATTCTTTCATGTTAAAACTCTTGAGCTCACTAGGCGTTAAGCCTAACCTTTTTATTTGTCAGGTTCAAGTTGGGGGTTTGGACTCTAGTAGCCTCAGGAAGAGTTGAGCCTTAGCTTTATACAAGAGTAAGTTGTTGATGAAGTCTATTAAGTCATATTTTATAGTAATCATTGTATTTATAGGCTTGGTCTTATATTGTGTTTAGAATGCTTTTATATCTGGTATTGGTCAAGGGTATTTATAGGCATACATTTGGATATAGATTACATTTAGCGCTTTCAACTCTCTCTCTACTTTCTCTCTCTAGATTTAGAGTGATCTTGGATTATCAATTGGTATCAGAGCCTAATCTGAATCTGAGAGGATTGAGAGAAATGATTTTTGATTCTGAACTTGTGGTTGAATCAGAAAATTTGATCGACTTTCTTGATTTTTTCAAGAAAATCACAATTTTTTATTTTTCATCAAATTCGGACTGTTTTTTGAACGTTTTTTCTTGTATTTTGGTTTGTTGGATTCGGTTTTGATAGTAGAACTTTTTTGATTCACATCATTTTGCAAGAAAATCAGTATTTAAACTTCAATTTTGAAATTTTTCGAATTTCTGGAAAAGTCGTTTTGCGTACTGTTCGATTCACGAATTTTTGATTTTGTGGTTTTTGATCGTTTTGGTTGTTCGAAAGTGGTTAGAAAGTTGTTTTCGATCAAATTTGTGTGAGAAAATTTCATCAGATTTGGTTCTGTAGTCGATTTTAGAAGGATTCTGAGTTTTTCATCGTTTTACGCCAGATCTGGATTTTGCGCCAGTTCATCCGAGTTTTGCGCCAGTTCATCCAGACTTTGCGCGAATACATCCAGTTCATCATGGGTTCAGTTGCTGGAGTAAAAGTCAGCTTTTCGCTAGTCACTGGTAGCGCAAATCTCAACTTTGCGCCAACAGGTTAATATTGTACACCAGTCCGGTCGATCAAGGCACCGGTCGTTCTACACACCGGTCGTGACAAATTTTGCGCCTGTAACTGTTCGTGCAAAGCTTAAGTTTGCGCCACATACTTCTCGCGCAAAGCTTAAGTTTGCGCCACCTTCTTCTCATGAAAAGTTCAGTTTTCGCCATCAACATCTCACGAAAAGTTCAATTCATTGTGCAAGTTATCTTTGCGCCACCTTTGTATCGCGCAAAGTTAAATTTGCGCCACCAACGTCTCACGAAAAATCTCTTTTGCACCATAGGCTACTCGCGCAAATCATCAGTTTGCGCTAATCTTTCTGCTTCCAGACTTAGAACTTTCTGACTTTGTGTTTCTGTAAAGATGTCTCTTCAAGCTCAAATCTACAAGAATGACATCATGATGTCTTTGGGGTCAGACACTCGCCCTCCGATTCTGATCAATGAAAATGAATTTCAGCAATGGCAAAACCGTTTCATTAATTTCATTGAGCGTCAAGCAAACGGAGATAAAATGATGAAGATACTCACTCAAGGACCTTTCGAAAAGCCCTTGAAAGAGATTCCCGCGACTGCAACTACACTGGCTACTAGGGTCATAAAGCCTACCGATGAATACACTGCCGTAGAATCTTCACAACATAAAGTTGATCGTGAATTAAAGGCTAATATGATGCTAGCTTTTCCAAATTCTATCTACAACCGAATTGATTGTTACAAAAAAATCCAATGCAAATGTGGGCACAGCTAGAGAAGGTTATGCTTGGGTCTGCAGTTGCGACACAACTTCGGCATACGCGTTTCATGAACAATTTTGAAGAGTTCAAAGCCAAAGACGATGATTCTCTGAAAAGTGTTTTTGACAGGTTCTGTGCTGTGATAAATGATCTGCGAAAGATAAAAGTGGAAAAGACTGAATTAGAGACTAATCTGAAGTTCCTCAACGCTCTTCAACCGGAATGGAACAAATCTTGTCACAAATTGAGGAATGATGTCCGGGTCTCTAAAATGCAGATTCAGGAACTTTATGAGATTTTGATGACCGATGAAAGCATTGTCAATGAGAAGAAAGCCAAGCTTGACAAGAAGAACAAAAAGACAGTGGACCCGATTGCACTCCTAACGAGCCAATTGGTTGAACAAGCATTTTTTAGATAAAGCTACAACAGAAGTTCCCACTTTATATGAATACGATTATCTAAATCTTGCAAGATATGCTCCTCAGTTCAAATTTCATTGGACAAGTGAAAAGCAAGTTTTAGATATCGAAAATGAGAAAAGAATGAACAATAAGAAAAAGGAAATTCCTTTTGTTTACACGTGTGAAAATGCCAAATATTTTCCCGAAAAATCAAAGAAGAACAGAAACAGTTTAAATGTCATGTCTTCTATTAAATCTTCATTGTTCGATGATTATTTTGATATATGTGCTACTAACACTGATAAAGAAAATATATCTCCAGTTTCTTATGATTCTAAGAGATATATTCCTCCATTAGTGTTATAAAGCAAAATTATTAATCTTGAAGATAAAATGGAAGATCAAAATATTCAAAGAGAAATTGAATCAAATGTATTTCTTTCTTTCATGACTTTAAGTCTTGAAGAAAAATTTATTTCTCAAAAACAAGATTTACTTTCTGTTTCTGGCCTTTCTTCTGATTTTAAAGAAAACAAAAAGGAAGATCTAAATTCTGAAAACTTTTCTGAAAATTTTCCTGACTCCGAGGCAAGTTCAGGTTTATTGACTGATCAGTTGGGATTCTTAGGTAAAATTGTTTCTTCAAATTCAAATCTTAAATCGAAAATTCTTGATGAATTTTTTACGCTAAATGATGATTATTATAAACCAAAGCGTAAAAGAAGAAGGTCAAAGAAGTCAAAGAAGTCAAAGAAGCAAGCTAAAGTCATTTCTGACAGTTCTAATTCTTGTGATTCAAATATTTCAGACATGACTTTGAGGACTCCTTCAAGGCAGATATGGAGGGTCAAGCGGACATCTGATAAATCTGCGACTGGTGAGGATCGATATGTAGACAAAATCTATAAAAGTGATTCATTTGCTGTTTGTAATAAAATTTCAAAATACTCAATAAAGCAAATGATTCGAATTTCAAAAGATGTCTCATATTCTTCCTCTGGTTCTAGTTCAGATGATTATGTTTCGTCTTCTAATGATGAATACGTTCATTACTCTGATAATATTTCTCATGCTTTGTTTGTCAAATCTAACAAATATTCTCCCAGTAGAACTGCAACTAACAAACATGGACCCAAATACAAGTGGGTACCAAAACCAAAAATTGATTATGAGTTGCAGGCACCTAATGTCAAGGGGGAGTAAGAGAACAATGGCTTCTGAGTAAATAAGCTTAGAACCCGTACTTCAACAGATTTTGACTCCTAAACATATCAGTTTAGGACCCGCTCTTCAAATCAGGACTAACTCTTCACTGTGTTTTGCTTCTGATCATATTCGAAACTGTGAGCGCATCCACTTCAAATTCCGCTGCACCTATCTCTGACAATGATGTTGTTCCAGTTATGTCAAGCCCTGAATAAGTGCATTTCCATTACATTGATATGAGTCACCTTTTCATTAAACATTATGTGGAAGAAGGTATTATTGAATTATATTTTGTTCCAACTGAATATAAACTTGCCAAATTTTTTTAACAAAAAGTCTTAAATGAAAATCGTTTTGTTTGTCTGCTTTCAAAACTCGGCATGTTGAATTTAAAAGTTTAAACCTTTACAAATTTTATTCTATAAAGTAAAAGTTTTACAATTTTTCTTTCTTTTGAATAAAATGTGTGTCTAGGATAAATTTTCAAGTTGCTTTGTTTATATCTAAGTTTTATATGTTCAACTTTCAAGAATTACAAAGATCAAAAGGTCAGCAAAACATGTTTGAATTTTTGAGAATGCTTTAAAGTTGTGTCATTCAGAATATTTATAGTTTACAATGATTAGAAAACCTAAAAAGTCAGATTTATGGATTGTAATGAAAATAAGGGATAAGCACTTAGATGTAAAACTGAGTGATTGAGATGAATTATATATATATATATAATACAGAAATCTCTAAGTTTAAAAGTTTGTACCTGTGACCTTTCTGGTTTGGGAAAGTAAGTTCCGTGGGATGCTTGTCATCTGGTCCCCTAAGGTCAATTGGTCTGGGAGTGATCGAACCCAAATCCTTCTATAGAATCAGATCGAAAATTATGTTCTACTGGTATGAATGGGTTTAGGATGTGTCGATGTAGCCTTTTTGGTCTAGGAGAGTAAGTTCCAAGGGGTGTTTGACACCTAGTCCCCTAAGGCCAACTGGTCTGGGAGCGGGTGACCCAAATCCTGCAATTGGATCAGATAGAAAGTTACGTTTACGATATGTTCTTTTCTTACAAAACTTTTTGATTAAAAGATGCCAATGTGCACAAGCTTAAAAGACGCCAAAGAGCACACTCATGTGAAGATGCCAATGTGCACAATGCTAAAAGATGCCAATGAGCACACATCTCATGATATTTGGTAATATGTTTGAGTTGCGATAAACCTATAAATTTGTGAAAGTCTAAATTCCTGACAGCTTAGTGTGAGTAAAGGCAAAGTTCTCTATTATATTTTTAGAATTGCATTTTCTTGATGCTAATCAAAGTTCGCATGCTAGCACACTGAATAGATTGATGAAAGTTTTTGAAACTAAACATGTTTTAACTTGATATGCAATAAAACTTGTATCTGTATCCAAAAACACATATTTGATTTCAATTGATTGATTATTCTGTGATATTTTACTGAGTAGAATTTAATTTGTATATTGTTTAAATTTTTATATATTTAGTCGTTTCAAAATACTTATTCAGTATATTTTTTCTTTCTACATTGATTTTTCGATACTTGTGTTCTCATATCTGTGTAAGTGGTTTCGAGAGGGAGTGAAATAGGAGAATATTCTGAAAAGATCATCTGATATTATCTCATTTTGAGGGGGAGTGAAGTTCGTCTGTGTAGGGGGAGTAAAAAGAGCTCAACAGATGAATTATTTCAAGAGCCTCCTATACATAGCTTCTTCGACTCAGTTTTTGCAGAATCTATAGTTGTCTCTTCTCTAGCGTAGTCATGACAAAGATGATTCAGATCATCAAGGTCATGAGGGGGAGAAGTTAAAGAGAAGATGAAGAGACAAAGAGTTCAAAGTTTATCTGCTCAAGATTCTATTTCTTCAACTATATTTGTCCTTATGTTGTTCCAGCTCCGACCACCACAGCTTCTTCAAGTTCATTTAAAAGAGGTGTGTCGTCTAGAGCACAAGCTGTTGTACCTGTTTCTGAACCGATTATTCTTCCAAGCTTATTACAAATAGGTCCAGTCTTGTCAAGGCAGCAAAAGCAACTGAGTCTAAAATATGCTAAGAAGATTTTTTTTTTGTCAAGATGCTTCGCTAAGTCGCTTAGATGGTCTGGGTTGATTTAGAAGATGGATATTGAAGACCACAGCGCCAATGATTACTAAGGGGGAGATTGTTAAGTCAGATTTTATAGTAATCATTGTATTTATAGGCTTGGTCTTATACTGTGTTTAGAATGCTTTTATATCTGGTATTGGCCAAGGGTATTTAAGTCCCTTGTGGCTTTGTGTCTTGTAAGGATCTTACGCATACATTTGAATACAGATTACATTTAGCTCTTTCAACTCTCTCTCTCTACTTTCTCTCTCTAGATTTAGAGTGATATTGGATTATCAATTTGAACTTTGAAGATTTCTCAAAACAATGATATTGAATGAATGAAATGAAATCAAGAGAATTGTTTTGAGAATCTGACAATGTATCAATCAGATCAAATATCACGAAATATGGACGTGAAAGGTTAAGGTATCAAAGAACTTTACGGTTTGTTTATATGAACGAATATAAACAATTTTGAAATGAATGTACAAAGATTGAAATGATGATTGATGCTCAACAACATTGAATTACAAACGGGAGTATTACCATCGAAAAATTGTTTCGTTTAGAGACATGGTAATAACTAATTCAAATAAAGTACTGAACCGGTGTGTATGAATACTTAACAGTATATAGACAAGATAATACACAGGTATTTATCTTTGGAAACACACGGTCAGTTAAACATTAACGCTCTAGTATGAAAAACATTTAAAAATCACACTTCTAAATTCATGAAATCTTTTGAGAACCAAAAGTGGTTTGAACATTTAAGAAAACATTTTTCATGTTCAAAAGTAGTTCTTCTTTCAAACAATCAGAGATCTAGATCAGAAGATACTTACAGTTTAGCTCCTCCTCAAATCATGATAAAATGATTTAGATTCAGTTAAGCTCCCCCTGGATATTTGCAAAATATCCTTGTCTTTAAACATTGAAATCCGAGTCCTAAATTGATGTGTTTAGAAGTCTTACTCATTTAACATTAAAGATCAGGTCCTGATCTGTTGTAATCAGAAGCCATACTTGATCTCTGAGGTACGAGTCCTAGACTGCTTTGCATAGAAGTCATACTCTTTGATATTTAAGAATGGGTCTTGAACTGAAATATTCAAGAGCCAAATTTTTTAACATTGAAGTCAGAGTCCTGAGCTGATTTTCTCAGAAGTCGTTATTCTTGCTCCCCCTTAAACCTGTGGTACCTACAAAACAGATTTAACAGGTTTTTGTACCCACTGGTATTTGGTCCCTGGTAGGTTATATTTAGGAATGCACTTCTCATTAGATTTAAAACTTGTAAGTTTACTTTTCTGAGAAGTAATTCTGTAAGTTTCGTACCAGCAAATTCTCTTTGAACAAAATCATTCTCTCCACAGTAAGAACAACAGATTTTCTTTTGAGCAATCATGATCAAATGATTAACAGAATAAAACATATCAGGTTTACCAAAAGATTTACTTTTAGATGCATTGTTCTTCTTGGCATTGGATGTGGATGTTGATGATTTGTCAACCTTCTTTTCATCCAGAGAACCTTTCACTCTCCAGACCATCTGACCTTTCTTTGAATTATGCTTTTCAAGAGATTTTACATAAAAGTTTGTTGGACTATCAACAGACTTGTCATAAAACAGATTAGATGGACGAATTTGATTTGATTTGACAATGTTTGATTTGACACTTTTCTTTTTTGAAACATTTTCATGAATGGAACTTGAAGCTGATTCCGTTGAAAGAACAAACTGATTCCGTTGAATTGTCATAATGTGATTGATTAATCACGTCTGCAGAAATTTTTTCTGACAATTCAACATTTGCAACTTCCAAGTCCTTTGTCTTTTTAGAGAAAATGTTCTTTTTCTCAAAAAGTATGTCAATCTTCTTTTTCAAATCAGATCTTGCCATCTGTTCTTTTTGAATGTCTGATGATAGAACAGATATCTTGGATGTGAGCTTAGATATTTCAGATTCAAAGATTTGACGTTCTTGCTCAAAATCTTTTTCAAGGTTCTTGTTCTTTTCAGATATTTCCTTGAAAATCCCAGCATTTTTCTTTTCAAATTTTTTCTTTTCTGCATCAAAAGACTTCTTCTTCTCTTGAAAGGTTTGTCTTTCCTTTTCAAGTAAGTCTTGTAATGTAGAAATCTGCTTAGGAAGTTCAATTGATTTATTTTCAAGAACTTGTCTCTCTTTTCCAAAAATATCCCTTTCAGTAATCAAAATTTTTTCAAATTCGGATACTTGTTTCGAGAGTTTTATGCATCTTAGCTCTAATTCCTTTTTCTCTTGAGAAATTATCTTTGAAAAGTCATAAAGCTTTTGATTATATACATTCTCCAAATTAGCTTTGACATTACCTGCATTGATATTTTTCATCATATCAACATTTTTGGCTTCCAATGTAGAAATTTGATCTTCAAAAGCTTTAAACTTGATATGTAGATCAATTGATTCAACTTTAAGTTCTGATGTCTGATGTTCAGTTGTCTTCAGCTTGCTTTGAAGATTGGTTATCTTTCTTTCTTTCAATTTGATTTCTTTCTCTCTTGCCTCAATAATACTCTCTTTCATAGCAATATCTTTCTCTCTTGACTTAATGATATCTTCTTTCATTTCAATTTCTTTCTCTCTTGCCTTAATTATACCTACAAAATCAGATTTAGAATGATTAAGACATTTTGCACATTCAGAAGTTTTATCAGAATTAACAAGTTTAGCTTTCAACTCTTGAATCTGATTTAGAAGAACTAAATTTTGAATCTTCAGTTTATCACGTTCAGCTTCTATGAAAGGTATCTCAGGAATATACATGATGGCACAATATCTCCCTGACAAAACAGTAGACATCTTGATATCTGAAAAAATTTACTTCAAAATGATCGTTAACGAAAATCCGAAAATTTTAATCACTATCATAAATATGTCCCCCTCCGCAGACTTAGCACCAGGCTTGTGTGCGTTTCTGGTTCGCGCAAAGCACTACGTGCGCGTTTTGAGCTTCTCGCAGATAAGGTCGTGCGCGTTCTATACTTAGAAATATTTTTGACAATTAAGAACTCACAAAACACAAACTCGCTAAACACTAGAACTCGCAGATCAAGAACTCGCAAACAAGCTTGTGCGCGTTTTCACTTCTCGCAGATCAAGTTTAGCGCGTTTTAGGTTAAGAACTCGCATAACACATTGAAACATCAAAATCCTTCTTCGTGCGTGTTCTTCGTTGTTTGCGAGTTCTTTGACGTGCGTGTTCTTCACTTTGAAGCTTGCACGTTTTTCAAATCTAGTGTGTTCTTCAGTTCTGTTCACGGATTCGATCCATAATCTTCAAAACCTGCAATTAATTCATGAAAATGCACAAATATGGTCGAAATAACAACTAGAACACATTTCTAATACAAGATTTGGATTAAAAACAACAAAATTTGAACACATCGATTCCAACAGTGTTCGACTTTTTCAAAACCAAAACTCACAAAAATTCAAAATTGAATTCGATTTAGTGATTAATTTATGATCAGATGTGAACAAGAAAGTTTCTATGACAACACACGATCACTATGAACCCATTTTCAATCCCAAAACTCGATTAACAAAAACGAATTTGATCAAACAGTGAAAACATGTGCGTATTCTTTGTAAACAGAAAAAATTGATCTAATCAATTCAAATCCAACAATCTGAATATGATTGTCTGCTCTGATACCAATTGTAAGTCCAAGTTTTCAAGCACAACTAATCAAAATGAGATTTGACAATAAAATTCTAAAGAGAGAGTAGAGAGAGAGATTAGAGAGAGAAAGTCACAAGTTGTATTACACTTTTAGTCTAATGATTACAAAGAACACTTAAACAACTAAACTCTCATATACCTTCTCACCACTCTACATACAATATTACAAACACTCATACTAAATTCTATCTTTACAAGGGTTGACTTATACAAGACTTGACTTTATTTGACTTTACATACATTGACTTTTCTACTTTAAATCTTGGATACAATTATACACTAACATCTTTACACACTCCTTTACTCAGATCTGAAACATGAAAAGAAACTTTATTAGTTTTCTTCTTCAAGGATGAATTCTTTTTCAAAACATCAGAAGTTTCGCCTTTTTCATAAATGCTTGGTAAATATTCAGGACATTCAGAGTAAACAACTGTAGGCTTTGTAGAAGTCTCAAACTTTGGATTTGATCTAACATTCCACTTTTGATCATCAAACATCTTTTTATCAAACAAATTCTTTTTAAAGAAAACATTTTTCAAATTATTCAGTTCTTTACAAAGCTCTTTGTTCTCTTCAAAAGATTTATCCAATTTAAATCTTAGATCACAATTTTCATCTTCTATTTCCTTAAGAGTCTTTTGTAAACTTTTGATTTGTTTTTCAAAATTTGATGTTTGATCAGTCACAGAGTTGGATTCAAACTTTTTCAAGATTGGAACATGATCTGAGGAATTAATCATGTCATCAAAAATCTCCTCAGTCATTTTATTAACAAACTCTTTTTGAATGCCTGAATTCATGACATTTGAATTCTCTTCCATCTTAACTTCCCTTGAAGACTCAAAAGTAACAAATTCAGATATAAGAGTTTGAGCACAAACATCAGTGTCCGATTCATACTCGTTGTACTGACATTCAGTCTCAAGAATAACTTTGTCATCGTTGACTGATTCTGTAGAAGATGATGTGGAAAAAAATGATTCAAACTCAACAAATTCAAGTTTTCTATTTAATAGCTCTTGTTTAAATCATTGTATTGAAATCCAACAGATTTAAAATTGTTTTGTGAATCAGCACAACTTGACGTATCATCATCCATTACCTCTTTGCCTTTGCACGAAGTGTCAGATTTTGGAGTTTTAGCTTTGACAAAAGTGTCATAAACATCTGGGATTTTCTTTACTTTAGAGCCCAATTTATCAAAATTATACAAGTTTTCCGGGGCTTTCTTGAAAACATCGTTTTTAGATAAACCTAATCCCGTTTTAGCATTATAATATCTGACGTCTTGGAGTTTGTTTGTTAACAAGTTTAACGCCTGCTCAGTCTGTCCTCTTTTCAAATTAAGATCTTCCAGTTGTTTAATCTTACAATAAGCTTCATTTCTCTCTTGAAAGCAAACTTCAAACTTAATTTTATATTCACCCTTTTCATAATTTAAATTTATCAAGTTCTTTTCAAGTTCCGAAATCTTTGTTTTAAAAGTTTCTCTTTCTTTCTTTAAAGCATCTTTTTCTTTTTCCTTGTCCTCAACGACAACTTTCAACAATGCGTTTTCGTCACAAAAACTCATCATTGTTTGTCGTTCATAGCTAAGTTTACTCTTTAAAGTCTCAAATTCTTTTTCTATGTTTTGGATATGTGTCATTAGAGATTCAACAAGTTCAGAGTTTTCCGAGTTAGTACTTACCTCGTAGTCACCTTCAGACTGTTCAGAGGCGGCTTCAGCATTATCATCCACATTGGCCATTATGCATACTTGAGTGAAGGGTGCTGACTCATCATCGGAACTTTGATAGAGCCAGTTCTCCTCTTCTGCCATTAATGTCGTCCCCTCTTCTTGCTTCTTGGCAAACAGTGACTTTTTGGCGTAGTACTCAGAGTTTTTAACCCTCTTAAACTTGCAATCTTTTGAAAAATGGCCAACTTTGCCACAATTGAAGCATCGTCCATATTTAGGATCCATCTTATCCTTTTTCTTCTCTTCCTTCTTCTCTTCTCTTTCCTCTTCTCTCTTTCCAAACCGGGTCTTATACTTCTCTGACTTTACCTTCTTATATCCTTCATATCTCGACTTTGAAGAATACTTTTTCTTTCCTAAGCTCTTGTGAAATTGTTTGGTAATGAAGGCAAGGTTGTCACCAAATCTCTGGATATCATAATCAGAGTGAACTTCAACTTCATCGGCTGATGACTCAGAACTGGACTGGCTAAGCTCGGTGAGAAAAGCTTTTGACTTTTTAAGCTTTGACTTTGACAGACTTGTACGAGAAAGGTTAAATATAGTTCCCTTTAATTCGAGTGTCTTTCATGTGTGAAAAGATTGAAATTTCGGAGCCTGGCAGTGTGGTGCGACTATGCCCGGCGACTCACTGTCGCTGAGGGCACAATTGCGGGGTCTTGTTGAGACAATCGCCGGGCACTCTCGCGGGTGTCAATAGGGCCACATTACAAGTGCGGCGATAATGACCCGCGACCTTGCCAAGGGCACTATCGCCCTACACAGTCGCGGTCGGGGTGCAGGCCTCCGTAAATCCGATTTTTGGTAAGCCTTTCTCATTTATCACCCAACCTAAATTCAAGAGCTCTCATCCTTACCCTCTCTCTTCATTAATACCGAATCTAGCTCATTTATTGCTCATATCTTCCTCGCTTTGAAGGTTCTCTTCATCATCACTAGAGATTAGAAGCTAGAGTCAAGTTCCTCCTAACACTATCTTGTCCAAAATTGTAAGTTTTGGGATTTCTAGGTATTCACTTACAAACCTAGTACTGTGAGTTCATCCTACTCCTTTCCAATCTATATATATGTTATAAATGTCTCATTTATGGTTCTTAAATGTTTTAAATTCAATGTTTTCATTTTAGGATTATTTGGAAAAGCTAGGTCAAAAACTAGGGTTTTTACCAAACTTTGTATTTTGATGAAATGTTTATGATTATGCATATATAAGTGATGTTTATCAGGACGTTCTTTGTCAACAAACCCCTCTGGTTGAGAAACGTAGACTTCTTCTTTCAGTTTCCCGTTCAGAAAGGCTAGGAAACTTGTATTTGTATCCAACAACACACGCTTGATTTCAACTGATTGATAAATTTGTGATATTTTACTGAGTAGAATTTCATTTGTTTAGTGTTTAAAATTCTATATATTCAGTTGTTTCAAAATTTGTATTCAGTATATTTTTCTTTTTACACTGATGTCTTAATGTTTGTGTATCCATATTTTTGTCAAATTGGTATGTGCATTTTTCGAGGGGGAGAGATCATCTGACTGCAAATTTGTCAACATTCTGTTTTTGAGGGGGAGTGAATAAAGTCGTCAGATATATAGCTGCTAAAATTCTTAAAGATCAGATCAGAAATTCATCAGGTAAGTATTTCTGATATTTCTATACAAATGCTATACTGATATGTTAAATTTTGTGCATTTGTGTAGGGGGAGAAAAATAGCTTGCAGGTAACATTTCATTTTTTTTATGTCTTCTTAGTAGTATTTTTTTTAGAAATGTTATTTTTCTTTAGTGTTATTGTTTTTTAGTATAAATAGTACTTGTCCTGTTCATTTTTTTTCTTTTTCTCGCTCCTTTTCTATTTTGAACTTGTTACTGTTCATCTTCCTCCTCTCTGCGCCGATTTCTTTTCCTTATTTCAGATTTTAATCTTTCGATCAGGTATGTGTTTTAGATTTTCTTATTGTCTTTGATTTGTGATTAATATTAGCATAGCATTGTTCTTGTTCTTATTTTATTGTGTGTTTTCTTACTATGCGATTTTCGTGCACTATTCATCGTCTTCTTCGATCAGAATCGAGCTTATTTGTTCAAATCATTTGTTGGGTTTGTCTTAGACACTATTTTCGAATCTCAGGTATGTTTCCTATCTCTTTAATTTGTTGTTTAGTTGCTTTGATTTTCGGTTTGAGTTTTTCGTGACTGTTCATCTTTGGATTTCGAAATTTTTCAAAATTTTGGGTTGAATACTGATTTTAATCAGTCTTTCTATGGTCAATATATGCTTTTAATTGTACGTATTTGATTTTTGAATCATCTATTTTAGTTTTCTTTGAATTTTTGAAGCACAACAGATGAACTCGCGAAAACCTTTGTGTTCTAGGGTTTTGCGTTTTTCTGAGAGAAACAAGTCTTCTTTGCGTTATTAATAGGTCACGCAAACCTAAGTTTGCGTTACCTGTTGATCACGCAAACCTAAGTTTGCGTGACCTGGTTGTCACGAAAACTTAAGTTTGCGTTATATGTTTCTCACGCAAACTTGACTTCGCGTTATCTTTTAGAGACGCAAACCTTATGTTGTGTGTTGTATTGTCTTTAAGTGTAGTTTGCGCAACACATTGGTCGCGCAAATCTCACTTTGCGTTACCTGTTGGTCACGCAAAGTTTCCTTTGCAAAGTTTCCTTTGTTAATGAAATGTTTTTCAGGTCAAGTTTTCTTCACAAGTGTTTCATGCAAACCTTGTTTTGCGTTATGAACTGAATACGCAAACCTCAGTTTGCGTCTCATGCTTGTCACGCAAACTTATCTTTGCATCTCTAGTTCATCACGCAAACCTCAGTTTGCGTTTCTCCCTTGTAGCTCAAACCAGACTTAGATTTTTTTTTTCATTTTTGTGTTTTCTTTCCTTGTCTAATTTTTCTTCGTTTTTGTTTTTCAGGTTATTCAATGGCTTCTCAAACCAATACTGATCCTGTGATTCAAGACGAGAATGTTATTCTCGATGATCCTTCTAATCGTGCTTCACATGAGACGCCTATGCCGTCTGTACCTTCTGTTGGGGCGAACTTGTTTGCTCAACGCCGAACACCGAACGATGTTTTTCCAATCATGATGTGCATGCTTCCCTACAAGCCAAACAACTACTACATCGACTTTGACAAGATAAAGATACATCAGGTGATTCGCGCAATTCTCAAAGGACATCCGCTTGCTAGGGCTCTCACTTCTTGTGCTGATGTTCCTGAAGTGTATCTTCAGCAAGCATGGCATTCAATTACAAAGAATGAGTCCGTTCGTCCACATCGTTTTGATCTGCAGATTGACCAGTTTGACTCGTTTCTATCTTACAAGCGTCTTCGTCTCATTCTGGAGCTTCCTGAGCCAAATTCCAGACCAGGGCGTACATCTTACGACAGTTTCCCTTCTGAATTGGATGTTCTAGAAGGAATTCGTAATCTGGGATATCTTGGTGCATTGCATAGAGTAAGTGATTTTGATAAATCAAATCTACCTCCAGTATGGTATGCATTGTTGTCCGTTCTCAACAGGTGCCTCACATCGAAACACTCTGGCACGGACAATGCAAGTCTGCATTATCTCCGGTTGTTCCATGCAGTTGTTTATGACTTGCATGTCGACTATACGTATATTTTCTGGACCAAACTTTCGGAGAGGGTGCAAGACAAGCTTACTCATAAGAAGCGCAAGTTGATTCCCTTTATCAGATATATGAAGCTCATCGTTCGCAGTATGCTCAGAAGTAATCCGGCTATCCCTCGTCGATTAAATTGGCCTCAAGTTCCGGATACAAAGATGACTTATATTCAAAAACCGAAGCAGTCTTTTAACTATTTCATGCCGATTCCTCGAGATCTCATTATGAATTATGTTGATCCATCTGATGACAGCATAATTCAATTTTGTCTGGAGAATGATCTTTCTTTGGCAGATGATCAAGCTGAACCGTCTCATGATGAACAAGTTGCATCTGTTCATGCTGATCAAGAGGTTGAAGTAGATGTTGCCGAACAAGAGGTTGAAGCAGCTGTTGCCGATCAACAAATAGATGATGTTCTTGCCGCTATTATCACTGAACCTGCTGTCCATGATGATTCTGCTACTGCTGATGATGATACTACTGATGGAGATGGAGATAGAGATGCAAATGCTGGTCATAATACTGCTGGATATGATGATGATGACACTGATGCTAATGATGGTAATGATGGTGACCAACCTAGTGTTCTTGTTTATGAAAGGAAGTTCAAGGAACCAGAAGTGCATATTCAAGAAGACGTTATATCTGAAGATGAATCTATGTCTATCAATCCTGCAGTTGCTGATTTTCAGGTTGACGAGTTAGACTTAGCCTTTGCTAATGCTACAGCTCAGTTGCAGAGTCAAGGTCCAGCAACTTCTCTCTCGGCTATTCATTCTTCGGCTACTGTCATTTCAGTTGTTGAGCCTTCTTTGGTTCAAGCTCGAGAATCAACTGCAAAGTTTACGACTTTGAATGACATCATTCGTCAAATGACTGATCGTTTTGATGCTGAGAAAGAGGCACAAATTCATAAATTAATGACTCTTTTCAAGGGTAAGATGCCAGAGATTGATACTTCTATGATTCTGCCGGAGATTCCTTTCAGACGCCCATCTGGGGTAGTTATCCGAGAACCGTCTTCTGCTGTCAATTCGACTGTTCCTGCAATCGTATCTATTCCTCTTCCTCCACCGTTTATGCAGTCAGTTGGATTATCTTCTTCGGTTCCTTCTACAACAACTTGTCCTCCAGTATCATCAAGCATTCCAGTATCAGATCTTCCTATCTCAGAATTATCAGATATGCTTTATGCTCGTCTTCTTTCTATGTCGCCGCCAGAACAACAAGATAAAGATTTGATTTCTCTGCTGTGGACTTTCCAGCCAACTCCGCATCCAGCTCCTACGTCTGATTCTGATAGGATTTCTGCATTATCTGAAGAGTTCAACTCTTTCAGATCTGAAGTTCGAACAAATTTTGCTGATCTCAAATCTTTCATGACTCAAGCCTTCTCTAAACTATCTAACAGGTTTGATCTTCATGAACAGAATTGCAGAACTGAAGCAGGTCCGTCTCATAAAAGGCGACATGACCAAGATGATTCCGATCATCAAGGTCATGAGGGGGAGATGACCAAGAGACAAAGAGTGGAAGGGTCTTCAGCTAGAGAAGATCAAACTCAAGAAGAGGCAGTTGACAAAGACAAAAGTGCTGACAATGTTCAAGACTGCAGTGTTGAAGATCTTGTGAACATTATGATAGAGAATGCTGATTTATCTTCCTTGTCAAATATGTTGAATATTTCTGAGCAGAATATTGAGAACAACATGCAAATTGTTGTATATGAAGATCCAGATTTTGCACCAAAGTCAGTAGTACTGGATGATTCTGAGATTGCAAATGACATGAGATCCTTCTTTGCAAACTTTATTGAGATCAACTAAGACGATGATGATAACATCAGATACGAGAAGCTTTGCAAGGTTAAAGAAGAAGAGTATGAGGATATAGTTGTGATTTCTGACACTGAAGATGATTCTGTTTTTATGGATGCTAAAGATGAAGAAATTGCAGATTTGCTGTACAGAGATCTTCCTTCTCATGATGAGATTCCTGAAGCAACTCAAGGTCCTGAAACTGTTCCTGCTTCTTCTACTCCTGTTGAAGGTACAACTCCGACTACCACTTCTCCTTCAAGCACATTTGAAGTTGGTTAGTCGTCCAGAGCACAAGCTGATGTTCCTCCTTCTGAACCTATGATTCCACCGACTATCCTAGAAGAAGGACCAACTTTGTCTAGACAACAGAGACTAAGAAGTTTGCAACAACGGCATATGGCTTCAAGTCTAAGATCGGCTTTTCTAGAAGACTATCAGAGTAATATATTTGTTTCTAGAAGAAGACCGATCAACATTCATGCAATTCTTGGTGTAGAAAAGGAGTCAGACGAATATCAGTATGAGTACTTGTTAGGGTTAAATATTTGTTAAATAGAAGTTCAGGGTATATTTTGTCAAGTTAATAATAGCTATTAGCTTGTTGGGCCTAAAAGCCCATAAGCCCAATTGATTGTAAAGCCTATGTATATAAAGGCTGATTTACTTTCTTTTAGAAGTTAGTCCCATTATTTTCATAACACTAGTCTATAGGTTTACTCTCTCAGATCATAAATTCTTTCTGTAAATCTGTAACCCTTTGATTTCAGATTTATCATATGACTAGTAGTTGTGGCCATATAATTGTTCATCTTTGATAATATTTGTTGCTGACTGCACTGTACTGGGATCTACAATTGGTATCAGAGCCAAGAGACTAAAGGTTTGATCCAGAAAAAGGTTTGTCTAAAACCCTATAATCAAGTATATGTGTTAATCGCTTTTATCTGTCTTTAAGTGATTTTATGTTTCTGTGTTTTATCGATCTGTCTGATTTCTGTCAATCTAGGTTGATTGTTTATCGGTCTATTGTTTACTAAAAAAAAGTTATTATCGGTCTAATATTATTGTTTGATTCTGGGTTTAATTGCTTTTCGGTCGAAATTGATCTGGGTTATGTTTGAAGTGTTCTTCGGTCGAATTGTGTGTGATTAAATCTAGTTATCGGTCTTCTAATCTGCATATTGGTATACTTGTTTTATCGATTTAAATTTCTGGGTTTGATCTCGATCGAGTTCCAGAAATCATCGAGTTCATCGGTGGGTTCTTCGAGTTTATCAGTCTTATCTATTGTTTGTTTTGGGTTTATCTGCTGTTTGTTAAGTTTCTGTAATCGACCGATAGTACTCGACCGGTGCTTTGACATTATCGGTCTTTCATTTGACCGGTGTATTGTTGATATCGGTCCTTTATACGACCGATACACTGATTCGATCGGTACCCTGATTACTGGTCTTTGTCCTTTGACCGATATATTGTCCCTTCCGGTCCTTTGGTTCGACCGGATTTGTTAGATCGGTACATTGCTATTACCGGTCCTTTTGGTTCGACCAATACGTTGTCAATACTGGTCCTTTGCTTGACCGGTACGTTGTCAATACCGGTCCTTTGCTTGACCGGTACCTTGTCAATACCGGTCCTTTGCTTGACCGGTACCTTGTCAATACCGGTCCTTTGCTTGACCGGTACCTTGTCAATACCGGTCCTTTGCTTGACCGGTACATTGCCTTTACCGGTCCTTTGCTTGACCGGTACATTGCCTTTACCGGTCCTTTGCTTGACCGGTACCCAGTTCGACCGGATTTTTGCTAGACCGGGTCCTTGTCTTTTTCTGCTTATTATTATTATTTTTTGGATCATCCTACTTGTCTCACAATCGTTACAGTGTTTTTAAGTTAAGAGATTTAAGATGAATTCAAGAGACGCATTAGCTATTGGTTCGGATTAGAAACCCCCGGTTCTCTATCGAGGGGAATATCCTCAGTGGCACGATCGCTTCATGAACTTCATTGAATCGAAACCAAACTATGAAGCCCTTTACAAGTGTCTGACAGAGGGGCCGCAAGACTGGCCAATGAAAGTTGTATCGGGAAACACAGAAGAAGGTCGACCTGTGCGCAATGTTCCAAAATCTGTCAGTGACTTCACAAATCAAGAAAAGGATTTGTATTATGTTGAAAAGCAAGCAAAGACATTTCTTCTACAAAGTCTACCAAACGACATTTATGCTTGCATCGACAGTTATAAGGAGTCTGCAAAGAAAAGGTGGGACCAGATTGAGAAGATGATGATGGGAAGCCACATCAACAATCAGCTCAAGGTGACAAACTGCATCACCAGATATGATGGATTCAAAGCAAGAAAAGGCGAGACACTGACAGAAACATATGAAAGGTTCAACTTGCTTCTGAATGATCTCCAGAAGAATAAGATCACAAAGACGAACACCGAGAACATCAAGTTCATGAACAACCTCCAGCCTGAATGGAAGCCGTTTGTCTCTCATATTCATCATACTCAGACCCTGGAGAAGCTTTTTCTACATGAACTTTATGAAATGTTGCTCCAGGATGAAGAGGAAGTTATGGAACTAATGGGGAATCATAAAGTTGAAGAAAAGCCGGTAGTTGATCCGTTAGCACTCGTATCTGAGAAAAGAGTGAAGTCTGTCAGTCGTTCGTCAGAAAAGAAGCCAGTGCAAAGTGAGTATGAACCCGAAGATCCTGATAGTGATTCGGATCCTGATAGTGATTCGGATCCTGAACTCACTAAGATGAAAGAAGCTATGGTATTCTTGACTTAACAATTCCAGAAAAGGAAGTTCTTTAACAAATCTTCCAACAAGCAAAGGTTTTCCACTCGCCGTGATCATCAAGAGAAGTCTGAAAGTAAGAAACGTGTTGAAGATGGAAAGAAGTTTGACAAGAGACACGAAGAAAAGCCAAAAGATGAGCCGATCAGATGATACAACTGTGGTCGGTTAGGACACTTTGCCAAGGATTGTCGCAAGCCTGTTGTGCGCAATTCCGATTATTACAGAGCCAAGCTTCTACTGGCCAAAGAGAAAGAAGCAGGTAAGGCTCTCATGGCGGAAGATGACTACTGGATACAAGTCTCTGATGAAGAACCTGAAGATGCCGAAGCACACTTGTGTTTCATGGGCAAGCATTCATCACCTTCTGACACTGATGATGAAGATCGAAACTCTCCATGTTAGGTATGTGCTCCTTATCACGAAGCTTTAATTGATCAGATGCAACTTGCCATGAATAAACTAGACTCTTTCAAGCTACTCATAAAAGAAAAAGAACAACTCATCTCATCTCTAGAAAAACGAGTTGCTGCACAGTCTAAATGTATTGAAAATCAAAGTTTAGAAATCTCAAGCAATCTGTGCACAATTTCTAATTTAAAAGAAGAGTGTGAGAGTTGTTCAAAAGAATCACAAGAGCTAAAGAACAAAGTAGATGATCTGACCAGTGTGCTACGCATGTCCGAGAATGAGAAAATTGATATTGTGTCTCAAAACGTGGCTTATAAAAATGAAAATCAAAGATTATCTAATCAGTTAAAGGAGATCGAAAAGAAGCTTTATAGAATTGGTCAATCTCATCAAACGCTAAATCTAATTGCACCAAAGGAACCCAAGTATGCGAATACGGGTATCGGTTACGATAACCCATATTATCTGAAAAAGGCCCTATCCAAAGTTCCTACGATTTATGCGTCTGAATTTCTTGGAATAGACAAGACATTTCCAGAATACAAGATCAATTGGACCAAACCAATTGAGGATGAGGACTGGGAAGAGGATAAGTTGAGAAGGGATAACTCTACTAAAATGAAACTTCCTTTTGTTTATGATTCATTAAATGCATCGTACAACGACGAAAAACCTTGTTTCCTATCAAATGACTACTTTAGAAGTTATACTCAAGCTGAATTTGATGCTAAAACAGTTAAAATTGAGAAGGAATCTCTAGATCATAAAGTTTATGTTCCACCTCTGATTTTAGAAAAGAAAATTGTTCAGCTAGAAACGTCATTTGAACAGGAGAGGGACAATTTTCAAAAGGAAAAACAAGACCTTTTATCTCAAATTGAGTGCCTCACTTCCAATAAAGAGGAATCTGTGTCCGACAAGGAAAGAGAATACTTTCAGACAGAAATAAAGAAGTTAAACTCACAACTGTCTGCCTTGGCAGCAGATCGTCTGAAGGAACAATTTCACAAGGCTGAGCCTACAATTCTCCAAAGTGAGAAACCTACCCTGTCTGACAATTCTTATCCTGCCTCCGACACATCTTCCTGTAAAGCCTTTTTGGGTGACTCGTCACCAAAATTTTCAAATAAAGGAAAAGAGCCTCATGTTTTAGAAACGGATCATTGTTCTGATTTTAAACATGCTTCCGCCTATGATCCACTTCAAACAAATTCTTCAGATGTCCTAAATTCCTCAAGCGATAAGGTCCTTTCTGATGAAGAAATGGAATTTTCAGCATTCTTGAATTCCGAGGTGTGTCTAGACAGTGATTTGACCCAATTTGATTTTAATCCGTCTCTACCAAGTCACGTTGATTTTCTAAACTCTTCTTGTGAGCCTCCGGTAAAATTTTATAAAGGTGAATGTTCCACATCCGCCCCACAAAAACCTTTTGTGAACGACTCTTCAAAGTCAAAATCCAAAAAACGTTCACAAAAGAAAGAGAAGACCGGTCGCTCCAAAAGACAACAATCTTCAAGTTTCACATCTTCTAACTATAAGTTTAACGGTCTTTCAGATACTTTTGGTCGGCGCAAAGAAGTAAGATATGCTTGGGTAGCTAAGAAGTCTAAAGAAAGCACGGCTACAGCAGAATTAGTTGATCCAGTTTTAAAGTCTAGGAAAAACAATAACAATCATGATGTTTTTAATTTTAAACCTTTAGTTGAATGTAATGGAACTTTACCTTTAAAAGTTTATTCTATTCCTCATTTACTTCAACTGTCTCATGATTGTATTTGTTGCTCTTATTGTGGATCGAATGAGTTTGTTGATCGTCGTTATGCATCTGATTGGTTTGGCTCGTATCATGTGGATAATTATCATTCTCAGTTTGATATTACCCATCATAGGAATAGACCCAAATCTAAACGGACATCCAAAACGGGTGTTAAATCTAACCCCAAAGGACCCATTTACGAATGGGTACCTAAAAAGAAATAACTTGTTTTGCAGGACGGTCATGTGTGGTATCTAGATTCGGGCTGCTCCAAGCACATGACCGGAAGAAAGGAGCTACTCACAAACTTCACCGAGAAGTTTTGTGGGAATGTACGGTTTGGGAATGATCATTATTCTCCCATCAGGGGTTACGGAGATATCGTCAAGGATAATCTCACGATTAAGAAAGTGTCCTATGTCGAAGGCCTTGGTCACAATCTCTTCAGCATCGGTCAATTTTGTGACAAGGATCTAGAGGTCACTTTCAAAGCCAAGCGGTGCAGCATTCGGACTGAAGACGGAAAAGAAATCCTTGCTGGAACGCGTCGCTCCAACCTCTACACGATTGACCTCTCGTCTCTGAAAGCAGATAAGGAAGTTTGTTTAATGTCTAAAGCCTCTGCCAAACAAAGTTGGTTATGGCATCGTAGACTCTCGCACCTGAACTTCAAGACTATCAACAAGTTGGTGCTCGGTAGTCACGTCAAGTGCATGCCTGATCTTAAGTTCGAAAAAGATCATTTGTGTGCCGCCTGCGAAATGGGCAAAATGAAGAAGGCTTCTCACAAGCCTAAAGTCACTCCTAGTACTTCACGGTCCCTTGAACTCATTCACATGGATTTATGTGTACCGATGCGCGTCCAAAGCATCAATCATAAGAAGTATGTCCTGGTGATGGTTGACGATTTTTCTCGCTACACATGGGTCCGATTCCTCCGATCAAAGGATGAAACTCCCGAATTGTTTATCTCTCTCCTGAAGAGTATTCAAGTCAGTCTTAACCTATCAGTCCAGACCATAAGGACGGATAACGGCACAGAGTTCAAGAATCAAGTGCTCACCGGTTACTTGACTTCAGTGGGTATAACGCATACTTTCTCAGCTGCTCGCACTCCTCAGCAAAACGGGGTAGTAGAGCGCCGGAATTGAACTCTTGTCGAAGCAGCTCGCACGATGTTATCTCAGTCCAGGCTACCGCTATTTTTATGGGCAGAAGCAGTTGCTACCGCTTGCTACACTCAAAACCGCACGATAATCAACAAGCGATTCAACAAGACACCGTACGAGATCATCAACAAACGCATCCCGAACATCAACTATTTTCATGCATTCGGGTGCACATGCTTCGTATTGAATGACAAGGATGATCTCGGCAAATTCAGCCCCAAAGCGGACGAAGGAGTGTTCATTGGATATTCTCAGCAAGCCAAAGCTTACCGTGTCTACAACAAACGGACAAAGATCGTCGTTGAGAGTGTGAACGTGACTTTTGACAAGGCCGATGATATGGCTTCTGAACACCTCAGTTCAGAACTCGCTTTAACTGGTGTGTTAGCTTCTGGACAAGTTCGTTCAGGAGCTACACAATCTCCAGTAGATCCAAATCATGCGTCTACGTCAAGAGCACGCCTTTCTGATTTGGATTTACTATTTGAGTATTTCTATGATGACTTATTTAATATTAAGTCTAATACTATGTCTTGTAACAGGAATGCTCCTCAAGCACCAGAAGCAACACAAGTCACTGGTCCAACCGACTCCGGTAGCCCATCCTCGCCTGGTGCTCCATCATCTTCTGACAATGATTCTGCATTCCCGAGCTCGAGTGATACTCCTCCTATCCAAGATCCTACTGTCGCACCGGCAATAGTAGGCCCTCCTGAACCGACACCTGTGGAAGGCACTCCTGAAGTTCCCATTCCGGCAATCCCGGATTCTGCTTCACCTGCATCTCCTGTTGAGTCGTCCTCTGCTGCACTCTCGACTCCAACTAAGGAACTTCAACCTCACAGGCCGTCATCACTCGAAGCAATTCAGGATTTACCCCCCGGTGGTTATGTGGACTCCGATACCTCTCAATAGACATATCAACCTCTTCCACACACCACCAAGTGGCCTCGAGCTCACCCCCTTCATCAGATCATTGGTGATCCCAAGACGCCTGTTCAGACTCGATCTACTACTACCAACGATTGCTTATTTTCTTCGTTCCTCAGCCGTATCGAACCTTCCACCGTCTCCGAAGCATTGAATGATCCAAACTGGGTGATCGCTCTGCAAGAGGAACTCAACCAATTTGAGAGCCTCAAAGTGTGGCGCCTTGTTCCCCGGCCAAAGAACAAGACGGTGATTGGTACGAAATGCATTTTCAAGAACAAGAAGGACGAAAATGGTATCATTGTCCGGAACAAAGCACATCTAGTGGCTAAAGAATATCGCCAGCAAGAAGGTATAGATTACGAGGAGACGTTTGCACCGGTTGCACGCATTGAATCTATTCACATGTTCCTCGCCTACGCCGCCCACAAGAATTTCATCGTCTTTCAAATGGATGTGAAATCTGCGTTTCTGAACGGCGTTCTCAAATAGGAGGTGTATGTCTCGCAACCCGAAGGCTTCGTGAGTTCTGAATCTCCGAATCATGTTTATTTTCTTGACAAGGCCTTATACGGTCTTAAGCAAGCGCCACGAGCCTGGTATGACGCTCTCTCATCCTTCTTGATTAAATTTGGTTTCTCTAAAGGTAAGATTGATACTACCCTATTCATTAAAAGAGAAAAGAAAGATATCATTCTTGTACAGATTTATGTTGATGACATAATCTTTGGCTCCACAAATCCCAAGTACTGTCAGAACTTTTCAGCCTTAATGAGTAAACATTTTCAAATGAGCATGATGGGGCAAATGAATTTTTTCCTGGGTCTTCAAGTAAAACAATTAGCAACAGGATTTTTTATTAATCAATCTAAGTACATCTCAGATATTCTTCGGAAATACCAGATGGAAAACTCTTCTCCTATGAAAACCCCCATGTCTACTAGTTTAAAGCTACACACCGATCCTGATGGAAAGGATGTGAATGCTACAACTTATAGAGGTATGATAGGTTCTCTGATGTACTTGACGGCGAGCCGGCCAGATATTATGTTCTCGACATTTCTATGTATACGATTTCAGTCGAAACCTAAAGAGTCTCACTTAGCTGCGGTTAAGCGTATTATCCGATATTTAAAAGGTACTGCTGATCTTGGTTTGTGGTACCCAAAAGAGACAGGTTTTGAATTGACAGCCTACTCGGACGCTGACCATGCTGGAAACATGCTGGACCGGAAAAGCACATCCGGTCATGTCCAGTTCCTGGGAGATCGTCTCGTCAGCTGGGCTTCGAAGAAGCAAAACTGTGTGTCCACCTCAACCGCCGAGGCCGAATATGTAGCAGCCGCTAGTTGCTGATCTCAAGTCATCTGGATGCGCACCCAGCTGAAAGACTATGGATTTAACTACTCGAGGATCCCCATCTACTATGACTCCAAGAGCGCCATTGCAATATCTAGCAATCCAGTCCAGCACACGAAGACGAAGCACATTGATGTGCGATATCACTTCATAAAAGACCACGTGGAACGAGGTACCATTGAACTCTACTTTTGTTAATACAGAGCATCAGTTAGCAGACCTGTTCACCAAAGCCTTGGACGAAAAACGATTTAATTATCTTGTGTCAAAGCTAGGTATGCTAAATCTGAAGGTTTGATTCTTTCACAGACCTAATCGAGTTTCATTCAATATCGAATGACTGTGTCTAATGCCCCAGTGACTTGTCTCTGGTTGCTCCGATCCACACTCCCTGGTTATTGAATTTTACTCGCTAAGTTCTGTGTCAATTTCAAACTTCTGTATCAATAAAGTAGATTTCGTTTGTTTCTATTTTTTCTCGTGTGTTTTCTTTTCTTCGTGGTGTTTTCGTGTTTTTTTTTGCAGTTTCTTCGGTTGTTATCTGAAAGCATAAGTCGTTTGTGGTGGTCTTTAGAAGATGTTCATGTGTTCAGGGGGAGCACGAGTGTACGATGTTTGGTAAGGTTCTCTAGTCCTCTAATCGAGGGGGAGCAGGTAAGTTTCTCGTGTATTTCGTCGAGGGGGAGCATTTTTCTCGTAAAGCATTCAATGTTCGAGGGGGAGCAAGTTTTTTTTTCTTAGGTTTTAATTTTTTTTCCTTAGGAATTTTTTTTTAGGTTCATTTTTTTTATATAATCAGAAAAATTCAAAAATATTTTTTTTTCCTTATAAATATAAAAATACAAAAAAAAATAGTTTTATTTTCAGTTATTTGTTTTATAAAAAATAAAATCCCAAAAATAGTTGGTTTGGTTGGTTTGTTTATATTAGGCCTAGCCCACACCCCAACCTCGGCCCGGCCCAACTCCCTTCCTCGGCCCAATCCCCGTGACCTAAACTCTTCGACCGGGGTATTTAAAACCCCGGTCTTCATCCTTTCCTTCAACCTTCTTATCGATCTTTTCTCTCAAACTCTCTCTAAACTTTCGACCGGCGCTCTGGTTATCTCTCTCGATCTCGTCGCTCTCTCTCGCTATCGTTTATCGATCACAGGTTCGACCCTAATATCCTCATATGTCTATGTTTTCAAGCGGTTGGTCGATTGATACGTGTTAGTTTGAATCGATCTTGGGGTTTGATTTTAACTCTGGTATTGTCGATTCGATTTCCCCGGTCGTTTGGGATTGTGTGTTCTTCGACCTAGATTTTACCGGTCGAATGCGTTTACCGGTCGAATACCAATACCGGTCGAATGCGTTTACCGGTCGAATACCAATACCGGTCGAATGCGTTTACCGGTCGAATACCAATACTGGTCGAATGCTTTTACCGGTCGAATGACCAATCCCGGTCGAAGATCAATACCGGTCGATTGTGCCACCCCGGTCATATAGTTTCTCTTCCGGTCGAATGACTTTTTCGGTCTAAGACCTTTACCGGTCAAAGCTTGACCCGGTCTTTTTTGGTGTTCTGAAATGCACACAGTATTGGGCTTTAGCTATCTGTGCTTAACTGCTTTATTTCTAGACTGTAAGATTGTGAGGTGACCCTGTGAATTGATCTTTTTCTATGTAGCGGTGCGCGAATTGGTTACAGACCCTAATTCACGAATTGGGTGTGTTTTTCCGGTATTTTGGAGTTAGTATAGGTTGTGGTTTAAACCATGGCATTGTAACTCCAACGACATCTTGATTTCCATGTTCCTAAGATCTAACAAGCTTATTCTCAACAGGTACAATGGCGCAAAATCTGCCCCCTGCGATTAATCCAATCGTTGATGCCGAACTGATTCCCGAGGATCAGTTCATTCAGCTCACACCAAACAACTATCATCTCGATGTAACCCAATCTGCCATTCAATATCAGGTCATCATCGAGATCCTCAGTGGGCATCCTCTATCATATGCTCTATCGGAGACAGCGGAAGTACCGCTATTATACCTACAACAGTTCTGGAAATCTCTACATGCCTTGGAGGCCGACGGTGAATTCCATCTGGAAGGCCGAATTGATCACACGCCTGTGCTCCTCACTTGTGATCTTTTCCGATAATTTCTTCAACTGCCAACCGCCGGTTCAGTCCAGGGGCGAAATAGCTTTGACCCGCTCGTATCGGACTCCACTCTATGCGCTGACCTCTTGTCCCTAGGATACGGCGCAGATCTACGTCTACCATCAAGTTTCAACCGCAAGTACCTGTCCACGTTATGGTACACCATGTTCACTTACCTCAATCGATGTCTTTCGGCTATCACGAAAGGCATCGACCAGACGAGTATTCACATTCTCCGACTATTCCACTCAGTGGCATTCCATCGCCACGTGGATTTCGCCGACTTCCTATGGTGCGACCTTGTTTAGAAAGTTCGGTCGAACGCGACGAAGAGACAGAACTTCATACCTTATATGAGGTTTCTCCAGCTGATCATTCGAAGCTACATGACTCTGTATCCCGAGATACCTCTCCGTACCAGGCACCCTACTTGCCCGCATCACCCGAACCGCAAAATACCAGCTCGTACTGATCCGGAAGGTATCGTCGCCCGACAAATCCCCATCGGGTTGCTGGCCTATGCTCGTCCTTCGGCACTGAGTGTTATAGCGTATAGGCACACACACAATCTTCCAGCTCCTATGGTCCAACCAGAACCGGTAGGACCTGCCCAGGGAGCACGACCTGAGAGGCGTGAGGGTCCGCGTCCCCGTACGAGAGGTGGTAGAGTCCGGATAGCTGGGGCTTCCGGACCGGGTGTGACGAGAGAAATCGTTGTGAGGGGAACTGGAGAGGGCAGTGCCGTTAGATCGAGACAAGCCAGTAATTCACGACGATCACCTACCACGCCACGGGAGACATCTCTGATGGTAGAAGAGGACACAGCTACTGAATCCGCCAACGTTCAGTCCTCTTCTACCAATGCATCGGAAGAGGAAACATCTGCTGAAGCTGCCACCGACTCTGAGGAGGAAGCAGAACATTCCGGCAGTCAGTTGGAACCAGCCACCACCGAATCGGAATCAAATGAAGAGTCTTCTGACTCTGATGGTGACGATCATCAGCCCTCGCCTGGAGAGACAAGGAGAGCGGAGGGAGTATTAGTTGAAAATTTAGAGGTGAGTAGAGAGAAGGAAAGAAGGACCAAGTTGCATCATGAGCGTACACGAGTGACGGGGCAACCATCAACGGTTGTATCCCCCCTAGCCACATCCACCCAGGTAGCCACATCTACTATCCAGTCTCATGTGTTGAGACAGGATATTGAAGAAGCCGTCGTGAACCTAGCGGCGCAACTGCACACCCCACCCAGCCACTCCGCCATCTCTCAACAGATGGTGGTTTTAGCTTCACACGGGGATATATCACAAAAGCTACCGGTCTCTCACTTGGAGAGTTCCGGTATTGAAACAAGAGAACAGCAGCCCCCGTTCTCGACTTCTTTCGGTGCACAAAGTCTAGAGCCGTTTGATATAATTTCTCTTATTCCTAGGACACGGGTCCCTTTCTCGGCTACTGCTGAAGGCCTTCGTGGCCCAGCCGGAACACCTATAGTAATTCCAACTTCGGTTGGTTTAAGAGGATTGGGTGGAAGTCCTACCACAGCTATCATCACGCCAGCTGTGAACGTAGGCGGCTTGACTTCTACAGTCGTAGCTACAACTGGAAGTCTGAGTGACCCAGGAGTTACCCCAACTGAGTTCGTCTCAAGGAAATATATGGACGGCGCCCTAAAGGTTGTCCAAACCATGATGAGAGAGGAGGTAGATTCTCTGAAACGTATGATCAAAGGCAAAGGTCCAGCGACTGAGCCTGAACCACTACCTCCTACACCACCACCTTTCATTCCTGCTACCGAAATGTCAATCGAGGACCTCAAATCCATACTTCTTGCCAAGCTTCTTGCCCAATCTCAAACAGAACCCTCCCGGGATGCCGATCTTCTATCGCTTCTACGCGCTCAAGCTTCCACACCTACCCCACCACCCCCCAATCCATTATATCTCCCGAAGCCTTCCAGCTCCACCAAGCCATGCTTCAGTCTCTATAGCAAACCGTAGTTGTTTTGATTGAACGCTTATCAATAGTGGAAGACACCTGCCATGGCCAGGCAGACAGGATAAAGCGTCGGCATGATGATCAGGATGATCCTGATCACCATGAGGGGGAGAAGCGCCAATGTATAACAGATCCAGAGATACAGTGTGTGGAAACAGTTCAAGTGGGAACGGAACAGGGTTCGGGTTCTGGTACTCGATCAGAAGGGTAGGGACAGGAACGGGAACAGTGTATGGATTTGGTGTTGTATGATATTCCAAGGGTTGAAAAGCCTGAGGAAGTTGATGAAGGTTCTCCGATTGTACCTGAAGACTGGGCGTTAATTCTTGATCCTTATGAAGTCTCTGAACCGACAGAAGAATGTGCCAACACTGAACGAGCGCTGATAGTCATGCAAGCTGAAATATATGAGATTCTTCATCCGGATTATCAGCCACACGATCAGACTTCTGTTGCGGTTCCACTTTTGAATTATTCTGTTGATAACCCTGATTTTTCTGAATCAGATATTCCCGTCAGATCTCCTCCAGTCTCACCAGTTAGGGAATCAGAAAGTACTCCATCAGTTCGTCCGTCCAAGTGGGAAAGAGTCAGAATCAAAGTTCCTTTCCTTGAAGAAAGTCAAAAGAAGATCTTTGCCCACTGGATTCGGAAATATGACGAAGTTGTACTTGATGGTCTACAGTCTGTGAAATACAAGGAAAAGCAGCGTGAACTTGTATTCGTGTATAAGAAGTTTCAAGGCAAGCACTCCAAGACAAAGCTTAGGATTACATCAGTTGACCGGATTCAATCTGCATTCTTCATGAAAGTAAAGTATTCAGACTTCATGGTAACGAGAGAAGATGGTCAGAAGTATTGTTTTTCTGAAGCTGACTTTCCGTGCCTTGAACCACAAGATCTGTTGTTCATTCTTCGAGACTTAAAGACCAGAACTATCAGACCCGGGGAAGTCATTGATGCACTCGAGACTGTAAAGAGGTATATGAAGTGTGCGATGGAACTTGCCTCGGTGGAAGACTTTCAGATCGGGTTAGAAAGCGACCAGCCAAAGATAAATCTGCTTAAGCCTGATTTGAAGATTTCGTCTGATGCCTAGAGCGTACCTGCATTTACTGTGATAAAGCTTCCAGAGTTTGGCATGACTTATGTGAACAACAAAGGTATTATGCGGTTCATTCGTTTTAATCAGATTGCCAGATTCTGTGATGGTACGTTAATGCTGCTAAAAGACAAGTTGAAGCATGCACTTGATCAAGATGAAAAGGGGATTCAGCCTTTGGATCCTAAATACAATCCACTTGTTCTTGAATCACTTGGTGTAATTGAAGAGCGACTGGAGTACAGGACTCAAATTCGATATTTCGAGATCAGCTTTGGTTTTCGAAAGATTTATGTTCCAAACTGACGCGATTTTCAACTTCTATTTAAAGGGGGAGATTGTTAGGGTTAAATTTTTGTTAAATAGAAGTTCAGGGTATATTTTGTCAAGTTAACAATAGCTATTAGCTTGTTGGGCCTAAAAGCCCATAAGCCCAATTGATTGTAAAGCCTATGTATATAAAGGTTGATTTACTTTCTTTTAGAAGTTAGTCTCATTATTTTCATAACAGTAGTCTATAGGTTTACTCTCTCAGATCAGAAATTCTTTCTGTAAACCTATAACCCTTTGATTTCATATTAATCATATGACTAGTAGTTGTGGCCATATAATTGTTCATCTTTGATAATATTTGCTGCTGACTGCACTGTACTGGGATCTACAGTACTTAATGTTCATCAAGTGCAAGCGCCGTGTAAAGAATCTCGTTTCTTCTCCGCATCTGATTGTCCGAGTTATGAGCGTCAAGATAAATAAGTTTGTCAATATCTGGTATCCGGACTTTGAAGTGGAAAGAAGAGATTGCAAATTATATACTTTCTCGGAGGCAGATTTTGGTGATCTATCTATTGATGACATTGAGTTTCTTTATAATAATTTCAGGGATCTTTATCATAGAACTCAAGATATCTCTCAAGCACTGTTTGTGATCAAAAGATTTATTCGGCGCCAAATCAGATTTTATAGAGTGTTTGATTTTCAAATGGCTGCTGAAAGCTTTCAGCCTGTGGTTAATCTTCTAAAGCCCAATCGTAGCTTGCCGAACTTAGACTCTTATCCACTATTCACCATTCTTCAAGATCCATTTGGAGTTATCTACAGGAATGGTTCAGGTCAAAACTGTTTCCTCATATTTGAAGAGATCAGTCATTACTCAGATGGAACCTTAAAGGTGATCAAGCTACAGTTGGAACAGCGTTTAAAGGATGCTCAAAGAAGATTTTTGGAGACAAGAAAAAATTTGTATCAATTTGAAAATGATGAAATTCAACTTCTCAAGAAGACATTGAATATTATTGGTGAGAAGTTGATTCCCCGCTCAACTCTAAGACGCTTGGAAGTTTTGCTTGGTTTAAATCGTCTTCGTCAAAGAGAAGAGCGTCAATGATTACTAAGGGGGAGATTGTTAAGACTGATTTTGTAGTAATCATTGTATTTATTTTCCTTAGTCTTATCTGTGTTTAGAGTGCTTATCTGTATTGTTAAGGCTAGGGGTATTTAAGTCCCCTTGTAGCCTTTGTTTTGTATCTTTGGAGATCATATTGAATATACAGTTACATTTTGACGCTCCTACTCTCTCTCTACTTTCTCTCTCTACGATTTAGAGATCTTGGACTTTCATACATGAAGACCTAAACTTATACCAAAACCCCAATTTCCATAGATGAAGAAAAGAGAAGATTACCTTTGTCATAGTTAAATCCATCAACAATACTCTTCTAGATCCCCAAAATAAACCACAAACTCTAAATCTTCAAAATGGTGAAAATGGTTGGATGAAATTTTAAGAAACTTGGTGAGGAAGATAAAGGTGGAGGGATTATGGTTCTAGCTTCCAAATTTTTCTAGATGATGAAGAATCATTAATTTTAGGAGGAAAACCCCCAAAAAATGAGTTAGGGTTCGTTTGGGAGGATGGGGGTCGATTTAGGAGAGAAAAATGGAAGAGATTTAGGGTTTTGGTGAGAAATGAAGTTTGAAGGCCGGTTTCCCCTTTTAACTACGCACAGTGTGCACGCGCGAGTGGTGGCGCGGCCCGACTCGCACGGATAGGCGCGTTGCCCTCTGGGCAGAGCCCCACGCGGATCACGACGTGGCTCTACCCGCGCTGGCAGGCGCACAAAACACTACTGCCGTTTTTTCCTTCTTTTTCGGTCTAAGTTTTCGGGGTGTTACATCATCAATGTTAGCAAGAAGATCAAACATAGTTTTGATGTGTTGGCAATAGTCGGTGATCGAGAGGTCTCCAATCACAATGTTGCTTATTTCATCGTCAAGTTGAATTGCACGAGCATCCTTATTGTCTCGAAATAGAATTTTGAGACTCTTCAAGACTTCATGAGCGATCACACCTCTCTTCAAGATCATCTGCAGTAATGGCTTAGAGATCGTCATGTCAATCCAAAGCTTGACGAGAGAGTCAAGTTTGTTCCAATCTGTATCAGTAGTCGATTTTGGTTGAGAGGATCCGTCAACGTGCCCAAGGACACCAAAACTTGTACAATGGGTTTCGAAAAGTTCTCGCCAATAGTCATAGTTCAACTTATCGAGATCGAGAGTGAGCGGGACGAAAGCCTTAATGTTGGTGATACCAAACGGTTTTTCAGAGGAGGGAGAAGGGTTTGAAGTTTCACTCGCCATTGATGTAGACGGCTAGGGTTTAGGCCGTGAAAGGGAAAAGAATGGCTAGGGTTTGGGTCGTGAGGGAGAGAAACGGCTAGGGTTTAGGAGAGAAAGAAAGGGGAATGGGTTAGAGGTAGATTAGCTCTGATACCATGAAATCAGGCAAATTTCCCATGAAGATCCCCTTTCTCATTAACACAATAAATAGAGAATTACAATGGGCTGGACAATACATACAAAATAATGGGCCTAGATGAACTATAAATACAACATAAATATATACGCTAATAGTTCGTTGAATGTAATAGTGGTGGTGTGGTAGAGGCAATAGTGGTGTCAATTGTAGTGGTGGTAGCGCATGGTAGTCACAGTGGCCATGACTTTAGTGACGGTGGTGACGGTAGCGGCGACGACGATCATGGTGGGGTGAAGGCGACAGTTGTAACGACGACATTGGCGCCAACAGTGGTGGTGTGACAACGGGACATCATGGTGGAATGGAATAAAATGAAGTGAATTTAAGAGTATAATAGTTTTTTCCTAAAATATGGTATGAAAGAATTTGAATTCCTTGGGAATTTACATTCGGTCATACCTGGAATTCGAATTCCCTACCAAAGCTCAAAGAAATGAACTAAACGCATTAATTCCAATTCTTTTAAGTTCGGTCGGTTTCCAATAAACAAAACAGACAGAAAATGATTTGATTTTTGGTATAGAGAAACCTTTGATGTATAGTTAGTAAATCAAAGTTAAATTAGATTTGATTTCGGCAGATAAACAGCTTGAGATAATTAAGGCAAATAAAATTGTGTACGATATTAATTCAAAACGAACTATCAGATTCTGTTTTTCATTTAAATATGTGATCCTTGATTTAAACACCTCAGACGGCGTCGATGGGATATATATATATATATACATATATATATGTATATATACATACATATATATATACATATATATATATAGGGTCAGGTTCACGTGAGACCAAGTTGTTTCCGTGAGACCGCGTGAGACCAAGCCTTAAAACATGAAACTTCACACCGAAACACTGTGAAGGTAAAAAACATTCGAACCTTCATAATGTAATCACACAATGAAGGTAAAAAAACTTAAACCAAGTTAAAAAAAATCAAACTTTCACAGATAAAAGACTGTGAAGGTATGTCCGAAGGTAAAAAATGAACATTCACAGCTAAAAACTTTGATTTTTTACCTTCAAACCTTCACAGATAAAAAAAACACCGTGAACTGTCTTCAAACCTTTTATCCGAAGACTTTGATTTTTTAGCTGTGAAGGTAAAAAAAAACGAACATTCACAACTAAAAACACCGTGAACGTAACATTTACGGTGTTTTCCCTATGAAAAGTTTGATTTTTTTTACATTCACAGTTTTTTGGTGTGAAGTTTCATACTTTAAAGTTTGGTCTCACCGGTCTCACGAAAACTATTTGGTCTCACGCGAACTTATGTCTATATATATAGTGGAAGGATATTTTGCAATCCTAAAAAAGGTTGCAACCCTTGCAACCCACATCTTAACCGTTGGATTCATAATCGACGGTTATTTTATTTTTATTTTTATGTTTTTTTAATTAAAAATATTGAGCCCCATATCTATTGTAACCGCCGATCATGAATCCGACGGTTAAGATATGGGTTGCAAGGTTTGCAACCTTTTTAAGGGTTGCAAATAAAACAACCCATATATATATATATATATATATATATATATATTTCCGGTGCTTTCGAAATAACATGTAAATGAGTTAATTTGTTGTTTAAAAATGTAACTTTTTTTAAAATAAACATGTAATGACGTAAGTAAGGTGAGCCAACCCGTCGTATATAAGAAGTAAATGTTGAAACGTGGCGCTCTCTCTTGGCTTTTTAAATACTATAAACAAACACCCATTTGCTTACAAATTTATGTGTAACCTCTCTACTTCTGTACGTTCATGTGCTCTCCAATATTTTTATGGGCTTTTGTTCTTTCCCAACACAGCCTGATCTTGAAGTATTCTACCGCTGCTTTCTTGTCTCAAAGTCATGGAAGATCAAGCTCAAACTCAAACCCCAACCCCAACCCCCACCAGTCCAAGAACCCAATGTCTTGAAAGAAATCATCATGAACCAGTTAGGTCAAGATGGACCCCTAAGCCTGAACAGATTCTTATACTCGAATCCATCTTCAACAGCGGAATGGTTAATCCTCCCAAGGATGAAACCGTCAAGATCAGGAAGCTGCTCGAAAAATTCGGTTCAGTTGGTGACGCCAATGTTTTCTACTGGTTTCAGAACCGGCGTTCCAGATCTCGCAGGCGGCAGCGCCAGATTCAGGCCAGCCTTGTAAGCAGCGAACAACAACAATCATCAATGGTTACAAGATGTGTTAGTGGTGGAGGTGGTGGTGGTGTTGGTGGCGGTGATGGCTGTAGTGGTGGTGCAGGTGCAATTCAGTATCAAGATGCTGCCTACACCACGGCCACACAAGGGTTTGTTATGCAACAACCTAGTTTCTTCCCCATGCTACAATCACTCGCCGCGGGTTCCAGCTCTTCTTCTTTTTCTTCGACTTGTTCACGACTGGGTGGTGCAGACGAGATCTATCCCATTTCTAGTCAAGCTGTTAGTTTCCAAGAAATTGAGCAAAACCCTAGTTCCATGGCTTCAAGTTTCCAGCATTTAGATACTTCAAAAGTTCATTATGAATTTGGTAGGGTTAATTAATTACTTCAATTCAAATAGATCATGTATATATCTCCTTTTATATCTATCTACCTAAACCCACTCGATTCATGCAAAATACACAAATTTATATATCTATACCTTCTCCGGCCATCTGAAATGAATTAAAAGAAAACCCTCTTTGCAATTCTTGTATGAAAAAAGTGCTATATTATGATTTCATATCAAGATAAACTTGAGAAATTACTTGATGTTCCCAAATTATTTAAGTAAATTCTTATCTAACTTCATCATTTTAATGCGAAATCTTTTCATATACAAGTTCAATTCTTATGATGATAAAAATATGGTAATTAAATGTCTGAAACTCATTAAATTTGTTTTATAAAATAGAGCTCCCCATTTCAGTAAATGAAACAATCTCAGGTATTGGTTCAAGAAATCTATCTAATTAATTATATCATTTCTTTAAACACCAAAGGGCGTTTAGCCCAATTAATGGTATCTCCTAGTAACCAAATCTTACAGGTGAAGTTTTCCAACCTCATCAAATGTCAGGTGTATATTTGGGTTTTATTTGTAAGTATTATATATATATATATATATATATACTTTAATGACCAGAAAATCCTATATCGAGATTTAATTATTCAAAGTTTCAGGAGTGATCACGGTGTTCATCAATGGAGTTCCAACGGAGGTGGAAAGCGGCCCGTTTAACATGAAAGCTTTGTTCGGCGAAGATTTGATGCTCATCCACTCATCTGGCGTGCCGGTGCCTCTCGGTGAGTACGGGGTTTGCACGGGTGGGTTGCAACACGGCGAAAGCTACTTCTTGGTAAGCAAATTTTGTTAATCTATATATCTCTAAATAGATCTATACCAAATTAAGTGTATGTGATTGCTGTCCTTGTGTTTGTATTAAGGATGCCTATTATGTTTCCATAAATAATCAAGCATGCTTATAGTGTACAATCAAATATATATACAGTTTATTTGTGCTAATTATTTTTTTAGAAAATTACAAAAATCGAGTAAAATGGGTCTTTTATTAACTCCCAATCTCCAATCATCATTAGGCATCATAATAAAGTACTTAATAGGACTTTTAACTTTATAAAATTAAGAGTAAATTACATGTCTCTCCTTATGGTTATATGTATTTAAAAGTCCTTGTTACGTTTTTAAAAGTTCAACATATTATTGTCCCTGTGGTTGAATTTTTACAACGAGTTGGGTTCTTAATGTGGCCACAATGACCTAGATCGATTTGTTTAGGAACCGAAACTTATTAAAAATCCTACAACCACAAAACCCAACTCATTAACAAAAAAATGCATCCACATGATGTAACTCGTTAAAAAATGCAACCAAAAGGACATGTACTGTTGAATTTTTTCAAAAAAAGGACAAAGATTGTTAAAAACACCTAACAACAACAGCGATAAAACATGTAATTTACTCTAATAAATGTCACTACAACAAAATTGGATTTATAGGACACCAAAAATTTCTAAGCATCCTAATAGATCGCTTTATAAAACTAAATTTATAGGATCTAAAAAATAAAGTGTTCTATATCCAAGGTTCTAAATGCCCTAAGGAGTGGCATGGTGACAAGGTCAAGCCTCAAGTCTTAGGAGCCACGGCGTAGCCATGCGTTTTCAAGGCGTGACTTATGACATCAAATTTCTAATCCATATATTATTATATCTAAAAACATATGTTTTGTACAGTTACTCAATTAGTCAATAGTAATAAGCAAGTTAAATGAAGTTATGTATTACAAACTAACAAATAAGACATTTAAAACGTAAAGTAAAATCAATATCGCATGATGAAAACTTTGCATTAGGCTATGGCGTGCCACGGGCAAAATGTGTAAGACACAACGCTTGTGCCATAACGCGCAATGGTAGCTGTGCGATGAGTTTTTTTAGAGCAGTGTCTATATCTAAGAACGTTGTAATAAGTTTATACGATGTTTTTCGGCGTTGTAACAAGTTTTTTAATCATTATAATAAAAAAAACGTCGTATTAACTATTTTATAAAACACTATTTGAAAAAGTGTCATATAAAAACAAGTGTTTTGTAAAAAGATGGGTTTATAGGACACTTTTCGAAGGCCTAGCGAGTTAAGCGAGTTCTTTTTTTCCTTTTTCAACCTAAGGAGTTTGGAGCCCGCATTCTCCGCCGGTAAGGGGAAGATGAGCTTCTCAAAGTGTCCTATAAAATAGTCAATGTGATGTTTTGTATTAAAAATGTCGTAAAAAACTTGTTAAGACACAAAAATATCTTATAAACTAATTACAACGCCTTTAGATATGCCACTTTATTTTTTGGTCATATAAATTAATGGCATATAAACTCTTAGAAATTAATGGCATATAAACTCAATTTTGTTGTAGTGTGTATGTCTTATACAACGACTTTACGATAAGTTGTCGCTAAAACGAAATTGGGTGACATAATAAGTTCTATCGACGAAGTTAAATGAATGAGCTAACAAGTTCTGCGGATAAAGTATGACAAAACTTAAAAGCACATGACTAGAAGAAATTATGATATTAATTTTTATATATGATATTTTCAAAAAATGTCTTACATAACAAGTTTTATATATAAATATGTATATATATATATATCAAGGTTCTAAATGGCGTGGTGTGACGCCGAGGCCAAGCCTCAAGCCTTAGGAGCCACGACGAAGACATGACGTTTTCAAGGCGTGACTTATGACGTCAAATTTCTAATTAATATATATAATTTTATATATAAAAACGTATGTTTTGTAGTGTTACTCAATGAGTCAATAGTAGAGGTGATCATTTGCGGGATTGGGCGGGCCATGGGCCGGGCCTAACATATATTTCCTGTCCAACGGGCCTAATACAGTAAACCCAAGCCCGTTTTACGGGCTTGAGAACTTGTCCGTACCCGTCCTATTAACGGGCCGGGCTTGTCAACGGGCTAAAGGGCCTGAAAATTTACATTTAAAAAAACTTATATAAATTGGTAAGTTGTGTAAAATTATCCAAAATACATAATTTTTTCCAACTAAAAAAGCGTAAATATGCTAATGTACACAACGTAAGAAAAAGATTTTTTCACAAAATATGGAGTATGAACTTTTTCTCTCCAAAGATTATCACCCTCCGAAGTTCGGATTCCTCAACAACAAAATATTAACCACCTAATATTTCAAGATCAAGATTATAAACGTATTATATGACATATGACATATATTATATATTTAGACGGTGGTTGGTACATAGTAGAGGGCGGGCCTGTCCAAATTTTTTTTTTCATAGCCCGAGCGCACCCGTTAACTTGAACGGTCCCGTCCAAGCCCGCCCATATTTTCTAAAATGGTTGTCCAAGCCCACTTTTCTAACGGGCTGGGCGGGTCGGGTCTAGCGGGCCTTGCCGCCCATGAACAACTCTAGTCAATAGTAATAAGCAAGTTAATTTAGATTATATATTAAAAACTTGCAAATAAGACATTAAAAACGTAAAGAAAAATCAAATATCTCATTACAATAACTGCACATTAGGGCATGGCGTGCCATGGGTTTAACGTGGCGTGACACACAAGCCTTGGTGCCATGACGCACCATGGCGGCTGTGCGGCGAGTTTTTTTTAGAACATTGATATATATATATATATATATATATATATATATATATATTAGGTTCGACCCCGTGTATTACACGGGGTAGTTTAAAAAATTAAATCATGTCAGAAAACTTATCTTACAGAAATGAATAATCATCGAAAGTACGATGCTACTTTTCTAAGCTTTTTTCCCCTTCAGAGTTGTTTTTTTACAGTTGGTTACAAAATGTCCTTGTTTTAGACAGTTTTCACAAGGGTTGTTTTGCAAAAAATTAATAAAAAAATATGAATAAATATTAATAATTTATAAAAAAAAATTATAATATAACGTAAATGAAATTATGGAAAAGTACCTAGTTAAAATTGATATGAAATTGCAAAAAAAAATTACGACAATTTAGTGATTATTTGTATCAAATCTCATACTAATTTTAATAAATCTCATACTAATCACAACACATTAATTCGTATATATTTATGATATTTAATAATATAATTAAATCCAAAAATATTCAATATTGGACTCATTTCGAAGTATTGACGAAACGATTACAATGATATAATTTATAAAAAATAAAATGTTTTTTAATGCTTTTTAGTTCATATATATTATTTATGTTTATATGATAAGAGTCTAAAATGAAAAATAAAAAACTAAGGGATTAAAAATAAACTACATACCTAATTATAATGGTAGTAAATATAAGTTATAAATTAAAAAAATTGAATTAAGGAAAGATTTAAGGAAGAATGAATGTGGATATGCTAAAAGAACTTATGATGTAAAATGCGTTCAGATACATATTAAGGCGGAAAAATGAAAAAATGGGCTCACCAGAAAGCGACACGTGTCCTTCTAGTTACTTATTTATTATATGTATATATATATATAGGGGTAGGATTTGCAACCCTTGCAACCCACATCTTAACCGTCGGATTCATGATCGACGGTTACAACAGATATAGGGCCCAATATTTTTAATTAAAAAAAATAAAAATAAAAATAAAATAATCGTCGATCATGAATCCAACGGTTAAGATGTGGGTTGCAAGGGTTGCAACATTTTCAAGAGTTGCAAAATATCCTTCCACTATATATATATATATAGAGAGAGAGAGAGAGAAAGAGAGAGAGAGAGGGGAGAGGGGGGAGGGGGGAGGGGAGGATGATGCGAGAAGAAAACTAATTTGTGAGAAGACGAGAAGAAATGTGGGCCACATAATCTATTAATTAAAAACACCATAAATGAAAAATAATTTTAGAAATTAGGATAATGGTCATTTTGAATTGAGTAAATCTTTAAAATTCTCATTATATCTTTTAGATTTATTTACTTTTTATTTTCAATTATTTCATAAATTTTTTATTATTTTCTTTTTCTAAATATAATTTTAAAAAAATCATAATTTTGTCCAAATTTCACATGTGATATCACTATATGAATATTTATACATATCACATATCATATTATCAAATGTGATAATTGTATATATTTTAGTTAATTATATGTGATTATGTATATTCATATTTCTATATCTTTTTGTGATGTAAATATTATCACATGTGATTATGCGTCACTTATATTCAGACATGTATTATCATGTAATATGTACAAAAATTCACCTAGTGTGATCATATGTGATACATAATAATAGATCTTATGTTAAACGAAGTTAATTACATATGATTCAAAACGTAAATTCAAAAAAATATAGAAAAAATGGTGAAATAGATAATGAAATTATTGTGGATATTACATGTGATATTTGATGAAAATTATGATTTTTTTTTTACCAAAAGTGTATCTAGCCAAAAATTATATAAATTTGATAAAATAAGTTATGAATTTATTAAAATTAAAAAATAAATAAATTTAAAAGATATAATAAGATTTTTATGGATTTACCCAATTGAAAGTAGTAATTATTCTAATTTTTAAAATTAATTTTTATTTCTTATTTAGGTATTTTTCAATTAATAAATTATGTGGATCATATTTATTCTCGTCTTCTTGCAAATTAATCACTTTCTCGTTTGAATCTATCCCAATATATATATAACGTTTTTAAAAGTGTACCATAAAAATACGAATATAAACGATTTAGTTTATGAGTCTCATTTGACGACCTAACTCTAACAATACAACTTGTTAGATCATTTAATTATGTCCTAATAACTTATTAGACAAGGTTATCTTAAATCCATTATTGTTATCTTATAAACGTCCTGAAACACCCATTTCGTTAGAATGGATTTGCAAAAGCTTTATTACAATGTATTTCTATTAGATTATCAAGCAATAACCATATGCAAGATTTGGGTTTATTAACTCCTAATATTGAATTAAAAGATCCAAAATATATATTGATGCCAAAGAAAATTGGGGTGGGCACATTGACCAATGAATCTTCAGTCTTTGACTGTTCTTTAAGACGGACAACGGAAAGGGTTTGTTTTCCCTGTGTTTCACACAACCAGAAGCTGCAAGTTGCAAGCACACTATGTGCACGAATTACCTGACAAAACTTTCCGAAAATAGCAACCAACCTGTATATGTTCTTAGTCTAGGATCTCCTTATATAGAAAGCCCATTACTTTTTTACATAACAAGTTACATTTTAAATCTTTATGTCTATATTGATATTTTAGTTTATCTATTTTATTTGATTATTACTTTGTGAATTTATTTTTTCTAAAGAGTTGCTTAAGAGTTTATATCTTAAAGCATGTTTATATTTAAAAGAAATAAAAATATAGCTTATGAAATAATTTTTATTAAATAATTTAAAAAATATATTCTTCAAAATAAAAATTAAATAAATGTATTAATTTTTTTTAAGATGCAATTTCACTTCCAATTTATATCAAATACAAATATTAGAAAAAAAATAATTTGTGCAAGCCATGATCGAGGGACTATTTTTTTAATCTTCATGGCTAGATTATGTAACAATATCAAATAACTTTTGACCCCATTTCTTAAAAAAAAAAAATAGAAGTTTGCAGTCAATCTATAGATTTAAGCCACTTATTTGTATATCTTCTAGCTTGGTTATTGAAATTTGAAAATGTATGGTTCTTTTTTGATTTGATGGTTCTTATACGAATTGAATAAATTTAGTCAATAGGCATATCTATTTGAATCATGCAAAGTGTTTGGTTATAAAAAATTGATATAATACAAATACCAACGAGATTCACATTGATCTCATTTATATTAGTGTGGTAAGATGTTTGACTTTTTCAACTTTACTTGTCATATGTTGAAATTTCGAGTCCGAAATATTGCTTGTTAGAATTTTCCATGCTTTTTGAATATGTTGTTTAACTTTTATAGATCAAATTGAATATCAAAATGGAAATTACTTTATTTTCTTTTTTATTTTGAGAAACTTACTTTCAAAAACAATATAATGGAAAATGTATTATGCTTTGAATACAATTAATAAAGCATACTCCGACATTGTAAATCCAAACTTTGTAAACAAGGAATCATACATATTTTATTTTTCACAAAATAAATGTCAGAACATACATATTCTATTTTGATACAATTTGCTATTTTCTAATCAAATAAAAATGTTTCGTGTTCATTCAAAAACAAAATAATTGGAAATTTATTATGCTTTTAATACAATTAATAAAAGCACACTCCAACTTTGTAAATCCAAACATTGTAAACAAATTAAGAATTAACATATTTTATTTTGCACCAAATAAATACCTATTACAATACAAGATCTATTTTGATACAATTACCATTTTCTAACCTATTGAAAATGTTCTGCAACGATGTCATGACTTTAATAAAGAATACATTCTATCTAACTAATTAGAACTTGGGTTAAGAAAATATTAATTTCCCTAGCTTGTTGAAAGAAATGCAATAGGTTTAATAGTTATTTTCTTTACAAAGTGTCGATTTGGTTGATTATCATTCATAAGTTTTCTACAATTTATCATATTAAATGGTCTTCCATATATTGTATTATTAATAATTAAGAAAAAATTATTTAACTATATATCAAAATGTTGTATTTAAAAGGATGAATATGTATTATAAGTATTTATGTTCTATGCTTTGGGAGTGACGTGAAACATCAAAATATTATGTTCAGATTCTGCACGCTCTCTCACCCATGCACTGAATAATAATAAGTGTGATTATGGATTTGGTCGCCATGTTTTGATATTTTTTTTATTAGGATCCTTATGGTATGTTTATTGTAGAATTGGTCTTTGTTCAATTTGTTTTAGTCATGGCTCCTCTAACTAATGTCTCCGTTAACTGAGTTAAATCAAGGGTGACCATTTTAGCCTTTTTGCTTATTCTTTTGTTTTTTTCCTATAAAAAAATAAAAACAACATTTTTAGACACAAGTATATATAATATATATATATATATATATATATATATATTATATATATAATGATATTAAAGTAAATAAAATAAGATATTATTTTATACTTTGATTTGTTTGAATTAAAAAATTAATTATATTGAATATGATTTAATTTTATTGTTTTAATATTTTTGTCTATTGGTTATGAAGTTTATATAGGGATTTGTTCAATTTTTTGCTACAAAGATGATAGTATATATGAGTCTTTCAATTTGGTTAAAATTTAAATAGTTGATTTTGAGTTTTTGATTTAAAACCAATATGAAAAATGGAAACCCTAATTTTAAAATGATAAAATTGGGGTTTATTTCTTAGTGGTTTTCAATAATTAAATCATATTTAATATAATTAATTTTTTTTAAAATTAAGCAAATCAAATCATACAATAATATCTTATTTTATTTATTTTGTTATCATTATACACACACACACATATATATATATATATAAATATATATAAATATATATATATATATATATTGTGTGTAGAAATTATTGTTTTCTTTTCTTTAGGAAAAAATTAAACAAATAAGCAATAATGCTAAAATTATTATTGATTTAACGGAGTTAACGGAGACATTAGTCAGTGGGACCACATCCAAAACATATTAAATACCAAAATAAACATATCATAAGGACTCCGGAAAAAAAATATCAAAACACAAGGACCAAATCCACAATGCACTCTAATAATAATAATTAATAATAATTATGATTATAGTAACAATAACGATTATAATATTAATTATAATAATAATTATAATTATGATTATGATAAGAAAAGATATTCAATAATTTCTAATAAAGCCACTTGACATTTTACAGGTCTCAAGGTCCATTTAGGTGCGAATTTGAGCTTCAGCTTACCACCTTTCAATAGGGATTTTCTGATTTGAGCAATAAATTTGTGAGCCAGCTCCATGGATCTTCTTTCTTCCAAATCTGGCCTACATCAATGTTATATTTTTCTTTCTCCATCATCAATTTTATTTCATTTCGGCTGTTTCAAATAATACAAGATCGATTAATATTTTGTATAAATATAACAAAATAGAAGATAATTAACTATAAATATTGTTCCGTTAATCGTATGATAGTTGGATATTATACTCTACTGTAATGTAATGTTAAAAACATATATGCATCCGAGCATGTAGAACTTGAAGGAAGTGATACAAAACAATGACGAGCAAAAACTGAGGAACTGAAAGTGCGGATGTCTGTGAGACTCCTTTTTCGCCCTATAGTCCGTTTTCGTTCCACGGACACAACAAATTATTTTTTTCAAACTTAGCACTGTCGTCATGTCGTTGTAATCCAACCACAACCAGTTCTTTCTATCAATATGTATGGTCTTGGATTATCAATAATGAATTTTCTTTAGAATTCGGATACTTGATGGATCCACTTACTTTTATTATGTCAATACTAATAACTACTATTGGAATTTTGGTTCTTATTTATAGGGATAGTTATTTGTCTCATGATCACGGATATTTGAGATTTTTTTGCTTATATGAGTTTTTTCAGATCCACAAATTTTGGTGATGGGGGTCTGAATTTAATTAACATAATATTGCGAGAATCGTTACCACCACTATCGGTTCCGAATGTTGACATATTTCTTTCCATAATCTTTTCATTTTTTCTAGTAATATAACAATTTCTTTTGGAACATCTTTTGGTTTTCCTAGCGAAATGATAAAACAATTTACATTTAACCCCAAACAATTTAATAAAGACTTAATAATTAGACATCAAATAACAAAACTAACTCTAAAAATTAATAATAGATATTTCAGAGCTAAAAATGATATTGTAATTTGTTTCAATTTTAGTGATGTGGTATTTTTTTCTATAAAGATAATTATGTAGTATTATATCGTATTAGTATGGCTCAATATAGTTATTCTGTATGTGAACATGCATATTTATTAGTTGGTTTTATAAAGTTCAAGGAGTTTTAAGAAATAGTATGTATGTAGTAATTACTTGTAAAATTGAAATTTAAGGAATTAAACATTACTAAACAATACCCAATACTAAATTACTAATTAATACTTTTGTCTAATAGTTTATAATATGTATAGATAAATATGTAGATAATCATTGTGACACCCCAATTCCCATAAACTTTAGGTGTCGCCACCAGCTAGCTTTCTTTCCTTTTCCATTACTTGTATGCAAACTCAAAATTTTCCTATAACTTACTACTTCATTAGTTCGATACAATAACATCATAACCTTACATCTACAGAAACATTCTAACAACAGTTCAATATCCTACATATATAATAGCTATTATAATAACTATAACTCTTCATGTTGGTCCCTTCATGTCTTTCGTTGATCTTACCTGAGATACATATATGGAATATGTAAGCCGTTAGCTTAGTGAGCAATCATGATTTCAATCTTTCATACAACATATCATTTTAGTGCATGAATAGTAATTTACTAAACTTTTCGTAATCATGCATAAATAATGTTGATTCATTAAACCACTTTTGAAAGGACATCAATTGGACATCATCTTTTAGTAGAGATGTCATATGTATAAGTATGTCAAACATTCTCAACAAGATCCTAGATCCCCGGGGTTCCGCGAAGGATCTTCCTTCTGAGTTCCGTTTCCAAGACGTCATCCATTCTTATACCCCATCGAGTATTTAACATGGTCATACTTTCACATACACAAAACTTTTCATATGCTACATGTAAAATACATGTCTTTCTTATAAGCGTAACCTTATCTCAGGCAAGACCAATATGCCAAAACATCATTTAAAATATTCAACATGCATAAAAACATTTATATATCATATATGTATCCAAGTAAATCTCATAATGTACTTATCGTGGTTGCTTGATCATAACTTTAAATTATGACCTTAACCTTAATACGCCATTCTAATATATGTATATACTTTTGATCTGGTGTACATTACATCAAATAGCTTCCTCTTTATCTATACTAACATGAATGCGATGATTATGAGAAACAACTTATCCAAATCAGAGACTTCACATCCAAAGTTCATCATGGCTTCAATACGTGTCTTTTTCTTTTAATTCTTTTAATTTTAATTTTTGTTTTCTTAACGGCTAAGTATAGTTTTTACATATATACAAGAGTAACTCCAATTTTGGTCTCGGACGTTTCTTGATTTCTTTGAAAGTGAGATCTATACTTTCATAATTCAAGTTTTATCCTCCAGGTTTCCATTTTGCTTTGAAAGTGGGACCTGACCACTAACTCTCTCTATTTTCATCCTTAGTAAAATGGTCATAATGTGTTTTCCCTCTTTTTTAACCAGACTCCTCACACTCATTAACATAACTCTTCGTATTCGTCAACTTTCATCACTCTAACTTCACACTCAACATTAAACTCAATTTGAAACCCTCATTCGAGCAAAACCCTCACCCTCATTCAATCTGTTAATCAAGAAATAATGGCAGACTTATCATGGGTTTTATGAAGGGCCTTGCACGAAGGATGGAGCCCAACAGAGGTATATGGTAAGCAGACTCCTTGCATCTCTGCTTTTTTAATTTTTGAATCACCATTTTTCAATGAAGTGATTCATTGATTTTGTTTCCTTTTATTTTGTTCACAGAGCTTTACCCAACATTGATAACTGTAAGGATCAACCATGGAGGTGTGTTTAAAATATTTCCTGGAAGAAGATACGTGAATGGTAAAACTGATTATGTTGATTTGGTTTACACCGATCAACTATTTGTACATGATTTGATGTTATGTTGTTAGCATTAGGGTACGATAGAAAGGAAATAAAGTTTTATTGTTTCTTGATTCCTCAAAGTGATCTTGACACTGGGTTGAGAGCTTTAGGGAGTGACCAGGATGTGTTAAACCTCTTAAAATATGCCCTTGTGATTAACTGATTGAGTTATTCATTGAACATGGCAAGACAAACCTGCCTACTTAGTTGTCATCCCCTAATCCCAATAATGTTGTTATTGAGGAAATGATAGAAGATGGGAAACAAATGTAGAGGAAAACTTATATTTGAATCAAAGATTGGATCATATAATTCATAGCTTTGATCCTTTTCTTAGGTTGGAATCAAATTTATCACAACAGAGAAGTGATGTGAACTTGGAAAAGGGGTTGGACTTGAACCAAGGATTAGACTTGAACCATGGACTTGACTTAAAGCAGGGAGTAAAATTGAACCTCGGAGTTGAATTGTACCAGGGAGAGGACTTCCACCATGTGCTTGATTTCAACTTAAGAGCTGATTTCAACCATGAAGTTGATTTCAACCAGTGAAGTGGCAACCATGGGGATATAGAGAGTCATGATAGCAATTACTTTGATGATTTTGATGGTTTAGATTCAGATATGGAGGATTATTTGGATAGCTCTGAAGAGTGGATGGGAGTAAATGGATAAGGGAGTGATAACCAAAATATGGAGGGTGATATTGATCCTTTTGATATTGACAACTTTGACTCTAGATGAAAATGATGTTGGTAGTTTCTGCAAAAAGGGTAGACATAATAGAGAAACTAATGGTTAGATTGACTTTTATTTAGGCCAGACTTTTGGTGACAAAGAAACTATAAAGAATCTAATCAAGAAACATTTAATTGAGACTATAAGGGATATAGTTGTTGTAAAAAATGACTTAACAAAAATTAGGGACGTTTGTAGGGGTACATTGCCTAACATAAAAGAGCCTGGTGAATTAAGTGGGCATTGTAAAGGAAGAAAGGCTAAATGGAGAAAGTCCAATGGGCCTACTTGTCCATGGGTTTTGTACATATCAAGTTTAAAAATAGAAGAAACCTGAACAGTGAAAACCTATTTCGACACTCATAAGTGCTTCCAAACAAGGGAGGTTGGTACGACCACTACGTAGTGATAATCCAAGATTCAAGTCTATGATCAAGATCTAACATGAAAGAATCACAAATCTCATATGTTTTTCTAGTGAGCGAAATATTACATAAAGATCTCTCACAGTTTCTCTCTAGATTCTAACAAAATGAGCTTATGGTTATGAAAAACAAGCTAACTAAACATATTTATACCCCTAAGGGATATTACAGAAATGCCCTTAAAAACATACTTAATCTTGAATACAATAATATGGACCTAACATTCTCCCCCTTATTCAAGATTACAGTAAAATAGAAATACAACAATTAAAGCTCTACAAGCAAATTCTTCTTGAATAAATATTCTCTTTAAACAATTTGGAAGATTTGGATATTGAAAAAGAAGGAAAGTTGCCCCACCTTCAACCTTCGATCATGCACATTGAGTCGTGGAAAATTGTTGTTGTTTCAACAATTTACACACTTTGAGCCTAAAAAGCCTTAATAAAGTCAATCATTCTACATTAGCACGTACACACATGGAATAAGTTTTTTTGTCATAACGTTCATAGAAAATTCCTTTGTGGTTTTTCAATGATTGAATAGAAGCCCTGGGGGAGTGAACATCACAAAAGCTCATTTCCAAAGTACATTTGTTGTACTAAGTGGCTTTGTGCTACTTACAGTCATTTTAACTGATTTATTTGTTGATTCAAGGTTACATTACGTTATGATTTTGAAAAGATTCGGAATCCTTATGAATTGACGGATGTTTCATATCACTTGGAAAGATCAGAAAAGGACAAGTGTCAGAAATTGGAAGATGACATTTCTTGAAAAGTTTTGATGATGTTAATGTTCACGTTCATCAAAAAGGGGGAGAGAATATTAAGAAATGACCGAGTGTGAAAGTTCAATTTCAGAAATATGGGGAAAAAATATCAAGAAATGATGGATTCTGAGAAAGTTCAAGTATGTAACGAGGAAAAATTTCAAGAAATCAAGAAAGTTCAAGAAAATCTTTTTGAAGATTGTTTGGAAAGAGCAAAGTGAACTAAAGCTGAAGATGATTTTTTTGCTGAAAACTGAAGAAAAGATTATTACAGACTTTTGGGGATATTGTTAAAACTTGAAGAAGTTTCTAAGAAAGGGGAGATTGTTAAAGATTTTCAATGCTTAAAAAGGAGGAGATTGATTTACAAAGGGAGATTATCAATTTTCATCTCAAAAAGAGGGAGAATGTTGATTTCCTAAAAAGAGCAGATTTTTTTGTTTGACTAATCTGATAAAGGGGATAATATTCTTTAAGGGGGAGAATGTTCATCAAAGAGGAAATTCTTTTGAAATATGATCTTGAATCCAAAAAGGGAGAATGTTAGAGCAAATAATATTGTATTCAAGATCATTAGGTTTGAAAGTCAAAGCTTCAAGTCAAAGCCTTCATTGCAAAAGTCAAAGTTAACTCATTAAAGGATATATGTTAGTTTGTTTAGTTTGTTTTGTCTTGTAATAGTAGGTGGTATAAATAGCTTTTGTGTTGTAATCATGTAAAAAGGAATCTAATTGCATACATTTATAGAGAGAGAAATTTTGAGAGAGAGAGAGAGAGTGAATTGTAATCATGTGAATCATTGGAAATAAAAGTGAGATTTGTTGAAATTAATTGTGTTCATCTTGATACTTGCATTAATTTGGGAATAACAAAAGACAATCTTCTCTTTAGCAAATTGCCTTCAAAACAAATCTTTCTTAGATAACATTCTTCCCTTTTATCTCAATCAACAATCTTCACCAAATGTTCCTTCCAAATGTTGAAATAAGAACCATTCTTCAAATCTTATGAATTATCTTCAACGGAAAATAATTTTCACCAATCTTTTTGAAATGAAGTTGAACAGACTATCTTGAAACGAACTTTGTCTCTCCTTTTGGATTCAAGCAATGAAACTTATCAACCTTCTTCAATAACATCAAAATTTCTCATCTTTTTTAATATATTTGGCTTTAGCTTTAACATAACTTTTTTTTTCAAATGAACTTTAAATCTTCTCATCATTCATCTCTCTCAGATCTTCATCATAATACAAAAATATTTTAAACAAATCTTCTCCCGAACACAAAATTTACTTGAAAAACATCTTCCTTAAATTCTTTGCAACTGATAACATCTTCTCCCATAGACTAACTTGTATTACTTCTCCCTGAACTGTAAATACTTCTTTCTCCCCCTTTTTGATGATCATGAGCATCTTGAAAATCAAAACCATTATTTTTAACATGTCAAACATTGCTTGTAAACATTCTTCCCCAAACAACGAGCATCACCTAACATTCTTCCTAAAAGTGATTAATGACATTCTTCTGTAAGCACCAGAATGGATAAGAACCTCCTTATTCTTCGAAGTAGCAACAGTAGAACATCCGTCAATTCCATAAGATGTTTCTAAATCTTTTCAAATTCAGAATAAGTGGTAACCTTGTATCAACAAATGGAATAATTAATAATGTTTGTATGTAGCACGAAGCCACTTAGTACAATGAGTGTACTTTGTAAAGGAGTTTTAGTGATGATCACTCCCCCAGGGCTTCCATCCGATTATTAAGAAACATAAGAGAATCTCTATGAATGTTGAGACATGAAAACTTATTCATTGTGTGTTAGTGCTTGTGTTTGAAAGAAATTTAGCATTTTATGCTCAATAAGGCTCAAAATGTGTAAACTATTGATACACAATCAATATTCAAGTCTTCCGAATGAAGATTACACAAATTATGTGTCGTGTCCCCATGAAAGATTGAAACATTTCCTTTTTGAGAAATAAATGAGTAGCTGGTGGGGTTTAAATTAAAGCAAGAGTTGGCATGACTCACTGCCTTTTTCAATGATGGTCACCTAAGGGTTGTGAACCAATCAGTAGATGTGGATGCCTAACTAAGAGGTGGTTGGTACAGAGTTCTCTTATTCGTTTAACTATGTTCTTACACCCTCTGTCTGGTTTTAATCTCCTCATTTCTAACCAAACTCTCATTTACATTTTACCTATAAGCACAATGAGGTTGTTCAATCATATGAAATTCCTCCCCCACTCTTTGATGTAAGATTCCTCACCCCTCAATCACTCAAGGATAACTTCTTAGGTAGGATCCACAGGTTGTGGTGAACCCATAGAAGTACTTTAAGCTCACACATTGTTCCCATGAAAATATGTCCTAAAATCATAGGGTTGTTGTTCAATAGTATATATCTGAAAGAAGTGAGTTTCATAAAAAATGAATTGCATTAGAATGAATGCTTTCAAACATCATCAATATCTGAAGTTGTAGAATTCTCAAAAGTATACTGAATGAATAACATGAATTCTCTAAACTTATTTGAGTGTTAGATATTGTTACAAATCGAAATAATATGCTCAAACAACACTTTTGAAATGCTAGGGTTCATGAAAGAAATCAATGTTGTTTATATGATCAAGTATAAAAACAATGCTTGAAAGAAAATTATGAACCGCTTAATTCGAAATAATATTTGATGCTCACGTAAAAAAGATAGGATAATAATTCAACAATGAAAACAAACGGGGGTATTACCACCGAAAATATTTTTTTTATGAGACGTGGTAATAACAAATCCAATATGAAGCTGAACCGTGATGTATGAATACTTGAAAAGTATAGACGAGAAAATACGCAAGTATTAACTCTAGAAACACACGACCATAAATCTGTGAATATGATCTTATACACAAACATTTTAAAATCTGACTTCTAAATTCATAAAATCAAATTGAGAATAGAGAAGTGGTTTGAACTTCTATGAAAATGTTTTCATATGCAGCTCCCCCTCAATTTCTGATGAGATCAGATTAAGCTCCCCCTCAAAATAAGAGTTACCTACAAAAAAAAAAAACACTTTTGAGAAGTTAAATGATTATCACAATGAAATTTGCATTCTCCCCCTTAAATGTTGAAATTCTTTAAAATTCAATTTTCTCCTTATAACTGAAGGTCGAGTTTTGATCTGAAATAATCAGAAGTCAAAATATCTGAAGATTGAGTCATGAACTGACATGTTTAGAAGTCGTATATTTCCCCCTACAAATATAGCAATTAGCACAATTTATATTTATAATCAGAATCTCTCCCCGAGAAAATATGCATATAGATCAGTAGAATATAGAACATTGAAAACACAGATACAAAGAACTTTAAACTTTGAAATATAGGAATAAAAATAATGAAAATGATGAAATAATGAAAACTTTAAAATTTAACAATCAAAGAAAAATTATTTGAGTGTAAAAATGAAAAAATTACAACTAAATGAATTATCAGAGATCATATTATTCAAAAACATTTCTACTCCCCCTCAAATTATGCACACTTCTCTTCTGTCTTCCATTCACGTGTTTGGTACCCAACGAAACTTGGGTCCTTATGTGTTAGGTGTAGTTTCATTTGAGTAAATTCTGTATGTACCATACCAATACTGAACATGATTCCTATTAACAAAATCATTAGTTCCATAGTAAGAACAAGAAATTTTCTACTGAGATAACATGATAAATTTATTTATAGATTAAACAACATCAGGTTTAACAAAAGTATTAGCACGAAAAACTTTGTTCTTCTTAACATGAAATTTAGGAACAAATGACTCTGGAACATATTTTTTAAGAGTAGATCCCTTCACTTTCCAAACATGTTTAAATCTTTTGAAATGAATATCTGAATTATCAAAAGATTTGGAATCGGAACTGCTCGAGTAGTGAGAATGCTCTATTGAAAAGTTTCCAAATTTCTGATTTTGTTTATGAACATACCTCTTTGATTTATCAGAAGAATTAGAGGTAGTATTAGAAACAGGCTTTGAAGCACTTTTTGAACATTCACCAACGTAAATTGGTGCTGGAAGAACCTTTTCCTTTCCTTTATTTTTAAAAGCGGGCTGAGGAGAACTATCAGGTTTTGAACGATTAGGGGTCTTAAAACAATCAAGTAAATCATTCAAACAAACCGGAGCATTCATCAAGGTATTAAATTTTTTCATCATCAGATTTTTCATGATCTGAGCTTACTTTGGCATTCATCATATCATCAAATTCTTTTTCAATATCAGATTTTACACAATCATTTGATGAAGGAGAAGCATTTGAATCATAAGAGAAATCACCCATAAAAGCTTTGCAAGAAGAAGCTTATGAAGGCCTGTTGTGGTCCATATCCGAGAAGGTGGGATTGGTGTTTTAGACCATTACCATGTACTGAATAATAATAAGTGTGATTATGGATTTGGTCGCCATGTTTTGATATTTTTTTATTAGGGTCCTTATGGTATGTTTATTGTAGAATTGGTCTTTGTTCAATTTGTTTTAGTCATGGCTCCTCTAACTAATGCCTTCGTTAACTCAATTAAATCAAGGGTGACCATTTTAGCCTTTTTGCTTATTCTTTTGTTTTTTTCCTATAAAAAATAAAAACAACATTTTTAGACACAAGTATAATATATATATATATATATATATATATATATATATATAATGATATCAAAGCAAATAAAATAAGATATTATTTTATAATTTGATTTGTTTGAATTAAAAAATTAATTATATTAAATATGATTTAACTTTATTGTTTTAATATTTTTGTATATTGGTTATGAAGTTTATATAGGGATTTGTACATTTTTTTGCTACAAAGATGATAGTACATATGAATCTTTCAATTTGGTTAAAATTTAAATAGTTGATTTTGAGTTTTTGATTTAAAACCAATATGAAAAATGGAAACCCTAATTTTAAAATGATAAAATTGGGGTTTATTTCTTAGTGGTTTTCAATAATTAAATCATATTTAATATAATTATTTAAAAAAAAAAAAAATAAGCAAATCAAATCATACAATAATATCTTATTTTATTTATTTTGATATCATTATACACACACATATCTATACTACATTAATAAGCATTTAAGCAAAAGTCTTGAAGACAACTTTTCATGCATAATGTATAACTATTTTATGCATCCAATTTGAAAATCTCTTAAGTACAAATAATAAAGCACATTGTACAATTGTTTTTAACCTTACCACCATTGCCATCGATTTAATATGTTTTTAACCTTACCACCACCATTACGCCAGACTGTACACCCACGTATGAGTTGCAGCCCCAACCATGATTTCTGATTCTGACCTTCTCTCCTAACATACGTCTTCTTCCATACCTTCCTTCTGAAATGGAAGGTTTCACACGCTTCCTTCCATTGAGTGAGAGCACCGATTTCAGGCATACGATTTCCCAAAAAAGGTTGTATATAAACAGAGTGAGAGAACCGATTTCAGCCATAAGATTTCCTTCTGATTTCAACATTTCAGGCATACGAGCAGTCAGACGATTTCCTTCATATGAGGTAAAAACCCTAAATCTTACATTTTGATCCTTCATTTTTTGCTCAATCGATTTTGTGCTCAATCGATTATGTGCTTCAACCAACATCATATTCTGTGTTCAATCGATTCTGTGCTTCAACCAGGTAATATGTTTATGGAATTTATGTTTCTTCTATAAATTGTTTGTGGGTTTTTGAAATCGTGCTGAAATATGAGTTGGGCATGTGTTTAAATCAAGATAGAGAGCTTTTATTAGGTAAATCATGGTTGGGTGTTTATGAATATATGATTTTTTTTCTGTAATTTGTTTCTGGGTTTTTGAAATTTTGCTGTAATATGAGTTGGGTATGTGTTTAAATCAAGATAGAGAGCTTTTATTAGGTATTCATGGTTGGGTGTTTATGAAATATATGATTTTTCTATAAATTATTTGTGGGTTTTGGAAATCTTGCTTAAATATGAGCCGGGTATGTGTTTAAATCAGGATATGTATTAGCTAATCATGGTTGGGTGTTTATGGAATTTATGATTCTTATGTAAATTGTTTCTGGGTTTTGGAAATCTTGCTGAAATATGAGCTGTGTATGTGTTTAAATCAAGATAGAGAGCTTCTATTAGGTATTTCATGGTTGGGTGTTGATGAAATTTATGATTTTTATGTAAAAAAGAGTTTGGGTTTGGAAATCTTGCTGAAATATGAGTTGGGTATTTGTTTTCATCAAGATAGAGAGCTTTTATTAGGTAAATCATGATTGGGTGCTTATGAAATTTATGATTTTTTTTTCTGTAAATTGTTTATGGATTTTTGAATATTTGCTAAAATATGATTTGGGTATGTGTTTTTTCTACAGTTTTGCTTAATCGATTTCTGTTTTTGCTGCAAGTTCAATGATGTTATCATCAAATTTTAACACACACATCCACGTAGTACAAATGGTGCTGTTATTGGCCTGGGATTTTCAGTTTTGGTGATTTTTTTTCATATATATGTGTGTGCTCAATCGATTTTCAGTTTTGGTGTATAGGGAATATGATGTATATGTATAGATTAGTTTGCATTATATATATATGTATATGTATAGATAAGTCCATGTGTTCGACTACCATAAGTTCAGAGTAAAAAACCCATTTTCGAACTAATTTCTTCAACCTCTTTTGCTTTGACACTCTGTTTTTGGGTGTCTGTCAAAGGAACACATGAGTGATAACAAAGCTTTGTAGAAGTTGGGTGGTTTGGGTAGGGGTGGGGGGTGGGGGGTGGGGGTGGGTTAGGGTAGGGATGATGTTATTTTGTCAAACAACTTTACTAAATTTTCCATTTTAATGAAAATGGTTATTATAAAAATATATGTAAAATTGTTAAACTATGATATAGAAGTCAATTGCTTTGCATTCTATGTTTGGGATAAGACTAAATTGAATAGAGTAAATAGATCTACCATGTTTCACTCTTGGGCATCTGCACAGACTCATAACAGAAATTACATATGGAGTTTGCAGGTGTGTTTTGATCTTAACTCCTCCGCTCTTTTCTTTTTGTTGGAAATCATTTTGTGTTTTCAACTTTTGTTTCTCATCTTTTCTTTTGGTCATACATATTAATGAAAATGGTTATTATAAAAATATATGTAAAATTGTTAAACTATGATATAGAAGTCAATTGCTTTGCATTCTATGTATTATCATGTATAATCGGACCTGAAGATTCTTACTATTTGCTACTGTGATTTGATACTATTCATTTTCTTGAAGGTTTCGGGGATTTGCTCTGTTTTGATCAATTCCTTATCAAATTCTTGAAGGTTTACGATTGAGGTAGCATCTTATTTCTCTCAAACACTTATTTCTTGTGTTTTGGATCTGATTTCTCAGGTTGTATTGAAAAAATATTTTACCTAAAAATTGTTGGAGATAAACATTGATTATTAATCTTGCAAACAGTCTTTATCTCCATCAGACCACAATCACACCAGATTATAAATTACACAAACTGAAATTGTTTATTGATTGTGAATAATTGAATTACATACACGATGCATACATATATATAGACATGAAATGAAACAACCTTTTAACCAACAGGTACAACCTTTAAACAAGGCACCCTTTTACCCAACAGTTGCAACTGTTCAAGACAACTACCCCTTAAAGTAAACTGCCATGCCATACGTATACCCCAACTATCTAATTCAAACAAGAAATATCTAATTTCTATATGACTAACATTATTAACCATAGGACTAAGACTTGTAGTACTAACTTACACATATTTGACTAATTTACTATATTTTTTGTCATTATATTTTAACAAAAATGACGTGATCAATGAATAAAGTCTTTGAGTTTGGAGCTTTTATAACAACTCCCAACCTAGAAATCTTCAAGCTAGCATTGAATTGGTGTTACCCAATACATACCAATATTTACTACAAGTCTACAAATCAATTCAGACTTGATATCTTAATACATCTGGTGGTAAAAATGATTTTAGCTGTTTGTAGTGAGTAAACTAATCGTGATTTGGGGCAAGGTCTGACCCAATTTTTTTCTTTCAAGTGGTGGCACCATTAGACCATAAGGTGAAAGATATAGAGAATTTTTTTCATAATATCATATGGTAGATTAGTTGGTATGTTGCTATCCTTTGCTAGGGAAGGTTGGGGGTTTGACCTTTCTCCATGTTGCTTTCCTATATGTTTTTTTCACGAAAGCATTAGAAATCGAAATTTAAAAGGTGAAAACTGGATATTTGCAAAAACGGAGTCGAACCCTCAATCGCTTGAAGGGCCATCATTTATCTGGAGATTTAGACCATCTCAACTATTCTCACTTTTCAAGTTATTACTTCAATAACATTTATTTCAGTTTTCTGGTGATATTTGTTTTCAATGTTTTGCATTTATCCAAAAAAAAATCGAATTTTTTTTTGTTTATATTGAATCAACTTAGGTTTCTTTAATATGTGATAAAGTAGGGGTTTTTGATTATGTTTAAAAGTCCTCCGTTATGAGATTTAATATTCTTTTATCACTTGCATTTAGCTTTCTTCTATTCTTTTATTACTTGCTTTGTTATACAATTTATTTATACGTGGTTTAATTGAATTTTTGCTTTGATGTAAAAAAGTTTGTTTGTTCTATATACAAGTTTGCTTGCTTTGCGGTAAACCGTGTTATTATGAAAAAATCAATTTGAAATAACAAAAAAAGATGGGATTTCTTTGTATGTATTCTCAATACAAGTTCTTCATATTTGTTTTAGATAAAGAATACAAGTTCTTCAATTTTCATTAGAGCATGTAGAAGATAAGAAAATGGAAACCCTTCTTGAGGTGCTCGAAAGTTTCTTTCATGCTTAAGTACCTAACTTCTTTTTTGAAGCATATAATATTTATATATGGCAAATTAAAAAAACACAACACTAATTATCTTTTGTGGACTTGAACCACGGCTTCTGCGAAGGTGGGGTTGCCGGATACCACTAGGGCCATGGCTCGTTGCCCATCCTGTATTGTTCTCTTGCCATAGCAAAAATACAATGATTTCTCTTCGTCCAGGGACTGCTAGAGGCACCTGAGGAACTTAGGCTATTACTCTCTAAATCACTCTCTAAATCAATTGACCGTCTCAAGGATTTTTTTTTTCCGGACAATGCCCTGGATTCTATTGTAAGGACCAAGGACAACCATGGAAAGGAGCTATGAGGGAAACTATTTTTTTATCAGTTTTCTTATCAGGTTGTGATCTTTTTAATGTTCTCTCTGTTATGGAAACAAAATGTGAAAATCCAAAATTTATTGTTAAATTAGACTTGAGAGATTGCTTTACATTATCTATTTTCACTTTGATAGCAAGTGAACCCGGTTCCAATAAAGTTTTTAGCCAAAAAAAAACAACTCCTATTGGTGTTGACATTGTGTTTGTTTTGTTGCAGTGGTTCTTCATGATGACAACATTGTCTTGAAAAGGTGGTTTGGAGTAAGGAAGACAATTTAAGCGCTCCTTCAGTTAATGATTTTCGGGTTTTTGAGGAATATCTATATAGATAATGTTTAGATGTCTCCTGTGAAGTTTTATCTATTAGTTTTACAAAGGAGCACAAACTTAGCAAGATCACATCCATATATGCAACGATTATGCACATTTAGTGGGAGCTTTATGTAGTGGAATTTTTAAGCTAATGTTAGGCATTTAACTTGATGGATGTTTGTATGTTCCACTTAATTTCATTGGGGAAACTTATTTATGTTTGTAGATGGTATTACTTCTTGTCTCAGTTTTAAACCTTATTTTGTGTAGTTCTTGAGAATGATGATGTACAGAAAAGACTTTGATTTCTGTGATCTTAGATTTTGCTTTCCATATAATCAACAGTGACCCTTAACTATTTTTGACAACTAATTGCATCTTAGGTTATTGTCAACATTGCAATAAGCGAACTCTTTTTGCATTTATGATTAGCATATGCTAAATACTCTAAGAATACTATCTTTGCAATAATGTAGAAAACATATTGAGATCCACAAATTGGACTTCATACCACAAATTGAAGGGCTATAGTACTCATTTGCATCCAGCTGCATTGCACGGGTACACTACTAATATATATATATATAAATATATATATATATATATTGTGTGTATAAATTATTGTTTTCTTTTCTTTAGGAAAAAATCAAACAAATAAGCAATAATGCTAAAATTATTATTGATTTAACGGAGTTAACGGAGACATTAGTCAGAGGACCACGTCCAAAACATATTAAATACCACAATAAACATATCATAAGGACTCCAGAAAAAAATATCAAAACACAAGGACCAAATCCACAATGCACTCTAATAATAATAATTATGATTATAGTAAAAATAACGACTATAATATTAATTATAATAATAATTATAATTATGATTATGATTATGATAAGAAAAGATATTCCATAATTTCTAATAAAGCCGCTTGACATTTTACAGGTCTCAAGGTCCATTTAGGTGTGAATTTAAGCTTCACCTTACCACCTTTCAACAGGGATTTTCTGATTTGAGCAATAAAGTTGTGAGCCAGCTCCATGGATCTTCTTTCTTCCAAATCTGGCCTACATCAATGCTATATTTTTCTTTCTCCATCATCAATTTTATTTTATTTCGGCTGTTTCAAATAATACAAGATCGATTAATATTTTGTATAAATATAACATAATATAAGATAATTAACTATAAATATTGTTCCGTCAATCATATGATAGATGGATATTATACTGTACTGTAATGTAACGTTAAAAACTCATATGCATCCAAGCATGTAGAACTTGAAGGAAGTGATACAAAACAATGACGAGCAAAAACTGAGGAACTGAAAGTGCGGATGCCATCAGTTGAAAGAACATGAAAATAATTACCCAACGCATGATTTAGAGTTGGCAGCGGTAGTCTTTGCTTTGAAAATTTGGAGGCATTATCTGTATGGGATTAAGTGTCAGATTTACACGGATCACAAGAGCCTTCAATATCTTTTCAAACAGAAGGATCTTAATATGAGGCAACGTAGGTGGATGGAGTTGTTAAGCGATTATGACTGTGATATTCTGTACCATCCAGGCAAGGCCAATGTGGTAGCGGATGCTCTAAGTCGTAAGGAGCATAGAGAAATAACAAAAGTGGTAGCATATCGAGTTGATGTTGTTTCTAATTTCTTAGGAGAAGTTATAAAGTATCAAGAAGAAGCAATGTCAAAGGAAAATTTGAAAAGTGAAAGAATAGTTGGAATTGTTAACTCGTTAGTTGTTGACAATCGCGGAGTAAAGTGCTTTAATAAGAGAATATGGATTCCAAAAGCAGGAGAAATGCGGCAGAAAGTATTGGAAGAAGCGCATAAATCTCGTTACTCAGTACATCCAGGAAACAACAAGATGTATAGAGATTTGAAACAAAGCTATTGGTGGCCAGGTTTAAAGAAAGATATTGCTCACTTCGTCGAGCGATGCCTAACATGTTTGAAAGTTAAAGCTGAGCATCAGAGGCCTTATGGGGAGCTTCAATTGTTAGAAATTCCAGTTTGGAAGTGGGACGAGATTACGATGGATCTTGTTACCGGGTTACCTCGATCACCTAAGGGGCATGATGCCATTTGAGTGACAGTGGATAGACTCACAAAGTCAGCTCACTTCCTACCGATCAAGGAGACGTACGCACTAGAGAAATTGGCTCGGTTGTATATAGACGAGATAGTAACCAGACATGGAGTACCGTCGTCAATTGTGTCAGACAGAGATGATCGTTTTACATCAACTTTCTGGAGAAGTTTGCAAAGGGAATTAGACTCTCAACTTAAGCTGAGTATGGCTTATCATCTACAAACTGATGGCCAGAGTGAGAGAACCATTCAGACATTGGAAGATATGCTTCGTGCATGTGTTATTGATTTCAAAGGTTCGTGGGAAAATCATTTGCCGTTGATTGAATTTTCCTACAACAATAGTTATCATGATAGCATACAAGCGGCCCCGTTCGAAGCATTGTATGGTCGTAAATGTAGAACACCTTTATGTTGGAATGAGGTGGGTGAAAGACAGCTAGCGGGACCGGAAATAGTATAGGTGACAGCTGATAAAGTCAACCAGATTCTAGAAAGATTAAAGATTGCTCAAGATCGACAGAAAATGTATGCAGTTATAGCGAAGGAAACCAATAGAGTTTCAGATAGGAGACAAAGTAATGTTGAAAGTCTCGCCCTGGAAAGGGGTAGTTAGATTTGGAAAGAAAGGAAAATTGAGACCGAGGTTTGTTGGACCATTTATCATCACGGGACGTGTTGGTGAAGTGGCCTACGAACTTGATCTACCAGAAAGTTTACGTGGGATTCATCCCACATTTCATGTGTCAAACTTGAAGAAGTGTTTGGCAGAAACAGATGTAGTAGTTCCCTTAGAAGACATTCAGGTAGATGAAAAATTTAGTTATATTGAGGAGCCCGTAGCAATTTCGGATCTCAAAGTAAAGAAGTTGAGAAACAAGGAGATCCGATTAGTGAAAGTCCAGTGAAAATTTCACAAAGGACAAAAGTCAACGTGGGAAGTAGAGTCCAGTGACAAGAGTCAACGTTGTAATATCCGGATCCGAAATCTTTAATTATTTTGGAAGTTGGGTGAAAAGTTAAACGAGACCCAAAGTTCAGGGGGGTTATTTGAAACTTTGGTTATATATAACCATAACCCTAAGACTGTGTTTTCATAACACAAGTCTGATAAAATTTAGACCGACTTAAGAGGAAGAGAGCAGAAGTGAAGGCAGAAAAAGGTTGTGAAGGATCGATCCGTTTTTGTCAAATAGAGGTATGATTCTAGCTTAATACTTCTATCTACATGTTATAGTCGGTAAATAGTCTTGTTATTCAAGCTTTTAACCGTATATTTGATCGATTTAATGATCTGAGGTTTTCTGGGTTTTGAGTCGCCGACTCTGTATGAATGTCGACCGGTATGTTCTTGTAGACCGGTGCGGGTCTACCGGTATGTTGACGATCGGTATCGACCGAACCCTTGTAGACCGGTGCGGGTCTACTGGTATGTTGACGACCGGTATCGACCGGACCCTTGTAGACCAGTATGGGTCTACCGGTATGATGAACGACCGGTATCGACCGGACCCTTGTAGACCGGTGCGGGTCTACCTGTATGGACTGGTGCGGGTCTACCGGTGTGGACCGGTGTGGGTCTACCGTTGTGGAACGACTGGTGTAATCGACCGGTAAGGTGTAATCGACCGGAACCCAGTGTGACCAGTACTGTCGACCGATATGTTGTAGTCGACCGGTATAATATCGATCGATATTTATGTATCGACCGGTAAGATGCATCGGGGTAAGTCGACCGAGAGAAGTTTTAACCGGTCGGATAGTGTGTTGATTTATTTAGAGAAGGAAATAATGTTAGTCACAAGTTAGCTTACAATTGTATTTTGATACCATCGTAGGTGGTGTTAATCGTTAGAAGACAGAGTTAAGCAAGAAGAATCAGAGGTGAGCCTTTCAAACTAAATCTTTTATGATTTTGACAGTTATTTGATAAATGTGGGTTTTATAAACTGCACGTTTATAGTATTGAAAGTTATGTAGATTTATTGAAAAATGTTGGTTTAATCAGTTTGGCATTTTATGCTCAGTTTATATAAACTTGTTTTATATATAGTCAGGACTAAGTGTATGCATACATTTGAGTCAGAAGTCTGACCTAATTCGGGAAGTGTGACCCACATGCTCGTACCGGGGAGTGTGACCCGTTTATGCCATTAGGGTGTGTCCCTATAATAAGGCAGTACGAGACAGACATACCGTCTTTGACGGCAGTGTTGGTCAGTAGCTTAAAGTACGCTTGCGAAGTGTAAAGAGTGGTCAGTGATGGCCAGTAGATTGAGTTATGCTTGCGAAGCATAAAGTATGTTTAAAAGTTTGATTAAAAGAGCAAGTTATGTTTTGAGATATAAAGCTTTGTTTAAATGTTTTAAATAATATTTGAACTGTTGTAATAGTGATTGGAGGGGACTCACTAGACCATTGGTCTAACCCTCGCTCTTTCAAAATTATTACCCTGTTTCAGGTTATTGAATGGTAGCAGGTACAGATAAGGGTAAATAGAAGATGTGAGCTATTTTCAGGAACTAGAAGACTTCCTACAATAGTTTACTTTTTGACTCAGTTGTGTAATAGGTGATAGTGTAAACCTTATACTCTTAAATGTAAGCCTGGGGCAGTTTTTAGACAGAAATGTTATTTTGATATATGTATAAAGGTACAGGTTGTTACAACATATATGGAATATGTAAGTCGTTAGCTTAGTGAGCAATCATGGTTTCATGATGAAATCATCTTTCATACAACATATCATTTTAGTGCATGAATAGTAATTCACTAAACTTTTCATAATCATGCATAAATAATGTTGATTCATTAAACCACTTCTGAAAGGACATCAATTGGACATCATCTTTTAGTGGAGATCTCATATGTATAAGTATGTCAAACATTCTCAAGAAGATCCTAGATCCCCGGGGTTCAACGAAGGATCTTCCTTCTGAGGTCCGTTTGCAAGACGTCATCTATTCTTATACCCCATTGAGTATTTAACATGGTCATACTTTCACATACACAAAACTTTTCATATGCTATATGTAAAATACATGTCTTTCTAATAAGCGTAACCTTATCTCAGGCAAGGCCAACATGCCAAAGCATCATTTAAAATATTCAACATGCATAAAAACATTTATATATCATATATGTATCCAAGAAAATTTCATAATGTACTTATCTTGGTTGCTTGATCATAACTTTAAATTATGACCTTAACCTTAATACACCATTCTAATATATGTATAAACTTTTGATCCGGTGTACATTACATCAAATAGCTTCCTCTTTATTTATACTAAAATGAATGCGATGATTATGAGAAACAACTTATCCAAATGAAAGACTTCACATCCAAAGTTCATCACGGCTTCAATACGTGTCTTTTTCTATTAATTCTTTTAATTTTAATTTTTGTTTTCTTAACGGATAACTATAGTTTTTACATATATACAAGAGTAACTCCAATTTTGGTCTCTGACGTTTCTTGATTCCTTTGAAAGTGAGATCTATACTTTCATAATTCAAGTTTTCATCCTCTAGGTTTCAATTTTGCTTTGAAAGTGGGACCTGACCACTAACTCCGTCTATTTTCATCCTTAGTAAAATGGTCATAAAGTGTTTTCCCTCTTTTTTAACCAGACTCCTCACACTCATTGAGATAACTCTTCGTATTCGTCAACTGTCATCACTCTAACTTCACACTCAACATTGAACCCAATTTGAAACCCTTATTCGAGCAAAACCCTCACCCTCATTCAATCTGTTAATCAAGAAATAATAGCATACTCATCATGGGTTTTATGAAGGGCCTTGCACGAAGGATGGAGCCCAATAGAGGTATATGGTAAGCAGACTCCTTGCATCTCTGTTTTTCTATTTTTGAATCACCATTTTTGAAAGAAGTGATTCATTGATTTTTTTTCCTTTTATTTTGTTCACAAAGCTTTACCCAACATTGATAACTGTAAGGATCAACCATGGAGTTGTCTTTACGATATTTCCTGGAAGAAGATATGTGAATGGTAAAACTGATTATGTTGATTTTGTTTACACCGATCAACTATTTGAACATGATTTGATGTTATGGTGTTAGCATTAGGGTACGATAGAAAGGAAATAAATTTTATTGTTTCTTGATTCCTCAAAGTGATCTTGACACTGGGTTGAGAGCTTTAGGGAGTGACTAGGATGTGTTAAACCTCTTAAAATATGCCCTTGTGATTAACTGATTGAGGTATTCATTGAAACATGGCAAGACAAACCTACCTACTTAGTTGTCATCCCCTAATCCCAATAATGTTGTTATTGAGGAAATGATAGAAGATGGGAAACAAATGTGGAGGAAAACTTATATTTGAATCAAAGCTTGGATCATATAATTCATAGCTTTGATCCTTTTCTTAGGTTGGAATCAAATTTATCACAACAGAGAAGTGATGTGAACATGGAAAAGGGGTTAGACTTGAACCAAGGATTAGACTTGAACCATGGACTTGACTTAAAGCAGGGTGTAGAATTGAACCTGGGAGGGGACTTCAACCATGTGCTTGATTTCAACTTAAGAGCTGATTTCAACCATGAAGTTGATTTCAACCAGTGAAGTGGCAACCATGTGGATTTAGAGAGTCATGATAGCAATTACTTTGATGATTTTGATGGTTTAGATTCAGATATGGAGGATTATTTGGATAGATCTGAAGAGTGGATGGGAGTAAATGGATAAGGGAGTGATAGCCAAAATATGGAGGGTGATATTGATCCTTTTGATATTGACAACTTTGACTCTAGAGATGAAAATGATGTTGGTAGTTTTTGCAAAAAAGGGTAGACATAATAGAGAAACTAATGGTTAGATTGACTTTTATTTAGGCTAGACTTTTGGTGACAAAGAAACTGTTGGATCCCAGATTTATAATTGGGGCTAACAATCTCCCCCCTAAGTATTGAAAATAAAAATTTGCAAAACTAGCAAAGAAAGAAAATTTAATCTAGAAATCATAGAGGAGAAAGTCATCCTCTTTAAATGTTACTTCTTCAAATGATGAAAATTACAAAACAAAGAAGATAACAAAAGCATCAAATAAAGAACTAGTTACTTTCACCAGAGCATATCCTATGGAACTTCATTATCAACTCTCTGAAGTTAATCATTGAACGAATTTCCAAGTCTAGCTTTGCCAATAGGTCAGCTCTGTGTCGTTCTTTCTTTGTATGAATCATCTTCAATACACCCATTAGAGTCCCATCTGAGTATTTAGCGACCTCAGAAGCCAGGAATATTTTCTTGATTTTATTCACTTTGTAGACGAATCCCAGAGGTTCTGGAATTATTGAGCCGGTCTTGTACTTGTCTAAATCAGGGATCTTTTCTAATGGTTCAGTAACTCTGAGTTTTTCTTCTCCTAGATTCAGAGCTATCTGAAAGTCCAATTTTGCTCTAAGCTTTATGTGAGCGTTCATGGCACTGTAGATATCATACTTACCCATTCTGTATTGTCTTCATCGATCATATCTTGTTACACAACATGCATGAAGTTGAGGCAGATCATACGGATTTAGATTTACAAGATCATTGTCATTGAACTCATAAACCTTCTGGTCAGCTCGGATCACAACAAAATGCCTGTATGTTATTTTGTTGTAAGCAAATTTCTTTTTAGAGATATCATTTATTTCAATGATGGGCTTCGTCTGAATAGACTTGCTCTGCAAGCTGTGTTTTTGACTTGATGAACCTTTTCTCATAATCTTGCATATTTTCCTTGATCCTTGGGTTCAGAGGAAGCACTTGGGTGTTATCAAGATTGAATTTAGAGTAGAGATATCTGAAATGATCTTCGATTGATGTCTCTGGCTCTGAAGCAAGAAAGCTTGGAGGTTGGGTGAACCTTGATATGGCAGGAATACCAATGCTTGTCTTCTGAACAGGTTCAATTGGAGGAGCCTGTTCATCAACAACCACGGTATTTTCTTCAGCAGACAATTGAGTTGTCTCTGGTTCCTTTGCTTGGACTTTTGGAGATTGTGGAGGGGTGTCATTTTATGGTGGATGAGAAGATGACCTCCAACTCCGCAGTGTCTGAAATTTGGAGCTTTGTCTCTGAAGTAGAGGGATGATGAGGTTGAGCATTTTTGTACATATACTCTTCCACATCAATTACTTTCAATTTCTTCTTCTTCTTCAACAACTTCTGCTTCTTTAGGTTCTGATTCAAAAGCATCTCTCATCACAAAGTGTGGTCTTTCTGGTGATGAGAATGCATCTTCTTCAGAGGTTGAGAAGTCTACCAGTTGCTCATCTTCATCTTCGTCCACAGCACCAATGGTTTCTGTTATTACATTCATTACTTGGATTATTGGTGCTTCTGAGGAAGATGGTGCTAAGAATACAACTGGTACTGGAGATTCAAGTACTCTTTCATTTTCTTAAGCAGAGGTGGAGTGCCTCTCTGGTTCCTTTTCTTGTACTCCTCTGTCTCTGTTGGATGGGGAAGGAGTTGAATCTTTCTTCTTTTCATCATCTTTTGGTTGAGCTTTCTCCCCCTTTTGAAGGCCTGATGACCCTTGAGGTTGATCCTCCTTGTCATCAGAGTCTTCAAATCTAGACTTCTTTATTGCCTCTTCAAAGCAGGCAGTCTTTGGAGTTTTTCTTTTCAGCTTCCCTTCTGAAGATAGGGCATCTTTCAGAAGATCTTCAACAATCTTGGTCTGGTGGCTTGCCTTAGCAACAAATTTGCTCGAGATCTTCATCATTATGTTGGTGACAAATTTAGAGAAATTTTGAAGGTCAACTTTTGTGATGAGCTCTGAAGGCATGGGAGTTGGTGGAGCAGCAGCTGGGATAGGAATCTTGGTGATTGATTCTGCTAATGTCCTCAAGACTTGTTCTTTGAAATGTGAAAAGTCTTAAGAGGTAGTTGAAGGAGCAGAGGGAGCCGGGATTGCCTTTAGAAGCTCTGCTTTGGTTGCTTCAATCTCCTTTTATAAGACGGAGGAATTTCCAATTACTAGCTTTTCCAAAGCCTCCATTCTTGAACTTTGAGCGTTGAGTATTGTGCGCAACTCAGAGACCTCTGAAGTGAGCTTTGCAACTTCAGATTTTGAGGCAGAGGCCTCTGAGGTCTTCTCCAGCTGAAGTTTTAGATCCTTCAAAGATCCTCTGACTTCATCACCAAAGATTTGAACTCTTCTTTGGTGACATAGTCAGAATGGGAAAACTTAAAATCAACACATGATTCTAATTTACCCTCGAGAATAGAGGGGCCTTCTTTCGGAGTGTGTTTGATGTTGGCTCCGGAAGGACTTCCCATTAATCCTTGAGAATACTTTTTCAAGGATTTCTCTATAATGGTTCTAATAGGTTTTGCATCCTCTGAATCAGAGTTAGAAGAGGAAGAGAACCTAACGTGAGTGGACACCTTGCTGTCCAGGCCAAGGAGTCTTTGTGGAACTAGTTTATGCCATTGTCTCTCTGTTAGACAATCACTATGAGAGATATTGAGTCTCTCTTGTACTAAGGGACGGGCACCTATATTATGAGCCACAGAGGCATCATGTGTGTGGGTAGGTATCGTACTCTGGGGAAATTGAGTACTTTTGTCTTTGGCAAAGTCCTTTTGGGAGGACTTAGCCATTTCAGAGGTATCCCCTTTGGTGCTTGCTTCAGAGGCAAAAGAATGTGCCTCTAGACGGTTGTCTTGGGTAGGGCTCAAAGTGTGCACCTCTGTTTTAATATCCATGGGTGCTGGACCACCCTGAATAGTAGATTTGGTAGCACGAGGAGTTTGGTTTTGGATTCTCTCACTTGTGCCTTCTTGGGCATCGTTTTCTACCTTACTTCGCTCGACTTCTAGGTTAAGAAACTCACCCTCTGGAGTACTCTCAGTCTTACCTTCCTCATCTCTGATAGAGTTAAGCTCTTCTTCAGAGGTAGGGTTCTCTGTTTTTCTCTCACTCACTTTCACAGAGCCACCCTCTGGTTCCTCTCTTTGATGTTGATGAGTAGCCTCATAGATATCACTCTCTGATTCTAACTCAGGCTCAGATCCTAAATGTATTGGGTATCCCACCATCGGTTCTGATGGTTGGGCAACACGACTAAGGAGAATTCGGTTTTCAGAATTAGCAGGAAGGTACTCAAGCATGGACTTTGGGAATCTTCTCTCATTTGGGTATGGAGGAACAACAGTAGGTTTGAATGAGTTCATCACAAACAGTGGCGTTCTTGGTCCCTCCTCAGTGAAAGACTTTTGTTCCATGGCTCGTCGAATAACTAGAGAAATGAATCTAGGAAATAGTACAGAGATTGGTTGTTTCCCTTTTGCGAGATCCTTATTCTTTCTGTCCACAACAGTCAACAGTTCACAGAAAAGTAGATTAGCCTTGTTGATGCTTCGGTTGAAGAAAAGGGCGTACATGATGGCTAAGACAGTTGGATGAGTTTGGTCTTGACTGGCGATTTTACATGTTAGTGTGCTATTCAACACACTAAACATGAAATTCCAGATAGGAGGAAGGTATTGGTGTTTGTATTGGCTGAGGCGTGTAATCTCCTTGTTGTAACCCAAATGATGAAGAAATTGTAGAAGAACTTCAGGAGTTGGTGGTATTTCAAACTGTTGGTTTTGGAGTTCTCTTGTTGTCGGTAGGCAGAATCTTCGAGTCAAGGTGTCAGGTGTGATTCTGATGTTGATGCTGTTTTCGCCTAGGTCAATGTATCCGACCAGTCGTCCTTGTATTCACTTGAATACCACCACTGTTGTACATACCTTAGAGGAATGTCTTGAGCGTAGTCAGTTAGGGCAACGTTTAGTTCACACTAGCTTAAAAAATCTATAACAGGACAAAACTGTTCCTTGAACTTGGCAGGGGTGATGTCCAAGTGGTAGTTATTGCCTTTGACTGGAACATCGAACTGTGCCAGGTTTAAACTTGGAACAATTCGACTAGAGTCGTCTGCGTTTTGAGCTTGGTTTGCCATTGTTGCAGGTCTCGTGCTTGAGAGATTACAGAGAGAGAAAAAGTTGAGATGAAATTCTGAGAGCGTAAAGAATGAAGTGAGGAAGAAATGGGTTTTTATGGACAATGGTAGTGGGAGTGAGGCTATGGAAACGGCGATTATGAGTTCCCATGTCAGAAAAACGTTCCATCAACGCCCTAATCAATAGGGTACACATATAGAGGAATGATGAAGGGATGCTTGATGTCAGATAACCATCAGTTGGATTTTTGATTTAAATTTGATGGTTATCCATAAAACTAACCCATACACACATCCTTTTTCAAAAGAAATTCCTCTTTTCTAAAGACATTTTTAGAAGAAATTTATTTGAAAAGAATTTAATACTTGATTAAAAGAATATCCAAAAAAAATATTAACATCAAATGTTCAGATATTGCTTCAGAGTATGATTTATCAGAGGTTCTGAAATCAATATCAGAGATCAAATCATAATCTCTTGGATACTTGAATTTTGAAAAGAATCAAGTTTGATCAGAGACTCTGATATGAATATCAGAGATAAGATCAGAGACTCTGATATGAATATCAGATCTCTGATATTCATATCAGAGATTCTGAAGCTTCCAATTTTCTCTAGCTCCCCCTTGACTGATGATAAGTTTCATTGGGTCCCCCTTGACATATGCTTAGAGACATAAAAGAATGATTTTGACCCTTGGTTAAAAGTCCAGAGTCTCTGAAACTAGTCTCAGAGGCTCTGGGTTTAAACATGCTACTCGTGTCAGAGGCTCTGATGTATTGATCGGAGACTCTGATGTTCTTCTTTGTGTTAGGTAGACATGTTCAACATCCCAACCTGCTAATTAAGAAATTGAACCTTCGTTCATCCAAGGCTTTTGTGAAAATATCAGCAAGTTGGAGATCAGTTGGTACAAAATACATCTCAATTGTTTCCTTTTCAACATGATCTTTCAGAAAATGATACCTGACATCAATGTGCTTTGTCTTAGAATACTGTACTGGATTGGCAGAGATGGCTATGGCACTTTTGGAATCACACAGAATGGGAATTCTGTCATATTGTAAACCATAGTCTCTGAGTTGAGTTTTCATCCAAATGACTTGGGAGCAACAACTAGCAGCAACAACATATTCTGTCTCTGCAATAGAAGTTGAAACACAGTTCTGTTTATTGGATGACCAACTCACTAGCTTGTTACCCAATAATTGACAGCATCCAGAGGTACTTTTTCTGCCTAGTTTGCAACCTGCATGGTCTGCATCAGTATATGCTGTTAAATCAAATCTAGAGAGTTTTGGATACCAGAGACCCATGGAAGGTGTGCCTCTGAGGTATCTAAATATTCTCTTGACTGCAGATAAATGAGATTCTTTTGGATTTGATTGATATCTAGCATAGAGACAGGTTGCAAACATTATATCAGGCCTACTAGCAGTTAAGTATAGAGGTGATCCTATCATGCCTCTGTAAGTCTTGACATCTACAGATTTTCCAGAAGGGTCAGAGTCAAGTTTGAATCCTGTGGCTATAGGTGTTTTCATAGAAGTTGAATCATTAAGCTTGTACTTTTTCAAAATGTCAAAGACATACTTAGATTGACTTATAAAAGTACCCTCTGAAGTTTGTTTTATTTGTAAGCCTAGAAAGAATGTTAATTCTCCCATGAGACTCATCTCAAATTCACTCTCATCAACTCTGAAAAACCTATCAGAATACTTCTGATTTGTAGAGCCAAAGATAATGTCATCAACATATATCTGTACTAAAAGCATCTCATTTTTGTACCTCTTGATGAACAGGGTAGTATCAATTGTACCTTTTTCAAAGCCATTATTAATAAAAAATGTGGACAGAGTAGCATACCATGCTCTTGGAGCTTGTTTAAGTCCATATAGAGCTTTATCAAGATGATAAACATAGTTAGGAAACTCTGTACTTTCAAACCCAGGTGGTTGCTGGACATAAACTTCTTCATTCAATTTACCATTTAGAAAGGAAGATTTAACATCCATTTGATATACTTTGAACCCTTTGTGTCCAGCATAGGCTAAGAAGATTCTAATTGCATCTAGCCTAGCCACAGTCGCAAAGGTTTCATCATAATCAATACCTTCTTCTTGGAAATTTCCCTTAGCAACTAATCTAGCTTTGTTTCTGATTATAATGTCGTCCTCATCCTTTTTATTTCTGAAAACCCATGTAATTTCAATTACAAATTTTCCTTTAAGAAGGGGAACTAGGGTCCAAACTTTATTTCTTTCAAACTCTTGAAGCTCATCTTGCATGGCAGTGATCCAATTAGGATCTTCAAGAGCTTCATTTACCTTCTTTGGTTCAATGATGCTCAAAAAGTTTACAAAATAACATTCATTAATTGTGGCAGATCTCGTTTTGACTCCATCTGAAGGTGATCTGATCATGGGGATGATCCTTTGTCCATCTTGTTATTGGAGCATGAATGTGAGGTGGAGTTTGAGCTTCAGAGATGGCAGGTGGTGACATCTCTGTTGTGCTATTCAGAGGCTCTAAAGTGGGTTCCAGAGATGGTGAATCAGACTCTGAAGTCTCTTCAACAGATGTCTCTGAGTCTTTTGATGAGTTCATAAGATGTGTTCTTGAATCTTTTGACAATGGTAGCTCTGTTTTGAGTAAAACAGGTTGTAGCTACTGCTTCTGCCCAAAAGTTGGTTGGAAGATCAGTCCTGCAAGCATTGTTCTTGCAGCTTTAACAAGTGTTCTATTTTTCCTCTCAACAACAACATTTTGTTGAGGGGTTCTTGCTGCAGAGAAGTTGGGAGTTATGCCTTCCTCTGAAAGATAGGAGTTTATTTTGGCATTTCTAAATTCTGTCCCATTGTCATTTCTAAGCTTCTGAACTTTGCTGTTGAACAGAACCTGCAATCTGTTTAACAACCTTATTAAGATATCAGGTACATCAGACTTGGTTCTGATGAATTCTATCCAATATCTAGAGTATTCATCAATCAGAACCAGAATATACTTTTTACCTGATAGACTCTGCACAAAGATAGGACCACAGAGGTTCATATGAAGCATATGCAGAGGTATAGGACAATTATTATCACTTTTGGTCTTATGGGAAGATCTTTTCATTTTTCCCATTTCACAAGCAGAACAAAGATGATCTTTGTTGAACTTCAGAGATGGTAATCCCTTAACCAGATTGAGTTTGACCAACTTATCAAGTGAAGAAAAGTTCAGATGAGAGAACTTCTTATGCCAGAGCCAGACATCTTCACTGTTCAGAGATACTAAACAGAGTTTCTCTGAGTTAGTGTTTATGTGTTTGGTAAAATTCATTCTATATAAGTTACCCTTTTTGTCTGCTCTCAGCATTTCTTGACCCCGTTTTTAAGTGAAGAAGTGAACAATATTTTTCTTGAAACTTCATATCAAAACCATGATCACAGAGTTGACTTATGCTTATTAAGTTGTGTTTTAACCCATCAACATAAGCAACTTTTGATACAGAAACATTACCTCTGGTTAGCTCACCATAACCCTTAATCTGACCTTGCATATTATCTCCAAAAGTTACTGCTCCTCCTAATTTAGCTTTGAAAGAGGATAGCAACTTCTTATCTCCAGTCATATGCCTTGAACATCCATAATCTAAGTACCTGATGGGCATAGACTATTTTTGCAAGACATATTAGAGTTTCTTAGGTACCCATCTCATTATGCATCCTTTCTTATTAGACTCCTGAGAAGTTTGATGAACATTTGGCATTTCATCTTTTGATGTTTTGCCAGAATTGCTCTTCTTTTTCTTTTGAGGCTTTGTCTCTGAATTTTTATTCAGAGACTGATTAAGAAAACAATGAGAACCTCTTAAATGAGTTTTCAGCTTTGTTAGAGAATATTTGTTAGATACAAGATAATGAAGACAGAAGACTGAAAGTCAACCAAGTCAAAGCTTAAAGTCAACTCTCAAAGCAAAGTCAAAGTCTCTTTGTAATAAAGTCATAGTCAAAGTCAAATATATTTTGTATTATGTTTTTGTAAGTGTGTTGTACGCGTGTGTCTTTTATAGATATATGACTAGTGTAATCTGTGTAGTTGCTTTTATCGAGTGAGAAGTCATTATACGTAGAATAGAGTTTTCTAGAGAGTGAAAGTTTCAGAGAGTGAACTGTATATGAAATCTTGATTCTAATTGAAACAGGTAGATTGATTGATTGAATCTAATTGTCATCTTGTTAATATGATTAGTTTGTTATTAGAACTTGATAAATTGGGACATAATAATTGGTATTAGAGCAGAATCCAAGTTGAAATCGATCAAAAATATGGAAGTTCGCATTGTGTATTGAGTTTGGGTCGAATTTTGAGTTTTTGTGCGTAATTGGGATTGTAATAGAGTCTATTGAGTCCGCATAGAGTTTTAGATCAATCTTGTATAGGTTTAGCAGAGTATTGCACTGTAATTTTGGGTTAATTCTTTGATTTTACGATTTTTGAGTTCACGAGTTCGAATGCACTGTAATTGAATCGATATGTACATTTGATTGATTTTTGTTGAAATTATTTGATTGTAATCGTTTCTAGTTGAAGTAGTGAGTGAATTCTCAAAATTTCAGACCAAAATTCGAATGTTTGATGACTTTTTGAAGAAACCAGATTGGTTTTTCGACGAGATCTCAAGAACTTGCATAAGTACATGAAGAACTCGCATATCCTGAAGAACTCGCATAGAATCTCAAGAATTCGCATCTAGAATTCGCAGATCTTTAGTTTTCGCATATTGTGTTTTGTTTGAAAATTTCATAAGTATAGATTTCACACATGTGTGTTATGCGAAATGAGGAGAATTCGCATACGTGTGTAGTGCGAAAACCACAGAATTCGTACAAGGTTGTATGCGAATTGTCAGAATTCGCATAATCCCTTTATACGAAAAGTTTTGTGAAAATTTTCCAAGGATAGAATTCGCATAAAGAAGGATACGAATTCCTCAGAATTCACATCTATCTTCATACGAATTCTCAGAATTCGCATAGAGGTGATATACGAATTCTTTGTTTTTCAAATATTATTTCTAAGTGTAGAATTCGTGTGATTTTGTTGTGCAAAAAGTGTGTATGCAAAAAGTGTGTATGCGAAAAGTGTTTTTCAAAAATTTTCCAAGTCTAGATTTCGCATAAGTGTAGCGTGCGAATTCTGATTTGTTCTTATGTGCAAATTCTTGGTTATTTGTGCCTGTATGCAAATTGTGTATACGAATTGTGTGTGTAACAGTGATGTGCGAATTCCATACTTGGTAGATTTTTTGGAAATTTAATTTCTGAAAATTTTTTCTAAGTTTTTCTGTATTTTTCTGATTTCACTTGGACTAACGATCATTGTCAAGTTCTTATTGTATATTTTTGAAACAGGATGACTTCAAGAGAAGCACTCGTTATTGGAACTGATGTGAAACCTCCGATATTATTCAAAGGAGAGTACGAGTAGTGGAAGGATCGCTTCCTAGATTTTATCGAGCGTAATGACTTGGGAGACTACATCAGGCTATCTCTGAAGGAAGGAGTCATGAAACCTCCCACAAAGATCTTATATACTGAGGGAGAGAATGATGAAGAGATTGTGAACAAGGAATATCCACTGCCTTTGGAAGAATATACTGATGAGCAGAAAAGAAGAAAGCTGATAGATTGGCTAGATCATTCATACTACAAGGGATTCCAAATGAGATATATGTCAAAATTGATAGTTACAATGCCACGGGCAAGAAGATGTGGGATCGGCTAGAGAATATGATGCTAGGATCCAAGATTGGCAACCAACTCAAAGTCTCGAACTGCTTAAACAACTACGAGGAATTCAAGGCCAAGGAGGGTGAATCTTTGGAGGCTACATACGACAGATTTGTGACTCTGCTGAATGAACTCAGTAAGAATAAAGTCAGGAAATCTCAGATCGAGCTGAACGTAAAATTCCTAAGCATACTACAGCCAAAGTGGAAGAGATTCACTAGGCAGATGAAGCAGATGAAGGATCTAAATGAGATTCCACTTCACGAAGTATATGAGACTCTTAGACAAAATGAAGAAGAAGTGGAGGAGATCAAAGATGAAAAGAAAAAGGCTGAGAGAGTGGTTGATCCTGTTGCTCTAGTGGTGAAGAAGAAATCGGTGAGCCTAAAGAAGAAGAAGAAAGTAATAGTTTCTGAATCCGAGGAGGCTGATAGTGAAGAAAATTCTGATTTTGATGACTGTGAGAATCTGAAGCAGGCAATGCTGTTACTGACAAAAGCCTTTCAAAGGAAATTTTACAAGAAGCCTACTTCGAACAGTTAGAGATATTCTTCGGGTTCAAGGAATTATGAACACAAAGAAAGGTTTGAAGGGAAGAGATTTGAAGAAAAGAAACATGAGGAGAAGAGATATAGATCTGAAGAGAAGAAAGAGCCAGAACCAACAAAGCGCTATAACTGCGGAAAGATCGGACACTTTGCTAAGGATTGCAGAAAGCCTAAGGTCCGAAACTCCGAATACTACAAGAATAAGATGCTCTTGGCCAAACAACAAGAGCCTGGCAAGGATCTTATGGCTGAAGATGAGTATTGGCTCGATCATTCTGATGAAGAAGAAGAGAAAGAAGAAAAAGCTCACTTGTGCTTTATGGGCAAAGAAGTGACTGAACCTGAAGCTGATTCTGACTGTGAGGAAAACGAAGAGGTATGTGATATGTCTGAATCAGATTTTCTCAAAGAAATGGAAGTCATGATGGTTAAACTTCATGAATTAGAGTCTAAACTTAAGCGTGAGAAAGGTATCAATAAACAGAAAAACCAACCAATACTGAAACTTAGCAACGATATTGCTGAGAAGAACGTATTGATTGAAGCTTTGCATAAAAACATTGATACCAACGGGAAAGAAAAGACTATAATTTACAATGAATTATCTGAAACTACTTCCAAATTCAGAATGTGTGAGTTTGAAGTAAAAGAGGTTGCGAAAAAGTATTTTTCTTTAAAGAAAGAAAACAAGTCTTTAACTGATAAAGTGAATGTTTTGGAGGAAAAACTTTACACTGTAGGTCAAATTGAACAGACCATTCACCTAAATAAATTTAAAGAGAGTAGTGAGTGTTGGGGTCTTGGTTACGAGAACCCACACTACCTCAAAAAAGGTATTTCTAAAGTGCTTGCGCTTTATGATTTTGGATTTTTAAAACTGGCACCACAATACCCCGAACTCAAAGTTAAGTGGACTAAACTGTCTGAAGAGGATGAAGCTAAGGAAAAAGAGAAAAGGAAGAACAAAACTAAAATGCAACTTCCATTTCGTTATGAGAAGTTGAATTCTAGTTATACTTCTGATAAATCAAAATTTCTTTCTAATGACTATTTTGAAAGCTATTCTTCAAAGGAGTTGGAGGCTAAGCCTATTGAGGGTAAAATTTATGTACCTCCTCTCGTGTTAGAAAGTAATATTTCTGAACTCGAGAACACTCTGATAGAAGAAAGGATTTTGATTAATCTAGAACAAACTGTGTTTTCTACTGTGCTTCTAAATTCTGATTTTTCAAAAACTTCCAAAGCTTCAAAATCTAATGATTTAAATGATCTACTTGATGAAGAGTTTGTTTTTCTTAACTCTTAAGGTGATTTAGATGACTGTGTTGGTCAATTTGATTTTAATGGTAAACTTCCTGATCATTCACAATTTATAATCAATTCTTTTGGATTACGCAGTGTGTTCGAGAAAGGTGAAACATCAACGAAAGTTGATGAACCAGTTTCTGTGAATACCAAGAATGTTAAAGGTAAGAAGAAGAAATCTAGGCATTCATAGAAACAGACAATCATTGGTAAGCCAAAGAAAAGGCAATCTTTCAAATCTCACTGTTCTAACTCTAAAGTTTCAAATGTTTCAGATGTGAGAAAGAAAAAGTCTGGGGTTAGATCAGAATGGCAACCAAAGAAGAAGATTGACGAGAATGCTAAATCATATTCTGATCCTGATTGTAATAGAGGAACTACTAGTTAAACTGATGTAGTTGAGAATGTTGCTTTTCAAAAACCAAAACTTGTAACTTCTTACAAGCGTTATTCAATAAAGCAATTGTTCCAATTATCTCCGTCTACTAGAAAGTCTTCTACTTATAATAGAAAGGATTTTACTTCTCGACAATATTCTGATGTTTGGTTTGGCACATATCATGTCCATTCTTATCATTCTTATGCTTCAAACGTTTTTCAAAAGATCAAAGGGTCCATATATAAATGGATGCCAAAATCTTGCGCTAACACTGTAGGACCCATCCATAAATGGGTACCTAAACCAATTGTTTCGTGATTTCTCCTGTTCAGACCCGTCATATGTGGTACATGGATTCTGGTTGCTCCAAGCATATGACCAGGCAGAAAGATTTATTATCTAATTATACAGAGAAATATTGCGGAACAATTTGATTCGGAAATGACCAGTTCTCACCAATTCTGGGCTATGGTGATGTGATTCAAGACAACGTGGCGTTTAGGAAGGTGAGCTACGTGGAAGGATTAGGACATTACGTATTCAGCATTGGATAGTTCTGTGACAAAGATTTAGAGGTTAATTTCAAGGACAAGAGATGTTCTGTGCGTATTGAAGACGGTAAGGAACTCTTGGTCGACACGAGAAAGTCAAACCTCTACATGATTAATTTGTTAAAAGTCAAGACTGACAATGAGGTTTGTCTATTGTCAAAAGCCTTGCTGCAACAAAGTTGGTTATGGCATCGAAGGCTTTCTCATCTGAATTTTCGTTACATCATCAATCTGGTCACGTGAAAGTTAGTAAAAGGACTTCCTGAGCTTAAGTACGTGAAAGACCATCTGTGCCCAGCGTATGAGATGGGCAAGATGAAGAGAGCCGCTCATAAGTCGAAACCTGATCCGAGTACAAGTTCATCCTTGGAACTTCTGTATATGGATCTCTGCGGTCCTATGCGTACACAAAGCATAAACGGCAAAAAGTATGTTCTAGTGATTGTAGACGATTACTCGCGGTACACTTGGGTCAAATTTTTTAGAACAAAAGATGAGACACCCGAAGTCATCATCACATTCTTAAAGACTACTCAAGTGAATCTGCAAAAGACAGTCAAGCTTCTAAGAACAGACAACGACACATAATTTAAGAACATAATTGTTGAAGATTATATCGAATCCGTCGGGATAACACATCAGTATTCTGCTGCTAGAACGCCTGAACAGAACGGAGTTGTAGAAAGACGGAACCGAACGCTAGTCGAGGCCGCTCGAACTATGCTGAGTCAATTGGATCTGCCTCTGTTTCTACGGACCAAAGCTGTATCGACTACCTGCTACACGCAAAATCTATCTATAATCCAACGCCGGTTTGGTAAAACGCCATATGCTTTAATTAATAATAGAATACCTAGAATCAAACACTTTCATATTTTTGGATGCAGGTGTTTTGTATTAAATGACAAGGAGAACCTGAACAAGTTCAGTCCCAAGGCAGATGAAGGCATCTTTATTGGCTACTCTCAAACGTCTGCAGCATACAGAGTCTACCTGAAAAAGTAAAAGATCGTAGTAGAGAGCGTAAACGTTACATTCGATGAGGAGATGGCTTCTGTTCAAGATAGTCCAGAACCCGTTATTACTGGTGTACTAGCTTCTAGGCAGATCAGTCCAGAACATGTGCCTACTGATAAGAAATCAGATGAAGCATCATCGTCTAATTCTCATTTATCTGATTTAGATCTTTTGTTTGAATTGTTTTATGATGAATTTCTTGGAACTAAAGTGACTAAACCTGTTGTGGTTGACAGATCAAAAGATTCACGAAGAAATCAACCAACCACTTCAAAGATATCTACTGAATCCAATTCCCCGGTTCAGCAAGAAATTCTAATTCAAACGCTTACTCCAACAGTTGAATATGTGAACATCCATGAAGATCCAGAAGTTGCTGAGTCAGTGGGATGCACTGTAAGGACTATTCAACAGACAGAAAATGTCCAACCAACTGAAACTTCTGCACAAAATACTTCAACTGAACTCATCACAAATACTGAACAAACTGATGAAGCTGAAAGTGGATTTCTAGATGAAAATCATGATCAATATACATCAAATCCACTCCCTCATGAACATAGGTGGACCAAAGAGCACCCAATACATCAAATCATTGGAGATCCATCTAAACCCGTGCAAACTAGGTATGCTACATTAAACATGTGTATGCATGACTCATTTCTGAGCAAGATAGAGCCAACACGTGTATCTGAAGCTCTAGCTGACTCAGACTGGGTATCTGTGATGCAAGAAGATCTAAATTAGTTCGAAGCATTAAAAGTATGAAGACTAGTGCCTAAGCCTGAAGGTAAAACTATTATTGGCAAAAATGGGTGTTCAAGAATAAGAAAGACGAAGATGGTATCGTGATCAGAAATAAAGCAAGACTTGTGGCTAAAGGGTATAGGCAAGAGGAAGGTATTGACTATGACGAGACTTACGCTCCAGTGGCATGCATCGAAGCTATTAGGATGTTTCTTGCATATGCTGCTCACAAGAACTTCACCGTGTACCAAATGGACGTGAAGACTGCCTTTCTCAATGGAATCTTAAAGGAGGAAGTCTACGTCTCTCTACCTGAAGACTTTGTTAATCCAGAGAAACTGAATCACGTTTACATTTTGGACAATGCTCTTTACGGTCTAAAGCAAGCCCCTCGAGCCTGGTATGAAGTGTTATCTAAATTCCTAGTCAAGTCTGGCTTCTCGAAAGGTAAGATCGATACTACTCTTTTTATCAAAAAGGAAAAAGCCGATATCATTTTAATTCAGATTTATGTGGATGACATCATATTTGGCTCAACAAATCCAAAGTACTATTCAAACCACTTCTGATTCCTAAAAAGATTTCAAGAATATAGAAGTGTGATTTTAAATGTTTTCATGTTATATGTGCTTCAATGTTACATAAACCGTGTGTTTTCAAAGATAAATACTTGTGTATTATATTTTCCATATACTTTTCAAGTATTCACACACACCGGTTTAATTTTTGTTCAAAATGTTATCACCATGTCTCAAACGGAACAAAATTTTTCGATCGTGATACACCCCGCTTGATATTCAAAGTTTGAGCGTTGATTTCATTTCAAAACGTTTCTTTCAAGAATTGTCTATAATTGTTCTTATAGATAATATTCGTTATTCTTGACCAAAGCCTTAATTGCTAAATAATACCGATTTTGATCTTTTTCATACAATGTCAGATTTTCAAACAAGTTTCTTGTATTCATTTCTTTCATTCAATATACTTGTTTGAAATATCTTCAATGTTTAAAAATGCTCAAATCTTCATGATTATCTTAATGAGCATACCAACATCTGACATGTACTTTGTGCTTTAACTGCAAAGTTAAACCATTTTTGAGCAACATTTTCTTTTAGGATTACATGGGTTCATTTTGTGAGGACTTAACAGAACTTCTATAGATCCACGTTAATCAGTGTTTCCTACCTAAGAAGTTAATCCTTGAGTGATCGAAGAGTGAGGAGTCAAAATAACTGAGTGTGGGTTGTGTGATGAGGTAAAATGGAAATGAGAGTTTGGTTATAAGCGTGCTTAATGATAAAAAGAAAGAGGGTGTGAGAATAGAGTAAAAGAATATCAAACTCTGCACCAACATTTTCTGAGTCGGGCAGCCACATTGTTGGTGTTTCACAATTCTTCGTGAACATCATTGAAACAGGCAACTAGCCCATGCCAACTCTTGATAAAAACCCCACCAGCTACTCATCTTTTTCTCAAAAAGAATATGTTTCATATTTCAAGGGGACGCAACACATATGCTATCTGATTTTCATTTGGAAAATCTGGATATTGAAAAAGAAGGAAGTCTGCCCCTCCTTCGCACTTCGATCATGGATAATAGAGTATGTGTTTAACTGTTGTTATCTCAATGGTTTACATAATTTTGAGCCTATTAAAAGCAATCATCTGTGCTTAATTCTTTCAAACACAAGCACGAACACACAGGAAATTCCTTTTTCTGTCTAAACGTTCATAGAATAAACTTGTGTTATTCGATGATTGAATGGAAGACCTGGGGGAGTGAACATCAAAAATCTCTTTTTCAATGTGTATTTGTTACACACAGTGACTTCATGTTGCTGACAGACATTTCTAACTGATTCATTTGTTGATTTAGGTGTTACACTCATAATTTGTCTGAATTTGAAAAGATTCGGATACATACATTCTTTACGAATTGACGAAGAAGCAGTGGCTCAGTTACAACGATCAATGGTCAGATCAGATCAATGACATTTCTTGTGAAAATTTTAATGATCTCATGCTCCAATCATCAAAAAAGGGGGAGAAGCGATCAAGAAATGTTCGAGTTAGAAATGAATATGGGAGAAGTTATTTGGCAAGAAATGTTGACTGAAGATGAGTTTGAAATAGTTTTGGTTTGATAAAGAAAAGTTGGAGCTTAAAGGAGAACTTCATGTCAAGACAGTGAATTTGAAGAAAGTTTGTTGAAAGTTGAAACAGAAAGTTCAAAGAATTCTGAAAGCGAGCAGATTTTACTGAAATTTTCTTTGAATACAATTTGCTGAAGCAAACTGAGGTGAATCTGAAGATAATTTTTTTCCGTTGTCTAAAAGAGATTTTTATAACCTTGGGGGAGAATTTTATTATTTTTGAAGACAGACTTTCGGGAGATTACAAAAGTTTTTGAAGACAGATTTGTCAAAGAAAGGGGAGATTGCTCAAATGATTATTTTTCTGAAGATAATTCTTGTTGGAAGAGTTCTACAACGAGGAGATTGTAATTTTGTGCTTAAAGGGGGAGATTGAATTGCAAAATCTTTTTAGAGATGATCTTGAATCCAAAGGGGAGATTGTTAGAGCATATTTGTTGGATACAAGATCGTGAAGACAGAAGACTGAAAGTCAACCAAGTCAAAGCTCAAAGTCAACTCTCAAAGCAAAGTCAAAGTCTCTTTGTAATAAAGTCAAAGTCAAAGTCAAATGTATTTTGTATTGTGTTTTTGTAAGTGTGTTGTACGCATGTGTCTTTTATAGATATATGACTAGTGTAATCTGTGTAGTTGCTTGTATCGAGTGAGAAGTCATTATACGTAGAACAGAGTTTTCTAGAGAGAGAAAGTTTCAGAGAGTAAATTGTATACGAAATCTTGATTCTAATTGAAACAGGTAGATTGATTGATTGAATCTGATTGTCATCTTGTTAATATGATTAGTTTGTGATTAGAACTTGATAAATTGGGACATAATAAGCTTAATCATGAGTTGAATGCACTTGCAATTACTAGAACAAGAAGAAGTAGGAGAAAAGTTTTTCATTTCATTGAATGCATTTGGTATACTTTGATTCTTTTTGAAACTAGTACTAGGAATATTACAAGTATTCCTAACTACTTCATTCTTTTTGGCTTGTAATACAACCTTCTTTTCAAGTTGCCTTTTCTTGTTTAAAAACATATTCTTCTCTTTGTTGCTCACTGCACAAACAAGATCAGAATGGTTAATTTCTTGCCATTTGCCTTTTTGTTCAGGAATGAATTTGATTGGTTTATAAGTGTACAGTTGAGAAGTGTTAGTTTTATTCTTGGCCTTTTCTTTTAACTCTTTCTCAAGGTCCAGAGAAGTTTTTGCTTGTAGACACATGTCTACAAAATCAGGACAAATTGGTATCCTGGGTTTGTTTTTCAAAACTGGAACAGGAATGTTCAAGATTCCAGAACCAACAGTCTGTCTGTTTTTATGAATTACTTTCTCTGGTCTAAAGGATATTTGTTCATCTATCTCTGGATCAGATTTAGAATCAGAGTCCAGAAAGTCTCTCTTAGCCTTGTCAGAGATAACTACCTTTGTAGTTTTCATAATTTCCTTAGGTCTAGAGACTTTAATGATTCTTTTCATGCTTTCTTTCTTTTTAAAATCAGCCATGACATTTTCTTTATAAATCCTTTTAATGTCATCCTCAAATGTAGTTCTGATGCATTCATCTGATATTGGATAATACAGAGGTGCATCTGGATTAAGTGAACTCTGAGGTTGATCTTCAGAAGTACTTGTTTCAGAGGTACTTGTTTCAGATATCTCTGATTCTTTTGTGATAAAAGCATCAAACTTAAAAATTTCTGTTAGATCACTGCTCTGAGGTTTCATAAAGAATATCTCTGAAGTTTCTTTTTCTATCTTTTAGATAGGTTCTTGAAATGTTTTTTCTTCAGAGTATAAGACATTTTTAAAATTCAGAGCTCTTACTTTTGATCTTTCTGAGGTTTTTGTTCTTTTGAAATTGTTCAGAGATAGACAATCAGAGCTCTGGACCTTTCCCATACAGAAAGTGGAAGAAAGAGAAGTTTTCTTCAATCCAGTGAATGGATCCAATTCATTGAATCCCAGTCCTTGGGTGTCTATTTGAGAATTTATTTTTATATGCACATCTTGAGCATCTAGATAGCTTTTGATTTGAAGTTCTTTCCTTTCCATAGATTGATGTAGGATTTCTCTTTCCTTTTGAAAAAAAGATAGTTAAGGCAACATAATTAAGCCTTTCATACTCAGATCTTTTAACTTCTTCTTCCTTTGCTTTTAACACTTTCTCCAATTCTTTGAGTTTCTCAGAAAAAGATTTTTCCTTTTGTCTCTGAGCTTTTTCAAGTTCAGATTTTTCAACAAATTTTTCTTTCTTTTCTGACTCAAGAAGATCATTTTCTCTTTTATAAAAATTTATATCTTTTGTCATTTGTCTTCTCTTTTCTTTTTCTTTAAAGAGTTTTTGCTTTAAATTCTGAAACTCATCTGTTAGCTTAAGAACGTCTATTTCAAGTTCACTTTCAGAGGTGGAAGTAGAATTTACCTTTTTAGAGCATTCCTCTGATGATCCATCAGTCTGATCATCTCCAAAAGCCATACCAGAGAGATTTGTAGGCTCTTCCTCTCCTTCACTTGTATAGTCTGATAGCCAATCTTCCATATCTGCAACAAGTACTCTTTCTCTAACATTGTACTTGTACTTGTTCTTGTAGTATTCTTGATATTTGACAAGTCTCCTCTGCAGTTTGCAGAGAAATGACCTAGGTTTCCACATCTGAAACATCTTCCATCATTTTGATTTGGTGGAAGAGCAACGACAATTTCTGTTCTTTGAGCTTGTGGTTGGGGCTGAAAGTATTTCTGAGGTTGAGGATACTTGGGTTGGAATGGTTGATGAGTTCTTGATTGTTGTGCATCATCATGATTGTTGAAATTTGTACCATTTTGATCACTATGTGGAGTGAATCTGGGCCCTTATTGAAATCTTCTTTCTGGATTTCTTCTTTCTTCATCATCTCTCCTGCCTTCATAGATTTTCTTGCCAAATTTCTTGTTAAATTGGTGAGTGATTAATGCAAGAGACTTGGCAAAGGCATTGATGTCATCATCTGAGTCTGAGTCTGAATGTTCATCTTCTTCAGCCATTAAAACCTTTTTAGACTTCCTTTTTGGTTCCTTTTTCAAAGAGTTCTTTGTTTCTGCACTACAACCTTCTTTTGATACACCTTTTTGTTTTGAAATGAGGGCAAGTGGTCCATCTAAAGAGGTTTTTGACTTTTGTTTAACAACTTCTTTTTCCTGAGCAACAAGAGTGACATAAATATCAGTCAATGACCATGATTCAAGATTTTGATTGGCCTGTATTGACATGGACAGTTGTGACGATTCTTCATTTAAACTTTTAAGGAAAAGAACATTGTTTTCTTCTTTTGTCCTCATAACTCCAAACTTTTTGCATTTATTGATGAGAATGTTGAATCTTGAGTATGTTTGGTGCAAGGTTTCTTCAGGTAGTGCATGAAAGTCATGATACTCATTAATGCAAAGATTTCTTCTATTTTTCTGAGTTTGTAGGACACCTTCAAGTTGGTTTAACAACTGATCCCATATCTCTTTTCCAATTACACAAGAATTAATTTCATGAAAGATATCATTGGGAATGGCCATAATAAGTAATCTAACAGCTTTTGAGTCATTTTCCATCATTCTAGTTTCTTCATCAGTGAAGTTTGAAGTTTTATTTTCATAGTATGCAGGTATTTCAGCAGTATCTGTTGTTGCTGGAACTCTTGGTACCAACACCATTGGTTGGTGAGGTCCATCATTCACTGATCTTAAAAGATCCATGTCCATACCTTCCAAGAAATTTACCATCCTTATTTTCCATTGGGGATATTCATCCCTTAGAAGTGTAGGAGGTTTGGTTAATGATCCAGCTGTATCAATGGCACTTATACTGGAGTTTGCCATTTTGAAGAAGAGATGAAGGTTTGAAGAACTGTTGCTTTTCTAAGAAGATCTTTTATCAAGAAGTGAAACTGTGATTTACTTTCAAATCTGGAGCATATGGAGTTCCTTTAAATAAACCAAGGTTTATATGAATATGCACAGATTTTTGAAAGCTTGAACCAGTAAGATGTAAATCTATCCGAGTATGTAGATATGATCTTGTTTTGTTTAAAAAAAACAACGATGGTGCTCTGATACCAATTGTTGGATACCAGATTTAATCTTATAACAATGATATAAAACAATTAATAAGAATAAGAACATCGGAAGCAATATAGTTTTAATATCAAAGAAGATTCAATATCACAGTTTATAATAAGATATATAAATCGTAGAAGATCTTTCTCTTGAATACTTTCAGTATATTAAAAGATGATTCATATACAAGATCTATCAAAAAGCACACTTTTGTCAATGGAGTGATTGTCCTATTTATAGGACCATAAAGTGTATAGTGTACAATTCTGACATAAGAAGCATGATTGAACAGTATCTTACCTAAAAGGTAATCTCAAGACATGCTTGAACAGTGACCTACTCTAAAAAGTAAATCTTATCAGTGATGACGTGTCATATGTTCTTCTGTCAATAATTGTATAACTTTATCTTTCTTCAGAGAGGGGGTCTTCAGAGCTCTGATGTAGGTGCCTCTGATGAAGCCATCTCTGATGTCTTCTGCTGAAATTCTCTAACTTTGGAGAGTACTTCAGAGGCAGGTTTGTCCTCTGAAGTCTATCTCTGGAAGTCCTCTGAAATAAGACTTAGAACATTTTCAATACTTTTACAATTTAGAATTGGGGCTAACAGAAACTATAAAGAATCTAATCAAGCAACATTTAATTGAGACTAGAAGGGATATAGTTGTGGTAAAAAATGACTTAACAAAAATTAGGGACGTTTCCAAACAAGGGAGGTTGGTACGGCCCCTACGTAGTGATAGTCCAAGATTCAAGTCTATGATCAAGATCTAACATGAAAGAATCCCAAATCTCATATGTATTTCTAGTGAGCGAAATATTAAATGAAGATCTCTCACAGTTTCTCTCTCTAGATTCTAACAAAATGAGCTTATGGTTATGAAAAACAAGCTAACTAAACATAACGTTCTTGTCATAACGTTCATAGAAAATTCCTTTGTGGGTTTTCGATGATTGAATGGAAGCCATGGGGGAGTGAACATCACAAAAGCTCATTTCCAAAGTACATTTGTTGTACTAAGTGGCTTTGTGCTACTTACAGTCATTTTAACTAATTTATTTGTTGATTCAAGGTTACATTACATTTGTTGTACTAAGTGGCTTTGTACATTTCTTGGTCGGTACGTGTAAGTCAAACCTCTACACTATCAATCTATCCATTGTTAAACCAGATAATGCTGTGTGTCTACTGTCGAAGGCTTCTATGCAACAGAGCTGGTTATGGCATAGATGGCTATCTCACCACAAACTTCACATACATTAACAAGTTGGTGACTGGGAATTTGGTTAAAGGTCTTTCAGAACTGAAATATGAAAAAGAACATCTATGTGATGCATGTAAGAAAGGCAAAATGAAGAGAGCCTCCCATAAGCCAAAACCTGAACCGAGCACAAGTACTCCTTTAGAGTTGTTACATATGGATCTTTGTGGTCCTATGAGAACTCAAAGCATCAACGACAAGAAACGTTCTAGTGATTGTGGATGATTATTCCTGGTACACTTGGGGTGTCATGTTTTTGAGATCAAAAGACGAGACTCCTGAAATCATTATCTCGTTTCAAAAAACTGTTCAAGTAAAGCTGATCAAAACTGATAATGGCACGGAATTTAAGAATAAAATAGTTGACAATTATCTTGAATCGGTTGGGATAAATCAGCAATTTTATGCTTCCAGAACACCAGAACATAATGGGGTACTTGAATGAAGAAACATAACGTTAGTCGAGGCTGCATGCACGATGCTCAGCCAGTCAGACTTACCCTTATTCTTGTGGGCTAAAGTTGTATCTACTGCTTGTTATACATAAAATAGATCTATCATCCATTGTTGCTTTGGTAAAACGCCTTATGCTTTGATTAACAATAGAACACCAACCATAAAACACTTTCATATTTTTGGATGCAGGTGTTTTGTGTTGAACGATAAGTAGAGCTTGAACAAGTTCAGTCCAAAAGCTGAAGAAGGGATCTTCGTTGGCTATTCTCAAACATCCGTGTCATATAAAGTGTACCTAAAGGATTCGAAGATCGTGGTAGAGAGCGTCAATGTTACATTTGATGAAGACATGGCTTCTGATCAGTTCAGTTCAGAACCCGTTATAACAGGAATTTTATCTTCTAGACATATCAGTCCAGAACATGCGTTAAAGTTTCTAATTCTGATAACACGTCAACGTCTACATCTCATCTAACAGAATTAGATTTATTGTTTGAACATTTTTATGATGAGTTTCTTGTATCAAAAGTGAAAAAATCTGTTGTGATTGACAGATCAGAAGATTCAAGTAATCATCATCCAATCACTTTAGATGTGTCAACTGAATCTGATCCCCCGGTTCAGATAGAAAGTCCAAATCATATTCCTACTCAATCAATTGAAGTTGCACGTGGTAATGAAGAGACATAAGTCACACAATCAGTTAGGTGCACAGTAATGCCTACTCAACAGACATCAAATGTCTCACCAATTGAGACTTCTACACCAGTTACTTCAACTGAACCCCAACAAGAAGAACAAACTGGATATTTAGATGATCAACATGAGCAGTCTACATCTAATCCACTCCCTCATGTATACAAGTGGACCAAAGAGCATCTGGTACATCAAGTTATTAGAGATCCGTCAAAGTCGGTGCAAACTAGGTCTGCAACAATGAATGAATTCATGTTTGATTCATTTCTTAGTAAAATAGAACCAAGAAAAGTTTCAGAAGCTCTTCATGATCTAGGTTGGATTACAACCATGCAAGAAGAGATCAATCAGTTTGTAGGGCTTAAAGTTTGGCGTCTCGTGCCCCGACCTAAAGGAAAGACTATCATTGGCACGAAATGGGTATTTAAAAATAAGAAGGATGAGGATCATATTGTTGTAAGAAACAAAGCAAGACTTGTTGCTAAAGGATATCGACAAGAGGAAGGCATAGATTACGACGAGACATATGCTCTAGTTACGCGTATTGAGGCAATCAGGATATTCCTAGCCTACGTTGCACACAAGAACTTCACCGTGTACCAAATGGACGTGAAGACTGCTTTCTTGAACGACATTCTGAAGGAGGAGATATACGTCTTGCAGCTTGAAGGTTTTGTCAATGCGGATAAACCAGATCATGTTTATATCCTTGACAAAGCTCTTTACGGTTTAAAACAATCCCCTCGCACCTGGTATGAAGTTCTTTCAAAGTTTTTTGTTAAGTCTGGCTTCTCTAATGGTAAAATCGACACCACCTTATTCATAAAAAGGGAAAAAGCTGATATCATTTTAATTCAAATGTATGTGGACGATATAAAATTTGGTTACACTAATCCGAAGTCCTGTAAGAATTTTTCTACACTCATGGTGTCACGTTTTCAAATGAGTATCATGGGAGAGATGAATTTTTTTCTCGGATTAAAATTATGACAATTTTCAGTGGGTATTTTTATAAATCAGTCGAAGTATATTGCTGACATTTTAATGAAATTTAATATGTCAAATTGTACTCCTATTTTAACCCCGATGGCAGCAGGTACTAAAATCGGAGCTGATCTTTCGGGAAAAGCTATTGATCTTAGGACTTATCGAGGCATGATAGGTTCTTTAATGTACTTAATGGCAAGTAGACCGGATATTATGTTTTCTACATGCTTATGTGCTAGATATGAAGCTTTACGCAAAGAATCCCATCTTTCGGCGGTCAAGCGTATTTTTCGCTATCTGAAGGGAACCACATATCTTGGTTTGTGGTATCCTAAAGATACTGGTTTTGAGCTAACAACGTATTTAGACACAGATCATGTAGGTTGTATGTTCGACAAGAAAAGCACACCGGGTCATATTCAATTTCTCGGAGACAAGCTAGTTAGTTGGGCGTCCAAGAAACAACTATGTGTTTCCACATCAACTGCTGAAGTAGAGTATGTTGCTGCTGCAAGTTGTTGCTCTCAAGTATTGTGGATATGGACACAACTTCGAGACTATGGATTCCATTTCAACAAAATACCTATATATTGTGATTCGAAGAGCGCCATCGTGATATCTGCTAATCGTGTTCAACACACAAAGACCAAACATATTGACGTGTGGTATCACTTTATCAAAAATAATGTCGAAAAAGGTACAATTCAATTTTACTTTGTAAACACGGATTACCAATTAGCTGATTTATTCACCAAACCTTTGGACGAAAAGAGATTTAACTTTCTCATTTCGAAACTAGGTATGTTGAATTTTAAAACATAATCCGTTTTTCCTAGTACAGTTTATTTTTTAATTTTTCCCCAGTTCTTTATTTTTAATTTGAATGATATCTGTACTGAAAGGTTTTATTCATGTTTTCAAGGGGAGTGTGAGACAAAGTTTAGATGATTTACATTCTAGGGGGAGTTATAGACTTTTGTATATATTTTAAACTTTCATACTTTGTGATTCATATTTTCAGGGGGTGTAAGGACAATGACTTATGATTACATCAGATCAGAACTCGTTCTTAAATGTTTTACTACTTTAATGCCTTTATTTTTCAATAAATGTTTTACTTTCAATAAGACACTGTTGCTTTGACGAGTTTTTGACTTTTTGCATATTTTGAGGGGGAGCTTACATGATCATATCAATCATGACTTTAGAGATGACTTTATGAGATTAATGATGAGCATAAGGATTATTCTAACCTTAATCTCATATATATTTGAAAGATGGATAACTTTTAGACATGAAAACATGTTCTTAAACGTTCAAACCACTTCTTATTCTCAAAATGATTTCATGAATTTAGAAGTGTGAGTTTAAATGTTTTCATTTTATGAGCGTTCATGTTTAACAAACCGTGTGTTTCCAAAGATAAATACTTGTGTATTATCTTTTCTATATACTGTCAAGTATTCATACAAACCGATTTAGTATTTCTATTGACTATGTTCTTACCATGTCTTATATTGAAACTATTTTTAGATGGTAAGACACTCCTTTTCTATATTCAATGTTTGTTGAGAGATATTTCATTCACAGCGTTTCTTTCATGAATGTCTATATTTCATTCGTATAGACAAATTCCAATTTTTCATGACCTAAGCTTTTCTTGATAATACACTGTCAGATTATCAAACAAGTCTTTTGTATTCATTTCTTTCTTTCAATCTACTTGTTTTTTAGAACATCTTCCATGATTAAAATGATCAAATCTTCATGATTTTCTAATTTAGCATAATTCTATCTAACATGTATTACATTTACATGTGCTTAACTGACAAAATTAAGTCATTGAGCAACTTTGTGCTATTAGGACAAAATATATGAGAATTGTGTGAGCTTTAATGAACTTCTATGGATTCACGATAACCAGTGTTTCCTACCCAAGAAGTTATCCCGAGTGATCGAGAGGCGAGGTGTCAATATATGAGTTTGGGTGTGTGATGAGATAAAATGAAAAGAGAGTTTGGTTAGAAGTCAGCTTAAAAGATTAAAAGAAAGAGGGTGTGAGAACAGAGTTAAAAGAATATCAGAACTCTGCACCAACTTTTTCTGAGCCGGGCAGCCACATAATCTGTTGGTTCACATTCTTTGGTGACCATTATTGAAACACGCACTAGCCCATGCCAACTCTTGCTTTATACCCTATCAGCTACTCATCCTTTTCTTAATAAGAGGATGTTTCAACTTTGATTGGGGATGCAACACAAAATCTATCTAATCTTCATTTGAAAGATGTGGATATTGAAACAAAAGGAAGTTTGCCCCACCTTCGAATTTCGATCATGCAAAATTGAGTCCGTGTATTACTATTGTTGTCTCCATGGTTTACACATTTTACGCCTATTATAAAACATTCATGTTTAAATTCTTTCATACACAATCACGTACATACATCAAACTCGTTTTTCTGTCAGAACGTTCATAGAATTACCTTGTGTTAATCGATGATTGAATGGATGACCTGGGGAGTGATCATCAATAAAACTCCTTGTACAGTACATTCGTTGTATTAAGTGGCATCATGCTGCTTACGGGCATCTTAACTGATTCATTTGTTGATTCGGGTTTATACTCTTATTTGTCTGAATTTGAAAAGATTCAGATGAATACATTTTGAATTGACGAGTGGTTCAGATGTTCATTTGGAAAGATCAGTGGTCAGAATGTTGTGACATTTCTTGAAGAGAGTTTTGATGATTTCTATGCTCTACATCATTAAAAGGGGGAGAAAGTCAAGAAATGGAAAACTATTATGGGAGAAAATTCAAGAAATGAGAACGAAATTTTGAAGAAAGTTCAAGATTTCAAGAACGTTCATGAAATTTTCTTTCAAGATTATTTTGGTAAGAGAAAAGTGAGATACAACCGAAGATAATTTCTTTGCTAAAGATAATGATGTTTATCAAAGTCTTTGAGGGAGAATGTTAAAGATCACAAGAAGTGGAGATTATAAATTTTAATCACAATAGGGGGAGAATGTTGATTGCCTGAGAAGATCAGTTTTTGTCCCAAAGGGGGGGAATGTTCTTGAAAGGGAGAGCCTGCTTTAAAGATGAAATTCATTTGAAGATAAGTGCAAGTTTATCCAAAAGGGGAGATCACTTGTTTCTGAATCAAAGAGGGAGAATTTGTTTTAAAGATGAATTTGTCTTTGAAGATGATCTTGAATCCAAAGGGGAGAATGTTAGAGCACAGATTGTTGTCTTTAAGATCATTTAGTTTGAAAGTCAAAAGTCCAAGTTATCAAGGTGGAAAGTGAAAGTCATCTTATGTCAAAGCTTGTTAGTTTGTTAATTGTGTTTGGTTCCATGTATTTGTTCTTAGTATAAATAGGTTTCATTTGTGTTTGTAATTGTAGTGGTAGAGAGCTTATTAGAGAAGAGCATATTGTATATCTTAGTGAGAGAAAGTAGAGAGAGAGAGTGATTGTAATATGATATTCAAAGATCAATGAATATGAGATTTGATTGAGTAATCATTGTTTATCTTGATAATCTTGCATCAAACTGGGAATAACACATAGTGTTGCATGCAAAAAGTTCAGAATTTTGATTCCTTGTTGTGCGCGAAAAGTTGGTGATATTTGGTGTGCAAAAAGTTTAGAGAACTCAATGTTGTGAGGATTCTGTACTTAGAGAATTTTTGGCATTTTTCTAGAAATTGTTCTAAGTTGATTTTTGGTGATTATCTGATTAACGATCATTCCGACGTACTTTCTTAACATAATTTAAAGATGGCTAAAGATCTATTGAGCATGGGGTCTCAGTCCAAACCTCCCGTCTTGTCTGTCGGAGAGTATCCACAATGGAAACACAAAATGATTCAGTTTCTCAATCATAAGAATCTGGAACTCATGAATTCTATTATAAAAGGCCCGGTAAGCCCAGTTGTAACAGTGCCTGGTCAGCGACTGAAACATCTCCCAAGATTTTAGATAGATATGTAGCGAAACCCTATCAGTACTACAGTGAAAGGGAAAAAGCTCTGGGCAAGATCGACGAGGAAGCTCTTATCTTGCTCACTATGGTAATCCCGAATGATGTCTACAACTGTGTGGATAGTTGTGAATCAGCTAAAGCTAGGTGGGATGAACTCGAGCATCAGTTGAAAGGTACCGACTGACCGGTTTATCAAGGCAAAGCTTAATCAAAGCATCAACGCCTACGAAGGGTTTAAAGCCAAGGAAGGTGAATCTTTGGTGGGAACATATAACAGATTTCATGTCATATTGAATGATCTGCGAAGGAATGGAATGAACAAGTCAGTGTCAGAAATAAACTACAAATTTATTAAGAATCTGAACCCAGAATGGAAGAGTTATACAATCAACTTGCAAATGTCTAAGGACATGGATTTAGAGGACCTGAATGATGTTTTTGTGACTTTAACTCAACATGAGGATGAAGTAAAGTTGATAAGTGAGGAGAAAAAGATGGTGAAAGAATCTTTAGCACTCCTTGCTGAAAAGAAAGTTGTGAAGTCTAGTTCAAGTTCTAGGTCAAGGTCTAAACCAAAGATGTCAAAGGCTTATTTGACAGAGTTAACGAGTTCAAGTTTTGAGTCACCTGTTGAGGAAAAAGAGTTGGATTCTGATGAGGACATACGGAGGTTTGCAAAAAATCTTTCTTTGATCACTACGCAATTCAACAAACCTTTTGGCAAGAAATTTTTTTACTCAAAGCCAAAGTTTGATGGGTATAAGAAGGACAAGACTGAGAAGTAGAAGCCAAAGTATGAAAAGGAGTATGTTAAGAAGGAGGAGAGAAAGGAATCGAAGACGGAAGAGAAAATAGATCCCTATAATGGAAGGTGCTTTAACAGCGGAAAACATGGACAATTCTCGAAAGATTGCCGGTTCAAGAAAATTAAGTACTCGGAATATTATGCTAAGAAGTCCATGTTGATCAAAAAGCTAGAAGATGGCAAAGTGCTAATGGCCGTAGAGGAAAATTGGCTATGTGAGACTTCAGATGAAAAGGAAGCTCACTTCACTTAGATTTTTACGATAGCCAGAGTAGAAAAAGAGACACAACCTGCTGCTGACAACTCTGACAATGATTCTGAGGTAAGCCGACAATCTGAAAACTCTGAGGTAGTTCAATCTCTCTTTTCTCAATTTTAGTTCATGGAAAAAGAGTTTAATGTACTTAAAGAAAAACTTAGCCTTGAAAGACAAACAATGATGAATTTTCCAGACGAAAATGCATTATTGAAAGTTGTCATCGAGGACAAGGAAAATGAGAAAAATGATTTAAATAGAGAAAAAGATGATTTGTCAACCAAGATCACTAAGCTCCAAAAGGACTTGGTGAATTTGAATTCTGAAAAAGGTGAGTATAAAATTAAATTCGAAGTTTGCTTTCAAGAACGCAACGAGGCTTATTGTAAAATTAAACAACTGGAGGATTTATATTTAAAGAGCGGACAGACTGAAGAGACTTTGAATGTTCTGACAAACAAACTCCAAGATATAAGACTTTTCAATCTGAAATTGGGTTTGGGTTTGTCTAAAACTGATATTTTAAAAAGGGCTCCAGAAAATTTATATAATTTTGACAAAATGGTTCCAAATGTTAAGAAGATTCCGGATATATGAGACACATTCGTTAAAGCCGATACTTTAATATCTGACACTCCACAAAAAGGTAAAGAGGTTGTAGACAATGACCAATCTAGTTGTGCTGATTCACAGTCATCAAGTTTTAAATCCGTGGGATTTCAATATAATGATTTGAATACTAGCTACAAATCCAGAAAGCTAGAATTCATAGAATTTGAATCATTATTTTCCACATCGAGTACATATGTGGAATCAGTCAATGATGATAAAATAATTCCTGAAACCATGTGTCAGTATGACGAGTATGAGTCAGATACTGATACTTGTGATCAGAATGTTATGTCTGAATCTACTACTTTTGAGTCTTTAAAGGGAGAAAAGATAGAAGTATCATCTGTTGTCACGGATTCCAATACAAAGTCTGAGTTCATTGAAAATATGTCTGAAGAAAATTTTGATCAAATGATGAACTCTTTAGATCCTGTTCCCATTTTAGAAAAGCTTGAGTCCGACTCCGACTCTGAATCAAATCAAACTTCTGATTTTCAAAAACAAATATCTGATTTACAAAAGACTCTCGAGGAAGTTGAAGATGAAAACTGTGATCTTCGCTTTAAATTGGATAAATATTTAGAAGAAAACCGAGAGCTTTACAAACATATAAATGAGTTAAAAATGATTTGTTTAAAAAGAATTTGTCAGATAAGAAGGAGTTTGATGATAAGAAATGGAATGTTAGATCGAATCCAAAGTTTGTGACTCTAACCAAACCAACAGTTGTTTATTTTCAAAATTTTGAAAAACAGCCGAGTGTGTTTGAAAAAGGGGAAACTTCTGGTGTTAAGAAAATTAACTCATCTTTCAAGAATTCATCTAATTCAATTTCTTTTGGTGTTTCAGATGTGAAAGGGAAGGTGAAAGGAAAGTGGATAAAGAAAATTTCTGAACAGAAGGATGTTAAAAATGTTTCAGAAAAATGTATTTCTGTATTGAATGGAGAGAGTATTGTTACTAATAGTGATTGTACGGTGGCTTGTATAGTTTTGAAGCAAATAAATGTCATTTTTGTTCGAATAAATGCAAGTCTTTTGACTGATCAAAATTTATGACGTTTGCTCAAAAGAATATTATTTGCAATCACTGTGAAAGAAACGCTTTCCATTTCACTCCGCTATTCCTAAAGCAAAGAAAGTCAAAATCTTTTTTCGTGCCAAAACGTTTTCCAAATCCTAGACTCAACCGATTCAAATCTTCAAGGCTAAGCAAAACAAGTTTTCAAAGAAAAAGGAATTTCAAGATATAAATGTTAAAATGGTTTGGAAATGGTTGCCGAAGCCCCGTTACGAATGGCGAATTAAAGGCTTGGTCAACGATTTTCATAATCTAAATAATGCTAACACTAAAGGACCCATCTGGATAGGGGTACCTAAAGTTAAGTAGTTGGTTCTTTTGCAGGCCTGTCATCTGTGGATTATTGATTTCGGATGTTCAAGGCATATGACAGGGTTCAAGCACCTACTGCACAATTATGTAGAACATCCTGTCGGAACCGTTGGTTTTGCTAATTCTGAGCTTAAAGAGTATGTCAGAGGATACAGGATGCTTAAAAATAGCACTGTAACCATACAGAAGATACTATATGTAGAAGGGTTGGATTAAAATATTTTTAGTACAAGCCAATTCAATGATAGCCTCTACCAAGTTAGGTTTACAATAACGCACTGTCACATAGAGGATCCTTATTAGAGCATAAATATGTTGGATACAAGATCATGAAGACTGAAGGTCAAAGCCAAGCAAGTCAAAGCTCAAAGTCAACTCTCAAAGTCACAGTCAAAGTTCTTTGTAATAAAATCAAAGTCAAAGTCAAAGTCAATGTATTTTTGTAATTGTCTTTGTAAGCGTGTGTTGTTTTGCTTTTAGTAGACATATGACTAGTGTAGTTTAGAAGCTAGTAGTTAACATTCATTGTGTACACGGAGACTGAGTTGTAGAGAGAGAAAGTGTCCAGAGAGATTCTATACGAATTTTTCATTGATTGGAAATTGAAAACAAGTAGTTTAATTTTTTTTATTGTCATCTTGTTAATCTGTGAACTAGAACTTGAATTAGGGATATAACAATTGGTATCAAAGCAAATTCAAGTTGAAATCAAACAAGATATGGAGTCAACACTGTGTTTTTGAGTCTTAGATCGAATTTCAAATCTTTGTGAGTTTTTGGAGTTGTAATTGATTAGATAATGTTTGTATAGTGTATTAGATCGATCTTGTAATGGTTTGTTAGAACATTGCATTGTAATTTTCTTCAATTTGATGATTTTGTTGGTTTTAGAAACACGAGTTCGTAAGCACTGTATTGGATCGATTTGTACGTTTAAGTGATTTTTGTTGAAATTCATTGCTTATAATCGATTCTAGAAGTGTCGGTGAGCAAATTGTCGAAGTTACAGATTGAAATTAGAAGAATTGATGGATTTTTGAGCCAATCAGATCGAATTTTCATCGAGATCTCAAGAACTCGCACCAAGAACTCGCATATTAGAGGATTTCACATATTTGTTTTTATCTGAAAAATCTCACAAGTGAAGAATTCGCACATATGTGTTGTGCGAAATGAGAAGAATTCGCATATGTGTTTGATCAGAATTTCTCAGAATTCGTATATGTTCATATGCGAAATGTCAGAATTCGCATAAATGTTTATACGAAAAGTTTTTTTTAGTGAAAATCTTTCCAAGACAAGAATTCGCATATTGCTTATGTGAGAAAAAGTGAAGAACTCGCATATCACTTTATACGAATTCCTAGAATTTGCATAAGAGTGAGATACGAATTCCTCATAATTCGCATAAGGGTATCATACGAATTCTTTTGTTTTTGCATAAAAAGTTTTGAAATTTTTCTAAGTGTAGAATTCATGTGAGTCTGTCATGCGAAAAGTTGTATACGAATTCTGAAGGTTTCTTGCATGCGAATTCTGTGTAGTGTGCGAATTCTTGGTTGTTTGTGCTTATGTGCGAATTGTAGATGCGAATTCTGTGTGTTTCACTCTAGTGTGCGAATTCCATACTTGATAAATTTTTTGGAAATTTAATAACTGAAATTTCTTTCTAAGATTTTCTGTATTTTGTGATTTCACTTGAACTAACGATCATCTTCAAGTTCTTTTTGAAACAATGTAAAGCTCAAGATGTCATCAAAAGAAGAGATTGCTAAACTTAAAGCCAAGATTGTCTCTCTTGAAAATAAGATTACACAAAAGCATGAGAACAGTTACAAGTTACGCAAAGAAATTGCTGGATATGAACATTTGGTTGATTACTATAAGCAGAAAGAAAATGACCGAGTTACTACTTTCAATAGTCTTAAAGACTGGATGCATGCACATATGGGTTTACTGAAAAAGGCAACTGGTTCGGAAAAATTTTCAGATTTCTTTGATGAATATAAAGATCATATAAAACAACTTGAAAGAGAAGTTCTTCAAGCTTTGAAAGGAGATACATGGTTCGAAATTGATAAATTGAAGACTGAGAATTCTGAGTTAATGCAGAAGATGTCAGAGATGGAGAAAGTTATAGATTGTAATGAGAATGAGGAGAAGAAAAAGAGTCTGGAAACTGAGAACACTGAGTTGATGAGCAAGATCTCAGATTTGGAAGCTCAAATTGTTCAAATCCAGCAAGCATATTCTGTTGATAAATATAAGGAGAAAGTTAAGGATTTAGAGTGTGCTAATGAAGAGCTGAATAAGAAGATTTCTGATCTGGAGCTAAAGATGGCCAAAGACAGAGATGTTTTTGATAAAGAAAAGAAAGAATTTGCCAAGAAATTCTCAGAGTTTTCAAGGAAGAGCTTCGAAGAGAAGAAAACTGTTGAGCTTAAATGTTCCAAGCTTTCTCAACAAGTGACTGACTTTGAGAAAGTAATCATAATGGAAAGAGACAAATTTGCAAAGGAGAAAAATACCATTGAACAGAAGAATGATGGAATCTTCAAAGAAATATTGGTCAGAGAAAGAATGTAGAGAAGGACTTTGAAGAAGAAAGAAATTTTTTTGAATCAGAGATAAGGAAGCTTACTGACAAGTTACCTGAACTGTCAACATGTGCTTTGAAAGAACAGAAAGCGAAGTCTGAATTCCAGAAAGAGATTGCCCTACTTGTCAAAGAAAGAGACAATTTATCTTCATAGACAAAAGAGCTTGAACAAATTGTTTCTAAGGTGGTGGTGACTGAGCAAAAGACCCCTGAGTCAATTATCCACACACCTAGAGATGATTCAGCTGTTTCTGAATGTTCATTCAAAATAGCAGCAATCACATCGTAGAACTGTTTTTACAAAAAGGTTAGTCAATTCATATGATCAGATTCGTACTACTAACATTTTCTTTAATAGAAATGTAGATGGTTCAGATACATTCAGAAGAAGAAGAAGATGAAGGAGATATAGAGAAGAAAAGCTGGTTTGGAAAGTGAAACCAGTTGATGATGAAAAGAATGAAGAGAAGAAAGGTAAGAAATCATGTGTAGATGCACCAAGAGTCAAGAAGAAGAATGTGCGGAAAGGTAAACCTGATCTTGTTTATTCGAGATATCAATTAATTAGGTTATCTCATAAGAAGAATTATTTTTCTTATTGTCATACATATGATTTTGTTCATAAAACAAGTGGTCATTACTGGTATGGTTCTTATTATATTACTCCTAATAAAACTGTAACTCATAAACATGGACCCAAATACCAGTGGGTACCAAAGCCAAAAGATGAATATGTGTTGCAGGCACCTCAAGTCAAGGGGGAGTAAGAGAACCAAGGCTTCTGAATATTACAGTTCAGGACCCGTACCTCAATGATAAGGAATTTGACTTCTAAACACAACAGTTTAGGACTCGTACTTCAACGAACAAAAGATATTATACTTTGTGCATATACAAGGTTGTACTACGATACATGAATGAGAAGATCAACCTTCAAAGGGGAGTACATATTTTTCCTGATGCATAATTTCAGGGGGAGTATATGACTTCTGATTACATCTGATCAGAACTCGTACATTCAAAGTTTTATTTCTTTATGTCGTTTACTTTTCAATAAATTTTGTAAATAAAGCTTTGTACTTTGACAGACTTGTGATTTTTTGCATAATTGAGAGAGAGCTTACTTGATCATATCATATATGACTTAGAGCTGACTTGATGAGATTTAAGACTGAGCGAAAAAGGTTTATTTCTAATCTTAATCTCATACGTGTCTGAAAGACAGACAACTTTCAGATATGAAAACATATTCTTAAATGTTCAAACCACTTCTGCTTCTTAAAAAGATTTCATGAAAATAGAAGTGTGATTTTTTTAAATGTTTTCATGTAATATGTGTTTCAATGATTAATAAACCGTGTGTTTCCAAAGATAAATACTTGTGTATTATCTTTTTCATATACTTTCAAGTATTCACACACACCGGTTTTATATCTTTGTTGAATATGTTATCACCATGTCTCAAATTGAACAAAATTTTCGATGGTGATACACCCCGCATCATATTCAACGTTTGAGCGTGATTTCATTTCGAAATGTTTCATTCAAGAATGTCTATATTTTGATTCGTATAGACAATATCCAATTTTTGCTGACCTAAGTCTTAATTGATAAATCATTTCGATTTTGATCTTTTTCTTACAATGTCAGATTTTCAAACAAGTTTCTTGTATTCATTTCATTCATTCAATATACTTGTTTGAAAAAATCTTCAATGTTTAAAATGCTCAAATTTTCATGATTATCTTCATGAGACATACAGACATCTGACATGTATTGTATGTGCTTTACCTGAAAAGTTAAACCATTTTGAGCAACATTGTACTTTTAGGATTACATGGGTTCATTGTGTGAGGACTTAACTGAACTTCTATGGATTCACGTTAACCAATGTTTTCTACCCAAGAAGTTAATCCTTGAGTTATCAAGTGTAAGGAGTAAATAACTAAGTGTGGGTTGAGTGATGAGGTCAAATGGAAATGAGAGTTTGGTTAGAAGCGAACTTAATGGTTAAAAGAAAGAGGGTGAGAGAACAGAGTAAAAGAATATCAAACTCTGCACCAACTTTTTCTGAGTCGGGCAACCACATTTCTAGTGTTTCATAATTCTTCGTGAACATTATTGAATCAAGCAACTAGCCCATGCCAACTCTTGATAAAAAAAACCCCACCAGCTACTCATTTTCTTCTCAAAAAGAAGATGTTTAAATTTTTAAAGGGGACGCAACACATAATCTATCTAATTTTCATTTGGAAAATCTGGATATTGAAAAAGAAGGAAGTCTGCCCCACCTTCACACTTCGATCATGCACAATCGAGTCTGTGTTTAACATTTGTTGTGTCAATGGTTTACACAATTTTGAACCTATCAAAAGCAATCATCTGTGCTTAATTCTTTCAAACACAAGCACGTACACACATGAAATTCATTTTTCTGTCAAAACATTCATAGTTTAACCTTGTGTTATTCGATGATTGAATGGAAGACCTGGGGAAGTGAACATCACAAAGCTCCGTTTCATTGTGTATTCGTTACACACAGTGACTTCGTGTTACTAACAGACATTTTAACTGATTCGTTTGTTGATTCAAGTGTTACAATCCCAATTTGTCTGAATTTGCAAAGATTCAGATGAATATCTTTTGAATTGATAAATAATCAGAGACTCTTGGAAAAGATCAGTGGTCATATCATATTGGTATATGACATTTCTTGTGCAAGTTTTGATGATTTCAATGCTTCAATCATCAAAAAGGGGAGAGAGTTTCAAGAAATGTGGGAAATGATAAAGAAAAGTTAGAGCTTAAAGGAGAAATTTATGTCAAGACAGTTAGTTTGGGGTAAGTTTATTGAAAGCAGAAAAAGAGAATTCAAAGATTTCTGAATGCAAACAGATTTTACTGAAATCTTCTTTGAAGACAATTTGCTGAAGCAAACTGAGCTGAATCTGAAGATAATTACTTTTCGGTGTCTGGAAGAGGCTTTATAACCTTGGGGAGAATGTTACTATTTTTGAAGACAGACTTTGGAGAGATTACAAAAGTTTTTGAAGACAGATTTATCAAAGAAAGAGAAGATTGTTAAGTAAAAGAGGAGATTTAATCTGATGTTATTCTGACAAAGGGGGATATTGCTCAAATGCTTATTTTTCTGAAGACTATTCTTGTTGAAAGAAGCCTACAAGAGGAGAAAATTTTGTTTAAGATAAATCAAAAGGGGAGATAGTTTGTGTTGTACAGAAAGGGGGAGATTGCACAAATTGAGCTTAAAGAGGGATATTGAATTGCAAAATCTTTTTAGACATGATCTTGAATCCAAAGGGGGAGATTGTTAGAGCATAAATATGTTGGATACAATATCATGAAGTCAAGCAAGTCAAAGATCAAACTCAACTCTCAAAGTCAAAGTCACAGTTCTTTGTAATAAAGTCGCAGTTTAGAAGCTAGTAGTTAACATTCATTGTGTACACGGAGACTGAGTTCTAGAGAGAGAAAGTGTCCAGAGAGATTGTATACGAATTCTTCATTGATTGGAAATTGAAAACAGGTAGTTTAATTGTTTGTGATTATCATCTTGTTAATCTGTGTGAACTAGAACTTGAATTAGGGACATAACAATCCTGATGGTTCTAAGATTTTCTAGGTATAGATAGGTTTTTGAGAACATTGTGTCAAAGTATTAGATCAAAATTCAAGGTATAGATAAGTTTTTGAGGAATCCAGAGGTGTTTTTCTTCGAAAGTTGAAGAACTTGCAGATATTTCCAAGAACTCGCAAGTTTATATGAAGAACTCGCAGATTCAGTAGAATTTGCAGATTGATCGAAGCATTCGCAGATTTATATTAGTTTTCACATAGTTTTGAATTCTGAAAATTTCATAAGTGAAGAATTTGCAAGTGTGTCTCTTGCGAATCTCATAGAATTCGCATTTCAGTGTCTTAAGAACTCTCCATAATTCGCATTGGTTTATCTGCGAATTGTCAAAAATTCACATAAGTCTTGTTTGAGAAAAGTTCTAAGAATTCGCATAAGCTTTGTTTACGAAAAATGTTTATAGAAAAACTTCAAGGAAATAATTCGCAGATCTTTGTCTTGCGAAAAGTTATTGAGAAAACAATTTTTTAGACAAGAATTCGCATAGCTTCTTATACGAATTCTTAGAATTCGCATAAGACTATTCTACGAATTCCTTGATTTTCACAGAAGAGTAGTTTACGAATTCTTGTGGTTTTTACGAAAAGTGTTCAAATTTTTCTAAGTGTTAGATTCGTAAGTGTTTATCTTGCGAATTCTGATTTGATATTACTTGCGAATTCTTGATTTCTTTCACTTAGGAATTCTGAAATTTGGTTTTATACGAATTTTGTGTGCGAATTCTGTGTGTATAACAGTGTTTTGCGAATTCCTTGTACTTCTGTGCAACCTGCGAATTCTAGACTTAGAGAATTTTTGGAATTTTCATTTCTGATTTTCTATCTAAGTTTTTCTGATTTACTTGATTTGTTTTGGACTAACGATCAGTTTGTCAAATTCTTATTGTACAATTTTCAAAACAGGATGTCATCAAGGGAAGCTCTCACGATAGGAACCGATGTAAAGCCACTAGTACTCTTTAAGGGAGAGTACGAGCAATGGAAAGACCGGTTCATGGACTTCATAGAAAGACATGAGTTGGGGGAATATATCAAAACATCTTTGAAGGAAGGTGTCATGAAACTTCCAATAAAGACTCATACTATAGGAGAACCTGGAGAATAGGAAGAAAGAAAGTATCCATTACCACAAGATGAATACACAGAAGAGCACTGAAATAGAATAAAAGCTGATTGACTGGCAAAATCATTCATTCTTCAAGGCATACCGAATGAGATATATGTAAAGATCGATAGCTACAACGCCACGGGCAAGCAAATGTGGGATCAGTTAGAGAAGATTATGCTTGGGTCAAAAATAGGCAAACAACTTAAAATCTCTAACTGCCTCAACAACTACTAGGAGTTCAAAGCCAAAGAAGGAGAATCTCTCGAGGCGACATATGACAGATTTGTGACCTTGATGAATGAGCTAAGCAAGAACAAGGTCAACAAATCACAGATTGAACTGAATGTCAAATTTCTCAGCATCCTCCAGCCCGAGTGGAAAAGGTTCACAAGACAGATGAAGCAGATGAAAGATCTGAACGAAATTCCACTTCATGAGGTCTACGAAACTCTCAGGCAGAATGAGGAAGAGGTGGATGAAATCAAAGAGGAAAAGAAAAAGACTAAGAAGGTAGTTGTTGATCCTATTGCCCTGGTGGTGAAGAAAAAGACTGTGAGCTTGAAGAAAAAAAAAGAAAGTCATAGTTTCTGAGTCCGAAGAAGTGGAGAGTGAAGATAATTCTGATTCTGACGATTGTGAGAACTTAAAGCTGGCTATGCTGATGCTGACGAACGCCTTTCAGAAAAAAGTTCTACAAAAAGCCTAGTTCAAACAGTCAACGATATTCATCTGGATCCAGAAATTATGAACATATGGAAAGGATAGAGGAAAAGAGGTCTGATGAGAAGCAGTACTGAGTTGAAGAGAAGAAACAACCATAACCGACAAAATGCTACAACTGTGGCAAACTCGGACATTATGCTAAGGACTGCCAAAAGCCCAAAGTCCGAAACTCTGAGTACTACAAGAACAAGATGCTCTTGTCCAAGCAACAAGAGGCTGGCAAGGCACTCATGGTGGAGGATGAGTTCTGGCTTGATCATTCAGACGAGGAAGAAGAGAAAGACCATTTGTGCTTCATGGGTAAGATAGAGGTGGAAGATGAAGTTGAGTCTGATGAAGAGGACAATGAAGAGGTATGTGATATGTCTCAATCTGATTTTATAAATGTAATGCAACCTATGATGGTTGACTCTAAGAAGTAAAGTCAAAACATGAACGTGAAAAAGGTATCATGAAAGAACACACTCAATTAATACAAAAACTTAGCAAGGATCTTGCTGAGAAGAATGTATTAATTGAAGTTTTACATAAAAATATTGATACCAGCGCGAAGGAGAAGATTATACTTCACAATGAATTAGCTGAAACTACTTCAAAGTATAAATTGTGCCAATTTGAATCAAAAGAGATTGCTAAAAAGTGTTCATCAATTTCAAAAGATAATAAATCTTTAACTGACAAGGTGAATTTTTTGCAGGAAAAGCTCTATAGCTTAGGTCAAACTAAACACACTATTCATCCGAACAAACCTAAAGAGAGTAGTGAGTGTTGGGGACTTGGTTACGAGAACCCACACTACCTCAAAAGGGTATTTCAAAAGTTACTGCGTTTTATGACTTTGGATTTTTAAAACTGGCACCTGAATACCCTGAACTCAAAGTTGAATGGACCAAATTGTCTGACGAGGATGAAGCAAAAGAAAAACAAAAATGGAAGAACACAACTAAAATGCAACTTGCATTTCATTATGAGAAGTTAAATTATAGTTACATTTCTGATAAATCAAAATTTCTTTCTAATGACTATTTTGAGAGTTATTCTTCAAAAGAGTTGGAGGCTAAATCTATCGAAGGTAAGCTTTACGTACCTCCTCTCGTGTTGAAAAGTAAAATTTCTGAACTCGAGAATACCCTAGTCGATGAAATTTTTTTGATGGTTTTAGAACAAACTGGGTTCTTCACTGTGTTTAAAACTTCTGATTTTTCTAAATCTGTTACAACTTCAAAATCTGATGATATTTCTGATCTGTTTGATGAAGAGTTTGATTTTATAAACTCTGAAGGTACGTTAGATGATTGTGTTGGTCAAATTGATTTTAATGCTAAACTTCCTGATCATTCACAATTTGTTATAAATTCTTTTGGATTACCAAGTGTGTACGAGAAAGGTGAATCATCAACGAAAGTTGATGAATCAATTTCTGTGAATTCCAAGAGTGCCAAAGGTAAGAAAAAGAAATCTAGGCATTCACAGAAATCGGAAACCACTAGTAAGCCAAAGAAGAAGCGATCTTTTAAAACTCACAGTACTAATTCTAAAGTTTCAACTGTTTCAGATGTGAAAAAGAAAAAGACTGGAGTGAAATCAGCATGGCTACCGAAACAGAAGATTGACGAGAAAGCTAAATCATGTTCTGATTTGGATTGTAATAGTGGACCTACTAGTAAAACTGATATAGTTGAGAATGTTGATTTTTTAAAACCAAAACTTGTATCTTCCTACAAGAAATATTCAATAAAGCAATTGTTCCAATTATCTCTGTCTGCTAGAAAGTCTTCTAATTATAAAAGAAATGATTCTCCTTCTCGTAAATATTCTGATGTTTGGTATGGTACATATCATGTATTTTCTTATCATTCTGTTGCTTCAAATGTTTTTCAAAAGATCAAAGGGTCCATATATAAATGGATGCCAAAATCTTGTGCTAACTCTGTAGGCCCCAAATTTAAATGGGTACCTAAAGTTGTTTTTCCCTGATTTCTCATGTACAGACCCGTCATATGTGGTACTTGGATTTTGGTTGCTCCAAGCATATGACCGGGCGGAAAGATATTTTATCTAATTATACAGAGAAATATTGTGGTACAATTAGATTCGGCAACGACCAATTCTCACCAATTCTGGGTTATGGTGATGTAATTCATGACAATGTGACGATTACGAAGATGAGCTATGTTGAAGGATTAGGGCATAACCTGTTCAGCATTGGCCAATTCTGTGACAAAGATCTGGAGGTAAATTTCAAGGCCAAGAGGTTTTCTGTACGTACTGAAGATGGTAAGGAACTCTTGGTCGGCACTAGAAAGTCCAACCTCTACACAATTAATCAGTCAAAAGTTCAGACTGACAATGAGGTTTGTCTTCTATCAAAAACCTTGCTGCAACAAAGCTGGTTATGGCACCGATGGCTTTCTCACCTGAATTTTCGCTACATCAACAAACTGGTAACAGGCAAATTGGTAAAAGGACTTCCTGAGCTGAAATTTGTCAAAGAACATCTTTGTGCAGCGTGCAAGAAATGTAAGATGAAGAGAGCTGCTCACAAGCCAAAGCCTGAACCGATTACAAGTTCTTCATTGGAGTTGTTACATATGGATCTCTGTGGTCCTATGCGTACACAGAGTATTAACGGCAAGAAATATTTATTAGTTATTGTGGACGATTATTCGTAATACATATGGGTTAAATTTCGGAGATCAAAAGATGAGACACCCGAAGTCATCATCACTTTCCTAAAGACAACCCAAGTGAATTTGCAAAAGCAAGTCAAACTTCTTAGAACGGACAATGGCACAGAGTTTAAGAACAAAATTGTGGAAGATTATCTCGAATCGGTCGGGATAACACATCAATTCTCTGCTGCCAGAACGCCAGAACTAAACGGAGTAGTAGAAAGACGTAACAGAACGCTAGTCGAGGCTGCTCATATTGTCAGGATCGAAATTCAAAACAAGAATTTAAATAAACACTCAGAAACTTTGTTAAAGAAGTTGCGGAATAACACTTTAACAAGAAATCAATGGAACAATATATGAATTCAAATCACAAGTTGTATTAAATTAACTTGATGATTACAACAAAAGCCTCAATCTGGTGAACAGACTCAACAGACTTTCAAAACTTCTCTAATGAAAGGATCACTAAGAATCTTGAGGCTAATTCTCTCTAAAAACAAAAGACGCATGTCTCTCCATAATCTAAGACTTCTAGACTATATATTTACAAAACAGATTAGAAGATAATTATTAAAGTAACATTGATCTTCAGCATCCATTCCATAATTATCTTCAACTCCTTGTCTTTCGCTTCAAGTAACAAACCATCCTTATCAACATCAGCAGCATTAATTATTCGAGCAATATCTTCTTATCATCAGCAGTACTAACATGCTAGCAGTAGTAACTTCCAACTAGAAGTACTAACTCTCCAAGCAGTACTAACTGTTCAAGCAGTACTAATACTACTAGCAGCAGTAATCTCTACAAGTAACAGTACTAATGTCTTCAACAGTAGTAATCTTCAAGTCTTAGCAGCACTATCCAGACTTAGCATATTTCATACCCAACAATCTCCCCCTAACTTAACTTTTGAAATCAAGAAGTTAAGTTCTTCAGAATAAGGTCTTCATGATGCTTTCAAAATTACTGCTCAACTTCCTAGATCAGGATCCAATCCTGCATATTGATTGATTGTTCTTCTAATCATAATTCTTGCCATCTCTGAACTTGTAGTGCAAACCAACTTAGTTTTCATCATCCCCTACAACTTTTCTTTGCTGTGATCATACACCTTATCAATCATATAGTATTCATGATATCTGTTATCAATAGTTATGACATATACTCTAGATTTTTCAACAAGCATCCAATGATCAATGCTGTTAAATCCTTCTCTGTGATGCAAGTCTTTGATAAGAAATTCAACTTTATCAGGGTCAAACATCATACACAAATACTCCAGAGCCATCTTTGTTAAGCTCATCCTTGCTCCTCTCAACAAGTCACCATACGTTTTCAATCCAACCTTGTACATGTCTTTCAAATCAAATATGGTACACCTTCTGATGATCTTATCCCATGTTGAATAGACCTCATACTTGCCACCCATTCTCTTGATCCTGTAAAATTATGTGCCTTTATCCACCAAAGTATCCCAATGAATGATTTCTGGATCTCTCACTGAGATAGGATCAATTTTCCATGGTTCATCATCTTTCACAGTTAAATACAAATCAAACTGTTCATGAGATTGACTTTGTTGTTCTGAAGGTTGTTGACTTGATTGCTCCTGACTCTGCTCTTGAGTTTCAACATACTCTGCTTGTTTCTGCTGCTCTTGTGGTTTATGCTGCTCTTGTTGATTCTGCCCTTTGAGTAACTGGATTAGATCCTTCTCCATTTCTGATCCTCTTCCACCAATTAACTTTAATTGCAGCATACCTTTCAATCGGATCATATCATGTTTATACTGCTTTTCCACCAGATAATACTCTATCTTTGCCTTTGACATAAATAAAGCATAAACTCCACATTGCTTCAGCAAACGCCATCTCAACACATTCTGCTTTTCAAGTTATATTCTGTCAGGTTCAAACATAAGACATATCCAGTCCATGATCAACCTTGTATCATCCTGGGCTCCTTGCTGAATCCTGTCTTCATACAACTTCATCCCAACAGAATACATTTCTTCCAAGTCACTTCTTGAGCACTGTTGCATGAACTGATGAAAACTTGTATAGATCTTAAATATGTTATTTGCTCTTTTAAATCTAAGAAAGAGCTTGTCTTTCTCCACACGTACATCCCAAAATATAATCTTTGGAAGCATTGAACTGACTAGAGTAGCAGGCACAAGAGGTGCATCTGTAGTTCTTGATGAATCAACTTCCATTCTTTCACTGCCCTGCTCTTTCTCACCTTCCTCAGTTCTTGGCCTTTTTGCCTTTGTCTTTGTAGCAATTGACTTCATTCTCTTGGAAGCTCCAATCTTCTGAGCTAGAGTCTCTTCCTACTTAACTTCTACCTTTTCTTTAGTCGGAGTGCCTTCTTCACTGTCAGGAAAAGGCTGTTGAATGTTTAGATCATGTCTTTCTTTCAACATCAACCCTTTGATTGAAATCTCCTTGCAGTTTTGCCATCTCCTTTTTGTACAAATTTTCTATCCTGCTAATAGACATTTTAGTAAACATCCCTTCAGGAACTCCAACAGATCCTTTCAAGAAGTTTATCATCTTTCTTCTTTCCTGTGTAGCTAGAAAGGTCTTTAAAGGCTGTCTTTGTCTTGTTGATTTCTTTGAAGGCTGCCTTTGTCTAGTTGCTTTCATTGTAACCCTCTTTGCAGCAGTCTTCAAACTCTTCTGGTATTCTTCATTAAGCCTTGTTTCCAAATCCATTGCAAGCTTTCTGTCTTTGGCCTTTTGGATCTCATCCTCCTTTTCAAACTCGTTCTCAAATTGTGCATTCAACTCCTTTGCTACTTTCAAAGAAAGAGCTTCTGTAGTTAACTCTTCTTGCATTTTCTTAGCCAATTATGTATCCAATTCCATTTGCTTCTACTTCTTTAATGGTTTCACAGGCTCAACCATCTTTTCTTTCCCTTTCTTCTTGGCCTCTGTCACACTTATATCTTTCTTTTTATTCTCTGTGTCTCCTTCTATAATCACCACTCCCTTAGCCTTTTGAGTAGCCTTAGGAGTGTCATTCTTTGCCTTAACCAAAGTCTCTGCAATCTCAATTTCTTCCATAGACATTCCTGTTTCTGCTGCTGCTTTCTTTGTTTCTACTGCTTTTGCAGTTTCTACTACTGGTTCAGTAGTTACTATTGCTTCTTCAGTTTCTACTACTGGCTTACTTACTGCTTCTTTCACTACTGTTTCTGTTGCTTTCACACCTTGATCCTTCTTATTCTCCTCAACATTCTTTTTAGCTTCACCACCAATCTCCCCCTCAAATTGAAATTCCATACCAACTGAACTTTCCTTCTCAACTTCAGCTTCTTGATTCTCCCCTTTTTTGGAAGCATCATGAGCACCTCCCCTTTTCTTCAAGACAAATTGCTTTCTCTTCTTTTTGTGCACCAAATTAAGGACCATGTTCTTGAGTTTGTTTATCAGCCCCTGTTGAGAAATGATCACCTTTTTCATCTCCTTTATCTCTAAACCCTGATTATGAACATCTAGGTTCACATTGCCAATGGTTTCCATCAATTCGTCATAGTTATATCTGTCCTCACCTCCTTTAGGTGTGTTTACCACCCTTGAAAGATCATGGGATCTTTTAGTAGAGGCCTTCTGCCTAGCAGAAGCACCTACTACCCCCTTGGTTTCTTGGCACCTGGGTCCCTTAGATGATTTGTCAGGATCTGAATTCTTAACAAGAATAAACAATCAGAAACAATATTAAAGGAGTTTGCGGAATAACACTTTAATATTCAGAATATCAATGAAACAGTGAATATGAATCACAACTTGTAAACTTTATTGAAAGATTAAAGCTACAAGTTTTCAAACAAAACCTCAATATTGATGAACCAGCTCACCAATACGAATTCTACTTCTCTAGAATTAGGATTATAAACCTTGAGGTTAATTCTCTCTATAAAAGCAAAAACTCAGAATCAAAAATTAATTCTAAACTATTCTGACTAAGTCTATACATATACTAAAGATAAAAGATAATTACAAAAAATAAAAGATCTTCAGTATAATCTTCCAAAGTTATCTCCAAACCTTCCATGATTATCTTCAGTCTTGATCTGCACGTATCTTGATTATCTCTTAAGCAACACTAACTTCATGAGCAGTATTAACATTGATCTGGCAGTACTAACTCCAGCAGTACTAACTCCATCAAGCAGTATTAATCTTGTTTAGCAGTATTAATCTGTCTCAGAAGAACTAACCATGTTGTGCTAGCAGCATTAACCATACTTGTGCAAATTCTGAATTCCCAACAATCTCCCCCTAACTTGACTTTTGAGAAGAGAAGTCAAGTTCTTCATTTATGGTCTTCAAGATGCTTTCAACACTACAACTTAGTTGCCTAAATTCGGATCCAGACCCAGACTTTGATTAATTGTTCTTCTTACCACAATTCTGGCCATTTTTGATTCTTTTGCACATACTAGCTTAGCTTTCAGCATCCCATTCAGCTTCTCCTTGCTATGATCATACACTTTGTCCACTAGGTAGTACTCATGATAACAATTATCAATTGTAATCATGTATACACCACAGTTTTCAAAGAGTATCCACTTATCAATCTTCTTAAACCCATACTCATGATGTAGATCCTTGATTCTGTAAACCACTTTTTCTGGTTCAAACATCATACAAAGATATTCCATTGCAATCTTGAGTAGACTTTCCTCAGTTCCTTTCAAAACATGTTCATAAAGTTTTATTCCCACTTTATGCATCTCTTCAAGATCAGCTCTGGAGCAACTTCTGATTACTTTCCCCCAAGTTCAATATACTTCAAATACATCACCAACTCTTTTAAGCCTGAAGTAATCCTTTCTGTTGTCTCTCAGAATGTTCCAAAAGATGACTTCTGGTGCTTTCACAGAAATGGGAACAACCTGAACTGGTTCTATTACAGTCAGATAAAGACCCACTTGCTCATCAGATTGTTTATTGGACTGCTCTGGGTTCTGCACAGATTCTGCTGAAGGTGTAACTGAAGGTTCTGCCTCTATTTCAGCTTCTTCAACCCTTGGCTTCTTGGACTGTTTCTTGGAAGCTATGGTCTTTACTCTCTTTGTAGATTTCATTTCCATACCAACATTCTCTTCTTTAGTGTCTTCAGCCTTTTCTTTGGTAGGAGTGACTTCCTCAGGGAATGGTTGTTGAATGTTTAGATCATGTCTCTCCTTCATCCTTCTTTCAGCCTCTTCCCTTTGTGAGGAGTCCCCTTGAAGCTTAGCCATTTCCTTTTTATAGAGATCCTCAACTTAACTGTATGCCATATTAGTAAACATCTCTCCTTTGACACCAATTGAACCTTTCAGGAAATTTATCATTTTTTTTCTTTCCTGATTGGCCAAAAAGGTCTTGGAAGGTTGTCTTTTCTGCTTTTTGACTGGCATTCTTTTGACTGGTATTTTCTTGACTTCTTTTGCAGTTTTTATGCTCTTTTGATATTCTTTATTGAGCTTTCTGGCCATCTCCAGTGCAAGCTCTCTGTCCTTCTCTGATTGGAGTTGTTCCTCCTTTTCCATCTCAGCTTGGAGTTGTTTTGCTACTTCTTCATCTAACTCCACCTGGTTCTTCTTCTTTGAAGGTTGTTCAGATTCAACCATCTTAGCTTTACCCTTTGCATCCTTCAAACCTGCCTCACTTCTTTCTTTTCTCTTCTTTTCAAGGCCTCCTTCATTGATGACCACTCCCTTGGCCTTTTGAGTAGCCTTACGAGTGTCATTCTTTGCTTTTACCAAAGTTTCTGCTATTTCCAATTCTTCCAGAGATATCCCTGTTACTGCTGCTACCTGTTCTGTTACTTCTGCTGCTTGAACCTTATCTGTTTCTACTGCTTGTGCTTCTGTTTCTGCAGCTTTCTCCCCCTTAACATCAAATCCCATCTCAGATGTACTTTCCTTTTCTACTTCAGCCTCTGAATTCTCCCCCTTGTTGAAAGCATCATTAGCATTTTTCCTCTTCTTCAAAAGAAACTGCCTTCTCCTCTTCTTTTGCACCAATCTTGTCACCATTTTCTTCAATTTGGTAATCTATACTTGTTGAGACATAATTACCATTTTCATTTCTTCTATGTCTTTGCCTTGTTTGATGACATCCAGATTGATGTTGCCCATTGTTTCCATCAATTCATTGTAGTCATATATGTCCTCACCTTCTCCAGGAGTGTTACCCCCTTTTGAAGGATCATGGGATCTTTTAGTAGTGGAAGTCTTATGCCTAGCAGAAGCACCCTCCACCCCCTTGGTTTCTTAGCACCTGGGACCTTTGGATGATTGCTCACCCAAAGTTGCCATGGGGAAGGTCTTATTGATGTTACCACTGGCCTCCTCTGTGCTAGCAGGAGTAGTGGCAACCTTTGCACCCATATGCTCATTCATCTCCTCAGTGAGCACCTCCTTAGGGTTGGGAGACACCCCTGTGGTTTCCCTATAGATATTCTCTAATGGAGAATTCTCCATTAGAGGGCTTAAAGGCTCTGTGGGTGAAGGTACAAGAAGGGAAGGAGCCTTCTTTACCTTTCTCTTGATGTAGGTATTGGTGATTGGAGAAGTTGGTTTTTGAATAAGGGACTGTGGGATTGATATGGTGATTGAAGGTTGGGATTGGCTTTCAGTGGGCTGGTCTAATGAGGGCATTGACCCTGAAGCCATACCTTTTGGATTGTGGGACACCACCATCATTGTAGAGAACAATGGGGTGTCAACTCCTTCCGAGTCCAATGGAGATCTCTTCATATTTGAAAAGACTTTGCCTTTGGGGATTTTAGGTACATATACCTCATCTAATTGAGGCATATCTGTCAATTCATTGGTTATAACTGCCTGGACAAATCTTGGGTACATATAGAAACTCTTTTTATTTCCCAAGTTTGACACAAGGTCATTGAAAATCATTTTTGAAAAATTGTACTTTCGGGCAGTGGCCAAGCAAACCAAAGCATAAGCAATGGTACTACTGAACTCACTCCAACCAATAGTCTTTTTGGAAATACAATGCATAAGGGTATGAACAAGAAAACGCCATTGGGTATAATATTTATCTTTTGAGAATTTGAAAACACCCAATTGGCCTCCATACCCCATTCTTGAAAGATTGGAGAACAAGTCCTCATTAGGAATAGAGGTAATACCTGCAGCATCGTCTAGTCGTAGACAGATGCGAATCACCTCTTCAGAAACTGACAAGGGTTTGTCACACACCCTTGTCTGGATTAACTGCACACCATTTTCTGTAACAGCAGTGGCATTCGCCCAAAATTGTCTCTGGTGCTCTATGTAGATTGTTGGAGACACTGTAAGAGCATGAGCGATATGGCTGGACTTGAGAAAATCTACTATCTGGTGAAATCCATCAGCCGACTTCGGCTTTTGAAGAATTACGATTTCGTTGTGCTCATCAATGAATGCCATGGATGCCATTGAGCTTGAGTGTTCTTGCCTGAAACTTACTAGGTGCTTGAGAGAAAAAGGGTTAGAGAGCAGATGAATAGTAATCAAAGAGTCGTTATGAACTTTTAGGCGGGCAAAAAGGGTATTTATACAATTCGGGACATAAGCAGTATTAACTCAGAGCAGTATTAACTAACTAGCAGTATTAACTGAGAGCAGTATTAACCACTAGCAGTATTAACGAACTAGCAGTATTAACTGAGAGCAGTATTAACCACTAGCAGTATTAACGAACTAGCAGTATTAACTGAGAGCAGTATTAACCACTAGCAGTATTAACTAACTAGCAGTAGTAACTGAGAGCAGTATTAACCACTAGCAATATTAACTAACTCTGGCAGCATTAACTACACTTACACTATTGAAGCTTGATCTGGTCTGAACAAGGCAATTTACTTCCTGAGAAAGATGATTAGTAACAACCAAAAACAACCAAATAACAGGTATACAATCACTTTTTAAACATGAGCTCATTCAGAGTTGATCATGCCGACACTTGTGACCAAGAAGGTGAATCTACCCACATCAAAAGCTTTAGTGAATAGATCAGCAAACTGGTTGTCAGTATGAACTTTAGCAACTTGAATAAGCTTCTTTTCATTACAATCTCTAATAAAGTGATACCTGATCTCAATGTGCTTTGTTTTGGAGTGCTTGACTGGATTGTTAACAATGCTTATGGCACTGCTATTGTCAATGAAGATTGGAGTGTGAAGAAAGGTTACCCCATAGTCCAACATTTGATTCTGAATCCATAGAACCTGAGAGCAGCAACTTGCAGCAGCAATGTACTCAGCTTCTGTTGTAGATAAGGACACTGTGGTTTGCTTCTTACACTGCCAAGATACTAGTCTTGCACCCAAAAGCTGACATCCACCTGAAGTAGACTTTCTATCCATATTAGCACTACCCAAGTCACTGTCTGAATATGCAATCAAGTCAAAGTTGGATTCATAAGGATACCAAAGACCTAATCTAGGTTGCGCTCTTAAGTATCTGAAAATCCTCTTAACAGCTTGAAGATGTGATTGCTTTGGCTGGACTTGGAATCTGGCACACAGACACACTGAAAACATGATGTCTGGTCTTGAGGCTGTGAGGTACATGAGAGATCCAATCATTGATCTATATAGATGGACATCAACATCCTCCCCCTCAAGATCAGCAGTGATCTGTTTATGAGTCTCCATTGGTGTGCTTGCTGGCTTTGAGTCTGTTAAACCATACTTATCTAGGATGTCTTTCACATACTTTGATTGACTTATAAAGATCCCATCTTTCTGCTGTTTCACTTGAATCCCAAGGAAGAAGGTAAGTTCACCCATTGAACTCATTTTAAAGCTCTTGTGCATCAACTTTTCAAAGTCTCTACACATCTGATCTTGTGTGGATCCAAAGATGATGTCATCCACATAGATCTGAACAAGTAGGATGTCCTTCTTACTCCTTTTAATGAAGAGGGTCTTGTCAATTATTCCCCTTTCAAACCCATTTTCTAAGAGATAGGTAGACAGAGTATCATACCATGCTCTTAGGGCTTGATGTAGACCATAAAGTGCTTACTTCAGTTTGTATACTCTGTCAGGATATAATGGATTTTCAAATCCAGGGGGCTGACAGACATATACTTCTTCATCAATTGTACCATATAGAAAGGCACTCTTCACATCCATTTGATATACCTTGAACTTCATGTATGAGGCATAGTCTAGAAATAGCCTAATTGCCTCTACCTTGCAACTGGGGTAAACACTTCTTCATAATCTATGCCTTCTTCCTGAGTGTACCCTTGTGCCACAAGCCTTGCTTTGTTCCTGATCACAATTCCTCTCTCATCCTTTTTATTCCTGAAAATCCATTTGGTTCCAATAGCTCTATGACCTTTTGGAAGGTCTACCAAGTCCCAAACTTCTTGCAATTTGTACTGCAGTAACTCTTCTTGCCTAGCTTCTATCCAACTGGAGTCTTTCATTGCATCAAAAACCTTCTTAGGCTCAATCTGAGATAGAAAGCAAGAGAGTACTATGTGTTGCTGATCCTGCAGCTCTTGAAGTCTGCTTTGATTCCTTGTTATCATAGGAGAAGAGATGTCTCCTATGACCAGCTCTGGAGGATGGTTCTTTTGAGTTATAGTCTGATGACTAGGTTCTTCTTTGATTCCCACTTCTAAATTGGACTCATTTAAGTCAGCTGAGGTGATCTCATCAGCTGCTTCTGGCTCTTCATGCACTTGATTCTCCTCATCTCTTCTTTCTTCTTCACTCTGAATTGGTTCAGTCATAGTCTCTTTTTCACAGAAATCAACAGGTTCCATTGTAGGTATGGGAAAGATCACAGAGTGAGGAATAATGTCTTGTGTGTACTTGTTCATCCCCTGATCCTCCACTTCCTGAACCTGCATGATCATCACTACTGACACCCAAAGAGTTAGTTAGTGAATCAATGTCAAACAACCACTGAGGACCTGAACCAATAGGATTTGGTGTGTTCTCATTGCATTTGACATTGTCACTTTCCTCAATTATTCTAGAAGAAGAATTAAATACTCTGTAAGCCTTACTCTGAGATGAGTAACCAACAAGAAAACCATCATCTGCCTTGCTATCAAACTTTCCTAAGTGAGTTTTGGTATTGAGAATGGTACAAGGACACCCAAAAGGTTTGAAAAATCCAATAAATGGTTTTCTATTATTTAAAAGCTCATATGGTGTCTTGTTTTTAGGCTTGACTACTAGAACTTTGTTCTAGACATAATAAGCAGTATTAACTGCTTCAGCCCAGAAAGTAATTGGAAGTTTTGAATCAGCTAACAGAGATCTAGCATCCTCAATCAGTGTCCTATTCCTTCTCTCAGCAACACCATTTTGTTGTGGAGTCCTAGGAGCACTGTATTGCCTCTCAATTCCTTTTTCCTCACAAAAGGTGTTTAGTTCATGATTTTTAAATTCAGTACCATTGTATGACCTAATGACTTTTACTTTTTGATTTGTTTGGTTTTCAATTCTTAGAATAAAGGATTTGATCAGTCCACTTGTCTCATCCTTAGTCCTTAGAAAATATACCCAAGTAAATCTAGAGTAATCATCAACAATAACTAAGCAGTATGATTTCTTGCCTATACTCATAACATTTGTAGGACCAAACAGATCCATATGCAACAACTGAAGAGAATTAGAGATAGTGTTCAACTCTTTGGACTTATGAGAAGTTTTGTGTTGTTTGCCTTTGAGACAGGCAACACAATGATCATCACATGAAAAGACTTTTGAAGGTAAACCTCTTACAAGGTTGTTTTTAACAAGTTTATTCATATTTTTGAAGTTCATGTGACACATCCTTCTGTGCCAAAGTGATGATTCATCCAAAGATGCTTTTGAAACAAGACAGTTTAGGGATGAATTAGTTGAAACACTTTCCATATCTAAGCAATAGACATTTTCCTTTCTGGGAGTTCTTAGTAGTATCATCTTTTCATCAACTACCTTGAATCTAGGAGCAAGGATAATGCATTCAGAATCAGTAAATAATATACTATGCTTTTTGTCACAAACCTGTGATACACTTAACAGGTTGTACCTTAATTGCTCAACATAGAATACATCTTCAAAGGTCATTTTACCTTTGGTTACATCACCCTTACCACTGATCTTACCTCCATCTGGAGTATTACCAAAGGCAACATGCCCACCATCAATTTTCTTGAAATTCTTGAGGCAAGACATGTTCCCTGTCATGTGCCTAGAGCAACCACTATCAACATGCCAGATGCTCTTCCCCTTGAGATGCTGGTTGCCCTGCACATAAGATAAAAACAATTAGTATTGATTGGGAACCCAAGCCAAAGTGGTCTTGGGTCTCCCTTTCTCATCAAAGTATTTACATTCCTTTTTGATGAGATTTTTAAACTCAGAGCACTCTTTACTGGAGTACTTTGTCAAGATGATTGGTTGAGCAGCACAAACACTAGAAGCAGTACTAACCTTATTAAAAGTACTAACAGAGTTAGCTGTATTAACATTAGAAGAAGTACTAACAATGTTAGTTTTAGCAGTACTAATACTCTTAGCAGCACTAACATTGGTAGCAGTAGTATTGCTTCTAGCAGCACTATTATTGTCAGCAGTACTATTTGTGGTAGCAGTACTAACAGTTTTAGTGCTTTTAGGAATCCACATCTTGACACTCTCCTCAACAGTCTTTTTCTTCATGTGGCTTTTAGATTTAACAGATTTCTTAGCCACATGGTTCCTTTCATTCGTCCTATAACCAAAGGGTTTTTGCACAGATCTTTGAAAATTCATCCTTTGGTTCATAGGATTGAAATAACAGTATTTAGCAATATGATTGAGCTTTCCACAAATAAAACAAGGTTTTGGTCTATTGATTTTACTCAGATCAATCCCTTGTTTTTGTGCCCACTGATTATTCCAGTTTCTTTGATTACCCCTCCTTTTATCATGATTTAGGGGCTCAGATTTAGTACAAGCACATTGTTTGCAAGGAACATGATTCACAACTGTGGTCTGCTTGTAATGGACCTTACTAAACTTTCTCTCAGTCTTCTCTATGTCCTTAGATTTTACCCAAATCTTTCCACAACCCTCATTGGTAATAATGTGATTCTTTAGAGGAATCTCATCACTCACAGTGTTCTCCTTACCCTTACCATCTTCTTTCTCAGTTTTGTCCTCAACAACTACTTCATCTAAGGGATCTATCTCAGTGGCTCCCTCAGGCAAGTCCTTCCTATATTTGGTTTCTAGCAAGTCTGATGTAGGAGGGATGTAGTTGTTGTTGTATGGTGGTGGTGTGGTATTGTACCCAATTCCTCTTCTCAGCTTGTCATGAATCTGAGTTTGTAGTAAAGAGTCCATTGCTTTAGAAGCATTGGAAAACTTTTCTACATCTAGCTTAACTTTGGCTAGCTCCCTCTCAACTTTTCACTCTCCTCTTTAGACTTTGTCAATTGGAGTTCTAGATCCTTTTTCTCCCACTTCCAGTAGTTTGTGTCATATGAGTGTTGAAGTTCATTGTCTTGGAACCCTTTAATTTGTTTCTCAAACCTCTCAACAATTCTCACATAGTCTTTTATATCTTTTGCTAACCTCTTAAGGTCATCACTCACTTTCTGGTTGTGATCCTTGTACCTTTTAACAGTGTCTATGCAAGTTTTAGAACAGAGATTAGAACTTACCTCAGTTGGGAGATCAGATACCTCTGCCATGAGAGCTTGATTTTGAATAGCCTCTTCTGCTTGATCACTCCAGTCAAACTCCATTCTTTGTTGAGAAACAAGGGCTTGAGCAGAGTTTTTGTTCTGGTTGAAGCTACCAGTCTGAGCTTGTTGGTGGTTATTGTGAGACACTCTACTTCTACATTCCCTGGCAAAGTGTCCCTTCATATGACATTTATAGCATTCTACCTTTGACTTGTCAAAACCTTCTCCATCTTCTCTTCTTTGGAAGAAGTTATTCCTCCCAGTCCTCTTGATGAACTTCTTTACCCTCATGGAAAGCATGGCCATCTGCCATTTAATATCCATCTCTTCAAGATCATCAGGATGAAGTTGTTCCAAGTCATCATTGATTAAATAAGAGTTTCCATGGCTGGACAGAAAGGCTTCAAAAACAGATTCAGTGCCTTTTTCTTGATTTGCTCCATTAGCAGCATTAACCGATTCAGGGTTAGCAGTAGAATCAATTGATGCTGATAGGAGTGCAGCATTATGAACATATCCAGACGGCTTCTTCTTTGCCTCCACCTCAGATTCAAACACTCTAAGATCATTGTACAGATCATCAAGTTCTTTTTCTTCTAGTTGTTCATTCTGTCTGAATGAAACAGTATACATGGTCCATTCAACTCCAAGGGACCTTAAGAACTTTCTGTTTACATCATCTTGATCAATCTGTACTCCCATAGTAGCTAATTCACCAATACGCTTGTTAAACCAGTCAAAAGTTTGAGTCATGGACTCATTCTTAGTTGACATAAAGTTTTCATACAATTGCTTCAGTATTGCCTTCTGATTTCTTTTGGTACTTTTGGTACCAGAGAATCTTTTCTCTAGAGCATTCCAAAGCATCTTTGCATCTGTGCAATTGCAGAATTGGTGTTGATATTCATTGGGAATAGCCAAGAGCAGTGTGCTCAAGGCTTTCATCTCTGTCTGCCTTATCTTCTTTTCTACATCTGTCTTTGGTGGTGTTCTTTTTCCATCTGCACCAATTTTTCCTTCATCAGATGGTCCATTCTCAATGATGTCCCACATAGAGTAATCTGTGAGGAGAATGTATTGCTTGATCCTTATCTTTCACATGTCAAACTCATTAGATCTGAGCATTGGAACCTTTGAGAGAAGAATACTGTTTGATTCAACTGTGTTTTCCATGATGAATGAAGGTTTCTGAGAATACTAGCTCTGATACCACTTGTCAGGATCTGAATTCTTAACAAGAATAAACACTCAGAAACAATATTAAAGGAGTTTGCGGAATAACACTTTAATATTCAGAATATCAATGAAACAGTGAATATGAATCACAACTTGTAAACTTTATTGAAAGATTAAAGCTACAAGTTTTCAAACAAAACCTCAATATTGATGAACAGGCTCACCAATACGAATTCTACTTCTCTAGAACTAGGATTATAAACCTTGAGGTTAATTCTCTCTATAAAAGCAAAAACTCAGAATCAAAAATTAATTCTAAACTATTCTGACCAAGTCTATACATATACTAAAGATAAAAGATAATTATAAAAAATAAAAGATCTTCAGTATAATCTTCCAAAGTTATCTCCAAACCTTCCATGATTATCTTCAGTCTTGATCTGCACGTATCTTGATTATCTCTTAAGCAGCACTAACTTCATGAGCAGTATTAATATCATTCAGCAGTATTAACTTTGATCTGGCAGTACTAACTCCAACAGTACTAACTCCATCAAGCAGTATTAATCTTGTTTAGCAGTATTAATCTGTCTCAGAAGTACTAACCATGTTGTGCTAGCAGCATTAACCATACTTGCACAAATTCTGAATTCCCAACATGATTTCTCATCCAAAGTTGTCGTAGGGAAGGTCTTCGCCATGTTCACACTGTCCTAACCCACACCTTGTGCAGAGTCAGTAGAGTGAGCCTTGCTGCCCACATGCTCATCCTTCTCCTGAGAGAGCACCTTCTCGGGGTTTGGAGACACCCCTGTGGATTCCCTTTGGATATTCTATGATGGAGAATGCTCCATCAGAGGGCTTGTAGGCTTTTGGGGTGTAGATACATGAAGGGAAGGAACCTTCTGTACCTTTTTCTTTGTATATTTTTGAGTGATTGGGTGAATTGGCTTATCAACAAGGATCTGAGGAAGAACATTTGAAGTGAATGGTGTGGGTAGGTCATCAGTGGGTTGGTCAAATATGAGCTGTGACCCTGATACCTCACCATGTGGGTAGGACACAACCATCATTGTAGAGAACAATGGTGTGTCTTTTCCAGAAAAGTCCTTACAAGGTCTTCTCATATTGGAAAATACCTTCCCTTTGGGAGGTTTAGGTACATATACCTCTTCAAAAGAGGTTAAATCCGTCAATTCCATGTTTAGTACCTCTTGTACAAACCTTGGATACATATAAAATCTTTTGGTTTTGGTTTTGGTATCCAAGTTTGACAGCAAATCTTTTAAAATCATTTGGGAAAAATTGAACTTTCTTGAGGTAGCTAAGCATACAAGAGCATAAGCTATTGTACTGCTAAACTCACTCCATCCAGTTGTCTTGCGAGATAGACAGTGTTGAAGAGTATGAACAAAGAATCTCCACTGAGGTGAAAATTTGCTTTTGTAAAACTTGTAAACCTCAGTAGAACCTTCATACCCCATTCTACCAATTTCTTGAAATAGATCTCCTTTGAGAGAGTAGAAATACCTGAGGCATCATCTAGATGAAGATGAGTGCGAATGCAGCCTTCTGTGATTTTGATAGGTTTATCACAGACCCTTGATTGAATGAACTGATTGCCATCAACAGTCTGAATTGATGCATTTGCCCAGAACTGTCGCATATGCTCCACATAGATGGTAGGATTTACAGTTAGCGCATATGCAATATGTGATGATGTTAAGAAATCCACAATTTCCTGAAAACCCTCAGCTTGTTTGGGTTTTTGTAACATTGCAAGCTCATTGTGGTCATCAAAGAAATCAAGTTCTGCCATCTTTCTGATCGAGTCTAAGGTTCGAATCAAAACTAGGGTTTACACACTGGTAGTCAAAAATTCTAGAGAGAGAGAGAGAGAGGATGAAAACTCAATGGAAATTCAAAGAGCCGTTAAGGTTTTGGCGCTCAGAGAGGGTGTTTATAGGGTAAGGGATTCAGTTAAAAGCAGTACTAAGTACCCTAGCAATATTAACACATACACGCAATATTAACACTGTTTGGCAGTAGAAATAAGGCAAGCAATAGTAACTTTGCACTGGCAGTCTAAACCACCTAGCAGTAGTAACCATACTTAACCATATTTGAATTGTCAGCAGGAGTAATAGTGAGAGTTGTATTAACTTAACCAGAAGTACCAAGTATCTAATCAGCAAATCAATCTGAAACACTTAAACACAAATGGTTAGCAACACCATGCACAATGAAATATGAGAAAGTAAACATTTAAGAATCTATACAGAAATGGTACATGAAGAAAATCAAAGGAGGCTTATTCAGCGTTTATCATGCCCACACTTGTGACCAAGAATGTGAATCTACCCACATCAAAAGCTTTGGTGAATAGATCAGAAAATTGGTTACTAGTGTGTACTTTCAAAACCTGAATTAACTTCTTTTCATTGCAATCTCTAATAAAATGGTACCTGATTTCTATATGCTTGGTTTTTGAGTGCTTCACTGGATTATGAACAATGCTTATAGCATTGTTGTTATCAATGAAGAAGGGAGTGTGAAGAAAGGTAATACCATAGTCCAACATCTGATTCTGAATCCATAGCACATGAGAGCAACAGCTTGCAGCAACTATATACTCTACTTCTGTTGTAGAGGTGGACACTGTGGTTTGCTTTTTACACTGCCATGAAACTAGCTGTGCACCCAAAAACTGACATCTTCCTGATGTAGACTTTCTATCCAAGTTTGTACCACCCAAATCACTATCAGAATATGCAAGCAGATCAAATGGTGAGTCATGAGGATACTAAAGACCCAACCTAGGTTGTCCTTTGAGATATCTGAAGATCCTTTTTACTGCTTGAAAGTGAGATTGCTTAGGCCTCACTTGAAATCTGGCACACACACATACAGCAAACATAATGTCTGGTCTTGAAGATGTTAGATACATGAGGGAGCCTATCATGGATCTATAATGATGAACATCCACATCCTCCCCCTCAAGATCTGCAGTCATCTATTTGTGTGTTTCCATAGGTGTGCTTGCAGGCTTTGCTTCTGAAAATCCAAACTTTGTAAGTATATGCTGTACATACTTGGATTGACTAATGAAAATGCCATATGTCTTATGTTTAACCTATAGCTCAAGGAAGAATGTGAGTTCACCCATAGAGCTCATCTTGAATCTTTTGTGCATCAACTCCTCAAAGTCTTTGCGCATATGATCTTTTGTAGATCCAAAGATGATATCATCCACATAGATTTGTACAAGCAGGATGTCCTTCTTCTTCCTTTGAATGAAAAGGGTCTTGTCAATGATTCCCCTTTCAAAATCATTTTCCAAGAGATAGGTAGACAGAGTGTCATACCATGCTCTTGGTGCTTGATGTAGCCCATAGAGTGCCTTCTTTAATTTGTAGACTTTGTCCGGAAAGTTAGGATTCTCAAACCCTGGAGGCTGACAAACATACACTTCTTCATCAATTTTCCCATATAGGAATGTACTTTTAACATCCATCTGATATACTCTAAACTTCATGAAAGAAGCATAGGCTAGAAACAGCCTAATTGCCTCAATTCTGGCTACTGGTGCAAACACTTCTTCATAGTTTATCCCCTCTTCTTGTGTGTACCCTTGTGACACAAGTCTGGCCTTATTCTTTATCACTATCCTTCTCTCATCTTTCTTATTCCTGAAAATCCATTTAGTTCCAATTGCCCTATGTCCTTGTGGAAGGTCAACCAGATCCCACACATTTTGCAGCACAAACTGCAGCAGCTCCTCTTGCATTGCTTCTATCCAACTTGGGTCTTTCATTGCATCATAAGCCTTCTTGGGTTCAATCTGGGATAGAAAACAAGACAACAAACCTGACATTAAGTCTTTCAATCCTCCTAACTTACTTTGATGCCTTGTGATTATGAGGGAATTGATATCACCAATCACCAACTGAGGAGGATGATTCTTCTGAATTCTTGTTTGATTGACAGCCTCCTCCTTAATATTTACATCAAGATTGGATTCATTCTTTTCAGGAGTGTTTCCACCAACAACTGAAGAATTTTCATCATCAGTATCACCTTCTGACAAATTGGGCATTTCAGGACCTGTGTTTCCTGAACCTGAAGGATGAGCATCCTCTTTTTCACCTTTATCCTCTTCATCACCTTGATTATCTTCATCCTGTTCTGGTTCAGAATCCTCTGTTTCTGAATCATCTTTCTTTTCTTGATGACAAAATTTAATAAGATCAACTGTAGGTGTAGGGAACAGCACAAACTCTTGTCTCTGTTCTTGTACCTTTTCTGAACATGTTCCTGCAATTTTCTCATTACTAAAGCCCAAAGAATTAGTTAGTGAATCAATGTCAAACAGCCAATCAGGACCTGTACCAATCTGATTTGGTGTGTTCTCATTGCATTTGACATTTTCACTTTCCTCTATAATCCTGGAAGAACTGTTGAATACTCTGTATGCCTTGCTTTGAGAGGAGTATCCAACAAGAAATCCATCCTCAGCTTTACTTTCAAACTTGCCTAAATGAGATTTGGTGTTGAGAATTGTGCGAGGACACCCAAAAGGTTTGAAAAATTAAATAAAAGGTTTCTTCTTTTTGAAAAGTTCATAAGGTGTCTTTCCTTGGGATTTGACTACTAGAACTCTGTTTTGGACATAACAAGTAGTATTAACTGCTTCTGCCCAAAAAGTAATGGATAACTTTGAATCTGCCAACAGAGATCTAGCAGCCTCAATCAATGTCCTATTTCTCCTCTCAGCAACACCATTTTGTTGAGGAGTCCTAGGAGCACTGAATTGTCTCTCAATACCTTTAGTCTCACAAAAGCTGTTTAAGTCACTGTTTTTAAACACAGTTCCATTATCAGACCTGATGACTTTAACTCTTAGATTTGTTTGGTTTTCAATCCTAAGGACAAAGGATTTGATCAGTCCACTTGTCTCATTCTTAGTCCTCAGAAAATATACCCAAGTAAATCTAGAGAAGTCATCAACAATGACTAAGCAATAGGATTTCTTACCAATACTCATCACATTTGTAGGACCAAAAAGATCCATATGCAATAACTGAAGGGGTGAAGAGATTGTGTTTATTTCTTTGGACTTATGAGAAGTTTTGTGATGCTTGTCTTTAAGACATGCAACACAATGATTATCACATGAAAACACTTTTTGAGGCAAACCTCTTACAAGGTTGTTTTTCACAAGTTTGTTCATAGTTTTAAAATTCATGTGACACATCCTTCTGTGCCAAAGAGATGATTCATCTAAAGAAGCTTTTGAAAACAGACAGTTTAGTGATGAACCAGATGAAACACTTTCTAAGTCCAAACAATAAACATTATCCTTTCTAGGAGTTCTAAGTAGTATCATATTTTCATCAACTACCTTGAATCCTGGAGCATGGATAATACATTCAGTATCACTAAATAATATACTATGTTTCTTGTCACAAACCTATGATACACTTAATAGGTTGTAGCTCAATTGCTCAACATAGTAAACATCTTCAAAAGTCATCTTACCTTTTGAAACCATACCATTACCACTTATCTTACCTCCTGCTGTATTGTCACCAAAAGCAACACGTCCTCCATCAAACCTTTTGAAATTTTGAAGGCAGGCCATGTTACCTGTCATGTGCCTAGAGCAACCACTATCTACATGCCAAATGCTCTTCCTCTTAAGCTGTTGGTTGCCCTGCACATAAGATAAAACAGTTAGTGTCTAGAGGGAACCCAATCCAAACTAGTCTTGGGTTGCCCTTTCTCATCAACATACTCATACTCAGTAAGCTTAGTCTTGATGAGATGATCAAAATTAGGAATCTCATTGCTGGAATACTTTTTCATAATTATAGGCTTGACAGTATTAACACTGGTAGCAGTACTATCCTTGTTAGCAGTACTAACTTGGTCAGCAGTAGTATTGCTATCAGCAGCACTATTTCTGTTAGCAGTACTATTTGAGGTAGCAGTACTAACTGATTTAGTGCCTTTTGGAACCCACATTTTGACAAAGTTGTTTGCTTTCCTATTTTTTGAGTTACTCCTTGATTGGCTTGGAGTATTTTCTTTTGCTTCAGCAAACTTATTCTGAATATGAGATTTTGCAGTGCCAGTTTTCATTGGTGTTGTTCTCACATTATCAGCCATGTGGTTTCTTGATTGTCTTGATTGCTTCCTATAACCAACAGAATTTAGTGTTTGTCTTTGAAAAGTAATTCTTTGGTTAACAGGATTTAAATAACAGTGTTTGGCTAAATGATTCAACTTGCCACAAATGAAACAAGGCTTTGGTCTATTGATTTTGCTAAATCAATTCCTTGTTTTTGAGCCCACTGGTTATTTCTGTTTCTCTGATTTCTCCTTATTTTATCATGTTGATGGGGCTTGATCTGTTGACAAGTGCAGGGATTTTGCAACAGTAGTTTGCATATAGTGAACTCCCTGTACCTTTTCCTTCCCTTTCCTGGAAGTTTCTACATTCTTACTCTTTTTCTCTTTCCTAGAGGTCTCAACTTTCTCACTCTTAACATTCTCTTTAGACATCTCCACTTTCTCACTCTTGACAAATGGTTTACCCCCCCTTCTCCTTTGTAAGAATATGGTTTTCTAGGGGAATTTCTTTCTGATTTTCCTTATTCTTATCCACATAGTTCTCTTCTTCAGACTCTACCTCAACCACTATTTTGTCTAGTGGATCTACTTCTGTGGCTCCTACAGGTAAGTCCTTCTTATCTTGTCTTTCTAAGAGATCTGAGGTGGGTGGAATATAGTTGCTATTTTAAGGTGGAGGGGTGTTGTTGTAGCCTATACCTCTCTTCAGTTTGTCATGAACTTGAGATTTGAGTAAAGTGTCCATTGCTTTAGAAGAATTGGAAAATTTCTCAATGTCTAATTTGGCCTTCTCATTTTCACTCCTAACTTTCTCACATTCCTCTCTAGCCTTCTCTAGCTTAATCTCTATTTCCTTCTACTCCCACTTCCAATAGTTCTGATCATATGAATGTTGAAGTTCATTGGCCTGATATGCCTTGATCTGTTCTTCAAAATTCACAATGATCAAACTAGACTCTCTCCTATGTTTCTCCAACCGTTTAAGATCATCACACATGCTCTGATTGTGATCCCTGTACTTTCTAACAGTTTCAAGACAGGCTTTAGAGCAAAGTTTAGATTTTTACTCTGTGGGGATTGTTGTGCTTGATGACTCTGAAACCAAAACCATCAATGCTTGATTCTGGATTGCTTCATCTGCTTGATCACTCCAATCAAATCCCATTCCATCTTGTGAGACAAGTTCTTGAGATGAGTTCCTGTTGTTGTTGTTGTTTGTGGACTTTAATTGTTGATTGTTGCTCCCATGCTTTTGAGAAGTTCCTCCTCTGCATTCTCTTGCAAAGTGCCCCAGTTTATGACACTTGTAGCATTCCACCTTGGATTTGTCAAATCCAGCACCATCTTCTCTTCTCATGGCAAAGTTGTTTCTTTCTGTTCCTTTAATGAATCTTTTGATTCTCATGGTGAGAATTTCCATTTGCCACTTGATGTCCATCTCTTCAAGATCATCAACATTGATCTGCTCCAGATCATCATTGATAAGAGAAGATTTAGCATGGCTAGCAATGAAAGCTTCCAAAACAGAATCATTTGATCCATCCTGTTTTGAGCCATAAGCAGCACTAACTGATTCTATATTAGCAGAAGAATCAGTAGTAGATGATAGGAGAGCAACATTGTGAGAATATCCAAATGGCTTCTTATTTGATTCAACCTCTACTTCAAACACCCTGAGATCATTGTAGAGGTCATCAAATTCCTTATCCTCCATATTATCATTCTACCTGAAGGATATTGTATACATTATCCATTCTTCACCAAGAGATCTTAGAAATTTTCTGTTGACATCATCCTGGTCCATCTTGACACCAACAGTGGCCAATTCTCCAATTAACTTGTTGAAACTATCAAAGGTTTGAGTCATAGACTCATTCTTTGTAGACATAAAATTTTTATATTGTTGCTTGAGAATTGCTTTCTGATTTCTCTTAGTGCTTTTGGTACCAGAAAACCTCTTCTCCAAGGTATTCCACAAGATTTTGGCATCAGCCTCATCTTTCTTTCTCCATCAGTCTTTGGTGGAGGTCTCTTGCCATCTGCTCCCATCTCTCCTTCACTGGAGTGACCATTCTCAATGATGTCCCACATTGAGTAGTCTGTAAGAAGTATATACTGCCTGATCCTGATTTTCCACATGTCAAACTCATTAGGTTTTACCATGGGAACCTTTCAAACAAGAACATTGTCGTTTGATCCGTCCATGATGATTATTGATTTCTGAGTTCCTAATGCTCTGATACCACTTGTCAGGATCGAAATTCAAAACAAGAATTTAAATAAACACTCAGAAACTTTGTTAAAGAAGTTGTGGAATAACACTTTAACAAGAAATCAATGGAACAGTATATGAATTCAAATCACAAGTTGTATTAAGTTAACTTGATGATTACAACCAAATCCTCAATCTGTTGAACAGACTCAACAGAAGTTCAAAACTTCTCTAATGAAAGGATCACTAAGAATCTTGAGGCTAATTCTCTCTAAAAACAAAAGACGCATGTCTCTCCATAATCTAAGACTTCTAGACTATATATTTTCAAAACAGATTACAAGATAATTATTAAAGTAACATTGATCTTCATCATCCATTCCATAATTATCTTCAACTCCTTGTCTTTCGCTTCAACTAACAAACAATCCTTATCAACATCAGCAGCATTAATTCTTCTAGCAGTATCTTCTTATCATCAGCAGTACTAACATGCTAGTAGTGGTAACTTCTAACTCGCAGTACTAACTCTCTAAGCAGTACTAATACTACTAGCAGTAGTAATCTCTACAAGTAACAGTATTAATGTCTTCAGCAGTAGTAATCTTCAAGTCTTAGCACCACTATCCAGACTTAGCATATTTCAGATCCAACACATACTATGTTGAGTCAATCCAATCTACCTCTGTTTCTATGGGTTAAAGTTGTTTCTACTGCTTGCTACACGCAAAATCGATCCATAATACATCGTCGGTTCGGTAAAACTCCATATGCTTTGATTAATAATCGTACACCTAGTATTAAACACTTTCATGTTTTTGGATGCAGGTGCTTCGTTTTAAATGACAGAGAGAGCTTAAACAAGTTCGGACCGAAGGCTGATGAAGGCATATTCATTGGATATTCTCAAATATCTACAGCATACAGAGTGTACCTGAAGAATTCAAAGACGGTGATTGAGAGCGTAAATGTAACATTTGACGAGCAGATGGCTTCTGAACAAAGCAGTTCAGAACCCGTAATTACTGGAGTTTTAGCTTCTGGGCAAATTAGTACAGAACCTGTACCTACTGAGAAGAAATCAGATGAAGCATCATCGTCAAATTCTCATTTATCTTATTTAGATTTGTTATTTGAACTATTTTATGATGAATTTCTTGGATCTAAAGTGACCAAACCTGTTGTGGTTGACAGGATGGACGATTTATCGCATGATCATCCAACCATTTCTGAGTTATCTACTGAATCTAATTCCCCAGTTCAGCAAGAAATTCAAGTTCAAACACCTACTCCAACGGTTGAAGATGTGAACGTTAACGAAGAGACAGAAGTTACTGAATCAGTTGGTTGTACCATCCTGACAAATCAACAGTCAGAAAATGTTGTTCCAACAGAAGCTTCTACACAATAAACTTCAACTGTATCCCCATCAATTCTTGAGCAAACTGATGAAGTTGATAGTGGATATCTAGATGATAGTCATGATCAATTTACATCGAATCCACTTCCTCGCGAACATAAGTGGACCAAAGAGCACCCGATAAGCCAGATAATTGGAGATCCGTCAAAGCCGGTCCAAACTAGGTCTGCTACATTGAATATGTGTATGCATGACTCATTCCTGAGTAAGATAGAGCCAACTCGCGTATCTGAAGCTCTAGCTGACTCAGATTGGGCGACTGCAATGCAAGAGGAGCTGAACCAGTTCGAAGCGTTAAAGGTCTTGAGACTTGCGCCAAAACCGGAAGAAAAAACTATAATCGGCACAAAATGGGTGTTCAAAAATAAAAAGGACGAAGATGGTATCGTCATTAGAAACAAAGCAAGACTTGTCGCAAAAGGCTACCGGCAAGAGGAAGGAATCGATTATGACGAGACTTACGCTCCAGTGGCACGCATTGAAGCGATCAGAATGTTTCTTGCGTATGCTGCTCATAAAAACTTCACAGCCTACCAGATGGACGTGAAGACTGCCTTTCTGAATGGCATTCTAAAGGAGGAAGTCTACGTCTCACAGCCTGAATGTTTTGTCAATCAAGAGAAACCAAATCCGTCTACATTCTCGACAAAGCACTTTATGGACTGAAACAAGCACCTCGAGCCTGGTACGAGGTATTATCAAATTTTTTGTCAAGGCGGGCTTCACAAAAGGTAAAATCGATACCACTTTGTTTATTAAAAAGGAAAAATCCGATATCATTCTTATTCAAATTTATGTGGATGATATTATATTTGGCTCAACTAATCCTAAATATTGTCAGAATGTTTCAAACCTTATGGTGTCACGTTTTCAGATGAGTATGATGGGAGAGATGAATTTCTTTCTCGGATTACAAGTAAAACAATTTTCAACGGGGATTTTTATAAATCAATCCAAGTACATTTTCGATATTCTACAAAAATTTAAAATGGAAAATTGTACAACAATTGGAACCCCGATGGCACCAGGAACTAAGATCGGCATGGATCCTTCGGGGAAAGTTGTCGATGTTAGAACCTATAGAGGGATGATCGGTTCTTAAATGTATTTAACTTCAAGTAGGCCAGATATAATGTTTTCTACTTGTTTTTGTGCTAAATATCAGGCTAATCCCAAAGAATCCCCTTTGTCCGCGGTCAAATAGATCTTTCGATATCTGAAGGGGACTGCAGATCTTGGTCTGTGGTATCCTAAAGATACTGGTTTTGAACTAACAGCTTACTCAGATGCAGATCATGCAGGTTGTATGTTAGACATGAAGAGTACATCGGGTCATACACAGTTTCTTGGAGATAAACTCGTAAGTTGTGCATCAAAGAAACAACTGTGTGTTTCCACATCAATGGTTGAGGCAGAGTATGTTGCTGCTGCAAGCTGCTGATCTCAGGTGTTGTGGATGAGGACACAACTACGAGATTATGGCTTCAAATTTGATAAGATCCCGATATACTGTGACTCTAAGAGCTCCATTGCAATATCAGCAAATCCTGTACAACATACAAAGACCAAACACATAGATGTTCGATATCATTTTATTAAAGACAATGTCGAAAAAGGTACAATAGAGCTTTATTTTGTAAACACTGATTATCAGCTTGCAGATTTATTTACCAAACCTCTCGACGAAAAGATATTTAATTTTCTTGTCTCGAAACTTGGTATGTTAAATCTCAAGATGTAATTGGTGATTACCTACTAAAGTTTTCTTGTTGTTATTTTTTTTCATTTCTTTATATTTTAATCTGAAAGATATCTGCACTTTAAGGTATGTTCATGATTTCAGGGGGAGTGAGGGATGATGAAAAGATGATCTACATCGAATTGAGGGGGAGTTTATAAATTATGCATATGCTTATTACTGATAAATTTTCGGATGCATATCTGCAGGGGGAGTATAAGAGAAAAGGAGTATGGTATATGATTTCTGATTATTTTAGATCAGAACTCGTACATTCAATGTTTTACTACTTTATGTCATTTTATTTTATTTTTCAATAAAGTTGTGAATAAATTTTGTACTTTGACGGATTTTTGACTGATGCAGATTGAGAGGATGCTTACAAGATCATATCTTTTATGACTTGCAGCTTGACTTTATGAGATTTAAGACGGAACAAAAGGTTTATTTCTAATCTTAATCTCATACGTATCTGAAAGAAGGACAACTTTCAGATATGAAAACATGTTCTTAAATGTTCAAACCACTTCCCGATTTTTAAATAGATTTCTTGATTTGGAAGTGTGATTTTAAATGTTTTCATGATTCATTGTGCTTATATGATTATAAACCGTGTGTTTCCAAAAATTAATACTTGTGTATTATCTTTTCCATATACTGTCAAGTATTCACACACACAATTTTAATATTTTGTTGAATTTGTTCTTATCATGTCTCTAAATTGCAACAAATTTTCGATGGTAAGACACCCCGATTGAACTTCAATGAATTTGAGCGTTGATTTCATTTCAAAACGTTCTTTCATGAATGTCTATATTTTGATTCATATAGACAAAATCCAATTTTTGCTGACCTAAGCCTTAATCAATAAATCATTTTGATTCTGATCTTTATCATACAATGTCAGATTTTTAAAAAAGTTTATTGTATTCATTTCATGCTTTCAATTATCTTGTTTGAAAAGTCTTCAATGTTTAAAAATGCTTAAATCTTCACAATTATCGTTATTAGCATACAGACATCTGACTTGTATTTCATATTTTGTGCTTTAACTGACAAGTTAAACCAGTTGAGTTACATGTTCTTTTCGGACAGTACATGGGTTTATTGTGTGAGCTTAACTGAAACTTCTATGAATTCACGTTAACCAGTGTTTCCTACCCAAGAAGTTAATCCTTGAGTGATCGAATGTGTGAGGAGTCTAAATACTGAGTGTGGGTTGAGTGAAGAGATAAAATGTAATAGAGAGTTTGGTTAGATGTGAGCTCAATAATTAAAAAGAAAGAGGGTGAGAGAACAGAGTAAAAGAATATCAAACTCTACACTAAATTTTTCTGAGTCGGGCAACCACATTACTAGTGTTTCACAATTCTTCGTGAACATTATTGAACCAGGCAACTAGCCCATGCCAACTTTTGATAAAAACCCCACCAGCTACTTATTTTCTTCTCAACAAGAAAATGTTTCAATATTTTCAAGGGGACGCAACATATTTGCTATCTGAATTTCATTTGGAAAATCTGGATATTGAAAAAGAAGGAAGTCTGCCCCACCTTTGCATTTCGATCATACACAATAGAGTATGTGTTTAACTATTGTTGTCTCAATGGTTTACACAATTTTGAGCCTTATAGAAAGCAATGATCATGTGCTTAATTCTTTCTCACACTTGCACAAACATACAAGGAAATTTGTTTTTCTTGTCATAACGTTCATAAAAATATATTTGTGGTGTTTCAATGATTAAATGGAAGCCCTGGGGGAGTGAACATCAAAAAGCTCCTTTCCAATATGTATTTGTTACACACATTGACTTAGTGTTACTGACAGGCATTATAACTGATTCATTTGTTGATTCAGGTGTTACACTCCTAATTTGTCTGAATTTACAAAGATTCGGATGAATATCTTTTGAGATCGACGGCAAATCAAAAGGCTCTTGTGCTCAAAGATCAATGGTCAGTTCAGATTATCAAAGACATTTTTGCAAAGTTTTGATAATTTCATGCTTTCTTCATCAAAAAGGGGGAGACAGTATCAAGACATAAGTTTTCATAACGAAAGTTTGGAGCTTAAAGGAGAATTTTATGTATATTTGAAGAAAGATTGATGATGATTTTTGGAAGCTGAAAGAGAAAGTTCAAAGATTCCTGAAAGATGAGCTGATTCTTCTGAAATTTTCTTTGAAGATAATCTGATAAAGCAAACCGAGTTGAATTCTGAAGATAATTTCTTTCAAAGTGTCTGAAAGAGATTTATACCATCTTTAGGGTGATTACTATTACTTTTGAAGACAGACTTTGGGTAAGATAAAGTTGATCAAAGGGAAGATTGTTCAAATTGAGCTTAAAGCGAGAAGATTGAATTGCAAATTTTTTTTAGAGATGATCTTGATCCAAAGGGGGAGATTGTTAGTGCACAGATTTGTTGGATACAAGATTATAATCACTGAAGCTGAAAGTCAAAGAAAGTCAAAGCTCAAAAGTCAACTCTCAAGCAAAGTCAAAGTCAATTGTAATAAAAATCAAAGTCAATGTCTTGTGTTTGTTCTATTTTGAAAGCGTGTGTTTCTTGTTTTCCTTTAATAGATAGATGGTTAGTAGTTATAGGTTACAATACTTGTAACTAGAAAGAGTTCGCAGAGTTAGACAGAGAAAGTATACGAAATCTGTGTCTAGAGAGAGAAAGCGATCTGAATCATATGTAATTGAATCTTGTGATTAATCAAAACAGGTAGATTGATAAATCTTGTTTCTGTGATTGATTTAGGAATGAGAACTTGATAAAATCTGGGAATAATAAACGTTCTTGAATGGGATCTTGCATGAGGAAGTGTATGTAAATCAACCTGAAGGCTTTGTTGACCCTCATCATCCTGACCACGTATATGTTCTTGTCAAAGCACTTTATGGTCTAAAACAAGCGCCGAGAGCATGGTACGAAACCGTGAAACAATTCCTTCTTGCCTCCGGATTTAAAAAAGGTACAATCGATACAACTCTTTTCCTGAAGAAACAAGGTGAGGATTTGATTCTTATTTAGATCTATGTAGACGACATTATTTTCGGTTCTACAAATCCCAAATTTTGCAAGAATTTTTCAAAAATAATGGAGACTAGATTTGAAATATGCATGATGGGAGAACTGACATTCTTTCTTGTTTTACAAGTAAAGCAGTCCCCATATGGCATTTTATTAATTAGTCTAAATATATAAAAGATATTTTGAAAAAGTTCAACATGGTCGATAGTTCTACAATGAAGACGACCATGGCAATTGGAACTCTCCTGGACGCAGATTTAGTCGGTAAATCTGTCGACCAGAAGACGTACAGGAGCATGATTGGCTCATTATTTGACGGCCAATAGACCGGATATAATATTTGCTACATTTTCTGTGTGCGTTATCAGGTGAACCCTAAAGAATCTCATCTTATAGCCGTTAAAAGGATACTTCAATACCTCAAAGGCACTCTTGAGTTAGGCCTTTGGTATCCGAAGGAATCCAGTTTCGATCGTACTGCATTTACCAATGCAGATCACGCGGACTTTAAACGTGACTGGAAGAGCACATCGGGTTCCTGTCAGTTTCTAGGAGATAAGCTAGTAAGTTGGAAATCAAAGAAACAAAATTGTGTGTCTACATCAACAGCCAAAGCTGAGTACGTTGCTACTGCAAGTTACTACTCTCAGGTGCTGTGGATGATGACCCAACTCAAAGACTTTGGTTACACTTACAAGCGCGTTCCTATTTACTGTGACTCGAAGAGCGCCATCGCGATAATAGCTAATCCTGTGCAACATTCAAAAACAAAGCATATCGATGTTTTTTATCATGTTATCAACGATCATGTCGAGAAAGGTGATATAGAGATGCACTTTATCCAGACTGACTACCAGTTGGCTGATCTGTTTACTAAACCTTTGGATGAAAAACGTTTCAAGTTTCTAATCAGTAAACTCGATATGCTTAATATGTCATCTTGAGTCTGTTAGGATTTCTTGCATGATTCTAGGGGGAGTTGATCTTGTTTATGCATATTTCAAGGGAGAGTTTGAATATTTGTTTATATTTATTTTCTACCGACGAAGGAGGAATCATAGATGATTACCAAAATCTTTTATATTTTGCAGGTTATAAGGATGTGACATTGGCTTCTTTATTATTCTGTTCAGAACCCGACTTTCAACGTTTTTCTAACCCTTGCTGCTTTGGCTTAAAGATCAATCTTTTCACAAAAGGTTTGTTAAGTTTAGGGGGAGTTTATGAAACCTTAATGATGATATCTTTTTGACTTTTTATAGATATAAAGGGGGAGTATATCTGATTTTTTTTGTCAAAAGGGGAGTGTAAGAGATAAAATATTCATTTCAGGGGGAGTTAAGAATTCTATATTGAAGGTATATATTTCTAATTCTTAATCTCTACTATATTTGAAAGACGAACGACTTTCAGGTATGAAATATTATTTCTTAAATGTTCAAACCACTTCCTATTCTTTAAAAGATTTTGTGAATTTCGAAGTGTGATTCTAAATGTTTTTCATATCAGTGCTTTGATGTTTAACTGACCGTTGTTTCTAAAGGCTAATACTAGTGTATTGTCTTGTCTATATACTGTCAAATATTCATACACACCGGTTCAGTATTTTTGTTTGACTTTGTTATTACCATGTCTCTAAATGACAAATCTTTCGATGGTAATACTCCCGTTTGAATTTCAAAGTTGTTTGAGTATCAGACGTCATTTCATTCATTGTGCTTTCTTTGTCAATATGTTTATATTTGTTCATATAAACACATTTTATTTCTTTGATACCCCAAGTTCTATTTTCAGGATATATGATTTGTTGATACATTGTCAGATTCTCAAAACTCTTAACTTGACTTCATTTCATTCATTTAATTTCTTTGTTTTAAGAGATCTTCAAAGTTTAAAATGCTTAGATATCATTCTTATTTTTAATGAGCATATATTTTCTGACAGTGATATCTTGTGCTTTTCTATCAAGATAAATTGTTGAGCAACACATTTCTTTTAGGACAAAATACATGGGAATCAATGTATGAGCTTATCAGAACTTCTATGGATTCACAATAACCGGTGTTTCCTACCCAAGAAATTATCCTGAGTGATTTATGGGAGAGGGGTCAAAATCAAAGAGAGTAGGTGTGTGATGAGGTAAAATGTGAAAGAAAGTTTCGTTAGACGCGAGCTTATATGTTTAAAAGAAAGAGGGTGAGAGATCAGAGTAAAACAATATAAAACGCTGCACCAAATCTTTTCTGTGTTGGGCAGCCACATAATCTGTTGGTTCACATTCTTTGGTGACCATTATTGAAATATGCACTAGCCCATGCCAACTCTTCCTTAAACCCCACCAACTACTCATCCTTTTCTTAACAAAAGGATGTTTCATATTTCTTTGGGGAAGCAACACATAATATATCTGATCTTCATTTGAAAGATTTTGATATTGAAAAAGAAGAAAAGTTACCCCACCTTTGACCTTCATTCTTGCACTTTGAGTCCATGTAATACTGTTGTTGTCTCAATGGTTTACATTTTTGAGCCTAATGAAGCAATCCTATGCCTAATTCTTTCATACACAAGCATATTCACACAAAAAATTCGTTTTTTGTCTGAACGTCCATAGACTTACCTTCTGTTATTTGATGATTGAATGGAAGACCTAGGGAGTAAACATCACTAAAGCTCCTTACATAGTACACCTGTTGTACTAAGTGACTTCGTGTTACTTACAGACATCATCACTGTATCATTTGTTGATTTTGGGTTACCATTCCTAATTTGTCTGAATTTGAAAAGATTCAAATAAATACATTCATGAATTGACGGTTACATGTTCATATCAGATCAGAGGGCGAAACTAATCTCTTTTGGGGAGATGGCTTATCATATTGAATGGGGGAGATTGTTTCTGCTTAACATGAAGACTATGCTTATCTTGATATTTGATGGAGATTGTGTCCCAGAAGATGCTGACATTGAAAAGTTTTATGATTATGATTTCTCATCATTCATCAAAAAGTGGGAGATATTTCTAGAGTTTCAAATTCAGAATTATGCTGATCTTATCAAAAAGGGGTAGAGCTTTCAAAGATCAATTTCAGAAGAAAGCAAAGTCAAAAGAAAGTCATAAAGAGAAGAAATTTCAAAGATTTCAAAGTCAAATTTCTATTCCTTTGATCAAAAGGGGGAGATAATTCTAATTTCAAAAGTTCAATGTTGTGACATCCGTCAGAAATACCTTACAGGTTTGTACTGAGCTGAACGCAGTAATAAAAATGTGTTTCATGATAGAAATATAATTTAGGTTACATCCCTAGAAAGTCTAGAACTAATACTTGATATTCACTTAAATGAGTGAATTATCCGGAAATCTCATAAAATGCCAGTTTTTAACAATTTATATAAATAAGTACATATTATATATTGTATATATATATATATATATATTATATATATATATACATATAACCTTAAGTAATAAGTAGGTTGTATAATACAAGAATTATACACCATAATTTTATAAATATACTTTCAAAAATGCAAATTTTATACAATAAATCAATACCCAATACCACACTCAACCACCAATTCCCCCCCCCCCCAACCCCACCCCCTCTCTCCTCTCTTCTTTTCCAAAAATAAATTGAAGCCTATGCTTCATTTTTCTCACTTTGCATTTCCCTCTCTCTCTCTCTAACTTCTCTCTCTAAAACACTTCTCTCATTTTCTCTCTATTTCTCCCTACTTTCTCTCAAGAACTACCATCAATCTTCATCATCAAACTTCAAGATTGAAAGCCTTCAAGAGCATTCTTGAGGTAAATCTCCTAACCCAACAACAAACCTACATCTTTTCTTCTTATTCATGCATTTTTTAAAGATGTTCTTTTCTTAAAATATTGTTTTATCATCTTTGATACTTAATGTTTGTAGATGTATTCCCAACAACATGATACATGTTTAAAAAGGGAATAACATCCATGATCAAACCAATGTTAAGATCAAAGAGGAGCTTGTAAAAAGTTCATGTTTACTTGCATGTTTAATATACACATTTTCTTGTATGGGTTTTTCCAAAGGATGCATGAAATCATATTTTTGTAAAGAAGCTACTTTGAAACTTCATGATTGTGGATTAAACATTCATTTTTGGTAGCAAAAATCAAGCTAAAAGCTTGGGTTTAAGCAAATCTTACAAAAAGATCAAAAGATCAACTTTTTTTTTTTAGTTTTGACAAGATAACTTGTCTTGCATGCATGCATATAGCTTGTATAAGAGAAAGAGAGTTTTTAGTCTGAAAATATTGATTTGATCTTGCCAAAAAACGTGGCTAAGCAAAAAGGAATAAGTCATAAAAAGGACCAATGGGAAAGGATGCAAAATTTTAAAAGTTTACTTCTAACAGCAATTGTCAGATTTTTCCACTGACTTCACAAAGCCATATCTCAATCAAAAATAATCTAAATAAAGTGAAATTTCTTCTGGAATTTAAGTTTATGTGTTAAGATTAGAACCCAACTGGAATCACTGAAAAATGTTAAGATTTCGACCACCAAACAGTTGTTACAAAACAAGTGCGCAAACAGCCAAACTTTCTGTTATACACCTGATTATGGACTGTTTTGATGGACTTATATACCTCCAAAAATTATGAAACCTATGCCAAAAGTTTCCTAACTCAATGTTTTATATTGGATAAAAATTTCGTGACTAAAGGAACATTGGAGATGATTATGGACACAAAATGACAACAATTTCTGGACAGCAAGGAACAATTTTCTTACTATTGTTGGAAACTAACCTTGAACCCTTTTCATCATTTCATGTGATGAAATTGCGGTATATATTATATATGTATATGCAATTTATATTTTACTTTTTTTTTTACCCTTTTCATCATTTCATGTGATGAAATTGCGGTATATATATATATATATATATATATATATATATAATGTATTAACTTTTTATTCTCTCTTCTTATTTTAGACCCTTTTCATCACTTGTTGTGACGAAATTGCGGTATCATAAATCTAATATATATATATATATATATATATATAGGGGTGGGTTAAAACAAGAACATAGAGTGTTTAAAGGAATAAAGGAATACATCTTAACCCTTGATTAGATTCAATCAATGGTTGATAAAATTAATGCCATTTTATCTAATAAATTAAAACAAAAATAAATTCAAGTAACGTGTAAATAGTAATTGCAGGGGTAAAAGTTGAATTTTCCTTTTTTTTAATAATGGAAATCAAAAAAGAAATCCCTTCCTAATTTATCTCAACACACCTCAATCTTTCCCCATTTTTCTGAAAATAAATTCAAAATTCGTTTATCATGGTAATTACAAGTGATTCGCTACTATAATGAATTCAAAATTGGTTTATCATGTTAATCACAAGTGATTTGTTGGTATAATGAATTCAAAGTTCATTTGACATGGTAATCACAAGTGATTCGTTGCTATAATTAATTCAAATTTGGTTTATCATGTTAATCACAAGTGATATGCTGCTATAAAATACAAAATTCGTTTATCATGGTAATCATAAGTGATTCGCTGCTATAATGAATTCAAAATTGGTTTATCATGTTAATCATAAGTGATTCGCTGCTATAATGAATTTAAAATTGGTCTATCATGGTAATCACAAGTGATTCGCTACTATAATGAATTCAAAATTGGTTTATCATGTTAATCACAAGTGATTTGCTGGTATAATGAATTCAAAGTTCGTTTGACATGGTAATCACAAGTGATTCGTTGCTATAATTAATTCAAATTTGGTTCATCATGTTAATCACAAGTGATCTGCTGCAATAAAATTCAAAATTCGTTTATCATGGTAATCATAAGTGATTCGCTGCTATAATGAATTCAAAATTGGTTTATCATGTTAATCATAAGTGATTCGCTGCTATAATGAATTCAAAATTGGTTTATCATGTTAATCACAAGTGATCTGCTGGTATAATGAATTCAAAATTCGTTTATCATGGTGTAATCACAAGTGATCCCTGGTATAATGAATTCAAGATTGGTTTATCAAGGTAATCACAAGTGACCTGCTGGTATTATCATTGTAAATTTAATGCATCTTAAAGAAGACAAACTAAAATAAGTAATTACCATCAATGTACAATACAACATCATAGGTGATCCTATTAGTAATAACCATATGAATTGAAATCTCCATGAACTTCAATTTTCAGATTTGAAGAAAAAACAATCTAGACTCGCACTGTATATGGAACTTCAATTTTCAGATTTGAAGAAAAAACAATCTAGACTCGCACTTATATGGTTACATATATATAAATATATAGTTCTCTCGTGAATATGAACGTCTAATGTATGGTAGGTTCTGCTACCCTACTAATACCACTAACACTAACTCACCCTGTCTCCGACGATGGAGGTTTACCACTAGACGCGACATCACTGGAAGCTGTAGAAGTCTCCGGTCGATCCTCAAACGAACTGGATGAAACCAAAGGATTTGACATCGATACATCCCCTGTGTTTTCAACAGATCCGGCCTGAGACTGAACCGCAACCGCACTAGTAGTAGGATTAGTCTCCTCCGGTACACCACAACAGCCTCCATAATCGATCCGATCGAATTCCGGCGGTGGTTGCTGGAAGTTCCATCCGAACTCGCTCAATATGCTATTGTCTCTAGTGTCGCTGATCCCAAATAATCCGTAATCGCCGTGGATCGTCCAGGTAGATTCCGATGAGAATCCTCCAGTGAATCGATCCATATCAATTTTGCAACAGAATCAGGATTGGTTTGAATACTGTAATCGATCCATATCAATTTGGATTTGGTTTGATTGGATAATGGCTTGGAATTAGGAAAATTATAAACTATCCAAAATTAAGCAGTAAAAAGAATAACAATTATACCCTTCTGAAAATAATTTTCTATTAAAATAATAAATTAATATTTTATTAATTATGATTGGTCCAGGATTGTCCCTTTATTCCTTTAAATCGTTAACATTCTCGTATGAACCTACCTCTCTCTCTCTATATATATATAATATACGTTTTGACTTAATGTAAAAAGGCATTTTATGATGATATGGATAACCAAGTATTATCAAGACCTAAGATTTAAGCGTAGAATCTTACTAGTGTCCTTACGATTCGTAGGAGCAAGGTAGGATCTATCATTGGTTGCATTCCCGTGAGCATTTTTGGATATACCATCGCATTTCACAAGTGAGTATTCACAACCCCCTTTTTACTGTTTTTATACGTTTTGGGGTGAAAAGCATGTTTACTATTTCAATCTGTTGGGTCTGAATGTGCTAAGTATGGTTTATGTTGCTCAGTCTTCATGATTCATGTTGCTACCTGATTACTACTGCTAGGCCATCAAGATTACTACTGCTAGTAGAATTAATACTGCTTGAAGAGTTTAGTGCTGCTAATTGAATAGTTAGTACTGCTTGGAGAGTTAGTACTGCTAGTAGTTAGTACTGTTGAAGATTTCTACTGCAAGTGAAGAGTTAATACTGCAAGCATGGTTAGTACTGCAAGAGACAGAGTTAATACTGCTAATGAGTTAATGCTGCTTCTGAAGATAAAGATGGAATGTTTGCTTGGAACGAAAGAATAGGAGTTGGAGATAATGCTGAAGATAATTATGGACTGGATTTTGAAGAATAATATTTTCTTTGTAATTATCTTGTAATCAGTTTTGTATATATAGTCTAGATAATTGTACATTATAGAATGAGTTGTTTTTTAGAAAATTAACCTCAAGACTAGTATTGATCCTTTCTATAGATAAGTATAGAATGTCTATTGAGTCTTGTTCAACAGATTGAGGTTGTGTTTGTAATCATTAAGTTTTATGCAATATAAAATTATGATTTGAGTTCATATTCTGTGTTTGTGATTATTTGTTAAAGTGTTATTCCGCGACTTCTTTAACATTGTTTCTGAGTTTGTATTAAATTCTTGTTTGGAATTTTTGATCTTGACAAGTGGTATCAGAGCTAGAAAACTCAGAAATCTATAATCATGGATGGTTCAAGCGATAGTGTTCTGGTCTCAAAGGTTTCCATGCTCAAACCCAATGAGTTTGACATGTGGAAGATCAGAATCAAGGAATATATTCTTCTCACAGACTTCTCAATGTGGGATATCATTGAGAATGGTCCCTCTGATGGAGGAAAGATGGATGCAGATGGCAAGAGACCTCCACCAAAGACTGATGGAGAGAGGAAGATGAGGCAGGCCTTGAGCACTCTGCTTTTGGCTATTCCTAATGAGTACGAACATCAATTCTGCAACTGTTCTGATGCACAAATTCTATGGAATGCACTGGAGAAAAGATTTTCTGGTACGAAAAGTACCAAGAGAAATCAGAAGGCCATCCTAAGCAGCAATATGAAAACTTCTTGTCTACAAAGAATGAGTCCATGACTCAAACTTTTGATAGATTCACTAAGTTAATTGGTGAATTGGCTACTGTTGGTGTTCAGATAGATCAAGATGATGTAAACAAAAAAAAATTAAGATCTCTTGGTGATGAATGGACTATGTACATTGTCTCCTTCAGACAGAATGACCAACTGGAGGACAAGGAACTGGATGACCTCTATAATGACCTTAGGGTGTTTGAAGCAGAGGTAGAAGCAAAGAAGAGGCCCTCTGGATACTCATACAATGCTGCTCTTTTATCATCCTCTACTGATTCTGCTACAGAAGCAGTTAGTGCTGCCCATGGATCAAAGCAAGATGGATCCAATGACTCTGTTAATTCCACTCTAATTAATGATGACTTAGAACAGATAAATGCTGATGATCTGGAAGAGATGGATATCAAGTGGCAGATGGCTATGCTGACTATGAGGGTAAAAAGATTCATCAAAAGGACTGGAAGGAACAACTTTGCTCAGAAAAGAGAAGATGGGGTTGGATTTGATAAATCCAAGGTTGAATGTTACAAGTGTCACAAGCTGGGACACTTTGCAAGAGAATGCAGAAGTGGAATGCCTCAACAGCATAGTAGCAACCATCAACCATCACAGTCCACTAGCTTCAACAACAGGAACTCTTCTCAAGCTCTTGTTTCCCAAGAAGGAATGGGATTTGATTGGAGTGATCAAGCAGAAGAAGCAGTTCAGAACCAAGCTTTAATGGCTAAAGTTTTAGAGTCAGCAAGCACTGATATTCCCACAGAGGTAACTTCTAACCTTTACTCTAAAACCTGTATTGAAACTGTTAAAAAGTACAGGGATCACAATCAGAGCATGTGTGATGACCTTAAAAGGTTAGAGAGAGATAGAAGAGAGTATGTTTTGATTGTTGAGAGGTTTGAAGAACTAATTAAGTCATATCAGGCTAATGAACTTCAACACTCTTATGATACCAACTACTGGAAGTGGGAGAAGAATCAGTTAGAGACTAAAATAGATAAGGCCAAAACAGAATGTGAGAAAATCAAGAGTGGGTTTGAGAAAACCAAACTTGATATTGAGAAATATTCCAATGCATCTAAAACAATGGACTCACTTCTAAAAACTCAAGTTCATGACAAGCTGAGAAGAGGTATAGGTTATAACACCACCCCTCTACCATACAACAATAACTATATCTCTCCCACCTCAGATCTCTTAGAAAAACAGGACAAGAAGGAATTAACTGAAGGAGCTACTGAAGTAGATCTTTTAGACAAAGTAGTGGTTGAGGCAGATTCTGAAGAAGAGGACTCTGAGAGTAATAATGAGAAAGACCACAAAGTTATTCCCTTAGAAAATCACATACTGACAAATGAAAGGGGAGGTAAACCTTTTGTCAAGAGTGAGAAAGTGAAGTCTGGCGAAGAGACTATTAAGAATGAAAAAGCTGAGACCTCTAAGAGAGGGAAGGAAAAGGCACAGGGAGTCCATTACATGCAAAACACTGTTGTTAATCCCTGTACTTGTAAACAGAATCAGCCCCAACAACATGATAAAACAAGGGGAAATCAAAGAAATAGAAATAATCAGTGGGCTTTAAAACAAGGAATTGATCTGCGAAAAATTAACAGACCAAAGCCTTGTTTTATCTGTGGCAAGTTAAATCATCTAGCCAAACACTGTTATTTCAATCCTATTAACCAAAGGATCACTTTTCAAGGAAATATACAAAATCCTGTTGGTTATAGGAAGCAAATAAGGAATCATATAGCTGAGAATGTGAGAAGAACACCTATAAAATCTCATGCTCAGAATAAGTTTGCTAATTCAAAGAAAAATACTCCAAATAAGCCTAGGAGTAACTTAAAGACAAAGAAAGCAAACAACTTTGTCCAGGTTTGGGTTCCAAAAGTAAAGAAATTTGTTAGTACTACTACTTCAAATAGTACTGCTGACAGAAATAATGTTGCTGCAAGCAATACTACTGCTAACCCAGTTAGTACTGTTAACAAAGTTAGTACTGCTAACCCAATTAGTACTGCTAATGATGTTAGTACTTCTAACAAAGTTAATACTGCCAATCAAGTTAGTACTGCTTCCAATGACGGTCCCATTATTGTGACAAAGTATTCAAACAATAAGATTTCTCAGTTTGATAATCTCATCCAGTCTGAATATGAATATGTTGATGAGAATGGAAAACCCAAGACCACGTTGTCTTGGGTTCCTATTAAAAACTAACTGCTTTATTATAGTGGCTGTTCCAGGCACATGACAGGTAACATGGCCTGCTTTCAAAACTTCAAAAGAATTGATGGAGGACATGTTGTTTTTGGTGATAATTCAGCAGGTGGAAAGATAAGTGGAAAAGGTAATGTGTCAAAAGGTAAGATAACCTTTGAGGATGTATACTATGTTGAGCAATTGAGATACAACCTGTTAAGTGTATCACAGGTCTATGACAAGAAACATAGCATATTATTCAATGATACTGAATGTATTATCCTTGCTCCAGGGTTCAAGGTAGTTGATGAAAGCATTATACTACTTAGAACTCCTAGAAAGGACAATGTTTTTTGCTTAGACTTGGAGAGTGTAGTTTCTGATTCATCTCTAAATTGTTTATTTTCAAAAGCTTCATTGGATGAATCATCTCTTTGGCACAGAAGGATGTGTCACATGAACTTTAAAACAATGAACAAACTGGTGAAAAACAACCTTGTAATAGGTTTGCCATAAATGGTATTTTCATGTGATGATCATTGTGTTGCATGTCTTAAAGGCAAACAACACAAAACTTCTCATAAGTCCAAAGAGATAAATACAATCTCGTCACCTCTTAATTTACTGCATATGGATCTGTTTGGTCCTACAAATGTGATGAGTATTGGTAAGAAATCCTACTGCTTGGTTATTGTTGATGATTTCTCTAGATTCACTTGGGTTTATTTTCTGAGGACAAAGGATGAGACAAGTGGACTGATCAAATCCTTTGTTCTTAGAGTTGAAAACCAAACAAATCTAAAGTTAAAGTCATTAGGTCTGATAATGGAACTGAATTTAAAAACAATGACCTAAACAACTTTTGTGAGGAATAGGGCATTGAGAGACAATACAGTGCTCCTAGGACTCCTCAACAGAATGGTGTTGCTGAAAGGAGAAATAGGACTCTGATAGAAGCTGCTAGATCTCTGTTGGCAGACTCAAAACTTCCAATCACTTTTTGGGCAGACGCAGTTAATACTGCCTGCTATGTTCAAAACAGAGTTCTAGTAGTAAAATCTCAAGACAAGACACCTTATGAGCTTTTTAAAAAGAAGAAACCTTTTATTGGATTTTTCAAACCATTTGGGTGTCCTTGCACAATTCTCAATACCAAAACTCACCTAGGCAAGTTTGATAGCAAATATGAGGATGGGTTTCTTGTTGGATATTCATCTCAAAGTAAGGCCTACAGAGTTTTTAACACCTCTTCTAGGATTATTGAGGAAAGTGACAATGTCAAATGCAATGAGAACACACCAAATCAACTTGGTTCAGGTCCTGATTGGCTATTTGACATTGATTCACTGACTAATTCTTTGGGTTTCAGTAATGAGCATAATCCAGGAACAGAGACAGAACAGGTACAAGTACAAAGACAAGAGTTTGTGCTGTTCCCAACACCTACTGCTGATCCTGTTGAATTCTGTGACCAAGATAAGAAAGATACTTCAGATTCAAAGGACACTGAACCAACTCAGAATGAAGAGGACAGAGGTGAAAAGGAAGATCAACCTCAGATTCAGGAATCAAAGGTCCTGAGATGTCATGTTTGGAAGAAGATGACACAGATAATGATAACTCTTCAGTTTTTGGTGGCAGCACTCCTGAAAAGAATGACTCTAATCTGGAAGCAGATATTAATGAAGAGGTTGTTCATCAAACAAGAGTTCAGAAAAATCATCCCCCTCAATTAGTGATTGGTGACATCAATTCTCCAATGATCACAAGGCAACAAAGCAAGATAGGGGGATTGAAAGACCTACAATCAGGTTTATTATCTTGTTTTCTATCACAGGTTGAACCCAAAAAGGCATATGATGCAATGAAAGATCCAAGCTGGATAGAAGCAATGCAAGAGGAGCTACTGCAGTTTGTACTGCAAGATGTATGGGATCTGGTGGATCTTCCAAAAGGACACAGAGCAATTGGCACAAGATGGATCTTCAGGAACAAGAAAGTTGAGAGAGCAATAGTAATAAAGAACAAGGCCAGATTAGTGGCACAAGGGTATACTCAAGAAGAAGGAATTGATTATGAAGAGGTATTTGCACCAGTGGCCAGGATTGGGGCAATCAGGCTATTCTTAGCCTATGCTTCTTTCATGAAGTTCAGGGTCTATCAGATGGATATAAAGAGTGCTTTCCTGTATGGGAGAATTGAAGAAGTGTATGTCTGTCAGCCTCCAGGATTTGAGAATCCAATATATCCTGACAGAGTATACAAATTAAAGAAGGCACTCTATGGGCTACATCAAGCACCAAGGGCATGGTATGACACTCTGTCTACCTAGCTCTTGGAAAATGATTTTGAAAGAGGAATAATAGACAAGACTCTGTTCATCAAAAGGAAGAAGAAGGACATTCTACTTGTGCAGATCTATGTAGATGACATCATCTTTGGATCCACAAAAGATCAATTGTGTAGAGATTTTGAAGAACTGATGCACAAGAGATTCAAGATGAGTTCTATGGGTAGACTTACTTTCTTCCTTAGGCTACAAGTTAAGCAGAAGAAAGATGGGATATTTATAAGCCAATCCAAGTATGTGCAGGACATTCTTACTAAGTTTGGATTCTCAGATTCAAAGCCTGCAAGCACACCCATGGAGACACACAAACAGATCACTGAAGATCTTTAGGGGGAGGATGTGGATGTTCATCACTATAGATCCATGATTGGCTCCCTCATGTATCTCACTACTTCAAGACCAGATATCATGTTTCTTGTTTGTGTGTGTGCAAGATTTCAAGTAAGGCCTAAGTAGTCACACTTCCAAGCAGTCAAGAGGATATTCAAATATCTCAAAGTCCAACCTAGATTAGGTCTTTGGTATCCTCATGACTCACCATTTGACCTACTTGCTTATTCAGACAGTGACTTGGGTGGTGCAAATTTGGATAGAAAGTCAACTTCAGGGGGATGTCAGTTTTTGGGTCCAAGACTAGTGTCATGGCAGTGCAAGAAACAAACCACAGTATCCACCTCTACAACAGAAGCAGAGTATATAGCTGCTGCTCTCAAGTACTCTGGATTCAGAATCAAATGCTGGACTATGGTATGACTTTTCTTCACACTCCAATCTTCATAGACAACAGTGCTATTAGCATTGTTAATAATCCATTCAAGCACTCCAAAACAAAGCATATTGAATTCAGGTATCATTTTATCAGAGACTGCAATGAAAAGAAGCTAATTCAGGTTGTGAAAGTCCATACAAATAACCAATTTGCTGATCGATTCACTAAAGCTTTTGATGTGGGTAGGTTCACATTTTTGGTCACAAGTGTGGGCATGATAAACTCTAAATAAGCCTATTATCTTTTGACTCAAGTACCTGTATAGTTTCCTTCCAGTCTACTTTCTCATATTGTATTGTGCATGGTGCTACTAACCTTATGTGTTTAAGTGTTTCAGATTGCTTAAATTGAATTCTTGGTACTTCTGGTTAAGTTAATGTTGCTCTCTATATTACTCATGTTGACAGTACAAATATGGTTAAGTATGGTTACTACTGCTAGGTAGTTTATACTGTCAGTGCAAAGTTACTACTGCTTACCTTGTTTCTACTGCTAATCAGTGTTACTACTGCTGGCAGGTGTTAATACTGCTAGTCTGAGTTAATACTGATAGTCTGTGTTAGTACTACCAGTATGTGTTAATACTACGAGTTGGTTAATACTGCTAGGGTACTTAGTACTGCTTCTAACTGAAACCCTTCACCTATAAATACCCCTTTGTGACCGCCAAAATTCAAACGGCTCTTTGAACTTCCATTGCTTCTCTTTCTCTCTCTCTCTCTCGATTTCTTGCTCACCAGTGTAACCCACTAGTTGCGATTCGAACCCTAGAATCAATCAGAAGATGGCAGGTCTAGAATTCTTTGATGAACACAATGAGATTGCTATGCTACAAAAACCCAAACAGGCTGAAGGTTTTCAATAGATTGTGGATTTCCTACAATCCTCACACATCGCACACGCATTAACTGTTAATCCCACAATCTATGTGGAACATCAAAGACAGTTCTGGGCAAATGCTTCAATTCAGCCTGTGGAAGGAGGGCAGGTCATCCAATCAAGGGTTTGTGATAAACCCATTACCATATCAGAGGACAACATACGTGCACATCTACGCTTAGATGATGCCTCAGGTATTACCTCTCTTCCTAAGGAAGATCTCTTTCAAGCTCTTATTCGTATGGGGTATGAAGGTCCCACTGATGTATTCAAGTTTTTCAAGAACATATTTTCACCACAGTGGCGATTCTTTGTTCATACCCTACAACACTGTATTTCACGAAAAACAACTGGATGGAGTGAGTTTAGCAGTACCTTAGCTTATGCTCTAGTCTGCTTAGCTACCTCTAGAAAGTTTAATTTTGCTCAAATGATTTTCAATGATTTAATGTCAAACCTGGATACCAAATCCAAAAGCTTTTATATGTATCCAAGGTTTGTACAAGAAGTACTAAATCAAGAATTGACGGATTTACCTCATTTCAATGAGGTATATGTACCAAAACCCCCAAATGGGAAGGTGTTCTCAATATGAAGAGGCCCAGTAAGGACTTCTCAGGTATAGACACTCCATTGTTCTCTACAATGATGGGTGTGTCTCCTTCCCATGGCGAGGCATCAGGGTCACAGCCCACATCTGACTACCCAACTGATGACCTACCCACACCACTCATTTCTATCAATATCCCTCAGATTCCTATTGACAAGCCACAATCCCCCATCACCAAAACTTACACAAGGAAAAAGGTACAGAAGTTTACTTCCCTTCTAGTACCTACACCCCCACAGCCTAGAAGCCCTCTGATGGAGCATTCTCCATCAGAGAATATCCAAAGGGAAACCACAGGGGTGTCTCCCAACCCCAAGAAAGTGCTCACTAAGGAGCATGTTGAGCATGTGGGCAGTGAGGCTCACACTACTGACTTTGCACAAAGTGCAGGGCAGGACAATGTGAACATCTTTAAGACCTTCCCCACGGCAACTTTGGGTGAGCAATCATCCAAAGGTCCCAGGTGCCAAGAAACCAAGGGGGTAGAGGGTGCTTCTGCTAGGCAGAAGACTCCTACTAAAACTTCCAAGGATCCTTCCAGGGTGGTCAACACACCTAAAGGAGGTGAGGATAGATATAACTATGAGGCAATTGATGGAAACTATTGCAAATGTCAATATGGATGTACTCAATCAAGGTACAGAAATAGAGGAGATGAAACTGATAATTCTTTCACAACAAGTGCAAATAACCAAATTAAAGAAGATGGTTCTGAGGTTGGTACAGAAAAAGAAAAGAACACAGTTTGTATTGAAGAAAAGGAGCATTCCTCATGATGCTTCCAAAAAGGGGGAGAGTGAAGCTGTAGTTAATAAACAAAGCCCTATTAGGATGAAAGTTCAGTTTGAGGGGGAGACTAGTGTTGAAAAAGAAAGGGAGACTGGTGCTGATAAAGAAGAGAATGTTGGTTCAGAAGCAGAAACTTTTGAGAATGTAGCAGATATTGCAAAAGCAGCAGTAACCGAGGCTGCAGCAGTAACAAATGAACCAGAAACAGAAACAGAATTGTCCAGAGAGGAAATTGAAATTGCAGAAACCCTTGTTAAAGCTAAGAATGACACTCCCAAAGCCACTTAAAAGGCTAAGGGAGTAATGATCAAAGAAGGAGGATTAGAGAAGAAAAGAAAAGAGATCAGTGTGGAGGATGCGAAGAAGAAAGGCAAAGAGAAGGTGGTTGAATCTGCAAAAGCATCAAAGAAACAAAGTCAAATAGCTCTAGATGAAGAATTGGCAAGGAAGATGCAAGAAGAACTGGAAAAGGAGGAAGAGACTCAATCTGCAAAAGACAGAGAGATTGCTCTGGAGATGGCTGCTAAACTTAATGAAGAATATCAAAAGAGTCTGAAGTCTGCAGCTGCTGCTAAGAAAGTCACAAAGAAGGCTTCAAGGCAAAGGCTAACACTGAAGACTAGACAAAGACAACCTTCCAAGATATACTTAGCCAACCAAGAAAGAAGGAAGATGATAAACTTCCTGAAAGGAGCTATTGGAGTTCCTGAGGGAATGTTTACAGGTATGTCTTTTGGAAAGCTTGAAGAACTTTACCAGAAGGAGATGGCCAAACTGAAAGGGGACTTCATTCAAAGGGTAGAGGTTGAAAGGAAGATGAAAGAGAGGCATGATCTCAACATACAACAGCCCTTCCCTGACAGTGAAGAAGGCACTCCTAGCAAAGATAAGAAAGAAGTGAAGCAAGAAGAGACATTAGCCCAAAATATTGGTGACATTAAAAGAAAGAAATCAATTGCCACCAAGCCAAAGGCAAAAAGGGCAAGAATTGAAGAAGAGGAGAAAGCAAAATGAAAGAGCAAAAGCAGAAGCAGAACCTACTGTTGAACCTAAGCAGAGCCAGAGCAGAATCCAGAGCAGTCCAATCAACAATCCAATGAGCAATTCCATTTGTACATGACTTTGACAAATGAAGACCCAGTACAAGATGATTCTATCTCTATGAAAGCACCATAAATTATCTTTTGGGATATTCTGAAAGACCAAGGCAAAGAATACTTCAGGATCAAGAGATTGGGAGATCACTATGAAGTGTTTGCTATATGGGGTAAAATTATCAGAAGCTGCTCCAAGTCTGATTTGGAAGAAATGCATAAAGTTTGGATGAGCTTATATGGTAAAGTGTTGGAAGAAGCTGGGATTAGTCTAACCAAGAGAGCCATGGAATACTTATGTATGATGTTTGAGCCAGAAAGAGTAAAGTACAGGACAAAGATCTACATCATGAATATGGTTTTAAAAAGATTGATCATTGGATGTTGTATGAAGGATGTGGAGTCTATGTCCTAAGCATTGATAAAAGCTACAATGAGTATTACTTTGTGGACAAGGTGTATGATCATAGCAAGCCTAAACTACAAGCAATGTTGAAAGTAAAGTTGGTGTGTCCAAAGAACTCAGAAATGGCAAGGATAGTAGTCAAGAGAACCATCAATCAAAGTCTAGGTCTGAATCCTGATTTGGGAATCTAAGCTAAAGTTTTGAAAGCATCATGAAGACCTTATGTTGAAGAACTTAACTTCTCATTCTGAAAAATTAAGTTAGGGGGGGATTGTTGAGTCTGAATGTGCTAAGTATGGTTTATGCTGCTCAGTCTTCATGATTCATGCTGCTACCTGATTACTACTGCTAGGCCATCAAGATTACTACTGCTAGTAGAATTAATACTGCTTGAAGAGTTAGTGCTTATAATTGAATAGTTAGTACTGCTTGGAGAGTTAGTACTGCTAGTAGTTAGTTGTAACACCCTCAAATCTGAAAATAGCAACTTAATTAAAATTTCTAAATACATCAACTAATACCTTGAACTACAAACATAAATTGAGAATCAACCTCAATATTCCCATTCACCTTATACATACATTCTATGAACAGGACGGGTGTTACTAAACCCAATAACAAATACTATCTTCAATCCTGCGGAGGACTTAATGCTCATGCTTAGTCTCTATCTCCAACTCGCGGAAGACTTAATACCCATGCATAGCCACTATCTCCAAACTGGGACCTGATGCACATGCCGACAAATAAAAAGGGTTAGGCTTAACGCCTAGTGAGCTCAAGAGTTTTAGCATGAATGAATAAATCTTTAAAAGCAAGGAAACCAGTTTAAAGCGAGATCCTTCGAATTAATATACTTTAACATGGAAACGAAACATTTTCCCGAAATATGCACCTTTAAAGACAATGCTCCCAAACACACGTTTCATATAAAATGATGCAATCCAGAACTCACCCAAGATGGGATCATAGTTCGACATTCCAATTCATGGAAATGTAAATAATACCTTATAACCCAAAACACGGGTGGAACATAATACTCGACCCTTAAATAAAGGAAAGCGATTCTTAAATAATATGGTACGTCATTGAAAACATGTGACCCAATTTAATACTCACGCGACCATAAAGTAGAATGAAATCCCAATATTAAAACATGGACAATTAAAAATCCAAAATACGACGGGCCGACGACGGGGGCTTCCCGATTCCGTTGAGAGTGGAGGAACACAAAAGTATGCCACTCATACAACGTTAATCGTATGATACTTCACGACACACAAGCCCAAGTGTCCCTACGACTCCCTTCAAGCTACACCAAAGAGTCAACTGACCTTAGCGATATAACAACGAGAATACCGCTCCAAGGCCTTGCCCAAGGGGGATACAACCAAGGCATTGCCCCACCTGGCGGAGGTCCAAAACGCCCATCCAATGGCTACGCCACACCATGATAGCACCACCCGGACTCAGTCCTCCTAGTGTACTCCTTGAACGGACAAGGTCATAAAACATGTGTCCCGGAGTCCAACCTCGTACCACCCAAATGACCATCAAATAAGACTGACTCATGTGCCTATGGATCCAATGCAACACAGTCTAAGATTACACGACTATACCTGAATGACAACAACACTTGAGCCTGTAATTATAAATATGCGATAAAAATGCATTTAGATGTAAGCCATGAAGGGCTCTACATCGAGCTATTAAATCCGGACAATTGTCCACAAAACTCTTTTAAGCCAACACCGAGCTAAAATGCTCAAAATCCATTTGATCAAATAATTATCGGTTCCCCGAGTAATAAAATTTCTGGAAACAACGTTTACGAAGACACATACCTCAAAGAGGAGATTAACCCAAAACTCAACACAAAATGGGACCAAAGGTTTTCCAAAGGGTTTATGAATGCAAATGTACCCGAAATACGTATAACATGAAATAGACTTCATTTGTACAAAATCACCATGAATGTGAAAACCATGCTATTTACACGTTAGAACATTCAAAACCTAAATATGAGCATTTTATGAGGTTAACACAACCCAAGTTCACCAAATATGAAAACTTATCAAAATACTCACCCTTTGACAAATAACCAAGTAAAACATAATTTACTTCAAAATATTCCGAACTTATCAGCAGTTAACCATTTCGTATAAAACACTTTAAAATAACCATTTTGGCATGTACACCGTTTTCACAAATCAACTTGAACTCACCTTGCTAGATTTAGGCTAAATCTAGATTTTCCCCCAACCATAGCTGCTTTGAAGAACACTTGGATTTTCAAGACCAAACTTCCAAAACCTAGATCCACAAGGTTCCAACCATAAATATACATATTCCACCATAAATAATTGTTCCCTAAACACTTAACATCAGTATCTCTATTTTGGGCAAAAACCCAAATTTTGACCCAAAACTCCCAAAATTAACCAAACCGAAATTTATAGAAATCAAACACTAGGAAACCATCAATGGATCATTTATAACTTATTTCATGGTTTAGAAATGAAAGGGATACACTTACCACTTAGGTTTTGATGAAAACCTAGAAAACCCAAAATAAGCTTGAGGTTGAAGATGAAGATCGAGATGGTGAATCCTTGACCATTGCTTTCAATCCTACCGTTTGATGATGTTTTACCTCCACAAAATCCAAGGATTTGAGCCAAAATAAGTTAGGGTTTGAAGGAAAAAGAAGGGAATCGGTTTGGGAGAGAGTAGAAGAAGTTTGGATGAGAAAATGAGAAATATTTAGGGAAACATAATGTATAAAAACGTCCATCCATTCACGTGGGTTGATCCGTGAGTTCAACTTCAGCAACCCACATAACAAGGTACCCTAATTTTCATTCTCGTGGGTTGCTTCGTGGGTTCAGGTTCAGCAACCCATGTAACAAGGTACGTCAGCCACTGATTTTGGCCACCATTCTCGTAGGTTGCTTCGTGGGTTCAACTTCAGCAACCCACATAGCAAGGTACTTCAGCCACTGATTTTTCTTCTTATTTGGTCAAATCCCGTTTCGGTCATAACTTCTTCGTTATAGCTCCGTTTTCGCTCCGAAAAGAACCGTTGGACTCGTAATAGAATCCTTCATCTCTTAAGACTATAAAATCAAGGATTAAAGCCCAAAATAAAATATCTTATTTTTCCTTAATATATCGGTTTCTGTATCAACTTGAAATGAAAGCTTTCGAAATTCGGGGTGTTATAATCCTCCCAACCTTAGAATGATTTCGTCCTCGAAATCACTCCTCTCGATGGAATGCCGCCAGTTGAAAAGGTTGTCCTTAATGCATTTGCCAAAACCACTACCACGACCCTTACACCGATATTCACGTGTGCTGCTCCTCTTGGGCACAACATACTCATAACTGAGCGAACACTGAACTTTCCAAAGTAATATTTTACCCACAAAGTTACAGTTGTCTCCCAACCTTGGATGACAATTACCACCTCCAGGTAACTTATGACCCCAAGTCTCACCGACCAATCTCCTTCGGATCTAAACGATCCCGGACCCAACATCAAAGATCATAACCACACTTCCAAATCCTCTTATTTCACTGCTCCATTCCTAATATCTATAAAGACGTTCTCCCAAGGCGTACCAAAATGTCTTTTATGCAACCGGTTAACACAGATTCGACTGTCACTCAACTCCGATTCAAAACTAATCTCACAACATTCCTAAAGTAACATCCTTTTCACCACAAGAATGCTTGGGTACTTCGATACTCAATCCTCCATACCCAAACTCCTTTCAAAATCCATTACCGAAAGGTCACTATTTTCCATAATCCAACCAGGTTACATCCATCCATTCCAAGATCCATTGACCTCAAGAAAACAAGTCGACGCCTAGGACTAAACGGTGACCTCGAAAATGTGGACATCTCGCCCAAAATCCCATTCCAGACGGGTTGTCGCACTAAGGTTGACACCTAATCAGAGAGCTAAAATTTCAAATCTTACAACTCTAGCAGACAGATCACCAAAATTTCCTTTAATCGCGGAACCCGCTAAGACGGCACATCAACCACATAAGCCACGGTGTCACCCCGACGAGCAAACCACCAAAACGAAACCCAATCTAATTGCCAATAATCACCTAACAATTTAACTCTCATGATCACCGAAGCATAAAAGTCACCCCTTAATTATCCAGGAAAACTTAAGTCTACTAATTCCATTAGTCGAGCACACCGATTCAATCACTAAGGCTCAAGATCCAAGACTGACCGCAAGACGGATCACCCGACGCTTCAAATACCAAGGACTTTCTTAGTCCTTAATTACAACTCCTTTTTCTATGGGTTTAAATCTATGGGCCTACTGAGTTCAAGGTTTTCGACCAATATACGAATTTGAAATTTATAAAACTTTCAAATACATAAGACTTTTAATAATTAACCGTGCGGTAAAAACATACTACTGTTACTCGATAGGTTTCAAAATTGACTATCGACACAGCGCATACGAACCATTTCCGAAACTCGTTTGTTCAGTACTTAAGATAGTAAAGATAATAAATAAACATGCGCAACAAAATTTTCAAACGGACTACCATGGTCCTAGTAATGCATCCATTTGTACTATGCATGTGAAAGATAATTTTCCGCACTATAACACGTACAATAAAAGTTTGTACAATTCCCAAAAGAGACATTCACAAATTAACTTTAAAGTTCTGACTTCCTAACCCAAAAGTCATTGCGACATAAAATTATTAACAACTCCATATGCAAAAGTTTAATCTCCAAAGTTCGGTGAAATGATAAGAATGCAAATAATTCTCAAAAAATCGAGTTTAAAACTTTAAGTCGCCTCGATAAAACACATTTGACCAAGATAGTAACTACAACGATATGCAATTCGAAAATTCATTTCATGTATTGCGGGAAATTTATAACAGCAAGGTCTACAAGCGAAGTGCGCTTAGATTAAAATTTAATTTAAGACAACATAAATATTTCGCATATTTACTCACGCGAGTGAAAGTCGGATTCAACCCAAAAGTATGCACCTATACTCGTGTGAAACTCAAGATGCAATCATGCGACATTTGGATTTTCAAGGTGCCTCTTACGGTTGCAAAAGTGTAGATGCAGGACTCGCATGAAACAAGGTATCAAACAAAACTCGTAAATTAATGCACACAATAATGCCAATCTACACATTCCAAAATTTCTTTTTATTACGCGGTTCGAATGGTCATAAAATAAAACGCCATAAACCCAACTAAAATTTCGTAATTTTATTGACGGTAAAATCAAACGGTGTCAAATCTCTGTTTCCCGACATAGGAGCGTAAAACGACAAATAGTCTAAGAAAGGTTAAAATTTCAAAACCACCACGTAAGATAAAGCGACCCTTTTCAACAAAACTCTCATTAGATACGACACTCAAAAGCTCGTAAATTATACGACATAAAGTTAAAACTCACACATTTCAAAATACACTTACGAACCCAAAAGATCGCAAAACTATACCCCGTAAAATTAAACACGACTCATACAAACTAAAATTACACAGAAAATCCCAACTCAAGAACGGCGGGACAACTCTTCCTTTAAAACCTTAACATACGTGGAGAATATCCAATGTCAAGGTTAAAAATTCTACAGTCACTTGCCCAATACCACATGTGGTATTAAAATACGGATTTTAAGATGTCCAAAGATAGCGTTAAACACAAAACAGGGACGGAGATATTTTCAATATAAATTGCAACCACGTGCAACAAAACTTTTTCATGCAAGATTAAGCTCACAGTTTAAAATCTGATGAGGGATAAATGTTTTACTAAAACTTTATAATCTAAAACACTTTAAGCTTGGCGGACATGAGAACAATTTATGCAAACTCATTTTAGAAATAACTTTAGTGCATGAATTGGGTCAGCATTCACCCCTCTGGACTACGCTTCTCAACAACCCGACACACTAATGTCATCCGGTGTATCAAGCATCTTAGGACAACAATCTCAATTTCCCACTATTGTCGTCCGTATACTCCACATCTTAAAGCAACACTCGAACATTTCATCGGTTCACCTTACAATCTCTCTTCGTATAACGTCAATTCCACAAACTTAAGGTTCTACTCCAACCACTTATTCTTACTCAAAACGATCAATCTTAATGCATTCAACGCACTTAACTATCACTTCAACGTGACATTGCTACAAACATCAACGTTTCCTTAGATTACTCACTTAAGAACTTTCTCACTACCCCAACGGTCATCATTTCGAGGTAGCGCAAGTGCATATATGTAGCATGTAGGTTCACCATAACACTGTCCAGGTGCTATTATGAACGTACCGTACATGACATCATCGCGACCCTCGACAATTTTCCCATTTCTAGCGACTAGTCATCCTCAAAACATCTTATCTTATGGTTACCTAACGTGCAACTCCACTTATCTTCGCTTATAAGAACGCTAGTTTGAGTCTAGGCATCCTAAAATCAATACCTAAATCTCTCAAACTCAAGCTCTGATACCAACTTGTAACACCCTCAAATCTGAAAATAGCAACTTAATTAAAATTTCTAAATACATCAACTAATACCTTGAACTACAAACATAAATTGAGAATCAACCTCAATATTCCCATTCACCTTATACATACATTCTATGAACAGGACGGGTGTTACTAAACCCAATAACAAATACTATCTTCAATCCTGCGGAGGACTTAATGCTCATGCTTAGTCTCTATCTCCAACTCGCGAAAGACTTAATACCCATGCATAGCCACTATCTCCAAACGGGACTTGATGCACATGCCGACAAATAAAAAGGGTTAGGCTTAACGCCTAGTGAGCTCAAGAGTTTTAGCATGAATGAATAAATCTTTAAAAGCAAGGAAACCAGTTTAAAGCGAGATCCTTCGAATTAATATACTTTAACATGGAAACGACACATTTTCCCGAAATATGCACCTTTAAAGACAATGCTCCCAAACACACGTTTCATATAAAATGATGCAATCCAGAACTCACCCAAGATGGGATCATAGTTTGACATTCCAATTCATGGAAATCTAAATAATACCTTATAACCCAAAACACGGGCGGAACATAATACTCGACCCTTAAATAAAGGAAAGCGATTCTTAAATAATATGGTACGTCATTGAAAACATGTGACCCAATTTAATACTCACGCGATCATAAAGTAGAATGAAATCCCAATATTAAAACATGGACAATTAAATATCCAAAATACGACGGGCCGACGACGGGGACTTCCCTTATCCGTTGAGAGTGGAGGAACACAAAAGTATGCCACTCATACAACGTTAATCGTATGACACTTCACGACACACAAGCCCAAGTGTCCCTACGAATCCCTTCAAGCTACACCAAAGAGTCAACTGACCTTAGCGATATAACAACGAGAATACCGCTCCAAGGCCCGGCCCAAGGGGGATACAGCCAAGGCATTGCCCCACCTGGCGGACGTCCAAAACGCCCATCCAATGGCTACTCCACACCATGATAACACCACCCGGACTCAGTCCTCCTAGTGTACTCCTTGAACGGACAAGGTCATAAAACATGTGTCCTGGAGTCCAACCCCGTACCACCCAAATGACCATCAAATAAGACTGACTCATGTGCCTATGGATCCAATGTAACACAGTCTAAGATTACACGACTATACCTGAATGACAACAACACTCGAGCCTGTAATTATAAATATGCGATAAAAATGCATTTAGATGTAAGCCATGAAGGGGCTCTACATCGAGCTATTAAATCCGGACAATTGTCCACAAGACTCTTTTAAGCCAACACCGAGCTAAAATGCTCAAAATCCATTTGATCAAATAATTATCGGTTCCCCGAGTAATAAAATGTCTGGAAACAACGTTTACGAAGACACATACCTCAAAGAGGAGATTAACCCAAAACTCAACACATAATGGGACCAAAGGTTTTCCAAAGGGTTTATGAATGCAAATGTACCCGAAATACGTATAACATGAAATAGACTTCATTTGTACAAAATCACCATGAATGTGAAAACCATGCTATTTACTCGTTAGAACATTCAAAACCCAAATATGAGCATTTTATGAGGTTAACACAACCCAAGTTCACCAAATATGAAAACTTATCAAAATACTCACCCTTTGACAAATAACCAAGTAAAACATAATTTACTTCAAAATATTCCAAACTTATCAGCAGTTAACCATTTCATATATAACACTTTAAAATAACCATTTTGGCATGTACACCGTTTTCACAAATCAAATTGAACTCACCTTGCTAGATTTAGGCTAAATCTAGATTTTCCCCCAACCATAGCTCCTTTGAAGAACACTTGGATTTTCAAGACCAAACTTCCAAAACCTAGATCCACAAAGTTCCAACCATAAATATACATATTCCACCATAAATAATTGTTCGCCAAACACTTAACATCAATATCTCTATTGTGGGCAAAAACCCAAATTTTGACCCAAAACTCCCAAAATTAACCAAACCGAAATTTATAGAAATCAAGCACTAGGAAACCATCAATGGATCATTTATAACTTATTTCATGGTTTAGAAATGAAAGGGATACACTTACCACTTAGGTTTTGATGAAAACCTAGAAAACCCAAAATAAGCTTGAGGTTGAAGATGAAGATGGAGATGATGAATCCTTGACCATGGCTTTCAGTCCTACCATTTGATGATGTTTTACCTCCACAAAATCCAAGGATTTGAGCCAAAATAAGTTAGGGTTTGAAGGGAAAAGAAGGGAATCGGTTTAGGAGAGAGTAGAAGAAGTTTGGATGAGAAAATGAGAAATATTTGGGGAAACATAATGTATAAAAACGTCCAGCCATTCATGTGGGTTGATCCGTGAGTTCAGCTTCAGCAACCCACATAACAAGGTACCCTAATTTTCATTCTCGTGGGTTGCTCTGTGGGTTCAGCTTCAGCAACCCATGTAACAAGGTACGTCACCCACTGATTTTGGCCACCATTCTCGTGGGTTGCTTCGTGGGTTCACCTTCAGCAACCCACATAGCAAGGTACTTCAGCCACTGATTTTTCTTCTTATTTGGTCAAATCCCGTTTCGGTCATAACTTCTTCGTTATAGCTCTGTTTTCGCTCCGGAAAGAACCGTTGGACTCGTAATTGAATCCTTCATCTCTTAAGACTATAAAATAAAGGATTCAAGCCCAAAATAAAATATCTTATTTTTCCTTAATATATCGGTTTTTGTATAAACTTGAAATGATACCTTTCGAAATTTATGTTGCTCAATCTTCATGATTCATGCTACTACCTGATTACTACTGCTAGGCGATCAAGATTACTTACTGCTAGTAGAATTAATACTGCTTGAAGAGTTAGTGCTGCTAATTGAATAGTTAGTACTGCTTGGAGAGTTAGTACTGCTAGTAGTTAGTACTGTTGAAGATTACTACTGCAAGTGAAGAGTTAATACTGCAAGCATGGTTAGTACTGCAAGAGACAGAGTTAATACTGCTAATGAGTTAATGCTGCTTCTGAAGATAAAGATGGAATGTTTGCTTGGAACGAAAGAATAGGAGTTGGAGATAATGCTGAAGATAATTATGGACTGGATTTTGAAGAATAATATTTTCTTTGTAATTATCTTGTAATCAGTTTTCTATATATAGTCTAGATAATTGTAGATTATAGAATGAGTTGTTTTTTAGAAAATTAACCTCAAGACTAGTATTGATCCTTTCTATAGAGAAGTATAGAACGTCTGTTGAGTCTTGTTCAACAGATTGAGGTTGTGTTTGTAATCATTAAGTTTTATGCAATATAAACTTGTGGTTTGAGTTCATATTCTGTGTTTGTGATTATTTGTTAAAATGTTATTCCGCGACTTCTTTAACATTGTTTCTGAGTTTGTATTAAATTCTTGTTTGGAATTTTCGATCTTGACACAATCATTATTACTTATCGGTTGGATTTTTCTTGAGAATATATTTTGGAGTCTTCCATGACTTTTTCTCTATGGTATGTATGCTTGTGTGTTGAGTTCTTATATCGTAAATTTGGACGTCACCATGTTATTTATTTTACGTTACCCACGACTATACAAGATGGGACGTTCCTTTATCGGTCATTTGGATTGGGTAATGGCTCATTGCGAAACACGTAATTGCATTTACATTTAAACATTGAGCAAAAATTTCTACAACCGATATTTTATTTATTCCACTTTGTGGATTTTTAAAGAAGCTAAAAGTAAAAATTCCATCGCTTTTAGAATATCTGTGATTTCACCAACTACTACAGTAGTTGACCTCGTTTTTGACATGCTTTTCTGGTGCACGAATATAAGCTTGCATTAGGATGATGATTGTGTGTGGCAACAACATACATTATTTCTCCTTGTCGTTATTTCCCCATTTGTAAAACATTCAAGACAATTTGTATAACTTTTAAATTTTATGTAATATGTATGGTGGGTGTTATTTACTTACCTTATGCTATAAAACCCTTACCTATACATCTCGTGTTTCCGCTTTAGCGGGGTGTGACAAATGTCAAAGCGAAGTCAGATAATTTCAAGATGTTTGATGAAGAATGTTCAAAGTTCGAAGCTAATATGAAGATGTTTGGAAAGTCTGAAAGTTTGTTGTATATTTGTGAACAAAGAGGGAGATTGTAAAAGTTTTCATGTTTTGAAGAATCAAAGTTGATAAAGAAAGATGGAGTAATCTTGTTGATAAAAATTGTATTCAAGATGAAATAGGGGTCAAAATTGTAAATTGTGTAAAGTCATTGTAATTGTTTGTAAAAGTCCTGTAAGTCAAAGTATTTGACTTTGACATTTGTCCTTAAGTTGTAAGGTCAAGCCATTGACCATATAAATAGGTTTTGTCTTTAGATTTGAAAGACACGCATAGCACGAATACATATAAGAACACGCATAATTTTAGAGAGAGAAACCCACATGAGACTTGTAGCACTCAATGAGATATGTGACTAGGAAATCAATACAGAATGATTTCTACATATATTTAGTGTGATTAGTAGCTTGGATCTGGAACAACAACTCCTTATAAAGTACATCTTTTGTACTAAGTGGGTTCATGCTACTTATATGCATGTTAACTGATTCCTTTGTTGATTCAGGGCTACCCTCACTTCTGAATTTGAAAAGATTCGGAATCATTGTGAATTGATGGATGCTACTATATCAGTGGAAAGATCAGATGGAAAAGTTGGTCAGTAATTGAAAGAATGCATTTCTTGCAAAGTTTTGATGATGTTCATGCTCACATTCATCAAAAAGGGGGAGAAGCTATCAACAAATGATGGTTTGTGAAGATTCTATTTCAAGTTTGTGGGGAGAAAATAAAGAATGAATAAGCAGTTTTTGCGAAGTTGATTTCAAGAAATGATTTATGTGAGAGAAGATTTAGAAAGATAAAGCACATTCTGAGAAAGATTGTTCAAAGTTGATTCAAAGTTTTCTTAAAATTTATTGAAGATCACATAAACTTTCTTTGAATATTGTTTGAAAGAGAAAAGTGAGCAAAAGTTGAAGATAATTTCTTTGCTGAAGATTATCTGAAAAGAGGAGATTGTTAAAGACTTTGGGGAGATTATCAAAATTTGAATTCAGTTTAGAAAGAAAGAAAATATTTTTGAAGAGATCATTATAAAGGGAGAGAATGTTTGTTAAAGCTGGATTTGTTTCCAGAGTGATCTAGACTTCCTGAGAAGAGCAAGTTAATACAAAGGGTAGATTAATAGTTTATCTTTTGAAGAATGATCTTGAATCCAAAGGGGGAGAATGTTAGTGCAATATTTGTTGTATTCAAGATCATGTTTGGAAATCCTCAAAAAAGAAAGTCAAAGTCAACTATGCTTAAGTGAAATTCAAGGTTAAATGATTGTTCATGCTCACATTCATCAAAAAGGGGGAGAAGCTATCAACAAATGATGGTTTGTAAAGATTCTATTTCAAGTTTGTGGGGAGAAAATAAAGAATGAATAAGCAGTTTTTGCGAAGTTGATTTCAAGAAATGATTTATGTGAGAGAAGATTTAGAAAGATAAAGCACATTCTGAGAAAGATTGTTCAAAGTTGATTCAAAGTTTTCTTAAAATTTATTGAAGATCACATAAATTTTCTTTGAATATTGTTTGAAAGAGAAAAGTGAGCAAAAGTTGAAGATAATTTCTTTGCTGAAGATTATCTGAAAAGAGGAGATTGTTAAAGACTTTGGGGAGATTATCAAAGTTTGAATTTAGTTTAGAAAGAAAGAAGATATTTTTGAAGAGATCATTATAAAGGGAGAGAATGTTTGTTAAAGCTGGATTTGTTTCCAGAGTGATCTAGACTTCCTGAGAAGAGCAAGTTAATACAAAGGGGAGATTAATAGTTTATCTTTTGAAGAATGATCTTGAATCCAAAGGGGGAGAATGTTAGTGCAATATTTGTTGTATTCAAGATCATGTTTGGAAATCCTCAAAAAAGAAAGTCAAAGTCAACTATGCTTAAGTGAAATTCAAGGTTATGGTCAAATGCTTTAAGCCTTGTTAGTTTTGTTAGTTAGTTTCCTTTGTAATAGGTATACGTATAAATAGTTTTTTCTTTGTACTCTTGTAGTGGAGTCGAGAGTATGTTTTTTCATATATACATTTGAGAGAAATCTTGTAGAGAGGGAATGTAGTAAGAGAAAGTTGTCATCTTGATCTTTATCAATACATATGTGATTTGGAGATTGAATTGGGTTTTCTATTTATTACATTTTCTAAATGAGGTTTGTGAGACTCTTCGCCAGAACGAGGAAGAAGTTGATCAGATAAGAGCATAGGAAAAGAAAGCTGAAAAACCAGTTACTGGTCCTGTTGCCTTGGTTGTGAAGAGAAAAGAGAGGAAGTCAGTTAGGTTGAAGAAGAAGAAAGTGATTGTTATTGAATCTGAGGAAGAAGAGAGTGTTGAGTCTGATTCTGATGATGTAGAGAATTTGAAGCATGCAATGCTTTTGTTGACCAGGGCATTCCAGAAAAAATTATACAAGAAACCTAGATCAAACAGTCAAAACTATTCTTCAGGATCAAAGAATTATGAGAATAAGGAACGGGTGGAAGGAAGAAGATTTGAGCACAAAATATCTGAAGGTAAGAGGTTCGATGAGAGGAAGCCGGAAGAAAGAAAGTATGTGAATAAATATGAGGAGAAGAAAGGTGATGAACCAGTCAAGTGTTATAATTGTGGAAAGCTGGGTCATTTTACCAAAGATTGTCGAAAGCCTAAAGTTCGAAATTCAGACTACTATAAGGACAAAATGTTTTTGCCAAAGCAGAAGGAGGCAGACAAAGCTTTGATGGCCGAGGACGATCATTGGCTAGATGTTACAGACTCTGAAAGTGAAAGGGAAGAAACTGCCATATGTTCTTGATGGGGAAGAAGGTTGCTGATGTGGAATAGGATGATGAAGAGGCTTCTGATGACGTAAATGATATGACTGAATCTGATTTTCTTAATTAAATGCAATCCATGATGGTTGAACTTCAGGATCTGCAGTCTAAACATAAACGCGAAAAATGTGTCATTGAAAAGAAAAATCAAACAATATTGAAACTCAACAAAGACATGGTTGAGAAGACTGTATTGATTGAGTCTTTAAATAAAAACGTTGATACCTTTGGTAAAAAAAAGATTGCAATTCAAAGTCAATTATCTGAAACAAATTTTAAATTTAAAATGTGTGAACGTGAGTTGAAAGAGGTTGTTAAGAAATGTTTATCTTTAAAATCAGAAAATAAACTTTGGTTGAAAAGGTAAATGTTTTGGAGGAAAAACTGTATACTAGAGGTCAGACCGATCAAACCATTCATCTTAATAAACCAAAAGAGTTCAAAATTTTCAACGAGTTTTGGGGTATTGGTTACAATTACCCACATTACTTGAAAAAGGGTATTTCTAAAAGGCCTGCTTTATATGATTTTGATTTTCTACAATTGACCAAGAAACACCCTGAACTTAAAGTCAAATGGAGAAAATCATCAGACGAAGTTGAGGCTACGGAAGATGAAAACCGAAAAAATAAAGATAAAATGCAACTACCATTCTGTTACAGTAAACTGAGTGCTAGTTACAGTACTAAACAGTCAAAGTTTCTCTCAAATGATTATTTTCAAAGTTATTATACTGAAGAAATGGAGGCAAGACCTATTGAAGGTAAGATTTATGTTCCTCCACTCATCTTAGAAAGTAAAATTTTTGAGCTTGAAAACACTCTAGTAGAAGAGAGAATTTTGATTGATATGGAACAAATGGTGTTTTCTACTGTTCTCTTGAATACTGATTTCAAATTTTAAGATACAGGTGATAAATTAGAATCAACAACAGCTTGTGAAAACAACTCTACTAATTCAGATAAATCATCTTGTAAACTTTTCATGAGTGATATTGTTTCCTGATCTAAAACCTTCAGATTTTGAACAAACGCCTTACCAAAAGAAGTGTTCTAAAGAATTCAATGATTTTATGTTTCCATATGCTTCCAAAGCTCTTCTCTCTTATGATGATGATAATTAGTTTGATGATGATGATTAGTTTGATGATTATGTTTATTTTCTAAACTCTGATGGTTGTTTTGATGAATGCGTTGAACAGTTTGATTTCAATGCAAAACTTCCAGATCATTCTCAGTTTGTTGTTACTTCCGATGAATTACCAAGTGTATTTGAAAAAGGTTAATCATCAACTAAAGTTGATAAACTAATCTCTATGGGCACCTATTATGCCAAAGGTAAGAAACAAAAGAAAAGGCACTCACATAAACGGAATAACACTGGTAAGTCTAGGAACAAACTGTTGGATCATAAATTGTATTCAAGGTTAAAATGTTAAGAGGGGTCTTAAATGTAATTGTTTATAATTTACAAGGGAGTATTTTGTAGTTATCTAGGTTTAGCCTTGCCTTGGTCATGTGGACCTATATAAGGCATTGTTTCTTTAAGAAACCCTATGCGCTTCATTTTGAATCACACGCACAAGGTAGTGCCTACACCAAGAACACACACTCACACATTTACTTGTGACTAAAGAGATTTGTGGCTATTTTGATTGAATCATATCGATCTCTTATCTTTATTGAGTTGTGTTGTCTATTTATCAACTAATATCTGGGCTTAACATTTGGTATCAGAGCTTAACAGAGAAATTTTTCTTTGAACGATCGAGATCTGATTGGTTTTGAAATATCAGTCTGTTGAAAATTTCAATTTCTGATATTTGTGTTGATTTGAATATTCTTAATTGTCAAACTGATTCAGTGACTATAGTCGATCATCATAGAATCAATTATTATGTTCAAGTTCAACATTTGAAGTCGAATCTGTTGATTTTGAGTTCATTATGTTCGAAAACTTTGTATCACTGTGGTTGGATCGAAAATTGCTATAGAGTCAGATTTGAACAATATGATCAACTACAAATGTGCTAAACAGGTGTTTTTGAACCTGTTGTTAAAGTATTAGCTCAAGATTCGAAGTTTTGATGGTTTAATTTGAAGATATGTGAAAAAAAAGTTCCAAAACAACAAAATTTGCAAGATTAAATGGAAGAACTCACTGAAATTGAAGAATTCGCAGAATGAAGGTATCGTTGGAAAGAATTCGCAGAAAGAACATTTGGGCACAACAAAATTTTGCAAGTAGTCATGTTGCGAATTGTGAGGAATTCGCAGACTACTGTGCATATGTTGTGTGCGAATTCTTAAGAATTCGCAGGCCACTAATGGCTTCCAAATTTGAAAAATGTTCTAAGTATAGGTTTCTCAGATGAGAGAGTTGCGAAAAGTCCAGAATTCGCAGGTTAGTGTGTTGCGAATTCTGAGGATTCGTGAATATAAGGTCTGCGAAATGCGAGGGATTCGCAGATATGAGGCTTGTGAAAGTTGAGGGTTCGCAGAAAGCTTTTGCGAATTTTGAGGTTTAGGCTATGCCATCTTGCGAATTGTGCTTCATTGTCAATAGTGATCTGCGAAATGATGGTGTTTGCGAAAAGTTTGATGCTTTTTGAGAATTCTGACTGTTCTAAACCCATTCTGATACAAGTTTGCCCTGTTCCTGAGCTTTATACGCGGAATGCATATGTGACATATCTCTTATCACACGTTGGTCACATATTTCTAGCAACTGATCTATTCTTACACGAGTTCTCATGTTTTTCAAGATTTTCAGATTCTGGATTTGATGATTTGGTCTCTTCTTTGATTGAGTCAGCTGTCTGAGCATCTGCAATCATCAGTCTGGAGAACTTGTTTTGTTGTTAGACCGTTGAGAGCACTTTATCACTCTTCTAAACTGATCACTCAGTAGTGTAAGCGACTGCAATCATTGTTCTGATGCTTGAGTTGTAATTCAGAATCCTGAGTGCTTATAATCATCCAGCTGATTCATGTAGAAAGGAGGTATGGGTTTGATCATCCAGTCTTCTGGAAAGTAGTCAGAAAATGAACGTCTTCATCAGTTGTTGAACATTTCTTGCCTTCTAACCCTTTTGCCTTGTAGTGTTGCTACCGGATGCTACCACCTGTAAGCTTATCAGATGATGTTCTTAAGCTGAATTCCTACTTCAACTCATGGTTTAAAGACATATCAGATGTTATACACTGAAGATACACTTGGGTGTCATTCCATAATTCACACATATCATTCTTGTGGGCGTTAAGGAATGTGTTGGGTTTACTAGAGTCAAAAGTTGTCTTTATGTGCACTCAGTCGAGGTTACTGTCTACATCAGATCTGATATTTCAAGGATAAGAGCTACTTTCTAGAGGGAGCTGAGGATGCTTTGAAGTTAATGCAATGCTAAGTTTTATATAGAAATCAAGGGGGAGAGGAGCTGAAACTGGAGCTAATCATAGAATGATTACTTTACTAAACTTAGGGGGAGAATGTTAGAACATAAATATGTTCTATTTAGAAGTTTAGTAAAGTAATCAATATGTTTATATTGGGCCTTGTATATGGGTTTGGGCTTTAAATGTATACAAGGGAGTATGGGGGTATATATAGGAATCATGTAGTCTTGTTTTAGGTTAACCTTTCATTTTGTAACCTTTCATCTAATATAATGTAGCCATACAACTCATTGTTCTCTTAGGGGTTGTTTGTTTTTTGAAAATTACATCTGAATGCCTCTGAAATCTGATTCGGTCAGACATTTGTCATTTCAGACTGTTTGATTTTTTTTTTAAATAAGAGCTGAAATGCTCTGAAAGTCCTCTGAAATACAAGTGATAATTTAAGCTCTTATAACCTCTTAAAGTCGTACGAGGGATGAAGGTTTTCAAGAATCGAACCATGATAAGCTTCCTACTATTCTCCATTCTCCATCGATTATTTCTGCTTCCTTTTCTGAAGAGAGATGGAGTAGAAGAGAGAGAGAGAGAGAGAGAGGAGTGGGTTTTACCGTTTGAGTTGTTATAAACAGTGAAGGATGAGATGGAGAAAGGGAGTGGGTAGATTCGCCGGAGAAAGGGGAGGGGGGTTGGATTCGCCGGAGAGAAGGGTAGTTTTGCCGGTGAAACGGAAGGGGAGGGAAGGGTTGGATTTGCCGGAGAAAAAAGAGGAGAAGGATAGTTCCACCGGAGAAAGGGGCTGGAAGGGAAGGGAGTTGCAGGATGGATGCTTTTCTTGAAAAGGATGGATGCTTTTCTTGAAGGAATAAACAGTCAAAGCATATCTGACAATGCTTTTATTGAAGATAACAATAAAAAGTACAAATACTCTTTTTCCTATATTTACATAAATTATTTTTTTTATTTCAAAAAAAAGTAAATTGTTTTTTTAATAATATAATTGTTTTAACATTTCTAATAAATAACAAAGAGGTAAAAGAAAAGGATTTTATATTCAAATGTTTTAATAGAAATGGATTTCAGACGTTATAAAAACAAACAGTCTTATTGATTCAGATTTCAGACTTCAGCACCACCTCTTATTAATCAGAAGTGAAATAAGATTTCAGACTTCAGACCTCTTAAAAAACAAACGCCACCTTAGTGTAGTTTACTTTTCTGCATTCAATAATCTACTGATTTCTATCCCTTATTCGTTGTTTCTTGTTAAATCAATCCAATCATGATCTCAATGGACCTACCAAGTGGTATCAGAGCCAAAGAATCAAGCTTTTTGGATTGAAAAGTGGTTTTTCAAAAAGTTCACTGTGTGAAAATCGATTTTGAAATTTATTGTGTTTTTTAGCATGAAAATGATTAGAATAGGTGCGTATTATGTTATAGAACATCATCAGATTGCCTGGTTCTAGTTACAAACATCAATAGATTACTAGTTTGAAGATTTTTAAAGTTTTTGTTCAAAAGGAGTTTGAACACTGTTCCATTCGATTCTGTGCACAAAAGTCGTTTTTGGTTATTGATTTCGATTTGGTTTTGTTCATAGTATGTATGTGGATGATTTGTGTAATTTTTACACTGGGTTTTAACCCTTCGAAGTGTTTCTGGATTAAAAAATCGAAGTACAGGGACGTATCTGTGAAGAACTCGCAAGTTCTATGAAGAACTCGTAGGATCTCTAAATTCGTAGAGATTTTTGTTTTTGATTTAGTATAGATTTCTCGAGTATTTATGTTGCGAAAACCTCAGAATTCGGTAGTTCCTTGTCTACGAAAATTGTAATTCGCAGGATAGTTTGAAAGTTGAAAATTTTATTAAGTGTAGGTTTCGCAGATACCGTGGCTGCGAAAACTGAAGAACTCGCAGATTGTTAGCTTACGAATCCCCTGAGATTCTCAAGTGGTGGTTACGAATCCTTGACCCTTATCTTCTAAAATTTTCACCAAGTACAGAATTCGCAGGTGCTTATAATTATAACATCTTTCAGGTTGCAAAAGTTAATTCACGAAAGTTAAGAAAAAAGTTCTAAATTTTCTAAGTTTAGGATTCGTGAATCTATTGTCTGCGAATCCTTGCTTACAAAAGTTTAGTGCGAAAGTTAATGCTTTTTGAATTTCTCTAAGTCTAAAACTCGCAAGATCTAAAAGTGATTTTTTTTTTTTGTTGTTTGCGAATTGTGAAAATTTGGAACCTGAAATTCCTTTTAAGTATAGAACTCGCAAGTCTATACTCTGCGAATTCTACTTGCGAAAACCTGTTTTCTAAAATTATTCCAAGGAAAGGATTCGCAAGGTGCCACTTTGCGAATTGTTATGGTCTCGCAGGTCTGTTGATTGCGAATTTCTAGGTTTCGCAGAAATCCAGGCTGCGAATTTCACTTGTCTTGCGAATTCTAATCATCTTGTTTGTGAATTTTGAAGTGTTTTCCTTCATTTGGCGAATCTTTTGTAGTTCTTATTGCTTGCGAATTCTACACTTAAGTATTTTTGGAAATTTATTTTTGGAAATTTTTTAGTGTAGTTTTTATCCAATTCTTGATTCAAATATCTTATTAGTTGATTTATATTGTACAGATAAGTTTGAATATTAATCCAACTGCTAGAGATGTCGAATCAACTCCTTTCCATGGGCTCTCAGTCCAACCCACCTGTCCTGTTAGCAAATGAGTACCAACAGTGGAAGAAATGAATGATCTAGTTTTTGAATCACAAGAACAGAGATTACATGGACTCTATCTCTTCTGGTCCAGTGAACCCCATGATCAGAGTACCTGGTCAAGAAGCTACTCCTACCTCTCATGAGATTCCTGAAAGACATGTTCCGAAACCGTATGAATACTTCACCGAACGGGAGAAAGAATTGTACAAAATTGATGAAGAAGTTCTCATCCTTTTGACTATGGCCATTCCTAATGACATCTACAATCGTGTAGACAGCAGATATTCCACAAAGGAGATATAGGATGAGCTGGCAAGACAATTCGAGGGTAGTGAAGCTTCTATCTAAGCTAAACAGAATCTGTGCATCAATGCTTATGAGGGAATTCGTGCCAAAGAAGGGGAGACACTGCTTGATACTTACAACAGATACAACATTATTATGAATGACCTGAGGAGGAACAACATTTCCAAATCTACTTCTAAAATAAACTATAAGTTTATTAAAAACTTGAACCCAGAATGGAAGAACTTTTCCATCAATCTTCAGATGTCAAATAATATGGCTCAAGAGAATGTGACTGACATCTTCTCTACACTTTCCCAACATTGATGAAGTGAGAACAATCAACAATGAGTCCAAGGATCTGAAGGACTCGGTGGCTCTCATTGCTGGGAAAAGATAAGGTTCTAGTTCTGGTCATGTTTCCTCTTCAAAGTCAAAGAAGAAAGTGTCTAAAGCATTTGTCACCGAGATTACTTAGTCAAACTCTGCTTCTACTGAGGAGGAACTAGAGATCAATTATGATGATGACATACGAAGGTTCTCTGAAAACTTGGCCCTGATTACGCGTCAATTCAAGAAAAGCTTTGGCAAGAAGAAGCACTATTCTAAACCGAAGTATGAAGGGTACAAGAAAGACAAGTCTGAGATGAGATACAAGCCAAAGTATGGAAAGAGAGATGAGAAGAGAGAGGAAAGAAGGGAAGAGAGGAAAGAAGAAAGAAGAGAAGAAAAGAGAGAAGAGAAGAAATAAGAGAAGAAGGATTAATCTGAAAGATGCTTCAATTGTGGAAAATTTGGACACTTTGCCAAAGACTGCAAGTTCAAGAAAGTCAAGAACTCAGAATACTATGCAAGGAAGTCTCTGATTGCCAAGAAAGCGGAGGTGGGAAAGGTGCTCATGGCCGAGGAGGAGAACTGGCTGTTCTAAAGCTCGGATGAGGAGGAGCAAGCACACTTCACTCAAGTTTCCTACATGGAAAAGCATGATGGTGATGATGAGGCTTCTGAGGTTTATTCCGAGGATGAAAACTCTGAGGTAAACGAAAACTCTTAACTTATTGAATCTCTTATGGTCCAAATCCACAGCATGAAAGATGAGTTTGAACTGTTAAAAGGTAGACTTAGCTCAGAACACCAAACAACCTTGAGTTTTCGTGATGAAAACGCTTTGCTGAAAGTTGTTGTGGAAGAAAAACATAAGGAGAAAGATCATTTAAAAGCTGAAAAAGAAACCTTAAAAAGAAAAATATCTGGTTTGGAAAAGGATCTTGTTAATCTTACCGCTGAAAAAGGTGATTTTAAATTTATGTTTGAAGTCTGTTTTCATGAGCGAAATGAAGCTTATACTAAGATTAAACAACTGGAGGACATAAACATGAAACGTGGTCAGACTGAGCAAACATTAAATCTGTTGACGAATAAACTCCAAGATGAAAGATTTTATAAAGTTAAACCAGGTTTGGGTTTACCAGTAAATGATGTTTTGAAAAAGGCCCCGGAGCACTTGTATAACTTTGATAAACTTGGCTCCACGGTTAAACCCATTCCTGACATTCGTGCGACTTTCGTTAGAGCTGATACTTCTAAACCTCTTACAGAGACCAAATGTAAAGAAGTAATAGGAGAGGATAAGTCTAGTGGTACTGATTCGAAAAAATCTTTTAAATCGGTTGGTTTCAAATATAGTGATTTAAACAAGAGTTATGAGACTCGAAAGATTGAATTCGCTGAGTTTGAATCACTATTAACCACACCTTCAAATGAATCAGTCAACAATGACAAAATCCAGCCTGAAACTGTATGCAAATACGATGAATATGAATCGGATGCAGATCCATTAATTATACCATCAGTTTCTAACCCTATTACTCCTGTGCCCTTACTTATTGAAAGGTTGAAGAAGAGGCCAATGTCACGAATGAATCTTGTTTTAAGAATGATCAAATGGAGTTTGTTGAGAACATGACTGAAGCTCTATTTTCTGAAATGATGAATGCTTCAGACCCTGATCCTGTTTCTATTTCAAAAGACTCAAATTCTGTGAGTGATCATATATCTGATTTGATGAAACAAATTAATATGTTGCAAAATTCTCTTGATGAAATTGAAGATGAAAACTTTGATCTAAAGTTTAAACTTGAAAAGTCTTTGAAAGGCAATCAAGAGCTTTGCAAAGAGATCAATGATTTGAAAGTCACTTTGTTTAAAAATGTTTCAGATGATAAACAGATGTTTAATGATCACAGCTGGAAGGTAAGATCTAATCCAGAATTTGATGAGTCTATAAAACCTCCAGTCATTTATTCTGATTGCCCTGAGTATCAACCGAGCATTTTTGGGAAGGGTGAAACTTCAGGTATTTCAAGAAAAAGATTGCCTTCTAAGAAAAAGACTGACAAGGTTTCTGTTTCAGATGTGAATGGTAATGAAGTTTGGAGGAGAACGGAGAATAAAAATGGTTGTTTGAATTTTTGTGAAACTGATGTTGAAAACAGTTGTACCCCAAACAGTGATGATTTGAGATGTACATCTTTTGATCAGTTTGAATGTCAGATTTGTTCCGATAAATCTAAATTTATGACATATGCTCGAAAGAACATATATTGCAAACACGGTAGGGACAATTCTTTTAAATACAACTCCACTCCTAAGTCCAAGAAAAGCAAAAAGAGAGCTAAAATGAACTTTAATCCCAATTCTTTCACGTAACCTAAAGTTTTCCGTGCTAAGGTTACTTATCTGAGATCTAAAAAGCAACGTCAGGAATTAAATGTCAAAATGGTTTGGAAATGGGTTTCGAAACCACGATATGAATGGAGAGTAAAAGTCAAATCTGCTGATATTCCTGAACTGCTTGAACCTAACAGCAAAGGACCCATTTGGATATGGGTACCAAAGCGAAACTAATTGTTTCTTTTCCAGGCCTGTCGATTGTGTGGGGTATAAATAGGAATCATGTAGTCCTGTTTTAGGTTAACCTTTCATTTTGTAACCATTCATCTAATACAATGTAGACATACGGCTCATTGTTCTCTTAGTGTAGTTTACTTTTCTGCATTCAATAATCTACTGATTTCTATCCCTTATTCCTTGTTTCTTGTAAAATCAATCCAATCATGATCTCAATGGACCTAACTGAATCATCAACCTCATCTACGCTAGAACTTATTCACATGGATCTTTGTGGCCCAATGCGAACAACGTCTATCAACGGAAAGAAATATGTTTTAGTGATGATAGATGACTATTCAAGATACACATGGCTCGAGTTTCTTCGAAACAAGTCGGATGCGCCAGAACTGATTATCGTTTTTATTAAAAGTATTCAAGTACGTCTGCAATTGCCAGTTCGGACACTACACAGTGATAACGGCACGGATTTCAAAAATGACACCTTACACAGCTATCTTATCTCTGTGGGAATTTCACACAACTTCTCCGCAGCCTACACTACGCAACAGAACGACATTGTTGAACGGAAGAACCGCACTCTTGTTGAAGTTGCTCGTACTCTGCTTGCGTATGCTGATCTACCTGTGTATCTTTGGGCTGAGCCACTAGCAACAACTTGCTTCACTCAAAATCGTACCACTGTGGTCAAACACTCCAATAAAACAACATATGAGTTGATCAACAATAGTAAACCTAATATCAAATTCCTTCATGTCCTTGGTTGCAGGTGTTACATTCTAAGAGAGCGTCAAGGACTTTCAAAATTCGATAAGAAAGCGGATGAAGGATATCTTGTTGGATACTCCCTGACATCCAAAGCTTATCGGATTTACAATCCACGGACCAAGACGGTTGTTGAAAGCATGAATGTGTCCTTCGATGAGAATTCTACTCGGACTTCTAAACATAACCGTTCAGAACTCGAACTTTAGAACAAAGCTTCTATCATACCCAGAATAGAACCAGCTTCCAAATCGTCTACTTCTTCTAATTCAAACTCTACTTCATCTAAGTTAGATTTGTTGTTTATTGATGCATTTGATGATATTTGTGCAGACTTTTATAAGGGAATAATAACATCAACATCAAGTTTGGAGGTTCCTACTCTTGTTGAAGACATATCTGGACCTTCTGAAGAAGTCACTAAAACTGCAACCCCATCCGGTACAACTACACCGACAGTTTCTGATCAAACTAACATTGAATCTGCTTCTGCAAATATTCCTTCTGGGAATGAAGTCCTGAGTACTTCAGATGCTATTCCAGAAGTTTCAGTCTCAGAAAATTTTGGACAAGATGTCCCGAGAACATCTGAGGATCTACTTGCAGTTTTTGATGAATATAATGAGACGAATACGTAACAAACTATTGAGTAATTGCCAAGCACTCACATATGGACAAAGGATCATCCTCCACACAACGTGATAGGTGACGTACAATCTGATGTCAAGACACGTGTTGCGTCAGCAAATTTCTGCATGTTCTCAAGCTTCCTTAGTTCCCTGGAACCAAAGAAAGCATCAAAAGCTCTATGTGATCCCGTATGGGTTTCTGCTACGCAACATGAGCTTCTGCAATTTGAACGGAACAAGGTGTCGTGCTTGATCCTACTACCTCAAGGTAAAACAGTTATTGGAACTAAGTGGGTGTTTAGAAATAAGAAGGACGAGGCTGGAGTAGTGGTAAGAAACAAGGCTCGTTTGGTAGCAAAAGGGTACAGTCAATAGGAGGGCATTGATTACGTTGAAACGTTCACCCCTGTTGCGAGGATTGAAGCAATCAGGGTCATCTTAGTAAATGCAGGGCACAAAAACTTTACTGTCTATCAAATGGACGTAAAGTCAGCCTTTCTGAATTACGTTCTGCATGAAGAGGTTTATGTTGCTCAACCTGAAGGTTTTGTGGACCCTCATCACCCTGATCATGTCTACGTATTAGACAAAGCACTATATGGTCTCAAACAGGCACCACGAGCATGGTATGAAACTCTTACTAAATTTCTCCTAGCTTCCGGTTTCAAGAAAGGTACATTTGACACTACTTTATTTCTAAAAAGTCAAGGTGAGGACTTGATTCTCATACAAATTTATGTTGACGACATTATAGGGTCGACAAATCCAAAATTCTGCAAGAACTTTTCAAAGATCATGGAAACGAAATTTGAAATGTCGATGATGGGTGAATTGATTTTCTTTCTTGGTTTGCAAGTAAAGCAATTACCCAAAGGCATATTCATTAATCAAGCTAAATATATCAAAGATCTTTTGAGAAAGTTCAATATGTCAGACAATTTTGTTATGAAAACACCAATGGCTATTGGTACACTCTTAGACACTGATTAATCTGGTAAGTCAGCTGATCAAAAGGTGTATCGTAGCATGATTGGTTCTTTACTTTATCTGACTGCAAGTGGTCCGGATATCATGTTAGCTACATGCTTTTGTGCAAGATATCAGGCTAATCCCAAAGAGTCGCACTTTAATGCTGTTAAGCGAATCCTTAGATATCTCAAAGGCACTCCTGATTTAGGGCTTTGGTATCCAATGGATTCCCGTTTTGATCTCACTGCCTTTACAGATGCTGACCATGCAGGATGTAAGCTAGACCGTAAGAGTACTTCTGGATCATGTCAATTCATTAGAGACAAACTTGTTAGTTGGACATCAAAGAAACAAAATTGTGTTTCTACATCCACTACTGAGGCAGAATACGTAGTTGCTGCTAGCTGTTGTTCGCAAGTCCTCTGGATGAAGACGCAGTTGAAGGAATTTGGGTACAACTACAAGCGAGTGCCTATTTATTGCGATTCCAAGAGAGCAATAGCAATAAATTCTAACCCGGTCCAACACTCGAAGACCAAGCATATAGATGTACGCTATCATTTCATCAAGGATCATGTAGAAAAAGGTGGAATTGAAATGCACTTTGTTCACACTGATTTCCACTTAGCTGACCTATTCACCAAGCCGTTGGATGAAAAGAGGTTCAAGTTTCTAATTTTAGCAGGACACTTCATTCAAATTTTAGCAAAAAGAGGAAGGTATCAGTTTCCTCAAAGTTGTGAAGACTGTGAAGAGCTACAAGCTTTGAAGTTGTTAACGACATATCTGCTACAGTTTTCAAGAGATGTGAAGACCCGAAGAAAATTGCCAAAATTTTTTTAATCTTGAATCCAAAGGGGGAGATTGTTGGATCATAAATTGTATTCAAGATTAAAATGTTAAGAGGGGTCTTAAATGTAATTGTTTATAATTTCCAAGGGAGTATTTTGTAGTTATCTAGGTTTTGTGGTTATTTTGATTGAATCATATCGATCTCTTATCTTTATTGAGTTGTGTTGTCTATTTATCAACTAATATCTGGGCTTAACACAAACAATCTTAGAAATCTCACAGTTCTAATGTTGGGAACTGAAGATGTGAACAAGTCTTTAATGCTGCTAGTTCAGAATTACTACTGCCAGAGGACTTCAAAGTTAATACTGCTGAGTATTACTACTGCTAGTAGAATTAATACTGCTAGTCAAAGTTAGTGCTGCTTGAACAAAGTTAGTACTGCTTAACTAGTTAGTACTGCTAGTGGTTAGTACTGCTTAGTAGTTAATGCTGCTAAGACCAAGTTAATGCTGCTAGAAGAAATTAATGCTGCTGAGCATAGTTAGTACTGCTTTTTGACTTAAAGAACCGGATGGAAAGAATGACAGCTGGAAAGAATCAAGATATTCATGGAAGGCTTGAAGATAATGATGGAAGATATACTGAAGATATTTTATTTATTGTAATTATCTTTTTATTCAGTATATGCACAGATTTGATAGAATAGTTTAGATAGAGATTAATTTATTCATTCTAAGTTTTTAGAGAAAATAAACCTCAAGGCATAGATCCTAATTCTAGAGAAGTAGAATTCGTATTGGTAAGTCTGTTCATCAATATTGAGGTTGTGTGTTTAATCTTGTAACTTCAAGCATTCAATACAAGTTTACAAGTTGTTGATTATATACTGTTTTGGTTTACTGTTTTATTGAATATCAAAGTGTTATTACGCAAACTTCTTTGATATTAGTTTCTGAGAATTTATTCTTGTTAAGAATTCGATCCTGACAAGTGGTATCAGAGCCAAACTCCCTCAGAAACATCTATTCATTCATCATGGAAAACCTTGCAGAATCAAACAGTACTCTGGTCTCTAAGGTTCCAATGCTCAAACCCAGTGAGTTTGACATGTGGAAAATCAGAATTAGACAATACATTCTTCTCACTGACTACTCAATGTGGGATATCATTGAGAATGGTCCTTCTGAAGCAGGAAAGATAGGACCAGATGGGAAAAGACCTCCACCAAAGACAGATGGTGAGAGGAAGATCAGACAGACAGAGATGAAGGCCTTAAGCACTCTGCTCTTGGCCATTCCCAATGAATATCAGCATCAATTTTGCAACTGCACTGATGCTCAGATTCTCTGGAATGCTCTAGAGAAAAGATTTGCTGGAACTAAAAGTATCAAAAGAAATCAAAGAGATGTTCTAAAGCAGCAGTATGAGAATTTCACTTCTTCAAAGAATGAGTCTATGACTCAAACTTTTGATAGATTCAACAAGCTCATTGGTGAACTGGCTACTGTAGGAGTGAAGATGGAACAAGATGATATCAACAGAAAGTTCCTCAGATCTCTTGGGGATGAATGGACTATGTACACTGTCTCATATAGACAGAGTGACAATCTGGAAGAAAAGGAACTTGATGATCTATATAATGATCTAAGAGTTTTTGAAACTGAGGTAGAATCCAAGAAGAATCCCACTGGTTATATCCACAATGCTGCACTTCTTTCAACATCTACTGATACTACTGCTAACCCTGAAGCAGTTAGTACTGCCAGTGGAGTAAATTCAGAAAAAGGCACTGGAACTATCTTTGAAGCCTTTTTGTCCAGTCATAGCAAAAATTCATTGATTAATGATGATCTAGATCAACTTCACCCTGATGACCTGGAGGAGATGGACATTAAATGGCAGATGGCCATGTTATCTATGAGAGTGAAGAAGTTTATTAAAAGAACAGGAAGAAACAACTTCTCTCAAAGAAGAGAAGATGGAGCTGGTTTTGACAAGACTAAGATGGAATGCTATAAGTGTCACATGAAAGGACATTTTGCTAGAGAATGCAGGAGTGTTGTTCCAAACAACAACCACCAACAAGCTTAGAATGGAGGCTACAATCAAAACAAGAATCCTGCTCAAGCCCTTGTTTCCCAACAAGGAATGGGATTTGACTGGAGTGATCAAGCTGAGGAAGCCATTCAGAATCAAGCTCTTATGGCAGAAGTGTCTGATCTCCCCTCTGAGGTAATTTCTAATCTTTGCACTAAATCTTGCATAGACACTGTCAAAAGATACAGGGATCACAATCAAAGTATGTGTGATGACCTCAAAAGATTAGAAAAGGACAGAAGAGATTATGTGTTGATAGTAGAGAGATTTGAAGAGCAAATCAAAGGCTTTCAAGCTAATGAACTTCAACACTCTTATGACACAAACTATTGGAAGTGGGAAAAGAATGAGTTAGAGACCAAACTGTCTAAGTCCTTAGAAGAGAATGATAGGCTGAAAGAGGAACTGTCTAAAGTTAAGCTTGACATAGAAAAGTTTTCATATGCTTCAAAAGCAATGGATTCTCTTCTAAAGGCTCAGATTCATGATAAGATGAAGCCTGGTATTGGATACAACAATACACCTCCTCTTTACAACAACAACTATATCTCTCCTACTTCAGACTTGTTAGAAACCAGGGAGAAAAAGGACTTGTCTGAGGAAGCTCTTAAGATAGATCCTTTGGATGAGGTAGTAGTTAAGTATTTGACTGAGAAAGAAGCTAGTAAGAATAGGGATAATACTGTGAGTAAAAAGATACCATTAGAAAACAATATTATCACCAATGAGGGATGTGGGAAAATCTGGGTCAAGTCCAAGGAGATAGAGAAGATCAAAGGAAAGGATAACAAGGTCCATTACAAACAAACCACGGTTGTGAATCATGGATCTTGTAAACAGTGTGCTTTCAATAAAGCCAAGAGCCTAAATTATGGTATAAAAAGAGGTAATCAAAGAAACTGGAATAATCAATGGGCTCAGAAACAAGGAGTTGATCTGAATAAAATCAATAGACCAAAACCTTGTTTCATATGTGGCAAGTTGAATCATTTGGCTAAGTATTGCTTCTTTAACCCTATTAATCAACAGATAAACTTTCAAAGATTTGTGCAAAAACCTGTTGGTTATAGGAAGGCTGGAAAGAAACATGTGATGAAGAAATCTGTTGAAAGTAAAGGCCCTATGAAAAATAAGGTTTTAAAAGAAAGTATTTTACTATGGGTACCTAGAAGTACTAATAGTGTTAGTACTGCTAAAAATATTAGTAATGCTAACACAGTTACTACTGCTAACAGTGTTAGTACTGCTGAAAATATTAATGCTGCTAACACAGTTACTACTGCTAACAAGGTTAGTACTGCTAAGCATGCAAGTGTTGCTAAGGCAGTTAGTACTTCTAAAATCAGTATTGCTTCTAGCAAAAATGTTTCCAAGCCTATAATTGTGACAAAATACTCCAAGCATGAGGAGTCAAAGTTTAAAAATCTTGTCAAGAAAGAATGCAAGTATTTTGATGAGAAAGGGGTACCCAAGACCACTTTGGCTTGGGTTCCTTATTCAAACTAACTGATTCATCTAATGTGCAGGGCAACCAACAGCTCAAAGCAAAGAGCATTTGGCATGTTGATAGTGGTTGCTCTAGGCACATGACAGGTAACATGTCATGCCTTCAGGATTTCAAGCATATCAATGGAGGACATGTTGCTTTTGGAAATGATCTTACTGGTGGTAAAATAAGTGGCAAAGGTATTGTCACAAAAGGTAAGATGACATTTGAAGATGTCTACTATGTTGATCAATTGAAGTACAACCTGTTAAGTGTATCACAGGTTTGTGACAAACAACATAGCATATTATTTACAAACACAGAGTGTATGATCCTTGCTCCAGGGTTCAAAGTAGTTGATGAAAGCATGATACTACTTAGAACTCCAAGAAAGGACAATGTTTATTGTCTAGATATGGACAATGTTAATAGTGATTCATCCCTGAACTGTCTTGTTTCAAAAGCTTCTGTGGATGAATCCTCTCTATGGCACAGAAGGATGTGTCACATGAATTTCAAGACTATGAACAAACTTGTTAAAAACAACCTTGTAAGAGGTTTACCTTCAAAAGTCTTTTCATGTGATGATCATTGTGTTGCTTGTCTTAAAGGCAAACAGCACAAAACTTCTCATAAGACCAAAGAGTTAAATTCTATTTCTTCTTGTCTCCAGTTACTGCATATGGATCTGTTTGGTCCTACAAATGTTATGAGTATAGGCAAGAAATTTTACTGCTTGGTTATTGTTGATGATTACTCCAGATTTACTTGGGTATATTTTCTAAGGACTAAGGATGAGACAAGTGGACTTATCAAATCCTTTATTCTAAGAATTGAAAACCAAACTAATCAAAAAGTAAAAGTCATTAGATCAGATAATGGAACTGAGTTTAAAAATCTTGATCTAAACACCTTTTGTGAAGAGAAAGGCATTGAGAGACAATATAGTGCTCCTAGGACTCCTCAACAGAATGGAGTTGCTGAAAGGAGAAATAGGACACTAATAGAGGCTGCTAGATCTCTGTTGGCTGATTCAAAATTGCCAATTACCTTCTGGGCTGAAGCAGTTAATACTGCTTGTTATGTCCAAAACAGAGTTCTAGTGGTCAAGCAAAAGAACAAGACCCCATATGAGCTTTTAAATAAAAGAAAACCTTTCATTGGATTTTTCAAACCTTTTGGGTGTCCTTGTACTATTCTCAATACCAAATCTTACTTAGGTAAGTTTGATAGCAAAGCAGATGATGGATTTCTTGTTGGCTACTCATCTCAGAGTAAGGCTTACAGAGTCTTTAACTCTTCTTCCAGAATAATTGAAGAAAGTGACAATGTCAAATGCAATGTGAACACACCAAATCCAATTGGATCTGGTCCTCAGTGGCTATTTGACATTGACTCACTAACTAACTCTTTTGGTTTCAGTAGTGCTGATTATGCAGGTACAGGGAGTGGAGAATTAGGAACTACACAAGTCTCAGAAAGTATATCTCAATCTGTGATATTTCCCATACCCACAGTGAATCCTGTTGAAGACTGTGAAAAGGAACCATCTACTGGACCAAGTCAAGGTGAAGAAGAAAGTAGAGATGAGGACACTCAAGAAAATAAAGAACCAGAAGTGGCTACTGAAAACTCTTCAGTTGAGTTGAATGACTCTAATCTAGAGTTGGGACTTAATGAAGAACCTAGTCATCACACCAGAATACAAAAGAATCATCCTCCACATCTGGTAATAGGAGATATATCCTCTCCTATGATGACTAGAAATCAAAGTAAACTTCAAGAAATCCAAGATCAACAACACACAGTGCTTTCTTGCTTTTTATCCCAGCTTGAGCCTAAAAAGGCACATGATGCTATGAAAGAATCCAGTTGGATAGAAGCCATGCAAGAAGAGTTACTACAGTTCAAGCTGCAAGATGTTTGGGATCTGGTAGACCTTCCTAAAGGCCAAAGGGCAATAGGAACAAAATGGGTCTTCAGGAATAAGAGAGATGAAAGAGGTATAGTGATAAGGAATAAAGCAAGGCTGGTGGCTCAAGGGTATACACAAGAAGAAGGAATAGACTATGAAGAAGTATTTGCACCTGTGGCCAGGATAGAAGCAATTAGATTATTCATGGCTTATGCTTCCTACATGAAATTCAAAGTCTATCAGATGGATGTGAAAAGTGCATTTCTTTATGGTTCAATTGAAGAAGAAGTATATGTCTGTCAACCACCAGGGTTTGAAAACCCAAGCTATCCAGACAGAGTATACAAATTGAAGAAAGCACTTTATGGACTACATCAAGCTCCAAGAGCATGGTATGACACTCTGTCATCCTATCTCTTGGAAAATGGCTTTGAAAGAGGAGTTATTGATAAGACTTTATTTATCAAGAGAATGAAGAAGGATATCTTGCTGGTCCAAATCTATGTTGATGATATTATCTTTGGATCAACAAGAGACAACATGTGCAAGGAGTTTGAGGAACTAATGCATCAAAGGTTCAAAATGAGTTCCATGGGGGAACTTACTTTCTTCCTTGGACTCCAAGTTCAACAGAAGACAGATGGAATCTTCATATGTCAGTCCAAGTATGTGCAGGACATTCTAACCAAGTTTGGTTTCTCAGATTCAAAACCTGCTAGCACACCTATGGAGACACACAAGCAGATCACAGCAGATCTTGAGGGGGAGGATATGGATGTTCATCATTATAGATCCATGATTGGCTCTCTCATGTATCTTACAGCCTCTAGGCCAGATATAATGTTTCCAGTCTGTGTGTGTGCAAGATTCCAAGTTAGGCCAAAGCAATCTCACTATCAAGCTGTTAAGAGGATATTCAGATATCTCAAAGGGCAACCCAGATTGGGACTTTGGTATCCTCATGACTCATCCTTTGACCTACTTGCATACTCAGATAGTGATCTAGGTGGAGCAAACTTGGACAGAAAATCTACTTCTGGAGGATGTCAGTTTTTGGGTGCAAGACTAGTGTCTTGGCAGTGCAAGAAACAAACCACAGTATCCACATCTACAACAGAGGCAGAGTACATAGCAGCTGCAAGTTGCTGTTCTCAAGTCTTATGGATTCAGAATCAAATGTTGGATTATGGGGTAACCTTTCTACACTCTCCAATTTTTATTGATAACAGCAGTGCTATTAGCATTGTGAATAATCCTGTCAAGCACTCAAAGACAAAGCACGTTGAAATCAGGTATCACTTCATAAGAGACTGTAATGAAAAGAAACTTATTCAAGTTGTAAAAGTTCACACTGATAATCAGTTTGCTGATCTATTCACTAAAGCTTTTGATGTGGGTAGATTCACTTACTTGGTAACAAGTGTGGGAATGATCAACTCTGAATAAGCCCCTTCTCAAAAAGTGGTTCTATACCTATATATTGTTTATTCTTGGTGTTACTAATCTTCTTTTTCAGGATATGTATAGCAGTACTAAGTGTTTCGCAAGTTTAAAGGAGTAAGTCAGTTAATACTGCTAGTAGTTAATATTGCTCTCAGTTAATACTGCTAGTTAGTTAATACTGCTAGTAGTTAATACTGCTTTCAGTTAATACTGCTAGTAGTTAATACTGCTTTCAGTTAATACTGCTCTCAGTTAATACTGCTAGTAGTTAATACTGCTCTTAGTTAATACTGCTAGTAGTTAATACTGCTTTCAGTTAATACTGCTCTCAGTTAATACTGCTAGTAGTTAATACTGCTCTCAGTTAATACTGCTAGTAGTTAATACTGCTTTCAGTTAATACTGCTCTAGGTTAATACTGCTTATGTTCCGAATACTATAAATACTCTTTGCCCGCCTAAAAGCTCATAACGACACTTTGCATACTGTTCACTTGCGCTCTAAACCCTTTCTCTCTCAAAGTTCAAAGTTTTCAGACAAGAATCTTCAAGGTCAATGGCATCAATGGCGTTCATTGACGAGCACAATGAAATCGCGATGCTCCAAAAGCCAAAGCAAGCTGAAGGTTTTCATCAGATAGTCGACTTTCTGAAGTCTAGCCACATTGCCCACACTCTCACTATGTCTCCTACTATATTCATAGAGCATCAGAGGCAATTCTGGGCACATGCCACCATTGTTACTGAGGATGGTGTGCAAATGATCAAGACGACAGTATGTGGCAAGCCATTGACAGTTACTGAAGAAGTAATTCGCATCAATCTACGTCTAGACAATGCCTCTCGTATAACTTCTATCCCTAATGATGAACTGTTTTCTACTCTTACAAAAATGGGGTATGGAGGCCCATTGGGTGTTTTTAAGTTCTCAAAAGCTAAATTCTCACCCCAATGGCGTTTTCTTGTTCATACCTTGATGCACTGCATTTCTAAAAAGACCACTGGCTGGAGTGAGTTCAGCAGTCCCATTGCTTATGCTTTGGTCTGTTTGGCCACTGCCAGAAGGTACAATTTTTCACAAATGATTTTCAATGATCTTGTCTCAAACATGGGAAACAAAAAGAGCTTTTATATGTATCCCAGGTTTGTTCAAGCAGTAATCAACCATGAATTGACGGATATTCCTCATTCTGATGGAATATATGTACCAAAACCCCCTAAAGGCAAGGTTTTCTCAAATATGAGAAGATCTGCTGGGGACTCGGAAGGAGTTGACACCCCATTGTTCTCTACAATGATGGTGGTGTCCCAAACTAATGAAGGTATGGTAGTAGGGTCAAGGCCCCCATTAGACCAACCCACTGCTAGCCAATCCCAACCTTCCATCTCTCAAATTTTCCCTCAGTCCTTTGCTGCTAAACCCACTCCCATAATATCCAAGACCTATGTCAAGAGAAAGGTACACAAGGCTCCTTCCCTTGGTGTACCTACTATTAACCAAGAGCCTCAAAGCCCTCTATTGGAGCATTCTCCAGTAGAGAATATCCAAAGGGAATCCACTAGGGTGTCTCCCAACCCAAAGGAGGTGCTCTCTGAGAAGGAGGAAGAGCATATGGGAGAGAAGGCTGCCACTACTCCTGCTAGCTCAGAGGAGGTCAGTGGTAACATCCATAAGACCTTCCCCATGGCAACTTTGAATGAGCAATCATTCAAAGGTCCCCGGTGCCAAGAAACCAAGGGGGTGGATAGTGCTTCTGCTAGGCAGAAGACTTCCACTACAAAAAGATCCAATGATCCTTCAAAAGAGAGTAACACTTCTGGAGAGGGTGAGGACAGATATACTTACTATGAATTGATGGAAACAATGGGGAACATCAACCAAGATGTTCTCAAACAAGGAAAAGAAATTGAAGAAATGAAGATGGTCATCCTGTCACAACAAATCCAGATTGCCAAATTAAAGAAAATGGTGACAAGGTTGGTGCATAAGCAGAGGAGAAAACAATTTGTTTTAAAGAAGAGGTCAAATAAGAAAAATGCTTCCAAAAAGGGGGAGAATTCAAGCTCAGAACAGATAGATCAACAGTTTGAGGCTGAATTTGTTGAAGAAAAGGCAGCAGCAGAAACAACACCAGCAGCAGTAACAACCCCAGCAGCAGAAACTGTTACTACTGCTAAGCCAAAACAAGCAGCAGAAACTGTTAGTGTTGCTGAAACTTTACAAGCAGCAGTACCAGAGTTAACACCAACAGAAATTGAAGTAGCTGAAATGCTCATCAAAGCAAAGAATGACACTCCCAAACCAAAGGGAGTGGTCATAAATGAAGGGGGAGCAGAGAAAATAGAGAAGAAAGAAATGGGTGCCGATACAAGGAAAAAGGGAAAAGCAAAGATGATAGAATCTGATCAACCATCTAAAAAGAAAAAGATGATTGAGTCAGATGAAGCATTAGCAAAGAAAATGCAAGAGGAGTTAGATCTAGCAGAAAAGGAACAGGTTGAAAAAGACAGAGAAATGGCCAGAGCACTTGCAAATGAGTTAAATGAAGCATTTCAGAAAGGGCTGGAAACAGAGAAAGCTAAGCAAAGAGCAATGTGCTTGAAAAAGGCTATGATGTCCAGAACAAGTGCTAAGAAGAGAAGACCTTCACAAACTTACCTTGCCACTCAGGAAAGAAACAAAATGATAACTTTCTTGAGGAGTGCAATTGGTGTAAAGAAAGAAATGTTTGTGAAGATGAATTTTGATCAAATCAAGGAGCTATATGAGAAAGAAATGGGGAAGCTGAAGAGTAATGAAAAGGATAGAGTGGAGTTTGAAAAGAAAGCTAAAGAGAGGCATGATGTGAATATCAATAAACCCTTCCCTGAAAGTGAAGAGGGAACTCCAATAAAGAAAAAGGTAGAGATTAAGGAAGAAGAGACTCTAGCTCAGAAGATCAAGAAGATAAAAAGAGTTAAGTCTATTGCTTCTAAAGGCCCTAGATCAGAAGAAAGGAAAAAGGAAGAAAAGAAGAAAGAAGCTAATATAGGACAAGGGAAAAGGATACTGAAGAGAACCAAGATGATGGCCAACAGAAAGAAAGTTGAAAAGAAGTCTAGAGTAGAAGAAGAAAAGAAAGTTGAATCTCAGGAAGAAATACCACAGAGTTCAGATGTAAACATGTACATGGTGGTAATGGATAAAATTCCAAAGCCTATTTCAGCTGAACCTGTTGGATTCAAACCTCCTGAAGTTATCCTCTGGGATACTGTAGAGGTGGATGGTAAAGAGTACATCAGATTGAAAAGAAAGGATGAGAGGTATGAAGTCTACAGCACCTGGAGCAAAATTGTCAGAGAGTGTTCAAGATCTGATTTGGAAGAAATGTTTGCAATGGGGATGAAAGTTCATGCAGATCAGTTGACAGCTCCAGGGTTACCAATTGTGAAGCTAGTTATGGAATATTTGTGCATGTTGTTCAAACCAGAAGCAGTAAAGCATTTGATAAAAGATGTATTTAAGACTGTTAGAGGATGGACTCTATATGAAAGGAGTGGAGTCTATGAACTAGCATTGGATACTTTTCACAGGGAGTATTACTTGGTGGATAGGGTATACAACCATACCAATCTGAAGCTTCATGCCATGTTAAATAAGAAGTTGAGTTGTACACCAAATTCAGAAATGGCAAAGTACTTAATTCAAAGAACTATTAATCAGAGCATGGGACTGGATCCTAACATTGGAGTAGATCAATGAAGATTTTGGAAGCATTTGAAGAACTTGACTTCTCTTTCTAAAAGTCAAGTTAGGGGGAGATTGTTGGGAACTGAAGATGTGAACAAGTCTTTAATGCTGCTAGTTCAGAATTACTACTGCCAGAGGACTTCAAAGTTAATACTGCTGAGTATTACTACTGCTAGTAGAATTAATACTGCTAGTCAAAGTTAGTGCTGCTTGAACAAAGTTAGTACTGCTTAACTAGTTAGTACTGCTAATGGTTAGTACTGCTTAGTAGTTAATGCTGCTAAGACCAAGTTAATGCTGCTAGAAGAAATTAATGCTGCTGAGCATAGTTAGTACTACTTTTGACTTAAAGAACCGGATGGAAAGAATGACAGCTGGAAAGAATCAAGATATTCATGGAAGGCTTGAAGATAATGATGGAAGATATACTGAAGATATTTTATTTATTGTAATTATCTTTTTATTCAGTATATGTACAGATTTGATAGAATAGTTTAGATAGAGATTAATTTATTCATTCTAAGTTTTTAGAGAAAATAAACCTCAAGGCATAGATCCTAATTCTAGAGAAGTAGAATTCGTATTGGTGAGTCTGTTCATCAATATTGAGGTTGTGTGTTTAATCTTGTAACTTTAAGCATTCAATACAAGTTTACAAGTTGTTGATTATATACTGTTTTGGTTTACTGTTTTATTGAATATCAAAGTGTTATTCCGCAAACTTCTTTGATATTAGTTTCTGAGAATTTATTCTTGTTAAGAATTCGATCCTGACATCTAACATGAATAATTCATATGTTTCAGATATGAGAAAGAAAAGGTCTGAAGGGAAACTTGAATGGAGACCAAAGAAGAAGATTGGACAGTCTACAAAATCATTTTCTATATCGGATTGTAGTAGGACTACTGTTAGTGATTGTGATGTAATTGATCAGTTTGCTTCTCATAAACCAAAACTTGTACATCCTTACAAGTCTTATACAATAAAGCAATTTATCCAATTATCAATGTCTACTACTCAGTGTTCCTCATATCGTCGATATGATTTTGTTACTTGACAATATTCTGATAGTTGTTTTGGTTCATATCATGTATATCATTCTTATATTTCAAAAGATAAGAGGATCCAAATTCAAATGGATGCCAAAATCTAGGACTAACTTGATAGGACCCATCTATAAATGGGTACCTAAACCGATTGTTGCTTTATTTCTCCTGTGCAGACCCGTCATATGTGGTACTTGGATTTAGGTTGTTCCGAGCATATGACAGGGTAGAAAGATATTTTATCTAATTATAAAGAGAAATTTTGCGGCAATGTGTGCTTCAGCAATGACCAGTTTTCACCAATACTTGGGTATGGCAACGTCATTCAAGAGTACATAACGATAAAGAAGGTCGGCTATGTTGAAGGCCTAGGACACAATCTTTTCAGCATCGGACAATTTTATGAAAAGGATTTAGAGGTAAATTTCAAAGCCAAGAGATGTTGCGTGAGAACTAAATATGGAAAAGAACTCTTGGTTGGCAGGAGAAAGTCAAACCTCTACACTAGTAACCTGTCCAATGTTAAGTCAGATAATGTTGTGTGTCTACTTTCTAAGCCTCTATGCAATAGAGTTGGTTATGGCATAGAAGGTTGTCTCACCTTAACTTTCGATACATTGACAAGTTCGTGACTAGAAACTTGGTCAAGGGATTACCTGAGCTGCAATACGAAAAATAACATCTATGTGATGCGTGCGAGAAGGGTAAAATGAAGAGAGTTTCACACAAGACTAAGCCTGAACCGAGTACAAGAGCTCCTCTAGGGTTGTTACATATGGATCTCTGTGGTGCAATGCGAACACGAAGCATCAATGACAAGAAATATCTCTTAGTGATTGTGCAAGATCACTCCAGATACACTTGGGTCAAATTTCTGAGATCAAAAGATGAGACTCCGGAAATCATTATCTGGTTTCTCAAAAGTGTCCAAGTGAACTTGCATAAGACAGTAAAGCTGATCAAAACGGATAATGGCACAGAATTCAAGAATAAAATTGTTGAAGATTATCTCGAATCGGTCGGGATAACACATCAATGTTTTGCTACCAGAACGCCAGAACATAATGGGGTAGTTGAAAGAAGGAACAAAATGCTAGTTGTGGCTGCAAGAACGATGCTCAACTAGTCAGACTTACCTCTATTCTTTTGGAAAAAAGTTGTGTATACTGGGTGTTATACACAAAACAGATCTATCATCCATCGTCGCTTCGGTAAAACGCCTTATGCTTTGATAAACAACAGAACACCAAGCATTAAACACTTGCACATTTTTGGATGCAGGTGTTACGTGCTGAACGATAAGGAGAGCTTGAACAAGTTCAGTCCTAAAGCCGAAGAAGGGATTTTTATTGGCTACTCTCATACATCAGCATCATACAAAGTCTATATGAAGAACTCAGAGATTTTAATTGAGAGCGTTAATGTCAAATTTGATGAAGCTATGGAGATGGCTTCTGAGCACATCAGTTCAAAACCCGTTATAACAGAAGTATTAGCTTCCGGACAAATCAGTCCAGAACATGTTTCTAGTGTTACTAATTCTGATAAACATCTACTTCTACATCTCACTTAACAGAATTAGATTTTCTATTTGAACATTTCTATGATGAATTTCTCGGATCTAAAGTGTCTAAACCAATTGTGATTGACAGATCGGATGATTTAAGTGATAATCAACCAATCACTTCAGATGTCTCAACTAAACCAACTTCCCCGGTTTAGACTGAAACTCAAGTTCAAATACCTACTCAATCTGTTGAAGTTGCACAACATAGTGAAGATCCAGAAGTATTACATTTAGTTGGGTGAATAATAATGGCTACTCAACATGCAACGAATGTCTCACCAACTGAAGCTTCTGCACCAATCACTTCAACTGAACCCCGACAATAAGATACTGGATACTTAGATGATCAACATGATCAGTCTACATCTAATCCACTCCCTCACATTAACAAGTGGACCAAAGAGCACCCGGTACATCAAATTATTGGAGATCCGTCAAAACCGGTGCAAACTAGGTCTGTTACTGCAAACAAGTGCATGTTTGATTCCTTTCTGAGCAAGATAGAGCCTACTATTGTATCTGAAGATCTAGAAGATCCAGATTGGATAACAACTATGCAAGAGGAACTAAACCAGTATGAATTGCTCAAAGTCTGGAGACTCGTGCCTCGACCGAAAGGAAAAACCATTATAGGCGTGGAGTGGGTATTCAAAAACAAGAAAGATGAGGACAGTATCATGATAAGAAATAAAGCTCAACTTGTAGCAAAGGGATACCGACAAGAGGAGGGAATAGAATACAATGAGACATACGCTATAGTTGCACGTATAGAGGCAATTAGGATGTTTCTAACTTACACTGCACACAAAAACTTCCCTATCTACCAAATGGACGTGAAGACTGCCTTTCTAAATGGCATATTGAAGGAGGAGGTATATGTCTCACAACCAGAAGGGTTTGTCAATACTGAAAAACCGGATCATGTCTACATCCTTGACAAGGCCCTCTACGGCTTAAAGCAAACTCCTCGAGCCTGGTACGATGTTCTATTTAAGTTTTTAGTCAAGTCAGGCTTCTCGAAAGGTAAAATTGATACCATTCTCTTTACTAAAAAGGAAAAAGCTTATATCATTCTTATTCAAATATATGTCGATGACATAATTTTTGGTTCAACAAACCCTAAATATTATAAGAACTTTTCTACTCTAATGGTGTCCAGATTTCAAATGAGTATGACGGGAGATATGAATTTCTTTCTCGGATTACAAGTTAGACGATTTTTTATGGGGATTTTTATAAACCAATCAAAGTATATTTCTGATATTTTGGAAAAGTTTAAAATGGAAAATTGTACTCCTATTTCAACCCCGATGGCACCTGGAACTAAGATCGGAGCTAATCTTTCGGGAAAAGTTGTTGATCTTAGAACCTATAGAGGAATGATAGGTTCTTTAATGTACTTAACGACTAGTAGACCAGATATTATGTTCTCTACATGTTTATGCGCTAGATATCAAGCTAAGCCTAAAGAATCCCATCTCTCAGCTGTAAGTGTATCTTTAGATATCTAAAGGGAACTGCAGTCCTTGGTTTGTGGTATCCTAAAGATACTGGTTTTGATTTAACAACGTATTCAAACGCAGATCATGCAGGTTGTATGCTCGACAGAATAAGCACTTCGGGTCACATACAATTTATGGGAGATAAGCTCGTTAGTTGGGCGTCAAAGAAACAATTATGTGTTTCCACATCAACCGCTGAGGCAGAGTATGTAGTTGTTGCAAGCTACTGCTCTTAAGTATTATGAATGCGCACACAACTTCGAGACTATGGATTACACTTCAAAAAAAATACCTATATATTGTGATTCGAATAGCACAATCGTGATATCTGCTAATCCTGTTCAGCACACGAAAAACAAAACACATTGACGTGCGGTATCACTTTATAAAGGATAATGTTGAAAAAACTACAATTGATTTTTACTTTGTAAACACGGATTATCAACTTGCTGATTTGTTTACCAAACCTTTGGACGAAAAGAGATTTAATTTTCTCATTTCGAAATTAGGTATGTTAAATCTTAAAACATAATACGTATTTACCTCTTACAGTTTGATTTTTAACTTTTCTTCATATTTTTATTTTTAATTTGAATGAAAACTGCACTGAAGGTTTGCTCATGATTTAATGGGGAGTTAGACAAAAGATTAGCTATCTACTTTCTAGGGGGAGTTAGAGAATTTTTGCATTTGTTATGTACTGACATATTTTTGTGAATGCAACATTTCAGGGGGGGTAAGCATATTGACTTCTAAACATTCAGTTTTAAACTCGTTCTTTGAAGTTTTAACTCGCTTTTCAAGTCTTTACTTTCAATAAATGATGTTATTTTACTTTCAATAAGACTTTTTTACTTTGACGACTTTTTGACTGTATGCAGTCTTTGAGGGGGAGCTACAAAGATTCATTTTATAATGACTTTAAGGCGATTTTCTAAGCTTCAAGCTGTTTGTAAGATTCTTCAAACATGTATGAGATTGATTTTAAATGTTTGAAAGATGGACGACTTTCAAGCATGAAAACATATTTTCTTGAACGTTCAAACCACTTCTTAGTCTCAAAAAGTTTTCATGAATTTCAGAAGTGTGTATTTTTTGAATGTTTTCAGTTATGAGCCTTCATGATTAACTAACCTTGTGTTTCCAAAGATAAATACTTGTGTATTATCTTTTCTATATACCGTCAAGTATTCACACACACCAATCTAGTATTTTTGTTGACTTTGTTATTACTATGTCTCAAAATGAAATAATTTTTATAGTGGTAATCAACTCCCTTTGTATCTTCAACGTTCCTTGAGCGTTATTTCATTCAAAGCGATTCTTTCATGAATTGTCTTTACTTGATTCATATAGACAAATTCCAAATTTTCATGACCTATGCTTTTATTGCTAAATCATTCATATTTGATCTTTTCCATACATTGTCAGATTCTCAAAACATAACTATTGATTTCACTTCGTTCATTCAATTTGTTTGTTTTGAGAAAATCTTCTATGTTTAAAATGCTCAAACCATCATGATTATCTTACTAAGCATACATTTATCTGACATATGTAATTCATATTACTGTGATTTAACTGTTGAAGTTAAACTATTGAGCACCATTATGCTTTTAGGACAAATTCACGGGATCAGTGTGAGAACTTCAAATAACTTCTATGGATTCACGATAACCAGGGTTTCCTACCCAAGAAGTTATCCTTGAGTGATTGAGAGGCGAGGGGTCAAAATCAAATAGTGGGTATGTGATGAGATAAATGAAAAGATAGTTTGATTAGAAGTGAGCTTAAATGATAAAAAGGAAGAGGGTGTGAGAACAGAGTTAAAAGAATATCAAAACTCTGCACCAAATATTTTCTGAGTCGGACAGCCACATCTACTGTTGGTTCACATTCTTTAGTGACCATCATTGAAATAGGAAGTGAGCCCATGCCAACTCTTGAATTAAACCCCACCAGTTACTCATCTTTTTTCTCAACAAAAAGATGTTTCATATTTTCTTGGGGATGCAGCACATACGCTATCTGATCTTCATTTAGAAGATTTGGATATTGACACAGAAGGAAGTCTGCCCCACATTCGACTTTAGATCATGCACATTGAGTCCGTGTAGTACTGTTGTTGTCTCAATGTTTTACATACTTTGAGCCTATATGAAAAGCCTTAGTATCTTCAATCATTCTACACTAGCACGAGCACACAATGAATACGTTTTTCTTGTCATAACGTTCATAGAAAATTCTTTGTGATTTTCGATGATTGAATGGAAGCCCTGGGGGACTGAACATCAAAAAGCTCCTTTCCAAAGTGCATTTGTTGCAAAAAGTGGCTCCGTGTTGCTTACAAGCATTTCTAACTGATTCATTTGTTGATTTAGGGTTACATTCTTATTTGTCTGAATTTGAAAATATTCGGATGAATACATTCTATAAATTGACGGATGTTCGGAAATCCATTTGGAAAGCTCATGGTCAGAATTTGGGTACATGACATTTCTTGAAGAAAGTTTTGATGATTTTTATGCTCTACATCATCAAAAGAGGGAGAGATGATAAAGAAATGTTGGATTTGGTGAAAGTTACATGTTTGGAATAGAGGGGAGAGATACAAGAAATGATATGGTGAATGAATTATGTAGAGAAATGTACAGAATGATAGAAAATTTCAAGAAAGATTGCTGAAGTTTACTGAAATTTTCTTTGAAGATTATTTGCTGAAGCAAAGTGAGCTGAACCAGAAGATAATTTATTTTCTGAAGTCTGAAAGAGGTTATCATAACCTTGGGGGAGATTGTTAAAGTTATTGAAGAAGATATTCACAGACTTTGGGGAGAAGATTGAAAATCTGAAGATATTCAAAAGAAAAGGAGAGACTGGCAACGATTTTGAAGAGATTATTATAGAGAAGAAAAAGGGGAGATTGACAGAGAGATTCATTTCAAATGAGGAGAATGTTTATCAGAGACATAAAGGGGGGAAATTGTTTCTTGATGATGAAATTATCCAAAGGGGAAGACTACTTGTTTTTGAATCAATTGAAGATGAATTTGTTTTTGAAGATGATCTTGAATCCAAAGAGGGAAATTGTTAGTGCATAAATGTTCGATCCAAGATCATTTGGATTGAAAGTCAAAGCCCTCTATGCTAAAGTCAAAGTCAAAGGGAAAAGTCAAAGTCAATGTCTTAGTGTTAGTTATTTACTTTGTTTAGATTCCTTTGTAAAGCTTGTAGGTATATAAAGGTTTTCCCTTTTGTAATCTTGTAACTAGAACTAAGAGAGTGTACAATTGAGAATCTAGAGAGAGAAATATTGTGTGAGAGAGATATCCATATGAATTATAATCTTGTGACTAGAGATTAATCATATGGCTATTTGCATCGATTTGTTGTTGTTATCTTGATCATACTGCACATTAAGGACACACATAGATGGAGCATGTATATTCAAAGGAATTGGACAAAATCCTTAAGAGGATTCAGTTCTATTTTCAGATAAAGATATATGTATTATGACATAAGGATGATCTTTAGCGTCATTTTCTTCAGCGAGAGGAGGATTGATGAAGGATTCTTCAGGTTTACCCTAGTGTCAAACTATCCATTTGTTCAGTTCTTTATCATCATATTAAGGACCAGATCTATCTGAATAGGATTCATTGAGCGTCAAATGAATAGTTTATTCGATACATTGTCTTCTTTTATTGTATACTTTATAGGCTTCATATACTTACAAGTACCCCATAAATATGACATCATCAAATTTTTTGTGTCAAACTTTTCAAGGTTATCTCGATTGTTCAGTATGTAGCATTCACAACTGAATATGTGAAGAAAGCTGAGACTGGGATTTCTTCCATGGAATAGTTCATATGCAGTTTTATTAAACTTTTTCAGTATCAGTGATTGATTCTGAGTGAAACTAGTTGTTCTCACTACTAAAATGAGTAGGGAGATGTGATTATGAGCATAGAGCGAGCAACTTCTATAATTGTTTGGTTGCGTCGTTCAACTACTCCCTTCTATCCTTACCGCTGAGAAATTATGAGAAATTCGTTTGCACTCAAAGAAGTTATCCATGACATTGTTTTTTAATTCGTTGGCATGGTCACTCCTTATAGAGCTAATGTTTTGATTGGTAAGAACCACAATCGTTTTCACATAAGATATTATTTCCTCAGGTGTATCACGTTTAGATCTAAGAAAGATAACCCAAGTATACTAGGAGAATTCATCAACAATTACAAGGGTATACTTCTTTCTAGCAATGAATTGGATATTTACTAGTCCATAGAGATCCATATGGAGGAGTTGAAGAGGATTTGTTACTGAGGAGATTTTCTTTGACTTGAAACTTTCCTTGGTATGCCTACCTTCTTCACACACTGGGTTAAGAGATTCCTTTGCATAGGTGAGCTGATGAAGTCCAGTGACAGGCTCTTTTCTTGATAGGTTATTCACCGTCTTGAAATTGAAATGTGAGAGTCTCTTGTGCCACAACCAGTTCAGCTCAAGAGTATCCCTAGAGTAGAAGCAAATTTCTTCATTGAGTTTGGAGTTCATATCAATGACATAGACATTATCTATCTAGGTCCCTAGATATACTCTTCCCTTACATAAATTCACACATAAACCTTTATAACACAATCCTGATACTTAAGAGATTATGTTTTAGCCTTCAACAAAGGCAACACATTTGAACGTAGTTAAGTCGTTTGTCAATACACCATACCCTTGGTCTAACCTTTCCCATTTCCGCTGAAGGTCACCAACGGTCATTTTTATTCTTTGTACTTAGATTGCAGAAAGTTATTACTAGTCACATGTGGATAGGCCTAGAATATCCATTGTATATGTACCATATACCTTTGAAGTCATGCAATCACACAGAAGATTAATGTTGCTTTGGTATCCGTTGTTTGATAGGTCCAGAATGGTTAGAAGAGGATTTAGTGATTTTCTCCTCTTCCATCTTAGTTGGTTTCTCAGCTTTGGGCTCTTTGGTTTTGGATTAGGACAACCTTTAGCAATATGAGAGGAATTACTACAAGCATAACATTTCCTATAATTAAAACGATATATATGACCATATGCATGAGCTTAAGAAAGTAAGAGATCAGAAGGACCAACACCTAAAATACCTTTTTCCTTATATCTATGAGGGATATTAGATCTCTTAGGTTTTTAGTGATATTGGTCAATGTTCAGTTTAGGTTTAGGTCCCAATCCGGGTTTACCATTTGGACCAGAATTCTTAACCTTGTTTACTGAGGGTTGGCTAGTTGCAGTGTTTGACAAGAGCATCTTCAGCTTTGTCATTCTCTTAGATTTAGTCTTCAAGTTGGAGGGAATAGAAGAGTTCTCGTGTATAGAAATAAGTATTTCTAAATTTTTCCAACTCCTTTGAGTCTTTCAAGTTTTAGATGAGGAACTAAAAGATTGAGGCTAGGAAGAGATATAGGTCATAAAGAGTTAAGTACTTGAAGAGACAAACATTTCAAATTTTAGGTTTGACCTATCTCTGTTTGGATTGTCTTTGTCAGAGTTGTATCCCAAACACGTTTTGACTTGAATGGGAATCTGACACTCAATGATTTCTATAACTTTCACTGAAGCTTTACACCACCAACAGTAGCCTTCTCATCTTTGAGTTCAATGAGATCATGTTCTCTTGCCTCAATGACAACTTGATTTATAATGACTTAATTACAGAGATCATTTTCAATGTTGGTCAACTCTCATATTTTTATGTGACATTTTTCTAACTGTTCATTTAAATCAAGATTTAGGTGTTCAACTTTGATTTCGTCATTTATGGCATTATGAAGATCAACTATCAGATGATCGAGATATTTCCTTTTGTTAGAGTCAGATAGAGAAGGGTCATCAATGTTTGGTACCTGAAAAGGTTTGGGATATTCAGCTGGAGATTAAGAAGTAGAGGCTTCAGGTTATTCAGCCTTCACATCCTCTATTTTTGCCATGAGGCAAATATAGGTGACATCTTGTTCATCTGAAAGGAAGATTCTGAAGAAGAGTCAACCTAGTCATGTTCTTCAACAACCATTCATTTACCCTTTCGTGTCTAAGATTTCACCTTATAGTATTTTTTCTTCAACATCAAGTACTTGTCATCTTTCACATGGAGAGGAGAGAATTTGATGAATTTCTTGGACCTGGATTCACTAACAAAATGTCCCTTTTCTCACAATTATATCATATAGCAATTTCCTTATCAACAGGTTTTGATTTTAGGATTATCAGTGAGAGAATAACTTATGTTTCCACGAAAGTGATTCTCTCAGGAAAACCTTTTCAAAGTGTTAGTTGGAAGGGTGAGTTACTCATCAAATTCTAAGAGATCTGATTCAAAGATCTCATCATGTGCATACATTTGATGACCTACATCAGTGATGGTAAGAGAATGAAGATTAACAAGATATTTGTCATCTAAAGAAAGTAAATCTAGAGGAGAGCTTTTGGTATCTCTAATGAGATTTTTCTTCATAGTGTTAGATTCACAAAGACACTGAAGAAATTTAGTATTAGTCTTAGAGTTGGAATATTCCCTTCAAACATATTTGAGATCAATTGGTAAGCAGTTGAAACGCTGATGAACTTTTAGGAAGAGATTCATTCTTACCACAGATGAACATTCTGTATTGCCTTACAACATTGATCTTCCAAGACTCTTGGACTTCGGTAGTACCTTCAGAATGCACAAAGAGGTCGTCCCACATTTCTTTAGAAGTCTTTAGATTCAAGAATGAATGGAATACTTCATCAGGAAGTAACATGCAATGATAGTTATAGCATTTGTGTCAAGAGACACCTTCTTGACATCTTCATCTGACCATTAGTGAACTTGTTTTGCAACCACTCATTCGGGAGTTCCAGGTTGATCAGTAGTAGCAGGAACACCATTGGTGTAGTTAGAGTAGAGCAATTATGTGAATCAAGCACAACAGGGGAATGAGACGATGGATCTATCGATCGAGAGAAGCAATGTAAGAAGATGGAGTGATCAAGAGAGATAAGGGAAATCTAGGGGTAAAATTCCTCAAAATGAAATGGTGATACACTGGACAAAAATTCGCTCAAAAGCTATATGAATGGTTAAGAGGATTAAAAATGTGTCAAAACAAGATTTACCTCTACCTGATTCAAAGGTTTCCTCTTAATAGAATCACTACGAGGTAAACAAAACATCCCATAAGGCTACTAGTCTACAAATAACTTTCATATCCTCTGCAATTTCAAACTCTTGAGCTGCTCAAGTTCCAAAAACATCATGAAAAGTCCATTCTTCTAAATCTTGATTAGCTTGCAAAAAAATTGACAATTGTTTCCACTTTTTTTTAGACTTTTTAGGTACCAGATGTTACCATCATCAGTTGACTTAACAACTCCATTTTTCTTGCATTAGTTAACTGGAGTATAAAATCTATCATAGGTAATTTGAAGAGTCTCCTCTGGATTAGCTTTAAACGAGTCATATTCGACTATACATTGTTTATGTCGATTCATTTTGGTTTTGGCTCCACCATTAAGTTCATTTGCAAGCTTATCCCATATATCTTTTCCAGATTCACATGTATCAATAGACTGAGAAAATCTCAATGAGAATCGCCATGAAAATAATTATCTTCTCCTTACGATCAACTTACACAACGGATACTACTTCTCTAGTATAGTGATATTCATCGTTTGGTGTATAAAATGCTAGTTTTTCAAGAGCTTTGATGGTAGTTGGAATAAGGACCTTAATTTTTGGTACATATAGACCAATAAGAATAGATATATACAATTTCTTATCAATCCCATCAAGAAAGTTCTCCATTCGAATCTTCCACAAGGGATATCCATCCCTTAATAAAGTAGGTGGTTTAGTCGTTGATCCAACGTTGTAAGCAGAATTCCAGTTGAAATTTGAAATTTGAAGTTGAGAGAAGAGTATATCTAATCTTCGATTATGGAAATAAATAGGGGATCTAATGAATTTGGATATTAAACTTAAAAAATCAATGAACAGGGGTTTATGTAATAAGAACATAATCGGAAAAATTGACCGTCCAATTAAGAATCAATTCATAAAATAGATTAATTTGCTATAGAATATGTCAATCTACTGTGATACCAATAGTTGAATCCAAGATTACTCAATTGGCAAGATATTCAATAGATTTATCACATATTGCATAAGCATGTAATATCACAGTCAATCAAGCACAATATTCAATATGAAGAACGGTTTGACAGGGAGGAATAGCCATTTGATTCAAAGTGCCACTGATCTTACAATATGAGAGATTACAATTGTATGAAGAAAATTAGACCAATATCCCATACTGAAAACCTCATGAATACTCTCAAAGATTATATTGAAAGGGTTGAAAAAAGGTTTTGAAGAATTATCCCAATGTCTGTATATATATGAGCCAAAGAGTTAAGTCAAAACATTGGCCAATAGGCTTGATTCATGTGGAAAGGTTGTTATAACCACTTTGAGAGGGGACCACCCTAGATGACTTAAAAGGACATCAAGTTGATCAAGTATGGCATGGCTTATGATAGTAGACTAAGAGGGTTGGTTCTCTGATAGGCCTTACCCTTTTTGATCAGTTCCTCTGAAGATCTTCTAATTAGCTTGATCAAAGGTCAAACACATGTATTATCTTCAGTAGGGGATTCCCTAACAATTAGGGGTGTGAATTTTGTACCAAGACAAACAAACCAATTCTCATACCAACCATACCAATTTAATTTGTACCAATTTAGTTGGTACCAATCTAATTGGTTGGTATTATCGTACTGACTATCTAAACATGGTTGGTATGTGCTATTAGTATTCGTATACCACGGTAACATCGTACCGCATCGACTTATTTATTTATTAATTAAAGTTTAATTAATAACACAACATATTTTGATTTTAAAATTTAAATTATCTTGTTTTCAATTTTGCTAAATTATAATACAAATGGATATATAGAATTTCATTGAATTCATTCGCCTAACCTTTACAACCTTAATAACTAGTACACACCTTCACGGTCCATCGACGCTCCTCAATCGCCTCTTCTAGTAGACTATAGTGAATACTCGTATATGTAGGGATAAGTGATATAACACATAATACCATGTTATGTGAATGCTTGGTAGTTTTAGTGCATATAAATCTAGCTGGTAAAGATGTCCATATAAATAAATTTTTAACTTCATCTTTTACGTTTTTGTTACAATATTGTACCAACCAAAAAAAGTTGGTACCGAATATAATTGGTTGGTACATGGTATAAAATTTTGCATACCAATTATAATTGTTTGGTACATGGCGTATGGAAAAAATATGGTACTTTACCATGTTCATCCTTACTTACAATACTTTTACTTTGATAAAATCGGGGATTTTAACAAAATCTTTTTTCCTTCTTGCCTTTGCCATTGGGTTCTTACTATTTGGTCTTGTAGTATCCAACCTCTTTCTCATCCGGTTCAAGAAACTATGAGCGCAAGGAGAGGACATAAGGCAAGAACAGGTTTGATGACAGGAGGTCAAATGAAAACAAATATGTGAATAAATATGAGGAAAAGAAGCTAGATGAGCCGGTCAAGTGCTACAACTGTGGTAAAGTTGATCACTATGCAAAAGATTGCAGAAAGCCAAAAGTGTGCAACTCAGATTATTACAAGAACAAGATGTTGCTTGCAAAGTAGAAGGAGCCTAGGAAGGCACTGATGGCTGAGGATGACCACTGTCTTGTTATGACCGATGCTGAGAGTGAGAAAGATGAGGTTTCCCACATGTGTCCATTGGGTAAGGAGGTCACTTATGATGAATCTGACGAAGACACATCCGATGAGGTAGCTGACTTAACTGAAACTGATTTTTTAAAACAAATGGAATTCATGATAGTTGAATTAGAACAAACTGTATTTTCAACTATTTAATTTGAAACTGACTGAAAATATATGTTTAAAACATAAGATAAATCCGAGTCACACAGAGTTTGTGAGAACAACTCTATTGATTCATATGCCTCTTCTTGCAAGGCTTTCATGGGAAATGTTTTTTGTAATCTAAAACAGTCAGATTTTGAACAAATCCATTATGAAAAACAATGTTCAAAATAATTTAATGATTTTATGTTTCCAAAATTTTCCAGTGCATCACATTCTATGGAGTTGAATATCTGTTTGATGATGTTCATTTTCTTAATTTTGAGGAATGTTCTGATGAGTGTGTGGATAAGTTTGACTTTACTGCAAAACTTTCATACTGACTTTGTTGTTAAATCCAAAGAATTACCTAGGGTGTTTGAAGTTGGTGAATCATCAACTAAGGTTCATGAACAAGTTCCTGTAAGTGCTTATTATGCTAAAGGTAAGAAAAAGAAGCACTTACAGAAACGAAAAAACACTGGTAAGTCAAAAAAGAAACAAACTCTGAAATATCATAGTTCTAACAAGTATAAATCTTCTTTTTCAGATATGAGATAGAAAACATCTGAAGTAAAACTTGAATGCAAAAAGAAGAAATCCACTGAAGATGTGGAGTCGACAAAATCATTTTATGCTTCTGATTGAAATAGGACAATTGATACATGTTCAGATGTAATTGATCAATTTTCTTACAATAAACAAAAACTTGTAGTTCCGTTTAAGATTTACACAATAAAGAAATTGATTCAATTATGTCATGCTACAATTCTTTGTTCTACTTGTGGCCTAAATGATTTTGTTGATCGTCGATTTTCTGATAATTGGTTTGGTTCTTATTATATATATCATTCTTAGAGATCAAATGTTTTTTGAAAAATAGGGGGACCCAAATTTCAATGGGTGCAAAAATCAGATACTAACCCAAAAGGGCCCATTTACAAGTGGGTACCTAAACCAGTTGTTGAATCATTTCTCTTGTACAGACCTATTAGTGTATTAAATTGTATCCAAGATTTAATGAGAAACGTCAAGTCAAGATAAGTCAACAAGGTCAATGTCTGTAAAGTCAATATGGTGTTTAGTCTTATGTGTGAATACTTTACAGTATATAGACAATCTATCAATCAAGATCTAACATTCAAAGTCTAGAGAGAGAGTAGAGAGAGAAACGTAGTAATATGTATATAGCAATGATGAACCACCTACAAAGGAAACACTTTTTATATGAGAACTAAAAACACAAGCTTAACAACAAAGTAAACTCATATTGACTTTCTAACATTGACTTTGACATTGTTGACTTTGCTAGACTTGACTTTTCCTATTAAATCTTGTATACAGTAATACACTAACAAGACCCATCATATGTGGTACCTAGATTCAGGGTGTTCAAGCATATGACCGGGAGGAAAGAAATTTTGTCTAATTATACAGAGAAATTTTGCAGAATCGTGCGGTTTGGAAATGATCGTTTTTCGTGATACTTGGATATGGAGATGTTATTAAAGAGAACATAATGATCAATAACGTGAGCTATGTTGAAGGGTTAGGACACACCTTATTTAGCATCAGATAGTTTGGCGATAAAAATTTGGAGGTAAATTTCAAAGCCAAAAGGTGATGCGTTAGAACAGAAGATGGCAATGAACTATTGGTAAGTCCAACCTCTACACAATCATCTTGTCCAATGTGAAGCCTGAAAGGGCAGTGTGTCTACTATCAAAAGCATCTATGTAGCAAAGTTGGTTATGGCATAGAAGGATTTCTCACTTAAGAGATAAACCGGTGGCACTTACCATTGTACAAGCAAGATTGGTTGGATTAGCCCACTTTTCTGTAGGTTATATATTTACTTATGCGGCTTTCTTGATTGCCTCTACATCAGGCAAATTTGGTTAATTTTTTTAATTGAATGTTTTGTATCCGCGAGAGTTTCATTTCTTTCGATGAAGAAGAGATCCACCTTCTTATCTTATATTTCTAAATCTAGGATCCGACTTGTATCCTGGATACTAATAGGAACTTAACAAGTATGGCAAAAAAAAGTAACGTAATGCTCATAATTTCCCTCTAGACTTAGTTGCTATCGAAGCTCCATCTACAAATGGATTGAAATGTCATAAAATGCATTTGATTCTAATACAATTCACTTCGGCTAGATCCTATCCAAAAGTAAACGCGAAGTTGGTCAAAGGTAATTTGGTGAAAGGTCTACCTGAGCTAAAATACGAAAATGAACATTTGTGTGATGCATGTGAGAAAGGGGAGATGAAAAGTGTTTCTCATAAGCCGAAGCCTGAACATAACACAAATGCTCCTTTGGAATTTTTGCACATGGATCTTTGTGGTCCTATGTGAACTCAAAGCATAAATGTCAAACGATATGTATTGGTGATTGTGGATGATTTTTCGAGATATACTTGATTGAAGTTCTTACAGTCAAAGGAAGAGACTCCATAAATAATCATCTCGTTCCTCAAAAACATCCAAGTCAATTTGCAGAGAACAGTCAAGTTCATCAGATTAGATAATGGCACAGAGTTTAAGAACAAGACGGTTGAAGGTTATCTTTAATCGGTTGGGATAACACATCAATACTCTGCTGCTAGAACGCCCGAACGGAATGGGGTCATCGAAAGACGCAACAGAACTCTTGTCGAAGCTGCTCGAACAATGTCAAGTCAATAAGAGTTACCTCTCTTTCTATGGCCAGAAGTTGTTTCTACTACGTTCTATACTCAGAATCGATTAATCATTTATCGTCGGATTGGTAAGAACGCCTTATGCTATTATAAATAATAGAACACCAAGAATTAAAATTTTTCATATTTTTGGATGTAGGTGTTACGTGCTAAATGACAACAAAAATCTGAACAAGTTCAGTCCCAATGCGGAAGAAGTGATTTTCATTGGATATTCTTAAACATCGGCATCATACAAAGTATTTTTGAAGACTTCGAAAATAGTTGTGGAGAGCGTAAATGTTACATTTGGTGAAGCTATGGATTTGGCTTCTGAACAATGAAGTTCATAACCCGTGATAACTAGCATTTTAGCTTCTGGGCAAATCAGTCCAGAACCTGGTTCTAATGTTTCTAATTCTGATAAAGGTTAAAATTCTACTTCATACCTGATTGATTTAGATCTATTGTTTGAACATTTCTATGATGAGTTTCTAGGATCTAAAATTTCTAAACCTGTTATGATTGACAGTATAGAAGATTCAAGCGAACATCAACCAATCACTTCAGATGTATCTACTGAACCTGTTCCTCCAGTTCAGAAAGAAACTCAGTCAGTTGAAGATACACCAAATGTTGAACAGTCAAAAGTTGTACAACCGGTTACTAGTACATAATTTCCTATTCCACAGACAACAAGTGTTCAACCGGTTGAAACTTCGGTAACTGTGCCTTCAATTGAACCCCTACATGATGGATACTTAGATGATCGAAATGATCAATCTACTTATGTTCCACTCCCACACACAGATAAGTGGACCAAAGAGCATCCGGTAAATCAGATTATTGGAGATCCATCAAAACTGGTGCAAACTAGGTATGCTACTACAAACGAGTGCTTGTAGGATTCCTTCTTGAGATAGATTGAACCTACTCGAGTATCTGAAGCTCTTGATGATCTAGAATGGATATTTGCTATACAAAAAAAGGTAAACCAGTTTGAAGCACTGAAAGTATGGAGACTTGTGCCTAGACCAGAAGGTAAAACCATAATCGGCATAAAATGGGTTTTCAAGAACAAGAAAGATGAAGACGGGATAGTTGTCAGAAATAAATCCCGACTTGTAGCAAAATGATGCCGGGAAGAAGAGGGAATTGATTATGATGAGACATATGATCCTTTTGCACGCATAGAGGCGATCAAAATGTTTCTAGCATATGCAGCGCACAAACTTTACACTGTTTCAGATGCACGTGAAACGGGCTTTCTAAATGGCATACTGAAAGAGGAGGTATATGCGTCTCAACCTGAACGATTTTTCAGTGTTGATAAGCCAGATCATGTATATATCTTAGACAAAGCCCTTTACGGACTGAAGCAAGCACCCCGTGTCTGGTATAATGTAATTTCAAAATTCCTAGTCAAGTTAGGGTCCTTCGAAGGTAAGATTGACACTACTCTCTTCATTAAGAAAGAAAAAGGCGATATTATTCTCATTCAAATTTTTGTAGATGACATAATTTTCGGGTCTACCAACCCTAAGTACTTCAAAAGATTTTCTGCCTTGATGGTGTCAAGATTTCAGATGAGTATGATGGGAGAGATGAATTTCTTTTCGAATTACAAGTCAGACAATTTTCAACGGAGATTTTTATAAATCAGGATAAGTACATTTGTGACATTTTAAAGAAATTTAAAATGGAAAACTGTACATTGTGTGTCCCAATAATGTGCAAATCAAAATGAATGACAATCGAATTCAATCACAATATGTTTCAATTGATCACAAAGTTCACAGTACACGATGCTCTCTCCCAATGACAACATTTCTCTCACTACAAATAAGCTCTCTCTTTGTCATATGAGTCTACCAACAAAAACAAAGTATTTAGGTACATATACAAAGACACAAACTAAACACTAGCTTATTACAAAGACTTTGACTTTTGCTTTAAGAGGCTTTGACTTGAGCTTTTGACTTTGACATTCAACCTTCATGATCTTGGATCCAACATAAAAGTGCACTAACAATCTACTCATTTGTATTCAAGATCATCTTCAAAACAAAATCTCCCCCTTTGATTTAGAAACAAATGATCTCCCCTTTTGGATAAACAAAAGCAAATTTCAGCAATCACGAACAATCTTCTTCTTTTTATGGTCTTGACAAATTCAATCTCTTAATTCATCATCTTTACAAAGATAAGAAATTCATCTCCCCTTTCTTTGAACTTCCTTCAAACTTTCTGTAATTTCCCCCAAAGTCTGTGATTATCTTCTCAAGAATTATAACAATCTCCCCCAAGATTATAAAACCTCTTTCAAACTTCAGAAAGGAAATTATCTTCAGATTCAACTCACTTTTTTTTTTCTCAAATAGTCTTCAAAGAAAATTTCAGCAAATTTACATCAAATTTTCTGAACATCTGAACTTTCCCTTTCTTTTCGAACATTCCTCACATATTTCAGAAATATACCCATCAAAATCTGTCATTTCTTGAATACTCTATTCACAAAACATTCACCATCTGATCTTTAGACATCATTTCTTGAAATTAATATTCCCTTAATTTCTTTTCCATTTCTTGATCTTCTCCCCCTTTTTGATGATGTAGAGCATAGAAATCATCAAAACTGTCTCCAAGAAATGTCATGAACCTATTTTTGACCAATGATCTTTTGAAAAATGATCCACTGAACATCCGTCAATTCATATATTTATACGAATCTTTTCAAATTCAGACAAACAAGAATTTAACCCTGAATCAACAAATGAATCAGTTAAGATGCATGTAAGTAACACTAAGTTACTTAGTACAACGAATGTATTGTACAAGGAGTTTTATTGATGTTCCACTCCCCAAGTCTTCCATTCAATCATCGAATAACACAAGATTATTCTATGAACGTTCCGACAGAAAAATGAATTTTCTCTGTGTTCATGCTTGTGTATGAAAGAATTTAAAACATGAATGTTTTAAACAGGCCCAAAATGTGTAAACCATTGAGACAACAACATTATTACATGGACTCAATTATGCAAGATCGAAGTGCGAAGGTGGGGCAGACGTCCTTCTGATTCAGTATCCACATCTTCCAAATGAAGACGAGATAGATTATGTGTTGCGTCCCCAAGAAAATTTGAAACATCTCTTTGTTAAGAAATAAATGAGTAGCTGGAGGGGTTTAAAGCAAGAGTTGGCATGGGCTAGTTGCCTGTTTCAATGAAGTTCACGAAAGAATTGTGAAACAACAGTAATGTGGCTGCCCGACTCAGAAAGTAGTTTTGGTGCAGAGTTTCATATTCTTTTACTCTGATCTCTCACCCTCTTTCTTTTTAACATTGAGCTCACTTCTAACCCATCTCTCTTTTTATTTTATCTCAGCACACATCCACACTCAGATATTGGCCCTTAGCATCTCGATCACTCAAGAATAATTTCATGGGTAGGAAACACTGGTTATCGTGAATCCATAGAAGTTTAATTAAGTTCTCACACTGATACCATGTATATTGCCCTAAAAGCAAAATGTTGTTCAATTGGTTTAACTTCAACAGTTAAAGTATAATATGAAATACATGTCAGATATATGTATGCTCAATAAGATAATCATGAAGGTTTGAGCATTTTAATCATGAAAGATTCTCTCAAAACAAAGAAATTAAATGAATGATGTGAAATCAATAGATATGTTTTGAGAATCTGACAATGTATGGAAAAGATCAAATATGAATGATTTATCAATAAAAGTTTAGGTCATGAAAAACTGGATGTTGTCTATACGAATCAAATATAGACATTCTTGAAAGAAATGTTTTGAATGAATCAACGCTCACCAAATTTTGAATTTCAAACAGGGTTTATTACCATCGAAATTTTGTTTTATTTTGAGACATGGTAATAAAAAAGTCAACAAACATGCTAACCGATGTGTGTGAATACTTGATAATATATGAAAAACATAAAACACAAGTATTTATCTTTGGAAACAAATGGTTAGTTTAATATTGAAGCTCATAACAACAAAAAACATTTAAAATCACACTTCAGAATTCATGAAATATGTTTAAGAATCGAAAAGTGGTTTGAACATTTAGAAACATGTTTTCATGTCTGAAAGTTGTCCTTCTTTCAAACATTAGTTTATTACAAAGACACAAACTAAACACTAGTTTATTACAAAGACTTTGACTTTTGCTTTAAGAGGCTTTTACTTGAGTTTTTGACTTTGACATTCAACCTTCATGATCTTGGATCCAACATAAATGTGCACTAACATACACCCATAAGCACCCCGATAGCACAAGGTACAAATATTGGAGCTGACCTTAACGGGAAAGTTGTTGATCTAAGGACCTACCGAGGTATGATTGGATCTTTATTGTACCTAACTGCTAGTCGACCTGACATTATGTTCTCGACATGTTTGTGTGAGATATACCAAGCCAAACCCAATGAGTCCCATCTCTCGGCTGTGAAAAGAATTTTTAGATATCTGAAGGGCACCGAAGATCTTGGTTTGTGGTATTCTAAAGATACAGGGTTTGAACTGACTGCTTATTAAGACGCATATCACATTGGATGCATTTTGGACAAGAAAAGCACACCGGGTCATATACATTTTTTGGGAGACAAGCTCGTCAGCTGGGCTTCAAAGAAATAATTATGTGTATCCACTTCAACTGCTGAAGCGGAATATGTAGCTACATCCAGTTGTTGTTCCCAAGTACTGTGGATGAGGACAAAGTTGTGAGACTATGGATTCCACTATAATAATATTCTGATATACTGTGACTCGAAGAGCCTGATTGCAATATCATCAAATCTTGTTCAGCATACCAAAATGTTAGGACTGAAAGTCCTGAGTGTTGAAAGTGGAATAAAGTATTTATAAGGGTTCGAAATGTATTTAATTAATAGTTGTTTTATTAGATGGGCCCAAGCCCATAAGCCCATTAGGCCTTGTAAGTCTAAGTATATAAAGGCATTATTAGTTCATTTATTAGGTTGAACAGTTGTTAGACAGTTTAGGGTTAAGTCTCATAATTTCAGATTACTAGTCAATAGGTTTACTCTCACTGATCAGAAATCCTTTCTGTAAACCTAAACCCTTTCATTGCATATTAATCATATGACTAGTAGTTGGAGCTTAAATCTTGTTCATCTTTGATATTATTTGTTACTGATTGCACTGTACTGGGATCTACAATTGGTATCAGAGCAGAATCGAATAATTTATTATTCGATACGATCAAAAGAGCAAAGAGACTGAAGGTTTGATCCAGAAAAGGTTTGTCTAAAATCCTTAATTGATTATCTGTTTTAATTATTATTATCTGTTTTCTTGAAATCGATTACTGTTTCTGAGTTTTATCGGTCACTTTTTGTTTTCTGGAAAAAGCAATATGTCGATCAATTTGGGTTCATATTTTTAAGTTCAATCTACAATATTTTTCCAGATTTTTATCGGTCAGAAAACAGTAAGTTTATCGGTCTACTTATTTTATCAGTCTACTTATTTTATCAGTCGAGTGTTCAATAAGTTTATCTGGGTTTTTATCGATCTGTTATTTTGAGTTATCGGTTGATTTTCTGGGTTCGTTTTCCAGAATTCATCGAGTTTATCGGTGTGTTCTTCGTGTTTATCGGGCCTTTAAATCGATTTGTGGTTATCGCTATTGACTGGTAGCATTTGACCGGTACTTTGCATTGTTTTTGGTATTTGACCGGTGGTATTTGACCGGTGTTGTTTATCTATCGATCAAGTGGTTTTTTTTTATTTTGAAAGTTGTTGTTCAAGTTTTTTTTTACTTCTAGATATATATAGCCATACTTTCATCTCACACACATATATAAATCATTATCACATGCATATATAATCATATATATCATCATCGCATGCATCTCATTTTTATATATATATATATCGCATACATATATATTGTTTTTCACATCTCACGCATATATATATATATAGACATCGCATTCATATACACATCTTATTCATCACATACATTCATTTCTTTTACATACATCGCATATATATATATATATATATATATATATATATATATATATATTCCTTCGACCGGTACCTTGCTAAAGGACCGGTACTTTGTTTGAAAACCAACAACCGGACGCAAGGACCGATATATTGCATCTCGACCGGTGTGGTGTGGTTCTATCGCCCGGTATTCTTCAATCGTCCGGCACCTAAATTGACAGGTGCCTTGCAAAAGACCGGTGTCTTGCTCACTCTCTCTTCCGGACCATCAATCGACCGGTATCTCTCGCCCGGTGCCATCATCTCCCGGACATTCTCCTCGACCGGTACCTCTTCGCCCTGTCCCTTGCGGCTCCCGGTGTCCAGCGAACCAACATCGATCAAGCTTTAAAGTTTTTCGATTGTTTTTCGAAATCATTTCGGTTGCTTCGGTAGCGATCGTAAACAAAGTTTTTCAAGTTTTAAACTGGTAAGGGTTGTTTACAAAGCTTAAACGATCATATTTGATCAAAAAAATTTCACCCATATCAGGTTTTTAAATTCTCGTTCGGTTTCCGAAAAATCTTCAGTTGCTTCGTTCGAGAGTTTGTGCGACTGTTTCAAGATTTAATCAGTTGAGGGAGCTTAAGGGAACATAAACGATCATTTTTGGTCGTAAAATTTTAACCCATACTGATTTTTGCTTAAGGGAACATAAACGATCATTTTTTGTCGTAAAATTTTAACCCATACTGATTTTTTAATTTTTCAATCGTTTTCCGAAAAGTTTTCGGTTGGTTCGTTTGTGATCGTGGGTTGACCGGTTGAATTTTAATCTGTTAAGGACTGACCAGGGAGCTTTAGCGATCACTTTGCATTGATAATTTCTAACCGTTTTTGAGTTTTGCAGGATGGCTCAACGAGGAAGATGATGAATAGTGTTTCTGTTAAGTTACGTTTATTTTTCTTACTTTTTGGTCCTTTTCCGTTAAGTGTCCGTTAGTTCCGTTAGTTTGTTAGTTTGGTTAGTTTTTATTTCATTTTTGGTCCATTTTTCGTTAGTTTTTCAGTTAAGTAAGTTAGAAGTTTTAATTTTTACACTTTTAGTCCCTCTAGTTTAAGTTTTAGTTTGTGTCTTTTTTAGTCCTTCTAGTATTAAGTTTCAGTTTATGTCATTTTTAGTCCTTCTAGTTTTAAGTTTTAGTTTTTGTCATTTTTAGTCCTTCTAGCTTTAAGTTTCTGTTTGTGTCGCTTTTAGCCCCCATAGTTCAAAGTCTCAAAGTTTGTCATTTGTGACCCTAAACTTTCAAGTTTCACACTTTGTCACTTTTGGTCCCTGCACTTTCAAATTTCATCTATTGTTAAGTTTTTCACAAGCTTGAATTAGATAAATCCAGATGGGGTACTATGCTGAAGTTCAAGATCTCAAATTAGAGAACGCAAATCTTAAATGTTTTGTTGCTTACTACAAAGAAAGATCACAACAGTATCAGAATGAAAGCGACATATTGAAAGAAGAAGTTAGTGCATTAAAGGCGACTAATGAAGATCTTCTCAAAAATACTTCTGGGCAGAGTAATGAGAAAACAATGAGTTTGGAAACTGAGAACAAAGAGCTGACAAGAAAAATCTTGAACTTGGAAGATCAGATTGTCCAAATCCAGAAAGCATTTGTTGATAATCACGAGGAAAAGATCTCTGAACTGAAAGATGCAAATGCTGAGCTTCAAAAGAAAGTATTTGATTTGGAGCAAAAGCATGCTAAAGATAAATCCGAGTTTGAGAAATCTTTCGCAAAGAAGTTCTCAGATTTTTCGAGAAAATGTGATGATGAGAAGAAGGAAGTTGAGCTGAAATGCATAAAACTTTCTCAGCAAGTTTCTGATTTTCAGAAAGAAATCATTCTTGAAAGAGAGAAGTTTGCCAAAGAGAAGAAGTCCATTGAACAAAAGAATGTTGGTTTCTTCAAAGAAATATCCGGCCAAAGAAACAATGCTGAGAAGGGATTTGAAGAAGAGAGAAGCATGTTTGAGACAGAAATCAAAAACCTTACTGCCAAGTTATCTGAACTATCTGAAAAGGCACAAAAAGAGCAGAAAACGAAGTCTGAGTTCACGAAGAAGATTGACCTGCTTGTTCAAGAAAGAGACAACTTTGCTTCAACGATTAAAGTGCTTGAAAAGTCTGCATCAAGTTCAAATCAGAAACCTGTCTCTTCACAAAGGTCAACTAAATCCTCTAATCAGATTCGTAGTACTAACCTTTTCTATGATAGAAATATAGATGGTTCAGGGACACCTCAAAGAAGAAGGAGATACAAAGATGAAGAACTGGTCTAGAAGAAGAAACCAGTTGAAGATGAGCTGAAAGAAAGAGAATCATGTGTACATGCGTCTAATGTCAAGAAGAACAAAGCAAGTAACGGTAAACCTGATCATATCTACTCGAGAGATCAATTACTCAGGTTATCAGGTAAGAAATACCATTGTTCTTATTGTCATACACATGATCACATTCACAAATCCAGGGATCATTTCTGGTATGGTTCTTATTCTATATCCCCCACAAGAACTGCAACTAACATTCGAGGACCCAAATACTAGTGGGTACCAAAGCCGAAAACTGATTCTTTGTTGCAGGCACCTATTGTCAAGGGGGAGTAGAAGAACGATGGCTTCTAAGTAAATCAGCTTTGAACCCGGACTTCAACGAAGTTTGGCTTCTGATCACATGACAGATCAGGACCCGTTCTTCAAACGTTCAGACTTGGATAGTTTGCAAATATCCAGGGGGAGCTTAAAAATACATAAATCATTCTATCATGATTTGAGGGGGAGCTTAAAGGTAAATATCTTCTGATCTAGATCTCTGATTGTTTGAAAGAAGAACAACTTTTGAACATGAAAAACGTTTTCTGAAATGTTCAAACCACTTCTGGTTCTCAAAAGATTTTATGAATTTAGAAGTGTGTTTTTAAATGTTTTTCAATTTTTGAGCTTTAATGTTTAACTGACCGTGTGTTTCCAAAGATCAATACTCGTGTATTATCTTGTCCATATACTGTCAAGTATTCACACACATCGGTTCAGTATTGCGTTTGAATTTGTTATTACCATGTCTCATAACGAAACAATTTTTCGATGGTAATACCCCCGTTTGAAATTCAATTTTGTTGAGCATCAATCATAATGTCTAATGTTGTGATTTCATTGCTAAATTGTTTATATTTGTTCATATAAACAAAATATCCAGTTCTTTGATACCCTAACCATTTTTTATTTGATCTGATTGATACATTGTTAGATTCTCAAAAAAATTCTCTTGACTTCATTTCATTCCTTCAATATCTTTGTTTTGAGAAATCTTCAAAGTACAATTGCTCAAATCTTATGAGCATACATTTTGACAGTGTTATCATACATTTTGTGCTAAATTGTTCAAGTTAAACTGTTGAGCAACTATTTTTTTAGGACTTACATGGGATTTGTGTGAGAACTTAAACAGAACTTCCATGGATTCACGTAAACCATTGTTCCCTACCCCGGAAGTTATCCTTGAGTGATTGAGGGGTGAGGGGTCTTAAATCAAAGAGTGGGGGAGATAACTTATCCAGATGAGTTTTTCTCAATGTGCTGAGCGGTAAAATGTAAATGAGAGTTTGGTTAGAAGTGAGCTTTAATGAATAAAAAGAAAGAGGGTGTGATAACAGAGTTAAAAAAATATGAAAACTCTGCACCAAACACTTTATGAGACGGTCAACCACATCTACTTATTGGTTCACATTCTTTGGTAACCATCATTGAAAAGGCACCTAGCCTATGCCAACTCTTGCATTAACCCCACCAGCTACTCGTTTCTTTCTTAACAAAGAAATGTTTCATTTTCTTTGGGGACGCAACATATATGCTATCTAATCTTCACTCGGAAGATTTAGATATTGAAAAAGAAGGAAAGTTGCCCCACCTTGGCACCTCTTTCATGCACATTGAGTCCGTGTAATATATGTTGCTGTCTCAACAGTTTACACAATTTTGAGTCTGATCAAGCTAAGTAGCTTCAATCATTCATACACTTGCACGTACACACAAGGAATGAGTTTTCTTGTCATAACATTCATAGAAAATTTCTTTGTGGTTTTTCGATGATTGAATGGAAGCCCTAGGGAGTGAATATCACAAAATCTCCTTTCCAAAGTACATCCGTTGTACAAAGTGGCTACATGCTACTTACAGGCATACTAACTGTATCATTTGTTGATTCAGGTTTACCATTCCTAATATATCTAAATTTGAAAAGATTCGGATATATACATTTCATGAATTGACGGATACTCAGATCATAGGTGGGAGAGTGTTAATTTATCATGAATGGGAGATCAAAGAAAGTGCTGAAATTGAAGAAGTTTTGATGATCATGATGCTCACAATCATCAAAAAGGCGGAGAAAAAGTTCAATTTCAAAGTTTTAAAGAAAGAAAGTTATTTCTGAAGACAGTCTAGAGATCAAAGAGATGAAGATGATGTTTCAATTTTTCAAAGAGATTTCAAAGATTGTATTGATTCTTTCCGTATCATATGGTGTTTGCTACAAGTTGATTACTCCTACGTGCTGATTGAAACAAGTTCTTAAACTGCAAGATTATTCAACTCGCGGTTCAAAGACAGATTCTTTGTTTTAAACTGAAGATGCACCGTGGAATATCACGTAACTCTCACATTATCTTTCTTGTGTGCTGATCCGATGTGATTGAGTTTCTACAGTTAAAAGTTGCGTGATAGTGCATTCAGTCGAGGCTATTGCACATCGAATCTGGTTACAAAGTTGATACTGTGAAGACCAAGAGCTTTATTCAAGGGGGAGCGTGGAAAGACATGAAGACATGAAACACCAAAAGTTCTTCAAAGATTCAAGAAGGAAAGAAGATCAAGGCCTGAAGTTTTTCAAGTTGTTAAATGCTTTATTCAACTTTAGGGGGAGATTGTTAGGACTGAAAGTCCTGAGTGTTGAAAGTGGAATAAAGTATTTATAAGGGTTCGAAATGTATTTAATTAATAGTTGTTTTATTAGATGGGCCCAAGCCCATAAGCCCATTAGGCCTTGTAAGCCTAAGCATATAAAGGCATTATTAGTTCATTTATTAGGTTGAACAGTTGTTAGACAGTTTAGGGTTAAGTCTCATAATTTCATATTACTAGTCAATAGGTTTACTCTCACTGATCAGAAATCCTTTCTGTAAACCTAAACCCTTTGATTGCATATTAATCATATGACTAGTAGTTGGAGCTTAAATCTTGTTCAACTTTGATATTATTTGTTACTGATTGCACTGTACTGGGATCTACACAAAACAAAGCACATAGATGTCAGATATCATTTTGTAAAAGACCATGTTGAGAAAGGTACAATCTAATTGTACTGAGTAAATTCAGACTATCAGCTTGTTTTTCTTTTCACTAAGGCATTAGATGAAAAGAGATTTAACTTTCTAGTTTTAAAATTAGGCATGCTGAATCTTAAAACCTAATATGAATCTGTACTTGCTTAGTATAGTTTGGTTTACAAAATTTTCTTCATGTCTTTATTTTTTCATTCTGAAAGATATCTGCACTGAAGGTTTGTTGATTATTTCAGGGGGAGTAAGGTCACAATATTAGATGATCAATATTCAAGGGGGAGTACTGATTGTTTTCTACTGATAAATTTTTCTAAATGTAAAATTTCAGGGGGAGTAGATGACTTCTAGATAAATTAGTTTATAACTCAATCTTTATGCAGTTTGACTTCTAATTAATTCAGATCAGGACTCGTTTTTCAATATTTTAGTTTGACTATGACTTTGACAATTTGACAAAAATTTTGACTGTTTGCAAATATTAGGGGGGGCTTATCTGATTTTAGTCATTAATCAAAATCTGAGGGGGAGTTATAAGATCTATACTAAGTGTAAGATTTTTCTGATCTTAATCTAAGAGTGATTGAAAAAAGTACTACTTTCAGACATGAAAACATTTTTCTAAATGTTCTAACCACTTCTTATTCTCAAAACAAATTTTATTAATTTAGAAGTGTGATTTTAAATGTTTTCATAATGGAGCTTTTACTGATTTACTGACCGTGTGTTTCAAAAGATAAATACTTGTGTATTATATTTTCTATATAATTTCAAGTATTCACACACATTGATTGAGTTTCTTATTAATCTATGTTACTACCATGTCTCAAAATGAAACAATTTTTCAGATGGTAATACTCCCGTTTGTATTCCAATGTTTGTTGAGCATCATATTCTTTCAAACTTAAGCGATTCTTTCAACATTGTTTCTATTTGTTCATATAAACAAATTCCAATTCTTTTATGACCTAAGCTTTTCATGCTTATCTTTCATATTATTTGATTTTTCTGATACATTGTCAGATTCTCAAACAAGTCTTTCGATTTCATTTCATTCATTCAATATTCTTGTTGTGAGAAAATTTCAACGTTCAAATGCTGAAATATATATTTCATGATATTTTTGCGGAGCATACATTCCCTGACAGTGTGATTCATTTTATGAGATTCTTCATTGTTCAAGTTAAAGTGTTGAACAACACATTCTTTTTAGGACAAAATTTCATGGGATCAATGTGCGAGGACTTAAAGAACTTCTATGGATTCATGTACCCAGTGTTTCCTACCCAAGAAGTTATCCATAGTGATTGAGGGGTCAAGAGTAATACATCAAAGAGTGGGGGAGGAAGTTCATACGGTTGAACAACCTCATTGCGATAAGCGGTAAAATGGAAAAGAGAGGATGGTTAGAAGTGAGGAAAATAAAAATCAGACAGAGGGTGAGCGAATAGAGTTAAAAAAACTAATAGAACTCTGCACCAACAGCTTCTAAGTCGGGCAACCACATTACTGATTGGTTCACAACTCTTTGGTGACCATCATTGAAACGGGCAGTGAGCTCATGCCAACACTTGCCTTAACCCCACCAGCTACTCATTTCATTCTTAACAAATAAATGTTTCAATTTTTCATGGGAACACAACATATAATCTATCTGATCTTCACTTGGAAGATTTGGATATTGAAACAAATGGAAGTCTGCCCCACCTTCACACTTCACTCATGCACATTGAGTCCATGAAAAACTTGTTGTGTCTCAACAATTTACACACTTTGAGACTTATAAAGCACAATATGCTTAAATTCTTTCATACACAATCACATACACACAGAAAATATGTTTTTCTATCAGAACATTAATAGAATTACCTTGTGTTTTTCAATGATTTAATTGAAGCCCTGGGGAGTGAACATCAATAAAACTCCTGCGATACATTTATTGTACTAAGTGTCTTTGTGCTACATACAAGCATGTTTACTGTTTCATTTGTTGATTCAGGGTTACAACTCTATTTTTGAATTTGAAAAGATTCAGAATTATTTTGAATTGACGGATGTTACGTATATTGAAGATGAAAGGTCAGATGATGTTGGTCAGAAATTGGATGTATTTCTTGTAATATTTTGATGATGCTTACAATCATAAAATGAGGGAAAAGTTATCAAGAAATGGAATGTGAAGGTTCAATTTCAAAATTATGGGGAGATGATCTAAAGGAAAACAAGAACAAACACAGAAAGAGAAAGAGAAAGAGAAAGAACTTGGATTGTGTGAATTTCAAGATTTCAAGATTCAAAGTCTACTGTAAGCTATTTGTCAAAGAGTTCAAGGTTCCTGAAAGAAGCTGCTGAAGGTTTTTGAAAGAAATTTTGAGATTATAGAGAAAGTGAACAAAAGTTCGAGATAATTTCTTTGTTGAATATAAGTTTGTTTCTTAGAAAGACTTCAAGGAAAATATTAAAGGTTGAATTCATTTCGAAGGGGAGATTGTTTTTTAGAATTGTTTGAATTCAAGAGAGAAGAGTTTTAAACCCGAATTTTGGCCGAATATTCATTTTCTATTTAAGATGATATTTGATAGAGAAAGAGGGAGAATGTCTTTGCGGAAGGTTACCTAAATGGAGGAGATTGTTATAAAGAGTAAGAATGCTCGTTAAAGCTGAAATCCGTTTGAAGTATGATCTAGAATACAAAGGGGGAGAATGTTAGTGCAAATTGTTGGGTTACAAGATCTCAAGCATAGCGAAAAATAAAACCGTAACTCTCCATGGACCCATACGAACCGGAATAAATCGGGTGTTTTGAAATTATACCTCACGGTTAACGAGACTTTGAATCACAAAAAGAAACAAACTTTGATGCCTCCACGGTATCCACGAAAACAATTCGAATCCTTTGCCTTCTCGTGATGCTAGTCACGGTTTCAAAACATAGAAAGAAAAGGGAACTATAGTTGTAGGTGATTTTAGAGAGAATTACAAGACTCACTCTTGCATAAAATGTCATAAATTATATATGGATATGAGAGGCATGGCATGAAAGCACCACCACCTCTACACCTTACTTGAGTGTAGGAGTATCCATGCACCATCACTAATCTTTTAAGACCATACCTAGTTATCTGTATTTATATCTAACATAAATAATATCTGATTTTATTTAATCAGATAAAATCAATAGAAAACATATATAATAATTAAACATCTTAATTATTAAAACTCCTTATTTGAATATGTTCATTGCGTGTGACCCAATGGGTTCTCGACATGTTGGTAATAAATATAAATATCATATTTATAGTTATAAACAATGACTAAAAATTATCGATTTGTAGTCAATTTTAGTTTACAAATTTAATTCTTTTCTCCTCGATGTCCATATTGAACACGAGACATTGAATGTGTCATTCTCATTATGTTCAATCTCTAGTTTCTTGATTCCCTAATATACTAATAAAACAGATCATGATATCTCATATCAATTATGCGAGCGTGCATGCATTTCTTTAGTATATATTTATCAAGGGTCCAGAGACATCACTCCCGTCATAAAGGAGGGAAAAATCCTATCTCGATACATGCTAGTTCTATCATGTGATTTATAACAAACCCAACAATTATTCTGTCACCCAGTTACGGAATGATTAGAAAAAATGTCAAAATATATTACTCACATATAACAAACTCTATTTTTCTCAACTAAAAGAATTACATGTACATTGACTACATGAGAAACACTTATGACACTCACATGACATCCAGTGTAGTGTTCTCATAACGAGTCACGTCTGATACACAAAATCTCCATTTTGTACCCATATGCATATTTGATATCTCTAAATGAATCATTACATATGCTAGTCATTATTATATTACTTCAAACTTAAAACTGTGTTTCCAGATTCAAGCATTTGACAATTAAAGATCAAGAAACAAATCAAGAGTCAATGATATTCAAGAGAGAGAAAGTAATGGTCACAAGTCTCATGTCATATATCTCACAAGGTTACAAGACTTGATTTACAAAGCGAAAAGCATTACAAAAGAAACAAAGACAAAGGGTATTTATATTAGTCAAACATGCCTTGACCTCATACAATACTTTCAAGAAAAAGTCAAACAACTAAAATACAAATTGATTTAAACATAGTTCTAACAATCTCCCCTTTTGGATCAATTTGCAATTCTTCAAAAGATTAACTGGTCCACCTTCTTGAACTGGTTCTCCTTATTCGCAGATGGGATTCAAATCTTCTTATGCTTGTTCTGAATTCAATTTTGTCTTGAATGGAAAGGATAACATGACCTATAGAGATTTTATCAGACCTTGGCATATGATCATTTTCAACCAATCTTTTCCTTTTATTCTCTTCATAAATCTCTTTCAACTTTTGCAAAACAATCTTCAAAGTACCATCAGAGTACTTAGCAACCTTAACAGCTCTCATAAATCTTTTCCCTTATCTCCATTCTCATACATAACACCAAGCTCTGGCTCTCTCAGAACAGTATACAAAGAAGTTTCTTCAAGATTAGGATCAGTCGTATCAGGTGCATGCATGTTGACTCTTTTCTGGTTGGTTTCCAAACCAAGTTGGATATCATAGCAATAAGTGATAGTCCAAGATCTACCAAATCTTAGAGAGAGAAAGTAGAGAGAGAGAGAAATTGCCAAATGTAGAATCCTATTAGAGTATGCGTGAATGCTTACGCAACACAAAGCCACAAGGGACTTAAATACCCTTGGCTTATACAACAGATAAAAGCTATCTAAGAACAATATAAGACCAAGCCTATAAATACAATGATTACTATAAAATCAGACTTAACAAACTCCCCCTTAGTAATCATTGGCACTGTGGTCTTCAGAATTATCTTCTAAATCAACACAGACCATCTAAGCGACTTAGCGAAGAAGCTTTCTTGACGCTTTAAAAAAAATCTTCTCAGCAATTTTCAGATTGATTTGTCTTTGCTGCCTTGACAAGACTGAACCTGTTTGTAATTATCTTTAAAGAACAATTGGTTCATCAGCTTGTGCTCTAGACGATACACCTCTTTTAAATCTACTTGAATGAACTGTGGTGGTCGGAGCTGGAACAACAAAAGAATTGATATAGCTGAGAGAATATAGAATCTTGAGCGAATCTTGATCAGCAGATAAACTTTTGAACTCTTTGTCTCTTTATCATCTCCTTAACTTCTCCCACTCATGACCTTGATGATCTGGATCAACTTGGTCATGCAAATGATGGAGACGAGACAGCTTAAGATCTGCAAAATCAGAGTAAAGGAAAAATAGGATAGGTTTGCGCTAACAGTTTGTGGCGCAATCTTAGGTTTGCGCTAGCAGAAAGAAGCGCAAAGTTAGGTTTGCGCTAGCTGAAGGATGCGCAAAGCTTGGTTTGCGTTAGAAGCTGTTGGGGCAAATCTAAGTTTTGCTCTACCAACTGTTGACGCAAAAATGACTTGGTATCTGAAAAAATTTCACCTGTAAAGCTCTTTGACTCTACCTACACAAATGCACTAAATTTGACAAGTCAAGTTAGCTTTCATATAGAAAATCAGATACTCCCCCTCCAAAACAGATATGATATTTTCAGAAAATTCTCCTTATTCACTCCCCCTTGAATAATGTATAGACCCAGTTAAAAAAAAAATATGAGAACACAATGATTGAAACATCAATGTATAAAAAAAATTATACTGAATATGTATTTTGAAACAATTAAATATATAAAATTTTAAACACTAAACAAATTAAATTCTACTTAGTAAAATATCACATATTTATCAATCAGTTGAAATCAAGTGTATGTTGTTGGATACAGATACAAGTTTCATTGCATATCAAGTTAAGACATGGTCAGTTTCAAAAACCTTCATCAATCTATTCAGTGTGCTCGCATGCGAACTTTGATTAGCTTCAAGAAAATGCAATTCTAAAAATATAATAGAGAACTTCGCATGTACTCACACTAAGCCATCAAGAATTAAGATTTTCACAAATTTATAGGTTTATCGCAACTCAAACATATCACCAAGTATCATGAGATGTGTGCTCATTGGCATCATTTAGCATTGTGCACATTGACATCTTCACATGAGTGTGCTCTTTGGTATCTTTTAAGCTTGTGCACTTTGGCATCTTTTAATCAAAAAGTTTATTAAGTAAAGAACATGCCGTAAACGTAACTTTCTATCTGAATCTATTGCAGGATTTAGGTCAGCCGCTCCCAGACCAGTTGGCCTTAGGGGACTAGGTGTCAAGCACCCCTTGGAACTTACTCTCCCAGATCAGAAAGGCTACATCGACACATCCTAAACCCATTCATACCTGTTGGATCAAATAATTGTATTCAAGATTAAAGGGTCTAAACCGTATTTGTTTGATAGTTAAAGATTAGAGGGTTTAAAGTGTAATAAGTTAATAGTTTATTAGCTATTGGGCCTCAAGCCCGTTTAGCATTAGTAAAGCCCATTTGGCATTAGGCCTGGGTATATAATGTTTTGTTTAGTTTAGTTTTAGGTTAACCTTTCATAGTTTCATAATCATTGTTTAGAGAGAAAGGTAGCCATATTGTAATCGTATTCAAGGGTATCAAGAACACACAAGGGTTTCATTGTTTATTCAAGGGATTGGTATGTTATTCTTGATCTTATTATCTCTTGATTATTATTGTGTTCTGTGATTGTTAATCAACTAGATTAAACTGGGATAACAAGTGGTATCAGAGCCTAAAGAATCAAGTTTTAGGATTAAATTTGTGTTTTGTGATTTTACTATTCATCGATTACTATTCACGCAGTTTACTATTCATCGAATTTTTTTTACTGTTCATCGAATAGTGAAATTCGATTGCATGAATTGATGTGCTTATTGGTTTAAAGTTGATCTGATTAGTTGAGGTTCATGCTTCTGAATGCTATCTGATTAATTAATCGCATTATAGATCATCAAGTGATTAGATTTTTAGGATTTTGTGAATTCTGGGTTCGTGAAAAGTTAACACTGTGTTCTTCAAAATTGATGCATGAAAGTTGGATTTGGCTTTTGGTTTTGATTGCTTGATAATCGATACATGTTATTGGATACCAAAGTCTGATTTCTGCACTTAATTTTGAGTTCGTGATTGATTTCTGGGTTGATTATCTGTTCTGTTCATCGACAATCTGGGCTGGAATTAAGAACATATCGGTCTTTAGCTTTACCGGTCATAGCATCTTATCGGTCGAACATACTTTATCGGTCTTTATCTTTTATCGGTCTATATCTTTTATCGGTCTATATTCTATCGGTCAAATTGAATACTGGTCGAATAATCTTTATCGGTCGAAGGAAGTTTATCGGTCAAAGCCTTTGTCGATCAAAGCTAATACCGGTCGAAGACCAATTCCGGTCGAAACCATTACCGGTCCATAGATTATATCGGTCCACATTAACACCGGTCTGCGAAGGGGGACAAAGTTCTGTTCGGAATCAAAAAATTTCTTATTTTCAGTATTACTCTGTATTTAATTATACTGTGCAGGACTACATTTAATTATTTTTGGAAATTTATTTTTCTAAAAATTTTTGAGTGTGGTTTTTATCTTGATTCTAACGATCTCATCTAGTTGGTTATCCTGGTACAGAAAAGTTTGATTACTAACCATACAGCTAGGATGTCGAATCAGCTAATGATGTCTGAAGGTTACAGCCTTGATTTTGAAAAGATGACACATTCTGAAGTAAAAGCAAAGGCTAAACAACTTGCTGGACGGTTATCAATATCTTCTCGCATGGTTGATGAGTATGACATAGAGGAAAAAATGTTCAAATCCGAGATATCATCTCTTAAAGCTGAAAACAAGGCTTTACAGATTCAGAACTCATCTCTTCTTATTCAGGTCAATGCTTTAAAAGAAAATTCAAAAGATTCTGATTCTATAATTGACTTTGCAGGAATGATTGAGTCTAAAGAAAAAGAGATCTTGGATCTTCAAGCAAAGTTGAAAAGATCTGAATCAAGCTCTACATGGTCAAAAAAGGATGCAATGCAAAGAGAGCTTGAGGAGCTTAGAAGGAGTACAAGTGTTGCAAAGGATACTAGTACAGGACTAAGACAGATAAATTCTCAACTCTGTGCGGATAGAGATAAGTTTAAAGATAAAGTTCTCAGTCTTGAGGTTGAGATTGAAAAGCTGAAAGAAAAGGCAACCCAAGACAGAGACAATACAATAGCTCAAGATGAGATGTTGAAGATTGAGAAAGAAAGAAAATAATTTTCCAAGAAATTCTCTGACTTCTCCAGAAAAGCCTTTGAAGAAAAGAAATCATTAGAGCTTAGATGTGTTAAACTTTCTCAACAAGTTTCAGACTTTGAGAAGATTATCATTCTAGAGAGAGAAAAGGCTGAGAATGAGAAGAAGAAAGCTGAGCTGAAGGATACAAATATAGACTTTTCTGCAGAAAAGAAAGATCTAGAGACTGAGATAGCTAAGCTGACAGGAAAGTTGTCTGAATTGTCAACAAACATCATGAAGGAGAAGAATGCAAAATCTAAGTTGCATAAGAAGTTTGACCTGATTGAAAAGGAAAGAAACAGTTTGTCTACAAAGGTAAAGGAACTTGAAGAGATCGTATTCAAGGTGAAGCTGACTGAGCACAAGACGCTAGAGTCAATAGCTCAATTACCAAGAGATGATCTAGCTGATTCAGATAGTTCATTAAAAACAGCTTGAAGTTCACATTTTTCAAATGTTTTCTATAATCCTTTCTATGATTTAGATGATTGTCTTACTTCTAAATCTACTGATCAGATTCGTACTTCTAACATTTTCTATGACAAAAATGTTGATGGTTCAGGTAACTTCAAGAAGACTAAGTCTCAAAAGAATAGCTTCTAGAGAAGGAATGATGAGAAAGAAAGAGGAAACTGGATCTGGAGAGTTAAAGGATCCTCGGAGGAGAAGAAGAAAGAAGAATCATTTGTGCATACATCAAATGCTAAATGGAACTATGCTACAAAAGGTAAAACTTTTGGCAAACCTGATCTGGTTTACACAATCAATCAATTGATCAGGTTAGCACAAAATAAAATTAGTTGTTCCTACTGTGGCTCAAATGATTTTGTAAGAAAATATTATGTGAATAACTGGTATGGTTCTTATTTTATATCTCCCACTAGAACTGCAACTAACCCATTAGGACCCAAATACCAGTGGGTACCAAAATCTAAATCTGTGTTGCAGGCACCCAAGGTTAAAGGGGAAGAAAGAACAACGACTTCTGATTACTACAGATCAGGACTCTTGCCTCATTGTCAAAACGATGACTTCTAAGTATAACAACTTAGGACTCGGACGTCAATGACAAAGCGTTTGATATCTGAATGCAGATATTAAGGGGGGGCTTATATGCTTAATATTTATACTGATATATTTTTCTGATTTAACTTACTTTTTACAGGTATCAAGGGGGAGGATATCTGAGTTTTGTCAAGGATACTTCTTTGAAAATATTCATTTCAGGGGGAGTTAAGGATTCTGATTTACAGGTATATATTTCTAATCCTTACACTCTATCACTTGTTGAAAGAAGAACAACTTTCACTTGTGAAAAATGGTTTCTAATCACATCAGATTAGGACCCGCACTTCAGTGCTTTATTTTTCCTGCTTGATCTTATTCAAAAAAAAATTCAGTTAAGGGGGAGAATATCTGTGATTTTAAAAGATTATCTGACCGTGTGTTCTTAAAGATAAATACTTGCGTTTTATCTTGTCAATATACTTTTCAAGTATTCATACACATAACGGTTCAGAACATTCTATTTGACTTTGTTATTACCATGTATCAAAAGTTAAATCTTTCTATGGTAATACTCACGTTCTTTGTATTCACTTTTGATTGAATCAAACGTCATTTCATGTGCTTTCATTGAAAATATGTTTATATATTGTTCATATAAACAACATTCGTTTTTGATTCTCCAGCTTATTATTCTTCATGACAAATTGATATGAGCTTATTGCCAACTACTTTTAGGTTGAGGGGGAGAATTGCATCGTCAAACACAACTGTTTTGACTTCTCCATATTTTTATTCTTCCTGTAACCCTATGCTTATTTGTGCTTTCATAGCCTGTTGAACAACATGTACTTTTAGGACAATACATGGGATTCAGTGTGTGAGCTTAACAGAACTTCCATGGATTCACGATAACCAGTGTTTCCTACCCCGGAAGTATTTCCTGAGTGATTGAGGGGAGAGGGGTAAAAAGAATTGAGTGATGGTGTGTGAAGAGGTAAAATGTAAATGAGATATTGGTTAAAAGTGAGCATTAAAAGAAAGAGGGTGAGAGATCAGAGTAAAAGAATATTAAACTCTGCACCAAACACTTTATGAGCCGGGCATCCACATAATCTGATTGGTTTACATTCTTTGGTGACCATCATTGAAATAGGCAACTAGCCCATGCCATCTCTTGCATACAACCTCACAAGCTACTCATTCTTTTCTCAACAAGAGAATGTTTCACATTTTCTGGGGAAGCAACACATAAGCTATTGGTTCTTCATTTGGAAGATACTAATATTGAAAAAGAAGGAAAGTTGCCCCACCTTCGAACCCTTTCTCATGCACATTGAGTTTATGTATAATTTGTTGTTGTCTCAACAAGTTTACATACTTTGAGCCTAAAATGAAAAGCAATCATCTGTGCTTAATTTTTTCATACACATGCACATGCACACAGAAATTTGTTTTCTGTCAGAACGTTCATAGATAACCATGTGTTATTCGATGATTGAATGGAAGACCTGGGAAGCCAACATCAAACCAACTCCTAATATAGTAACTTTGTGTTACTCAGTAACTTTGTGTTACTGACAGACATTCTAACTGAGTCATTTGTTGATTCAGGGTTACATCTATTAAACTGTTTGAATTTGAAAAGATTCGAAGAGTTACTATTTTCTATTTTAATCTGAAAAGATTGAAATAATCACTCTTTCCATTTGGAGAGACTGCTCTTATTTCACACAGGGCTCGTTACATGAAGACGGTGCTACATTGAAGTCTATAAAGACAAAGGGGGAGATTCTTTCATAAAGGGGGAGATTGTTTTGACAAGTTTTGATGATGATGATTCTCACCACTCATCAAAAAGGGGGAGAAGATACAAAAAGGGAGAATACTCAAAGAAGGAGAATATAATCTGAAGACTGCTGAAGATTTCAAAGATATCATGTTTTGAAGTTTTGAAGCTATCAACGTCATATCTAAACAAAAGTGAAGACCCGAAGACAATTGCCAAATTTTTTTTAATTTTGAATCCAAAGGGGGAGATTGTTGGATCAAATAATTGTATTCAAGATTAAAGGGTCTAAATCGTATTTGTTTGATAGTTAAAGATTAGAGGGTTTAAAGTGTAATAAGTTAATAGCTTATTAGCTATTGGGCCTCAAGCCCGTTTAGCATTAGTAAAGCCCATTTGGCATTAGGCCTGGGTATATAATGTTTTGTTTAGTTTAGTTTTAGGTTAACCTTTCATAGTTTCATAATCATTGTTTAGAGAGAAAGGTAGCCATATTGTAATCGTATTCAAGGGTATCAAGAACACACAAGGGTTTCACTGTTTATTCAAGGGATTGGTATGTTATTCTTGATCTTATTATCTCTTGATTATTATTGTGTTCTGTGATTGTTAATCAACTAGATTAAACTGTGATAACAATACCAGTAGAACATGACTTTCCATCTGGTTCTATAGAAGGATTTGGGTTCGATCACTCTCAGACCAATTGACCTTAAGGGACCACATGACAAGCATCCCACGGAACTTACTTTCCCAAACCAGAAAGGTCACAGGTACAAACTTTTAAACTTAGAGATTTCTGTATTTTAGAAATATAAATTTTCATCTCAATCACTCAGTTTTACATCTAAGTGCTTAGCCCATATTTTCATTACAATCCATAATTCAGACTTTTTAGGATTTCCAAGCATTGTAAACTATAAATATTCCGAATCACATATCTTTAAAGCAGAATACAAAAGTTTCAAACATGTTGCTGACTTTTTGACTTTTGTAAGACTTGAAAGTTGAACATATAAAACTTTAATATTAACAAAGCAACTTGAAAATTTATCCTAGACACACATTTTATTCAACAGAAAGAAAATTGTCATTATTTTACTTTATAGAATAAAATTTGTAAAGATTTAAACTTTTAAATTCAAATGCCGAGTTTAAAAAATGAAGACAAAAGTAAAGAATTCGGCAAATTGATATTTACTTGAGACAAAATAAAATTCAATAATATTATCTTCCACATAATGTATAACGAATTTGTGTCTCAAAAAAAATTGAGTTGTACAAATTCAGGTTTTGAATGAATTTGCTCAGATTCTTAAAAACATGAGAAAACTGGAACAACATCAAGATCAGAGATAAATGCAGCGGAATTAAAGTAGATGTACTCACAGTTTCTCATTAGTCAGAAGCTATAATCTTTGAAGAACGAGTCTTAAACTGACATATTTAGAAGTCAAACTCCGTTGAAGTACGGGTTCTAAGTTGATGTACTTAGAAGTCATATTTCTCTTACTCCCCCTTGACATTTGATGCCTGCAACTTAGAATTAATCTGAGATTTTGGTACCCACTTGTATTTGGGTCCATGAAAGTAAGTTGCAGTTCTTGTGGGGAATAACTTGTAAGATTTGACATGAGAAGCACAAGAAATATGATCAGATAAATGAACATAAGAATCAGTAGAAGAGAAAGCATAATCATCTGAACTAGAATCAGAAGAAGAATATGAGACATGTTTTGAAATTTGAATCATTTACTTTATTGAGTATTTTGAAATTTTATTACAAGAAGCAAATGAATCACTTTAATAATGTTTGTCTACATATCTATCCTCATCAGTCTGAGAATCATCTAATGTCCGCTTCACCCTCCATATCTGCTTTGAAGGTATGCTCAAAGTCCTATCTGAAAGAATTGAATATGAAGAATTAGAATTTTCAGAAATAACAGTATCTTTCTTCTTTCACTTCTTTGACCTTCTTCTTTTACAGTTTGATTTATAATAATCATCATTGAGCGTAAAAGATTCATCAAGAATTTTCGATTTAATGTTTGAATCAGAAGAAGCAATGTTACCTAAGAAACCCAACTGATCAGGCAATAAATCTGAACTTAACTCGGAGTCAGAAAATTTTTGAGAAAAGATGTTAGAATTGGAAACTTCCTTTTTGTTTTTATTAAAATCAGAAGAAAGGCCAGAAACATAAAGTAAATCTTGTGTTTGAGAAATTAATTTTTCTTCAAGACTTGATGTCAAGAAAGTAAAAATTACATCTTTTTCAATTTCTTTTTCAATATTTAGATCTTCCATTTTATCTTCAAGGTCAATGATTTTGCTTTCTAATACTAATGGAGGAGTATATCTCTTAGAATCATAAAAGATTGGAGAGATATTTTCCTTATCAGATTTAGTAGCATATATAACTACAAAATCATCAGACACTGAAGACTTAATGGGAGATATGTCATTTAAACCTTTTCTGCCTTTCTTTGATTTATCGGGAAAATATTTGGCATTTTCGCACGTATAAACAAAAGAAATTTCCTTTTTCTTATTATTCAACCTTTTCTCATTTTCGATTTCTAACACATGCTTATCCAATCAATTTTAAATTGAGGAGCATATTTAGCAAGTGTTAGATAATCGTTTTTATATAAATTAGGGGATTTTTCTATCGCATTGTTTAAACAATGTGGATTTTCAAAACCAAGTCCCCATTTTTCTTTTATAGACTCATAACTCCGCGGTTTGTTCAAATAAACAGTTTGTTTAGATTGATTCCTTCGATATAATTTCTATTCCAACTCATTTATTTTATCTGAAAAATTATATTTTAATTTGGTCATTTCAGTCAAAGATTCAAGATAAGTCATATTTGATTTGTCTAAATCATGTAATTTCTTTTGAAAGATGTCTTTTGTATGATCCAAAATAGATTTTTCATCTTTCAAAGAAATTTGTAATTTATCAATCAAATTTGACTTTTCTGAATTTAAATTCTTTTCAGATATTAACTTCGAGCGAAGATCAGATAAAGCAGTTATAATAATGTTCATTTGTGAGGAAATGAAAGTATAATCAAAATCAGAAATTACCTCATCTTCATCAGTTGAGGATTCATCATCATCATCAGATTGATCATCTCCAATGAAGCACATATGAGCAGTCTCGATAGTATCAACTTCATCATCAGAGTGATCTAACCAATATTCTTCATCAGCTAATAAGGCAGTTCCATTATCTCTCTTTTCTGCCAGTTCCATTTTCTTCCTATAATATGCTGAGTCCCGAACTTTCTTCACTCAACACTCCTTAGCCTCGGGCACTCGGACATTCTTCGACCAAGAAGTGAAGTGAGGAGTGTTGGAACCCGACCGAGGTTGGAACTTCTTCTAATAGTGTTGAGAGAGAAGGATCATGGCTTTTTGAAGTGCCTCACCATCATCATCAGTGGCTCCGTCGTAAGCATTATTAGACAATGCTTGTTCGACTAATTTACTCGTGAGGAGTGCAACAGAGTCCACTGTTTTCTTGTTCTTCTTTTCAAGTTTGGCCTTTTTCTCAATGACTATGCATTCATCTGTCAGCAATATTTCATACATCTCTTGGATTTCCATGGTAGATATTCTGACATCATTTCTCAATCTGTGGCAAAATTTGTTCCATTACGGTTGAAGTGCATTGAGGAATTTCAGATTTGTCTCAAACTCAGTCTTTTCCACTTTAATATTCCTCAGATCATTTATCATTGCACAAAATCTGTCATAAACAATTTTCAGTGATTCCCCATCTTTGGCTTTGAATTCTTCAAAGTTGTTCATGTAACGAGTATGTCGAAGTTGAGTTGCAACTGAAGATCCAAGCATAATCTTTTCTAGCTGTTGCCACATAAGGTTAGGATGATTTTTGAAACAATCAATCCTGTTGTAGATAGAATTTAGCAAGGCTAGCATCAGATTTGCCTTTATATCTCGATCGGCTTGATATTGCATTAACTAATCGGGTGTATATTCTTTGGTAGCCTTTGATAATCCAGAAGCCAGAGTGGGTTTTACAAAAGGTCCTTCAGATAGAATATTCATCATGTCATTTCCGTTCTTTTGACGCTCGATGAAATTCAGAAACCTATCTTGCCACTGAGTAAACTCATTTTCATCCATCAGAACCGGAGGACGATTTTCTGTACCCAAAGACATCATGAGATCACTCTTGTAGAATTGAGCTTGAAACGCAAACTTTGCGTGAAAATGATGATGAGAACTTTCACTTTTTGCGTGAAATGCTGATGGCGCAAACTTGAGTTTGCATGATAAACAGATGACGCAGATATGACGAGAACCACTCTTTGCGTGAAATGATGATGAGAACTTTCACTTTTTTTTAGCTGAAGGTGACGCAAACTGATCTTTTCGCGAGCTGAAAGAGGCGAAAACTTTCTTTTGCGTGAGATAAAGAGGACGCAAAATTGAACTAGCGTTGAACTAAGGAGACGCAAACTATGATTTGCGCGAAGAATTCTTGGCGCAAACTTTACAAGAAACTTGTGCAAACCTTTGAATAATCCGGATGAACTAGCGCAAATCTGATGAACTCGCACAAAATACGAAGAACTCGTGCAAAACTCAGATCTGGCGCAAAACATGAGAAAACTCGGAATTCTTCCAAAAAACCGATTACAAAAACAAAATTGATGAGAATTTATTGCATATATTTGTTCGAAAACAACTTTCTAACAACTTTCAACCAAACAAATCGATTAAACACTACAAAATCAAGAATTTGAGGTATGAATAGTACGTAAAAACGGTTTCCAGAAACTCGAAAATCTTCAAAATTGAACATCAAAACTTGATTTTCTTGCAAATCGATGTGAATCAAATAAGTTTTACTATCAAAAACGAATCCAACGAATCAATTTACAAAGAAATTTGATCAAAAACAAGCACGAATTTGTGAAAAATCAGAAAACGAGATTTTCTTGATTAAAATCAAGAAAATCAATCAAATTTTCTAATTTGTGTACAAATTCAGTTTTACAAATTGATTCTCTCAAATCTCTCAGATTTAGATTGGCTCTGATACCAATTGATAGTCCAAGATCTACCAAATCTTAGAGAGAGAAAGTAGAGAGAGAGAGAAATCGCCAAATGTAGAATCCTATTAGAGTATGTGTGAATGCTTACACAACACAAAGCCACAAGGGACTTAAATACCCTTGGCTTATACAATAGATAAAAGCTATCTAAGAACAGTATAAGACCAAGCCTATAAATACAATGATTACTACAAAATCAGACTTAACAATAAGTATAGAAAATATGTCTCCTCATGAACTTCTTGATTGTATCCAATGCATAAGTGACATTAGAAAATCTAATAGTCATGTCTCTGAACTCATGATACATAAACTCCAGATCATCAAACTGAGGATTCATAAAATCTGCTACAGAGAATATGTACTCTTTCATGTCCTTTCTATGAACAACAAACTCTGGATACCATATCTTTACAAACTTCTTCAGTGAAACCTCTTTGAAAACAACAATTACATGTCTACTCTTGACATCCTTGGAGGTTCTCTGCAAAAAGCTCATCATTATGACATACTCATATTGATAGTCAGGAGACTTATCTTGAATACCCAAAATCAATTTTCTATCCAATATCCTGATTTTTCTCACATAAATCTTCCTCATCTCTTCCAAGTATGGAGCTCTCAAAGCATGACGAATCCTTTTCAATTATTCCTTAGTAGAACCATATTCATCATACCCAGATTAAGTGTTGAAAGGACCAACTTCATTTGCAGTACCAGAAGGACCTGCTTGACTTGGAATTTCTGGCACATGAAGTGGTTCACCTTGAATTTCTGGTTAAATCTGAGGGCTATTTGGCTTTGGATGGTAAGGAAATTATTCTTCTACATTGACATCTTGATCAACATTAGCTTCAAAAGAATGATCAACTGGAATCTTACTAGAATCAGGAAAACCAAAATCCTTGAAGGTAGGAATAACAGGTGCTTCAGTGTGAATTGGCTCTGGCATATCAGCAAGAATAGGGCTCAAATGAAGATCTTTCGTAGAGTTCTGATCAAACATGGCATTACACACATCAGAATCTTTATCTTCAAATAACCCATCCAATACACAAGTTTCATTATCAGGAACAACATCATTAACTGTATCATTAACAACTTCATAGATCTAAACACCATCATCATCATAAGCAATATCCATAAAGTTTTCCTTTTCCTCTTCTTTAACTTTCCAAAACTGCTCATACTTTTCATCAAAATCTTCTTCATCATCATCTGAAGACAAGTCTATTACATTCACAGCATTCAAACCAGTAAGCAATAAGATCTCTTCTCTTGAAATTGCCTTAGGCTTTGCAACACTTTGTTCAACATTTGGATTCACATACAGAACTATCTTCTTTCCTGTCACGTCATTACCTTGATCATTTCTCATATCACCATGATCAACATTTTCTCCTTTCACATTCTGAGATCCAGATTCACCAATAACATTTCCAGCAGCAATATCAAAATCAACTCTCTGTTTCTGACTCATCTCTCCTCATGGTCATGATCTGAATCATGATCATGCCTTTCCTGGGAAACAGAGTCCTGGGTCTTGCAAGATCTACAAAGGCAGCTTGCATTGCCTCTATAGACTTCAGAACATCTGCTTTAAAAGAATTAAACTCTGAAGCTCTGACCACATTTGTTGGGATCTGTACAAATGGTGGTGGTGGAGGTATTTGTTGTTGAGATTGCAGTAAGGTAAATAGATCTGCATTTGACTGGTTATCTGGTGCTTTGGATAGAAGTTTGGAAAACAACAAAGACTTGAGCTCATGAATGTTCATTTAAGTTGGTTGAGGTTGAGATGGTGGAGGTGTGGGTTGAACTTGCTGCACTGGCTCCATAACTGGATCTTTTCCTTTTAACAACCTTTTAACTCCCCCAACTTCTTCAGAAATATACTCCTTTAGAACAGTTTTAACCGCCTTTAAGGCGCCGTTGAGAGATTCATGTGTCACAAAGTGGTAATCTAACACAGGAGTCATATTGCATTGTCGTTGTCATGACAGTTGATAAAGCAACCGCATGGCATGTGTTTATTGTTGGCTTGATGTTAACAAGGACAGGACTTCCACCCAGTCCTTGTAATCATATAGCAGAAGCTACTCTGGGCGTTCCGGTCAGGTCACTAAGACTGTTGACAAAAATAGATTTATCCAAATGTGTCCTGAGAATGACAAAAGGTATATCAATTGGCACTAGACTCAATGGTGTACTCAAAGAAAGTGAGAACTGGGGCTGATGTTCTCTAGATTCAATACCTGAGTTCTCCAAATGAGAACTAGGTATATTTTGTGCTAAATCCCCGTGATTTAATTAAACTATCTCTTGTTGGGAAGTCATAGAGTGGCTGGCTTGGGTGTGCAGTTGCATAAGTGGGCTACTTATGTATTTTTTCAATACCTGCTCGCAACACTTGCGGCGAGGTAGTAGATGCGGCTGCCCTTTTGGAAGTGTAGGTTAGGATTCTTATACTCTCACCATGTTTTTCGGCTTCCCTTCCACTCAAACTCACATTAGCATTTTCTACTTGAACTCCCTTATCACTCCTTATGTCTCTAACAACATTCCTTACAGTAGTATCCAAATCCAGTTCCATGGCATCATCATAAAATTCAGCAAACACATCATGAGCATTATCTTCTACAGCAACACCACCTTGGTTATCTTAATCATCTTGATCATTATCATCATCATGATTTGTATCTTCACCATTATCATCAACATCATCTCTATCGTTTCCATCACTTTCATCAATTGCATCAGTTTCATCATTTGCATCAGTTGTTGCAGAAGGTATGCTTTCCTCATCACTTTCATCTGCTGCTAATGTTGTTGCATAATCCGTCTCAGTTTCATAGCCTTGACTTTCATTAGCTGCAGGTGTCACTAGATGTGAGGCATGAGCCTGTGACCCTGAAGCCTCCAGTCTAGGTCTCTGACCCCCTTCATATCCCCTCTCAGAATTTTTCCTCATCACTCCCTGTTCTTGCACCCCTTGGGTAGCAGGACCCCTCACTGACTCCTCTCACCTAGGGTAGGGGCAACTGGTCCTGGTCGTCCCGTAGACTCTCTATATTCTATCACACAGTCAGATTCTGGATCAGCATAATCAAGCAAAGCTTCTGGAATAGGCATAGAATAACTGAATTCTTTCTTCTACTTCATCAAAAATCTCATAGCATGATATGGTGCAAATGGATAATTGTATCTTATCGGTATCTTCTTGTTTCTTCTAAACATACTCCTGATGATTAGAGTAAGGAACCTCTAATATGGCATAAAAGATGGAGCTTTGGAAGTCTTCTTGGAGATGACTCTCTCATAAAGTTTAGTCCAGAAAATCACAGCATAATCAACATCTAAGTCATAGACAATAGCATGGAATAGCCTCAGAATGTTGATGTTATCATTATTAGTCCCATGAACTTTGGCAGTTAGACAACGGTTGATCACAGAGAAGAGTGTGTAGTAGAATGGAGGCAAGTTGTTCTTCTTAAAGTGGTTGACTTGTGTCAGTTGTCCAACATACCCCATGTTTCTGATTCCCTTAAACACTTCAATGTCAGTTGGGAATTAATCATAATTATCTCTTCCCTCTCTGGAATCGGCTTCTAGAAGATTCAACACATATTTGAGCCTTTGATAATCCAAGATTGATATGAAGTGATCAATTTGTAGCTCAAACTGAGGAACTCCTTCATTCCCAACTTTTCTAGTAAGAAATCTGATAGTCTTCCAAACTTGTTGCAAGTAAAGTTCAGGAACAACAACTTGAGCAGTTAGTGTATATCTGAGTGGGTGGTTCTGTAGAATACCAAGAACAAGTGGATCTATCTTCAGGTGATGAAAGTCCATAAAATGATTGTTTGTTGACAGTTGCTTCAATTATGATGGTGTAATCAAGATCAGATCAGGATTGACACTAGGTTGAGGCTAGTGGTCAGATCGGGATGAAGGCATAGGATATTCCGTTGATGCTTGAGGTGAATTTTCATCCATCTGGACTTGTTGCTTAACAGATTGGTTATCAGCGATTGGAATACCTGAAAACTGAAAAGTATAGACAGATGTCCAATTTGTCAGTGATAACCCAAAATTTATTTTTGAAAAATTTTCTTAAAATTCTCCTAAGTATGGAATTCGCATGGAACAAGATGTGAATTCCTCACTTGAAGGAATAAACATGGACCATAGAATTCGCATGAGTCAAGATGTGAATTCTTGACATGAATAACATTGACAACACAAGGAAATTCGCATGAGCTTTGAAACTTTGAAATTTTCAAATCTGAAAATTTTCTAAGTGTTAACCTTTAAATATCAAGAACACGCATGGTGTTCATCATAACTCATGAACAGTATTATAAACCCATATTCCAAAACATTGATTTTCATTTTAAAATCCAAAATTTCTTAATAGATTGATTCGATTTTAAGTTCAAAATATTAATAAACCATTGATTTTAACATTCCAGTCCATTTGAATCAACATTCGAAGATTATGTTCAAGAACACTAAGAACATCAAGAACAACAGTCGAAGAGTCAAACACTTAAAATCCATCAAAAACTCAAAATTCGATCATTAAAGATCAAAATAATCCTTGTCCAGGGTTCGATTGTAACAACAAATCATGTTTTTAAGATTAATTTTAACAACCAAAGAACAAATTCAGATTTGAAGTCAAAGGTTCAAAGTTCCAGTTCAAAAGATGAAAAGTCATCATTCGAATCCTAAACCCTAAATCTCCAGTCAAGGTACACCTGCAAAAATAAAAAAAAATAACAATAATACCAAACAAAGATCAAAACAAACATCAAATATTAACCTTGAATCTGAAAAATCGAAGAATACAGATCAAGAAATCAAAAGTCGCTCGAGAGGGTTTTAGAAGTATCTAAGTGCAGAAATCCGTATGAAATAGCCAAGTAATGAAAACACTGATTATTTATACCCAAGATTAAAAATGACACGTGGCACGATTTGAGTGGGTCATCACCTTTTCGCATGGCATTAGAAACAAATTGTCTTAGAAAACGTAAGACAATGTGTGTGAGCAATCCTCATGGCACAATATGCGGATTGTTGTGCCTATAAAACAATTCGCATGACCCTGCGTGCGAATTGCTACTTTTCTCATGCCAAAGGATGCGAGAAGTGGCTTTTCGCATAGCACAGGATGCGAAATCCACAAATTCAATAGGGTACGGATTCTTAGAATTCGCATACCACTATGTGGGAATTTTGAACTTAGCAAAATTTCCAACAATTTTAAAAACATTCTAAACATGGAAACTTGCCAAAAATAGAAACTTTCCAAAAATGGAAACATTTAAGCTTAATTTTATTTGGAAAAACATTTGACACGCACAAGTCACTTACTCCCCCTTTGTATATGCTCCCCCTTGAATATTGATTTCAGATTTGCTCCCCCTTAACTTGAGATGGACTTTTTGATTTTGAACAAATATGCTCCCCCTTCACACCTGCATTTATTCAACTGATTCATTGTTCTTGAAAATTAACATTCCATTCCCAAAATATTATATTCTAATATTCCCTCAAAAATATAACAATTTTACATTCTCCCCCAATTATATAATATTCAAATGTAGAAATACTCCCTTTGAAACAATTGACAATCAAAGAATCCTTCAGTAGTAGTCTTTGAGGCATGAGTCCTACTCCAAATTGATTATAAGTCAATCTTTCTTTGACATTGAAGACTGTGTCCTGAGCTGCTTTACTCAGAAGTCATAATTATTTAACTTTGAAGACTGAGTCCTAATATGAATTGTTTAGAAGTCAATCTTTCTTTGACATTGAAGACTGAGTCCTGAGTTGCTTTACTCAAAAGTCATAATTCTTTAACTTTAAAGACTGAGTCCTAAACAGTTGTGTTCAGAAGTCATAATTCTTTCACTCCTTCTTGAGTGTAGATTTTTGAATCACAGGTTGAACAGGTTTTGGTACCCATATGAATTTTGGTCCTTCTTTCTTAGCATTTGGAACTTCCTAGAGTAATTTCCACTTATGTGAAGTGCAGAATCATGTGTATAAACTCTATAAGAACCATACCAGTTTTGTATGTGTGCTTTGTGAAGAAAATCATCAGTGCCACAATATGAACAACAAATCTTTCTTTTAGCTAATCTTATTAAGTGATTTGCAGACTTAATGAAACCAGGCTTTGCAAAAGATTTACCTTTAGGTGACTTGTTCTTTTGTACTTTTGAAGTAGATGCACTTGATTTCTAGTATTTTTCAGCTTCTAGAGATCCCTTTACAACCCAAATCATCTGATCTCTCCCAGATGCTTTCTTTCCAGATTTTGAAAAATAAGTAGCTTGTTTATCAACAAATTTGACATAAAATGAACTTGGAGATTTAATCTGATCTGTTTTCAAGACATTTAGTTTGACAGTTTTCTTCTTGAAAATCATCTTCTGAAATAAGCTAAAAACAGATTGAAATGAACAAGTGATTAAGCTGAGTCATCATCATAAGAAGATAAGTCAGTTCTATCAACTGTTATTTTATCAAATAAATCAGCATTTGCTATTTCCAACTGCTTTGATTTTATCAGTCAATTTAGATTTTTCATTACAAAGCTTATCAATCTCGCTTTGCAGATCAGACTTACTCCTTTGTCCTTTCAACATATCAGAAGATAAAGTAGTTAGCTTGCTTGTTAGTTTTGAAATCTCAGTTTCAAAAACATTTCTTTCTAATTCAAAATCCTTTTTCCAATCCTGTATTTTTCTCTGAAATTTCTTTGAAAAGAACAACATTTCCTTTTTCAGAATTTTTCTTTTCTTTTTCAAAGATATCTCTTTCAGAGATTAAGATCTTTTCAAATTCATAAACTTGCTTGGAGAGTTTAATACATCTGGTTTCTAAATCCTTCTTTTCTTGTAAACCCTTATTTGAAAGATCAGACAACTTTAGATTAAAAGTTTTCTCCAGTTCAACTTTCTCACTCTTAATTCTCTCTTCAACCTTCTTTCAGCTCCTTTTGGCCGATATATGGATACCTGCTTTTTAACTTTCTTTAGTCTGACATTCAGATCAGCATTCTCAGCTTTTAATTCTGCATTAAGCTTCTCATTTTCAGCTTCTATTGCTGGTATCTCAGGCATGTATGCCACAACACAGTCTCTGTTTGTCAAAATAGTATTCCCTTTTTCATCTGTGTAAGGCATTTTGAAAATTCTATATCTGAAAAGATGCTTGAAATGATCGTTAGTTAGATAATCAGAAAAATCAACCTTGAAAAATACTCATAAAAATATTCAAAAATATTCTAAGTATACAATTCACATACAAAGTGAAAAACAATTCCCATGAACAAAATTCGAACAAATAAGGATAAGAATCCTTCACTTTTCGCACAAAGGTAGATGCGAATTCTGGCTTTTCGCACAAAGTAGGATGTGGATTCCTACTTTTCGCACAGTGTGAGGAGCGAATTCTTGACTTGTAGAATTCATAATTGAACTTTTCTTATACTTAGCTTATGCGAAGTCCTCACTTAGCCAAATTTACCACGCTAAACTTCACGTATCGATGTGAAACCTCCCTTAGAAAAACTTTGAGTCTTCAATTTTCGCATAAAAATTCATGCGGATTTCATCTTTTCACATGGAGCATGATGCGAAAACCTTTCTTTTCGTATATAAGGGATGCAAATTCTGTCCTTAATATTCTTCGCACTTCAGTTGGATGCGATTTCTTCAGATCTTGCGGATTCTGAAGTTGTCGACTTGAAAACCACTTTAATCCACTGAATTCACATCAAATCCTTTGAATTGACCTTTGAAACTTTGTAAGTTCCATCACAATATTATTATTCCCAAGATTTCAAGTTCTAATCACAGTTTAAAGAATACGATGACTATACAAATATCAAACAATCAACACATTTTCAATTCAAATCAAGGATTTCGTATAAAGAAGCTCTCTGACACTTTCTCTCTCTAAATCACTATGTCCGCATACTTACAATGCCACCCACACAACACAAAGCCATATCCCTATTTATACAAGGACACAAAACACTTACACAACAAAACACAATACAAGACTTTGACTTTATTACAAAATGACTTTGACTTCTTTGCTTGAGATTCGACTTGAACTTTGACTTATCTTGACTTCAGTCTTCAGTCTTCATGATCTTGTATCCAACAAATATATGCACTAACATTCTCCCCCTTTGGATCACGATCATCTTCAAAAAGATTTTGAAATACAATCTCCCTCTTTGATTGGTCTTTAGCAGCTTTATCTCACCCTTGTAGACTTCTTTCAGTAAAGATCATCTTCAGAAAGATAAACATTGAAGTACAAAATTACAATCTCCCCTTTTTCATAATCAAACTTCAACTATTCTGTAATTTTCCCAAGGTCTTTGTATAACATCTTTTGCAAACAAATTTTAACATTCTCCCCCAAGGTAATAAGAACCTCTTTCAGACTTCAGAAAAAAATTATCTTAAGATTCAGCTCGATTTGCTTCAGCAAATTATCTTCAAAGAAAATTTTCAGTACTTTCTGCTCACTTTCAGAATTCTTTGAACTTGCTCTTTCAAACTTGTACAAACTTTTCACAACTTGCATTTTTTGACTGAATCTTGTAAAGAACTTTCTACAAATCATCTTTCGTAACAAAATTTCTCCAAAACATATATGAACTCTTTTTCACCAAATATTTCTAGATCAAAAGTTCTCCGCTTCTTAGACAAATCTTTTTCCATTCCTTGAATCTCTCTCCCCCTTTTTGATGATTGTGAGACTGAAATCATCAAAACTTGCACAAGAAATGTCATGTACCAATCTGACCATTGATCTTTGTTACTGAGCCTCTAATTATCCGTCAATTCATAAGATATTTATCCAAATCTTTTCAAATCCAGACAAATTATGAGTGTAACACCTGAATCAACAAATGAATCAGTTAAAAATGTCTGTCAGTAACACGAAGTCACTGTGTGTAACAAATACACATTGGAAAGGAGCTTTTTGATGTTCACTCCCCCAGGTCTTTCATTCAATCATCGAATAACACAAGGTTAAACTATGAACATTTAGACAGATAAACGAATTTCTTGTGTGTATGTGCTTGTGTTTGAAAGAATTAAGCACACGATGATTGCTTTTGATAGGCTCAAAATTGTGTAAACCATTGAGACAACAACAGTAATACACAGACTCAATTGTGCATGATCGAAGTGCGAAGGTGGGGCAGACTTCCTTCTTTTTCAATATCTAGATTTTCCAAATGAAAATCAAATATATTATGTGTTGCATCCACAAGAAAATATGAAACATCTTCTTTTTAAGAAAAAGATGAGTAGCTAGTGGGGTTAAGTCAAGAGTTGGCATGGGCTAGTTTCCTTTTTCAATGACGTTCACCAAATAATTGTGAAACAATCAGAAATGTGGTTGTCGAGCTCAGAAAAAGTTGGTGCAGAGTTTAATATTCTTTTACTCTGAAATCTTACCCTCTTTCTTTTTATCATTAAGTTCGCTTCTAACCAAACTCTCTTTACATTTTACCTCATCACACCCACACTCATATATTTTGACTCCTCGCCTCTCGATCACTAAAAGACTAAATTCTTGGGTAGGAAACACTGGTTAATGTTAATCCATAGAAGTTCTATTAAGTTCTCACACAATGAACCCATGTAATCCTATTAAGCATAATGTTGCTCAAACGGTTTAACTTTGCAGTTAAATCACAAAATACATGTCAGATGTATGTATGCTCATTAAGATAATCATGAAGATTTGAGCATTTTTAATCATGAAGATATTTCAAAAGAAGTATATATTGAATGAATGAAATGAATACAAGAAACTTGTTTGAAAATCTGACATTGTATAATAAGATCAAATATGAATGATTTATCAGGAAAAGCTTAGGTCATGAAAAATTGGAATTTATACGAATCAAAATATAGACAAGTCTTGAAAGAAACGTTTTGAAATGAAATCATGCTCAACAAACATTGAATATCAAGCGGGGTGTCTTACCATCAAAAATATGTTTCAATATGAGACATGGTAAGAACATATCAAGAAAAAAATATTAAACCAGTGTGTGTGAATACTTGACAGTATATAGAAAAGATAATACACAAGTATTTATCTTTGGAAACACACGGTTTATTTAACATTTAAGCTCATAATAACGAAAACATTTAAAATCACACTTCTAAATTCATGAAATCGCTTTGAGAATAAGAAGTGGTTTGAACATTTAAGAACATGTATTCTATGATTGAAAGTCATCTTTCTTTCAACCATATATGAGATTAAGAATAGAATATTTCCTTACGCTCATCTTCAATCTCACGAAGTCAGCTCAAAAGTCATATTGATATGATCGTTTAACCTCCCTCTCAAATCTGCAACAGTCACAAAATCTGTCAAAGTACAAAGCTCTATTCACAAAACTTTATTGAAAAGTAAAGACATAAAGCAATAAAACATGTTAAGAACGAGTTCTGATCATATGTAATCAGAAGTCATAGTCCTTACCCAACTCCCCCTGAAATTATGCATCATAAAATTTGTCAGTTATAGAATATATGGAAATTATATTAATTCCCCATCAAATGTAGATTATCTTATCATCTTCTCACACTCCCCTTGAGATCATGAACAAACTTAAGTGCATATATCTTTCAGAATAAAGAATAAAGAAATGAAGAAAAATAACAAAACTAAACTTTAATAGGTAACAACAGATTAAGTCTTGAGATTTAGCATACCGAGCTTTGAAATGAGAAAATTAAATCTCTTTTCGTCAAGTGGTTTGGTGAACAAATCAGCAAGCTGATAATCTGTGTTTACAAAGTAAAGTTCGATTATACCTTTTTTGACATTGCCTTTAATAAAGTGATATCTCACGTCTATGTGCTTGGTTTTAGTATGTTGAACAAGGTTAGCAGATATAGCAATTGCGCTCTTTGAATCACAGTATATCGGGATCTTGTCATATTTGAAGCCATAATCTTGGAGTTGCGTTCTCATCCACAGCACCTGAGAACAGCAGCTAGCTGCAGCTACGTACTATGCCTCGGCTGTTGAAGTAGATACACAAAGTTGTTTCTTTGAAGCCCAACTCACAAGTTTATCGCCAAGAAATTAAATGTGTCCCGACGTACTCTTCCTGTCAAGAATACAACCTGCATGATCTGCATCTGAATATGTTGTGAGCTCAAAACTTGTATCCTTAGGATACCACAGACCAAGATCTGCGGTGCCCTTTAGATATCTAAAAATACGCTTTACAGTTGACAAATGGGATTCTTTAGGACTAACCAGATATCTTGCACATAAGCATGTAAAGAACATTATATCTGGCCTACTAGATGTTAAGTATATTAAAGAACCAATCATACCTCGGTAGGTTCTAACATCAATAACTTTTCCAGAAGGATCAACGCCAATCTTAGTTCCAGTTGCCATCGGGGTTCCAATAGGAGTACAATTTTTCATTTTAAATTTTCTAAGAATATCGAAAATGTACTTTGCTTGATTAACAAAAATCCCCGTGGAAAATTGTTTGACTTGTAATCCGAGAAAGAAATTCATCTCTCCCATCATACTCATCTGAAATCTTGACACCATGAGGTTAGAAAAATTCTTACAATACTTTGGATGTGTTGAACCAAATATGATGTCATCCACATATGTCTGAATTAAAATGATATCAGCTTTTTCCTTTTTAATGAAAATAGTAGTATCGATTTTACCTTTTGAGAAGCCCGACTTGACTAAAATTTTTGATAGAACTTCATACCAAGCGCGAGGGGCTTGTTTTAGACCATAAAGAGCTTTGTCCAGAATGTAAACGTGATTCGGTTTTTCCAGATTGACAAAACCTTCAGGCTGAGATACGTAGACTTCCTCCTTTAAGATGTCGTTCAGAAAGGCAATCTTCACATCCATTTGATAGACGGTGAAGTTCTTTTGTACGGCATAAGCATGAAACATGCGGACTGCTTCTATGTGCACAACTGGAGCATAAGTCTCGTCGTAGTCTATACCTTCCTCTTGGCTACATCCTTTAACCACAAGTCTCGCTTTGTTTCTTCTTATGATACCATCTTCGTCTTTCTTGTTCTTGAACACCTATTTCGTGTCGATTATAGTATTTCCTTCAGGTTTAGGCACTAGTCTCCAGACCTAAAGCGTTTCAAATTGATTCAGCTCTTCTTGCATCGCATGCTCGTGTTGGCTCTATCTTGCTCAGGAATGAATCATGCATGCATTGGTTGAGTGTAGCAGACCTAGTTTACACCGGTTTGGATTGATCTCCAATGATCTGATGTATCGGGTGCTCTTTGGTCCACCTGTGTTCATGAGGGAGTGGATTAGATGTAGATTGATCATAATTCTAATCTAAAAATCCACTATCTTCTTCATGTTGTTGAGGTAGGGGTTCAGTTGAAGTATTCTGTGCAGAAGCTTTAGTTGGTTGGACATTTTCTGTCTGTTGATTATTCGTTACCGTGCATCCAACTGATTCAGCAACTTCTGGATGGACAATTTCATGTTCAGCTTCAACTGAAGGAGTAGGTGTTTGAACTTGAATTTCTTCTTGAATCGGGATTGCTGATTCACTAGATACCTCTGATGTGATTGGTTGATTATTGTTTGATTCTTCTGACCTATTAATCACAACAGGTTTAGTCACTTTAGTACCAAGAAATTCATCATATAAATGTTCACACAATAAATCTAAATCTGATAAATATGATGCAGACGTTGATGCTTTATCAAAATTTAAAACATTAACCGCATGTTCTGGACTGATTTGCCCAGAAGCGAACACTCCAGTAAGTACAGGTTCTGAACTGTTTTGATAAGAAGCCAATTCTTCATCGAATGTGACATTAACGCTCTCAACTTCTTTAAATGAACTCTGTAAGCTGCAGACGTTTGAGAGTAGCCGATAAAAATGCCTTCTTCAGCTTTTGGACTGAACTTATTGAAGTTCTCCTTGTCATTCAGTACAAAGCACCTGCATCCAAAAATATGAAAGTGTTTAATGTTAGGTATTCGATTATTTATTAAAGCATATGGTGTTTTACCGAACCAGCGGTAGATACTGGAGCGATTTTAATTGTAGCATGCAGTCGACACAACTTCAACCCATAGAAATAGAGGTAGATCTGATTGACTTAGCATAGTACGAACGGCCTCAACTAGCGTTCTGTTTCGTCTTTCTACTACTCCATTTTGTTCATACGTTCTGGCAGCAAAAAACTGGTGTGTTATCCCGACCGATTCGAGATAATCGTCAACAATTCTTTTCTTAAATTCTGTGCCATTATCCGTTCTGAGAAGCTTTATTGCCTTCTGTAGATTCACTTGAGTGGTCTTAAGAAATGTGATGATGACTTCGGGCGTCTCATCTTTTGATCTCAGAAATTTGACCCAAGTGTATCTCGAGTAATCGTCCACAATCACTAACACGTATTTCTTTTTGTTTATGCTTTGAGTTCGCATCGTACCACAAAGATCAATATGCAGTAACTCCAGTGGATAACTTGTACTCGGCTCAGGTTTCAGCTTATGATCAACTCTTTTCATCTTGCCTTTCTCACACGCTGCACAAAGATGTTCTTTGACATATTTGAGCTCTGGAAGTCCTTTCACTAAATTTCCCGTAACCAGCTTGTTGATGTAACGAAAATTCAGGTGAGAAAGCCTTCTATGCCATAACCAACTCTGTTGTATAGAGGATTTTGACAGTAGACACACCTCATTGTCAGTCTTGACTTTTGACGGGGTGATCGTGTAGAGGTTTGACTTTTGACGGGGTGATCGTGTAGAGGTTTGACTTTCTCGTTCCGACCAAGAGATTTTTACCATCTTCAGTATGCACAGAACACCTCTTGGCCTTCAAATTAACCTCTAAGTCTTTGTCACATAACTGTCCAATGTTGAATAGGTTATGTCCTAGGCCTTCAACGTAGCTCACCTTCTTAATCGTTACGTTGTCCTGAATAACGTCACCATAACCCAGAATTCGTGAACACTGATCATTCCTGAAGCCCACATTTCCACAAAATTTCTCTGTATAATTAGACAATAAATCTTTCTGCCCGGTCATATGCTTGGAGCAACCAGAATCCAAGTACCACATATAACGGGTTGCATAAGAGAAATCAGGGAACGACAACTTTAGGTACCCATTTATATTTGGGTCCTTTCAGATTAGCGCAAGATTTTGGCACCCCATTGAATGTCGTTCCACTTTTATTTTGAAAAACATGAGGTATACAATATGTTCCAAACAAACATTCAGAATATTGTCGAGTCACAAAATCATTTCAATGATATGTAGACAACTAAGTAGTAATCAGAGATAATTGGAATAATTGCTTTATTGAATATTTCTTGTAAGAAGTTACAAGATTTGTTTTTGTAAAGGCAATGTTACCAACCAAATCAGTACTACGAACAAAAATCCTATTACATTCAACAACTTTCTTCTTTGGTCCCCATTCAGTTCTAACTTCAGACCTTTTCCTTCTCAGTTCTGAAACAAAAGATTTAGATTTGTGAGGAAAATGAGATTTCTGAGTCTGTGATTTCTTTTGCTTACCTGTGTTGGTCCATTTCTGTGAGCACCTTTTCTTTTGCTTTTTACCTTTTTCGTAATAATCAGTACTCACAGAAACTGATTCACCAACCATAGTTGTTGATTCACCTACTTCAAACACTAGGTGGTAAAGCTTCAGAGTTTATGATAAAATCAGTATGATCTGAAAGTTTTGCATTGAAGTCAAACATACCAATACTTTCATCAACACAACCATCATCAGAATTTAAGAAATCATTTGCACACGCAAATAAGTCATCAATATCATCTTCAGAAGTTTGAGGTGCCTTGGAAGAGTTTGAACACACACTAGATTCAGATTTGAAAACAGCGTTCTTCATTACAGTAGAAAACACAACTTTTTCAAGATCACCCAAGATTTTTTCGTCAGATAAAATATTTTCAAGATCAATTATTTTGCTTTCTAAAACAAGTGGAGGAATATAAATTTTGGCTTTAATAGGTTTTGCCTCCAACTCTTTTGTAGAATAGCTTTCAAAATAATCATTTGATAAAACCTTTCGTTGTTCTGAAAGGTAACTATCATTCAGCTTTTGATAACAGAATGGTAGTTGCATTTTCATTGTATTCTTTCTATTCTTTTTTTCCTTGGCCTCTACTTCATCAGAAGATTTGGTAACAAACTTAGGTTTCAAATGAGGATGTTTGTTAGCCGCTTGTAGAAAATCAAAGTTATACAAAGCTCGCTGTTTTCTGATAGCTTTCTTCAAATAGTGTGGGTTATCATAACCGAGAACCCACTTTCCTTTAACATCATTTTCCTTATTTGGTGTATTTAGAAAGATGGTTTGTTCTGTTTGACCTCTAGTATATAATTTGGCTTCCAAACCATTTACCTTTTTCTCCAAACTCTTATTTTCAACCTGCAATTTGTGAACTCTTAGCACAAATTCTTGTTTTTCAAGATTAGACTTTGAAAGTTTAGAGATAGCTTCAGAAATCTTATTTTCAAAACAATCTTTTTGTTGTTTAAACTTAGTAGCAGATTTGTTCAAAGAATCAATCAGACTTTTGTTCCCAACAAGTTCCTTGTTGAGATCAAAAATAGTTTGACGCTTCTTAGCAACCCTGCTTTTCTCCTTTTTCAATTTATTTTGAAGGTCTTGAAGCTCAATCATTATAGCTTCAATTTGTTTAGAAAATCAGATTCAGAAAGATTTTGTACCTCATCAGAATTTTCTTAATCAGACTCATCATACTTTACTTCTTTCCCCATCAGACACATAAGAGTTGTCTCTTCTTTTTCTTCTTCATCTGAGTGGTCAACCAAAACTCGTCTTCTTCCATTAAAGCCTTTCCAATCTCCTTCGGTTTTGCCAAAAGCATTTTGTGCGTGTAATAGTTAGAGTTTCTCACGGTAGGCCTCCGACAGTCTTTGACGTAATGACCCACTTTATCGCAGTTGTAGTAGCATTTTACCAGTTCATCAGACCTCTTCTCACCATAAACATTAACAAACTTCTTCTTCTCTTCTGGCTTTCTTTCTAGAAACTTCTTCACCTCATACCTTCTTCCTTCAACCATTTCTTTATGCTCATAAATTCTAGAACCAGAAGAGTATCTTTGACTGTTTGATCCCGACTTTTTATAAAATTTCTTTTGGAAAGATCGGGTCAGCAATAACATGGCATGCTTTAAGCTTTCTCCATCATCACTGTCGGAATTAGCATCATCAGAATCTTCAGAATCAGATACCACCACTTTCTTCTTCTTCTTATCCTTCTTCTCTTTGCCTTTTTTAGCCACTACCACGGCTATGGGGTGAACAAATTTGTCAGCCTTTTTCTTCTCTTCTCTTTTCTCTTCGACTTCCTCCTCATTCCGCCTCAATGTTTCATACACTTCATGAAGAGGAATATCACTGATATCTTTCATTTCTTTCATAATCTACTTTAAATTGAACTCGTCAAAGAACATTGAAAAACAGAGACTGATATTAACCAAGAACATATTTTGAAGCTAATTTCCTACCTATAAGCAATCAACAAATTAGAGAATGATCGAATTGATTATAAGGAATCAATATAGCTCTGAAACCAATTGTTGTCCTAGATTAAGCAAATGATTATTGAATCAGGTATGAAATCATAATGATATGCGAAACTTTGTAAAATAGATTGATTAGAAGGTAAAAAAACAATAGGAAACTAGAGAAGAGGATCAATACAATCATATAGGGAGATTTTAGCCATCGTCGTCATTATATTGTGATAGGTCCACATTTACAATCAAAACAAGATTTCAATCACAAATCTCTTTGAATTTCATAGAACTTGACTTTCTTACTCTACAAGATGACTTTCTGTCTCTACAATTCCTCTCTCTAAGATATGACAATGTCAAAGTATCTCTGTAACCTGATGCTTAATGACAAAGCAAACTATTTATACCTCTAATTACAAGGAAACTAAACTACTTTGACTTGCTAAGACTTTTAACTATTTTGAGTATTACATTCACTTTTACATCTTTGACATCTTTGAGTTTTACACTTTTGACTTCCTTTGACTTTAGAAACAATTTACAAACTTGACCTTTTATTCTTGAATACAATATTTGACTCAACATTCTCCCCCTTTAGATTCAAGATTAAAATTTTTTGACACTAATCTTCAGGTCTTCTTTCTCTTGAAAAATCTTCAACTTTATAGCTTTCACAACTTTGAATCTTTGAAACTCTTTATCATTTTGAACAAACTTTATCATTTCTTTGAATGAATCTTCCCCTTTGGATTTGCTTTCAACTGCGTTGCTTTATATCTCTTAGTAAACTTTAACACTTCAAAAATTTGAAGAACTCTCTCTTACTCTTACATTCTTTATAAACTTGAAATCTTCATAACTTTGAAAACTTCTTTAATCTCCTTTTTTTGATCACAAATACAACAAACTTTCAGAAAATCTCTTCAACTTGATAATTATCAGACTTTGCTTTGACTTGAACTTTACGACTTTCTTTTGACTTGACTTTCTTCTGAAATTGAACTTTGAAAACATCTCCCCCTTTTCTATGAATTTTGAGAAATCAGAACCATTAAAACATATGCAATTTCAGCATCTCCCCCTTTTTAATATGATCTTCCCCATGTATCAACAAAAGCACAGTCTTCATGCGAAACATAAACAGTTTCTCCCAATCAATAAGATAAGCAGTCTCCCCGAAAAGAATAGTTTCTCCAAATGATCTGAATAGCCGTCAATTCATAAAATGTATTTATCCAAATCTTTGCAAATTCAGACAAATTTGAAATTTTGTAACCCTGAATCAACATATGAATCAATTATCATGCCTATCAGTAGCACATAGCCACTTTGTGCAATAGATGCACATGGGAAAGGAGCTTTTTGAAGTTCACTCCCCCAGGGCTTCCATTCAATCATTGAAAAACCACGAAATTTTCTATGAATATTAAGATAAGAAAACACATTCCCTGTGTGCTCGTGCAAGTGTAGAAATGATTGAAGCCTTCAAAGCTTGAACATGCTCAAATAGTGTAAACTGTTGAGACAGCAACAAGTATTACACAAACTCAAAGTGGATGATAAAGCATCAAAGACGGGGCAACTTTCTATCTTTTTTAATATCAACATCTTCCAAATGAAGATCTGATAGTAGATTTGTTGCTTCCCTAGAAAATATGAAACATCTTTTTGTAGAGAAAAAGATGAGTAGCAGGTGGGGTTTCTGCAAGAGTTGGCATGGGCTAGTTGCCTGATTCAATGAAGTTCACGAAAGAATTGTGAAACAACAGATAATGTGGCTGCCTGTCTCAGAAAAGATTTGGTGCAGAGTTTTATATTCTTTTACTCTGATCTCTCACCCTCTTTTTTTTAAACATTTGAGCTCGCTTCTAATCAATCTCTCTTTCACATTTTACCTCAGTACACACCCACTCTCTATTCTCTTGACCCCTCTCCCCTCAATCACTCGAGATAACTTCTTGGGAAGGAAATACAGGTTAACGTAAATCCATAGAAGTTCTTTGAAGCTCTCACACTGAATGCCATATATTTTGTCCTAAAAGTAATGTTACTCAACAGTTTATCTTGACAGATAAGCACAAGGTATCATTATCAGAAAATGTATGCTCAGCAAAAATAAGGATACGATTTGAGCATTTTGAACAATTAAGATCTCTCAAAACAATGAATTTGAATGAATGAAATGAAGCCAAGTTAAGTGTTTTGAGAATCTGACAATGATTCGATCAAATCAAATATCATGAAGAAAAATATTGTGATATCAAAGAATCGAAAGTTGTTTATATGAACGACTATAAACAAATTTGACAATGAAAGCACAATTATTAAGAAATGATGTATGATACTCAATCAACTTTGAATTTCAAACGGGAGTATTACCATCGAAAGATGTATCTTTTTGTGACATGGTAATAACAAAGTCAAGAAGAATATTGAACCGTTGTTTATCATTTATGCTCCCTATGACAAAAAATTAGATATTCTCCTCCTTAATATCTACAAAAAAATCAAAGCATTAGAAAAGAACAATATTAATATAACAATGATTTTTTTTTCTTTTCTCCTTCTTAAAAATATGACAGAGAAAATTTTAAGTATCTCCCCCTAAAACAAACAACAAATACTTCCTGAATAAGATGAATCTTTTCAGCTTTAGTAACTCCCCATAAAAATAACTATCATACTCTCCCCTAAAAAATCAGAAAATATATCAGTAAAAATATAAAACATATAAGTTCCCCCTTAACATTTGCAAAATCCTTAATCATTATACTGAGTTATGAATTACTAGGATTGAAGTAAATTCTAAAGTCAAACTCCCCCTGAAAATTTTCATTCACAAATTTATCAGAAGAAATAATATGTACTCCCCCTTGAAGATAGATCATCTTATATGTTTCTGAGTACAAAAATTCTTTATCATTGAAGATCGGGTCTTGAACTGCTTTGTTCAAAAGACAATGTTCTTACTCCCCCTAAACCTGTGGTACATGTAAAATAGATTTGATAGGTTTTGGTACCCACTTGTATTTGGGTCCAGACTGGTTAGACTTTGGAACCCACTTCTCATTAGATTCAAATCTTTTAAGTTCATTTTGTTGAGAAGTGATTCTGTAAGTTCCATACCAATTATGAGCATAATATTTATTAACAAAATCATCAGTTCCACAGTAAGAACAACAAAGTTTCTTTTGTGCAAGTCTGATTAAATGATTTACAGAATATGAAGAATCAGACATACCAAAAGATTTACCTTTTGGAGGATTGTTCTTTTTGTTCATTTGAGGTGTAGGAACAAATGACTTTGGATTATCTTTCTCATCTTTCTTTCTCCTAACCATTTTCTGTTGAGACTTGTTGTTTCTGATGTTACCTGAACCATCAAGAGATTTGGCATAGAAAATATTAGTATGACAAATCTGATCTTCATGCTTAGACACAATATCTCTGAATCAACGAATAAAGGATTGTTAGAAACATTTGCAAAAAATGAACTTGTAGCTGATTTGAATGAACAATCTGAAGTAGCTGAATCATTCATGGGTGATTGAGCAATTGTATTTAGACTTCTTTGTGCTCTCAAATCCACCTTGAATATGATTCCTTCAAGTTATGTGATCTTATTTGACAAACTGTTTCTTTCTGCAAACAATATATCAATCTTTTTCTGTAATTCAGACTTCATTTTCTGTTATGTCAGTGCAGTTGCAGATAGTTCAGATAGCTTATTTGAAAGTGTTAAGTCTGATTTTATAGTAATCATTGTATTTATAGGCTTGGTCAAATACGGTGTTTAGAGTCTTATTCTGTGTTGTATTGGACCAGGGTATTTAAGTTCCTTTTGATCTTGTGTCCTTGTAACACTTTTCACGCATACATCAATATACACATACTTTGCTCTACCTTGTCTCTCTCTCTCTCTCTCTACTTTCTCTCTCTAGAGATTCATTGATCTTGGACTCACAATTGGTATCAGAGCCATCTGAATCTTGAGAGGATTGAGAGATTGTATTTTTCGTCCCTGAATTTGTAGATTAATCGAAAATTTGATTGATTTTCTTCAATTTTTCAAAAAAATCTCGTTTTCTTGAGTTTTCATCAAATTTCGGATTGTTTTTGAACGAATTTTTGTGAAAATCGGTTTGTTGGATTCGTTTTTGATTGCTAAACATCTTTGATTCACATCGATTTGCAAGAAAAACTTGTTTTGATTGTCAATTTAGAGATTTTTGAAGTTTTTGAAAAATCGAGTTTTACGTACTCTTACATATACGAAATTTTGATTTTGTGGTTTTTAATCGAAATTTTTGATTGAATTGTGTTAAAAAGTTGTTTTTGAACGTTTTTGTACAAGAAAATTTTATCAAATTTAGTTTTGAAATCGAGTTTTTGGAAATTTTATGGATTTCCATTCGGTTTGCGCCAGATTGGAACTTTGCGCAAGTTCTTCATAGTTTGCGCGAGTTCATCATTGGATTTGCGTGATCTTACTAATCTTGTATTATTCCCAGATTCTAGTTCCTAAACACAAACAATTAATCAAAACAAGATTTATGAATCAATTACCTGTTTGATTTCACTTTCAAAATCCAAGATTACAAACTTTCTCTCTCTAGAACTCTCTCTCTCTCTACATATTTCTCTCTCTAAAATGTATTCTGTTAGTTCTTTGATTCGTGTACATACCACTACAAAAACAAGAACACAAGGTATATATACCCATAACTAAAATACAAGGAAACTAAAATACAAATACAATACATTGACTTTGACTTTTATTACAAAAGAACTTTGACTTTGATGAGAGTTGACTTTCTTCAGCTTTGACTTCTTAAACTTTGACCTTCAGTCTTCTTGATCTTGTATCCAACATATTTATGCTCTAACAATCTCCCCCTTTGGATTCAAGATCACTGTTGAAAGATCTAGCAATACAGTCTTCACTTTAAGCTCTGTCAGTACAATCTCCCTTTTTCCTTTTACAGCATTCTTTCCAAAACAATCTTCAAACAATTAACAATCTCCCCAAAACTTTCACAAAACACTTTCAGACTTTGGAAAGAAATTATCTTCAGAATCAGCTCGGATTGCTTTAGCAAATAAACTTCAAAGAAAATTTCCTCAAAAATCAGCATATCTTCAGAAATTCTTTGATCTTCTTCAAATCTTTACTTTGAATCTTCTTACTTGGACATTTCTGAAAAACATCTCTCAAAACTTTATCATTTCTTGATACCATCTCCCCCTTTTTGATGATTTGAGCATCTATATCATCAAAACTTTGCTTCTAAGAAATGTCTTTGACCATTCTGATTTGTCAAACTGAGCCTCTGATTCTGTGATCCATAACCAAGTATTCATCTAGATCTTTGCAAATCCAGACAAAATAAGAACATGTAAATCCTGAATCAACAAATGAATCAGTTAGAATGCCTATTAGTAACACGAAGTCACTGTGTGTAACGGATACACAATATAAAGGAGCTTTTTGATGTTCACTCCCCCAGGGCTTCGATCCAATCATCGAAATACCACAAAGGCCATTTCTATGAATGTTATGACAAAGAAATAAATTCTTTGTGTGTTCGTGCAAGTGTAGAAAGAATTAAGCACAGAAAATTGCTTTTTAAGGCTCAACATAATGTAAACCACTGAGACAACAGTAGATAAACACAGACTCAAAGTGCATGATTGAATTCAATATCCAGATTTTCCAAATGAAAACCAGATAGATTATATGATGCGTCCCCTTGAAAATGTGAAACATTTTCTTTTTGGGAAGAAAATGAGTAGCTTGTGGGGTTTAGTCAAAAGTTGGCATGGGCTAGTTGCCTGTTTCAATAACGTTCACCAAAGAGTTGTGAAACGCTAGTAATGTGGCTGCCCGGCTCAGAAAGTAGTTGGTTCAGAGTTTGATATTCTTTTACTCTAATCTCTCACCCTCTTTCTTTTTATCATTAAGCTCACTTCTAACCAAACTCTCATTTCCATTTTACCTCATCACACCCACACTTATTTCTTTTAGACTCCTCACACTCAATCACTAAGGATTAACTTCTTGGGTAGAAATTACTGGTTAATGTGATTCCATAGAAGTTCAGTTAATTCCTAGCACAAAGAACCCATATTTTCCTATAAAGCATGAGTTGCTCAAAATGGTTCAACTTTATTAGTTAAAGCTCAAAATACAATTGTCAGATATAAGTATGCTCAGAATATAATCATGAAGATATGAGCATTTTAAACATTGAAATAGTTTCAAACAAGTAAAAGAATGAATGATCATGAATGCAAAAGGCTTGTTTGAAAATCTGACATTGTATGAAAATGATCAAAAATGAATGATATATCAATTAAGACTTATGGTCAAGAATAACGGATATAGTCTATATGAAACAAAAATATAGACATTCTTGAACTAAACGCTTCGAAATGAAATGACGCTTAATATACATTGAAGTACAAGCGGGGTGTCTTACCATCGAAAAAATAGTTTCAATTTAAGACATGGTAAGAACAATTTGAACAAAAAAATTAAACCGGTGTGTGTGAATACTTGAAAGTATGTAGAAAAGACAATACGCAAGTATTTATCTTTGGAAACACACAGTTTATTTATCAATTAAGCACAAAAATAAAATGAAAACATTTAAAATCACATTTCCAAATTATAAAATCTGTTTAAAAATCAGGAAGTGGTTTGAACATTTAAGAACATGTTTTCTATATCTGAAAGTTGTCCTTCTTTCAGATACATATGAGATTAAGATAAGAAATATACCTTTTCGCTCAATCTTAATTCTCATGAAGTCAGTTGTAGTCAATAAGATATGATCGTGTCAGCTTCTCTCATTCTGCAACAGTCTTAAAGTCTAGTCAAAACCAATTTATTCACAAAATTTATTCAAATGTAAATGACATAAAGCAGTAAAACTATTAAAGTACGAGTTCTGATCTGAAATAATCAGAAATCATAGTCTTACTCCTTTTGGTATGACATAAAAGCTCCCCCTAAAATCATGCATTAAATTTTTTTTGTCATTTAATTAAAATGCAGAAATTAGTTATGCTCCTCCTCAAAATAATGTAGATCATCTAAAATCTTCTCTTACTCCCCTGAGATCATGAGCAAACAATTAAAGTGCAGATATCCTTCAAACATAATGATAAAGAAAATGATGAAAAATAACAATGCGTAACTTTATTAGGTAACAACCGATTATGTCTTAAGATTTACCATACCAAGCTTAGAGACAAGAAAATTAAATCTCTTTTCATCTAATGGTTTGGTAAATAAATCTACAAGCTGATAATCTGTTTTTACAAAATAAAGTTCAATTGTTCCTTTTTCGACATTATCCTTAATAAAATGATACCTGACGTCAATGTGTTTGGTTTTCGTATGCTGGACAGGATTAGCAGATATCGCGATTGCACTCTTCGAGTCACAATATATAGGAATTTTATCAAACTTGAATCCATAGTCTCGCAGCTGTGTTCGCATCCACAACACTTGAGAGCAGCAACTGGCAGCAGCTACGTACTCTGCTTCAGCAGTTGATGTGGAAACGCATAATTGTTTCTTTGATGCCCAGCTAACGAGCTTGTCTCCAAGAAATTGAATGTGACTTGAAGTACTCTTTCTGTCCAACATGCAACCTGCATGATCTGCATCTGAATATGCAGTCAGTTGAAAACCAGTATCCTTAGGATACCACAGACCAAGATCTGCAGTCCCCTTAAGATACCTAAAAATCCTTTTGACAGCAGCCAAATGGGATTCTTTAGGAGCAGCCTGATATCTAGAACATAAGCATGTTGAAAACATAATATCTGGTCTACTAGACGTAAGATACATTAACAATCCTATCATACCTCTATAAGTTCTAACATCAACACTTTTACCCGAAGAATCAGTGTTAATCTTAGTACCTGGTGCCATCGGGGTTCCAATTGGTTTACAATTTTCCATATTAAATTTCCGAAGAATATCCAAAATGTACTTAGATTGGTTAATGAAAATCCCCGTTGAAAATTGTTTAACTTGTAATCCGAGAAAGAAATTCATCTCTCCTATCATACTCATTTGAAAACGTGACACCATGAGGTTGGAAATTTTTTTGCAAAATTTAGGATTAGTAGAACCAAATATTATATCATCAACATATATTTGAATAAGAATAATATCAGCTTTTTCCTTTTTAATGAACAAAGTGGTATCAACCTTACCTTTAGAAAAACCGGACTTGACCAAAAATTTAGATAGAACATCATACCATGCTCGAGGGGCTTGTTTCAAACCATACAGGGCTTTGTCCAAGATGTAGACATGATCTGGCTTATCTGGATTCACGAACCCTTCTGGTTGAGACACATAGACTTCCTCCTTAAGAATGTCATTCAGAAAGGCCGTTTTCACGTCCATCTGATAGACTGTGAAATTCTTGTGAGCTGCGTAGGCTAGAAACATGTGGATTGCCTCTATACGCGCTACTGGAGCATATGTCTCATCGTAGTCTATGCCATCCTCTTGCCGGTAACCTTTGGCAACAAGTCTAGCTTTGTTCCTTATGACGATACCATCTTCATCCTTATTGTTTTTGAATACCCATTTAGTGCCTATCACGGTTTTACCTTCTGGTTTTGGAACTAATCTCCAAACCTTTAGGGCTTCAAACTGATTGATCTCTTCTTGCATAGCAGATACCCAATCCGAATCAGCAAGAGCCTTTGATACTCGCGTTGGCTCTATCTTACTAAGGAATGAGTCATGCATACATTGATTAAGAGTCGCTGACCTAGTTTGTACAGGCTTGTTGAGATCTCCAATTACTTGATGTAATGGATGCTCTTTAGTCTAGCGATACTCATGAGGTAGTGGAATAGATACAGATTGAACATGATCATCATCTAGAAATCCACTATAAGACTCTTCAGTTTGAATAATAGGAGGGGGGTTTGCAGTTGAAGTTTCGGTGCAGAAGCATCAGTTGGAACAGCAGACGCTGGCTGTTGAGTAGACAGTATATCACACCCAACTGATATAGTTACATCTGGCTCAACAGTTACTTGTGTATCTTCAACTGTAGGAGTAGATATTGGAATGTGAGTTTCTGACTGAACGGGGGATGCAAGTTCAGTTAAAACTTCTGAAGTGACTGGATGATTGCAACTTGTGTCTTCAGACCTGTCAGTCACAGCAGATTTAGATACATTAGATCCTAGAAACTCATCATAAAAGAATTCAAATAACAAATCTAAATCAGATAAATATGAAACTGAAGTAGAAGCGTTATCCGATTTTTTCTATGTAGAAACAAGTTCTGGACTGATCTGCCCAGAAGCTAATACTCCAGTGATCAAGGGTTCTGAACTGAGTTGTTCAGAAGCCATGTCTTCATCAAATATTACATTGACGCTCTCTATGACTGTCTTTGACTTCTTCAGATAAACACGGTATGCTGCAGATGTTGAAGAATAACCAATGAAGATACCCTCATCCGCCTTAGCACTAAATTTATTCAGACTCTCTCTGTCATTAAGCACGACACACTTACACCCAAATATGTGAAAATACTTGATTGTTGGTGTTCTGTTGTTAACCAGCTCATATGGAGTCTTTTGAAAACGGCGGTGAATTATGGACCAATTTTGAGTATGACATGAAGTTGACACAGCTTCTGCCCACAAGAATAGAGGAAGATCGGATTGGCTGAGCATAGTACGATTGGCCTCGACTAGCGTCCGATTTCGCCTTTCAACTACTCCATTTTGTTCAGGCGTACGAGCAGCAGAGTACTGATGTGATATCCCGACCGATTCGAGATATTCTTCAACTATTTTGTTTTTGAACTCTGTGCCGTTGTCCGTTCGAAGAAACTTGACTTGTCGCTGCATTTTCACCTGGGTCGTCTTTAAGAAAGTAATGAGAACTTCGGGTGTCTCATCTTTTGATCGAAGAAATTTGACCCACGTGTATCTTGAGCAATCGTCCACAATAACCAACACGTATTTCTTTCCACCTAAGCTTTGTGTTCTCATCGGACCACACAAATCCATATGCAGTAACTCTAGTGGAGAACTGGTGCTTAGTTCAGGCTCCGGTTTATGTGCGACTCTCTTCATCTTACCCTTCTCACATGCAACACATAAGTGTTCTTTCTCATATTTCAGCTCAGGAAGTCCTTTTACCAAATTTCCACTAACCAGCTTGTTGATATAACGAAAATTCAGATGTGATAGTCGTCGGTGCCAAAGTCAACTTTGTTGCATCGAAGCTTTTGACAATAAGCAAACGTGACTGTCATTCTGGACCTTTGAAAGATTGTTGGAGTAGATATTTGTCTTTCACTTGCCAACTAAGAGTTCTGTGTCGTCTTCAGAACGGACTGAACATCTTTTAGCTTTGAAGTTGACCTCTAACCCTTTGTTGCAGAATTTACCGATGATGAACAAGTTGTGCCCTAGACCTTCGACATAACTCACCTTCTTAATCGTTATGTTGTCTTGAATGATGTCACCATATCCTAAGATTGGTGAAAGCTGATTGTTTCCAAATCTGACATTTCCACTGAATTTCTCTGTATAATTAGACAATAAAGCTTTTTGCCCAGTCATATGCTTGGAACATCCACTGTCCAAGTACCACATATGCCGGGTCTGCAAGAGAAATCAGGAAACAATAGATTTAGGTACCCATTTAAAAACGGGTCCTAACAGATTAGCACAAGATTTTGGTATCCATTTGAATATGGATCCTCTTTTTCTTTGAAAACTTTTAAAAACATTTGATCTTGAAGAATACACATGATAAGATCCAAAACCAATCAGAAGAATTATGAGAATAAGCAAAATCATTTCTCCAATAATGATAAGATTTAGTAGTAATAGGAGATAATTGAATCAATTGCTTTATTGAATATCGCTTGTAAGAAGTTACAAGGTTTTGTTTATGTGAAGCAAGTTGATCAACTACATCATTATCACTACTAACTGATCTATTACAAGAGTTATCAAAAACTGATTCAGCTATCTCATCATCCTTCCTTTTTGGTCGCCATTCGGTTCTCGCTTTCGACCTTTTCTTCCTTATATCTGAAACAAAAGATTTAGATTTATTAGGAAAATCAGATTTATGAAAATGAGTTTTCTTTGGTTTACCATTGTTAATCCGTTTCTGTGATTGCTGTTTCTTATGATTCTTACCTTTAGAATAATATTCAGCAGTCACATAAACTGTAGATGATTCATCAGTTTTAAGAACACTTGGTAACACTTTTTCAGGTATAAGACAAGTAGAATGATCAGGAAGAGAAGCATTGAAGTCAAACATAACAATTTCTTCTATGAACCCACCATCAGAGTTTAAAAAATCATTTGCAGACGCAAATAAGTCTTTAAAGTTATCATTTGAAGTTTGAGGTGCCTTTGAAACTTTAGAACACTTTGTATATTTAGATTGAAAAGCAATGTTCTTTAAAACTGTAGTAAACACACTTTGTTCAATATCTACCAAAAGTTTTTCATCAGATAAAACATTTTCAAGCTCAATTATTTTGCTTTCAAGAATGAGTGGAGGAACATAAACCTTTGCAATTACAGGTTTTGCCTTCATCTCAGAAACAGAATAACTAGCAAAATAATCGTTTGAAAGAACATTTGGTGTTTCTGAAAGATAACTATCATTTAACTTTGCATAGTTAAATGGTAGTTGCATTTTCTTTACATTTTTTCTATTTTCAGTTTCTTTGACCTCAACTTCTTCTCGTAATTTGGTAACAAATTTGGGTTTTAAATGAGTATGTTTACCAGCACAAGCAAGAAAATCAAAATTATAAAGTGCTGGTTGTTTTCTGATGGCTTTCTTTAAGTAATGGGGGTTTTGAAAACCAAGACCCCATTTTTCCTTAACATCAGCCTCTTCGTTAGGTGCATTCAGAAAAATGGTTTGATTTGTTTGGCCTCTTGCATAGAGTTTGGCTTCCAGACCATTTACCTTCTTATTCAAAAGCTTGTTTTCAACCTGCAGTTTATGAACAGTTAGTGCAAATTCTTTCTTCTCAAACTCATACTTAGAAATTTTAACTTCAAAATCAGAAATCTTCTTTTCAAAACAATCTTCTTGAAGTTTAGAATCAGAAGCAGACTTGCGTAAAGAATCAATTAGATCTTTGTTCCCAATAACAGACTTATTAAGCTCAAAGATCTTGTTGTTTCTTTTAGCAACTCTGTCTTTTTCTTTCTTCAGTTTTACTTGAAGATCATTAAGCTCAACCATCATAGCTTCCATTTTGGTTATAAAATATTTTTCAGTTAAGTTTAATACCTCATCAGCTGTCTCGTCATCTGACTCATCATACTTGACCTCTTTTCCCATTAGACAGAGATGAGCAGTTTCTTCCTTCTCTTTGTCATCCTCTTGATCAGAATGACCCAACCAAAATTCGTCCTCAGCCATTAATGCTATGCCTGCTTCTTGCTGTTTGGCCAATAGCAGTTTGTTCTGATAATACTGGGATTTTCGAACCTTTGGCTTTCGACAATCTTTAGCAAAATATCCAATCTTGCCACAGTTGTAGCATTTGATTGGATCATTTGTTGGCTTTACAGTAACAATGTAATCATTCATAAACTTCTTCTTTTCTTCCGGCTTCCTCTCCAAATATCGATTCTCTTCATATCACTTTCCTTCAACTCTTTCTCGGTGCTCATGATTCTTGGAACTGGATGAAGAGTATCTCTGAGAATTTGATCCCGACTTTTTGTAGAATTTCTTTTGGAAAGCTCGAGTCAATAATATCATAGCATGTTTGAGGCTTTCTCCATCATCTCCATCTGATTCTGATTCTGATTCAGAACTTGTAATCACTTTCTTCTTTTTCTTCTTCTCTTTCTTTTCTTTCTTCTTCTCTCCAGCTACCAATGCAATAGGTTCAGGAACTGTCTCTGCCTTCTTTTTCTCAGTTCTTTTCTCTTCCACTTCTTCCTCATTTTGCCTCAGAGTCTCATAAACCTCATGTAATGGAATTTCATTGAGATTCTTTATTTGTTTCATCCTACGAGTATGCTTTTTCCACTCTCGTTATAGGATGCTCAGGAATTTGACATTGTTCTCAAGTTGCTTCTTTTTCACCTTATTCTTGGACAACTCATTCAGAAGCAAGACAAACCGTTCATAAGTATCTTCTAAGATTTCATTCTCTTTGGCTTTGAATTCCTCATAACTGTTAATGCAGTTAGCCACTTTCATCTGATTCCCTACCTTGGATCCCATCATCATTTTCTGCAACTGATCCCACATCATCTTAGTATTTCCCTTGTAGTTGTCTATCTTGACGTAGATGTCATTCGGTATACTTTGAAGAAGAAGAGATGTTGCTTGCTTGTCTGCTTTATATCGGCTTTTCTGTTCCTCTGAATATTGACTATACTCTACTGGAACTGTTTTCATCTTCTGTTCTCTTTCCTCAGTACCATCTTCACTATCAGATGAGTCATCATCAGGGATTTGAACTGTGATTGGTACCATAGGACCTTCCATGATAGACAGAAGAATATTTTCTCCATTTGTGTGCCGGTCCACAAAATCAAGGAATCTGTCTTTCCATTGTTCGTATTCTCCTTTGAACATTACTGGAGGTTTGACATCAGTGCCGATATAAAGAGCATCTTTAGAAGTCATCTTGAATGAACCTGTTTGAGAAATATATGCAATAAGAAACTAGAACTAATCGTTAGTCCAAAATATGAAATCACAAAAATACAAGAAATCTTGAAATAGAAATTTAGGAATTTTGATCACAATCAGAATTTTGTGCCCCTCCGCAAGCTTAGCACGGGGGTCCCGCTAAAGAGCAACGCCCTTGTGGGGGTCGAGGGGCAGCGCCCCTAGAGAAAAAAATTTCACACTTAAAGAGCATAATACTATTTTGAAAATTTTTTCACACTTATAGAAAAGTTTGCGCGACGAGAAGCTGGCGCAAACCAAACTTTGCGTGACGAGAGGCTAACGCAAACCAAGCTTTGCGCGACACAAGACTGACGAAAACCACACTTTGCATGACACAAGGCTCACGCAAACCACACTTTGCGTGTTGTGAATAAGGCACAAACGATGAACTTCGCGTTACAAGTTACTCGCGCAAGATACACTTTGCGTTACACGAAGCTGACGCAAACCCAACTTCTAGTTAACCACTGATAACGCAAACACCAACTTTGCGTTAAACATGTATGGCGCAAAGTTCACTTTTCGTTTCTCGTTGAATACGCAAATCTCACTTCTCGTTTCTCGTTGAAGACGCAAACATCACTTTGCGTTTCTCATTGAAGATGCAAACCTTTGAACAAATATTTGGTAATTCTCTCGATGAACTGGAGCAAACCACTGATGAACTCGCGCAAACTTTGACGAACTCACGCAAAGCTTAGATCTCACGCAAACCTCTAAAATCGAACAAATTCTCACCAAAAACACATATAGACCTCGAATTCTAACTCGAAACTTTGACAATTTGCTAGTCTAAACATCTAGAACTCAAATCTAACAAAGAATTTTGATCAAAAACAAAAATCAATACAAAATTGATTAGAACACAGTGTCTAGAACTCGTGAACTTGAACTTAACAAAAATCACAAATTCATACTCGATTACAGTGCAATTAACAAATCTTTCCAGACGTACTCGATCGATTATACTATACGAACAAAACCTAATCGATTTCAACTCCTAATTCGCACAAAAGCTCAGAAATCGATTTGATCTTCGATGAACAGTGTCAACGAACTTTTCTTGAATTCTTGATCTGATTTCGATTTGGATCTGCTCTGATACCAATTATTATTCCCAGATTCTAGTTCCTAAACACAAACAATTAATCAAAACAAGATTTATGAATCAATTACCTGTTTGATTTCACTTTCAAAATCCAAGATTACAAGCTTTCTATCTCTAGAACTCCCTCTCTCTCTCTCTACATATTTCTCTCTCTAAAATGTATTCTGTTAGTTCTCTGATTCGTGTACATACCACTACAAAAACAAGAACACAAGGTATATATACCCACAACTAAAATACAAGGAAACTAAAATACAAATACAATACATTGACTTTGACTTTTATTACAAAAGAACTTTGACTTTGATGAGAGTTGACTTTCTTCAGCTTTGACTTCTTAAACTTTGACGTTCAGTCTTCTTGATCTTGTATCCAACATATTTATGCTCTAACATCTTGTTTCAGTGTTTCAGGTTTCTCAATATCACGCAAAGTTCAAACTTTGCATCCCACTCCAATTACGCAAACCTCTATTTGCGTCTTCAGTGCATCAAGAGAAGTGTAGCTTTGCATCTTCTTCCAATCATGCAAAGCTTAGTTCACGTTTTCAGCATCTCACGCAAAGTATACTTTGCGCTACTGTCAGTTAACGCAAAGCGAAGTTTGCGTCTCACTTGGCTCACGCAAACCTAGTTTGCGTCTTGCTCTTCTCACGCAAAGTTGGTTTGCGTCTCTAGCTACTCGCGAGAACTTCAGTTTGCGTTACCTTCGCATAATGCAAAGCTACTTTACGCCACAGCCTGCTCACGCAAAGCCTCGTTTGCGTTTCTTACTGTTTGCGAGAAGCTCAGTTTGCGTCTTCTGCTTCTCACTCAAAGATCAACTTTGCGCCATCTCAACACTTAGCATTTTTTTCTGGATTATCTGAAACATGGATTCTGACAAATTTGCTTATCAAGCTCAGTTGTACAAAAGTGATCTTATGATGTCTTTGGGTACTGAAAATCGTCCACCAGTGCTGATTGATGAAAATGAGTTTACACAGTGGCAAGATCGGTTCCTGAACTTCATTGAACGTCAAAAGAATGGTAACAACATGTTGATCATTCTATCTGAAGGACCGTTTGAAAAACCCAAATTGGCTTCGGGATTATATAAGCCCACTAAAGAATATTCATCTGAAGAGTTGTCGGCATATCAAGCTGATCGTGATATTAAAGGAAATCTGATGCTAGCCTTGCCAAACTCTATATACAACATGATTGATTGTTACAAAACTCATCCTAATCTGATGTGGCAACAGCTTGAGAAGATTATGCTTGGTTCTTCGGTCGCAACTTAACTCATCCTACATAAATAACTTTGAAGAATTTAAAGCCAAGGATGGGGAGCCACTGAAAGCTGTGTATGATCGATTTTGTGTCGTGATCAATGATCTTAGGAAGATTAAAGTTGAAAAGACTGAGCTTGAGACAAATCTGAAGTTACTCAACACATTGCAACCAGAATGGAATAAAACATGCCACAGATTGAGGAATGATGTCAGAATCTCCACTATGCAAATCCAAGAACTTTATGAAATTCTGATGACTGATGAGAGCTTGGTGCTTGAGAAGAAGGCCAAACTGGATAAGAAGAACAAGAAATCAGTACACCCGGTTGCACTCCTCACGAGCCAACTGGCTGAACAAGCGTTGTCTAATAACGCTTACAACGGGTCAACTAATGATGATGGTGAGGCACTGCAAAAAGCAATGATCCTTCTCTCACAACATTATCAGAAAAAGTTTCAACCACGGTCAGGTTCCAACAATCTTCGTTTCACATCCGGTTCAAAAGTCAAAGTGCCCGAGCCAAAGATTGCTTCCTGTTACAATTGTGGAAAGCCGGGTCACATATCTAAGGAGTGTAAAGTGAAGAAAGTTCGGGACTCAGCTTACTATAGAAAGAAACTGGAACTTGCTGAGAAGAGAGAGAATGGAACACCTTTGCTAGCAAAAGAAGAATTCTGGTTGGATCCTTCTGACGATGAAGCTGAAATCGTAGAGATCGCTCAGATGTGCTTGGTTGGAGATGATCAGTCAGACGATTCTGAAACTGATGAAGATGAGGTATATTCTGCGTTTGACTACACTTTTATTTCCTCACAGATGAATATTATAATTACTGCTTTATCTGGTTTGCGCTCTAAGCTTTTATCTGAAAAGAACTTAAATTCTGAAAAATCAGATTTGATTGACAAACTCAAAATTTCTTTGAAAGATGAAAAATCTATTTTGGAAAACACAAAAGACATCTTTCAAAAGAAATTAGATGATTTGGAAAATTCAAATAAGACTTATCTTGAGTCTTTGGCTGACATGACCAAATTAAGAGATGAATTTTTGGATAAAATAAATAAACTAGAAGAAAAGCTTTATCGAATGAACCAATCTGAACAAACAATTTTTATGAAAAAACCGAGGAGTGAAGAAGCTTTAAAACAAAGGTGGGGACTTGGTTTTGACAATCCTCATTGTTTAAACAAAGTGATAAACGAAGTTCCTACTTTATATAAATACGATTATCTAACTCTTGCACACTATGCTCCTCAGTTCAAATTTCATTGGACTAGTGAAAAGCAAGTGTTAGAACTCGAAAATGAGAAAAGGACAAATAACAAGAAAAAGGAAATTCCTTTTGTTTACACAAGGGAAAATGCAAAATATTTCCCTGAAAAATCAAGGAGAGGCAGAAGAATTTTAAATGATATATCTCCTATCAAATCTTCAATGTCTGATGATTTTTTTGATCCTTATGCTCCTAATTCTGATAAGGAAAATATTTCTCCAATAATTTATGATTCTAAGAAATATACTCCTCCGTTAGTATTAGAAAGCAAAATCATCAATCTTGAAGATAAGATAGAAGATCAAAATATTTTAAAGACAATTGAATCTGATATCATTCTTTCTTTCATGACTTCTAGTCTTGAAGAAAAATTATTTTCTCCAAAACCAGATTCTATTTCTAGCATTTCTTCTGATTTTCACGAAAATAAAAAGGAAGTTTCCAATTTTAAAATCTTTTCTCAAAATAATTCTGACTCCGAAGCGAATTCAGATTTATTAGTTGATCAGATTGGTTGCTTAGGTAAACTTATTTCTTCTGATTTAAATATTTCGTCTAAAATTCTTGATGATTCTTTTACGCTAAATGATCAATATTATAAACCTAAGCGTAAAAGAAGACGGTCAAAGAAACAAGATAAAGTTCTAATTCTTCCGATTCAATTCATTACAGATAGGACTTTGAGAGCTCGATCAAGGCAAATCTGGAAAGCAAAGCGGACATCTACTGATTCTCAGACTGATGAAGTTCGATATGTAGACAAATATTATAAAAGTGATTCATTTGCTTATTGCAATAAAGTTTCAAAATATTCTATAAAGCAAATGTTTCAAATTTCCAAAAATGTCTCATATTCTTCTTCTGATTCTAGTTCAGATGATTATGCTTTGTATTCTTCTTATGACTCTGCTTATTATTCTGATGATCTTTCTCGTGCTTCTAATGTCAAATATTATAAATATTTCCCCATAAGAACTGCAACTAACTTTCAAGGGCCCAAATTCAAGTGGGTACCCAAGTCTCAATCTGATTTAAAGTTGCAGGCATCTCATGTCAAGGGGGAGTAAGAAAGATAATGGTTTTTGAACACTGCAGTTCAAAACCCGGTCTTAAATGTCAAGACTTTGGCTTCTAAGTACATCAACTTAGAACCCGTGCTTCAAAGAATATGACTTCTAGACATATCAGTATAGGACTAGTTATTCAATGCTTTAAGCTTCTGACTAATGAGAAACTGTGAGTACATCTACTTAATTTCCTCTGCATTTATATCTGATAATGATGTTGTTCCAGTTTTGTCAAATGTTTTAAAAGAATCTGAGCATTTCAAAACAACTCCTGAATTTGTTCAACCCAAAAAAAAATTTTGAGACACATATTTCATTTTTTACATTGTGTGAAAGATAATATTATTGAATTATATTTTGTTTCAACTGAATATAAACTTGCCGATCAAATATTTCTATTTTTTATCTTGGCATGTTGTTTTAAAAGTTTAAACCTTTATAAATTTTATTCTATAAAGTAAAAGTTTTACAATTTTTCTTTCTTTTGAATAAAATGTCTGTCTAGGATAAATTTTCAAGTTGTTTTGTTTATATTGAAGTTTTATATGTTCAAATTTCAACTCTTTTAAAAGTCAAAAAGTCAGCAACATGTTTGTAGCTTTTGATATTGCTTTAAAGTTGTGTGATTCGGAATATTTATAGTTTACAATGCTTAGAAAACCTAAAAAGTCGGAATTTTGGATCGTAATGAAAATATGGGCTAAGCACTTAGACGTAAAACCTTGTGTTTGAGATGATTTTTAAATTCTTGTAAATCAGAAATCTTTAAGTTTAAAAGTTTATACCTGTGACCTTTCTGGTTTGGGAAAGTAACTTCTGTGGGATGCTTGTCATCTGGTCCCCTAAGGTCATTTGATCTGGGAGTGATCAAACCCAAATCCTTCTATAGAATCAGATCGAAAGTCATGTTCTACTGGTATGAATGGGTTTAGGGTATGTCGATGTAGCCTTTCTGATCCGGGCACGTAAGTTCCAAGGGGTGCTTGACACCTAGTCCCCCTAAGGCCAACTGGTCTGGGAGGGGCTGACACAAATCCTGCAATAGGGTCAGATAGAAAGTTACGTTTACGGCATGTTTTTTACTTAATAAACTTTTTGATTCAAAAGATGCCAATGAGCACAATGCTAAAAGATGCCAATGAGCACACATCTCATCATACTTGGTTATATATTTTTGAGTTGTAATAAACCTGTAAATTTGTGAAAGTCTGAATTTTTGATGGATTAGTGTGATTATTTGCAAAGTTCTCTATTATATTTTTAGAATTGCATTTTCTTGAAGCTAATCGAAGTTCACATGCGAGCACACTGAATAGATTGATGAAAGTTTTTTAAACTGAACATGTCTTAACTTGATATGCAATACAACTTGTTTCTGTATCCAATTACATACATTTGATTTCATCTGATGGATTTTATTGTGATATTTTACTAAGTAGAATTTTATTTGTTTCTGTTTAAATTTTTATATATTTAGTCGTTTCAAAATACATATTCAGTATATTTTTCTTTCTACATTAATGTTTCATTCATTGTGTTCTCATATGTCTTTACAAATGGGTTTGAGCATTATTCAAGGGGGAGTGAAAAAGAAGTATTTTCTTAATGATCATATCTGTTTTTGAGGGGGAGTATCTGATTCTATATATAAATGCTAACTTGAATTGTCAAATTTAGTGCATTTGTGTAGGGGGAGTCAAAGAGCTCAACAGGTAAAAATTTTCAGACTTCAAGACAAATTTGCGCCACCTTGGTGTAACGCAAACTTCACTTTGCGCAACCTTGGTGTAACTCAAACCTCACTTTGCGCCACCTTGGTGTAACGCAAACCTCACTTTGCGCCACCTTAGTGTAACGCAAACTTCACTTTGCGTAACCTTGGTGTAACGCAAACCTTACTTTACGCAACCTGTGTGTCGCGCAAACCTCTCCTGTTTTCTCCGTTTCTTTGATTTTGCAGATCTTAAGTTGTCTCGTCTTCAACATTTACATGACCAAGTTGATCCAGATCATCAATGTCATGAGGGGGAGAAGTCAAGGAGAAGTTAAAGAGACAAAGAGCTCAAAACGTTTATCTGCTGATCGAGATTCACTCAAAGATTCTATTCTCTCAGCCATTTTAATTCTTTTGCTGTTCCTGCTCCGACCACCACAGTTCATTCAAGATCTTTCAAAAGAGGTGTGCCGTTTAAAGCACAAGCGACTGGTCCAGACTTGTCAAAGGCAGTAAAGACAAATCAAACTGAAAGATGCTGAGAAGAAATTTTCTTTTAAAAGTCAGATTGCTTCATAAAGTCGCTTTTATGGTCCGTGCTGATATAGAAGATGAATTTTGAAGACCAAAGCGCCAATGATTACTAAGGGGGAGATTGTTAAGTCTGATTTTATAGTAATCATTGTATTTATAGGCTTGGTCAAATACTGTGTTTAGAGTCTTATTCTGTGTTGTATTGGACCAGGGTATTTAAGTTCCTTTTGGCCTTGTGTCCTTGTAACACTTTTCACGCATACATCAATATACACATACTTTGCTCTACCTTGTCTCTCTCTCTACTTTCTCTCTCTAGAGATTCATTGATCTTGGACTCACAGAAAGCTTGTTGATCTCTGTCCCAAATACCTTCCTTTCTTCTTCAAAATCCTTTTCAACACTTTTTCTTTTATCAGATATTTCTCTGAATAGTGTAACATTCTTCTGTTCTGTTAACTTCTTCTCTTTCTCAGCTTTATCTCTGTCCATGACAATAACTTTCTCAAAATCTGACACTTGTTGATAATGTTTTATACATTTAAGTTCAACTGTCTTCTTTTCAAAAGATTTTCTTAAAAATTCAGAAAACTTTTGTGCAAAAGTTTTTTTTCTTTTTCAAAGCCTTCTATTTCTTTCTTCTCTTTGAAAACTTGAGCTTCTGTAAAATATAAGCTTAAAATTATCGTTAACAAAACTTAGAAACTTTGATGACACTCGGAAATATATCTCCCTTCGCAGACTTAGCATGGGGGTCCCGCTACCCGGTTAGCGGGTGGGGTCAAGGGGCAAAGCCCTTTCCGGGTCTAGGGGCAGCTCCCCGAGAGAATTTTATTTTCACATTTAGAAGCCACATTGCAACTTGTAAAAATTTTACCAAGTATGGAATTCTCACACCATAGTGACTACTTTTCGCACAACACAAAATTCGCACATAAAAGGAACGATAAATCCTGCTTTGCGCACGCTTAAGGATGCGAATTTCTACTTCACGGACGCTTAAGGATAAATACTTAGAATGTTTTCAAACTTCAAACTTTTCGCAAGAAAATCTTATGCGAATTCCATACTTAGTCATATTCACAATCTCAAGCTTTCCGTATCGATTCTTTTCGCATAACAAGAGATTTGAGTTCTATACTTAGAAAAATTTCAGATCATTATCATCCAAATTTCTCACTTTTCGCATATAGTGAGATGCGAATTCTCACTTTTCGCATGTAACACCTTACGAAAAGTCAATTTTTCTCACAAAGCTTGTGCGAATTCCTCTACTTTTCGGACCAAGCGATATGCGAATTCTTGACTTTTCTAACAAGGCCTATGTGAAATCTGTCCTTAAGCAACTTCAAACAATGCCATGTGAATTCCTTGAATCTTGCGAGTTCTTCGTTTTTCGACTTAAATTTTCAGAAATTCTTCATAACTCCTTCAATATTCTGCTAATTGTTACCAAGCTTCGAGGAAATGATCACAATGATGTTTCGAACACAACCTTGGCAACAATTTTATCAGAAAACAACTGAATTGATGATCTCGATCTGAATACAGTGCACTGAACTTCTTTGAACCAAAACTCACAATTTTGAAAAATTGAGTAAGAATTACACCAAATTAGCTATTATAATCTAAACAAACATTGTTCTAATTCACTAAACTAATACAAATCAAGCATCAATTTTCACTAAACAACTCAAAACAAGAAATTCGAAAATCAACAGTACACTCTGCGAGTTCTTAAAAAAACTGCAACAAAAACTTCAAATCTTGATTTTCATTTCTGATTTTCGTCTGCTCTAATACCAATTGAGAGTTCCAGATCCAAGCTATCAAACAATCACAGAATATGTAGAAATCATTCTTGTATTGATTGAACAATAATTACAATGATTTCCTAGACTCATATACCTATTTCTCAAAATTAAGCTCTATACATGTTCTTCACTATTCTCTCTCAATCTGTTTTCTCACACATGTATATGATTGACAATTAACTAGACTCTCCTATTTATATGGTCAACATGACCTCACAAGTATAACTATTGTTAAAGTCAAACACATTGACTTACAAGCCTTTTAACAACTAAACCCTTACATTTTTACAACTTTATAACTTTGACCCCTCATTTAATCTTGAATAAAATTCTGACTTAACATATTGATTGAGATATTGATAACTATAGTAAGAACACCAAGAACACGTATAACTGTGTATGGACTTCTCTCTCAATCTCACGATTCTCTCTGTAGCTACTGTGTGTTGTTTAGTGTGCTGAAGTGTGTGTAAGAACACCAAAAACATGCATAACTGTGTATGGAATACAAAACAAATCTCCCTATTTATAGGGGAATATTACATAATTCAAGCCTAGAGCTAATGAGGGGCTGCCACCTGGAAAGGTGCAGTAACCGCTTATTGTATACGTGGCAGAGCTGCATTGGCTGACTGGAGCTAGGAGAGAACACTTGTTAAATCTTCAGATGTTGGTAGCACAGAGGCTCTGTGATCCAATGGTCATCTTCTGGTTAAGCTCCTATGTGCAGAGCACGACAGAGGCTCTAAAGTCAACTAGCTTTCTTTGACAGAGGTCCTCTGGATCTGAGGACTTATCTTCTTTTACAATACATTTACATGAAGAAAAGTAGGGCTAACAAAAACGACAAAAAGAAAATTAAGCACGATGAATATACTTCATTCGAATACAAAAGTGTATTTCAAAGCGGCGTATAACATTCATGAAGTTGAATCGATCTTCAAATTCTTCCAAATCTCTATCAATAAGTAATCGGTCTCTAGCATCCATCTTCTTTAACTCTTCGTTGTCCAAGGCAATCTTGCTCCTTAATTGCATTCTAAATAGCTTTAACGTTCCATCCAAATATTTAGCGGTCTCACTGAATCTGAGGAAATGATTTTCACCAATGTCGTTCTTGTAGATCACCCCAAATTCTGGTTGTTCAAGGAGTAAGTATAGTTGAAAGTTCTCAATATTAGGCAGTTTCTGATCGGGCTTCAACATATTTATCATCGGCTCATTGCTTTCAATACCCATGATAGTCCAAGATCACTAAATCCTACACAGTATTTGACCAAGCCTATAAATACAATGATTACTATAAAATTAGACTTAACAACCCATCTGCAAATCAGAAATTTTTGAGAACTTTACCAATCCCTTCATTAATCATTTGACATCTTCTAGAGCGGATGTGACTTCAATTAGCCTGATGGTTCTGTTGAATCAAATAATTGTATCAAGATTAGAGTTAAATTAGAGGGTCTAAACCGTATTTGTTTGATAGTTAAAGATTAGAGGGTTTAAAGTGTAATATGTTAATAGTTATTTGTAAATGGGCCTAAAGCCTGTTAGAAAGCCCATTAAGGTTAAAGGCCATATGGCCTAGGTATTTAAAGTTTTGTTTAATTAGTTTTTAGGTCAAGATACCTCAAAATAATTGTTTAGAGATAAAAGTAGCCGTACGTTTTCTCTGTACTCAAGGGTATCAAGAACACACAAGGTTTCATTGTTTATTCAAGGGATTGGTATGTTATTCTGATCTTTATATCTCTTGATATTATTGTGTTTGTGTGTTAATCATCAACTAGATTAAACTGGGATAACAAATGGTATCAGAGCCTAAAGAATCAATTTTTTTTTTGATATTACTATTCATCGAAGTTACTGTTCATCGACTAGTGAAAATCGATTGCATGAATTAATGTGTTGTTATGTTTAAAGTTGATCTGATTAGTTGAGATTCAAGCTTCTGAATGTTATCTGATTGGTTAATCTCATTATAGATCATCAAGTGATTAGATTTTTAGGATTTTGTGAATTCTGGGTTCGTGAAAAGTTGACACTGTGTTCATAAAATTGATATATAAAAGTTGAAATTAGTCTTTGCTTTTGCTTGAATTGTGATTGCTATATGTTTCTAAGCACAAAGATATAATTTTTGCATTCAATTTTTGTGTTTTGTGTGTTTCTAGGTTGATTTTCTGGGCTGATTAATCGTTTTGGGTCGACAACTTAAGAACATACCGGTCGACCACATCATATCGGTCGACTAGGTTTGCGTCTCACATTGTCCCGGTCGTAGTACCCTATCGGTCCATATTAATACCGGTCCTCACCATTATCGGTCTAAGAAAGTTTACCGGTCAAGACCAATACCGGTCGAGCTCATCATACCGGTCCATAGACTTATCGGTCCAAACGAGTTCCCGATCGCCCGGTACACACACTCAGATCACTACCGGACTAAGCACTTTTACTGGTCGAGCATAATACCGGTCTTTACATCTTACCGGTCGTGCAATTCCCCGGTCGAGACAAGTTACCGGTCAAAGCACCACCCCGGCCGAACACTGTTTGTGCGACCCAAGTCTCACGAGAACCACTGTTTGCGCGACCCAAGTCTCACGAGAACTACATTTTGCGCTACGGTCTTCTCACGCATATCACACTTTGCGCGACCCAAGGCTCACGCAAACCTTACTTTGCGTGACACACTGCTCGCGAGAACCCCTGCTTTGCGCCACCCGTTACTAGCGAGAACCTCTCACTTTGCTCCAACAGTTACTCGCGCAAAGCTCCTCTTTGCGCGACCTGCCTCTCACGCAAACCGCCATTTCTCTTGCGTAAATTTTTTCTCTAGGGGCGCTGCCCCCATACCCCGCAAGGGCATTGCCCCTTGACTCCACCCGCTAACCGGGTAGCGGGACCCCCGTGCTAAGGGAGACAAAGTTCTGTTCGTGATCAAAATTTTCTTATTTTCAGTATTACTCTGTTTGATTTTATCTACTGTCTGAGAATTCTGCATTTAATTATTTTTGGAAATTTATTTTTCTAAAAATTTTTGAGTGTGGTTTTTATCTTGATTCTAACGATCTCATCTAGTTGGTTGTTTTGGTGCAGATTAGTTTGATTTCTAACCATACAGCTAAAGATGTCTGAAGGTTACAACCTTGATTTTAACAACATGACTCTTTCTGAAGTAAAAGCAAAGGCTAAATGTCTTGTTGGACAGCTATCAATAACTTCTCGCATGGTTGATGAGTATGACATAGAGGAAAAAATGTTCAAATCCGAGATATCATCTCTCAAAGCTGAGAACAAGGATTTAAAGACACAGAACTCATCTCTTCTTACTCAAATCAATGTTTTAAAAGAAAATTCAGAAGATCCTGATTCTAAAATTGACTTTGCAGGAATAATTGAGTCTAAAGAAAAAGAGATCTTGGATCTTGAAGCAAAGTTGAAAAGATCTGAGTCCAACTCTACATGGTCAAAGAAGGATGCAATGCAAAGAGAGCTTAAGGAGCTTAGAAGGAATACAAGTGTTGCAAATGATACTAGTAAAGGACTAAGACAGATAAATTCTCAACTCTGTGCGGACAGAGACTTTAAAGATAAAGTTCTCAGTCTTGAGGTTGAGATTGAAAAGCTGAAAGAAAAGGCAACCCAAGACAGAGACAATACAATAGCTCAAGATGAGATGTTGAAGATTGAGAAAGAGAGAAAAGAATTTGCCAAGAAATTCTCTTATTTTTCCAGAAAAGCCTTTGAATAAAAGAAATCATTAGAGCTCAGATGTGTTAAGCTTTCTCAACAAGTTTCAGACTTTGAGAAAGTTATCATTCTTGACAGAGAAAAGGTTGAGAATGAGAAGAAGAAAGCTGAGTTGAAGGATATAAATACAGACTTTTCTTAAGAAAAGAAAATATTTGAGACCGAGATAGCCAAGCTGACAGGAAAGCTATCTGAATTGTCAACAAACATCATGAAGGAGAAGAATGCAAAATCTGAGTTGCATAAGAAGTTTTATCTGATTGAAAAGGAAAGAAACAGTTTGTCTTCAAAGATAAAGGAACTTGAAGAGATCGTGTTCAAGGTGAAGCTGATTGAGCACAAGACGCCAGAATCAATAGCTCAATCACCGAGAGATGATCAAACTGATTCAGATTGTTCACTCAAAAAGGCTTCAAGTTCACATGTTTCAAATGTTTTCTATATTCCTTTCTGTGATTCAGATGATAGTCTTACTTCTAAATCTACTAATCAGATTCGTCCTTCTAACCTTTTCTATGACAAAAATGTTGATGGTTCAGGTAACTTAAAGAAGAACAAGTCTCAAAAGAAAAGCTCCTGGAGAAGGGATGATGAGAAAGATAAAGGTAATTGGATCTGGAGAGTTAAAGGATCTCCAGAGGAGAAGAAAGACAAATCATTTGTGCATACATCAAATGCTAAATGGAATTATGCTTCTAAAGGTAAAACTTTTGGCAAACCTGATCTGGTTTACACTATTAATCAACTGATCAGGTTAGCACAAAAGAAAATTAGTTGTTCCTACTGTGGCTCAAATGATTTTGTCAGAAAAGCTTATGTTAATAACTGGTATGGTTCTTATTTCATCTCTCCTACTAGAACTGCAACTAACTCATTAAGACCCAACTACCAATGGGTACCAAAAGCTAAATATGTGTTGCAGGCACCCAAGGTTTAAGGGGGAGAAAGAACCAAGGCTTCTACGTAAATCAGCTTAGAACTCGTACCTCAACGGAGAATGGTTTCTAATCACCTCTGATTAGAACCCGCACTTCAGTGCTTTATTTTTCTGCTTTATGTCAAAAAAAAATCTTCAGTTAAGGGGGAGCTTAAATGTCAAAGAGCTTAATTGTCAAACTCTTTTAGTTTGAGGGGGAGAATTGCATCGTCAAACACAAATGTTTTGACTTCTCCAAGTTTTATTCTTCATGTAACTGTATTCCTTTGTGCTTACATGTCCAAAAGACTGTTGAGCAACATGTTCTTTTAGGAAAATACATGGGATTCAGTGTGAGAACTTTACAGAACTTCCATGGATTCACGATAACCAGTGTTTCCTACCCATGAAATATACCCTGAGTGATTGAGGGGAGAGGGGTCAAAAGAATTGAGTGATGGTGTGTGAAGAGGTAAAATGGAAAAGAGAGATTGCTTAGAAGTGAGCATTAAAAGAAAGAGGGTGAGAGAACAGAGTAAAAGAATATTAAACTCTGCACCAAACCACTTTCTGAGCCGGGCAGCCACATAATCTGATTTTTTCACATTCTTTGGTGACCATCATTGAAAAAGGCAACTAGCCCATGCCATCTCTTGCATACAACCCCACCAGCTACTCATTCTTTTCTCAAAAATAGAATGTTTCACATTTTCTGGGGAAGCAACACATACGCTATTGGTTCTTCATTTGGAAGACACTAATATTGAAGAAGAAGGAAAGTTGCCCCACTTTCGAACCCTTTCTCATGCACATTGAGTCTTTGTATAATTTGTTGTTGTCTCAACAAGTTTACATACTTTGAGCCTATATTGAAAAGCAATCATCAATGCTTAATTCTTTCATACACATGCACAAGCACACAGAATTTTTTTTCTGTCAGAACGTTCATAGATAACCATGTGTTATTCGATGATTGAATGGAAGACCTGGGGAGCCAACATCAAACCAACTCCTTATATAGTAACTTTGTGTTACTCAGTGACTTTGTGTCACTGACAGGCATTTTAACTGAGTCATTTGTTGATTCAGGGTTACACCTATTAAACTGTTTGAATTTAAAAAGATTCGAATGGTTACTACTAACTATTTGAATCTGAAAAGATTGAAATAATCACTCTTTCCGTCTGGGAAGACTGCTCTTATTTCCATACAGGGCTCGTTCCATGATGACCATATTCGAAGGAGGAGATTGTTTTGACAAGTTTTGATGATGATGATTCTCACCACTCATGAAAAAGGGGGAGAATATATTAAGGGGGAGAATATAATCTGAAGACTGCTGAAGATTTTCAAAGATATCAAAGATTTGAAGATTTGAAGATTTGAAGACTACTTAAAGATTTAAAGTTTTGAAGCTATCAACGTCATATCTGAAGTTTTTCAAGAAAAGAGAAGACAAGTGAAGACCCGAAGACAATTGCCAAATTTTTTTAATCTTGAATCCAAAGGGGGAGATTGTTGGATCAAATAATTGTATTCAAGATTAAAGTTAAATTAGAGGGTCTAAACCGTATTTGTTTTATAGTTAAAGATTAGAGGGTTTAAAGTGTAATATGTTAATAGTTATTTGTAAATGGGCCTAAAGCCTGTTAGAAAGCCCATTAAGGTTAATGTCCATATGGCCTAGGTATTTAAAGTTTTGTTTAATTAGTTTTTAGGTCAAGATACCTCATAATAATTGTTTAGAGATAAAAGTAGCCGTTCGTTTTCTCTGTATTCAAGGGTATCAAGAACACACAAGGTTTCATTGTTTATTCAAGGGATTGGTATGTTATTCTGATCTTTATATCTCTTGATATTATTGTGTTTGTGTGTTAATCATCAACTAGATTAAACTGGGATAACAGGTTCTCCTTTTTAGCTCATACAGAATATCTTCGAAGTCCTCTAACTCCAGGTTCTTGAAATTTGCTTTTGAGAATGTCTAATCCTAGAAGTCTTGTCTTGTCACTATGAATACTGGATACAAACCCTTAAATGTTTATCTAAAGAAATTTCTTTGATCACTATAATTCGGTGGTTTGTCTTGACTAGACTGACAGGTCAGTCTTTTGTCTTCATCATCTGGACATACTCTATCTAGTCTCTTAGTTCGAAATGAGAAACACCATACAGTTTGACCAGATCTAGCCCTATATTCTGATGGACAAATATCTTCATCTTCGAATCTTCCAAGAAAGGAACCAAAATTCGTGTACGTTCCCACCGTTCAGAAGGATTTGGGCGTGCTGGTGCAGTTTTAACTTTTGAAGAACAATCTGGTGGATGTACTATCAGTTCAGATGGAGGTTTTTTTTAGAGAATCTGCTACTTGTTCATTCAGATGATTGATTGAGTCAAAGTCTATTTGTTCTTGAAATTCATTATCAGAGAATTCGAACAACTCATTGACTTAAACTTTAATTTCTTGTGGCCCTTGCTCTTGCTATTGCTTTGCCTTATCTGAATCTGAATCAGAATTTATATCAACGATGTGCAGTAGCTTGGCTGTTCTTTTGTCTTCACCCTTAGGCTTTTTAACCATTGGACCGACATCAGTAAGAACGCCAATATCTTCACTGATTTTTGACTCAGCATTCACAGCTTGATCTTTAGTCGTAATCGTTTCTACTATTACTGGTTCAACATCGAAGGTCCTCAGGCACTTGTTCTCCCCCTTATGGTGATCAGGGTCATTTTGATCAACATGTTTACGCTTTGATGTAGCCGCCTGAGTCCTGTAACTGTCTTCAAGAACCTTGACTCTGTCAGATAATTCCGAAAGGGAGTTTTGATGTGTTGTTGCCATTGACTGAATAAGATCTATAACACACATGAAACTATCTCTGATTTCACTTTGAAAACTCGTGAACTTAGATCTCGTGATCGAATATCTCTAAATCTATGTCTGCGTCCTCAAAATCCCTACTAGGTCAACGTCAGTCCGGTCAATGGAATTGGCTTGTGAGAGTATCTTGGCGTAGAGCATGGACTTTAATTCATCGACATATTGTTCTTGTTGAGTCTAAGACGGTAGCGATGGAGGTGGAGTCTGAACAGGTGAATCTGAGGCAACATGCTTACCCTTAAGTAATCATTTGACATAATCGGAAAGTTGTGATAAAGACTAAGTGGTCTCATTAGAGTACTTAATGAAGGTATCATGGAGAACCTTCAATCCTAGATTGAATAACGTCTTCGTGATCAAATATAGGTGAGTAACATCTCCAGGTCCATATAGGATACCTGTTGTCACCACGGTTGAGGTAACTAGGGGACCTGCGTTCATCATTGTCAAGGATGTGGTGCTGGCAGGATTTTCGACCGATCCTTGTGAAATACTATACGAAGGTACCACTACGGTCGTTCCGACTGGGCCACTAAGTCTCGTAGTGATTACCTCATATTTTGTACTAGAGTGTATCGGCTCTAGACTCGATATGTGGACAAACGAATTCGACGGCTAGGTCAGTGACATTATCCAAGCGAGAGGTCATAGTGTATGTGGTATTTCCCCGTATGAAGGTGAGACAACCATTTGTTGATAGATGGTTGAATGGCTTGGTGAGGTGAGTGAGTGCGTCACAGGGTCCATGACGACTTGTTCTGTTAGTGCAAGTTTTGTCCTATTTAAGATCATGAAGCTTGAAGTCAAAGTTAAAGCCTCAATGAAGAAAGTCAAAGTCAACTTTCTATAAATAGAAAGTCAAAGTCTTTTATAGTGCTAGTAGGTATAAATAGCTTTGTCTTTGTAATATTGAGGTTGGGAACATAATTCATATCTTGAGAGAGCTTTTCATTTCCATACTTTAGAGAGCGAGAGAGATCATCTGCTCCAAACTTGAAGAGAGAGATTTGTTATTCCCTAATTATCGAGTTCTATTTCAAGTTTAATCACAAACAAGATGATCACAAACGAATATCCAACCTGTTTCAATTGATGAATGAATTCGTATACAATTGTTTTCTCTGCCACTTTCTCTCTTTACAACCCAGTTCTAACGTACAATCTTTCTCTCTAACTTGCAATAGTTAACTTCTCAGACTTGTTCCTAACTTCAACTACTAGTCACAATTCTCTTAAGCAAAGACACGTGCACAAAACACAAATACAAAATACAAATAATACAAAGACTTTGACTTTTGACATTTATTACAAAGTTGACTTTGACTTCGCTTTAGCCGGTTCGAATTTGTTCTTTCTTTTTTTTATTTGAATGTCAAAGAGTTGACTTTGAGCTTTGACTTGCTTGACTTTGACCTTCAGTCTTCATGATCTTGTATCCAACATATTCATGCTCTAACAATCTCCCCCTTTGGATTCAAGATCATCTCTAAAAGATTTTGCAATTAAATCTCCCCTTTTAAGATCAATTTGTATAATCTCCCCCTTTCTGTACAACACAAACTATCTCTCCTTTGTAGCACAAAAATTACAATCTCTCCCTTTGCTTAGCAATCTTCAAACATTCTGTCTTCAAAAACTTTTGTAATCTCTCCGAAGTTTGTCTTCAATAATATTAACAATCTCCCCAATGTTGTAAAACCTCTTTCAGACATCGGAAAGAAATTATCTTCAACTTTAGCTTAGTTTGCTTCAGCAAATTGTATTCAAAGAAAAATTTCAGTAAAATTCAGCTCGTCTTCAGAATTCTTTAAAATTGTTTTTTTCAGCTTTCAACAAACTTTCTTCAAAATGACTGTCTTGACATAAATTTCTTCTTTCAGCTCCAACTTTACTTTATCAGATCCAAACTTTTTCAAACACTTCTTTAGTCAACATTTCTTGCCAATAACTTCTCCCTCTTTTTGATGAATAAAGCACTGAAATCATGAAAACTTTACAAGAAATGTCATTAACCTGATCTGATCTGATCTGACCACTTTCAAAAATCTATCTAGAAACAGTCCTGGTGTGAGTTCTTCATGACGAACAAGAATTTTGTCTCTGTTAATTCCCAGTTTTATCAAGTTCTAATTACAATTATAATTACAATTACAATTACAATCACAAGATGACAATCACAAGTTCTCAATCTACCTGTTTCAATTGATTCAATAGATTTCGTACAAGAATTCTCTCTGGACACTTTCTCTCTCTACAAACGTACAAAAACATGTTCTTGTTACACACCTTACAACTACCAGTAAACCTAGTCATATATCTATTAAAAAGAAAATAAGATATACGCACTTACAAGCTTACAACATAACTACTTTGACTTTGACTTATTACAATTCACTTTGACATTTCAATTTGAATGTTGACTTTGAGCTTTGACTTGGCTTGACTTTCAGTTTCAGTCTTCATGATCTTGTATCCAACAAATACATGCACTAACAATCTCCCCCTTTGGACTCAAGATCATCTCTAAAAAATTTTGCAATTCAATCTCTCCCTTTGGCTCAATTTATGCAATCTCCCTTCTTGTACAAAAATTACAGTCTCCTCCTTTGTTGCAATGAAGAATTTTATCAACTTATCTCCCCTTTGAGCTCTTTAAGAAACATAACAATCTCCCCCAAAATAGATGAAACCACTTTCAGAAATTGGAAGAAAAATTATCTTCAGATTCAGCTCGGATTGCATTAGCAAATTGTCTTCAAAGAAAATTTCAGTAAAATCTGCTCATACTCTGAAATCTTTGACTTTTTCTGTTTTCAGCTTTCAACAATCTTCAACAAATTCACAAATCTTGACAAAACTTTCTTGATCACTTCACACGTTTCTTGATCCTCTCCCGTATCTATAACATTTCTTGATTCGCTCTCCCATATTCATTTCTAATACAAACATTTCTTGAACGCTTCTGCCTCTTTTCGATGAATGAAGCATGAGATCATCCAAACTGAACAAAAAATGTCTTTAATATGTTCTGACCACTGATCTTTTCTCAACGAGCCTCTGACCATCTATTGATCCACAAAAGTATTCATCCGAATCTTTTCAAATTCAGACAAACTATGAGTGGAACACCTGGATCAACAATTGAATCAGTTAAGATGTCTGTCAGTAACACGAAGTCACTGTGTGTAACGAATACACATTGGAAATGAGCTTTTGAACTGACCAATGCTGAACAGATTGTGTCTTAATCCTTCAACATAGCTCACCTTCTTAATCTTTACGTTCTCTTGAACTACGTCTCCATATCCGAAGATTGGTGAAAATTGGTCATTCCCAAATCTGACGTTGCTGCAAAATTTCTCTGTATAGTTAGATAAAATATCTTTCTGCCCAGTCATATACTTGGAGCAAACAGAATCCAAGTACCACATATGACGGGTCTGTACAGGAGAAATCAAGGAACAACAGGTTTAGGTACCCATTTATAGATGGGTCTTAGCATGTTAGCACAAGATTTTGGCATCCATTTGAATTTGGACCCTTTGAGCTTTTTAAAAACTTTTGAAACATTATTACTATAGACATGATATGAACCAAACCAATTATTAGAATATTGTCGAGACAAAATCATTTCGCCAATATGTGGAAGACTGAGTAGTAGACAGAGATAATTTAATCAATTGCTTTATTGTATATAACTTGTAAGAAGATACAAGGTTTTGTTTATGAGAAGCAAATTGACCAATTACATCAGAAACACTATCAGTAACTCTTTTACATTCAACATCCGAACATGATTTTGTTGTCTCATCAACCTTCTTCTTTGGTCTCCATTTAGATTTCACTTCAGTCTTTCTCTTTTTCAAATCTGAAACATATGAATATTTAATGTTAGAACTGTGAGACTTGAGAGATTGTTTCTTCTTTGATTTACCAGTGTTTGTCCGTTTCTGTGAGTGTCTGTTCTTTCTTTTCTTACCTTTTGCAGAATAGGTGCTCACAGAAACTGGTTTATCAACTTTCGTTGATGATTCACCTTTTTCATACACTCTTGGTAAGCCATTAGAATTAATAATGAATTTAGAATGATATGGAAGTTTTGCTTTAAAATCAAATTGATCAACACATTTATCAAAACAACCATCAAAGTTTAGAAAATCTAACTCTTTATCAAACAAAACACCATCATCATTAGATATAGAAGCTTTTGAAGTATTGGAAAAATCAGTGTTTATAAAAACAGTAGAAAATACCATTTGTTCTAATCCAATCAAAATTCTTTCTTATTCAAGAGTAATCTCAAGCTCAGAAATTTTACTTTCTAAGATGAGTGGAGGAACATAAAGCTTGCCTTCAATAGGTTTTGCCTCCATTTCATCTGTAGAATAACTTTGAAAATAATCATTAAAAATAAATTTTGACTGTTTAGAATTGTAACTAGAATTCAACTTTTCGTAACGAAATGGTAGTTGCATTTTAGTTTTATTTTTCCTATTCTCAATTTCCTTAGCTTCTACTTCATCTGATGATTTTGTCCATTTGACTTTAAGTTCAGGATGTTTTTGTGCCAGTTTGAGAAAATGAAATTGTTAGTGCACAAATATATTGGATTCAAGATCATGGAGATGAAAGTCAAAGTCAATGCTCAAGTCAAAGCCTCTCAAGCAAAGTCAAAGTCCTTGTAATAAATCAAAGTCAATGTACTTTTTCTAGTTTTGTCTTGTAATTGATAGGGGTATAAATAATTTTTTTTATGTTTGTTGACTCATATGACAAAAGGTGGTTCTAGGAGATATATGACTAAGAGAAAGTCTGTGTTTAGTGAGAGAAATATTGAGATAACATCCTGTGAGTGAATTTGTAAACTGTGAATTTGACAATCAATGACATATGACTATCTAAGTTGAAATTTGTTGTTGTTAATCTTGATTAGAACTATTATTGTGGGACAAACAATTGGTAGCAAAGCAGAATTCGACTGAAATTTCAAGAAATGTCTTTGCACCCTGTTTACTTGAGTTTTGATCGAGTTTAGTGATTTAGATTGTAATTTTGAGCTTAATTGAGTCTATGATATTCGTATGATGTATTAGATTGTATTTGTATTGGTTTGAAACACATTTGAACTGTAAATTTTGGTCAATTTGATGTTTTTGTGATTTTTGAGTCGCACGAGTTATAAGCACTGTTCTTGAATTGAAAGTGTATTTTAGTTGTTTTTGATCGAAATTGAGTCATAGAAGTTTGTTCAGATTGTATACTTCAGAAAATTGCAAGGTTCTAAATGGCGTGAGGCGTGGCGTGGCGCCGAGGCCAACCCTCAAGCCTTAGGAGCCACAACGTTTTCAAGGTGTGATTTATGGCGTCAAATTTCTAATTCATATATAATAGTATATATAAAAACGTATGTTTTGTAGTGTTATTCAATGAGTCAATAGTAATAAGCAAGTTAAATTAGGTTATATATTAAAAACTTGCAAATAAGACATTAAAAACGTAAATAAAAACCAAATATATCATTACGATAAATGCGCATTACGTCTTGGCGTGCCACGGGCTTAACGTGGCGTGACACACAAGCCTTGGTGCCATGGCACGCCATGGCGGCTGTGCGGCCAGATTTTTAGAACATTGGAAAATTGACAAAGTTTCAGACTTGAGTTCGAAGGATTAATGGTTTTTTGGATCGATTGAAGTGTTTTTGGGTCGAACCGTGAAGAACTCGCATAATCTTTGAAGAACTCGCAAGATCTATGGATTTCGCAAGAAGAACTCGCATGATGACCTTGTTTGCATAGGATTTCGCATAAAATTGATATTGTGAAAAATTTAAGGGAAGAATTCACATAAGTCTTGTGTGCGAATTGTATAGATTTCGCATCAATCTACATGCAAAAAGTAAAGATTTCGCATATAGAAGCATACAAATTCCTTGAATTTGCATAGTGTTACATACGAATTCTTAGGATATTGCATAGAAAGTTGGAAGTTTCTAAGTATAGAATTCGTATATCCTTGTTGTACGAAAAGCTCATGCAAAAGCTTGTGATCAAGATATTTCTAAGTAAAGAATTTGTATAGTCACATACGAATTTCTCAAAATTTGCATATAGTTGTGTGTGAATTCCTCAGAATTCGCATATAGCAGTGTGCGAATTCCTAGAATTCGCATCTAGTTACATGCGAATTGTGTAGTTGTGCAAATTATGTGAGAGTTGTACGAATTCTAATGTTAGTGGTGTGAGGATTCTTTCCTTAGGAATTTTTTAAAATTTTATTTTCTGAAATTTTTTCTACGTTTTTCTGAATACTTATTTCTTTCGAACTAACGATCATTTTAAGTTCTTATTCTATAGCTTATTTGTCAGGATGACTTCGAGGGATGCTCTTGCTATTGGAACCGATGTCAAACCACCAGTTCTGTTCAAAGGAGAATACGAACAGTGGAAATACAGATTTATGGACTTCATTGACAGAAATGAACTTGGTGATTACATCAGACTATCTTTGAAAGAAGGAGTGATGAAACCTCCAACAAAGATTCATTCTCCAGAAGCTGAAGGAGAAGAGCTAGTGAACAAAGAATATCTGATGGATGTAGAGGAATATTCTGAAGAACAGAAAAAGAAACTCAAATCTGACAGACTAGCTAGATCTTTTCTACTCCAAGGTATTCCAAATGAGATATATGTGAAGATAGACAACTACAACGCAACAGGAAAACAGATGTGGTATCAACTGGATAAGATGATGTTAGGATCAAATATTGGCAATCAGCTGAAAGTTTCAAACTGTCTCAACAACTATGAAGAGTTTAAAGCGAAGGAAGGTAAAAACCTAGAGGCTACTTATGACATATTTGTTACTCTTCTGAATGAGCTGAGCAAGAACAGTGTAAAGAAATCTCAGATTGAACTGAACGTGGAGTTTCTGAGTATCTTACAGCCTGAATGGAAAAGATTTACTCGTCAAATGAAGAAAATGAAAGATCTTAATGAGATTCCTTTACATGAAGTTTACGAGACTGTGCGTCAGAATGATGTAGAAGTAGAGGAGATAAGAGATGAAAAGAAGAAAGTTGAGAAACCTATAGTTGATCCAGTTGCCTTGGTGGTTAAGAGAAAGCAGAAAAGATCAATAAGTCTGAAGAAGAAGAAAGTGATGATTTCTGAATCTGATGAACAGATTAGTGATTATTCTGATTATGATGACGGCAAGAACCTGAAGCAAGCAATGCTCCTATTGACCAAGGCTTTCCAGAAGAAATTTTACAAGAAGCCAGGGTCAAAGAGTCAACGGTATTTGTCAGGATCAAAGAATTTTGAGCACAAATAGAGAGTAGAAGGTAAAATATTTGAAGAGAAGATTCCTAAAGCAAATAAGTATGTGAATAGGTATGAAGAGAAGAAAGATGTTGAACCGGTCAAGTGCTACAACTATGGCAAAGTATGCCATTTTGCTAAAGATTGCCGAAAGCCAAAAGTTCGTAATTCTGAATACTACAAGAACAAAATGCTTCTGGCCAAGCAGAAAGAAGCTGGCAAAGCATTAATTGCTGAAGATGACTATTTGCTAGATCACTCTGAGCCTGAGAGTGACAAGGAAGAAACTACCCATAGCTTCATGGGTCAGAAAGTAGCTGAAGTGATGAGGAGGATTCTGAAGAGGTGTGTGATATGACTGAATCTGATTTATTAACTCAAATGCAATCCATGATGGTTGAACTTCAAGATTTGCAATCTAAACTTAAACAGAAAAAAGGTATCATTGAAAAGAAAAACCAAGAAATACTGAAACTCAACAATGATATTGCTGAGAAGAATGTATTGATTGAGACTTTATACATAAAAATATTGATACCAGTGCTAGAGAAAAGACTGTAATCCATAATCAATTATCTGAAACATCCTCAAAATTGAAATTGTGTGAACTTGAGATTAAAGAGGTTGTTAAAAAGTGCTTATCTTTAAAGAAAGAAAACAAGTATTTGGTTGAAAAAGTGAGTGTTTTGGAAGAAAAACTTTATAATAGGTCATACTGAACAAACCATTCATCTTAATAAACCAAAAGAGAATATTGATTGTTGGGGTATTGGTTACGATAAACCACATTATTTGAAAAAGGGTATTTCTAAAGTGTCTGCTTTATATGATTTTGGTTTTCTAAAATTGGCACCTAAATATCTTGAACTCAAAGTTAAATGGACAAAATCATCAGATGGGGAAAAAGCTAAGGAAGATGAGAAAAGGAAAAATAAAACTAAAATGAATCTTCCATTTCATTATGAGAAGTTGAATTCTAGTTACAGTTCCAAACAATCAAATTTTCTTTCTAAAGATTAATTTCAATGTTGTTCTACAGAGGAATTGGAGGCAAAACCAATTGAAGGAAAACTTTATGTTCCTTCACTCATTTTAGAAAGTAAAATTTCTGAACTTGAGAACACTCTTGTCGAAGAGAGAATTTTGATTGGATTAGAACAAATGGTATTTTCAACTGTTTTTGTAAACACTGATTTCTCTGATACTTCCAAAGTTTCTAAATCAAATGATGTTAATGTTCTGTTTGATGAAGAGTTTGATTTTCTAAACTCTGATTGTTGTTTTAATGAATGTGTTGATCAATTTGATTTTAAAGCAAAACATCCAGATCATTCTCAATTTATTGTGAATTCCAAAGATTTACCAATTGTATTTGAAAAGGGTGAATCATCAAAGAAAGTTGATAAACCAGTTTCTATGAGTACCAAACATGCCAAAGGTAAGAAGAAAAAGAATAGGCATTCACATAAACGGATTAGCACTGGTAAATCTAGGAAAAGACAATCTTTTAAATCTCATAGTTCTAAGTTTTAAAATTCATATGTTTCAGATTTGAAAAAGAAAAAGCCTGAAGTGAAATCTCAATGGAGACCAAAGAAGAAAGTTGATGAGACTACAAAATCATGTTCTGGTACAGAATGTAATAGGTTTACTGTTAGTGTTTCTGATGTAATTGGTAATATTGCTTTTCATAAAACAAAACTTGTATCTTTTTACAAGACTTACTCAATAAAGCAATTGCTACAATTGTCTCCGTCTACTACTCAGTCTTCCACATATCGTAGAAATGATTTTGTGTCTTGACATTATTCTGATAATTGGTTTGGTTCATATCATGTATATAATCATAATTCTGTTTCAAAAGTTTTTCAAAAGATCAAAGGGTCTAAATTCAAATGGATGCCAAAATCTTGTGCTAACCATCTGTTAAGTCTCATTTTATAGTAATCAGTGTATTTATAGGCTTGGTCTTATACAGTGTTGAGTATGCTTATCTGTGTTGTATAAGGCTAGGGTATTTAAGTCCCTTTGGTCTTTGTGTCTTGTAAGACATTCACGCACATCAATTACAGATTACTTCTTTGCGCTTCTAATCTATCTCTCTCTACTTTCTCTCTCTAAGATTTAGAGATTCTTGGATTATCACCATCTATAAATGGGTACCTAAACCTGTTGTTCCTTGATTTCTCCTTTCTAGACCCGTCATATGTGGTACTTGGATTCTGGTTGTTCCAAGCATATGACCGGGCAGAAAGATATTTTATCTAATTATACAAAGAAATTCTGCAGCAACGTCAGATTTGATAATGATCAGTTTTCACCAATCTTGGGATATGGAGATGTAGTGCAAGAAAATGTAACGATTAAGATGGTGAGCTACGTTGAAGGGTTAGGACACAATCTGTTCAGCATTGGTCTGTTATGTGACAAGGATTTAGAGGTGAATTTTAAGGCCAAGCGATGTAGTGTTAGAACTGGAGATGGTAAAGAACTCTTGATCGGGATGCGAAAGTCAAACCTCTACACGATAAATCTGTCAAAAGTCAAGACTGGTAATGCGGTGTGATAGTTTCTAAAGCCTCTATGCAACAAAGCTGGTTATGACATAGAAGGCTATCTCATTTCAACTTTAGATACATCCACAAGTTGGTGACTAGCAATCTGGTCAAGGGTTTACCTGAGCTGAATTATGTCAAAGAACATATGTGTTTTGCGTGTGAGAAAGGTAAGATAAAAAGAGCTTCTCATAAGCCTAATCCTGAACCAAGCACAAGTACTCCTTTAGAATTGCTGCATATGGATCTCTGTGGTCCAATGCGAACTCAAAGCATAAACGGCAAGAAATACGTTTTGGTGATTTTAGACGATTATTCAAGATACACTTGGGTCAAATTTCTAATATCGAAAGATGAGGCACCCGATGTCATCATCTCATTCTTAAAGACCGTTCAAGTGAACTTGTAGAAGACAGTTAAGCTTCTTAGAACTGATAATGGCACATAATTCAAGAACAAAACGGTTGACGATTATCTCGAATCGGTCGGGATATCTCATCAGTTTTCTGCTGCCATAACTCCAGAACAAAATGGGGTAGTTGAACGAAGAAATCGGATTCTTGTTGAGGCTGCACGAACGATGTTAAGCCAATCCGATCTACCTTTATTTTTGTGGGCCGACGTTGTCTCAACTGCATGTTATACGCAAAACAGATCAATCAGTCATTGTCGGTTTGGTAAAACACCATATGCTTTGATAAATAATAAAATACCTAGCATTAAAAAATTTCACATCTTTGGATGCAGGTGTTTTTTGCTGAATGATAAGGAGAACTTGAACAAATTCAGTCTGAAAGCTAATGAAGGCATTTTTTTGGATATTCTCAAACATCGGCTGCATACAGAGTTTACATGAAGAAATCCAAGATAGTTGTTGAAAGCGTCAACATCACATTTGATGAAGATATGACTTCTGATCAAAGCAGTTCAGAACCCGTTATAACAGGAGTTTTAGCTTCTGGACAAATCAGTCCAGAACCTGTGGTTAAAGTTTCTAATTCTGATAAAGCGTCAACGTCTAAATCTCATTTAATAGAATTAGATTTATTGTTTGAATTTTTCTATGATGAGTTTCTTGGTTCTAAAGTGACTAAACCTGTTGTGATTGATAGATCTGAAGATTCAAGTAGTCATCATCCAATCACTTCAGATGTCTCAACTGAATCCGATTCCCCGATTCAGGAAGAAACTCAAGTTCAAACACCTACTCACTCAGTTGAAGTTGTAAATGTGACTGCAGATCCAGAAGTTACACATTCAGTTGGATGTACGGTAATTCCTACTCAACAGACATCAAATGTCCAATCCAATGAAACTTCTGCACCGATTACTTCAACTGAACCCCAACATGAAGAAAATATTGTATACTTAGATGATCAACATGATCAATCTACACCTAATCCACTACCTCATGTATAAAAGTGGACCAAAGAGCATCCGGTTCATCAAATTATTAGAGATCCATCAAAGTCGGTGCAAACTAGGTCTGCAAAAACAAATTAATGTTTGTTTGATTCATTCTTGAGCAAAATAGAACCGAAAAAAGTCTTAGAAGCCCTTCGTGATCCAGATTGGGTTACAACCATGCAAGAAGAGCTCAACCAATTTGAAGCGCTTAAAGTCTGGCGATATGTGCCCTGACCTGAAGGGAAGACAATCATTGCCACCAAGTGGGTATTCAAGAACAAAAAGGATGAAGATGGTGTTGTTATTCGAAATAAAGCAAGACTGGTAGCAAAAAGATACAGACAAGAAGAAGGCATTGATTATGATGAGAGGTATGCACCAGTTGCACGTATTAAGGCAATTAGGATGTTCCTACTCCACGCTGCACATAAGAACTTTACGGTCTATCAGATGGATGTCAAGACAGCCTTTCTAAATGGATTGTTAAAAGAAGAGGTGTACATTTCTCAACCTGAAGGATTCGTAAGAGCAGACAAACCAGATCATGTCTATATTCTAGACAAAGCACTTTACGGACTCAAACAAGCCCCTCGAGCCTGGTATGATGTGTTATACAAATTCCCTATCAAGTCTGGATTTTCAAAACGTAAAATCGATACCACTTTATTCATAAAAAGGAGAAAGCTGATATCATTTTAATTCAAATATATGTGGATGCTATCATATTTGGTTCAACTAATCCAAAGTATTGTAATAATTTTTCTAACCTCATGGTGTCACGTTTTCAAATGAGTATGATGGGAGACATGATTTTTTTTCTCGGATTACAAGTTAGACAATTTTCCACAGGGATATTTATAAATCAAGCGACGTATATTGCTGAAGTTTTAAAGAAATTTAATATGTCAAAGTGCACTCCAATTTCAACCCCGATGGCACCAGGAACTAAAATTGGAGCTGATCTTTCGGGAAAATCTGTTGATGTTAGAACCTATAAAGGAATGCTTGGTTCTTTAATGTACTTGATGGCTAGTCGGCCAGATATTATGTTTTCTATATGCTTATGTGCTAGATATCAAGCTTCGCCTAAAGAATCCCATATGTCGACTGTAAAGCGAATATTTAGATATCTGAAGGGAACTACAGATCTTGGTTTATGGTATCCTAAAGATACAGGTTTTGAGCTAACTGCGTATTCAAACGCAGATCATGCAGGTTGTATGCTAGACAGGAAAAGCACATCGGGTGACATTCAATTTCTTGGAGACAAGCTCGTAAGTTGGGCGTCAAAGAAAAAACTTTGTGTTTCCACCTCGACTGCTGAAGCAGAGTATGTAGCTGCTACCAGTTGCTGCTCTCAAGTTTTGTGGATGATGACAAAACTTCGAGACTATGGATTCCAGTTTAACAAGATTCCAATATATTGTGATTCGAAAAGAGCCAAATCCATATCAGCTACTACTGTTCAACACACAAAGACTAGACATATTGATGTGAGATATCATTTAACAAAGATAATGTCGAAAAAGGTACAATTGAACTTTACTTTGTAAACACAAATTATCAACTTGCAGATTTGTTTACCAAGCCGTTAGACGAAAAGAGATTTAATTTTCTCATTTCGAAACTTGGCATGTTAAACCTCAAGACTTAATCTGTAGTTACCTAGTAAAGTTCATTTTTTTTATTTTTCTTCATTTTTAATCTGAACGATATCTGCACTGAAACGTTCTATTCATGTTTTCAGGGGGAGTGAGATAAAGTTAAATTGATCTACATTTTTGGGGGACTTATAAATTTTCTTCAATATATTTTTCACTTACATATTATGTGATGCATATGTTCCGGGGGAGTAAGGATATTGACTTCTGATTACATCTTATCAGAATTCGTTCTTAAAAGTTTTATTGCTTTCATGTCTTTATTTTTCAATAAAGTTTGTGAATAAGACTTTGTACTTTGACGACTTTTTGATTAAATACAGATTTTGAGGAGGAGCTTACAAGATCATATCAATTAATCACTTTCGAGCTGACTTTATGAGATTTAAGATGAGCGTAAGGATCATTCTATTCTTAATCTCATTGTGTTTGAAAGAAGGACAACTTTCAAACATGAAAACATTTTTCTTAAATATTCAAACCACTCCTCGATTTTTAAACAGATTTCATGAATTTTGATGTATGATTTTTAAATGTTTTTGTTATTATGTGCTTTATTGTTAACTAACCGTGTGTTTCCAAAGATATATACATGTGTATTATCTTTTCCATATACTGTCAAATATTCACACACACCGGTTTTGTACTTTTATTGACTAAGTTCTTACCATGTCTCAAAATTGAACATAATTTTCTATGTAAGACACCCCGTTTGAACTTCATTGATATTTGAGCGTTGATTCATTCAAAGCATTTCTTTCAAGAATCTCTATTTTTGATTCGTATTGACAACATCCAATTTTTTATGACCTAAGCTTTTAATGATAAATCATTCTTATTTTATCTTTTCATACGTTGTCAGATTCTCAAACAAGCAGTTTGTATTCATTTCATTCATTCAATATACTTGTTTTTTAGAAAATCTTCCATGTTTAAAATTCTCAAATATTCATGATTATCTTCATGAGCATACAAATATCTGACATGTATTTCAAATTATGCTTTAACTGCAAAAGTTAAACCAATTGAGCAACATTTTGCTTATAGGACAATATACATGGGAATTGTGTAAGCTTAATTGAACTTCTATGGATTCACGATAACCATTGTTTCCTACCCATGAATTTATTCTTGAGTGATCGAGAGGCGAGGGGTCAATATCTAAGTGTGGGTGTGTGCTGAGGTAAAATGAAAAGAGAGTCTGGTTAGCAGTGAGCTTAAATGTTAAAAAGAAAGAGGGTGTGAGATCAGAGTTAAAAGAATATCAAACTCTGCACCAACTTTTTATGAGTCGGGCAACCATATTACTGTTGTTTCACAATTGAAACAGGCAAGTAGCACATGCCAACTCTTGCTTTAAACCCCACCAACTCTAGCTTTAAACCCCACCAGCTACTCATTTCTTTCTCAACAAAGAGATGTTTCAATTTTTCTTGGGGACACAACACATAATCTATCTCGTCTTCATTCGGAAGATGTGGATATTGAAAAGAAGGAAAGTTGTCCCACCTTCGTACTTCGATCATGCATAATTGAGTCCGTGTATTACTGTTGTTGTCTCAATGCTTTACACATTTTGAGCCTTTTATAAACATTCATGTTTTAATTATTTCATACACAAGCACGAACACACAGAAAATTTGTTTTTCTGTCGGAACGTTCATAGAATTACCTTGTGTTATTCGATGATTGAATGGAGGACCTGGGGAGTGAACATCAATAAAACTCCTTGTACAGTACATTCATTGTACTAAGTGACTTTGTGTTACTTACAGGCATATTAACTGATTCATTTGTTGATTCAGGGTTACATTCTTATTTGTCTGAATTTGAAGAGATTTAGATTATTATTTTATGAATTGACGGATGATCAGAGGCTCATATGAAAGGATCATGGTCAGAAACTGATGACATTTCTTGAAGAAGTTTTGATGATTTCTATGCTCTACATCATCAAAAAGGGGGAGATGATCAAGAAATGTTTGAAATATGGGAGAAGTTATTTCAAGATATATAATTTGGAGAACATTTAGTATTTGTTATGGGGAGATTGTACAAGATTTGAAAGAAAAAATTCAAAGAGTTTGGAAAGTTTATTGAAGATTTGCTGAAATTTTCTTTGAAGTTTGGTTGCTAAAAAGAAAAGTGAGCTAAATCTAAAGATAATTTCTTTTCTGAAGTTTGGAAGAGGTTTTTATTACCTTGGGGGAGATTGTTAAAGTTTTTGAAGAGCACTATCACAGACTTTGGGGAGATTCTGAAAATTTTGAAGACAGTTCAAACAGAAAGAAAGATTGATTTTGAACATATTTACTCAAAAAAGGGGAGATTGACTTTCAAAGGAAAATTATTTGTCAGAAACTTCAAGAGGGAGATTGTTCGTGTTTGCTGAAATTAGATTTTGTGTATCTAAAGGGGAGATCATTTGTTTCTGAATCAAAGGGGAGCTTCAATGTTTACTCTTTTGAAGATGATCTTGAATCCAAAGGGGGAGATTGTTAGTGCACAAATATATTGGATCCACGATCATGGAGATGAAAGTCAAAGTCAATGCTCAAGTCAAAGCCTCTCAAGCAAAGTCAAAGTCATTGTAATAAATCAAAGTCAAAGTCAATGTACTTTTCTAGTTTTGTCTTGTAATTGATAGGGGTATAAATAGTTTCTTTTATTTTTGTTAACTCATATGACAAAAGGTGGTTCTAAGAGATATATGACTAAGAGAATATCTGTTTCTAGTTAGAGAAATATTGAGATAGCATCCTGTGAGTGAATTTGTAAACTGTGAATTTAACAATCAATGACATATGACTATCTGAGTTGAAATTTGTTGTTCTTAATCTTGATTAGAACTATTATTATGGGACAAATAGAAAATCATATAAAGTAAGCACTAATGAAATACCCTTCTTCAAGTAATGAGGATTATTGTAACCGATACCCCAATACTCATTGACTGAAGTAACCTCTTTGGGTTTATTAATATAAATAGTTTGATCAGTCTGACCTCCAGTATACAGTTTTTGTCCCAAACCATTCACTTTTTCAACCAAAGTTTTATTTTCTGATTTCAATGTTAAGCATTTCTTTGCAAACTCTTTCAACTCACGTTCACACATTTTAAATTTTGATTTTGATTCAGATAATTGACCATAGATTGCAGTCTTTTCTTTGCCAAAGGAATCAATGTTGTTATGTAAAGATTCAATCAATACAGTCTTCTCAACAATGTCTTTGTTGAGCTTCTGTTTTGCTTGATTTTTCTTTTCAATGATACCTTTTTCACGTTTTAGTTTAGACTACAGATCCTGAAGTTCAACCATCATGGATTGCTTTTGATTTAAAAAATCAGATTCAGTCATATATCACATACCTCTTCAGAATCATCTTCATCAGACATCTCCTCAGCAACTTTCTGTCCCATTAGGCACAAATGTGCATTCTCTTGTTTCTCTTCCTCATCATCTTAATGGTCTAGCCAATAATCATTTTCTGCCATCAGTGCTTTACCAGCCTCTTTTTGCTTTGCCAGGAGCATCTTGTGCTTGTAATATTCGGAATTCTTCACTTTAGGTTTCCTACAATCCTTGGCAAAGTGGCCTATTTTACCATAATTTTACCATTTACTGGCTCCTCTTCTTTCTTCTCCACATACTTGTTCACATATCTTTTCTCTCCAGGCCTTTTCTCCTCAAATCTCTTCTTACCTTCAACCCTTTCCTTATGCTCAAAAATCTTTGAACATGAAGAATATCTTTGACTGTTTGACCCTGGCTTCTTTTGAAATGCCTTGGTCAACAAAAGCATTGCTCGCTTCAAGTCTTCACCATCATCAGAGTCAGCCTGATCAGTTTCCTCTTCCTCCGTCTCAGAAACAATCACTTTTTTTCTTCAAAATTGCCGATCTCTTTTCCTTTCTATGTACCACCAAAGCCACCGGATCAACCACAGGTTTCTCAGCTTTCTTCTTCTCAGCTTTTATCTCATCAACCTCTTCTTCATTCTAACTTAGAGTTTCATAAACCTCATGTAGAGGAATCTCATTGAGGTCCTTCATTTGCTTCATCTGTCTGGTAAATCTTTTCCATTCAGGTTGCAGTATACTAAAAAACTTAACATTCAGCTCAATTTCAGATTTGTGCACTCTATTCTTGCTTAGCTCATTGAGAAGAGTGACGAATCTATCATAAGTTGCCACTAAGTTCTCACTTTCCTTTGCTTTAAACTCTTCATAGTTGTTGAGGCAATTAGACACCTTCAGCTTATTACCAACCTTAGAACCCAGCTTCATTATTTCCAGTTGATCCCATATCTGCTTTCCGGTTGCTTTGTAGCTTTCTATCTTCACATATATCTCATTAGGAATTCCTTTAAGTTGAAAAGATCTTGTCAGACTATCAGCCTTGTGCCTCTTTTTCTGTTCATCAGAATATTCATCTATATCCATCGGATATTCTTTGTTAACTACCTCTTCTCCTTCTGCTTCTGTAGAAAGAATCTCTGTTGGAGGTTTCATGATCCCTTCTTTCAAAGATAGTCTGATATAATCACCAAGTTTATGTCTGTCGATGAAGTCCAAAAACCTGTCTTTCCACTGTTCATACTCTCCTTTGAACAGGACTGGTGGTTTGACATCTGTACCAATTGCGAGAGCATCCCTAGAAGTCATCTTTACTAATAAATTGTGAAATAGAGCTTGAATTGATCGCTAGTTCGAAAGAAATCAACAATAATAGAATCTTAGAAAAAATTTCAAAAATAAAATTTCAAAAATTTCCTAAGGGAGGAATCCTCACACCACTGTAGCTAGAATTCGCATAACACAATCTTCACAAAATTCGCATACTTCGAGAAATTCACACACCACAAGGGCTAAAATTCGCACAACTCGAGAAATCCGCACACAATGAGATGCGAAATACAAAAATTTGCACGCTTCGGTATGCGAATTCTGAGAAATTCGTATGCTTCACTATACGAATTCTATCTTATAAATTTTCTTGATCACAATACTTTTCGCATGAGCTTTTCGTACAACAGGGAGATGCGAAATCTATACTTAGAAACTTTTTCGATCTTCAACTTTCCGTATCGATACGAATTGTGTACTTAGAAAATATTTCAATTTTCTATGCGGAAAGTACAAGAATTCGTATGATGTTCTATGCAAATTCTGAAAAATCTTTATCCTTCACGATGCGAAATCCACAAAAATCGTATGTAGGCAGATGCGAATTCTGTCTTTGGAAGAATTCCAATCAACTTTTTGTATGTAGCTTTATGCGAATCCCATCCTTTCGCATATAGTACGATGCGAATTTTTGAGCTTTTCATATCTAGGCCTATGCGAATTCTTCACTTGGTTTTTCCAAATCCATTCATCATGCGAGTTCTTCACTTATCGATCCAAAAACACTTCAAATCGATCAAAACTCCATTAATCCTTCGATTTTGAACCTGTAACTCCACCAATTGATCCACGAACAGTGTAGGAAACTATTACAAACAATGAATTTCAATCAAATGGACTCAAACACCATTTCGAATCTGATACAATGCGTAGAACTCGTATGTTTGAAAAATCACAAAAATTACAGTGCAAATGTGTTACAAATCAATACAAATATAATCCATTACAACAATCAACCACTATAGAATCAATTAAACTCACTATTACAATACGAATTACACAAATCAATCAAAACTTAACCAAACAGGGTGCAAAGAACATTTCGTATGATTTCAATCGAATTTGCTCTGATACCAATTGTGTGTCCCAGATTATGTGCAATCAAAATCAAGATGAACAAATAAATCGATTCAAGATGTCAAATGATTCACTTTCAAATCAACAGTATACAAAGATGCTTTCTCTCAACTATAATATTTCTCTCACTAAGCTCTCTCACAATATTCTAAGTGCTACACGCTTACAAAGAAAACAAAATCTATTTATACCACAAATTGATACAAAGACAAAAACAAACTAAACTAACTAACACTTTGACTTGCTTGACTTTGACTTTTGCCTTGAAGGTTTGACTTAAGCTTTGACTTTAATTCCCAGGATCTTGGATCCAACATATTTGTGCACTAACACTTTGCAATTGGTTGGGCATATCCAATGAACCTCAGAAATTCAAGGATCTCTTCATCTGAGGGTTCTTGAGAACTTGACCAAGTTTAATTGGTCTTTTGTGGATAGGTCAAAGATCTCAGAGACCTTTCTGCGGTTTATCCCTAAATCCATTATCTTGTCAGTGGCAGGGTGTGTTGCATATCCCATGACGTAGTATCCATAGTCCTTAATTTTCTCATGTCTACAGCTCAGCCAGAATTTCTGGACATATGATTCGGGAATATCAGTTCTTATTGCAATTAGGACTTTAGTAAAGAAGTGATTTTCAGTATTTCGATCAAGGGAGCAGCTTCAGTAGGGTATCCTTTCGGGTTCAAAACCACAAAGTCGTTGTTTGGCTTCAGGTTCAGGAAGGTTGTGTGATAATGATGCCTAGTGAATGATAGCATTCGACCAGTGAGTGGTTGTTCTTGGCCAACAGATCCTGAGTTTTCTTTTTAGACACGGAGTGTTGGGATTTGTTCGAGGCATTTGAGCCTTGAGAGTTCTGAGGAGAAGCAGATTTCGATGCCATTTGAAAAAGAAAGGAGTAGAAAGAAAGTTCTTGCTTTTTCTTGCTTTGAATGGTTGAGAGTAGAAGTTTGCAGGTAAAAAATGGAGGAAAGTGAAAGGGGTGGGTTTTATACTGAGAGGGGTAAATAAATATGAGCAGTAAAATATAAAATTTGGAATCCGTAATTAGTACCTACAAGTAGTGTGTCGTACAAAAAAAACGACGGTACAGATTACGTACCAATCAGAATATGCCACGTCATTTAGGACGGTGCACGATTGAGTACGTGCGCCTCCCATTATCTTCACGCACGTGGAAGTTGCTATACCCAAATGACTGTTAGTTTCAAAAATAACCCACACCCCAAACCTTTGAGAAAATTCATAAGTGTTGGATATTACAAAAGCTCTGTGGGTTAAGAGCTTTAGGGGTTTGGTTCTTTCACGTAGGGAAACACTTTTATTAGCCCAAATAATTTAAGGACAATGAAGTGGAGTTAAACAATCCAAATTATATTTCAGAGGTCAGGATATGCCTTTTTGAGACTCAGAGGCTCTGTGAGAGGCCTCAGAGGCTCTTTGACCAAAAATTTCTAATTACAGAAAGGCATTTGAAAGTTTTGATCACACAAAGTATGGACAAGTCTTAGTTGGCAATTTTGGACATGTTTGGAGGTTTGTGTCCAAGAAAAGTGTTTTTATCCTCACAAGTGTGCGAAGGACTTACCTTACTCTGCAGACTTCTCTTGATAATAGTCATTTCTTTAATCCCCTTGAAACAACAAGGTTTTCTTCATGTAGCTCCTTCTTCTCCCCTTGATTTATGCTTGGATCATAAAACATAAGCTTTGTACAAGTCATAGAATCAATCAAACCCATTAGAAGAAATGAATTAAGAGAAAACTGTACATACAAGAATAATAAGCACGAGTACTGAAATGAAAGTATGTACAACAGAAGCTCTGTGCGAAGGTACAGAGGCTCTGTGGATCAACTCAAGTTAAGCATACTAAGCTTGCCAACAAGAAAAGAGAATTTTTTTTCTCATCTAATGCCTTCGTGAAAAGGTGAGCAAGTTGGTAGTTTGTGGATACAAAGTACATCTCAATCGTTCCATGATGTTTCAGAAAGTGATACCTGATATCGATATGTTTGTTGTGCCGAAGCTGAAACTCGCACAACCTTGGGTGCGAGAAGTAAGTTCCCTCAACCTGTTTTGTGCGCAAAGTTCAAAACTCGCACGCAGGCTCTTGCGCGAAGCGGTTATTCTCAGTGTCATGCGCGTTCTATACTTAGTAAACTTTTCTGATTTTTCTGAAATTTAACTGAGTTTGATTTTTGTAGATCCAGTTTGTTTTCTGAATTTTGACGATCATAGTAAGCAGTATAACTCAAATATGATTTCAAAAGACGCTCTCTCCATCGGAGCAGATGTAAAGCCTCCTGTTCTATTCAAGGGTGAATACGAATAGTGGAAGGATCGTTTCCTCGACTTCATTGATAGACATGCAAATGGGGAAAACATTCTGATGTCAATTACATAAGGTCCAATGATATTACCCACTGTCGAAATACCCGATGATGAATCTTCAGATAGTGAGGATGGAGACGAAGACAGAGTGAGAAAGATGAAAACTGTTCCGAAGGAATTTGCCCAGTATTCTAATGAGCAGAAAAGTCGTTTTAAAGCTGATAAGCGAGCCAGATCTCTTCTACTTCAAAGTATCCCTAATGAGATAGACAGCTACAAAGCGAATGCGAAAAAGATGTGGGATCAGTTACAGAAGATGATGATGGGCTCTAAAGTGGGAAATCATATTAAAGTAGCTAACTGCATCAACAGCTACGAGGAGTTTAAAGCCAAGGAAAGTGAGAGCCTGGAAGAAACTTATGAGCGATTCGTGCTTCTTCTAAATGAACTATCAAAGTCAAAAAGAAGCAGATCGAAAACAACGTCAAGTTCCTTAGCATTCTACAACCTGAATGGAAGAAGCATACCCACCGAATGAAGCAAATGAAGGACTTAAGTGACATACCTCTTCACGAAATTTATGAGACACTACGTCAGAATGAGGAGTAGATTGAAGAGAAAAGGAATGAGAAGAAAAAGAAAGTTGAGAAGGTTGCTGACCCCATTGCTCTAGTAGCTGGAGAGAAGGAGAAAAAGAAGAAAAAGAAGAAGAAAGTTGTGGTTCCCAGTTCTGATTCTGAGTCTGATTCGGATAGTGATGACGGCGAAAACCTCAAGCAAGCTATGCTTCTTCTGACCCGTGCATTTCAGAAGAAATTCTACAAGAAACCGGGTTCGAACTCTCAGAGGTACTCTTCGTCCGGATCAAAGAACCATGAACATCGGGAAAGAGTTGAAGGAAAAAGATATGAGGAGAACAGATATGTGGAAAGAAAGCCGGAAGAGAAGAAAAATTTTCTGAATGACTATGTTGGTGTTCAAAAGAAGACAAATGACCTGATCAAATGTTACATCTGTGGTAAGGTCGGTCACTATGCAAAGGACTGTTGGAAGCCTAAAGTCAGAAATTCTGAATACTACAAGAACAAGATGATTTTGGCTAAGCAGCAAGAAGCTGGCCAGGCTTTAATGGCTGAAGACGAGCTCTGGCTAGATCATTCAGATGAAGAGGAACGAGAAGAAACTGCTTACATGTGTTTGATGGGCGACACATTAAAGTATGATGATAGTGATGAAGACACATCTGATGAGGTACTTCATATTTCCAAGTCTGATTTTATTACTAAAATGGAAGCTATGATGGTCGAACTTCAAGATCTTCAAAATAAACTGAAAAAGGAAAAGAGCAGAGTTGAAAAAAAAAATCAAAAGATTTTCGAACTTAACAAGCAAGTTGTTGGGAACAAAGATTTGATTGATTCTCTACGCAAATCTGTTTCTGTTTTTAAACAAGAAAAAGATTGTTTTGATAGTAAGATTTCTGATTTTGAATCTAAAATTTCTAAGTCTGTTTCAGAAAAGCAAGAAAGTGTTCTAAAAGTTTTTAAATTGCAGGTTGAGAACAAGACTTTAGAGAAAAAGGTAAATGGTTTGGAAGCAAAATTGTATGCTAGAGGCCAAACAGATCAAACTATTTTCCTTAAAACACCCAATGAAGAGGCTGATGTTAAAGAAAAGTGGGGTCTCGGTTACGAAAACCCACACTATCTTAAGAAAGTCATCATAAAACAGCTTGCTATATATAATTTTGATTTTCTATACGCGGCTGCTAAATATACTCATTTGAAACCCAAATTTGTTACCAAATCATTTGATGAGGTAGAGGCAAAAGAAGATGGGAAAAGAAAGAATTTAAAGAAAATGCAACTACCATTCTGCTATCAAAAGTTGAATGATAGTTATATTTCAGATCAGCCAAAATCTCTTTCAAATGATTATTTTGAAAGTTATTCGACAAAAGAGTTGGAGGCAAAACCTTTAAAAGCTAAAATTTATGTTCCTCCACTTATTTTAGAAAGCAAAATAATCGAGCTTGAAAATGTTTTATCTGATGAAAGAATATTGGCTGACATTGAAAAAGTTGTATTTTCAACTGTTATAAAGAACACAGTTTTTAAAGTTGAATCTCAAGTGTGTTTTACATCTTCTAAAGCACCTCACACCTCTGAAGTTGATCTTGATGACTTATTTGCGTCTGCAAATGATTTTTTAAATTCTGATGAAGGGTATGTAGAAGATATTGATATGTTTGACTTTAATGCTAAACTTCCAGATCATTCTACTTTTGTCATTAATGGTCAAGCTTTATCAAGTGTGCATGAAATTGGTGAATCATCGACTAAAGTTGGTGAACCAGTTTTTGTGAGTACTGATTATTATGCAAAAGGTAAGAAGCAAAAGAAACAGCGCTCACAGAAACGAAATCACACTGGTAAGCTCAAGAACAAACATTTTCAGAAATATAATTTTCCTAACAGATCTAAATATTATGTTTCAGTAAAAAGGAAAAGATCTGAAGAATGAAAGGAATGGTGACCAAAAAGGAAGATCGATGAGAGTTCTGAATCATCTCCTGATATGGATTGTAATAGATATACTAGTAGTTCTTCTGATGTAGTTGGTAGTGTTGCTTCCAATAAACAAAACCTTGTAATTATTTACAAGAGATATTCAATAAAGCAATTACTCCGATTATCTCAATCTACTACTACGTCATATACTTATAGACGGAATGATTTTGTCTCTCACTGATTTTCTGATAATTGGTTTGGTACTTATCATGTTTGTTCTTATAAGCCATATGTTTCAAACGTTTTTCAAAAGTTCAGAGGATCCATCTATAAATGGACACCAAAATCTTGTGCTAAACTGAAAGGACCCGTTTTTAAATGGGTACCTAAATCTGTTATTCGCTGATTTCTCTTATGCAGACCCGTCATATGTGGTACTTGGATAGCGGGTGTTCCAAGCATATGACTGGGAAGAAAGCTTTATTGTCTAATTATACAGAGAAATTTTGCAGGAATGTACGTTTTGGCAACGACCAGTTCTCACCGATCTTAGGATATGGTGATGTGATTCAAGATAATGTGACGATAACGAAGGTGAGTTATGTAGAAGGATTAGGACACAACGCATTGGCCAGTTCTGCGACAAAGGATTAGAGGTGAACTTTAAAGCCAAAAGTTGCTTTGTGCGTAATGAAGATGGCAAGGAACTTTTAGTCAGAAATAGAAAATCTAACCTCTACACAATCAATCTTTCAAAGGTCCAGACTGACAATGAGGTTTGCTTACTGACAAAAGCCTCGATGCAGCAAAGTTGGCTTTGGCACAGAAGGCTGTCACACCTGAATTTTCGTTACATAAATAAATTGGTCAAAGGCAGATTGGTGAAAGGTCTTCCTGAGCTGAGATATGAAAAAGAACATCTGTGTGCAGCATGTGTGTTAAGTCTAAATATTGTATCCAAGATTTAATAGGAAAGTCAAATGTGTAAAAGTCAACATTGACCTTGTAATAGTTTGTCAAAGCAAGTTTAGTTTCCTTAGCCGTTAAGGCTTTGTATTAGATAGGTTGTATATATAGGGTTTGTCTTCTAATCTTGTAGGAGAGTTCTAGAGAATGCATTGTTTGTAATAATCTAGAGTGTGTGAAATACAAGATCTACTTTCTCTCTCTAGACTCTCTCTCTAGTTCTTGAGCATATTAGATAAATCTTGAGTAATTAGCTTGATAGATTGGGATTTATGTTTATCAATTGGTATCAGAGCCGTACCAAACTGTTCAGGAATGATTAGATCATGATTTGAATTGAAATTTGTGTGTTTTTGGATTAAGTTTTGATTTTTTTTTTTTGAAAAATATTTTCAAGAAACGAGTTCGTTACTGTTTCATTTGAATTTTTTGTGAAAAATCGTTTTTAATGCAAGAAGTTGGTTTCATTGTGATCGACTAGTGTTGGTGACTGTTTCTTGTTTTGATTCCATATCAAAATTCATTCTAATTCGATGTCAATTTTCGATTTTTTGAGTTTTTCTTGAAAACGAGTTCGACCTCTGTTCTTGATCGAATTCCTTTGATTTGTTGTTTTAATCGAAAATTGATTGTGTTTGTGTGTTTAGAATTGTTTGTCGATGTTGCTAATAAGTTTTTGAGATCAATTTTGCAGGTTTGAATCGTTTTGAGATAGAATCAGAAAAGAACACGGTTTGCGTGTCCTTCATAAAACTTTGCGTGTCCTTCATAAAACTTTGCGTGTGTTCATCAAAGTTTTGAAGTATGCGGGTTATTCAAGAATAAGGCTTTTGAGCTGCCTGAGCATTGAATTTGGAACACAGGCCAAACGAAGTCGTACTGAGGACCCTAAGTACTGTCAAGAACATCGGTACGTACAACATCCCCTTGAAAATTGTTGGACCTTCACGAACTTGCTGGAAACGGAGTACCGTGCCGGCAGGATCCCTATAAAGAAAGCCGCACAGAAAGAGAAGACTACTTGGAATTCGGTGGGAATCCACAAAGACAGCGTAGGAGATATCGCCCATTATACTGCAATATGGTGAGCATAGCCATGTCTGATGAAGGAGCCACCTGCTGATCTGGTGTTGACGAACAAGTTCCGGAAGCATGCGAACAAGACTTGAGATCGCGGCTCGTAAGTGTGTATCCTACTGAATCTGCACAACATCAAGTGCGTGCCCCGTTGAACACGCACAACATCAAGTGCGTGCCCTGTTGAACCCGCATAGCATATTGTGTGTGTCTTACTGAACCCGCAAAGCACCAAGTGCGTGTCATTTTGCACACGCATAGCATCAAGTGCGTTTCATCAAGGACCCGAATAGTCCTCCTTTCATCCGAGAAATCCTTGTTTGCGTATCATCAAGAACCTGAATAGTTTTCTTTGTGATACAAGCCAGAAACGCATTCCTAGAGTTGTGCGGGTCTTCAAGACTTGGTTAAAAAAAAAAAAAGAGAGAGAGAAAGATTCAGGAGGTTTGAATCGTTTTTTTTTTAGATCAATTTTGCAGGTTTGAATATTTTTTTTTTGTGTGTCATCTATTTTTTTTGTTAATCTTTGTGTCTTTTTAAGTGTTTTTCAAATTTTCATTTTTTTAATATTTTTCGAAAATTTTCAATTCTATCTGATTGTTGTTTTTCTGATATATAGTTTGGGAACGATCTTTCCTATCAAGCTTTTTCAAGATGTCAATTTACTACAGATCTGATATATCTGGTATTGAAGCTGAGCGAAATGATCTGAAATTGAAGAATTCAGAATACCTCAAAAAGATTCAGGAGTTACAACTAAAATTGTTTAATTGTATTAAAACTCCTGAATGTATAAATTGTACTAAAAATAGTTCTAATTTTGCAGGTATTCTTTATGAAAAGGAGAAAGAGATAAAAGAGAAAGAAAGAGAGATTATGAATCTTCAAAGCCAACTGAAGACAACTGAACAGAAATCACCTGAGCTACAAGCAGAATCAGTTGAGCTTCAAAACGAGTTGAAGGCTTTCAAAGAGAAGACGAAGAAATTGGAATCTGAGAACGTTGAGCTGAGAAAGAATTTATCTGATTTGGAAAAACAGCTTGTTGCAAATCAAGTGGATTTTGAAAGAGAAAAGAAAAATTTTTCAAAGAAGTTCTCAGATTTCTCAAAGAAGTGTTATGAAGAGAAGAAGTCAGTAGAGCTTAAATGCATCAAGCTTTCTCAACAAATCTCTGATTTTGAGAAAATACTGATTTTAGAAAGAGAGAAGTTTGAAAAAGAGAAGAAGGCCATAGAACAAAAGAATGTAGGGTTCTTTAAAGAATTATCCGGCCAGAGAACAGAGTCAGAAAAAGGATTTGAGGAAGAAAGATCCATTTTTGAATCTGAAATCAAGAAGCTAACTTCTAAGTTGTCTGAACTGTCTGCAGCTGCGCTGAATGAACAAAAGACGAAGTTTGAATTCAAGAAAAGATTGACCAGCTTGTGAAAGAAAGAGACAACTTCGCCTCAAAGATCAAAGAACTTGAGAAATCTATTTCAAGTTCAAATCAGAAATTCATCTCTTCAAACAGGTCAGTCAAATCCTTTAATCAGATTCGTCGAACTAACCTTTTCTACGATGAATTTTTAGATGGTTCAGATACTTGTCCAAGAAAAAGTTTCAAGAAAGAGAAACTGGTTTGGCAAAAGAAACCAGTCCAAGATGATAAGGAAAATGAGCTGAAAGAGAAGAAATCATGTGTACCTGTGCACAAAGTAAAGAAGAACAAAGCACTTAACGGTAAGAAATTTTATTGTTCTATTTGTTGTACACATGATCATTTTCATAAATCAACTGATCATTACTGGTATGGTTCTTACTCCATAACCCCCACACGCACTGCAACTAACATTTCTGGACCCAAATACTAGTGGGTACCAAAACCGAAACCTGAATCTGTGTTGCAGACACCTCAATCCAAGAGGGAGTAAGAAAGACAATGGCTCTTGAATAACACAGTTCAAGACCCGCACCTCAATGTCAAGATAATGGCTTCTAAGCAAAACATCTTAGGACCCGTACCTCAGAGATTAAAAAGACCTTACTCCTGTATGCTTGCATCCAATGGATATTGATGGTCTTCATCCCGAGTGAATTGATCTGATCTCTATCCTAAACTTTTTCTTTGCTAAATTTTTCTGATATTGATGGTCTAACAATTCAAAGGGAGTGTTTGATCTCTATCCTGTTTTAAATGACATATTTCAGATGCTTAATTTAAGGGGAAGTAAAGGTGATGACTTCTTATTACTTCAGATCAGAACTCAATCTATAAACTGTTTTACTGCTTTCTGTTTTTTTATTTTTTAAATAAAGTGAATAAAGTGGCTTCTGATCAAATGACAGATCAGGACCCGTTTTTCAACAATAAAAGAAGGATATTATGCTAATATCCAGGGGGAGCTCAAAAGATATAAATCATTTGATCATGATTTGAGGGGGAGCAGAAAAGGTAAAAATATTTTGATCCTAGATCTCTGATTGTTTGAAAGAAGGACAACTTTCAAACATGAAAAAAAACCTTTTCTTAAATATTCAAACCACTTCTTATTCTCAAACGATTTTATGAATTTAGAAGTGTGATTTTTAAATGTTTTTCAATTTTTGTGTTTTAATGTTTAACTGACCGTGTGTTTCCAAAGATCAATACTTGTGTATTATCTTGTCCATATATTGTTAAGTATTCACACACACCGGTTCAGTATTTTATTTGAAAATGTTATTACCATGTCTCAAATTCGAACCAATTTTTCGATGGTAATACTCCCGTTTGAAGTTCAAAGTTGTTGTGCATCATTCATCTTTTTCATATTTGTGCTTTCTTTGAAAAATTGTTTATATTCGTTCATATAAACCAAATTACCAATTCTTTGATACCTTAACCATTTGATTTGATATGATTGATTCATTGTCAGATTCTCAAAACAATTCTCTTGACTTCATATTCATTCATTCAATATCCTTGTTTTGAGAAATCTTCAAAGAACAAATGCTTAAATTTCATTCATATTTTTCAATGAGCATACATACTCTAACATATGATTTCTTGTGCTTTACATGTCAAGGAAAATCATTGACCAGCATGTACTTTTAGGAACATGGGATTCAGTATGAGTGCTTAATAGATCTTCCATGGATTCACGATAACCAGTGTTTCCTACCCCGGAAGAAATCCTTTGAGTGATTAAGGGGAGAAGGGTCTAAAAGATTTGAGTGTGGGAGTGAGCAGAGGTAAAATGGAAATGAGAGATTGGTTAGATGTGAGTATAATGATAAAAAGAAAGAGGGTGTGAGATCAGAGTTAAAAGAATATCAGAACTCTGCACCTACCACTTTCTGAGCCGGGCAGCCACATTACTGATTGGTTCACATTTCTTTGGTGACCATCATTGAAATAGGCAAATAGCCCATGCCATCTCTTGCATACAACCTCACCAGCTACTCATTCTTTTCTTAAAAAGAGAATGTTTCACATTTTCTGGGGAAGCAGCACATAATCTATCGGATCTTCTCTTGGAAGATACTGATATTGAAAAAGAAGGAAAGTTGCCCCACCTTCGACCCTTTCTCATGCACATTGAGTCCATGTACAATTATTGTTGTCTCAGTGATTTACATACTTTGAGCCTTATGAAACACAATCATTGTGCTAATTCTTTCAAAATACAAGCACGAGCACACAGAGAATATGTTTTTCTGTCAGAACATTCATAGAATTACCTTGTGTCTTTCAATGATTGAATGGAAGTCCTGGGGAGTCAACATCAAACCAGCTCCTTACATTGTACATCCGTTGTACACAGTAACTTCGTGTTACTGACAGGCATTTCTAACTGTTTCATTTGTTGAATCAGGGTTACACGCTCATTATGTCTGAATTTGAAAAGATTCGGATATATACTGTTCATGATTCGGCTCTTCAGATCAAAAGTACAGAAATATCAAGGGGAGATTGTTTGTTGTTCACAAAGGGGGAAATCAAAGCCTATGCTGAAATTGATGATATTTTGATGATAATGATGCTCACATCATCAAAAAGGGGGAGAATTATAAAGATTCAATTTCAGAGTTCAAGTTCAAAGTTCAAGCCTAAAGTTCAATTTGCTTCCGCTGTTTCAAAGGCTGTTTCAAAGGATGTTTCAAACGCTGTTTGAAAGGCTGATTCAAAGTCAAAAGCTTCTTCAAAAGTTTCTTCAAAAGAAAATTTCAAGAATTCAAGTAGGTTTTTTCTTCCGAAGACGATTCAGAGATCAAAGTGATGAAGATACAATTTTGTTTAAAGACGAAAGATTTTTCAGAAATAAAGTTTCAAGTTTCAAAGAAGTTTCAAGAATTTCCTGTTTTGTTCAAGGCATGTTGACTTTCCAAAGCGTTAAAGTTTAAAAAGACTTTCCAAGATTCTTCAAAAGCTGCAAAAGAGCAAAGTTTTTGAAAGCTTCAAGAGACAAAAGATGAAGAATCAAAAGTTGAAGATCTGCATCAAATTTTTATTAAATCTTGAATACAAAGGGGGAGATTGTTAAGTCTAAATATTGTATCCAAGATTTAAGAGGAAAGTCAAATGTGTAAAAGTCAACATTGACCTTGTAATAGTTTGTCAAAGCAAGTTTAGTTTCCTTAGCCGTTAAGGCTTTGTATTAGATAGGTTGTATATATAGGGTTTGTCTTCTAATCTTGTAGGAGAGTTCTAGAGAATGCATTGTTTGTAATAATCTAGAGTGTGTGAAATACAAGATCTACTTTCTCTCTCTCTCTCTAGTTCTTGAGCATATTAGATAAATCTTGAGTAATTAGCTTGATAGATTGGGATTTATGTTTATCAATGTGAAAAGGGTAAAATGAAGAGGCCATCTCACAAGCCAAAACCCGAACTGAGTACAAGTTCTACACTTGAGTTGTTACACATGGATGTTTGTGGTCCTATGCGCACTCAAAGCAAAGGAGGGAAGAAGTATGTTTTGGTAATAGTGGACGATTATTCGCGTTACACATGGGTAAAGTTTCTAAGGTCAAAGGATGAGACACCCGAAATACTCATTAACTTTTTGAAGACTACCCAAGTGAACTTGCAGAAGACAGTTAAGTTTCTTAGAACAGATAACGGCACAGAGTTTAAGAACAAAATCGTTGACGATTATCTCGAATCGGTCGAGATATCACATCAATTTTTTGCAGCTAGGACGCCAGAACAGAATGGAGTAGTAGAAAGACGCAATCGAACGCTAGTCGAGGCCGCTAGCACTTTGCTCAGCCAGTCGGTTCTACCTCTCTTTTTGTGGGCAGAAGCTGTCTCTAGTGCATGTTATACGCAGAATCGCTCCATTATTCATAGACAGTTTGGTAAAACTCCTTATGCATTGATTAACAATCGTACACCTAGCATTAAACACTTTCATGTTTTTGGATGCAGGTGCTTCGTATTGAATGATAGAGAGAACTTGAATAAGTTCGGACCGAAGGCTGAAAAAGGAATCTTCATTGGATACTCACAGACATCTGCTGCATATAGGATATTTATGAAGAGCTCAAACACTGTTATAGAAAGCGTCAATGTAACATTTGATGAGGAGGTGGCTTCTGAACAAAGCTGTTCAGAACCCGTACTTACAGGAGTATTAGCTTCTGGACAATTCAGTACAGAACCTGTATCTAATGAGACTAATTCGGATAAAGCTTCTACTTCTACATCTCATTTATCTGAATTAGATTTATAGTTTGAATTTTTCTATGATGAGTTTCCAGGTTCTAAAATTCCTAAATCTGTTGTGGTTGACAGGTCTGAAGATTCAACGACTAATCATCCAACCACTTCGGATGTCTCTACTGAACTAGTTCCCCCGATTCAGACAGAAACTTCAGTTCAAACAAATCCTCCTTCGGTTGAAGTTGCACCTGAAAATGTTGAACCAGAAGTTCATACTTCAGTTGGATGCACTGTGATGGAAAATCAACAGACTGATCAAGTTGCCTCAACTGATACTTATGTACAAGAAACTTCAACTGTACTCCCAATAAATGTTGAACAAGAAGAAGCTGATAGTGGATACTTAGATGAGCTTTATGATCAATCTACAACGAATCCACTCCCTCACGAACATAAATGGACCAAAGAGCACCCGTTAAGCCAAATTATTGGATATCCAAATATACCGGTGCAAACTAGGTCTGCAACGTTGAATATGTGTATTCATGACTCATTCTTGAGTAAGATAGAGCCAACTCGAGTATTAGAAGCTCTAGCTGACTCAGATTGGGTGACTGCAATGCAAGAGGAGCTAAATCAATTCGAAGCTTTAAAGGTCTGGAGACTTGTGCCAAGACCAGAAGGTAAATCTATCATCGACACCAAATGGGTATTCAAGAATAAAAAGGATGAAGATGGTATCATAATTCGAAACAAAGAAAGACTTGTTGCAAAAGGCTATCGGCAAGAGGAAGGCATTGATTACGACGAGACTTACGCTCCAGTAGCACGTATTGAAGCAATCAGAAAGTTTCTTGCGTACGATGCTCATAAAAACTTCACTGTGTACCAGATGGACGTGAAGACTGCCTTTCTAAATGACATTCTTAAGGAGGAGGTCTACGTATCACAACCAGAAGGCTTTGTGAATCCAGATAAACCAGATCACGTATATATCCTGGATAAAGCACTTTATGGATTAAAACAAGCGCCTCGAGCCTGGTACGAAGTTTTATCAAAGTTTTTGGTCAAGTCGGGCTTCACTAAAGATAAAATCGATACTACTTTATTCATTAAGAAAGAAAAAGCCGATATCATTCTTATTCAAATATATGTGGATGACATTATATTTGGCTCTACAAATCCCAAATTCTGTAAGAACTTTTCTAACCTTATGGTGTCACATTTTCAAATGAGTATGATGGGAGAGATGAATTTCATTCTCGGATTACAAGTTAAGCAATTTTCAACGGGGATTTTTATAAACCAAGCTAAGTACATTTTTGATATTCTTCGGAAATTCAAAATGGAATCTTGTAAACCAATTGGAACCCCGATGGCACCAGGAACTAAGATCGGCATGGATCCTTCGGGAAAACCTGTTGATGTTAGAACCTATAGAGGGATGATCGGTTCTTTAATGTATTTAACTTCAAGTAGGCCAGATATTATGTTTTCTACATGTTTATGTGCAAGATATCAGGCTAACCCCAAAGAATCCCATTTGTCCGCGGTCAAACGGATCTTTAGATATCTGAAGGGAACTGTAGGTCTTGGTCTGTGGTATCCTAAAGATACTGGTTTTGAACTGACGGGTTACTAAGATGTAGATCATGCTGGTTGTATGTTAGACAGGAAGAGCACATCGTGTTATATACAGTTTCTTGGAGATAAACTCGTTAGTTGGGCGTCAAAGAAACAACTGTGTGTTTCCACATCAACGGCTGAGGCGGAGTATGTTGCTGCTGCTCTCAGGTGTTGTGAATGAGGACACAACTGCGAGATTATGGCTTCAAATTTGACAAGATTCCGATTTATTGTGACTCTAAAAGCGTAATTGCCATATCAACAAATTCTGTACAGCATACGGAGACCAAACACATAGATGTAAGATATCATTTTATCAAAGACAATGTCGAAAAAAGTACAATATAACTTTATTTTATAAACACTGATTATCAGCTTGCAGATTTATTTACCAATCCTTTAGACAAAAAGAGATTTAATTTTCTTATCTCTAAACTTGGTATGTTAAATCTTAAGACATAATCAATGATTACCTACTAAAGTTTTTCTTATTGTTATTTTTCTTCATTTCTTTATTTTTTAATCTGAAATATATCTGCACTTTAAGGTATGTTCATGATTTTAGGGGGAGTAAGAGAAGATGAAAAGATGATCTACATCCAATTGAGGGGGAGTTCATATCTTTTATTTATGTTAATCACTTATAAATTTTTCTGATGCATAACTACAGGGGGAGTAAGAGTAAAGACAAGAAGTATTGATTATGATTTCTGATTATTTTAGATCAGAACTCGTACATTCAATGTTTTACTGCTTTATGTCATTTTATTTTTCAATAAATGTTGTGAATAAAGTTGCTTTGATGAACTTTATGACTGATGCAGATTGAGAGGATGCTTACACGATCATACTATTATGACTTTAAGCTGACTTCATGAGATTTAAGACAGATTGACAAGGTTTATTTCTATTCTTAATCTCATATATGGTTGAAAGAATGACGACTTTCAATCATAGAAAACATGTTCTTAAACGTTCAAACCACTTCCCGATTCTTCAAAAGATTTTCTGATTTGGAAGTATGGTTTTCAATGTTTTCAATTTTTTTTATTTGTGCTTAACTGTTTCTAAACCGTGTGTTTCCAAAGATAGATACTTGTGTATTATCTTTTCCATATACTGACAAGTATTCACACACACCGATTTAATATTTTTTTTTGGAAAGGGTATCCTAGGCCTATGGCCCAGACTAATCCCTGGCAATTAGGGCCTTTGACCCAGCTGCTAAAGCGTGCAGCCCTGAGTTTATCCTCAATGGCTACAAGTGCTGCTAGTGGGGCTCGAACCCGGGTTGAGTGCTATGAACTCCCCAAGCCTTTACCACCACACCACAGCCCTTGTGGTTTCCGATTTAATATTTTGTTAGCTATGTTCTTACCATGTCTCTAAATTGAAACAAATTTTCGATGGTAAGACACCCCGATTGAATTTCAATGAATTTTGAGCGTGATTTCATTTTATAACGTTCTTTCAAGAATGTCTATATCTTGGTTCATATAGACTATATCCAATTTTTTGCTGACCTAAGCCTTAATTGCTAAATCATTTTTGTTTGATCTAATTATATCATTGTCAGATTCTCAAAACACTTCACTTGGCTTCGTTTCAGTTGTTCAATTTCATTGTTTTGAGAAATATTAAATGTTCAAAAGCTCACACACTGCTCATGTAAAGCATACATACACTGACTTTGGTATTTTGTGCTTAATTGTCAAAAAAAATCGTTGAGCAACATATTCTTTTAGGAAACATGGGTTCATTTTGTGAGGACTTAACTGAAACTTTTATGGATTCATATTAACCAATGTTTCCTACCCAAGAAGTTAATCCTTGAGTGATCGATTGTGTGAGGAGTCAAGTACTGAGTGTGGGTTGTGTGTTGAGGTAAAATGAAAATGAGAGTTTGGTTAGCAGTGAGCTTAAATGATTAAAAAAAAGAGGGTGTGAGATCAGAGTAAAAGAATATCAAACTCTGCACCAACTTTTTCTGAGTCGGGCAGCCATATTACTAGTGTTTCACATTTCTTCGTGAACATTATTGAAACAGGCAACTAGCCCATGCCAACTCTTGCTAATAACCCCACTAGCCACTCATTTTCTTCTTAAAAAGAAAATGTTTCAATATTTCAAGGGGACGTAGCACATATGCTATCTGATTTTCATTTGGAAAATCTGGATATTGAAAAAGAAGGAAGTCTGCCCCACCTTCGCACTTCGATCATGCACAATAGAGTATGTGTATAATTCCTTTTGTCTCAATGGTTTACACAATTTTGAGCCTATTATAAAAGCAATCATCATGTGCTTAATTCTTTCTAACACTTGCACAAACACACAAGGAAATTTGTTTTTCTTGTCATAATGTTCATAGAAATATCTTTATGGTGTTTCGATGATTGAATGGAAGCCCTGGGGGAGTGAACATCACAAAAGATCCTTTACAATGTGTATTCGTTACACAGTGACTTCGTGTTACTGACAGGCATTTTAACTGATTCATTTGTTGATTCAGGTGTTACACTCTAATTTGTCTGGATTTGAAAAGATCTAGATGAATACCTTATTTTGGATCGACGGAGAATCAGAGACTCTTGTGTTCAAAAGATCAGTGGTCAGAATTGATATTGTCATTTCTTGGAATAAGTTTTGATGAGCTAATTGCCGCAATCATCAAAAAGGGGGAGACATAATCAAGAAATGTTTGTTTCAGAAATATTATAGATGGGGGAGAAGATCAAGAAATATTTGTGTTCAAGAGTTATTTGTTTGAAGTTTGGCAAAGATTGAAAGTTCAAAAGAGCAAATTCAAAGTTTTCTGAAGATGTGCTGAATTTTACAGAAATTTTGCTTTGAAGATATTTTGCTGAAGAAGTCTGAGCTAAAACTGAAGATAATTTCTTTCTGAAGTATGAAAGAGGTTTGAGATAACCTTGGGAAGATTGTTGAAGAACATTTCTACTGTCTTTGGAAGAAATTGTTATTTTTTTAAAGACAGATTTTGGGAAGAATACAATTAATATGAAGATGATCAGAGTTAACAGAATTTGACAAAAGGGGGAGATTGTAATTTGTGTACTCAAAGAGAGAAGGTTGAATTGCTAAATCTTTTGTAGGTGATCTTGAATCCAAAGGGGGAGATTGTTAGAGCATAAATGTGTTGGATACAAGATCATAGAAGACTGAAGATTGTGGTCAAAGCTGAAGTCAACTCTCAAGCATCAAAGTCAAAGTCTTGTGTAATAAATGTCAAAGTCAAACTTGTGTTTTGTGTTTTTCTAGTAGTATGAGAGTTTAGTGTTGTGCATGTTTCTGTAATATAATAGCGTGCGTGTTTTGTTCTTGGTATGAATAGGTTTGTTGTGCGTGTAAGACTAGTAGCATTTTTATAGAGCATCATACGAGTTTCAGACTTAGAGAGAGAAAGTTTGTAAAACAATTTTTGTGATTAATAAAAAGTGAGATTTGATGGAATTGATTGTCATCTATTGATTTGCATTGTTATCTGGGATAACAGAGATTGTTAGTGAACAAATATGTTGGATCCAAGATCATGGGAATTAAAGTCAAAGCTCAAGTCAATCCTCAAGCAAAGTCAAAGTCAAAGCTTCTAAGTGGAAAGTCAAAGTCTATGTATTTCAAGTTATAGTTAGTTTACTTTGTTTTGTCTTGTTTTTTTGTAGGTGGTATAAAAAGGTTTTTTGTTTCTTTGTTAGATATATAGCACATTGAGAGAATTACATTGTATAGAGAGAGAAATATTCATAGAGAGAGCATATTGTAATCGTTGATTTCTTGTTCAATAATATGGTTATTAGATGTGATTTTGATTGTTCATCTTGATCTGATTTGCACTTAGTGGGACTGTCAGGAAATAATTTCTACCTGGAACTGAACCCTCTCAAATTCGAAGAACAATACAGACCCATTCTCAAATTTTTCCGAACCTGTGAACTCAACGATGCCTTAACCAGTTTTAACTCAAATGTTCCACTCAACTATGTTCAACAATGGTGGTACTCTATTGAGTACATTCAAACAGCAAAAGGACTAGTTGGCTACATGGATGCTAGTGAAAAGGATGTCACCATTCGCATTTCTGCCAAAACTTTAAGACGTAGGTTGTTTCTTCTTAAAGCCAGTGACTTAGAGATACCCAGATTTGAGAAACCCCCATCTCAAGAAACCCTACTTCAGTTCCTATTTCACTTAGGCTATAACCAAGAAATAACAAGATTAAGTGAATTTAGGAGGCAACATCTACCACCAGTCTAGAACTTCATGTTCAGTGTGCTAAACCGCACACTGACTTGCAAGCTTGGCAGCCAGGATCAGGCCAACCCCACTCTTTTGACTATCATGTATGCCCTATTCTTCAATAGGAATCTAGACATGGAGGAGTTGATCTACTCAGAGATCTATACTGCAGTGTAAAGGAAAAACAAGGCACTGGCCAAGGGAAAATGTCATGTTTCTGTTTTATTTCCCAGGTTCATTTCCTTGGACATCAGAGGAGAAATAAGGAAGTTCTCACTCTCTGAAAAAGGATCAAAAACCCCATTGTTCGTAATGAACAGTTTTAAGCCAACAACAAATCCACAATACCCATCAGAGCGATGGTTCCTGTTAGGACATTATATTGTATCCAAGATTTAATGTGTTTAGTCAAAGTCTGTTTTAGTTCCATGTCTTGTAAGTCTTTGTAATAGCTTGTGGTATAAATAGGCTTAGTGCCTTGTTTGTTTGTAAGGAAGAAGAACGTAATTGTAATATTATGTATTGTGAGATCAATGACTAATATGCTTTCTCTCTCTACTTTCTCTCTCTAGTTCTTGACACTGTTAGATCTTGAATTGAGATTGTGCTTGATTTGAATAGGGATTTTGCATTCACAATTGGTATCAGAGCTATACCAAACAATTTTAGAAAGATTATCAAATCAAATTTGGATCAAATTCTTGAAAAATCAAGAACTGCCATTTCGTATTTTTTTTCTTGATTGAATCAAATTGTATTTGAATCATTGTTGTTTGTGTGTGAATCTGATTGTATAGTGATCGATTACTATATTAGAATGATTCTTGTTTAGATTCGATCACAGTTTGAGCACTAAATCGTTTTTAACTTATGAAATTTTGGATTCTTGAGTTCTTGCAGATCGTATTCTGAAAAACAGACTTGTGATCAAATTCATATTAGGTTGTTGTTGTTTTTTTTGATAGATAGATTGGTGTTGTTGTGATCGATTAGCATATTTGATCAATTCTTATTCACACTTGCACAAGAATTATTCACAAGATCAGATTGAATTTTTCGAATTCTTGGATTTTGTTGTCAACAATATCGGTCACTGTATCTGTAGATTGCACTGTGATTTCAAGTTTTTTAGATATATTTGTTGCTTAGAAAATGTTCATAAGTAATTTTCGATCATTGTGGTACGTGTTTTGAGAATCAATTTTCAGGATTGAATCAATTTGGATCGCTCTGTGGAACAAAGTTGAAGAACACGCCATCTTCCTCAACCTCGCGCCAACATCATCAATCTGCGCCAACATGATAAGATTTGCGCCAGATTATGTGATTTGTTCCAGATTGTGATTTGCGTCTTTCAATCCTAATTGATTTGAGCCATCCATGTTATCTGATTTGCGCAATCTAGGTTATGGAATTTGCGCGTTTTCACAGAATTGCTAATAACCCCGGTCGATTTCCTAATGACACCGGTCACCTCATGACCCCGGTCACCTCATGACACCGGTCCCCTCATGACCCCGGTCCCCGGAGTAAAAATGACCCCGATCGCTGAGTTGAAGTGATCTGCGTGTTTCAATTTGTACATTTGATTTGCGCCATCTTGTTAATCTGATTTGCTTCATCTTGTTAATCTGATTTGTGCTATCTTGTTCATCTAATTTGCGCCATCACCATATAATCTGCGCCAGATCATCATTAACTTTGCGCCACCTTAATCAATTTTTTCACAAAAGTCATCAAAGTTTGCACCAAAATCCATCCAATTTGCGCCATTCAAGGCTATTTGATTTGCGCCAGATTATTTGATTTGCGCAATTCCAGGCCAATTGATTTGCGCCAATTGATTTGCGTGTTCCATTCCATTTGTTTTGCGCGGTTTAATTCATATGATCTGCGTGTTTCATCTCATATGATTTGCAAGTTTCATATTTACTTGATCTACGCGTTTAACATACATTTGATTTGCAGATTTTCAGTTCAAGTATTTGCAAGTTTCATGCTTAAGTGATCTGCGAGTTTGTGATCACTTAGTCTGATCTGCGAGTTTTAAGTGATAACAGTTCATATGATCTGTAAATTTTGATCACTTGACTTGCGAATTTCAGTTCTGTAATATGAGAATTCAAGAACTTTGAGAGTTCCAGAGATAGAGTTGAATTTTTCTGAGATTATTTTTGGTGATCTAAGTTTGACTTTCAGTTAAACTTTTCTGAATTGTTTGGGAACGATCATTCTTATCAAGCTAATTTCTGAATTTTTTTTGTTACAGGAATCATGGATGATGATTATTTTGAAAGACCTAGAGAGAAAAGTCTGGCACAGCAAATTTTAGAACTTCAAGAAAAATATAAACTAGATCAGATGTCTTTTGTCAAAGAAGTTTTATATACTAAAACTTGTGTGAAACCTCCTGTTTTAGTCAGAGGAGAATATGAATCAGGCATATTAACTGTTTCATCTGTTGAATCAGGGTTACATCGTTCATTATATCTGGATTTGAAAAGATTAGGATAAATATTTTCATGAATTGACGGATACTCAGATCAAAGGGCGGAGAATGTCAAATTATCATAAAGGGGAGATTGTTAGTTCATCACAAAAGGGGAAATCAAAGAAAGTGCTAAAATTGAAGAAGTTTTGATGATCATGATGCTCACAATCATCAAAAAGGGGGAGAAATTTACAATCATCAAAGAAAGTCATAAAGAAAGAAAGTTCAAAGTGAAAAGACTTGTGGAGAATTTTAGAAGGTTCAATTTATTCAAGGTTGGTGAAAAGAAATCATTCCAAGATGATTCAAAGTCCGAATAAAGATGATTTGAGAATGTTCTGAAGATGATTCAAAGATAAATCAAGAGTCGTGAAAGTTTGTTTTTCTGAAGATGGTCCAAAGATCGCAAGAGATGAAGATACAAGATCAGAGATTCCTCAAAGTTGTATCAAAGTTCAAAGATGAAGTTTTTCAAAGAAGTTTCAAAGATCAAAGAAATTTCAAAAGTTTCAAGAATTCTGATTCGTGTTCAAGACATGTTGATTTTTAAAGATGCAAAGTGCAAAAGGCTTTTCAAGATTCTTCAAAGACTGAAAGCTTGAAGACTGTTAGAGCTACAAAGTTCAAAGCTGCCAGAGACAAATGTTGAAGAATCAAGAGCTGAAGACTAGTGTCAAATTCCTTTTATTAAATTTTGAATACAAAGGGGGAGATTGTTAGGACATTATATTGTATCCAAGATTTAATGTGTTTAGTCAAAGTCTGTCTTAGTTCCCTGTCTTGTAAGTCTTTGTAATAGCTTGTGGTATAAATAGGCTTAGTGCCTTGTTTGTTTGTAAGGAAGAAAAACGTAATTGTAATATTCTGTATTGTGAGATCAATGACTAATATGCTTTCTCTCTCTACTTTCTCTCTCTAGTTCTTGACACTGTTAGATCTTGAATTGAGATTGTGCTTGATTTGAATAGGGATTTTGCATTCACAGTTCCCTCATAGCATGATAAAGTATATTCCAGAGGACCACCCCATTCTTACCTATCTTAGAGGTGTTGCCCAATTGCCAGAACCGGTAATGGGATCCCCAACACACTTAGGTCCTGAGCCTAAGTTAGAATCGGAAGGTGAGCACTCTGATGCTCCTTTAGATGAGAACATAGGACAACCCGAGGGTGCCTTTGAATAGAGAAGATCAGAGGGTGCCTTTGACACTGAGGAAGAGATTAGCTCTCTCAGAGTAGAGGAAATTAAGGAAGAGAGTATCTCAGAGAGAATAATTTTTAACACCCTAGGAGCCGAGAGTGGCGAGGCAGAATAAGATGCCCCTCGTGGTACACATGTGAGATTTCCAAGCCCCCCTCCCAGTGCTTCCACACAATCTATTGTAGGTGGTCTAGCACCAAAGAATATTGAATTCGTGGTGCATACCTCAATCTTAACCCCAACTAACCGCTCAGAGGCACATCCTTCTGCCTCTGAAGCACCCAGCCTAGGGGAAGCCACCAATCTTGATAAGTTCTCCCAAAAGGACTTAGCCATTGAAACAAAAAGTACCCCTTCTCCCCAGGGTACGTCACCACCTCCCACACAACATGATGCCTCTGTAGCTCATGATTTAGAGGACCATCCAATAGTTCCAGAGATCTTCAGGATCTCGCGTAGGGATTGCATTAAGAAGGGCAATGGATTGGCTTAGTTGCACAAGGGTTGACATGCCTGGATAGCAGGTCAACTCATCACATTAGATTCCCTTCCCCTGAACCTTAGTCAGAGGAGGAGGAGTTGATCAGAACTGCTGTAGAGAAATCACCACCAAAGAATTCTCAAGGATCAGTAGGAAGTCCTTCCAGAGACAACCTAAAACCATCTCTGAAAGAAGGCCCTCTAAACTCGAGGGAAAATTGGAGACATGTGTTGACTCCAACATTTCCCTCTCTGATTTTTGTTATTAAAAATGAGTTCTTGATCTTTAGTGATGAAATCGAAGGATCCTTGAACGATCTAAAACTTACCTTGGAAAGGACCTCAGAGGCCTCTGCCTCAAATTCTGAAGTTCAAAGACTCACTTCAGAGGTCTTTGAACTGCGCACCCAACTCACAACAAACAACAATAGGATTGCTACTCTAGAGAAGCTTGTAGAGGGTAGCTATGAAAATCTATCAAAGGAACTCTCATCTGCCAAGAATGACATTATTAAGGCCATTCCAGAGCTTCCTTCTCCAGCACCCTCTGTCACCCCTGCAGACTTGGATAAATTCAAGTCTGAATTACTGAAGATGATCACTAAAGTCGTTGTTGCGATACCAGTCTTTGTTGTTCCTCAAACTTCAAGTAAACCACTACCAAACACAGCAGACTTGGTCACTAAGTCTGATTTACAAGAGTTCTCATGGCAAGTGACAAACAAAATGCTCACTGTATCGAGCAAGTTTGTTGCCAAAGTAGGCCAGCAGACAAAGACAGTTAAGAGTTTGCTTCAGAGTACCTTCACTCCAAAGACAGAATCTAAGTTAAAAAGGAAGATTCCAGAGACTTCCTGCGTAGAGGAGGCTTCCAAGAAAGCCAAATTTGATGACACTAATGACAATAATGACGATGATAAGCCACAAGGGTCGTCAGATCATCAAAAGGGGGAGAAGCAAGCAACTAACATCAGAGCAGAAGAAGCAAGGGCCTCTGCTCCCCCTCCTCCCCTGCACCCAGACAATTTGGTAGAGCTCAAGACTTGAATGAACCAGAGAGGAATCCCACCTCTGCTGATGACCACCCATCTACCACCAAAATCTTAAGATCTCCAGTACCTGTCATCCTAATAGAACCTCCTACTTCACAGACTCCACTTATTCCAGTGATAAATCCCATCCCAGAGACCATCATTGCTGCTCTTGATGATGATGAAGAAATTATGGACTACTCCCGCACTCCTTCAGAGGATATGTTTTCCTCTCCAGAAAGACCTACACTAATAATGATGGATGCGTTTGGAAGTGACTCTGATGATGAAGAGGTTGCTGAAAATAACGAAGAGTATACATATCAGAATGCTCAACCTCACCTAGTAGACATATCAGAGGCAGAGCAACAAATAGAAGATCAAGTGCAGATGGACGCCATGATTGCCTCTGCAACAAACGAAACTCCACCATCTACTCCCAAAATCCAAAGGACTGAACTAGAGACAACTCAGTTGTTTGATGAAGATACAACAATGGTTGAATATGAACAAGTACCTCCAACCTCAAAAGCTGAAAGATCAACCTCAGAGGTACCTATTCAAAGTTCAAGCATTGGAATTCCAGCAGCATACACCTCCAGAATTTATAACAACTCAAGCCGAAGCATCTATTGAAGACTTCTATAGACAATTGTACTGTGAATTCAACATAGAATACAGATTTGCCTTCCCTCTGAACCCAAGACTCAAAAAAGGTATGTCTGAAATAGAGAAGAGGTTTGTCAGAGACAAGACAAGTTGGACTTCCAGATAGCATTGATCCTTGGAGTTGACAGATTAGGGGTCACTGCTCCGATTGAAGTGATTGAAGACTTAGACAAATACAAGACTGGTTCAATCGTGGCAGAGCCTCTAGGGTTCATGTTCAGAGTGTCAAATAAAAAGAAGATCTTCCTGCATCTGAAGTGGAAAAATATTCGGACGAGACATTGAAGGGAATGATGCGTATGTTGAATGTGAAGAAAGAAAGACACCAAGCAGATTTGTTTGAATCTTTGTACACAGAGATTAGCTTATTAATCCTTTTCAGAGAGTTGATCATGAAATTCTACAGAATCTGTTCTGGTGTTAGATTGTAATTTTCTTTTGTGTGTAATTTTTGATGTTAGCTTCTCTTGTTATGTAATTTAAATGCTTAGCGAGAAGTAACATTTAACAGAGGATGATTTTCTCCTCTTTTCTTTCTAGATAATGTCTCTGCTATTTTTGTAAAAAAATTTCAATACTTAGGGGGAGATTGTTAGTCCCAACTCAGATATGTAAAAGTATTGAAAATATCCTAAGTCCTATTTCAGAGGACTTTCAGAGATAGCCATCGGAGAGCAAGCCTATCTCTGAAGAACATTCCAGAGATAGAGTATTCAGCAAAAATATATCATAGATAGCTTCAACACAGGTCTACATCAGAGCTCTGAAGACATTCTCTCTGAAAATCGAGCTGAAGATTTCTACAAGTGTTGACACGAGATCAGAAGACATGTCACCTAGTCATAAGATTTACCTTTTAGGTAGATTATTGTTCAAGCATGTCTTGTATGTCAGGAAAGTACACTGTTCACATTTTGAGTCCTATAAATAGGACGCGCAACCCATTGCTCAAAGTGTTCTTTTCCTTTACGTACTTGTAAAAGAATTATTTCTTTATGTACTGTGAATTGTACAAGGAGATCTTCTAAGATTTAAACCACCTTTTTGGTGTTCTTGATAATCTACTTGTTTATCCAGTGAACATTTGCTTATTCATTATTCTTACTTTGGATATTAAATCTTCTTTACTATGAGTACGAATCAACAACTTGATTTAAACATTATTTGCTTCAGCTGTTATTATCATTATTATTGTGATATGTTTGTTTATTTGTTTAAATCATCATAAGACAAGAATCTGGGATCCAACATTGTGCTTCATCTTTGGTTGAATAAAATGAGTTGGTCCATCTTTTTATTCAATTTAAGTTTGAATTGTTAGATTCGGCTTTGAATCCGTAATTGTTCTTAGCTTAATCATAGTAGCAAATATTAATCCAATTTACAATTTTGTTGATTGACGGTAGTATAGGATTACATGGTCTAATTTGAATGACCGGCTCCCGATTGTTGGTTAGATTTGGTATATGTTTGTTCGTAATGTGATTAATATTAGTTTTATGTTTGTGACTGAAACTAATTAATTAATTAGAGGCTAGTCGTTGAGCTTCTCGCGCTTTTAGAACAAATGGAACATTAAAGCGTATTGATGTTCAAGCCATTTTGAATTTCATATGAGAAAATGCTTGTTTAAATGAGTTAGTGATACAGTATCCAAAGGAAGGAATGGTTTACACTCATTGCTAGAATTGTTCATATTATTGTTTAATGGTTCAATTAATTTCTGCATATGTGTGTGTTAGATCACAGATTTATTGGATTCAAGATCATCAAGACTGCAGACGGAAATCTGAAGTCAAAGCTGCAAAGTCAATTCTCAATTAAAAGTCTAGGTCATTTTGTAATAAAAGTCAAAGTTTATTTTATGTATTTTGTTTTTCCCTAAATAGGTATATGGTATTTTAGCGTGCTAGGGTTGTGTGTGTAAGGAGTGTGCCAAAAAAAAATAGAAGCAACCGTTTTTCTAGAGAGAGAGAGCTTAGAGAGAGAAATCCTTCAAGAGAGAACTTTTTTTTTTGGGAAAAGGGGACAAAACCCCCGGAAAAAATTTATTGATTAAAAAAGAAAAAGAGTACAAATTACGAGGGGCATACCGCAAGCAATACAAAATGAGATCCTAAAATGTGTTTAGGAAAGTACCAAAAAAGAGGTTTAATTTTAAACCTCATATTAACAAATTTGTACCAAAAATACAACTCATTTGACCCAATTGAATAAACCCACCAAATGAGACTCACCATCTTTACAGCCCGAGAAGATTTTCCCAGCCCAAGAATTAATATTTTGTGAGCCCAACTCATGGAAAGGACCCATTTATCATTACAATTATTCCAAGTCATCAACCCAATTTGAAATAGATTTGAAAGCCCAACTTACCATATGGGCCCAATATAGAAGTTATCCCATCACCTTTGATTACTAAAAGCCCAATTCCAAATAATACCCAAATCCCATACGATCTGTCTTTTGATATCATCAATTTCAAAGCCATCCTTATCCAACCCAGGTTCGATTTATTCAAGTAATAGAAACACACAGACCTCAAGAATATTTCAATCAAAACCGAAGAACACAATCGAAACCCCAATAAGAATCTTCGAACAACAGTTGCTTTTAATAACTGATTGGAATCACACCAAGGATCAGACTTCCAAGGTGATATCTTCCAGATACTCCATAGATTTTTCTTAAGGATCATTCTTCTACTCCTCCACCTGAAATCCATCTCACCTCTTTCACATTCATAATCAATGGTGAACCATCTATACATTTTCCAAACAACAGCTGCAAGTTGCCCAATGTCTTTTGTAACTGATCCCAAAAACAGTATTATTTGATTAATAAGACCAATGAAAAGATGAAGAAACAACTGTTGAGAAACCAGTATGGCTCCCAACATAAAGCATAGACCAATGAAGAGAATTAGAAGCAAACATTGAGTAAAGATTGAAATACTCAATATCAGAAAAAGGACCCATACGATTGCACTAAGTTTACAGCTCACAACAAAATTCCCATTCTGAATGCAGACTATTATCAAACTGCTCAACATACTCCATCTAAGATACCTGAATTGAATTTCAATCCTCAATCTAGATTGCTTCCCCACTGTAGCCTGATTAGTGTAGTTGTAATTGATTGGAGGCCATACATCTAAACCACTTAACCCCCCCTTGTTCCTCCATTTGCAGTAGCATAACATTAGCATTTTCCATAAAAACCAATGCAATGCTCCATATCATCAACATAAAAACCAAGCAATGCTCCATATCATCAATAAAAACCAAGCAATGCTCCATATCATCAACATTTTAGTACAATGCAATGTTCCATATCATCAACATTTTAGTACACCAGACCCCAAACAACCCCTTATATCCCCAAATCAGCATGATCCAACAGTACCAATCTGGACAAGGAAGTTGAGGAAAAAATTGTGTAATAGCCAAAGGCCAAATTACACATATATACAAGATGAACCAAAGCTGCAGACAACCACTAATTATACCATCCTTATGCCCCCATTCCTCACAATTAGCAAATGCCATTCCAAATCCAGCCCTTTGACAGCAATCAAGAACCATAATCTCTTTGTTTTTCCTATTGCAAACCCAAACCAGCAAATTTATAATTCCAGCAGCTAAGTATACAAACCTCTTTATACCCCCAATACCCATGAAAGCAATCAAAAGGCCACACATTATTCCCCACAACCAGAAAGGAAACCATAACCTTCAAGGAACCAAAAAAATGTTCCAAAATGGATATGGAAAAAGCAAGTAAACCCAAAAACCCTCCCCCCAAAAATACAAAGAATAAAAGAATCAACCACTTTCCCATGTACACCAAGTATGAGAAACACCAATAAACCATCCAAGCCTCCCAATAGACTTCTTTATCACTCCAAAACAAGTTCAAGATTCAAGAGAGAACTTGTAATCCTTTGATTGTGAAATCAAAACAGGTTTGTTAATCTCTTGATTGTGATTATATGTTTTATGTGATAAGAAACTGAATTTGCAGGGAACATCAACTGTCCAGTTCTGTGAAAAAGATTTAGAGGTAAATTTCGAGGCCAAGAGGTGTTCGGTACGCACTAAAGAAGGTAAAGAACTCTTGGTCGGCACTCACAAGTCAAACCTCTACACCATCAACTTGTCTAAGGTCCAGACTGACAATCAGGTGTGTCTACTCTCAAAAGCATCGATGCAACAAAGCTGGCTATGGCATCGACGACTCTCTCACCTGAACTTTCGCTACATCAATAAACTGGTCAGTGGAAAGCTAGTGAATGGACTTCCAGAGCTCAAGTACGTAAAAGAACACTTGTGTGCAGCGTGTGAAAAAGGTAAGATGAAGAGAGCTCCACACAAACCGAAGCCTGAACCGAGTACCAGCTCTCCGTTAGAGTTGTTGCATATGGATCTCTGTGGTCCTATACGAACGCAAAGCTTAGGCGGAAAGAAATACGTGATAGTTATTGTGGACAATTATTCGCAATACACGTGGGTCAAATTTCTATGGTCAAAAGATGAGACACCCAAAGTTCTCATTATATTTCAAAAGATGATCCAGGTGAATCTGCAGAAACCAGTCAAGCTTCTTCGAACTGACAACGGCATAGAGTTAAAAATAAAACAGTTGAAGAATATCTTGAATCGGTCGGGATATCACATCAATACTCTGTTGCACGTACGCCTGAACTGAATGGAGTAGTCGAAGGCGAACCCGTACTCTAGTCGAGGCCGCTCGTACTATGCTCAGTCAATCCGACTTACCTCTATTTCGGTGGGCCGAAGTTGTGTCGACTGCGTGTTACACTCAAAATCGGTCCATGATACACCGCAGATTTCAAAAGACTCCGTATGCGTTAATCAATAACCGAACACCAACAATCAAGTATTTCCACATATTTGGGTGTAAGTGTTTTGTGCTAAATGACAGAGAGAGTCTGAATAAGTTCAGTGCTAAGGCGGAAGAGGGCATCTTTATCGGCTATTCTTCTACATCTGTTGCATATGGAGTGTATTTGAAGAAGTCAAAGACTGTGGTCGAGAGCGTAAACGATACATTTGATGAAGATATGGCTTCTGAACACGTCAGTTCAGAACCCGTGATAACTGGAGTACTAGCTTTTGGGCAAATCAGTCCAGAACCTGTATCTCAAGCGAACAAATCAGATGGCGCATCAACGTCTACTAATCACTTATCAGATTTAGATTTACTATTTAAACTATTTTATGATGAATTTCTTGGCTCTAAAGTGACTAAATCTGTTGTGGTTGACAGAATGGAAGACTCAATGACTACTCATCCAACCATTTCAGATATCTCTACTGAATCCAACACCCTGATTCAGCAAGAATTTCAAGTTCAAATACCTACTCCGATAGTTGAATCTGAGACCAACAATGAAGAGACAGAAGTATCTGAATCAGTAGGGTGTACTGTAAGGACTGATCAACAGACTGGCCACGCTGAACCCACTAAAACTTCTGCACCTACTACTTCAACTGAATCCCTCATTCTTACTGCACAATCTGAAGAAGATACCAGTGGATTCTTAGATGACAATCATGATCAATCTGCATCTAATCCACTCCCTCATGAACACAAGTAAACCAAAGAGGACCCGATATCTCAAGTCATTGGAGATCTGTCAAAACCGGTGCAAACTAGGTCTGCAACATTAAATCAATGTATGCATGACTCCTTTCTGAGCAAGATTGAACCTACTCGTGTATCTGAGGCTCTTGCTGATTCAGATTGGGTGACTGCAATGCAAGAAGAGCTGAATCAATTCGAAGCACTTAAAGTCTGGAGACTCGTACCCAAACCTGAAGGTAAAACCATCATTGGTACGAAATGGGTTTTCAAAAACAAGAAAGATGAAGATGGTACCGTTATTCAAAATAAAGCAAGACTTGTCGCCAAGGGATATAGGCAAGAGGAAGGAATAGATTACGACGAGACTTATGCTCCAGTGGCGCGTATAGAAGCAATTCGCATGTTCCTTGCGTATGCTACCCACAAGAACTTCACTGTCTATCAAATGGACGTGAAGACAGCCTTTCTGAATGGCATTCTCAAGGAGCAAGTCTACGTCTCGCAGCCAGAAGGCTTTGTTAATCAAGAGAAACCAAATCATGTATACATTCTCGACAAAGCACTTTATGGACTGAAACAAGCTCCTCGCGCCTGGTATGATGTCTTATCTCAGTTCTTGGTCAAGTCAGGTTTTACAAAAGGTACGGTCGATACCACTTTATTCATTAAAAAGGAAAAATCCGATATCATTCTTATTCAAATATATGTGGATGATATTATTTTTGGCTCTACAAATCCTAAATACTGTAAGAATTTTTCAAACCTCATGGTGTCACGTTTTCAGATGAGTATGATGGGAGAGATGACTTTCTTTCTCGGATTACAAGTCAAACAATTTTCAACGGGGATTTTCATCAATCAATCTAAATACATTCTTGATATTCTTAGGAGGTTCAAAATGGAAAATTGTAAACCGATTGGTACCCCAATGGCACCTGGTACTAAGATTGGCACTGATCCTTCGGGAAAAGCTGTTGATGTTAGGACCTATAGAGGGATGATAGGTTCTTTGATGTATCTTACTTCCAGTAGGCCGGATATAATGTTGTCTACATGCTTATGTGCTAGATATCAGACCAATCCTAAAGAATCCCATATGTCTGCAGTCAAACGCATTTTTAGGTATCTAAAAGGGGACTGCAGATCTTGGTCTGTGGTATCCTAAAGATACTAGCTTTGAACTAACATCATATTCGAACGCAGATCATGCTAATTGCATGCTAGACAGGAAGAGCACGTCCGGTTATATACATTTCCTCGGTGATAAACTCGTCAGTTGGGCATTGAAGAAGCAATTATGTGTCTCCACTTCAACGGCCGAAGCACAATATATAGCTGCTGCTAGCTGCTGTTCTCAGGTCTTGTGGATGAGAACACAACTGCGAAATTTTGGTTATCACTACAATAAAATCCCGATCTATTGTGACTCGAAAAGCGCTATCGCGATATCAGCTAATCCTGTTCAGCATACGAAGACCAAACACATTGATGTCAGGTATCATTTTATAAAAGATAATGTAGAAAAAGGAACAATTGAACTTTACTTTGTAAAAACTGATTATCAGCTTGCAGATTTGTTTACCAAACCCTTAAACGAAAAGAGATTCACTTTTCTTGTCTCTAGGCTTGGTATGCTAAATCTTAAGACATAATCAGTGGTTACCTATTAAAGTTTTCTCATTGTCAATTTTTCATCATTTCTTTATCATTATTTCTGAAAGATATCTGCACTTTAATATTATGTTCATGATCTCAGGGGGAGTGTGAGAAGTATTTCATAGATGATCAATGTTATTTTGAGGGGGAGCATATATAATTTCTGCATTTACTTATCTGTCATATTTTTGTAATGCATGATTATAGGGGGAGTTTTTCAAGTCAAAGGTGTAAGACAATGACTTCTGATTACTTCAGATCAGAACTCGTACTTTAATTGTTTTACTGCTTTATGTCTTTTCAATTCTTGTGAATAAAGTTACTTTGACATGACTCTAAGACTTTTGCAGTTTGAGAGATGCTTACAAGATCATATCTTTATGACTTAAAGCTTGACTTCATGAGATGTAAGACTGCACGCAAAAGGTATAATCCTTTATCTTCATCTCATATATGGTTGAAAGAAGGACAACTTTCAATCATAAGAAAAACATGTTCTTAAATGTTCAAACCACTTCCCGTTTTTTAAACAGATTTCATGAATTGGAAGTGTGATTTTTAAATGTTTTCATTTTATTTGTGCTTAAATGTTTCACAAACCGTATGTTTCTAAAGATATATACTTGCGTATTATCTTTTCTATATACTTTCAAGTATTCACACACACTGGTTTAATTCTTTTGTTGAATAAGTTATCATCATGTCTCATATTGACCAACTTTTCGATGGTGATACACCCCGCTTGTATTTCAAAGAATTTTGAGCGTCATTTCATTTCGAAACGTTCATTTCAAGAATGTCTATATTTTTGTCTCGTATAGACAATATCCATTTTTGTTGACCATAAGCCTTGATTGCTATATCATTTTGATTCTGATCATTTTTCATACAATGTCAGATTTTCAAACAAGTCTCTTGCATTCTTATTCATTCATTCAATTTACTTGTTTGAAATATCTTCAATGTTTAAAATGCTCATATCTTCATGATTATATTCTGAGCATACAAACATCTGACTTGTATTTGCGCTTTAACTGTTATAGTTAAATCATCTGAGCAACACATGCTTTCTAGGAAAACATGGGATTTCTTTGTGCTACTGCTTAACTGAAACTTCTATGGATTCACATTAACCAGTGTCTCCTACCCAAGAAGTTAATCCATAGTGATTGAGTGTGAGGAGTCGAAAGGAAATGAGTGTGGGATTGTGCGTTGAGGTAAAATGTAAAAGAGAGTTTGGTTAGTTGTGAGCTTAATGATTAAAAGAAAGAGGGTGAGAGATCAGAGTAAAAGAATATCAAACTCTGCACCAACTACTTTCTGAGTCGGGCAGCCACATTACTAATGATTCACAATTCTTGGTGAACATTATTGAAACAGGCAACTAACCCATGCCAACTCTTGATAAAAACCCCACCAGCCACTCATTTTCTTCTTAACAAGAAAATGTTTCATTTTTCAAAGGGAAAGCAGCACATTTACTATCTGATTTTCATTTGGAAAATTTGGATATTGAAAAGGAGGAAGTCTGCCCCACCTTCGCACTTCAATCATGCACATTGAGGTTGTGTTTATCTACTGTTGTCTCAGTGGTTTACACAATATTGAGCCTTTATAGGCAATCATCCGTGCTTAATTTCTTTCTATCACATGCATGAACACACAACGAATTTGTTTATTTGTTATAACGTTCATAGAAATTGCCTTTGTGGTGTTTCGATGATTGAATGGAAGCCCCGGGGGAGTGAACATCAAAAATCTTCTTTCCAATGTGTATTTGTTACACACAGTGACTTTGTGTTACTGACAGACATTTTTAACTGATTCATTTGTTGATTCAGGTGTTACATTCCTAATTTGTCTGGATTTGAAAAGATCTAGATGAATATATTGGCAGATTGACGGTGAATCAGAGGCTCGTGAAAGATCAGTGTTCAGAACATATAAAGACACTTTTTGAAGAAATGTTTTGATGAAATCGTTGCTCTTTTCATCAAAAAGGGGGAGAAGAAGAGTTAACTAAGAAATGGGAGAGAATACAAAGAAATGTCCAAGTCAAAAAGTTCAAATTTTTGAGGAAATTTTTGAATCTGGAGATAATTTCTTTCCATCATCTGAAAGAGAGTTTTTCTACGTCTCTTGGGAAGATTACAATATGTGTTAAAGAAAAAGAAAGAGATTGCATTTTTCTGAGCTTAAAGAGAAGATTGGATTGCTAAATCTTTTTAGTAATGATCTTGATCTAAAGGGGGAGATTGTTAGATCATAAATTTATTGGATTCAAGATCATCAAGACTGAAGACGGAAATCTGAAGTCAAAGCTGCAAAGTCAATTCTCAATTAAAAGTCTAGGTCATTTTGTAATAAAAGTCAAAGTTTATTTTATGTATTTTGTTTTTCCCTAAATAGGTATATGGTATTTTAGCGTGCTAGGGTTGTGTGTGTAAGGAGTGTGCCAAAAAAAATAGAAGCAGCCGTTTTTCTAGAGAGAGAGAGCTTAGAGAGAGAAATCCTTCAAGAGAGAACTTGTAATCCTTTGATTGTGAAATCAAAACAGGTTTGTTAATCTCTTGATTGTGATTATATGTTTTATGTGATAAGAAACTGAATTTGCAGGGAACATCAGTATGTTATTTATCAACCAACCCCCCTTTTATATAATGTTTCCAATGAATGTGCATGTGATTACGTCTTAGACTCACGGTTAACACCGAGTCCTTGAAGAGATGACCTACTTACCATTATCACAATTTGTTGTGGTTTATAGGTAATAGGATTAATTATATTAATACTATTATTTGCTGGACTCGACACACGTCATATGCACAACAATTTACCCACATCTGTTGGGGTTATGCAAATATTACATGCAAATTTAGTTATTCGTTTTTAGACCTACTACTAGTCAATTAGACTCATTAGTACTAGTAGAAGTGTTTTCCACACAAAACATAACCACAAGTGTTAGGATAGAAGCCTAGTGAGATCACTCATAGATATCCACATTAATGAAAATACAAGAAACCTCGATGCATTATTTAAAATTACCCGCCCATAATGGTAGCACATTACGACATTTCATAATTTCACGTGATGTTCCACACCTGAAACATTTACACAAAATAACAACTTTGACTACGAGGGAGACCCGTTTCCTTCTAGGTAACGAGGTGTTAGGGCTAATTGTTGTTAAATAGAAGTTCAGGGTATAAACTGTCAATTATTCAAAGTTGTAAGCTTGTTGGGCCTAAAAGCCCATAAGCCCGCCAGGCCTGCGTGCCTAAGTATTTAAAGTTGTTTTCTATTTCATTTGTAAGGTTAGAAGTTCATAATTTCATTATTCAGTTTTCTAGTCATTAGGTTTACAAACCCTGATCAGAAATTCTCTCTGTAAACCTAAACCTTTGAAGTATTATCAATCATATGACTAGTTGTTGTGGCCTATAAACTATTCATCTTTGATCATATTTACTTGTGATTGCACTGCACTGGGATCAACAATTGGTATCAGAGCAGAAAGGCAAAAAGGTTTGATCCTCAAAAAGTGCTCTTAAGTTAAGAAGTAAAGATGAACTCAAGGGAAGCTTTAGCCATCGGTTCTGACCAAAAGCCCCCGGTGCTCTTTCGGGGAGAGTACCCTCAGTGGCATGACCGATTTATGAACTTCATAGAAGCAAAATCCACCTATGAAGCAATATACAAATGCCTGACTGAGGGTCCACCAGATTGGCCAATGAAAGTGGTACCAGGAAACCCAGCTGAAGGAAGGCAAGAGCGACAGATTCGGAAATCTCTTGGTGATTTTACTAAGGAAGAAAAGGATATGTACGATGCAGAAAAGCTAGCAAAATCGTACCTTCTTCAAAGTCTACCAAATGACATCTATGCTTGTATAGATAGCTTCAAGGATTCATCGAAAAAGATGTGGGACCAAATAGAGAAGATGATGATGGGAAGCCACATCAACAACCAGCTAAAGGTGACCAACTGTATCACCAGATATGATGGGTTTAAAGCAAGAAAAGGTGAAACGCTGACGGAAACCTACGGGAGGTTTAATATGCTTCTGAATGATCTTCAGAAGAATAAGATCACAAAGACGAACACGGAAAACAATATAAAGTTTATAAACAACTTACAGCCTGAGTGGAAACCGTTCGTCTCCCATATACGCCACACTCAGACCCTGGAGAAGCTGTACCTTCACGAACTCTATGAAATGCTGCTCCAGGACAAAGAGGAAGTGATGGAGCTTATTGGGAATCAGAAAGCAGAGGAAAAGCCAACAGCTGATCCATTAGCACTCGTATCTGAGAGAAGAGGCAAGTCCGTCAGCCGATCATCTGGAAAAGAGCCCGTGCTGAGTGATTCTGAACCTGAAGATCCCGATAGTGACTCGGATCCAGAACTTACCAAGATGAAAGAAGCGATGTTGTTTCTCACTCAAGCACTTCAGAAGAGGAAGTTTTTTAACAAGTCCTCAAACAAGCAAAGATTCTCTACTCGCCGTGATCATCGAGAAAAGTCTGAAGGCAAGAGACGCTTTGAAGATGGTAAGAAGTCTGACAAGAGAAATGAAGAAAAGCCGAAAGACGACCCGATCAAATGCTACAACTGTGGTCGGTTAGGTCATTTCGCCAAGGATTGTCGCAAACCAATTGTGCGCAACGCCGACTACTACCGAGCCAAGCTGCTTCTTGCCAAAGAAAAGGAAGCCGGTAAAGCTCTAATGGCTAAAGACGATTACTGGTTGCAAGTGTCGGATGAAGAACCTGAAGATGCTGAAGCTCATTTGTGTTTCATGGGCAAACATTCATCACCGTCTGACACTGATGATGAAGATCGCAATGCTCCATGCCAGGTATGTGCCCCTTATCAAGAAGCTTTACTTGATTAGATGCAACTTTCAATGCACAAACTTGACTCTTACAAGCTACTCTTAAAAGAAAAAGAACAACTTCTCTAATCTCTAGAAAACCGTGTCACTAAACAGTCTGAATTTATGGAAAAACAAAGCTTAGAAATTTCTAGCTACCTGTGCACGATTTCTAATTTAAGAGAAGAGAATGAGAGTTGTTCAACAAAGTCACAAAAGCTAAAGACCAAAGTAGATGACCTGACCGATGAGCTACGTACGTCTGAGACCGAGAAAATTGATTTGATAACTCAAAACGTGGCTTACAAAAATGAGAACATAAGGTTATCTAATCAGTTAGAAGAGCTTGAAAAGAAACTCTATAAATTTGGTCAATCTGATCAAACGCTAAAGCTAATCGCACCGAAAGAACCCAAGTATGGAAATGCGGGTATCGGTTACGATAACCCTAATTATTTGAACAAGGCTTTAACCAAAGTTCCTATTTTATATGCATCTGAATTCTTTGGATTAGACAAAATCTTTCCAGAATATAAAATACAATGGGCCATACCCACTGAGGAGGAAGACTTGGAAGATAAGTTGAGAAGGGAAAACTCCGTTCTTACTAAAAGGACAGTTCCTTTTGTCTATGATTCTTTGAATGCTACTTATTATGATGACAAACCCCGTTCTCTGTCATCCGATTATTTTCACAGTTACTCTCAAAGCTGAACTAGATGGTAAAACTGTTAAAACTGAGGAGGAACCTCTAGCTCACAAAGTTTATGTTCCAACTCTGATTTTAGAAAAGAAACTTGTTCAGCTAGAAGAATCGTTTGCACTAGAGAGGGAAAATTTTCAAAAGGAAAAACAAGTTCTTTTATCCCAAATTGAGTGTCTCAGTTCCAACAAAAAGGAAACTATGTTTGATGAGGAAAAAGAATATTTCCAGACAGAAATAAAGAAGTTAAACTCACAACTGGCTGCTATGGCAGCAGATCATCTGAAAGAGCACCTTCACAAGGCTGACCCTCAAGCTCAGCCTTCCATTCTCCAAAGTGAGAAATCTCATCTGTCTGAAAACTCTTATCCTTCCTCTGACACATCTTCCTGCAAAGCTTTTATGGGTGACTCGTCACCAATCATTTCAAATAAAGGAAAAGAGCCTCAAGTTTTTGAATCGGATCAGTGTTCTGATTGTAAAAATGCTCCGCATATGATCTGCTCTCAACAAACTCTTCCGCTGTCCTGAAATCCTCAAGTGATAAGGTCCTTTCAGATGAGGAACTAGAATTTTCCGCATTCTTGAATTTTGAGGTGTGTTTAGATAGTGATTTGAGCCAATTTGATTTTAATCCTTCTCTACCTAGCCATGTTGATTTTATAAATGATTCCTGTGAGCCTCCGGTTAAATTTTATAAGGGTGAATGTTCCACATCTGCCCCACAAAAACCTTCTGTGAACAATTCTTCAAAATCTTCAAAGTCTAAATCTAAAAAGCGTTCACAGAAGAAGAAAAAGACCGGTCGCTCTCAAAGGTCACAATCTTCAATTTTCAAATCCTCTGACTATGGGTTTAACGACATTTCAGATACGTGTGGTCGGCGGAAAGAAGTGAAATATGCTTGGGTAGCTAAGAAGTCAAAAGAGAGCACGGCAACATCAGAATTAGTTGATCCTGTCTTAAAGTGTAGAAAGAACAATAACAATCATGATGTTTTTATTTCTAAACCTTTAGTTGAATGTAATGGAACTCTTCTTTTAAAAGTTTATTCAATTCCGCAATTACTTCAACTGTCTCATGATTGTCTGTGTTGCTTTTATTGTGGATCAAATGATTTTGTTGATAGTCGTTATGCATCTGATTGGTTTGGCTCATATCATATTGCTCATAATCATTCTCATTGTGATGTTTCCCGTGATAGACAAAGACCCAAATCTAAACGGGTCTCTAAGTCGGGTGTTAAATCTAACCCTAAAGGACCCATTTACGAATGGGTACCTAAAAAGAAATAACCTGTTTTGCAGGACGGTCATGTGTGGTATCTAGATTCAGGCTGCTCCAAGCACATGACCGGAAGAAGGGAGCTTCTCACAAACTTCACCGAGAGGTTTTGTGGGAATGTACGTTTCAGGAATGATCACTACTCTCCCATCAGGGGTTACGGGGATATTGTCAAAGATAACATCACGATCAAGAAAGTCTTCTATGTCGAAGGTCTTGGTCACAATCTCTTCAGTATCGGTCGATTCTGCGACAAGGATCTCGAGGTTACTTTCAAGGCTAAAAGGTGCAGCGTTCGGACTGAAGATGGAAAAGAAATCCTTGCTGGAACGCGATGCACTAACCTCTATACAATTGACCTCTCGTCCTTGAAACCCGACAAAGATGTCTGTTTGTTGTCCAAAGCATCTGCTGAACAAAGCTGGCTATGGCATCGTCGTCTCTCGCACTTGAACTTCAAGAATATCAACAAGTTGGTGCTCGGTGGACATGTCAAGGGTATGCCAGATCTAAAGTTTGCAAAAGATCATCTGTGCGCTGCCTGCGAAAAGGGCAAGATGAAGAAGGCGTCCCACAAGCCTAAAGCCGTTCCTAGTACTTCTCGGTCCCTTGAGCTAATCCACATGGACTTATGTGGACCGATGCGCATTCAAAGCATTAATCACAAGAAGTATGTCCTGGTGATGGTTGACTATTTTTCTCGTTACACTTGGGTCCGATTTCTCCGTTCAAAGGACGAAACTCCCGAGTTGATAATCTCACTTCTGAAGAGCATTCAAGTCAGTCTCAACCAATTAGTTCAGACCATCAGGACGGACAACGGCACTGAGTTCAAGAATCAAATGCTCACCGGTTATCTCACTTCAGTGGGTATCTCACATACTTTCTCAACTGCTCGTACTCCTCAGCAGAACGGGGTGGTAGAGCGTCGGAACAGAACTCTTGTTGAAGCAGCGCGCACGATGTTATCTCACTCCAAGCTACCACTATTTCTTTGGGCAGAAGCCGTTGCTACCGCTTTGCTACACTCAAAATCGGTCTATCATCAACAAGCGGTTCAACAAGACACCGTACGAGATCATCAACAAGCGCGTCCCGAACATCAACTACTTTCATGCTTTCGGATTCACCTGCTTTGTCTTAAATGATAAGGATGATCTTGAAAAATTCAGCCCCAAAGCGGATGAAGGAGTGTTTATCGGCTACTCCCAGCAAGCCAAAGCCTACCGTGTCTACAACAAACGGACGAAGACCGTTGTTGAGAGCGTAAACGTGACTTTTGACGAGGCCGCTGATATGGCTTCTGAACATCTCAGTTCAGAACCCGCGCTTACTGTGTGTTAGCTTCTGGACAATTCCGTTCCGAAGCTACACAATCTCCAGTCGATCCAAATCAAGCGTCCACGTCAAGAGCACATCTTTTTGATTTGGATTTGCTGTTTGAATTCTTTTATGATGATTTGTTCAACTCTAAGCCTAATGCTTCACTTTGCAACAGGGATACTGTTCAAGCACCAGAAGTGACACAGGTCACTGGTCCTTCCGTCGATGATGGACCATCTTCTTCTGAAGTTCCCCCCTCAACTGCAAATGAACCAGAATTACAAAGTTCGAGTGATCCTTCTTCGATCGAGAATGTACCTGCTTCTTCACCGGAACAAGTAGGATCTTCTGAAGTGACCCCTGCTGACGGTGCCCCTGAAGTTCCCGATCCGGCCGTCCCGGATCCTACTACGCCTGCTTCATCTACTGAGTCGACCTCTGCTTCTATCTCGACTCCAACGAAGGAACTCACACCTCACAGGCCGTCATCACTCGAAGCAGTTCAAGACCTACCCCCCGGTGGTTATGTGGATGCTGACACTTCTCACCAGACATATCAACCTCATCCACACACCACCAAGTGGACTCGAGCTCACCCCCTTCATCAGATCATCGGTGATCCCTCCACACCAGTTCAGACTCGATCCGCCACCGCGAACGACTGCTTATTTTCCTCGTTCCTCAGCCGTATCGAGCCTTCCACCGTCTCTGAAGCGCTGAATGATCCGGACTGGGTAATCGCTATGCAAGAGGAACTTAACCAATTTGAGAGCCTCAAAGTATGGCGCCTAGTTCCCCGACCTAAGAACAAGACGGTGATAGGGATAAAATGGATTTTTAAGAACAAGAAGGACGAAAACGGCATCATTGTTAGGAACAAAGCGCGTCTAGTGGCTAAAGGATATCGCTAGCAAGAAGAAATTGATTACGATGAGACGTTCGCACCGGTTGCCCGCATTGAAGTGATCCGCATGTTCCTCGCCTACGCCGCTCACAAGAATTTCATCGTCTTCCAAATGGACGTGAAATCCGCGTTCCTCAACGGCGTTCTCAAGGAGGAAGTGTATGTCTCGCAACCCGAAGGCTTCGTGAGTTCTGAAAATCCGAATTACGTCTATTTTCTTAACAAGGCCCTATAAGGTTTTAAGCAAGCGCCACGAGCCTGGTATGATGCACTCTCATCCTTCTTAGTTAAGTCTGGCTTCTCTAAAGGTAAAATTGACACTACTTTATTCATTAAAAGAGAGAAGAAAGATATCATTCTTGTACAAATTTATGTTAATGATATAATCTTTGGCTCCACAAACCCCAAGTATTGTCAGAACTTTTCTGCCTTAATGAGTAAACATTTTCAAATGAGCATGATGGGGCAAATGAATTTTTTCCTGGGTCTTCAAGTAAAACAATTACAAACAGGAATTTTCATTAATCAATCTAAGTACATCTCGGATATTCTTCGGAAATACTAGATGGAAAAATCTTCACCTATGAAAACCCCCATGTCCACTACTCTCAAGCTTCACTCCGATCCTGACGGTAAGGAAGTGAATGCTACTATTTATAGAGGCATGATTGGCTCTCTGATGTACTTGATGGGTAGTCGGCCTGACATTATGTTCTCAACATTCTTGTGTGCAAGATTTCAGTCAGAACCTAAAGAGTCTCACTTAGCTGCGGTTAAGCGAATTTTTCGATATTTAAAAGGTACTGCTGATCTTGGTTTGTGGTACCCAAAAGAGACAGGTTTTGAATTGACAGCCTACTCGGACGCTGACCATGCTGGAAACATGCTGGACCGGAAGAGCACGTCCGGTCACGTTCAGTTTTTGGGCGATCGTCTTGTAAGTTGGGCTTCCAAGAAGCAAAACTGCGTGTCCACCTCCACCGCCGAGGCGGAGTATGTAGCAGCCGCCAGTTGCTGCTCACAAGTCATCTGGATGCGCACCCAGCTCAAAGACTATGGTTTTAACTACTCAAGGATCCCCATCTACTGCGACTCGAAGAGCGCGATAGCCATATCAAGCAATCCCGTCCAGCACACGAAGACGAAGCACATTGATGTGTGTTACCATTTTATAAAAGATCACGTCGAAAAAGGTACTATCGAACTCTATTTTGTTAATTCAGAGCATCAGTTAGCAAAACTGTTTACCAAAGCCTTGGACGAAAAACAATTTAATTACCTTGTGTCCAAGCTAGGTATGCTAAATCTGAAAGTTTGATCCGTTCGCAGCTCTCTACGAGTTTCTTTCAATAACGAATGACTGTGACAACTGCACCAGTGACTTATCTCTGGTTGCTATTATCCACACTCCTTGGTTATTGCATTTTACTCGTTCAGTTCTGTGTCAGTTACGAACTTCTGTATCAACAAAGTAGATTTCGTGTGTTTCTCGTTTCTCTTGTGTTCTGGTTTTTTGTTTTCGTGGTGTTTTTCGTGACTTTAGTGCAGTTCATACGGATGTTCCCTGAAAGGAGTCCGTGGTTTGTGATGGATCTTCACACCGATAATGTGTTCAGGGGGAGCACTATCGTCAGATGGTTGGTAAGTCTCACGAGTCCTCCATTCGAGGGGGAGCAGGTAAGTGGATTCTGTGTTTGGACCTCCTCATGGTAATCATTCGAGGGGGAGTTAAGTCTCGTGCGTATTTCAAATTTTTGAGGGGGAGCTTTTATTTTTTTCCTTCGTTTTTTTTATTCCATAGGTTTCTTAAATTTTTTTTCCCTTAGAATTTTTTTTAGGTTTATTTTATTATCGAAAAGTACAAAAATATTTTGTCATTTGTTTCATAAATTAAAAATACAAAAATATTTCTTTTTCTTAAAGTTTTTTGTTGTTTTGGTTTGATTTGTTTTTTGTTTGGTCCCGGCCCAAAGTTACCCCGGCCCACTCTCGCCCGGCCCCGGCCCAAGCCCAAACCTAATTCGGGGGTTTAAATACCCCGATCGAAACCACGTCCCTCATTTACCACTTCGATCGATTCCATATCTCTCTCTCACCTTCGACCGCATCGCTATCCTTTCGACCGACTCATCTCCAATTCGACCGAACTCGAGTTTATCGACGTCTTCTTCGATCGACCAGGTAGTTTTTCATCGATTATTGGGTGTTTCCATCGTCTATCGATCGACTTGCCATCGATTATAGCCGATTTTGTGTCCATCGGCGTCGACTCCGACATCTGTGTGTCCCCGAGGTTTGAGTAGTTGACGGTTCGTCTTCTCCGGGGGTTTCCTCCGATCTAGGGTTACACCCCGGTCGAAAGAACCTCCGGTCGAATGATTCAACCGGTCGAATGCTTAATCCGGTCGAATGACTTCCGGTCATATGGCTTATCCGATCAAACTTTATCCGGTCTTAGGTGACCTCCGGTCGAAGACCATAACCGATCGAACTCTTATCCGGTGGTTTAACCACCGGTCGAATACTTCAGCCGGTCGAATGTGTATCGGTCAAATGTCTTTCTCCGGTCGAATGGTCTCACCGGTCGAATGGTAACCCCGGTCGAAGACCACAACCGGTCTTAGGAGACCCCCGGTGGAAACCATATCCGGTCTAAGATCTTATCCGATCGAATCCTGGTGTATGGTTCTAATGAGCTTATAGTTATACATATTCATATGTGTGTCTATGATGTGAATTTGGTGGTTCTCTGTGCTGGTTTTTCACTATCTTAAATGGGTGTAGTTCGATGCGCCTTGGTGACTGACCCTAATTCACGAATGAGGGTTTGTTCTTCCACTATTTTGGAGTTAGTATCCGTTGTGGTTTAAATCATGACTGTATAAATCCAACGGCTATCATATTTTCCCAAACCTGCGTACTAATCGACTATTTCTTCACAGGTACAATGGCACAAAACCAACCACCAGCGATTGATCCAATCGTCGATGCGGAACTGATTCCCGAGGATCAGTTCCTCCCTCTTACAGCCAATAACTACCATCTCGATGTAACCCAACCTGCTATTCAATATCAGGTCATCATCGAGATACTTATGGGGCATCCAATCTCTTATGCTCTTACGGAGACTGCGACCGTTCCAGTCCTATACTTACAGCAGTTTTGGCACTCTCTCCGTGCTTTAGAGGCCGATGGCGAATTCCACCTTGAAGGTCGAATAGATCATACACCAGTGCTTCTCACGTGTGATCTCTTCTGACAATTCCTTCGTTTACCGACCGCCGGATCCGTTCCAGGCAGGAATAGCTTCGACCCGATGGTTTCTGATGTTACACTGTGCACCGACCTCATCTCCTTAGGATACGGCGCAGATCTTGGCATTCCATCGACCTTCAACCGCAAGTACCTCTCGACTATATGGTACACGATGTTCACTTACATAAATCGGTGCCTTTCGGCAATAACGAAAGGTATTGATCAGACGAGTGCCTCTATTCTTCGCATATTTCACGCGGTGGCCTTCAATCGCCACATGGATTTTGCCGATTTCCTTTGGTTTGAACTCGTTCAGAGAGTTCGGTCTACAGCATCTCGACGACAGAATTTCATTCCATTCCTGAGGTTCTTACAGATTGTCATCCGGAACTTCATGAACCTGTATCCCGAGATACAGCGCCGTTCTACGCACCCGACATGCCCACATCATCCGACACGCAAGATACCTTCCCGCGCTGATCCAGAAGGTGTTGTCGCCCGACAAATCCCAGTCGGGTTACTAGACTATGCTCGTCCTACGGCACTGAGTGTGATAGCTTATAGGCACACACACAACATTCCAGCTCCTATGGTCCGGCCAGGACCTGCCCAGGGAGCACGACCTGAGGGACGTGAGGGTCCGCGTCCATGATCGAGAGGCGGGAGCGTCCGGATAGCTGGGGCTTCCGGACAGGGTGTGTCGAGAGAAATAATCGTGAGGGGAACAGGCGTGGGCAGTGCCGTTGGAACGAGCCAGGCTAGTTCTTCTAGACAACCATCTTCGCCGACGCAAATAGAGACTCAAACGGCAGAAGAGACAACCGATTCTGAAGCCCTTCATGTTCAGTCCTCTTCTGTCGCTGCTACTGAGGACACAGCAAAGCATTCCGCCTCGGAGGAAACTTCGGGCCAACCCGAATTTGAGGCTACCGCCTCTGACGCATCGGCATCAGAAGGGTCATCTGACTCTGATGGTGACGGTGATCAACCCCCCAATGAGCCACCTATTGGAGAGACAAGAAGAGCGGAGGGAGAAACAGTCGAAAAAGTTGTAGTGAGCAGAGTGTGGGAAGGACGAATGAAGACTTGTCATGAGCGTACACGAGTGACGGGACAATCATCAACGGTTGTATCCCCCCTAGCCACATCTAGCCAGGTAGCCACATCTACTATCCAGTCTCATGTGTTGGGACAGGGTATTGAAGGAGCCGTCGTGGACCTAGCGGCGCATTTGCACACCCCACCAAGCCACTCCACCATCTCTCAACAGATGGTGGTTTCACATTCTCATGGGGATTTAGCACATCCGCTATCGGGTTCTCACTTGGAGGGTGCCGATATTGAAACAAGAGAACAGCTGCCCCCGTTCTCGACATCTTTGCATGCACGGAGTCTAGAGCCTTTTGCTATACCTGCCATTCCTAGGACACATATTCCATTTTCGGCTATCGCCGGTCGCCTAAGTGGCCCGGCCGGAACATCAATAGTAATACCGTCTTCAGAAGGTTTACGAGGATTGGGTGGAAGTCCTACCACAGCTATCATTATGCCAACTGTGAGCGTAGGCGGCTCGACTTCAACAGTCGTAGCTCAAACTGGAAGTCTAAGTGACCCAGGAGTTACCCCTTCTGAGTCTGTCTCAAGGGAATACCTGGACAGTGCCCTAAAGGCTGTCCAATCTATGATGAGGGAAGAGGTGGACAACCTCAAACGCATGATCAAAGGCAAAGGTCCCGCGACTGAGCCTGAGCCTACACCTATTCCACCTTCCCTACCAGCTACGGATCTTTCTATCCCTGAGCTTAAATCCATTCTACTTGCCAAACTACTGGCCCAATCTCTAACAGAACCCACCCAGGATGCCGATTTGTTATCACTGCTTCATTCTCAAACATCCACACCTACCCCATCAACCCCCCAGCCTTTTGTCTCTACTGAAGTCTTCCAGATCCAACAAGCCATGCTTCAGTCACTTCAGCAAACCGTAGCTGTTTTGACTGAACGTCTATCAGCAGTGGAGGATACCTGCCGAAGCCAGGCAGAACGGCTCAAGCGCCGACATGATGATCAGGATGATCCTGATCACCATGAGGGGGAGAAGCGCCAACGCCTAACTGAGCCGGAGACACATATGGTGGAATCAGGTCAGGTTGAACAGGGTTCGGGTTTCGGTACAAGAACAGAGGGACGGAGACAGGAACAGGAACGGGAACAGGTGACAGACTTGGTACTATACGACTATCCGATGGTTGAAAAGCCTGAGGAATTTGAAGATGGTTCTCCGATAGTTCCTGAAGAGTGGGCAATAATCTTAGATCCGTATGAAGTGGTGGACACGACAGAAGAATGTGCTAATACTGAAAGAGCTCTGGTGGTTATGCAAGAAGAAATTGATGAAATCCTGCATCCAGATGATCAGTCTTCTGCCGTAGTTCCATTGTTGACTTATCCGGCTAATCACCCTCACTTCTCTTCTACAGTTTTTCCCGAGAGATCTCCTCCAGCTTCACCAGTTAGAGAACCAGTACGTACTCCTCCAGTTCGTCCATCCAAGTGGGAAAGAGTCAGAATAAAAGTTCCTTTCCTCGAAGAAAGGCAGAAGAAGATCTTTGCCCACTGGATCAGAAAGTATGATGAAGTTGTTCTCCATGGTCTACAGTCAGTGAAAAACATAGAAAAACAGCGTGAGCTTGTGTTCGTGTATAGAAAGTTCCAGCGCAAGTACTCCAAGACGAAGCTCAGGATTGTATCAGTTGATAGGATTATACCTGCCTACTTCATGAAGGTTAAGTATACGGACTTCATGGTTACAAGAGAAGATGGTCAACAATACTGTTTTTCTGATGCTGATTTTCCATGTCTGGAGCCACAAGATCTGCTGTTCATACTACGTGACTTAAAGACCAGAACCGTCAGACCCGGGGAAGTCATTGATGCACTTGAAACCGTGAAGAGATACATAAAGTGCGCAATGAAACTTGCTTCGGTGGAAGATTTTCATATTGGGTTAGAAAGCGATCAGCCGAAGATTAATCTGCTCAAGCCTGATCTGAGTGTTCCGTCTGATGCTCTAAGCGTACCTGCATTCACAGTTATAAAGATTCCAGAGTTTGGTATGTCATACGTGAACAACAAAGGTATTCTACGATTTATCCGATTCGATCAGATTGCCAGATTATGTGATGGTACATTGATGCTGCTGAAAGACAAGTTGAAGCGTGCGCTGAGTCAAGATGAAAAAGGAGTTCAGGTACTGGATTCTACATACAAATCGCTTGTTCTTAAAGCACTGAGAGTTATCGAAGAACGACTGGAGTACATAACGCAAATCAGATATTTCGAGATCAGTTTTGGGTTTCGGAAGATATATGTTCCTAACTGGCGCAAGTTTCAACTTCTATTTAAAGGGGGAGATTGTTAGGGCTAATTGTTGTTAAATAGAAGTTCAGGGTATAAACTGTCAATTATTCAAAATTGTAAGCTTGTTGGGCCTAAAAGCCCATAAGCCCGTCAGGCCTGCGTGCCTAAGTATTTAAAGTTGTTTTCTATTTCATTTGTAAGGTTAAAAGTTCATAATTTCATTATTCAGTTTTCTAGTCATTAGGTTTACAAACCCTGATCAGAAATTCTCTCTGTAAACCTAAACCTTTGAAGTATTATCAATCATATGACTAGTTGTTGTGGCCTATAAACTGTTCATCTTTGATCATATTTACTTGTGATTGCACTGCACTGGGATCAACACGAGGACACGTGAATGGGGTCACCATTTGATGTTATTGAGACTACAACTCATATTCCGAGTTCTAGTGCACATACCATCTTGACATCACTCAAACCCTACATATTTAGTGCTTACTCCATATAGTTACACCTCAGGAGTTAGGAACCTTAGTGCCCACTCAGTATACATGAGTTCCACCTCAAGGATATTTAGATTCTTTAGTGTGTACTCTCTAGTGGCCCTAAGAATTGGCCTTCTCAATATTAGCACACAATCCAACTACCAATTCCTCATGCATAAGGAATTGGACTCATAAACCATATATGTAAACACACCCAAGGTTTAGGATATAACAATGGCCCATCAAATATTAAGATCATCATAGTGTAAACATGGTGCTCATAAAATCACAAGTGGCTAGTTCATTATCTCCATATACTCACTTCACCATACATTTGGATTTCAACATGTATAAACATATAAATAGGCAAATCATCATCTAACACATAATTAAAACCCTTATAGATTATTTACTTTCCAAAAGTGCATCATATTACTTTTTAGGTCAAACTCTAAAATAACACCACATACATCAAGAAATCATAAAACAACTTATTTATGGTAAAACAAGTACATGTAGCTCACATATTGGGTTTGTAAGAGAAAACCCTAAAAGTAATGAAACTCTAAAAGTGTTGGAGATTGAAGCCTTGAAGTCCTAAAATCTTCCTTCTAGGTGTAGATAGGTGTTAATGTGAAGTATCCACCAACCCTTAAATGCTTGGAGCAAGAAATAAATGAAGAGAGATGAGAATGGGTTGGAAATCTTCTATGGAAAGGAACACACACAAAATTAGATCTGAAAATGAGTTATCCTTCTCCAAAAACATGTCTGGCCATATAAAACCCCTTCTAGGTATCGACGACTATGCCTTCGTGATTATGTCACACCACAGTCGCAGGGCATACTCGCCCAGACTGTACCGCGACCAACTCCAAGCCCGCGATTGTGACCTCTATGATTGTGCCCCGGGCAATCTCACCGGGTACAATCGCCCCGTTTGTAGAGAGAGAGCCTCTGTTGGGTTTTATTCGAAATTGTAACCGTTATATGTAGCGGAAATTAAAGAATAAAATTTTGGTTACAAAATTAAATAGAAAACTTTTCTGTAACTTAAAACCCAAACGGATCCAATGATGCATTTAATCAAAAAACTCAAAAACACGTCATAGGGTGTTTAGAGATGTACCTTTCAGATCTGTTGTGGTTGAACTAGTTGAGCACTTAGAAACCAATCTAGGTTTCCTCTAGCGGTATCCACACACGAACACGCGAAATTCCACCGGGTGCTAGCCCAATAACCCTAGATCTATATATGTGTTTTTACAGAAAAGAAAAGGGTTTCTTTTCTGTATTTCTCTGAAAGGCTATTCTAATTCAATTGTTGTATCAAATGGTTTAGCCTAACCCCTTATTTATACCAGAAGAATTATAGTTAGACTATAATTCAATTAAGGATTAAATCAGGTTTAGTAATTATCTGTAATATTCAAATTCAAATTCAAATATATATATAATTATCCTTTTAAACTTTAAAATATAAATATATAATTACAGATAATTCCCCGTAATTAACATAATTACGTTTTCACCCTGTAATTATCATAATTACAGTTTAAAACATATTTTCATAAAATTCGGGTTTCTACAAATGGAAACAAACATATTCTTTGTGTGCGACCCTATAGGTTTACATACTCCTCAGCAGTATCTCTGTGTGACACGTGTCGTGGGCATATAATAACTTACATTCTCCCACTTGTACACGATACACAGTAACACATATGATGGTAAGCATCTAGCAACACGTCACCGCCCCCAAGGCTATGTAAATGTGCTTTTACCTTCGAGCAATTTGATTGATCTAATCAATCATATAGTAGAATCATTCATTATCCTTTTGCTTCACGGTATTTTATTTTGAACTTAAGGCATAGATCTATCTCATCATTTATAGTTCAAAGATTGTGTTTCTCGATCCCAACATATTTGATTATACAAGTGTCATTAGTCCAACTAATCCACTTGTTCATGCATGTAAATCATAATATGTAATCGAGGGGCCCAAAAATATCTCTCTCATCTTGAGATGAGCAAATCCCATATTGCATGTACACGAATAACTACACAATTCATGTTATACCTAATATAGCCCTTATGATTACCCGGTCAAGGGTAACGTTAGACTATATCAAAGTATAACACTCCTTGTGCATTTAGATCCCAATGCACATCTCAGGTCTGAGGATAAATAGTTTTATACTATTTCAAGACTCACTTTATGACGCCGATCTATGAGGTGATCTTGACCGTGGGTCTTGTCCAACGCCTTGTGCTCCGACAAGTGCATGTGACTCTAATTGCACCTAGTGCACTTCCAACTTGGACTATGACCAGACTTCACAATGATCTTGATTTATTACTAGTCCCCTAGTAATAAGTTATCAAGGACAGTTTTAAATAATATGATCATCATATTCATTTAAGGATACTTAAACATGCTAAAACGAACACAAAGATGTTTAATTAAATACTCATATCCAATATGCCATAACTGTAAAACATAACTGTTTTAATGTTCACAAAGTAAAAGATTACTAAAATTTTACAAATCAGACTAAATTATTATAAAACCTCAAGCCTATTGAGCTAATGTGAGCATCATGCTTGCTTTGACTCAAAGATTTGGTAAGAGGATCTGTTGGATTGTCTTCTGATCGAACTTTACATATCTTTATGTCACCTCTTTCAATAATCTCTCGAATTAGGTGATATCGTCTCATGATATGCTTGGAGCGCTGATGTGATCTTGGTTCCTTTGCTTGAGCAATGGCACCCTCGTTGTCGCAATAGATCTCGACAGGGTCACATATGCTGGGGACTACTCCCACAGATCTATGATGAATTTCTTCATCCAAACAGTTTCCTTTGCGGCGTCCGACGCTGCAATGTACTCTGATTCTGTAGTTGAGTCCGCTATTGTGCTTTGTTTATACCTCTTCCAGCTTACAGCATCCCCGTTTAACACAAACATGTATCCCAACTGTGATTTATAGTCATCTCGATTGGTTTGGAAACTAGCATCTGTGTATCCTTGAATACACAAATCTCTTTCTTGACCGCCATACAGTAAGAACATTTCTTTGATTCTTCTCAGATACTTTAGAATATTCTTTACTGCTACCCAGTGAGCATCACCTGGGTTCGACTGATACCTGCTCGTCATGCTTAGGGCATACGAAACATCTGGTCTAGTACATAACATGGCATACATAATTAAACCGATGGCCGAAGCATAGGGAACACCCTTCATGCGATTCATGTCCTCTTTAGATATAGGACTCTGAGTTTTTCTCAGATGTACACCATGTACCATTGGCAAGTTTCCTCTCTTAGAACCCTCCATCTTGAAGCGTCTTAAGATCTTGTCAATATATGTACTTTGGCTTAATCCAATTAAGAGTTTCGATCTATCACGATAGATCTTTATACCAAGGATATAAGTTGTTTCTCCTAGATCCTTCATCGCGAAACACTTCCCTAACCAGGATTTTACACCTTTAAGGGTAGGGATGTCATTTCCGATGATCAATATATCATCGACATATAGGACCAAGAATACTACTATGCTCCCACTGACTTTCTTGTATACACAAGGTTCATCTTCGTTCTTTAAGAAACCAAATTCTTTAATCTTTTCATCAGAACGAAGATTCCAACTACGAGATGCTTGCTTCAGTCCATTTATGGACTTTTGCAATTTACATACCTTTTCAAGAAAATTTGGATGTTTAAAACCTTCTGGTTGTACCATGTACACGTCCTCGCTTAAAGTTCCGTTAAGGAACGCGATTTTAACATCCATTTGCCATATTTCATAATCATGAAATGCAGCTATGGCAAGAAGTATCCTGATGGATTTAATCATGGCTACTGGAGAAAAAAGTTTCATCATAATCTACTCCATGAGTCTGAGTGAAACCTTTAGCTACCAACCTAGCCTTATAGGTATGTACAATCCCATCCATGTCAGTTTTCTTTTTTAATACCCACTTGCACCCTACGACTTTGCAGCCGGTAAGCACATCTACCAAGTTCCAAACTTGGTTATCTGACATGGATTGTATTTCAGCCTTCATGGCATCTTGCCATTTATCAGATTCTAAACCTGATGCGGCTTCCTGATAGGTTACGGGTTCATCATGAACCGTATCGTCATTGCCAATGAGATAACCATATCTCTCAGGCTCTTGACGACTACTATTCGATCTTCGGATTGTTTGTATCTCGTCATTACCTTCAACAACTTGTTGAGGCTCAACATCATATTGATTGTCAGTATCAACCATTGTTTCATCTTATGGTTCTTGAATTTCTTCAAGATCTACTGTATCCCCCGTTGTGGTTCTCGATAGAAAATCATTTTCTAGGAACTCACCGCGGCGCGTAACAAAAACTTTGTTCTCGCTGGGTTTGTAGAAGTAATATCCAACTGTCTCTTTTGGATATCCTACAAAGATGCATTTTTTAGACCTTGAATCAAGCTTCCCAGAAGCTTCCCGCTTAACATAAGCTTCACAACCCCATATTCTCATATGTGACAGTTTTGGGATCTTCCCGGTCCATAGTTCGAAAGGGGTTTTATCGGTCTTTTTGGTTAGCGCATTATTTAGTATTCTGGCAGCTGTTTCTAGGGCATAACCCCAGAAACTTTTAGGCAGATTGGTACGACTCATCATAGAGCGAACTATGTCTAACAAGGTTCTATTCCTTCTTTCGGACACACCATTATGTTGCGGTGTTCCGGGAGGAGTTAATTGGGATATTATCCCGTTATCTCTTAGATGGTCAATAAACTCTTGGCTTAGATATTCCCGACCCCGGTCCGATCGAAGTGTCTTTATCTTTTTGCCAAGTTGATTCTCTACATCATTCTGAAACTCTTTAAAAAAACTCAAAGCTTTCAGATTTGTTTTTCATTAGGTAAACATACCCGTATCTACTGAAGTCATCAGTAAAAGTAATGAAGTAGCGATGACCATTTCTTGTGGTTGAACTAAAGGGCCCACACACATCAGTATGTATAATCCCTAATAGTTCTGTTGCCCTTTCGGGTTTGCCTTTAAAAGGCGCTTATGTCATCTTTCCCATTAAACAAGATTCACATACATCATTTGAATCATCACATGATTCCAACACTCCGTCCGCCTGGAGTTTGGCTATGCGTTTCTTATTTATGTGTCCAAGACGACAATGCCACAAATAGGTCTGGTTTAAGCCTCGCTTAATTCGTTTATTGTTTACATTATATATAGATTCATAATTACAACTATTTTGCATATCAATTTCATAAATACCATTGTGTGGTTTGGCCACAAAATACAAAACATTGTTAAGATAAGCTGAAATTGAATCATTACTGAAAGTAAACATAAATCCAGTTTGTTGCAACCGAGAAAAAGAAACGATATTCCTAGTAATGCTAGGTACATATAAACACTTGCTAAGTGCTAAAATAAGACCATTTGGTAGCTTCATGTCATAAGTCCCCTGAGCAATAGCATCTACCTTAGCTCCATTCCCCATTCTAAGCTCCATCTGGCCTGGTTTCATTTTCTCTTCACTTCTTAGTCCCTGAAAAGTAGTACAAATGTGAGTACCACACCCAGTATCCAATACCCAGGAATCAGAGTAAGAAGTGAATAAATCAATGGTAAACATACCTGAAGGCCCGGCTCCATTAGCCTTCTGCTTCTTCATTTCTGCCAATAGGGTGGGGCAGTTTCTCTTTCAGTGTCCCTTCTGGTTGCAGTTGAAGCAAACTGCTTCCTCAGGAATCTTTCCCTTGCCCTTTTCCTTGTTGGAATTTCCAACTTTTCTTTTACCCTTGGTAACCACCCTTTTCTTCTTGTTTATCCCACCTTTAGGTTTGATCATCAACACCTGTTTTGGTTTGGATAAATCCAACTTGGATTTCATATTTCTCTCAGCAGTTTTAAGCATGCCGTGAAGCTCCGTGAGAGTTTTCTCCAAACCATTCATATTGTAGTTCAGAGAGAACTGGTCATATGATTTGGATAAAGAATTGAGAACCATGTCGGTTGCCAACTCTTGACCCAGTGGGTAGCCAAGACGGGTTAGTCGGTCAATATACCCTTTCATTCTTAAAACGTGGGTACTGACTGATGAACCCTCAGTCATCATACAGGTATGCAATGACCTGAGTGTATCAAACCTCTCTTGCCTTGCTTGTAACTGAAACATGGATTTCAGAGAGGATATCATATCCCAAGCATTCATGTCTTCATGTTCCCTCAGTAGCTCGGGAGTCATGGATGCTAGCATCAGGCAGCTAACATCTAGTGAGTCATTGAGATGCTTATCATAAGCAGCCTTGACTTCAACTGAAGCATTTCTGGCAGGAGGGTTTGGAGGGGGGTTTTCAAGAACGTACAACTTCTTTTCGTGCTTAAGGACAACCCTTAAGAAATGAAACCAGTCCACGAAGTTCGTACCGTTCAGTTTATCCTTATCAAGGATTGATCGTAATGTAAATTGGGATAAGTCGTTTGTGCATACAGTTTGGTTGGAGGCGTTAGCGGCCATCTACAAAATAAGTTCAATTTTAGTAATTCTTTTAAAATCTCAAATTAATTAATATCACCTTTCAAAAATAAAATTTAATTTTAGCTAAGATCCATATATCACCTATTTCCGTAAATGGCCAAGCAACTGTTTGCGGAACTAGGTTATTTAGGTAGGAATCATCCAGTTATGTTCAACATAACTCTTAGATATCGTAGGATTTCTATTAATATATCATATGTTAAAAAGCATGTTTAATCCCACTACAACGCCTTGAAAGTACTCATAGATGGCTAAGCACTGTCTATGATATTTTCAAGTAAACTTAGCCATACTAAGATATCATGATCCCACCTAAAGTCTTAACTTAGGGTTTATTGGGATCAATCGTCCAAAATACGACTATTTAAGTGAATGGCCAAGCAACTGCCCTCTTGAATCTCGTTATCCTGGCGCCTTGTCTTACACTATAATTATCTGATATGATTGGCTAAGCACTGACCATACTGGACTCTTGTAAGTTCAATAAGTATCTTAAATGGATGGCGCATAGTTTACATTTGTGAAAGGTTTAAATTTTAAATAACTCTTTTCTTTTAAAACGTTTGAATTTATCTCTAAAATTTTGTTTTAAAATTTTATTTTATTAAATCGGTTTGAGTTTGATAAACATATCAATTTAAAATATCTTATTTTATTTACGGATTTAAAAATGTTTTGCGTTTGATTTTTATTTTAAGCGTTTGCAATTATCATAACAATAATAAAGCAAAAACCAAACACAAAATAAACAACCAAGATAATATATGGATTTTCCTCTAATGTGGTGTTGTGAGCTAACACAACAACCACGGTCAATTCTAAGGACATCTTCAATCTTCTCCCACTGGCCTCGCCATCTTGGTGAACTCCAGGGTCTCCGTATTGATTTCTTGAAACTCTGTCTTCGGATAAAATAGAAAAATACAACAAATTCTATCTATTTACATTTGTCCCTATCTAGAAAATTAAATTAAAAAATACATCTCATGCAATTAATACATTTTAATTTTCCGACAAAATAAAACAACCACGAGTCCTTTTCGGGGCAATCCATATATTACACAATTATTTTAAACATAAAATAAAACGATTTGGTCGAGATAATTCAACATAAAAAAAACGACCAAATTATACGAAACGAAATTTCATATGGCAAAAAATAAATTCAATTGACCCATTTTAATTAGTAGGTTAATAAACCTAATCCAAAAGAAAATAGATCCATCAAAATGGGTCTTAGCCCATCCTACGACCCAAAATTTACCGTTTTAAGAATCAAAACTAAAACAACAAAATTTGGGCCTCCGGTCCAAAAGATTTGGGGCAACAACCTGTCAGGTCCATACTAGCGGTGACCGACCAGTATAACCCACCACCAAGCTGCTCGGTACCAGATGTGCAAGGTACCGGCATCAACGACATACCGACCGGAAAAACTTGTGACAACAGTCATCGGCTGCCGTCGGTGGCAGCAAGAGGAATATCAACAACCCCCTTCGCTTCGGCCAAGGGTGGAGCCGTGGGTCACCAGAGATCGAGACCAATCCACATATAGTGGTGGTCGGCGATTAGCAAGTGAAAAACAACACCACCGTAGTGGCATGGAGCAGAAGAAAACGGCCAAGACAAGTTGTACCTCGTGACAAAACTAAACCCCGGCTAAAGGAATAACGCCGATGGACAACGGCCAGCGGTGACCAAGACACAAGGGGTGTTGATCGGCGACAAAAACAGAACAACGGCAACATCCGGGGAATGGCCGGCGGCGATCAAGACAGGGGCTGTAAAAACAGAACCGCGACAATTTCTACTTACCCGGCGGCGTGCAACGAGACCACATCGTCGTCCAATCAAGGAAACATCGTTGACGACGACCAACGGCGGCCGATGGAGGGTGGCAGCCGGCGGTGTGGTTGGAAGGGAAAAAGAAAGACTTATTCCTTTTTGAAAAAACCTGGACATATATTAGGGTTTCTAGAACTCTGACTTTGGAGGCCTCTTTATTAATTTTTTTTTTAATTTTAAAACTTGTGGTCTAATAAGGATGGGACATTTGTATATATATTACATATATATTTAAATTTTGCCATACAATACTCTTATTCCCCATTTGAACAAATGTAATCAAAGTGGCTCTGATACCACTGTTGGGTTTTATTCTAATTCAATTGTTGTATCAAATGGTTTAGCCTAACCCCTTATTTATACCAGAAGAATTATAGTTAGACTATAATTCAATTAAGGATTAAATAAGGTTTAGTAATTATCTGTAATATTCAAATTCAAATTCAAATTCAAATATATATATATATATATATTTATATATATATAATTATCCTTTTAAACTTTAAAATATAATTATATAATTACAGATAATTCCCCGTATTTAACATAAATACGTTTTCACCCTGTAATTACAGTTTAACACATATTTTCATAAAATTCGGGTTTCTACAAATGGAAACAAACATATTCTTTGTGTGCGACCCTATAGGGTTACATACTCCTCAGCAGTATCTCTATGTGACACGTGTCGTGGGCATATAATAACTTACAGCCTCAATGACCATGATGTGCGAGAATGCCAATGGAAAACTCACCGGGAAGTCTCACTCCCCAACTCACTGTTTGCCGATTTTGATCCCGAACATTTGACCAACGATTCAACTCGTAACCTCATACCCCTTATACGCGCATTAAGCGTAATTTTATGAACATATAAGTACAGTTATAAAAAAGAAAATCATTCGAGACTTAGTGATTTTATAATCCCCAAAAATAATAAAGAGGACCGCTTGTCCCAAAAAATTCGGGTGTTACAATGAACCTTTTACATGAACCTTTTTAGTAAGCTTTTGAAGAACCTTAAATAACTCTTTTATAAACATTGAAATCTTTGTAATCTCGGAAATCTCTCATTGTGATCTTTAGATTTGGATCAATACACAGACGACTTGAATTCGTCGTGAGATCTTCTTCACTCTGTATATTGATTAATTGTTAAACTGGTTATTTTATGCTTCCGGGATATTATTCATATGCTAATCTAAAAATTGAGAAATCTGGGATCCAACAATATATGACATGTTAACACCTTCAGCCTAAAGCTAAGTTGGAAGATTAACCTTATTGAGCTTTGATTGATCAACTTCAACTATGGTTCCATTTCTTTTTTAGGGACCCCATTTTATTATAGAGTTATCAGGTTGAGAAGTTATAAGAAACGCCTTTGTCTTCAAAGAAATTATCTAACATACTATTTTTGAATTCTATACCATGACCACTTCTAATCATAAGGACATTTTGACATTAAGAACCTTAAATAGATGATCTCTTCAACAACAACATTCTTTGCCAGAAGGAAAAAAATCCATGTGTACCCAGAGAATTTATCAATAACTACCGGTGTGTACCTTCTGCCACCAAGATACTGAACATTAACCGGACCAAAGAGATTTATATGAACTAGATGAGATGGGTTATTCACCGATGAGTACTACTTTGATTTAAAGTCGGCATTAGTCTGTTTTCCCTTTTTCACAAGTTGAACGCATCCAATAGTATAATTAGATTATTATTTTGGCTCTTTTCCATTTTGTATTGACCCCTTTGATCTTCAACAATCAATATACGAGAAGAATGGATTTCTCCATTGATGCCTTTGATCACAAACTCATGCTATCGAACTAATACAAGCAATGTCCCTTTCGAAGCAATAATAAATTCATCGTTGATTTAAATGTCAGATCAAAATTAAAGGCTCTAAGGTATGGAGTAAAGGGAAGCGGGTACGTTGTCACACTTCTTGCTTTCCAAAGGTGCCCAGAGGATGGGCACATAAACAATAGGATAATTCCATTTTTGAAAGGTTTACAAATGATCACAAACAACAATGGGTGTCGATAAATATGAGAAAACAATGCAACAATCCTCGACATATACATCCCGCTTTCTCAAGTCATTCGTGTACTATACATATTGAATCGGTGTGAAAGAGCGAATCCTACACATCTTGGTGCAAATTGTGGGCAAAAAACAATATGCCATATAATTCTTCTATTCCTTACATGAAGATTGGTCCTTTACATCAATAGATCGTCAAAAACCAACTCATCTAAAAGATCATCAGCAAGCATCTCTTCAAGTTCAATGCCTACCAACTCTGCATCAGGTTGGAGGTTCATCCAACCATCCCCTTTCTCCAAATCACGGCTCACTGCATCATATAATGATGGTTGTCGATTGGGCTTCAAACTCAAGTACATGTTAACAAAATCCCACACCTCTTCTAGAACACGACTTCCTACAGGCAATGGGCCGATCTTCGAACAGTAAGTCAATGGATGTGGGCAATATGTGAATGTTTTATTATAAACCTCCAACAAGGCCTCATTAATTAAATCAAAGAGAAGAAGATGATGATCGTTGATAATCTTTTGAGCAGCTTCGTCATCCTTCAAGGATTCCAACTCTTCAAGATTTTTGGTTTGAAGGAAGCTGGTTTCTACTTCCGCAAATAATGAAGGGTCAATTGGTTGGTAACTCGCATACCATTCTCCAAGGAGTTGATTCTCGAGAAAGCCTGACCGTTCCAACAATTCTTTTACGTAATGGAACTCAGCATTGTCTTTGACTGACTCTAAATCCAAGTGTAGAAAGCCTTTTACAATTTTCTGAACATTGGTTGCGCTCATCTTCACGGGTTGGTCGTTAATAGGTCGTTTGTCATCAGTAGAGAGCAGGTTCTGTTCATCAATAGGTTGTTTCTCAATAGACGGTTGGTGGGTAGATGGTTGATCATTGATAGAAAACCGATATTGTTCGTAGTCATCAGAGAAATCTGCAAGCATCAATATGGAAAACAAGATTCATGTTATTAATATATGTTGATCGTGATTTTGGAAATTGATATACATTTCTCCGAGTGGAGTTTAAGAATATAAAACCAACCAAAACTTGAATTAAGATTGAACAAATGATATGGGGAAGGAAGAATACCTTCAAATGTAGAAAGTGGCGAAGAGTTGGGTAGGCCGATCAAAGAAGATGAGTCAAGAACGGAATCTAGCATCAAAGAATCTTGCATGACGGAATCTTCCATCGAGGAAAACTTGGTCATGGAATCTTGCATCGAACATTCAACCTCAGCACCAGAGGTTAATGTTGTCATTGTTTCTTCTTGATGATCCAAAGTATTTTGGCTATTTTCTAGGCTTTTGTCAACAATCTTATCTTTGTCGACTGTTGTGTTCTTGGTTGTACTTCCCACGGCAACACTCGACTCATTTTTCTGTTCGAGTTTTACTTTTTCATCCGAAGCAACTTTAAACATTCCAAGAATTTCATTAAAGGACTTGTCTATGTCAACAACCACCGAACTCTCGGTGGTTGTACTTCCAATATCAGCACTAGACTCCTTTTTGTGGTCAACTTCTTCTTGATGATTGGAAGTATTTAGACCTGCTCCAAGATATTCATTGACTGCACTATCTTTCTCAACTAATTTGGTTTCATATTTTGGAGACTCGTTTTGTTGGTGATTTTTTTCTTGATGATCGGAAGTATCATCTAAACCCCCAACATTAATACTTTGATTAACAGCCTCATCTTTGTCAGCTAATTTGTTTTCCTTGGCTGCACTTTTAATAGCAGCACTAGACTCATTTTCATGGTTGATTTTTTCTTGATGATCTGGAGTACTTAGAGCCACTTCAAGATTTTCATCAACAGCCTCAACTTTGTCAACTAATATGGTTGCCTTGGCTGCACTCTCAGTAGCACCACTAGACTCCTTTTGTTGGTTGAAGTTTTCTAGATGATCGGAAGTACTTAGAGTAGCGACTTTAGTACTTGCATCAACTGTCTCTTTTTCAACAAATTTCGATCCCTTGGTTATGCTTTCTATAGCAGCGGCTGACCCATTTCTTTTTTCTGCAAGTAGAAAATGATCTGCTGTCTTTTGATCATCCAACATTGCACTCGCTATTCTTAGATGTTGCGTTTTAACTGGAAACTCTGGGTTATTCGTGAAATCAAAGGGACTGATACTAGGTAATGACCGAACTCTTTTGAGCGTTTTTCTCTCAGTGTTGCCACCTAAACAATGTGCGTCAGCTACACACAACTTTGGTTTATGATCACAAGAATGACATTTTTCATCTCTAGTAGCTGGTGTGTGGTTTAGTAACCAACGATACTTGCTCATTGCTTCGGTGGAGGATGATGTTTTTTTAAGTCCTGCAGCTTTTTCAGCAGATGCTGGATCAATTTTGTTGCTACCGGTTGAGCTGCTTTTCATCTTGTTTAGGTTAAATTTCTTTCCATCTTTGGAAGATCTACGACCATAAGGAATTTTGTGAAAAACTGCATCCATAAGAATCCTCTTCTTCTCCTTTCTGCTGTCTTTGATGACATAACCAATCTTTTGTTTGAGACTCTTGGATTGGTGGTTAGTTGGCTTGTTCTCTTTTTGTGAAGTTGTAGTTGGGCTTTTGAAAGATTCTGGTCTTGTTAACATGGGTTTTGGAGATCCAGTATCCTTCCATTGGTTCAATGGTAGAATAAATTTCTCCTTGGCAGTTTCTATATCTTTACATTCTCTCAACTTGCGTTTAAGTTCTTCTATCTCGAAATCTCTTCTTTTTGTTGATCGGAACGCAAAAGACTTGCTAGGTCCTATCCACGGATTCAATGGCACGTTGCTATGAAACCGAGCATTCGATGGCTGCTTCATCTCGAGTGAAGCGGGCTGATGATCGTTTGCAAACTTTTGTTGCTTTTTATCTATATTTTCTTCGTCTACTGCCTTTTTCTGTTGTTCATTCGCAAGTGCTTTTTGCCTCAAGTAACTCACAGTTAGCATTGCTGCACAGATATCACACTTTCTCTTCTTAATAGTTGATGGACTAGTCTCTCCATTGCTTTGAGTTGAAGGTTTTTCATTCTTCCCACTTTCTGAACGATTTTCGTTGTGATTCATGGGTTTTGATTGTTTTTTTGTTGGGGAAGGGGACCTTCGCTGATGCTGCTTCCCCTTTCTTTTCAACATTTCTTCTGAGATTAGAGATCTTATTCGAAACTTCTTAGAGGCTTTAGATGATCCTGTACTTGACTCATCACCAGATTGTTCCTGAAAAGCAGATATTATATATATTAGTTGTTAATAACGTACACTACCACAAATGTAAGGGATTGTTTGGATTGGAATGGATAATTCCTTTGATCAAATTCCAAACCCTTTGTTTGGTTCATATAATGAAAATGATGGAATCCTTTGAATCCCATTGAATTCCACAATTTAAGGAATTCATCATTCCATGGCTTAAGTGAAAAAATTGAATTCCTATCAACCAAACGCGTGGTCAAATTATATCAAATTCCATTTGAATTCCTTCAAAGTCGAATAATTCGATGGATTCCAATTCCATTTTACGAACCAAAAGCCCAATAAATGTCTTAATACACTACTTTATAGGACCAATCATATATACATAATATGTAATGTTTAATATACTACTTTATAAGACATTGTCGTCTTAAATAGTTTTTGACGACAATTCTAAAATAAAGTGACCTATTAGCTTTTCTATACGACACTTTTGAGAAGTGTCTTATAAACACGGTTTTTATATGACGCTTGTGATTCTAGGATTCCTTTTTCAATAATATCATATAAAGTTTTATTTCAAAAACGTCCTAAAAACTATATTAATCAATTGCAACAGTATTACATATGACACATATCTATTTATTTCTATAAAGTTACGTCCTATAAAACTTAAGTTTATTAGGACAATTAGATATTTATGGCATCTTATAAACCCGATTTTATCGTAGTCGTACAGTTAAACAAAACCATCGTAACTTAACTTACATCGGACTTGTTCTTTTTATGACGACCGCGAACTTCCGACGGTTGGCCTGTGTTGGCGGCGGGTTCGCCGGTTCCTCCATCTGTACAAGTTTTCAAACTTTGCTTCCTTAGTCTTTTACACAATGTTTCATAAACTACAATGAAAACGTATGAAACATTTTTATAAATTTTTACTCTGGTATCACTAGCCTCAACTTATTTATGATATGTTTGACAAATTATATGATTAATATGCTAAATACTAGTTGATATGATAACTAATAAACCAATTATGTTTGGTAAAACGAGTATGTAAGGATGATGTAAAATTATTAACATAAATGATATGTTGAGAATTAATTCAAAAAATACAAATGGCATAATTAAATGGAAATAGCCTCTACGAGCTTATAATTAAAAGAGTATTTGAATTAAGTTTTCATAAAATTAGCTTATAAATTAGTTTATAACTAACCCGACTTTTTAGGTTAACTAAAAAAGAATTTGGCTTTATAAGTTAACTAAAATGTCTATACGTCATAATAGAATACTTTATAAAACTTAGGTTTATTGGACCAAACAATTAAACTTCATATCTAAAGTTGTTACAATAGGTTTATAGGACGTTTTTGGGTGTTTTAACAAAGTTTTTAAGATGTTTTAAAAATAAAGTGTCTTATTAGCCATTTTTAAGACAATTTTGAGGAAAATGTCCTATAAACACATCTTTTTAATAAAAAAACTTTTTTGTTTCTAATTTTTTTTAAATAGTGTCGTATAAAATAACTAATATGACACTTTAATTTAAAAACATTCTATAATACTTTTTAAAACTACCAAAAACATTCAATAAACCACTTGTAAAACTTTTAGATAGGATGTTTTTTTGTTTGTTCCAATAAACTTAAGTGCTATAAACATTCAATTAGGACGTTTAGACATGCTATAAAGTTGATTTTATTGTAGTGAAAAATAGCCTAATGGATATGGTTTTGCTATTCCTATATACATATTATATATGAATGAGGTTTTGAACCTAAGGAAGGTAACTAAACAATATACAGGAGATGAATCCAAGAGTAGAATAAAGGAAATCAAATGCTACTTACCGATTATATGCTTTCCAGAACCTTGCCTTTTATTAGGAAGCACTTTTCGGACATTATGCCACCGTCGGCGCCGATTCAGTGCATGAAGCATTTTATGCATACAATTCGAATCACCGTCCTGTTATGGAATATTAGATCCGTTTGTTGTACAATGTTCTTTCCCATAAGATGATGTTCAACACCTAGCTAATTAATCACTTAAGTGACTTAATTCGAATTCACATTACATATAATTCAATTGAACCCATCAAATATATTAATACATATAACCAAGCTTTTGTTTTAATATATTAATACGTATCGATCAACAATACGTTGTTGAATGCTTATTTGTATATTTCATTACAGAAGAAAATTCTTTATTTATAAAACGGCATTTCCCACATGAATGAAAGATCAAATGTACAATGAAGATTGATAACTTCTTTGGATTAAAAAACCTGCAAATGGGTGCAATGAGAACCAGGAAAAGATTGATTTTTTACGAATGTAATTATTCTTGAGAAATTTTGGAAAGAAATATTTGTATCTTATGTTGGATTGTGTGCAAAACATTAAAATGTATGAAGAACAAGCATATGTACCTTTGTCAAATGCAGAAAGAAAATGTATGTGGAGGGGAAGAGAGATGAGGAGGAGGGAAGGAGGAAGGATGTCGGGAGGAGAAGGAAGTTAGTTTTGATTCTTTGTTTTTCATACTTTTGGCCCCATTTACCCGCTAACTACTTGTCTACAAGCCATCCACTTACCCCCTAACTTTTCTTTATAATTATAAACTCACCACACTTTCTTGCTCCTATAGAAATGACACAACCAAAAGAAAAATCTATTTGACAAAGTTTACAATGAAGGAAATATTTCAATAAGAATGTCTACGAGTGTTCTACTGCCTTATGGAACTTATCTATATATAGACCATTAAACTTTTGCAATTATTATTTAGGCCATTGAACTATGAAAAGCGTAATAGGAATCACCTATCTTTTCGATAGTTGTCATTTTCATGAAATCAAGCCAAAATGTTTAAAGTATCTCGATTTATATTTTATTACAAATCCAAAAATAATTTAAATATTGGGGGGGGGGGGGGGGGGGGGGGAGGAGGGAGGAGATGGGAGTTGGGGGGCAACGAGGTTGGGAATGTTAGTGTATGCCCAAAAATCAGTTATATAGAATGATTGTATGTTTGGACGACTTGTGGTGAGATATTTGTACAAGGCATTGTGCCCAATGAACTTGGACTTCAGGCTCAAAGCAACTGCGCAGAGCTTGTGACTATACATCACTTTTGGGCTAATAAGCCTCTGATCTGCTTTCAACACTTAGTAATTCATGGACTGATATTGTCAATACTTCTTCATCCGTACACATGGGATTCTACACAAGATGCTAACATGATTCCTAAATATATGGCATCTCTTTTAAGCATGGTGACCAACTTCTAGTAAGGTGTCAATGGTCATCATTTCACTTGTATATAAAGGGGTGATGTCGTAAGACAACACCCTGTTAAATTAGATTATGTTGAGCCCTTATCATAATAAAAGATTTTGATGAGTGACAAACATTATAATAAACACTTAGCCTACTGGGTTAACCAATGATAGAGATCAGCTGATAGAACATTTGCTACTGACAAAACTGATAGAACAACTCTACGTACAAATGATTTGATGGATTCTATCAAATGAAGACATGAGGTGACATTGACAAGTGAAACAGGTCATTCTAGATTAACAAATAAGTGTTGAACATCTGATGAAGACATTAGATGGAAGATTAATGCCTAATCAACCTATTCTCACTATAAGCATCGAATGATCCTAACCAGATGAAGCCTCTGATAAATGGGCTAAAGCATCAACTGAAGATGCCAATACCTGAAGGTCCAACAGCTAGAGTATTAACATCTCACGATGTACCAACTGATGAAATGTGTCTCTCTTACAAACTACATGGATGAAGGGACACTAATAAACCTGTTACAAAAGTGCTTTTCTCCCCTTTTGTCAACACCGTAATGAGAACAAGCATGCTTAGCATTTAATGTGGCGTGGTATGCATTTAATGCAACATACTTAACATTTAATGCATTATGAGACCAACCACTGCAATACTAGAATAAAAGCATGTAACCAGATGAGCATAATAAATTAAACAATGAAAAATACATCATATGTGTCCCAAATGCAAGTGTAATCAACAAATATCAAACAAATTAATCCACAAATCTCACTTGTATCGATATTGAATGTTACAAGCTTTCTCTCTCTAAACTCTCTCTACAAATGTATGAATGAAGCTCCTAATAAACAAATACAAAGGAAATCCTATTTACACCTACAAGAATTACAAAGCAAACTAACTACAACATAGAGCTTTGAACTTTCTATTAAAGACATTGACTTTGACTTCTCTCTTGAATCTTTGACTTGGGCTTTGACTTTGACTTCAAACATCAGGATCTTGAATACAATAATATATTGTGTTAGTGAATGCCCAAAAGCTGATTATACGATGATTGTAATTTTGAGTTTTGTTTCAAGAAACTAATAAATAAATAAAAGGCATTGCCCATTTTATTATGTCTATGCTATATTATGTGTTTTAGTTATTCATAATAAATAACCTTAGAATAATGTATTCTAAATGTCCCTAGTTAAATATTATTTTGGGTTTTAAGTTTGAAGTAATATGATAATGACTAGCATATGTATGGATTCATATAGAGATATTAAATCTGCATATGGGTACAAAATGGAGATTTTGTGTATCGGACGTGACTCGTTTTGAGAACACTGCATTGGATGTCATTTGAGTGTCATAAGTGTTTCTCATGTGGTCAATGTACATGTAATTCTTTGACTTGAGAAATATGGAGTTTGTTATGTGTGAGTAATGTATTTTGACATTTGTTCTAATCATTCCGTAACTGGATGATAGAATAATTGTTAGGTATGTTATAAATCACATGTTAGAACTAGCATGTATCGAGATAGGATTCGTCCCTCCTTTATAATGGGAGTGATGTCTCTAGGGCTCTTGATAAATATATATACTAAGGAAATGCATGCATGCTAGGATAATTGATATGAGATATTATGATTTGTTTTATTAGTATATTAGGGAACCAATAAAATAGAGATTGGACATAACAAGAATGAGACATTCAATGTCTCGTGTTCAATCTAGACATCAAGGTCAAAATAATTAAATACCTAAACTAAAATTGACTACAAACCGATAATTTGTTGTATCACCAATTCTCGTCATTTGGGTGACGATGATGTATTGCTAGATACCGCTCATTGTTTATAACTATAAATATGATATGTATATTTATTACGAACATGTCGAGAACTCATTGGGTCACACGCATTGAACATATTCGAATACGGAGTTTTAATAATTAAAACGTGTAATTATTATATCTGATTTGTATTGATTTAATCTGATTATATTATTTATATTAGACATAAATAAAGATAACTTGGTATGGTCTTAAAAGATGAGTGATGGTGCATGGATACCCCTACACTCAAGTAAGGTATAGGGATGGTGGTGCTTTCATGCAATGCCTCTCATATCCATATAAAATGTATGACATTTTATGCAAGAGTAATCACCTATAACTATTCCTCCCTTTTCTTTCTATGTTTTGAAACTGTGACTAGCATCACGAGAAGGCAAAGGATTCAGATTGTTCGCGTGGATATCGTGGAGGCATAAAGCTTTGTTTGTTGTTGTGATTCAAAGTCTCGTCAACTATAAGGTATAATTTCGAAACACCTGATTTATTCCGATTCATATGAGTCCTTGGAGGGTTACGGTTTAATTTTCCGTTGTGCTTGAGATCCCGTAACCCAACAGTGGTATTAGGCTACTTACGAACCTCTAGATCGGTTTTTTGTGACATGCATGCATTTTAAAAACTGTTTTGCTGCTGTATGTTTTCGTTTCGTAAATGTTTTGGTTTTTTTCATTTTAGAACGACTCTGGATCTTAGAAAACTTAAAACATGAAGAACGTGGAACTTTCTGTTAGGTTTCCACAAGCTTTTGAATCGCATCATATCGACTTCGTATAAATGTTTTATGAATTTTTTATGACAGTATCGCAATGTTGTTCGAAAATCGAACCCACTACGGGTTTGACTTGGATTTCGACCCATAAGGTTTCTAGATCTTTGAAATCCTAAAACAAAAAAGATGTGTATCTTTTTGTTAGTTTTCCAAAGAACTTTCAATCACCCTTTTTCTATATCGTATGATTTTTTTTATACGGTGGTGTTGCAAATCAGTTTTATGTTTCAATGCGACTGAATATGTATAATGTGATTTGCTTGGAGAATGGTCATAGCCCTTAGTCATGGATGTATTTTATTTGATAAATACGACTTGTACGTCGTACCTTTCTCTATATACTCTCTTTGTACATTCTCCTCTCATCTAATCCCCTCGAATGTAACTCGAGGTTTCTTTGTTTGAAATGTAAAGTATTTTGTATAAAAGAAAGCAAAAGAAAGGAAGGTATTCAAGTGATCCTCGAGATCCTCCTCTAATCTGGATTCCGGTTAAATCAAACTATGAGGAAATGATCTATTACAAAAGAAACAATGGTAAAATTAAACTAACTAAAATCCCTCACCAAAATATTAAGTTTAAGATGTCTTCCAAACATGGCACTTGTCAAGACTTTGATCATCGAGGGTGGGTCATGCTAAAGTTGGGTACTCTCTTTAATCTTAGTAAGATAAGGTAAGCATAGAATTCCTACAAGCCATTTTGGGCCAGACTTAACCAAATTAAGCCTAATAGGATAAGGGATTTGGAGGCATGTGTTAGGAACATTCATATTATGAATTTAAATAAAATTTATTCACCTAACTATCCAAGAGTTACATAGAGATGCAATTAGCAATGTTGTTGCTTGCCTAAAACATTATTGGTTGATCGGTTAGCTAAAGTTAAATTGATCGATAATGAGAATATAGATCTTGGACCGCTAGAAAGCTTATGACGTTTTTCGATACAATAAAAGAGGGTTGTTGTTTTGATTAAAATAGTGGGAGCTTGTTTCATGAAAGTCCTTATTAAACAATAAAAATTTCCTGACACAAAGAACTCTGCTTTTCTATTGTAGATTACCAATGGCACAAACCAACAATGGAAACAAAAACACTTTGCGGTCTATTCTTGAGAAAGAAAAACTAAACATAAATTGGTATCGTACTTTGAGAATTGTCCTCAGAGCTGAAAAGAAACTGTATGTCTTGGAGCAACAAATCCCTGAAGAGCCTAATTCCAGTGCTCCTAGAACTGAAATGTACACTTTTTAGAAAACATGATGAGGATGCTTTGGACGTCTCATGTCTAATGGTAATAACCGTTGAACTCGTTCTTCAGAATCAACATGAAAACATGGGGGTGCTCGATATGATCAAACACCTAAAATTGCTATTCCAAGAGCAAGCTAGATGTGAGAGGTACGAAACATCCAAGGAACTGTTCCGTTGTAGAATGTCCGAAGGTAGTCTCGCTGGCACTCATATGCTTAAATGATTGGGCATATTGAGCGTTTTGAAGGACTAGGTTTTTCTTTACGAAAGGAGTTACCCATTGATGTAGTTTTGCAATCATTGCAAAATAGGTACATTCAATTCGTGATAAACTACAACATGCATGACTTTGACAGATCCCTTCCAGAATTGCTCAATATGTTACGAACATCCAAGAAAGAGCTTGCAAAGAACAAGTCCACCATTTTGATGGTCCGTAAGAACAAGAAAAGGAAAGACAAAGGAAAGTCCATTGCCAAACCCACTTCTATATCTTTAAAGCCAAAAGGAGACATTAAGAATCCCAAGGTAATTGTACCTAAGGAGGGTGAATGCTTTCATTGCAACAAACTCGGGCATTGGAGGAGGAACTATCGTCTCTACCATCAGGAAAAGAAGAAAGGAAGTGTAACTTCCACTTTAGGTGTCTATGTGATAGAAGCTAATCTTTCTACTTCTTATACATCATGGGTATTGGATACTGGATGTGGTTCTCATATTTGTAGAAACATGAAGGAACCTCTAAAAAGGACTAGAAGGTTAAGCAAAGGTGAAGTTGATTTGCGCATTGGAAATGGGGCAAAGGTTACTACTATAGCCATAGGATCTATTTTGTTAACTTTACCGACCGGATTATTATTAGAACTTGATGACTGTTATTGTGTACCATCTATTTCTAGAAATTTGATTTATATATCTTGTTTGGACAGGAAAGGTTTTACCTTTAATATTGGGAACAAATGTTGTTCATTCACTTTTGATAATATATATTATGGTGACGTAAGTTTGATTAATGGTCTTTATGTTCTTAATATGGATAATACGATTTATAACATAGATAAAAGGGAGGTCAAGTCAAATAGTTCGAGTTTAACCTATCTCTGGCATTGTCGTCTTGGCCATATAAACGAAACTCGCATTTCCAAACTCCATAAAGATGGATTATTGAACAAATTAGATTTTGAATCATATGGGACATGTGAAGCTTGCTTAATTGGAAAGATGGCAAAGGCTCCTTTTGTTGGACAAAGTGAGAGAGCATGTGATGTATTGGGAATCATACACAGTGATGTATGTGGTCCGCTGAACATACATGCTAGAGGTGGTTATAGATACTTCATTACATTTACTGATGATCTCAGTAGGTTCGACTATGTATATTTAATGCGACATAAGTCTGACTCCTTTGAAATGTTCAAAGAATTTCAAAATGAAGTACAAAACTAACTTGGAAAGAGTATCAAGATTCTTCGCTCTGATCGAGGTGGGGAATACTTAGACCATGCTCTTCTTGATCATCTTAGAAATTGTGGTATTGTATCATAACTTACTCCACCTGGAACACCATAACGGAATGGTGTCTTCGAAAGGAGAAATCGTACACTGTTGGACATGGTACGATCTATGATGAGTGAAGCTGACCTTCCGACATCCTTTTGGGGATATGCTCTAGAGACAGCGGCTTTCACACTAAACCAAGTTCCATCAAAATCTGTTGAAAAGACATCATATGAGATATGGACTGGGAAGAGTCCTAAATTATCTTTTATGAAGATTTGGGGTTGTGAGGTTTTAATTAGAACCAAAATCTGATAATTGCATATTTGTAGGATATCCCAAAGAAACTATGGGATACTACTTATAGTATCCCACAACAATAAAGTGTTTGTTGGGCGTACTGGTGTCTTTATGGAAAAAGAATTTATTTCCAAATGTATCAGTGGGAGGAATGTAGAACTTGAAGTTGTTCAAGATCAAAATATGTCAACATAGATGGAACCAGCACAGACATCACAAGTAATTGTGGATCGACAAAGTAAAGTAGAAAGACAGTCTGATGTTGTAACACAAAGTGCTCGTAGAAATAGTAGAAAACGGAATGAGCCTGAAAGATATGGATTTCACATCACTCATACCGATGATGTGATGCTCATGGATGATGAGCCCACTAGTTAGCAAGATGTTATGGCAAGCACTATGATAGTCCCAATTAGCTAGTATCTATCAAGATTAACATCACAATTATGCTCCAAATGTCATATGTATTGAATTCACAAAGATTACAACTTTCTCTCTCTACTTTCTCTCTCTACAAGAATTCTTAATTAAGTTCCTAAAGACAATTTACGAAGGAAAATCTATTTATACCTACAAGATTACAAGGCAAACTAACAACACTTTGACTAATACAAAAGTAAAGGCTTTGACTTTGACTTTGACTTTGACTTAACTCTTTAAATGAGTTGACTTTGACTTTTGGTCATGAGGCTTTGACTTGAGACTTTGACTTCGAGTTTGATGATCTTCAATACAACAAAATATGCACTAACAGTTTCCCCCTTTGGATTCAAGATCATTCTTCAAAAAAAAAATAACAGATAATCTCCCTCTTTGTATTAACTTGCTCTTCTCAGGAAGTCGAGATCATTCTTCAAATGGATTACAGCTTTAACGGAAAATCTCCCCTTTTGAGACGAATACTGATAATAAAAATCTCCCCTTTTGAAATAAACTCTTATTTAGATCTGAATTCACACTATAACAATCTCTCTCAAAGTCTGTAACAACCTCTTTCAATCTTCAGAAATAATCTCCCCATTTCTTAACTGATATTGTTTTCAGAAAAGAAATTATATTCAGCTTTTACTCGCTTTTTCTCTTTTTCAAACAACCTTCAAAGAAAATTTCTGTAATCTTCAACGAACTTTCAGAAAACTTTGAATCAACATATTCTAAAATTGTCTTTCTTTCATTGAGTCTGCTTTTTCATTCTTTATTTCTTCTCCCCATAAATCACTTCTTAAAACTAAATCTTCACAAACCATCATTTCTTGATAACATCTCCCATAAAATGCTTTTTCATTCTATACTTTCCCCTCCTTTTTGATGAATGCGAGCATCAGCATCATCAAAACTTTGCATGAATAAGAATACATCCAATTTCTGACCAACATCATCATCTGATCTTTCCAACTGATATGTAGCATCCGTCAATTCATAATGATTCCGAATCTTTTCAAATTCAGAATTGAGTTGTAACCCTGAATCAACAAATGAAACAGTTAAAATTCCTGTAAGTAGCATGAAGCCACTTAGTACAACGAATGTACTGTATAAAGAGTTTTATTGATGTTCACTCCCTAGGTCTTCCATTCAATCATCAAAAAACACATGGTAATTCTATGAACATTTCGACAAAAAAACAAATTTTCTTTGTGTATGTGCTTGTGTATGAAATAATTTAAGCATTTTGTACTTTAACAAACTCAAATTGTGTAAACTGTTGAGACACAACAAGTTTTCCACAGACTCAATGTGCATGATTGAAGGTCGAAGGTGGGGCATACTTCCTTCTTTTCAATGTCCAAATCTTTCGAGTGAAGATCAAACAACATATGTGTTGCGTCCCCATGAAAATATGAAATCTTTCTTTGTTGCGAAAGAAACGAGTGGCTGGTGGGGTTAAGTCAAGAGTTGGCATGGGCTCACTGACTGTTTTAATGATGTTCATGAAAGAATTGTGAAACAATCAGTAATGTGGTTGCTTGGTTCAGAATGTAGTTGGTGCAGAGTTTTGATATTTTTTTAACTTTGTTCTCACACCCTCTTTCTTTTTATCATTATGCTCACTTCTAACCAAACTCTCTCTTCCATTTTTCTGCTCAGTACAATGAGGTTGTTCAACCGGATGAACTTCCTCCTCCACTCTTTGATGTATGACTCCTCGCCTCTCGATAACTCAGGATAACTTCTTGGGTAGGAAACACTAGTTATCTTGAATCCATAGAAGTTCTTTAAGCTCTCACACATTGATCCCATGAAAGTTGTCCTAAAAGAATGATGTTCAACAGTTTAGCTTGAACATTTAAAGAACAGTAATATGAAGTACAATTTCAGATAAATGTATGCTCGTCAAATAATATCATGAATATTTGAGCATATTGAACTTGGAAGATTTTCTCATAACAAGTTTGTTTGAATGAATGAAATGAATACAAAAGACTTGTTTGAGAATCTGACAATGTATTGAAAGATCAAATATGAATGATAATCATTAAAAGCTTAGGTCATGAAAAATCAGAATGTGTCTATATGAACAAATATAGATTGTCATGAAAGAATCGCTTAGTTTTGAATGAATGTAACACTCAACAAACATTGAAATTCAAATGGGGTGTATTACCATCGAAAATTGTTTCACTTTGAGACATGGTAATAATAAAATCAATAAGTAAAACTAAACCAACGTGTGTGAATACTTGACAGTACATGGAAAAGATAATACACAAGTATTAACCTTTGGAAACACACGGTCAGTTAATCAATAATGCTCATATAAGAAAACATTTAAAATCATGTTAGGACATAAAATGTCCAAAGTTTGAAAGTTTTGTAAAGGACTCTACAATTATATTTGTATTGGGCTTTGTAGAGTTTAATTGTATTTGGGCTTAACATTGTAAATGGACTTGGGCTTATTGTAGAACAAGTGTGAGTTGGGAGAGGTATTAATAGATTAGTTTAGTTGTAATTTTAGTAAGTTCATTTTTCATTTTTACAAAATGTAGCAGATTGAGAGCGAGTGTGTTCTAGAGAGAGAATCACTTTCTCTCTCTAGGTTTGTAGTATGTTATTCAATCTTTCAGTGAATAAATCGCCTCCTTCCCAATCACATCTTGTTCATCTAATTAGATCTTGAATTGTTGATATATTTGGGGACTTACATGTGGTATCAGAGCAGGTCACGGGTTCGAATCCCATGGAGTGCATTTAAATGCCAAAGGCATGCTATGCAGCCATTGACTTCTAGCGAAGATATTGTTAGTACTGGCAGATGCTGGGGGGGATTGTTGGGTCATTGACCAGCATCTTCCTAAATCGAAACGTGGCGTTGGCTGCTACGCTATAGGGAAATAAAGTTGCACCTTCTTCATCAGCAATTGTTTTTGGCGTAGTGGTAAGCGTTTGATCCTGACATGTGGTATCAGAGCAGATCCAATCGAAATCAAATCAAGAAAATTTTGTCGACACTGTTTCATTGGGTTTCAGATTCGATTTTGATTTTTAGTGTATTTTTCGAGTTGTAATTGATCAGGTTATGATTGAAACATGTTTTAGATCGAATTTGTGTAGTTTAATTTCTGTATTGCACTGTAATTGATCATCAATTTTGATGAATTTGTTGTTGTCGAGTTCACGAGTTCACGGCACTGTCATAGATCGATTTGTATTTGTGTGTGTTTTCTATTGAAATTCGTTGGTTGTAATCTGTTCTAGATGTTTAGGTGGTCGAATTCTCAAAGTTTCAGTTTGTAATTCGATGTCTAGATAGGTTTTTGGGTGAATCAGATTGGTTTTTCTTTGAAAGTTGAAGAACTCGCAACCATATCTGAAGAACTCGCAGATTGAGTTTTCGTAGATCATTGTTTTTCACAGAGTTATTGGATTTCTGAAAAATTCCAAGTGCAGGATTCGCTAGTGTATATATTGCGAATGTTCTAGAATTTGCAGGCTTTTGTGTTGAAATCCTTAAGGATTCGTATTGGTTTGTTTGTTATTTTCTAGGATTCGCATAAGTTCTTTTGTGCCTAGAATTCGCAGGATTAGTAGTTTTTCTAGGAAATTCGCAGATCTCTTTGAGCGAAAAGTTTTCGAAATTTTGTCAAGGAAAGGTTTCGCAGGTACTTCTTGCAAAAAGAATAGAATTCACAGTCTTGTGACTTGCGAAAAGTGAAGGTTTCACAAACTTGAGTCTTGCGAATTCTGTTAAGCTGAACCTTACGAATTCTGAAGTTTGCGAATTTTGTGTGAATTCCTTTGCTTGCGAATTCTAAAGATTGTTGTTTGCGAATTTTGTAATATTCTGAGTGTTTGCGAATTCCTTGCACATTCTTTGTAACTTGCGAATTCTAGACTTGAGAATTTTGGAAATTACAATTCTGATTTTCATTCCAAGTTTTTCTGTATTTTCTTGTGATTTCTTTTGGACTAACGGTCAATTTCAAGTTTCTTATTGCTTATATTTCAAACTGGATGACTTCCAGAGATGCTTTTTCAATTGGCACTGATGTCAAGCCTCCGGTTTTGTTTAAAGGAGAATATGAACAATGGAAGGATCGCTTTCTCGATTTTGTTGATAGGCAAACAAATGGAAAGGACATTCTATCATCAATCAAAGATGGTCCAATGCCAATACCTACTGATGAGATTCCTGCTGAAGGTAATGACTCAGATGGAGCTCCGAAAACAAAGAGAGTTAATAAAGATTATGCTCAATTCACTGTTGCACAAAAGATTCGGTTTGATGTTGATAAAAAGGCTAGATCTTTGCTTTTACAAAGTATGACAAATGAGATCTCTGCGCAACTTTTAGACTGTCACATATCTCTGCACAACTGACTCGGATTCACAGAGCTCATAGTTATCAAGATTTTCAGACATTGCGTGTTTGGATTCAGTCTTCTGATTGGAGTGGATTAGCAGCTTGAGTATCTGCAATCATCAGTCTGGAGAGCTTCTTTATGTTGTTAGACTGTTGAGAGCACTTTATCACTCTTCTGACCTGATCAATCAGTAGTGTGAGCGACTGCAATCACTGTTCTGATGCTTTAGTTGTGATTCAGAATCCTGAGTGCTTATAATCATCCAGCTGATTCGTGAAGAAAGGAGGTTTGAGTTCGTTCGTTCAGTGTTCTGGAAATCAGTTTGGAAATGAGCATCTTTCTTCAGTTGCTGAACAGTTGTTGATTGGTTCTTCTCCTAGTAGTGTTTGCTACCAGTTGCTTCCTTTCACGAGCTGATCAGTATAAGTTCTTAAGTTGAACTCCTATTCAACTCGCATTTCAAAGACAGATCCGGTGTTATAAACTAAAGATGCACTTTGGTTGTCACGCAAACTCACACATTTCTTTCTTGTGGGCATAACGAGTGTGATGAGTTTCTAGAGATAAAAGTTGTCTTTAGTGCACTCAGTCGAGGTTATTGTGCACATCAAATCTGGTATTAAAGTTGAAACTTTGAAGAATAAGAGCTTCATTCAAGGGGGAGCCTGAGCTATTTTGAAGTTATGCAACGCTAAAGTTTTTCAAAGAAATCAAGGGGGAGAAGAGCTGGCGCTTCAAAGATTATGATTCCTTTACAAAACTTAGGGGGAGATTGTTAGGACATAAAATGTCCAAAGTTTGAAAGTTTTGTAAAGGACTCTACAATTATATTTGTATTGGGCTTTATAGAGTTTAATTGTATTTGGGCTTAACATTGTAAATGTGCTTGGGCTTATTGTAGAACAAGCGTGAGTTGGGAGAGGTATAAATAGATTAGTTTAGTTGTAATTTTAGTAAGTTCATTTTTCATTTTTACAAAATGTAGCAGATTGAGAGCGAGTGTGTTCTAGAGAGAGAATCACTTTCTCTCTCTAGGTTTGTAGTCTGTTATTCAATATTTTAGTGAATAAATCGCCTCCTTCCCAATCACATCTTGTTCATCTAATTAGATCATGAATTGTTGATAGATTTTGGGACAAATCACACTTCTAAATACATGAAATCGTTTTGAGAATCGAGAAGTGGTTTGAACGTATAGAAATATGTTTTCATGCTTGAAAGTTTTCCATCTTTCAAACACTATGAGATTAAGGTTATAAAAATCCTTATGCATAGCTTAAATCTCATAAATCTGCCTCAAATCAAAGATTGAATGAATAAAATCTTGTAAGCTCCCCCTCAAAGTCTGGACAAAATCAAAAACTCGTCAAAATATCAAAGTCTTATTCAAAATCTTATTAAAAGTAAAACATTGAAAAACGAGTTCTGATCTGAATTGACCAGAAGTCATCAACTCCCCCGAAAATATGCATTAAGAAAATTTTGTCAGTACAAATCATATGCAATTACTCTAACTCCCCCTGGAATTATGATCATCTTTCCTTAGTAGTCACTCCCCCTGAAATCATGAACAACCTTCAGTGTAGATATCTTTCAGAATTGAAAGTAAAGACATGATGAAAGAATGATAAACCAAATTGTACAGCGCAAATACGAATTATGTAAAAATCATGTTTTAAGATTCAACATGCCTAATTCTGAAATCAGAAAATTAAATCTCTTTGTATCCAACGACTTATTGAAAAGGTCAGCAAGCTGATAATCCGTGGTTACAAAGTACAACTCGATCGTACCTTTTTTAACATGGTCTTTGATAAAGTGATATCTCACATCTATGTACTTTGTTTTACTATGTTGACAAGATTAGCAGATATAGCGATTGCACTTTTCGAATCACAATATTCCAGAATCTTGTTAAATTGAAATCCATAGTCTCGAAGTTGTGTCCGCACCCATAACACTTGAGAACAGCATCTTGCAGCAGCTACATATTCAACTTTCGTGGTTGAAGTGGATTCACAAAGTTATTTCTTCGATGCCCAGCTAACGAGTTTGTATCCCAAAAATTGTATATGACCCGAAGTACTCTTCATGTCTAACATGCAACCTACATGATCTGCATCTGAATATGTTGTTAGTTCGAATTATGTATCTTTAAAATACCACAAACCAAGATCTGCGGTTCCCTTCAGATATCTAAATATTCTTTTCACAGTCGAAAGATGAGACTCTTTGGGCTTGGCCTCATATCTCGCACACAAACAAGTCGAAAACATAATATCAGGTCGGCTTGCCTTTAAGTACATCAAAGAACCAATCATACCTCGATAGGTCTTTTGATCAACAACTTTCCCATTTAGGTCAGCTCCGATCTTAGTCCCTGGTGCCATCCGGGTGCTAATAGGTGTACAATTTTTCATTTTAAATTTCTTTAAAATGTCACAAATGTACTTAGCTTGATTTATAAAAATCCCCGTAGAAAATTTTCTGACTTGTAATCCAAGAAAAAATTCATCTCTCACATCATACTCATCTGAAAACGTGACACCATTAAGGCAGAAAAATTCTTACAGTACTTAGGGTTTGTTGACCAGAAAATTATGTCATCAACATAAATTTGAATGAGAATAATATCGCCTTTTTCTTTCTTAATGAAGAGAGTAGTGTCGATCTTACCTTTCTAAAACCCTGACTTGACTAGAAACTTTGAAAGGACATCATACCATGCGTGAGGGGCTTGTTTTAATCCATAAAGGGCTTTGTCTAAAATGTAGACATGATCTGGATTCTCAGCACTGATAAACCCTTCTGGTTGAGAAACATACACTTCTTCCTTCAAGATGCCATTCAGAAAAGCTATTTTCACATCCATTTGATAGACAGTAAAGTTCTTATGTGCAACATACGCGAGAAACATTTGAATCGCCTTGATGTATGCAACTGGAGCATATGTCTCATTGTAATCAATGTCTTCCTTTTCCCGATATCCTTTAGCTACAAGTCGAGCTTTATTACGAACAACTACACCATCTTCATCTTTCTTGTTTTGATTACCCATTTAGTGCCAATGATTGTTTTTCCTTCAGGTCTCGGTACGAGTCACCATACTTTCAGTGCATCGAACTGATTAAGTTCTTCATGCATGGCTTCTATCCAATCAGGATCTTCAAGATCTTCTGATATGCGAGTCGGCTCTATCTTGCTCAAGAAGGAATCATACAAGCACTCATATGTTGTTACAGACCTAGTTTGCACCGTTTTTGAAGGATCTCCGATAATTTGATGTACCAGGTGCTCTTTGGTCTACTTGTTAACATGAGGGAGTGGAACATAGATAGATTGATCATGTTGATCATCCAAATAACCTTCATCTTGGGGTTTAGTTGAAGTTATAGGTGCATAAGTTTCAGCTGGTTGAACACTTGTTGATTGTTGAATAGGCAATTCGACATACCCAACTGATTGTGCAACTTTTGGCTGTTCAATATTTGTTGTATCTTTAACTTATTGAGTTTCTGTTTGAACTGATCGATTTTCCTCGTAGACTGGGGGTATAAGTTTAGTAGATACATCTGATGTGATTGGATGATGTTCGCTTGAATCTTCAGAACTGTCAATCGCAACAGGTTTAGACACTTTAGTTCCGAGAAACTCATCATAAAAATGTTCAAACAATAAATCTAATTTTGTTAAATGCGAATTAGACGTTGAAGCTTTATCAGAATTAAAAACATTAGAACCAGGTTCTAGACTGATATGTCTAGAAGCTAAAACTCCTGTTAACACGGGTTCTGAACTGCTTTGTTCAGAAGCCACATCCATTGCTTCATCAAATGTGACGTTAACACTTTCCACAACAATCTTTGAATTCTTCAAGTAAACTCTATATGATGCAGATGTTTGAGAGTAGCCGATGAAAATCCCTTCTTCAGCTTTTGCACTGAACTTATTCAAGTTCTCCTTGTCTTTTAGCACATAGCACCTGCATCCATAAATATGAAAATGTTTAATGGTAGGTGTTCTATTGTTTATAAGAGCATAAGGCGTTTTACCAAAGCGACGATGAATGATCAAGCGATTTTGCGTAACATGCAGTCGAGACAACCTCAACCCACAAGAATAGAGGTAAGTCAGATTGGCTAAGCATCGTACGTGTAGCCTCAACTAGAGCCCGATTTCTTCTTTCAACTACGCCATTTTGTTCAACGTTCTGGCAGCAGAATAATGATGTGTTATCCCGACCGTTTCGAGATAATCTTCTACAATTTTGTTTTTGAATTTTGTGCCATTGTATGTTTTGATCAGCTTCACTATTCTATGCATGTTCACTTGGATACTTTTGAGGAACGAGATGATGATTTTGGGAGTCTCGTCCTTTGACCTTAAGAATTTTACCCAAGTGTATCGCGAGTAATCATCCACTATCACCAATACATATCGCTTTCCATTGATACTCTGAGTACGCATATGCGCACATAAATCCATGTGCAGTAACTCCAAGGGATCACTCATACGGTTCAGGCTTAGGCTTATGCGAAACTCTTTTCATCTTCCCTTTCTCACACGCATCACATAGATGTTCTTTTTCGTATTTGAGCTCAGGTAAACCTTTCACCAAATTTCCCTTCACCAACTTGTTTATGTACATGAAGATGAGGTAAGACAATCGTCTATGCCACTTCCAACTTTTTTGCGTAGAGGCTTTAGACAGTAGATCCACATCATTACCAGGCTTCACATTGGACAAATTTATCGTGTAGAGGTTTGACTTTCGAGTGTCGACCAAGAGTTCTTTTCTGTCTTCAGTTCTTACACAACATCTCTTGGACATAACTTACCTTATTTATCGTTACGTTCTCTTAAACCACATCTCCATAGCCAATAATTGGTGAAAATGGTCATTTCCAAAACGAACATTGCCACAAAATTTCTCTGAATAATTAGTCAAAATTTCTTTTCTCCCGGTCATATGCTTGGAACAACCCGAATTCAAGTACCACATATGACGGGTCTACACAAGAGAAATCAAGTAACAACAGGTTTAGGTACCCACTTGTAAATGGGTCATGTATGGTTAGTCTCAGATTTTGGCACCCAACGAAATTTGGGTCCTCTTTTCTTTCTAAAAACATTTAATCTAGCAGAATGATATATATGATAAGAACCAAACCAATTATCAGAAAAACTACGATCAACAAAATCATTCCGGCCACAAGTAGAACAATGAATTGTAGAATGAGATAATTGAATCAATTGCTTTATTGTATAAATCTTGCATGAAAGTACAAGTTAGTGTTTATTCGAAGCAAATTGATTAACTATATCACTACGTCTATCAGTAGTCCTATTACAATGAGACGCTGAAAATGTTTTTTCCAATTCTTCATCTCTCTTTGATCTCCATTTCAAGCTTCACCTCAGATCTTTTATATCTCATATCTGAAACATAGGATTTATGCTTGTTAGAACTATAAGAATTCATAGTTTTCTTTTTCTTAGACTTACTAGTGTTGTTCCATTTCTGTGAGTCCTTCTTCTTCTTACCTTTAGCATAATAAGCACTCACAAAAACTGTGTCATCAACTTTAGTTGATGATTCACCAACTTCGAATACACGTGGTAACTCTTCAGAATCAACAACAGAGTTAGTATGATCTGGAGGTTTTGCATTAAAATCAAATTTATCCAAACATTCATAAGAATATTCCTCAGAATTCAAGAAATCAACTTCATCAAATAGATCATCATCATCTAAAGATTGAGGAGTTTTGGAAAATTTTGGATACATGAAATCATTAAATTCTTTTAAACATTGTTTTTGATATGGCGTTTGTTTAAAATCTGATGGTTTTGGATTACAAAATATATTTCACATGAAAGCCTTACAGGAAGATGCATCTAAATCATTAGAGTTGTTTTCACAAACTCTATCTGACGTTAATTTATCTTTAACTGTAACCTCATATTTTAAATCAGTGTTCGTTAAAACAGTTAAAAACACAATTTGTTCTAAATCAACCAAAATTCTTTCTTCTACTAGGGTATTCTCAAGCTCAGAAATTTTACTTTCTAAGATGAGTGGCGGAACATAAAGTTTTCGTTTAACAGATTTAGCCTCCATTTCCTCAGTAGAATAACTTTGAAGATAATCATTTGAAAGAAACTTTTGTTGTTCAGAAATGTAACTATCATTTAGTTTGTCATAACAGAATGGTAGTTGCATTTTAACTGTGTCTTTTCTTTTAAGGTCTACCTTTGCCTCATCCTCTTCAGATAAGTTGGTCAATTTGACTTTCAATTTGGGGTGTTTATTAGCCACTTCTAGAAAATCAAACTTATGCAAAGTAGGCTGTTTTGAAATTCCTTTCTTCAAATAATGTGGGTTGTTATACCCAATTCCCCAATAAGCGTTGAAATAAGTAAATTATTTCAATTTGTTTAGATGAATGGTTTGGTCAGTTTGGGCTCTGGCATAAATCTTTGCTTCCAAACCACTAATATTTACCTTCAAAGACTTGTTTACAGATTTTAAATCTTTATATCTTTGAACAAACTCTTTTTTCTCAAGTTCACACGAGTTAAACATATAATTTGCTTTAGATATTTGATTTTCAAGAAAAGTCTTATGTTTTTCAAAATTGCTGATGTCATTGTTCAAATAATCAATCAACATTGTTTTCACAACAATATCCTTGTTGAGATCAGATATTGTTTGACGTTTTTTTCGCAATAACGCCTTTTTTCTTTTTAAGCTTAGATTGTAAATCTTGAAGCTCAAATATCATGGATTCCATTTTCTTTAAGAAATCATATTCAGATAGATCAGTTACCTCATTGGATGTGTCGTTATCAGATTCATCATAGGTAACCTTCATGCCCATGAGACACATGTGAGCCACTTCATCTCTTTCATATTCTTAATTTGTAAGATCAAGCCAATGATCATCTTCCGCCATCAGTGCTTTACCCGCTTCCTTCTGCTTTGCCAGCATCATCTTATTCTTGTAATAATCGGAGTTACACCCTTTTGGCTTTCGGCAGTCTTTGGCAAAGTGCCCAATTTTGCCACAATTATAGCATTTCACTGGCTCATCTGTTTTCTTCTCCTCATACCTGTTCAAATACCTCTTCTCTTCTGGATTTCTTTCCTCAAACTTCCTTTCTTCATATCTTTTTTTCTTTCTACTCTCTCCTTATGCTCGTAGTTTCTAGATCCAAATGAGTATCTTTGGCTGTTTGACCTTAGCTTCTTGTAAAATTTCTTCTGGAATGCCTTGGTTAGTAGAATCATGGCTTGCTTCAAACTTTCATCATCATTTGAATCTGAAACTGCATTTCCACTCTCATCAGAATCAGACACCACAACTTTCTTCTTCTTCATCTCTTTTCTTTCTACCACCAAGGCTACCGGATCTGGCACAGGTTTCTCAATCTTTTTCTTTTCTTCTCTCATCTTTTCTACCTCTTCCTCATTTTTCCTGAAAGTCTCATAAACCTCATGTAGTGGAATGTCATTCATCTGTTTCATCTGTCGAGTAAATTTCTTCCACTCCGGTTGCAAGATGCTCAGAAACTTGACATTTTTTTTCTATTTGCTTCTTCTTCACCTTGTTCTTAGCCAGATCATTCAATAGAGATACAAACTTGTCATATGTTGCTTCCAAGCACTCTCCTTCCTTAGCTTTAAATTCTTCATAAGTGTTAATACAATTTGCTACTTTCATATGGTTCCCGGTCTTAGAACCCATCATCATCTTTTCAAGCTGATCCCACATCTTTTTGGCAGTAGCTTTATAATTGTCTATATTAATGTAGATGTCGTTCGGGATGCTTTGTAGCAGGAGATATCATGCTTGCTTGTCAGCCTTGTATCTTTTCTTTTGTTCAGCAGAATATTTTGAAATGTCAAGTTCAACCTTCTTTGTCTTTTACTCTCTTGGTTCACCACCATCTTCACTGTCAGGCGAATCATCATCTGGAACCTGCACTGTAATTGGCTTCATCACACCTTCATCAATTGATTGTTTTAGGTATTCACCGTTGTCATGACGATCAATGAAATCTAAAAATTTGTCCTTCATACTCTCCCTTGAACAATACAGGTGGCTTCACATCAGTACCAATAGCCAACGCATCCTTGGAGGTCATCTTGAAAATACTTGCAGTGATTGTTTACAAAATTCAGAAACTTTTCTCAAAATTTGAAAACTTGTCAAAAATTGACAAAGTATAAAAGTCGCAGACCAAAGCACAAACTTGTCACAAAACACTGAAAAGAACTTGTCGTAAACCACTGAGAACACTTGTCGCAAAGAACTTGAGTGAACAGTAGCTTGTCGCAAAGCACTGGACACGATAAAATCACTATTCGTAAACCACTATACCCGAGAACTAACAACTCGCAAAACCACTTGATCCGAGTTCTGAATTTCTCGCAGACTAAAGGAACCGAGAACTACACTTCTCGTTGATTGAAGGAACCGAGAAGTAACAACTCGTAAACCACTTGGCACGAGTTCTGTACTTCTCGCAAGCCTAAGTATACGACTTCTGGACATAGACAAGATTCAAAGAAAATAAGGAACTGTTAGGACTGAAAGTCCTAGTGCATTGAAAGTTGTATAACGCATTTATAGAGTTTAATTGATTTTATTTAAATCGTTGTAAAAGCCTTTAATTGTTATTTGGGCTTGTTTGGTTTTAATGGGCCTTGGTATAAATAGGTTAATATTCTAAGGTTTAGAGTGGAGAATGGTCGTTATAGGTTTAATGGTCATTGTTAGGGTTTACTTAGCCATATCAAAAATTCTCTCTGTAAACCTTAAACCCTTAATCGATCAATCCAATCATATGACCAGGAGTTGTGATTAAATCTTCGTTGCTTATTGATTATTATTGTGTTTGCACTGTTTCTGGGATCTACAATTGGTATCAGAGCATGATCGAATTAATTTTCATTCGATACGATCAAAAGGTTTGTCTAAAACCCTTATTTTTATCGACAACTTTTAACCGACTCTTGCTTTGTTCGATCGCTTTATATGTTCTTCAAATCCATGGTGATTGGATGTTAAAACCATTTGTTGGGTCATTAACCAACATTTTCCTAAATCGAAACGTGGCACTGGCTGCTACGCTATAAGGAAATAAAGTTGCGTCTTCTCCATCAGCAATTGCTTTTGGCGTAGTGGTAAGCGCTTGATCCTAACATATGGTATCAGAGCAGGTCACGGGTTCGAATCCCATGGAGTGCATTTAAATGCCAAAGGCATGCTGTGCAACAATTGACTTCTAGCGAAGATCTTGTTAGTGCTGGTAGATGCTGGGGGGGGGGGGGGATTGTTGGGTCATTGACCAGCTTCTTCCTAAATCGAAACGTGGCGCTGGCTGCTACGCTATAAGGAAATAAATTTGCGTCTTCTCCATCAGCAATTGTTTTTGGCGTAGTGGTAAGCGCTTGATCATAACACCATTGTGTGTCAAAATTACAAGATAGTGGGTGCTTTAATATGATTTGCGGTGGTATGTTGATTAATTGTTTAAATCGGCGGTTGGATTTAAAATTGAAATTGTGGCTGTAATTTTACAATGCATATTTGAGCGGCGGATATAAGTTTTTCATTATGTTTGGTTTAAATCTTTCGGTGGAGTTAATGGTGTTTTAGCGGTTGTGGTTTATTTTTTTGTTCTTTTTTGTTTGATTCCTTGGATGATACACATGATAGTGGGTTGGTTTAAACAATGTGGCAAGCGAGCTGTTGTTTAATTTTTAATCAATTGGGTTCACAAACTCCCGGTATCTCCCGGGGTCACCTCTCCCGGTACTTAACCACACGTTGCTATCTTTCCCGGGACCTTGACCACACGTTGCTAATCACTCCTGGGACCTTGACATTCGAATGATTCGGTCATCACAACAAGTTTTGAGTTTTTCGATTGGTTTTCGAAAATATTTCGATTGATTCGATAGCGATTGTGGACTAAGTTTTTCAATTTTAAACTGTTAAGAGTTGCTTACGAAGTCTAAACGAACATTTTTTATCGAAAAATTTCAACCCACGTCCAGTTTTTAAGTGTTCGTTCGGTTCCCGAAAAATTTTCGGTTGCTTCGTTCGAGAGTTTGAGAGATTGTTTCGGGTTCTAATCAGTTGAGGGAGCTTAAGGGAACATAAACGATCAATTTTGGTCGAAAAGTTTTAACCCATACCGAGTTTTTTAGTTTTTGATCGTTTTCCGAAAAAGTTTTCAGTTGGTTCGTTTGTGATCGTGGGTTGACCGTTTGAGTTTAAATCAATTGAGAAGTGATCAGGGAACTCTAACGATCGTTATGCATTAACTATTTCTAACTGTTTCGAAGTTTTGCAGGTTGGCTCAACGAAGAAGACGATGAATAATGTTTCCGTTAAGTGACAGTTAAATTTCTTACATTTTAGTCCTTTTCCGTTAAGTATCCATTAGTCATGATACTTTGGTTATTTTTGTTTCATTTTTAGTCCTTTTTCCGTTAGTTTTCAGTTAAGTACGTTAAAAGTTTTAAATTTTACACTTTTAGTCCCTCTAGTTAGTAGTTTTATTTTATGTCCTTTTTGGTCCTTTTACCTTTAAGTTTTACTTTCTATCATTTTTAGTCCCTCTAGTTTTAAGTTTCAGTTCGTTGTCACTTTTGGTCCTTGCACTTTAAAGTTTCATCTATCGTCAAGTTTAACCCTTGGACTTCAAGTTTTTCAGGTAACAATGTCTCATCCAACTTATTATGAGCTAAAAGAGAAAGTTTCTCGTTTAGAAGCTAGGGTTGAAACTCAACATAAGACCCTTGAGGATCTACTTCTAGAAAATGTTGGACAATTGTGCGAAATTTCAATTCTAAAGGAACAATGTGAGATCTTTTCAAAAGAGTCCAAGGAGTTAAAGACGAAAGTAGATGAACTGACTAACAAGCTTCGTATGTCAGAAAATGAGAGGACTGAGATTGTCAATTAGAGCATCTTTTCAAAAATGAAAACAAAAAGTTGACTGACAAGTTAAAGGATCTCGAACTTAAGTTTTACAAATGTGGTCAAACTGATCAAACGTTCCATATGAACACTGTTGATCCCAATATAATGTTCTGTCCAGATGATAAACCACTAAACTACATAAACCAGAGTAATAGGATTGCTGAAGCGATTTAAGATGGAGTATAATGGTTCAGTTTGGTAGTAAACACACAGGCAATCAACAAAGCAATCAATAAACAAGATAGGATTTAATCACTGAATCAAAAGCTTCATTAACTTGCTTAATACACCAAGAACACGCACAAGTGTGTGCAAAATGCTCTTCAAATGATAATACTAAAAATACAAGGTGCTCCCTAATGTGTGTGCTCGCGTAATTACAAATCAGGAGGTGCTCCCCTCATATAGAACGAGGTGCACACAATAGTACAAGATAAAGGCTGACATTCCATATAAGGAACGCCACCTGGAAAGTAGAAACATTGTGGAGCAACATACCATGATCTTGATAATCTTCGTACAGCAGGCTCACGTGATCAGCACGTGATATTGTCTTGACCATTGTGTCTTGAAATCCTTAAGTCTTCCATCTCCATAGGTTGTCCATAACAGAGGCTCTGTGATATGAGAATGATCTGGTTGTGAACTTCTCGTGTAGATTGTTGATAGAGCATCTGAGCTTGGCACTTCTATGGTGCATCTTGGTGTATTTGGCAGACTTCTAAAGTTTCTACACTTAGCCTATTTTTCAATACTTCTATACAATAAAATGGAGCTAACAATCTCCCCCTAAGTATTGAAAAATAAAAGATTGGAATGTAGAGTGTATGGCTAAGTTAGAAAACTAAGAGGTGAAAGGAACTCAACCTTTGAAGACAAGATTATCATTCAAATTGAGGGAATGCCAGAAGGCAAGTACAGAATTGAAGTTACATTGAATGATGTTGAGTCAGAATTGTATTCAAGATTAAATGAGGGTCTTTTATGTAAATGTTTGTAAAGTGTGGGTGTTTACTTTGTAATTGTTTGTAAAGTCAAATAGATCATGTTGACCATATAAATAGCAGGTCAAAGAGTTATTGTTAATCTCACCTGATCATCCCTTACTCCTGAAGTGTTGGCCAAACTCTCTTGGCCAACATTTAAGAAGAAGATCCTTGGACAAGATTGAGCTTGAGTTCCGCAATCTGAAGAAGGGTAGCATGTCTATTTCCGACTACTCAAAGCAATTTCTGGAAAAGTTGAGTTTGGTGGAGCATCTGGCTTTCGATGAGAAGACGAAGATTAAAGCCTATCTATTAGGATTGTCGGCCGAGATGAAGACGGAGGTGAGAAATTCCAAGGTGTCGACGATAGAGGAGGCAATTGAAGAATCAATCCTTGTGGAGGATGACATTGCGCAAGGAAGGAAAAAGAAAGGTCAAGTTTTGGAGAAGCGGAAGTGGGAAGGGCCATCGGGGCCCGTTCGTCCGTCTAAGACATTCGTTGGTGAAAGATTCGGAGATAACCGTCAAGAGTCAAGGTGGTGCCACAAATGCAAGGCTAAGCATTTCGGCCCATGCAACCCAAGACCACACTTGGGACCCGTCGAATGTGCTAAATGAGGGAAGAAAGGACATGCCATTCGAGATTGCCCTATCCGGGGGCCGGTATGTTTTGAATGTCGAGAACCAGGTCATATGAAAAAGGATTGCCTGAAGCTAGGGGTGGCGGTCGTGGAAATTCTTTTAGGTCGACGGAGAGAGTTGAGCAACCTCCGAGGGCGCCGAGTCGAGCATTTCGGATGACCACCGAAGAGGCAAAGGAGACCGTCGATGTCGTTTCGGGTACGTTCCTAGTAAACTCCTTGCCCGCTCGTGTGTTATTTGATTCGGGTGCAACGTGCTCTTTTGTGTCGAATACTTTCTGTGAATGTTTCATCACTCCTGTTAGTACCCTATCCGATGCTTTGATAGTTGAAGTGGCTAATGGGGACCAAGTGATTATTCAAAAGCGCTTTAATGACTGTACCCTAGAGATCGATGGGAACTCCTTGGAGTTAGATTTGTTACCTATGACTATAGGTGGTTTTGATATAGTCATAGGCATGGATTGGTTGTCGAGACATAAGTCCGACATCCTCTGTTCCAAGAAGATGATTCAAGTGCCTTTGTCGGGAAATGGTGTAGCCACCATCTATGGAGAGAAAGGGAAGAGATGAAATCCTATCATCTCCTCTCTTAAGGCCCGCAAATTCCTAGCGAAGGGTTACTCTTAGTATCTAGCTTACGTAGTGGACGCGAAAAAGGAGAAGAAATCTGTAGAGGACGTGAAGATCGTGCGAGACTACCCGGATGTCTTTCTGGAGGATCTACCCGGACTACTTCCGGAACGTCAAGTGGAGTTTCAGATCGACCTTACTTGGGAGTGGCGCCGATAGCCCGTGCTCCCTACCGTTTTGCTCCGACGGAGATGTAAGAGATGATGACACAACTTCAAGAGCTCCTATAGAAGGGATTCATCCGACCGAACTCGTCTCCTTGGGGAGCCCCAGTTTTGTTCGTGAAGAAGAAAGATGGATCCATGCGGATGTGCATAGACTATCGGGAGTTGAATAAAATCAAAGTGAAGAACAAGTATCCATTACCTCGAATCGACGACCTCTTTGATCAACTCCAAGGCGCGGGATGTTTTTCAAAGATCGACCTTCGGTCCGGGTACCATCAAGTGAGAGTGAAGAAGAAGGACATTCCGAAGACGGCTTTCCGAACGAGGTAAGGTCACTACGAGTTCTTGGTGATGCCCTTTAGGTTGACCAACGCTCCGACCGTATTCATGGATTTGATGAACCGTGTGTGTCATCCCTTCTTGGACAAATATGTGATCGTTTTCATTGATGATATCTTGATCTACTCAAAAGACGAGGCCAAACAGAGAAAGCACTTGCGAGAGGTGTTGGAAGTTCTCCGAAAAGAGAAGTTGTTCGCAAAGTTATCGAAATGCGAATTTTGGCTCCAAGAGGTTCAAAACCAATTTTTCCTTAACATCAACCTCCTCATTAGGTGCATTAAGAAAAATAGTTTGATCTATTTGGCCTCTTGCATAAAGTTTGCCTTCCAGACCATTTACCTTCTTATTTAAGCTCTTGTTCTCAACCTACAATTTATGAACAGTTAGTGCAGATTCTTTCTTCTCTAAATCAGACTTAGAAAGTTTAGCTTCAAAATAAGAAATCTTCTTTTCAAAAAAATCTATTTCATGTTTAGAATCAGAAGCAGATTTGCGTAAAGAATCAATTAGATCTTTGTTTCCAATAACTGACTTATTAAGCTCAAAGATCTTATTGTTTTGTTTAGCAACTCTGTCTTTTTCCTTTTTCAGTTTTGTTTGAAGGTCTTGAAGCTCAACCATCATGGCTTCCATTTTGGTTATGAAATGTTTTTCAGTTAAATTCATTACCTCATCAGCTGCTTCATCATCTGAATCATCATATTTCACCTCTTTGCCCATTAAGCATAGATGAGCAGCTTCTTCTCGTTCTTCCTCCTCATCAGAATGATCCAACCAGTATTCGTCTTCTGCCATTAAAGCCTTGCCTGCCTCCTGTTGCTTGGCCAAGAGCAATTTATTCTGATAGTATTCCGAGTTGCGAACTTTTGGCTTCCGACACTTTTTTGCATAATGTACGATCTTGCCACAGTTGTAACATTTGATCAGATCATTACCTTTCTTTTCAGTACTGGTGTAGTCATTCACAAACTTTTTCTTTTCTTCTGGCTTTCTCTCACCAAATTTATTTCCTTCCACCCTTTCTCTATGCTCGTGATTCTTTGAGCTTGATGAAGAGTACCTCTGAGAATTAGATCCTGGCTTCTTGTAGAACTTCTTTTGGAATGCTCGGGTCAGTAACAACATCGTCTGCTTCAGATTCTCTCCATCATCTCCTTCAGATTCTCTCCATCATCTCCATCAGATTCAGATTCTGACTCAGAACTAGAAAGCACTATCTTCTTCTTTTTCTTCTTCTCTTTCTTTTCTTTTTCTTTCTCTCCAGCCACTAAAGCTATAGGATCTGAAACTTTCTCAATCTTCTTTTTGTCAGCTCTTTTCTCTTCCACTTCTTCTTCGTTCTGTCGTAATGTTTCATAAACCTCATGTAACGGAATGTCACTTAGATCCTTCATCTGTTTCATCTTGCGCGTATGTTTCTTCCATTCGGGTTGCAGGATGCTTAAGAACTTGACATTGTTCTCGATCTGCTTCTTTTTCACTTTGTTCTTTGACAATTCATTCAGAAGCAAGACAAACCGTTCATATGTGTCTTCTAAGCTTTCATTCTCTTTTGCTTTAAATTCTTCGTAGCTGTTAATGCAGTTAGCTACTTTCATCTGGTTTCCAACCTTCGGTCCCATCATCATCTTCTGAAGTTGATCCCACATCTTCTTAGCATTGGCCTTGTAGCTGTCTATCTTGATGTATATCTCATTCGGAATGCTTTGAAGAAGTAAAGATCTTGCTTGTTTATCTACTTTAAAACGGCTTTTCTGCTCTTCAGAATATTGTGCAAAATCCATTGGAACAGTTCTCATCTTTTGCTCTCTGTCCACATCACCATCCTCACTGTCAGATGAATCATCATCAGGTATCTGAACAGTATGTGGTACCATAGGACCCTCCATGATTGACAAAAGAATGTTTTCTCCATTTTTGTATCTGCCCACAAAGTCAAGGAATCGATCCTTCCATTGTTCGTACTCCCCTTTGAATAAAACGGGAGGCTTGACATCTGTGCCGATAGAAAGAGCGTCCTTTGAAGTCATCCTGTTTGAACAAATATGCAATAAGAAACTTGAAAATGACCGTTAGTCCAAAATGAAATCTCAAGAAAATACAGAAAAACTTGAAATCAATTTTGCGCTAAGATAGACTGGCGCAAAAGTCAGTTTTGCGCTAATTGAAGCTGGCGCAAAACAAACTTGCGCTACCCAAAGATGGCGCAAAAATCAATTTTGCGCTAAGAAAAGTTGGCGCAAAACACAATTTTCGCTAATCACTAAATCACGAAAAACTCAGATATGCTCCAAGTGGGGATGGCGCAAAAGTAAGATATGCGCTAAGTGTGGTTGGCGCAAAAGACACTTTGCGCTACTTGTTGATGGCACAAAACTTAGAACATTCTCTTAGTGAAGTTGGCGAGAAACTCCTCGTGTAGAATGTATCTGACAAAAAAACTTTTGATGATCTGGCGCAAATCAATGATGAACTGGCGCAAAATTAAGATGAACTGGCGCAAAACTTGAATCTGGCGCATTCCTTCTAAATCGATCAAAACAGCACCGAAAACCACTCTAAGCTTCAAATTTCAACTCGAAAATTTGACAATTTGATCACCTAAACGTCTAGAACACATTACTAACAACTAATTTCAACAACAAACATCAAGAATTACACATTGATCCAATACAGTGCGCATGAACTCGTGACTTAAAACTCAACAAATTCCTAAAATTCGAGAAAATTACAGTGCAATTGACAAATTGAACTATACAAACTCGATCGATAACACTGATTAGACAAAACCTAATCGATTTCAACTCCAAATTCGCACTAGAACTCAAAATTGATTCTGACTTTGACGAACACAGAGTCCAACACAACTTTCTTGATTTGATTTCAAATGGATTTGCTCTGATACCAATTGTGTGTCCTGAAAACAAGATTCTAATTGCAATTACACAAACAAACAAGAATGATTCAATTTACCTGTTTGATTTCAATCTCAAATTCACAAAGATTACAACTGTTTTCCTCTCTTTCTTTCTCTAGACGACTCTTTCTCTCTCTACAATTCTCTCTGAAAATACGTTTTTCAAAACTAACTCATCTCTAACTATTAAAAGAAAAACAAAGATATTTATACCAACTACAAATACAAAGGAAACAAACAAATACAAGGACTTTGACATTTTATTACAAAGACTTTGGACTTTTAATGAGAGTTAACTTTCAGCCTTGACTTCTTGAATCTTTGACCTTCAGTATTCTTGATCTTGTATCCAACATATTTCTGCTCTAACATCAATTCTTAGGCCACGAGGTGTCTAAAGATGGAGTGAAGGTAGATTCGGCGAAGACTGAGGCGATGATGAGTTGGGAACCGCCCACGAGTCCGACAGAAATCTAAAGCTTCTTGGGTTTGGCAGCCTACTATAGATGGTTCATTCAAGATTTATCCAAAATCGCTTCGCCACTCACCTCCCTCACAAGGAAGAATGTCAAATTCCTTTGGACTGAGATGCAAGACCAAGCCTTTCAAACTCTTAAGAGGAAATTGTGTGAAGCTCCGATCCTATCCCTACCCGACGGGTCGGACGATTTCGTGGTGTATAGCGATGCTTCCAAGATGGGTCTCGGGTGTGTGTTAATGCAATGGGGAAAAGTGATAGCTTATGCGTCACGACAACTAAAGGTGCATGAGAAGAATTACCTGACTCATGATTTGGAATTGGCGGTGGTGGTTTTTGCTTTGAAGCTGTGGCGACATTATTTGTACGGGACAAAGTGCACTCTCTTTACCGATCACAAAAGTCTAAAGTACATCTTCGATCAAAAGGAACTCAACATGCGGCAAAGAAGGTGGCTCGAGCTATTGAAGGACTATGACTGTGAGTTGCTCTACCATCCCGGTAAGGCCAACATGGTGGCGGGTGCCTTGAGTCGGAGAAGCCATGAAAGCGGCGTCAAGTTATCCCTCACTAGGATCGACGTGGTGTCAAGCTTATTGGAGAACATCAAGGCATGTCAGGTGGAGACACTTAGAGAAGAAAACCTCAAATCCGAAGTTATGATGAAGCAAAGTGGACTATTGTCGGAAGATGGTCATGGACTCAAACTATTTCAAGGCCGAATCTGGGTACCAAAGCTTGGTGGGAATCATGAGCCACTTCTAGAGGAAGCGCATAAATCGAAATATTTTATACACCCCGGTAGCACCAAGATGTACAGAGATTTAAAATTGAATTATTGGTGGCCAGTGATGAAACTTAACGTGGCCAACTATGTGGAGAGGTGTCTTACATGTCTTCAAGTCAAGACGGAACATCAAAGACCGTACGAAAGTTTGCAACCATTGTCCATTCCCGAGTGGAAGTGGGACAACGTCACCATGGATTTTGTGACAAAACTACCGAAGACCTTGCCAGTGATAGTATTTGGGTGATCGTTGATCGCCTAACCAAGAGCGTGCATTTCCTTGCAATGCGGGAGACCTTGCCAATGGAGAAATTGGCCAAGTTTTATATTGATGAGGTGGTGTTGAGACATGGGGTGCCACAATCGATTGTGTCCGATAGAGACAGTTGGTTTACATCCAATTTTTGGACTAGCTTTCAGAAAGAGTTGGGCACAAGGGTAAATCTGAGCACGACTTACCATCCTCAGAAGGACGGTCAAAACGAGAGGACGATATGCTGAGGTCGTGTGTTATCGACTTTGGAGGGAGTTAGGACTCACGTCTACCTTTGGTAGAGTTCGCTTACAATAACAGTTACCATTCTAGTACTGGAATGGAGCCATTCGATGTCTTGTATGGTCAGAAGTGCAGAACCCCGGTTTGCTGGCTTGAAGCGGGCGAGAAGAAATTCACCAGACCATAAATCGTTCAAGAGACGACGGAAAAGGTAAAGGAAATCCGGGAAAGATTTAAGGCGGATCAAGACTGACAGAAGAGGTACTCAGACAAGAAAAGGAGACCGGTCGAGTTTCAAGTGAGAGATCGTGTTATGTTGAAAGTATCTCTATGGAAGGGGATTATTCGATTCGGGAAACGCGGAAAGCTTAGTCCCCGTTTCCTTGGGCCTTTTGTCATCCTAGAAAAGGTCGGACTACAAGCTTATCGGTTGGACTTACCACCGGAAATGAATGGAATACATCCTACCTTCCACGTGTGTTACCTCTGCAAATGCCTAGCCGAAGAGGATAGTGTGATTCCTTTGACAGAGATCCGGGTGGATAACGGGAATCGTTGGGTAGAAGAGCCGGAGGAAATATTGGAATCAAAGATAAAGAAATTGCGCCATAAAGAGGTGACCATGGTTAAGGTTCAATGGAAGCACCATCGAGGTGCTAATGTCACTTGGGAGTCTGAAGAGGACATGAGGAAGAGGTACCCTCATTTGTTTGCGTAGAGCTCGATTTCGGGGACGAAATCTTTATTAGGTGGGGAGGGTTGTAACGCCCGTGTTTCTTTTAGTAAGGTAAGTCGCATTTAATGTATCTAGAGCGATCTTATAATCTTAATTAATCAGTCTATCATTTATACGTGCACATGATTAGTATTCCCCCAATTCTTAGTCATTAAAGGATTGTAAACAGTGCTCCGCGCGGATGGTCGCGCGAGTGGAGCCGCGCCTATAGCCGCGTGAGGCTCTGTTCGCCCTCAACCCTAGAGGCCGGCGCGCCTCTCCGCGTGGGTCCAACCGCGCCATTACTCGCACGTGGCCCCTGTGTGCGATTAACTAGCCAATGAAGGGATCTCCCATGACTTCTCTGCAGCTAGGACTCCTCAACAGAACGGTGCTGTTGAGAGAAGAAACAGAACACTAATCGAGGCTGCCAGAACCATGCTTGCAGTGTCTGGATTAACCTATATGCTTTTGGGTAGAAGCAGTGTCAACTGCATGCTTTACCTAAAATAGATCATTGATAGTAAAGAGATGCATGAAGACCCTTTATGAGCTTCTAAACCAAAGAAAGCCTAACATAAAATTCTTTCATGTCTTTGGTTGCAGATGCTTCATGCTCAATGACAGAGATCAACTTGGAAAGTTCGACAAAAAGGCCAATGAGGCAAAATTTGTTGGTTATTCCTTAACCTCAAAAGCTTATAGAGTCTTCATTCTGAAGAAACAGTTGATCTTAGAGAGCATTAATGTTTCTTTTGATGACATTAGCCTAAAGACTTCTGAGCAATTCAGCTCAAGACTCGGACCTCAGAAGAACTCCAATGGCTCATCGTCATCAATAGCAGCAGAACTTGCTACCTTATTTGAGGATGTACTTGACATTGAAGAAGTCTCTGTAGAACATCACAGAGCTTCTGCGGTAGAAGCCTCTGTGGCTCCAGAGTCTGGTACGTTTACTGGACAATCCATTAACTCTTCCTCTGTGACTACTTCTGTAGGTCACCCTGTTGAGGGGGAGCGCGCAGAAACTACCTCGCCAATCTTAAGCTTAACGACAAAAATACCTACCACTTCAAATACAAAGGATGAAGCTCCCTCTACGCATCATCCCCGGATGACTAAATGGACGAAAAACCATCCCTCGAGCCAGATTATTGGTAACCCTTTTGATGGTGTTAAAACTAGATCATCTATTGCTAATGAGTGTTATTTTGTCAATTTTCTTAGCATGGTTGAACCTAAGAAGGTTTCTGAAGCCCTTGATGACCCAAGCCGGGTAGAAGCTATGCAATAAGAGCTTCTACAATTCGAGTGTAACAGAGTAGGGTCCTTAGTCCCCTTGCCTAAAGGTAAATATGCTATTGGGACTAAGTTGGTGTTCAGAAACAAGAAGGACGAGGATGACATAGTAATTATGAAATTTTAATAATAGATATTAAAATGTTTGTTTGAAAATTTGAAAATATCAAACAAATAATGTTATAAGTCTTCATGAACGAAATCTTGCATCAATTTCTGAAGACCGTTGTTCAAATTAAGTTTCTTTCATCATCAGTAAAGTTCTCTGATTCATCCAATTTTTTCCAGTAATCTTCTTATCCTTATATTTGATGTGGTTTTATATCAAATGATGGGTTTTTGAGTTGAAGACCACCAAATAGTAATTGTCCCCTCTTATGAACATCCTATTAACCAATAAAAACAAAGTAATATGTTATTAATCTTCACGGTAAGTCTAAGAATATCCTATTAACCTTCGCGGTGTAACATGGCCTCGTGTCATGAACCAAACAAATACACTTTCTAGGGAGTAAGAAAAGAAAAACAACGTAATATTACTGTGAGTAATTGCATGAGCTATCCTTCAAAGTTAAAACAAGTATTATCTATCGGTTCAACCATACTTTTTTTTTGGTTCATCCATACTTCAAGGTTTTTATTTTTATTTTTTGTTCAACCATACTTCAAGGTTTAAAAAAAGGATTACTAATTGAAACGATGTTTAATTACGAATTAACACCACATAAGTTGATCAATACTTTAAAAAAATGATGTTTAGATGCTTAATTAATTGTGTTTATTTAGGGTGTTTGGAATTGCATTTGTAAAGTGCTTATTGGCTTATTCCGGTGTGATACAGGTAATAAGGAGTTTTTAATGTTTGGATGGAAAAAAGTGCGTATACCGGTAATAAGAAGTTTTTGATAAATTACTCCATTCGAACTTATTAACTTATTCCGGTGTGGTACCATCATAAGTTATTCATTTCTAACTTATTTGCTTATTTGTGAAACACTAAAAAAACAACTTATCAGTTTATTACGTTTTGATACCGCCATAAACTAAAACAAACACTTTTTATAAAATTACGAACTAACACCACATAAGTTCATCAATACTTAAAAAAAAAATTATTTTAAATAAGCAATCCCAATCAAAACGGAGGGTACGAAAAACCTCCCCGTGGACTAAGAAGAATTAAGCACTTGCCAATTTTTCCAATCCGCTAAACCTCCCCATCTCCTGTCCCCCCAAGGCCCCAGCCTCGCCCTCCACAATGAACAAACAAAAACCCTAGTTCCATCGACGTTTTTTTTTCTTTTACTGTAAAATTCACGCATTTCAGTAGTTGAATCAAGAATCAGAAATGGATGTGAAAACGTAGAAGCAAAAAAGGGTTCGATTTGGGAAAGAAGACGTCCACCAAATCACAAAAGGTTTCTCATTGTTAACAGTTATAATAGGGTTTTTTCCTTCATGTAGAGTATACATTACCTCGCAAAAATGTCGCTCCGTTTTATGCTTCCAAAAACCAGTAGAATAATGAATTCACAGCATTAATCATAATTTTATCGGAATTTTAATTTATCGCAAAAATGATCCTTTGTCGGTGAGCTTCCCAAAAATATTCGATCAGATTAGCAAGGATCATGATCGTAATTTGCAATTTTAATTTTTCTTCTTTTCTGTGTAGTTAATGGTGAACTTGTTGGCCTGATGTTTTAGGTTTTATATTTATATATCTTAGCATTGTCGTTCTTGGCTACTGATGTTTCTTGAAAAGTGATCGTAACCATTAAACCCAAATTGTGAAGTAATCATGGCTTTACATAGAAAACAAAGGAATATGGTTGCAATTGAAACCTACTGATCACTGCTTTCCCCAATCCCACACCCCTAACTCCTACCTCTCTCCATGCAAACAGATTTATGCTGTAACCTGATACACCATGGTTCAGAATTTTATAGAAAACAAAGGATTCATCAATTCAGGGATTCAACAGGATAGTGAAAATGTTGCTGAAATTCTCATAAACATTAAGAATATAGGATCCATGATGTTAAATTTTTAATTATTGTGTGCTTTTGGCTTGAAATTTATGGAAAAAAAAGGCTGAAGGTTATTATATGGCTTTGCAGTTGGTGGATGAAGTTGGCACCTATATGTGTCTATCTTCATTTTTGCTAGGCAAAGCCTAATCATCCAATAATGTGGTTTTGCCTTCTATGTAGTTTCACGTTTTTATAACAGATCACTTAAAGTGATCAGCCATGCTTTGGTACTACCAGATCCTGAGTCATGTCATCTTTGATTAGCCAACTTTGTATTGCATTGATACTTCTTAGTCTAGCCTGTAGTTGCAGTGAGATAGCAAAATTTATATTGGTGGATGTGATTACTGAACTGGCAGAACATATATATATATATATTATATATATATATAGAGAGAGAGAGAGACCAATAATCAATTACAAACCCTTGCAAAGCAATCCAAGCCATTCAATGAGTTTGATCATAAGTTATGATTCATATTGTTTCATATGTTGTATGTGTGTGTGAGTGTGTACATGTGTGTGTTTCATATATATATATATATGTACATATTTTTCGTGTTTTTTTTCCAAACGTAAAACAATCCTGAACACTGCATAGAAATAACACATGAAAATCCATTTGTATGTTTGTAATGGATTTGTAATTGATTTGCCCTATATATATATATAGAGAGAGAGAGAATGAGGATCAAACGAGACCAGTGTCAACTTACGAGAATGCGAGAGCACCTATATCACATTATCACATGTGATTTTATACTAACAATCACATTTGATTAGGGAACGGTCAACCCAGGGTCGCTTACGCTGTTGGCCCAGTGACCTCGGAGGTTTGACCGTTTCTTAATCACATGTAATATAGGCGTTCTCGTAAGTTGACCTTGTTCTCGTTTTAACCTAACCCTGTATATGTGTGTGTGTATATATATATATCATAAAAGTGGAATCTATTTGTCTTTTATTCTTTCTAAGGCCCCATGTGTATTTTTATCGCTACTGCCACAAATTGAGTGTATTCTTAATTTCTTATGTGCATTTATTCCCATAATTTTTTTAGTTACCCCAAAATTGCAGATGATACTCCTGTTACTGCTGCTCACTTAAAGCACACTAATTGCATATTCTTATTATTATTTAGAGTCCTTCAATATAGTGTCTTCAAAAAATCATGTGAGCATCTAGCCTTCTACTTATTATTATCATTATTCATAGATCTTATCTATGTTGACCAACCTTGATTTTGACATCAAGCTTATGACATAGGTTTATGTACAATCCTAAAATGCAGTCGTAATGTCCACATGTACTGGTTCATACATACGTACCTCACAATCACCACCTAATTTCATCCTATGCCTTGTTATGAGAAAAAAATATGCATACTTGATAGGCAGATTCGTCTTCATTATCTACCCGGTGGTTGTAGCTAGAATAAATACGCTTTTTGCGATATAAGAATCAGTGTTCGGGAGAAGAATTATATAGCCAATGACAAGCATCTACTACAAAATCTAACTTCAGTTTATATGCTCTGTTGGTCAAAATTTAATAAGCTTTTATTTTCCACTGCCATGGTCCTAAATATATTCGACTTTATGATGTTTATTTGTCCCCAAGAAAACAGTCCTATCAAGAAAAATTGATGTTCTCGTTGTACCCCTATGATGATTGGATAATGATAATGTTTTTTGAATGTTCCAAAAATTGTGAGGTGGACTTCTTTTTGGCATAGACGGAATATCTTGTTTGTCGTAAGTTTTTTTATCCAAGAATGACACATTTAGTAGTTATCCTCTCGAGTCAAGGAATGAGCAGTTAGTAACCAAATTATTTTTAAATCTGAAGGTGCAGCTCGCTTTTCTCAAAATCCAACAATGGGTTCAGTCAACTACGATGATGAAACGAGGTCTACCATTAGTGACCACGGGGATATAGGCAATGTTGATTTTGCAAATGATGGACCTTTCTATGAATACCATCCAGGGAATGAGGGTCCGATCATTATATCAGTTCCGTTTCCTTTAGTCGAAGGAAAGCCTCAGTTTGTAGCCGTAGGTGAAACAACATTTAATTCAATCACCATCAAGAACACAACCACTGATGCAGTGACTCTGTGGTCAGTTGAGATATATGACTCGAAACCTAAGGACTCATTTACACTCTCAGTAATGGAACCTCCCTCACATGGTTCAGATGAGGAATACATTCGATCATTTGTTGAGTCATTTTCCTTGGAGGACAGGACTTTACAAGCTGGTAAAACGTTAACAATTTGGTTATCATGCAAAGCAATGATCAAGGGTCTGCACACAACGGCTGTTCACTTTAATGTCGATGATGATAGGATAGAAAGGATGGGTTTTATCATGGCTGAAGATAAGATCTCGCGGTCTTTGACTTCTAACAGACCATACAACAGACCAAGGAGAAACAAGCCATTGCTCCCCAGAATATTTTCTCCTGGAGGGGATAATGTGGGCGTCAAAATAATCAGGGGCTCTCGTCCTGCCAAGGCTTCTGGTCGAGTATACAGATATAAGCTTCCCGAATATCCAATCCCCAAGAATGTTAGGGATATGCTTGAAAGTAAGACGACTCCTGATTCGTTAATCGAAGGTTTATCAAGAACGAGCTATGTCTCTTTCTTTAAAACCTTGCTTATTATGGAAGAAATAAAATTGGAGGTAACATCAAAGAGTGGACTACAGCATTCTAAGAACCGATATTATGTTTTCTATTAGCTCTAAAATGGTCGAGTTTTTTTCCCTTTCAGGATGACATGAGAACATATGACATGCAAAGTGTTGTTCTGAAAAGAAAATATGGGTGCCTGGCGCTTGAAGTCCCAGGACTGGCCGAGAGAAGACCGTCACTCGTTTGTGGAGATTTCATCCTTGCAAAGCCTACATATCAAAAGGAAGACATGTCTGCTCTGTACAAGGTTTGTTTCACATGATAAAACTAACCATCACATATTATGCCAAAACAAGGTGCAATATCATTGCATGTTCTAGGACTGAAGCTTAATTCCCTATGGTGCCCACTCTTCCCATCTTTAGACATTGAGATAAGCTTTAATCGTATGTATAGTGGTTCTGAAGTAGGTCAGCTTCTTTTACAGGGGCACATCTTACGTGTTGAGGCTGAAGAGGTTCACCTATCATTTCATGATGACCTTCACTCTTACCATGCTGAAGGTGATCGCTATGACGTACAATTTGAATATAACCGATTGGGCATGCGAAGGTTATACCAGGCAATAGAAGCTGCAGGAAAGTTAGATACAGAACTTCTCTTCCCTGAGTTTTCTTCAAACTCTAGATGCATTGAAACCTCACCACTGGTTCCAATCTCTTGTAAGCTCAATGAGGAGCAAATGAGTTCTGTTGAGATGATCCTTGGTTGCAAAGGAGGCCCTCCATATGTTGTTCATGGTCCACCTGGTACTGGTAAATCTGTGACACTTACTGAAGCTATCCTTCAGCTCTACACAACTCGAAGGAATACCCGAATACTTGTTTGTGCACCTTCAAATAGTGCAGCAGATAATATCTTAGAGAAACTAGTTATGGAGAATGCTGAAAAAATTCGAAAGGGGCACATGTTGAGGCTCAATGCACAAGCTCGTTCTTTAGAGGATATCAGATCTGATTATCTGGAATTTTGTTGTATTGACGAGGAAGAGAGGATCTTTAACTGTCCTATATTTGAACAACTCGTAAAGTATAGGATTGTAATATCGACTTATGCAAGTGCTTCCCTTCTGTATGCGGAAGGCCTTCAAGCTGGCCACTTCACACATATCTTCTTGGATGAGGCAGCCCAGGCATCAGAGCCTGAAACAATGATCCCTATATCCCATTTTTACAGAAGGGATACGACAGTTGTTCTTGCTGGGGATCCAGTGCAGCTAGGTCCTGTAATTTTTTCTAAAGACGCTGAAAGTTATGGTTTAGGGAAATCATACATGGAGAGGCTGTGTGAATGTAGGTTTTATAAGGAAGGTGATCAGAATTATGTGACTAAATTGGTTCGGAACTACCGTTGCCACAAAAAAATTCTGTTCCTTCCTTCAGAGTTGTTCTATAAGGGGGATCTAATCTCATGCAAGGAAGAGGATACATTGCACCCTTCAACTTGGAAAGAACTCCTTCCTAATGCAGAATTCCCTGTACTTTTTCTAGGTGTACAAGGTTTTGATGAGAGAGAAGGGAATAACCCATCATGGTTTAATAGGATTGAGGTAAGTGAGGTAGTTGAGATTATTATGAATTTGATAGAGAAGGGGCTGCGGAGTCAAGATATTGGGGTCATAACACCCTATAGGCAGCAGGTACTCAAAATAAACAGGGCACTTGAAACTTTTGTCAAGTCAGATATCAAGGTTGGGACAGTGGAGTCATTCCAAGGGCAAGAAAGGGAAGTCATAATCATATCTACTGTTCGATCAACTATCAAACACAACGAGACTGACAAGAGACATTGTTTGGGATTTTTGAGTAATCCGAGACGGTTTAATGTTGCCATTACACGAGCCAGATCATTGTTGATTGTCATTGGGAACCCACATATAATATGCAAGGTGATCTTTTACTTGTCTAATTGCACACTGTTATTTTCCCAAAAGAGTACATTTTGAATTTTGAGGTCAACATTAATGTTGATGGAAATTCTTGAAGCTTCTAATAGATGGAGAATAACAATGTGAGTTTAAAGTGTGTTTGATCTGAAAAGTCAGAGTTGACTTGTTATGAATTGAATATTTGGCAGTTGATTTTAGCTCTACTGAAACATGTGAATCACTTAATGGTATTTGTTGGGTTGATGCTCATATTTTAAAATGTATGGCAGGATGAACATTGGAACAAGTTTCTATGGCATTGTGCTGATAATGACTCTTATAAAGGCTGCTTTCTCCCAGAAAAAGAAGAAATTGTTGATGTGGGATCCGAAGGAGAGCAATATAACAATTGGAATGGTGGAGAGCAAACTAGTTTTGATGATTGGAGAGCCAATGAGAAGAACAACCTGGGAGGTGATAACTGGGGCGAATACCCTACTCAGACACCTGCAGCAGCAGAAGCTGATAATTGGGGCGATTACCCCTCTCAGGCACCTGCTGCTGCCGATGATTGGAGCGATTACCCCTCTCAGACACCTACGGCAGCCGATAATTTGGGCGATTACTCTACTCAGACATCTGATAATTGGGGCGAATACCCGACTCAGACATCTGATAATTGGGGCAAATATCCTACTGAGGCACCTTCAGGACCTGATAATTGGGGGGAAGACTTGACACAAGGAGCTGCTGCTGATAATTGGGGGTTAGACTCGATACAAGGAGCTGCTGCTGATAATTGGGGGAAAGACTTGAAACAGATTCCTATAGGAGGAGCTGCTGCTGATAATTGGGGAGAGCATGCACCAACAGGAGGTAGCACTTCTGGTAAAGATGACGACAATTGGTAGTAGTAAATTTTGTTGAAAGGTTTTAGTATTAAGCCTCTTCTCATTCTTTTTTGAACTTTATGCTACATCATGTCAAACAGGCGGTTGCTGGTTTGGTAGGCATTGTCCTTTTTTGATTGCTCTTTTTCAGAGATCCCTTGCTAGATTTCCAGCCATTTTTTTTCTTTCCTCCGGTGTCTGTGATTGCTAAAATGCCTGGCTTGTGGGTTTTTTTCTCCGGTGTCTATGTTCATGTAACAGTGATTATGTCCATTGATGTGTTGTAATATTCCTCTCGACATCACTCAGTCCGGGGGCTGGTAAGCTAATATTTTCAAACACCTTGAGTGGTCGTTTGTATTGCCACATAAGTTGTTCTTGTGAACCACCATCTTGTCCATGTTTGTAGATTTTCACTTGAGACTGTTTACAATGATAAGTTTTGTTTTATCTCTTTATTTTTATTTTATTTTATTTTATTTTGTAAGCTTAATTGAAAAGCCCTTTTACCTAAGTTGTAAACTAGCTTTTTTAAAGCTATTTCACATAGTTTATTGGGTTTTTTTTATTATATTTTTTTTCAATTTTTTTTTCCTAGTTATGCCTGTAATATTTTAGTTTATTTTTTTTTTATCGAACATGATTAGTTTATCAGTTAATTTGTCAAACATAGCCTTGGTTATTGTTGTTGAACATGTTAAAAGTGCCTTTCTTGTTGACCTACATCATTCTCACAATTGATGTTCAGCCGCATCTGCTTGTTCTTCCCAATCCTTGGCAATATGATAAGCAATTGGGTTCTTCTCATATAACCACCGATGGGATAGTTGGTTAGAACTAGGGGTATAAACGAGTCGAGCTTTTAACGAGCTACTCGAGCTCGAGCTCAATTATTCTCGAGCTCGAGTCGATCTTGAACACAAAATAGAACTCGTTTAACTTATCGAGCCGAGCTTTATAACACCAATGTTAGACTCGGCTCGTTCGAAAACCCGATTCAATTTTTCGAGTCGAGCCAAGCCATTCGAGCATACCTTTTTTCGAGCCGAACATGCTCATATATTTATTAATCATACAATAAAAAATATAAAAATTATCGAGCTCAAGCCGATAAACGAGTTAATTGATCGCGAGTTCGAACCCGTAAACGAGCATCGAGCTCGAGCTCGATAACTCAAAAAATATTCGAGCTCGAGCTTGAGCCCTACATTAAAAAGTTAATCGAGCTCGAGCCCAGTACTAATTTTTTGAGTCCGGCTCGATTAACCTACTATTCGACTCGACTCGGCTCGACTCGTTTACACCCCTAGTTAGAACCTTAATGGACGTTTTATTCCGCAATTTGATGACATTTTTGGCGTTGTTTGCGTGTTTGGTTGGTTGATTGAATGGATTTAGATTATGATTGAACTATTTTATTTATATATTGATAGGTTATAAATAATTTTTTTTTTCATTAAGAATTTTAACAATTTAATATTAAAGTTTTTTTTTAAATAATGCGCATAATAGGTGTTATGTAAACAATAATATGTGTGATGATTGTCATGTAAGTACTTTAATGTAAACTAAATGTTATGAGTATCATGTAAACAAAACGTTCAATTTTTTTTTCATTAAATAAATTGGAAACAATGTTTCCATTATCATATATATATATATATATATATATATATATATATATATATATATATATATATATATATATATATATATGATATAATAGGATTAGTTTCATTTGAGAAATGATAAAAATTTGATAAATAAATAAATGATCTTAGCCCTTTATCTGGTCAACATTTGCGGCTTTGACCGTGAAGCACCGGATAATTCCTTATGTGGTCTGTTGAAGATAGAGGGTAGTTTCGTAAAATACGCGGGACGAGTTCATATATAAACCTGTATGATTCACATATGAATTATATGTTCATATATGAACCAGTGTAATTCACATATGAACTCTTTTAACTGATTCATATATGAACCTTTGTGATTCATATATGAACTATACTGTTAAGTCAATATTGTAATCAAGATAAAATGAGGGGTCAAAGTGTAAAGTTATAAAAGTATAAGTAGTTTTGTTGTAAATTGTGTTGTAAGTCAAAGTGATTGACTTTGACTTTAGCTAGTTGTGGGAGGTCATGTTGACCATATATAAAGGAATAGTCTTTGTATTTTTGCGTAGGAGTTTAAGAAATACACACGTGCATACAGATTAGAGAGAGAATACATTGTGAGAAATAGGTATATGGCACTGTGAGATATGTGACTCAAGGAATCATTGTAATTGTTGTTTGATTAATCAAAGAATGATTTTCTATATAATCAGTGTCTATTCTATAAGCTTGGATTGGACTTTCAATTGGTATTAGAACCTAATTCGAAGCAAATCAACAGAATCAAGAACTCGCACCCTGTCGACTGTATTTTTGATCAAATTCGTATATTTGATGTTGTTTCGTGCAAATTCTTGCTTGTATTGTGATCGATCAATGTTTTAGACATTTTCTGTGTAGTTTGATTACACTTTAGCACTCTAATTTGGATTCAATTTTGTGATTTTGAGTTTTTCGAAAGTTTGAAGTTCTACGCACTGTATATTGATCATAATGTACATTTGAGTCAATTTGATTGTAATTTCTTGTTTGTAGTATGTTCTAGTTACTTTCGAGATCAAATTGGTGGATTTACAGATTGTCACTCGAAGATTTGAGTGGTTTTTCGATCGATTTAAGTGATTTTTAGCCGAAACTCGAAGAACTCGCATACACCACGAAGAACTCGCAAGATCTGGAGTTTTCGCATAAGTTTAGCAAGAACTCGCATGGAACATGATTTTTGAAAAAGTGTAAGTATGGATTTCGCATAGCGTTGTGTACGAGAAGTGTGGAATTTGCATCTGCCTTCATACGAAAAGGAGAATTTCGCAATGCTTATTATACGAAAAGTTGAATTTTGAAATTCTAAGGGAAGATTTCGCATCTCGAAGGATACGAAAAGTTGAAGAATTCGCATTTCAAACGATACGAATTTGAGGGATTCGCATCTTACATCATACGGATTCTGAAGATTTCGCATGGCACAGTCGAAAATTTTCTAAGTATAGAATCCGTATCGATACGGAAAGTTTGGGTGTGTGAAATTGACAAAGTATAGATTTCGCATAAGATCTTCGTGCGAAAAGTTTGAAACTTGAAAAAATACAAGTCAAGAATTCGCATACAGAGACGTGCGAAAAGCAAGAACTCGCATCTCAAAGCGTGCAGAAAGATAGAATTCGTACATAGAGTCGTGCGAATTTTGTTGGATGTGCGAATTATGAACCACTTGGCGTGCGAATTGTTGTGGGTGTGCGAAAAGTAACTCATTTGGTATGCGAATTTTGTGAAGTAAAGTGGTGTGAGGATTTCTGACTTAGAAAATTTTTGGAAATTTTTTTTCTGAAAAGTTTTTTGAATTGTACTTTGTTGATTTTCCGAACTAACGATCATTCCAAGCTATTATTCTACAGATTTCAAAGATGCCTCAGGGATATAGTTATGATTTTGGACAGATGAATATTTCTGAAGCTTAAGCAAATGTTAAGCATCTTGCTGGACAGTTGTCTATTTACACCAGAATGGCAAATGATTGCTCAAGAGAAAACACGAAGATTAAAGCTGAGAAAGCTGAGTTGCAAAGTAAAGTCTCTACTCTTGAATCCAAGATAAAAGATCTGAAAAGCAAATCTGAAAGCCCAGATCTTAAAGTTGAAAGAGACAAATTGAAAGAGAAAGTTTTTTGTCTTGAGGTGGAGATTAATGTGCTAAAAGAGGTGTTAGTCCAAGATTCAAGCAATCAAACAATTAAGAACACAATGTAGAGAGAGTTTCTAGAGAGAGAAAACGTGTGTCATATATCTCACTTAGTCACAAGATTACACACTCACATGTTTCTCACACACACTTCTCAACATCAGCAGATGTTACAATAATACATAGATGACTTTTGGCTGGTACAACCACTCGATCTCAGGGTAAGGAAGATCCCTGGGTGAGGTGTGCTAGGAGTCATAGAAGAATTCCTTATTGCCAATGATGCTAACCATACCTCAATAGCAATGATTCAGGGAATAGGAATGGAATCACTTCTCTTAAGATCTAAGGAAAGCACTTGAAGAAAGCCTTTGGGATACCTCCAATTCCCTGTATGTTCAGATTAAACATACCAATAGTCACTAGATTCATATGAGCTACTGAGGAGTAAGCAATGATCTTCTTAAGATCGATCTGTCTTAAAGTGGTCAAGGAAGTATATATTATAGCAATCGCGCTTAAAGTACAAATGAAAGGAGTGAAACAAAGTGTCGCTTCAGGTTCCATCTTGTTGTTGTTGGAGGTACACATCCATCTTCTCGGTGTGGAGCGATATACGAGAAATAGATGCTCAACCTGAAATGTCCGATAACGACGCTGAAGTAGTGAATCTATCGGCACCAAGCTGTGGCATACAACTTTGGACCTAACGGCCGGCCCAGTAACCTTTCGGAAAGCTTACAAAGACAAAGAACAAAAGCTTATATATGGGTCAAACAAGCCTTGACCTCATATAAAGCAAAGCTTAGAAAAGTCAAACTTTAACATTCCAAATGATCTAAACAAAAATACTCTAACAATCTCCCCCTTTTAGATCAATTTGTAAGCCTTCTGACGCGATTGTCTCTGATTCCCAACAATGTTTCAAACATTCTGATGCCTCTTCTAAAATCAATTCTGTCATCAAGAGCCTCAAGAATCCTCTGCATCACCAACTTTACTCTTCTGGGCAAGTGCTCACCACCTTGCATTCTCTGCCTTTCACTTTCTTTGTATCTTTCATCAAGTTGTAGTCTGATCACCTTGAGTGTTCCATCAGAGAACTTTGCAATCTCAGAAACTCTGAAGAATCTCTTTTCATTCTCTCCATTCTTATTAGACTACACCCAACTCTGGTTCTTCCAAGACAGTAAACAAAGCATAATCATCAATGTCAGATAGAGTCAGATTTGGCTTGGTCATGTTGACTCTCCTCTGATTAGTCTCTATTCCCAACTGAAAGTCATAGCAATAAGTATAGTAGATGTGTCTTGTTATTCCCATATTCTAGTTTCTAATCACAATTAAACAAACAAAACACAAACAAGAATCAATTACCTGTTTGATTTCACTTTCAAATTCAAGATTACAAACTTTCTCTCTCTAGAACTCTCTTTCTCTCTCTAACGTATTTTCTCTCAACTAGACAATTTATTTCAATCTTACAACTGAATACTCCTTTTTTTCTGTTGACTTACTTACGAAATACAAAGAATACAAGACTATTTATACCAACACCTAATACAAGAAAAATAAAATACAAAAACAAATACAAAGACACTTTGACTTTTATTACAAAAGACTTTGACTTTAATGAGATTTGACTTTCTCAGCTTTGACTTTCTTGAACTTTGACCTTCAGTCTTCTTGATCTTGTATTCAACATATTTATGCTCTAACAATCTCCCCCTTTGGATTCAAGATCACTGTTGAAAGATCTAGCAATTCGGTCTTCACTTTTTAAGCTCTGTCAGTACAATCTCCCCTTTTTCTCTGACGGTATTCTTTCCAAAACTATCTTCAAACGATTAACAATCTCCCCAAAACATTCACAACATACTTTCAGACTTTGGAAAGAAATTATCTTCAGAATCAGCTCGAATTTCTTTAGCAAATAATCTTCAAAGAGAATTTCCTCAAATCTTCAGAAATTCTTTGATCTTCTTTAAATCTTCACTTTGAATCTTCTGACTTGGACATTTCTTTAAAAATCATCTCTCAAAACTTTATCATTTCTTGAACTATTCTCCCCCTTTTTGATGATTTGAGCATCGATATCATCAAAACTTTCTCCAAGAAATGTCTTTGAAGACTTTCTGACCACTAATCTTTCAAACTGTGCCTTTGATTCTGTGATCCATAACCAAGTATTCATCTAGATCTTTGCAAACCCAGACAAAATAAGAACAGGTAACTCCTGAATCAACAGATGAATCAATTAAAATGCCTGTCAGTAACATGAAGTCACTGTGTGTAACGAATACACAATATAAAGGAGCTTTTTGATGTTCACTCCCCCAAGGCTTCCATCCAATCATCGAAATACGACAAAGGCAATTTCTATGAATGTTATGACAAAGAAACAAATTCTTTGTGTGTTCATGCAAGTGTAGAAAGAATTAAGCACGATGATTGATTTAAATAAGGCTCAACATTGTGTAAACCACTGAGACAACAGTAGTATAAACACAAACTCAATGTGCATGATTGAAGTGCGAAGGTGGGGCAAACTTCCTTCTTTTTCAATATCCAGATTTTCCAAATGAAAACCAGATAGATAATATGCTGCGTCCCCAAAAAAATATGAAACATTTTCTTTTTGAGAAGAAAATGAGTAGCTTGTGGGGTTTATTCAAGAGTTGGCATGGGCTAGTTGCCTGTTTCAATAACGTTCACCAAAGAGTTGTAAAACGCTAGTAATGTGGCTGCCCGGCTCAGAAAGTAGTTGGTGCAGAGTTTAATATTCTTTTACTCTGTTCTCACACCCTCTTTCTTTTGATCATTAAGCTCACTACTAACCAAACTCTCCTTTACATTTTACCTCATCACACCCACACTCATTTCTTTTCGACTCCTCACACTCAATCACTAATGGGTTAACTTCTTGGGTAGAAATCACTGGTTAACGTGATTTCATAGAAGTTTCAATTAAGTTCTAGCACAAAGAACCCATGTAATCCTATAAAAACATAATGTTGCTCAATATAGTTTAACTTTATCAGTTAAAGCTCAAAATACAAGTCAGATGTATATATGCTTAGAATATAATCATGAAGATATGAGCATTTTTAAACATTGAAGTATTTTCAAACAAGTATATTGAATGAATGAATATGAATGCAAAAGACTTGTTTGAAAATCTGACATTGTATGAAAATGATCAGAAATGAATGATATAGAATCAAGGCTTATGGTCAAGAATAATGGATATTGTCCATACGAAACAAAATATAGACATTCTTGAAATGACGCTCAAAATTCTTTGAAGTACAAGCGGGGTGTCTTACCATCGAAAATATGTTTCAATATGAGACATGGTAAGAACAATTTGAACTAAGTCAAACCGATGTGTGTGAATACTTGAAAGTATATAGAAAAGACAATACACAAGTATTAATCTTTGGATAACACACGGTTTGTTTATCAATGAAGCACAAAAATAAAATGAAAACATTTAAAATCACACTTCCAAATTATAAAATTTGTTTAAAATTCGAGAAGTGGTTTGAACATTTAAGAACATGTTTTCTATATCTGAAAGTTGTCCTTCTTTCAGATACATTTGAGATTAAGATAAGAAATTTACCTTTTCGAGCAATCTTAAATCTCATGAAGTCAAGCTGAAGTCATTAAGATATGATCTTGTCAGCTTCTCTCATCCTGCACAAGACTCAAAGTCTAGTCAAAAACAAATTTATTCACAACATTTATTCAAAAATTAAAAATGACATAAAACAGTAAAACGATTAAAGAACGAGTTCTGATCAGAAGTAATCAGAAATCATAGTCTTACTCCTTTTGACTTGACTTATATACTCCCCCTAAAATCATGCATCACAAAAAAATTTGTCAGTTAAGTAAAATGCAGAAATTAGTTATGATCCCCCTCAAAATAATGTAGATCATCTAAAATCTTCTCTTACTCCCCCTGAGATCATGAGCAAACAATTAAAGTGCAGGTATCTTTCAAACATAATGATAAAGAAAAATGATGAAAGTTAACAATACGTAACTTTAGTAGGTAACAACCGATTACGTCTTAAGATTTAACATACCAAGCTTAGAGACAAGAAAATTAAATCTATTTTCATCTAAGGGTTTGGTAAATAAATCTGCAAGTTGATAATCTGTTTTTACAAAATAAAGTTCAATTGTTCCTTTTTCTACATTATCTTTGATAAAATGATACCTTACATCAATGTGTTTGGTTTTCGTATGTTGGACAGGATTAGCAGATATGCCAATTGCACTCTTCGAGTCACAATATATTGGGATTTTGTCGAACTTGAATCCATAGTCTCGCAGCTGTGTTCGCATCCACAGGACTTGAGAGCAGCAACTGGCAGTAGCTACGTACTCTGCTTCAGTAGTCGATGTGGAAACACATAATTGTTTCTTTGATGCCCAGCTAACGAGCTTGTCTCCAAGAAATTGAACGTGACCTGAAGTACTCTTTCTGTCCAACATGCAACCTGCATGATCTGCATCTGAATAAGCAGTCAGTTGAAAACCAGTATCCTTAGGATACCACAGACCAAGGTCTGCAGTCCCCTTCAGATATCTAAAAATCCGTTTGACAACAGCCAAATGGGATTCTTTGGGAGCAGCCTGATATCTAGAACATAAGCATGTTGAAAACATAATATCTGGTCTACTAGATGTAAGATACATTAACGATCCTATCATACCTCTATAAGTCCTAACATCAACACTTTTACCCGAAGGATCAGTGTTAATCTTAGTACCTGGTGCCATCGGGGTTCCAATTGGTTTACAATTTTCCATTTTGTACTTCCGAAGAATGTCCAAAATGTACTTAGATTGGTTAATGAAAATCCCCGTTGAAAACTGTTTAACTTGTAATCCGAGAAAGAAATTCATCTCTCCCATCATACTCATTTGAAAACGTGACACCATGAGGTTAGAAAAGTTTTTGCAAAATTTTGGATTTGTAGAACCAAATATTATATCATCAACATAAATTTGAATAAGAATAATATCAGCTTTTTCCTTTTTGATGAATAAAGTGGTATCAACCTTACCTTTAGAAAAACCGGACTTGACCAAGAATTTAGATAAAACGTCATACCATGCTCGAGGGGCTTGTTTTAAACCATATAGGGCTTTGTCCAAGATATAAACATGATCTGGCTTATCTGGATTGACGAACCCTTTTGGTTGAGACACGTACACTTCCTCTTTAAGAATGCCATTCAGAAAGGCCGTTTTCACGTCCATCTGATAGACTGTGAAATTCTTGTGAGCTGCGTAGGCTAGAAACATGCGGATTGCCTCTATACGCGCTACTGGAGGGGGGTTTGCAGTTGAAGTTTCAGGTGCAGAAGCATCAGTTGGAACAACAGACTCTAGCTGTTGAGTAGACATTGTATTACACCCAACTGAAACATTTACTTCTGGCTCAGCATTTACTTGTACATCTTCAACTGTAGGAGTAATTGTAGGAATGTGAGTTTCTGACTGAACAGGGGATGCTTGTTCAGTTATGACATCTGAAGTGACTGGATGATTGCAACTTGTATCTTCAGACCTGTCAGTCACAACAGATTTAGGTATATTAGAACCTAGAAACTCATCATAAAAGAATTCAAATAACAAATCTAAATCAGTTAAATGAGAACTAGAAGTAGAAGCATTATTTGAATTTGTCGCTGTAGAAACAGGTTCTGGACTGATCTGCCCAGAAGCTAATACTCCAGTGATCACGGGTTCTGAATTGAGTTGTTCAGAAGCCATATCTTCATCGAATGTTACATTAACGCTCTCGACAACTGTCTTTGACTTCTTCAGATAAATACGATAAGCTACAAATGTGGAAGAATAACCGATAAAAATGCCTTCATCCGCCTTAGCACTGAATTTATTCAGACTCTCTCTGTCGTTAAGCACAAAACATTTACACCCAAATATGTGAAAATACTTGATTGTTGGTGTTCTGTTGTTGATCAGCTCATATGGAGTCTTTTGAAAACGACGGTGTATCATGGATCGATTTTGAGTATGGCATGCAGTCGACACAGCTTCTGCCCACAAGAATAGAGGTAGATCGGATTGGCTAAGCATAGTCCGAGCGGCCTCGACTAGCGTCTGATTTCGCCTTTCGACTACTCCATTTTGTTCAGGCGTTCGAGCAGCAAAGTACTGATGTGATATCCCAACCAATTCGAGATATTCTTCAACTATCTTGTTTTTGAACTCTGTGTCGTTGTCCGTTCGAAGAAACTTGACTTGTCGTTGCATTTTTACCTGGGTCGTCTTTAAGAAAGTAATGAGAACTTCGGGCGTCTCATCTTTTGATCGAAGAAATTTGACCCATGTGTATCTTGAGTAATCGTCCACAATAACCAACACGTATTTCTTTCCACCCAAACTCTGAGTTCTCATTGGACCACACAAATCCATATGTAACAATTCTAACGGAGAACTAGTGCTTGGTTCAGGCTTCGGTTTATGCGGAACTCTCTTCATCTTACCCTTCTCACATGCAGCACATAAGTGTTCTTTCTCGTATTTCAGCTCAAGAAGTCCTTTTACCAATTTCCCACTAACCAACTTATTAATATAACGAAAGTTCAAATGAGATAAACGTCTGTGCTAGAGCCAACTTTGCTGCAATGAAGCCTTTGTCATCAAGCAAACTTGATTGTCATTCTGTACCTTTGAAAGATTGATGGTATAGAGGTTCGTCTTTCGATTTTCGACTAAGAGTTCATTGCCATCTTCCGTACGAACCGAACATCTCTTAGCTTTGAAGTTGACCTCTAACCCTTTATCACAAAATTGACCAATGCTGAATAAGTTGTGCCCCAAGCCTTCGACATAACTCACTTTACTGATCGTTATGTTGTCTTGAATAATGTCACCATATCCTAAGATAGGTGAAAGCTGATCGTTTCCAAATCTGACATTTCCACTGAGTTTCTCTGTATAGTTAGACAATAAAGCTTTTTGCCCAGTCATATGCTTGGAACATCCACTGTCCAAGTACCACATATGCCGGGTCTGCAAGAGAAATCAGGAAACAATAACTTTAGGTACCCATTTAAAAACGGGTCCTAACAGATTAGCACAAGATTTTGGTATCCATTTGAAAATGGACCCTCTGTTCTTTTGAAAACCTTTAAAAATATTTGATCTTGAAGAATAGACATGATAAGATCCGAACCAATCAGAAGAATTATGAGAGTAAGCAAAATCATTTCTCCGATAATGATAAGATGTAGTAGAAATAGGAGATAATTGAATCAATTGCTTTATTGAATATCGCTTGTAAGAAGTTACAAGGTTTTGTTTATGTGAAGCAAGTTGATCAATTACATCATTATCACTACTAACTGATCTAGTACAAGAATTATCAGAAACTGATCCAGCTATCTCATCATCCTTCCTTTTTGGTCGCCATTCAGTTCGAGCTTTCAACCTTTTCTTGCTTATATCTGAAACACAAGATGTAGATTTATTAGGAAAAGCAGATTTCTGAGACTGAGTTTTCTTTTGTGTACCAGTGTGTTTCTGTTTCTGTAATCGCTGTTTCTTATGTTTCTTACCTTGAGCATAGTAATCAGCAGTTACAGAAACTGATTCACCAAACTTAGTTGATGATTCAGCAATATTAACATCACTTGTTAACACTTTTTTATTTATAAGACAAGTAGAATGATCAGGAAGAGAAGCATTGAAGTCAAACAAATCAATTTCTTCTATGCACCCATCATCAGAATTAAGAAAATCATTTGCAGACTCAAATAAGTCATCAAAATTATTAGACGAAGTTTGAGGTGCCTTAGAAACTTTAGAACACTTTGTAGATGTAGATTGAAAAATCGTGTTCTTTAATACAGTAGAAAATACACTTTGTTGAATATCAACCAAAAGTTTTTCATCAGATAAAACATTTTCCAACTCAACTATTTTGCTTTCAAGAATGAGTGGAGGAACATAAACCTTTGTAACTGCAGGTTTTGCCTTCAACTCAGAAATAGAATAGCTCGCAAAATAGTCGTTTGAAAGAACTTTTGGTGTTTCTGAAAGATAACTATCATTTAACTTTGCATAGTTAAATGATAGTTGCATTTTCTTAACATTCTTTCTATTTTCAGTTTCTTTGGCCTCAACTTCTTCCGGTAATTTGGTAACAAATTTGGGTTTTAAATGAGTATGTTTACCAGCACATGCAAGAAAATCAAAATTATAAAGTGCCGGTTGTTTTCTGATAGCTTTCTTTAAGTAATGGGGATTTTGAAAACCAAGTCTCCATTTTTCCTTAACATCAGCCTCTTCGTTAGGTGCATTCAGAAAAATGGTTTGATCTGTTTGGCCTCTTGCATAGAGTTTGGCTTCCAGACCATTTACCTTCTTATTCAAAAGCTTATTTTCAACCTGCAATTTATAAACAGTTAGTGCAGATTCTTTCTTCTCAAACTCATACTTAGAAACTTTAACTTCAAAATCAGAAATCTTCTTTTCAAAAAAATTTACTTGAAGTTTAGAATCAGAAGCAGACTTGCGTAAAGAATCAATCAGATCTTTGTTCCCAATAACAGACTTATTGAGTTCAAATATCTTATTGTTTCTTTTAGCAACTCTGTCCTTTTCTTTCTTCAGTTTTACTTGAAGATCATTAAGCTCAACCATCATAGCTTCCATTTTGGTTACAAAATCTTTTTCAGATAAGTTTAATACCTCATCAGTTGTCTCGTCATCTGACTCATCATACTTCACTTCTTTGCCCATGAGACAGAGATGAGTTGTTTCTTCCTTCTCTTTATCATCCTCTTGATCAGAATGATCCAACCAAAATTCGTCCTTAGCCATTAATGCTATGCCTGCTTCTTGCTGTTTGGCCAATAGCAGTTTGTTCTGATAATACTGAGAGTTTCGAACCTTTGGCTTTCGACAATCTTTAGCAAAATGTCCAATCTTGCCACAGTTGTAGCATTTGATTGGATCATTTGCTGGCTTTTCAGCAACGGTGTAATCATTCACGAACTTCTTCGTTTCTTCCGGCTTCCTTTCCATATACCGATTCTCTTCATGTCGCTTTCCTTCCACTCTTTCTCGGTGCTCGTGATTCTTGGAACTTGATGAAGAATATCTTTGAGAGTTGGATCCCGGCTTCTTGTAGAATTTCTTTTGAAAAGCTCGAGTCAGTAAAAGCATTGCTTGTTTCAGACTTTCTCCATCATAACCATCTGATTCAGATTCAGACTCAGAACTTGTAAGCACTTTCTTCTTTTTCTTCTTCTCTTTCTTTTCTTTCTTTTCTTTCTTTTTCTCTCTGGCTACCAATGCAATAGGATCGGAAACCTTTTCTGCTTTCTTTTTCTCAGCTCTTTTCTCTTCCACTTCTTCTTCATTCTGCCTCAAAGTCTCATAAACCTCATGTAACGGTATGTCATTTAGATCCTTCATTTGTTTCATCCTACGCGTATGCTTCTTCCATTCCGGTTGCAGAATGCTTAAAAACTTGACGTTGTTTTCAATTTGCTTCTTCTTCACTTTGTTCTTTGAAAGTTCATTCAGAAGAAGCACAAACCTCTCATAGGTTTCCTCTAGGCTCTTATTTTCTTTTGCTTTGAATTCCTCGTAGCTATTTATGCAATTAGCCACTTTCATTTGATTGCCGACTTTGGAACCCATCATCATCTTTTGCAACTGATCCCACATCTTCTTAGCATTTCCCTTGTAGCTGTCATTTGGAATGCTCTGAAGAAGTAAGGATCTTGCTTGTTTGTCTGCTTTGTATCGGCTTTTCTGTTCTTCAGAATACTGAGAGATATCCACTGCCACTGCCACTGTTTTCATCTTTTGATCTTTTTCCTCAGTACCATCTTCACTATCAGACGAATCATCATCTGGTATTTGAACCATGATTGGTGCCATAGGACCTTCTGTGATTGACAGCATAATATTCTCTCCATTTGCATGTCTGTCTATAAAATCAAGGAATCTGTCTTTCCACTGTTCATACTCTCCTTTGAACAGTATAGGTGGCTTGACATCAGTGCCAATTGAAAGAGCATCTTTGGAAGTCATCTTGTTTAAACCTGTTTGAAAAATATATGCAATAAGAAACTATAAACTGATCGTTAGTCCAAATGAAACAATCAAGAAAATACAGAAAACTTGAAATATAAAATCAGAAATTTTGATCACAACCAGAAATATGTCCCGCTTCGCAGACTTAGCACGGGGGTCCCGCTACCCGGTTAGCGGGTGGGGTCAAGGGGCAACGCCCTTGCGGGGTCGAGGGACAACGCCCCTAGAGAAAAAAATTTCACTATTAAAGGGCATATTATAGTTTTGAAAATTTTGTCTAAGTCCTCCACACTTTGCGCTTCAAGTGGGAAGCGCAAACCCTTACTTTGCGGTTCAAGAGGGAAGCGCAAACCCTTACTTTGCGGTTCAAGTGGGAAATGCAAACCTTGACTTTGCGGTTCAAGAGGCAAACGCAAACCTTGACTTTGCGTTTCAAGAGGCAAACGCAAACCTTGACTTTGCGGTTCAAGAGGCAAACGCAAACCTTGACTTTGCGTTTCAAGAGGCAAAAAAAACACAATTAAACAAACAAAACACAAACAAGAATCAATTACCTGTTTGATTTCACTTTCAAATTCAAGATTACAAACTTTCTCTCTCTAGAACTCTCTTTCTCTCTCTAATGTATTTTCTCTCAACTAGACAATTTATTTCAATCTTACAACTGAATACTCCTTTTTTTTCTGTTGACTTACTTACGAAATACAAAGAATACAAGACTATTTATACCAACACCTAATACAAGAAAAATAAAATACAAAAACAAATACAAAGACACTTTGACTTTTATTACAAAAGACTTTGACTTTAATGAGATTTGACTTTCTCAACTTTGACTTTCTTGAACTTTGACCTTCAGTCTTCTTGATCTTGTATCCAACATATTTATGCTCTAACATGTCTTCTCATGAACCTTTTGATGGCTTCTAATGCAAACATTATGCTTTCTCCCCTTATGGCCATTAATCTGAACAAATGGATACATATACTCAAGATCCTCAACATTTAGATGGTTGAAGTTTGCTTCTGTAAATCGACATTCACTCAAATCTCTTCTCTGAACATAGAATTCTGGATACTAAATCATCATGAACTTCTTCAGCCTTACTTCTTTCACTGTCAGAATGCCAGATTTGTTCTTTACAACTCTTTCAGTCTGTCTTAACCAATTTATCATGTTTGCATACTCCTCCTGATATTCTTTTGGCTGATTAGAAACACCCAACACCTTGTATTTATCCATAGGTCTGATCTTGTGAACAAATATTCTCTTCATCTACTCTTCTAGAAAAGGAACTCTAAGAGCATGCCTCATCCGTCTAAGTTATGCTTTAGAAGGAATTAGAGGTGCTTCAGGTTCATTGGCATTGGCATTGGATAGTCCTGCTTCATTTTGGTTAGGCATAGTAGGTATATGAACATCAGCTTCTAGTTGATCATTCATTGATTGAGCATCTTGTATTAGACTTGGATGTCTTGATGGGCTTGTATGGTTTGTTGGGCGTTGATGGCTTGTTGGGCTTGGATGGCTTGGTGGCATATCAGCTGCATCAGAAAAGTTGAACTCTTTAAAAGCTGGAATCACTGGAGCTTCATTGGTAGTTTCAGGAATTTCATTATGAATTGGACTGAGTTGAATGTCCTCTGGAGTCCCAAATAAGGTATCTAACACATTTGCTTCATCTTCAGAAATACCATCTCCTTCATCATCAGAATCCATCAAGTTATCCTTATCTTCTTCTTTAACCTTCCAGAACTTGTCATATTTTTCATTGGATTCTTCTTCATCATCTGATGACAAATCTATCACATCAACGACATCCATTCCTGTGATCAATAAAATTTCAGCCTTAGTAGCAACCTTAGGCTTTGCAACCCTTGGTTCTACTTCTGGATTCACATACAGAACCAATTCCCTACATTCATTCTGCTCATTATGTTCATTCTGCTTGTCTGACTGATGTTGAGCATTCTCTTCTTCTTCCACAATCACAGACTGAATATTTGCATCAGAATGCATTCTCTTCTTCTTCCACATTCACAGACTGAATATTTGCATCAGAATCTCCAGCAGTTTTCTGTCTTTTACTCATCTCCCCCTCATGATCTTGATCAAAATCAGGATCATGTCTCTTTCTGGTAACTTCTTGAGATTTGCAAGAAGACTGAACAACATTTGTGAGCTCTTGAATAGACTTGACAACATCTTCTTTGAAAGCTTGAAATTCTGCCACAATTACTACACCTTCTAGAACTTGAGGAACAACTTATTGTGATTGCTGAGACCTCAGAAGACCTATCAAATCAGCATCAAATTGATCTCCAGGTGCTTGTGAGAGCAACTTGGCAAAGAGCAATGACATCAGATCATCCACAGACATATCTACTGGTTGTGGAGGTGGATGTGGAGGTGATTGTGGTTCTCTAGTAACCGGATCCTTGCCTTTGAGCAGTCTTTTCACTTCTCCAATCTCCTTTTGAAATCTTTCAAATAAACGGTTTTCAACAGCCTTTAAGGCTGTTGAGTTAGAATTGTATTCAAGATTAAAAGGTCATAGTTGTGTTTGTAAAGTCAAAGTCAATGTAATTGTTAAAATAACTTAAAAGTCAATATAAGTCAAAGTGTAGTTAGTTGTGGTTATCATGTAGTTAGGAGGTATAAATACCTTTGTGTCTTTAGAAACCATAAGACACACACAAAAAACAGATTGTAGTGAGAGAATTTCTTGTATTCAGAGAGCTTACTGTGAAAGCATTTGTAATCAAAGTTTATCAAATACAAATGACTTGTGATTCAATTGTGTGTCATAATCTGTATTGAGCTTGAATCTGTGACTTATAAAGGCGCCGTCAAGAAATTCCTTTGACACGAAGTCTGGGATAGTAACACCGGGGCTACTTAAGCTCTCCGGTGTCACAGCAGTTGACGAAGCAACTGTGTGGCTTGTGTTCAAAGCTGGCAGGATGTTAGCAATGACAGGACTTCCATCCGATCCTCGTAGTTCAGAATGTGAATCTACGATTGGGTCACGAAGACTTCCGATATTAGCAGTTGGTATTAGTGTCCTAGGAATAAAGATAGATGTTACAATTGGCTCTAGACTCGATTGTGCATTGAAAGATGGTGAGAACTGGGGATGATGTTCTCTATTTTCAATATCTAAACTCTCCGAATGAGAGCCAGATAGCAGTTGTGCTACATCCCCGTGAATATCTGAGACTATCACCTGTTGTGAGGTGACAGAATGGCTGGCTTGGGTGTGCAAATGCATAAGTGGGGTACTTATGTCTGTTTCAATACCAGAACTCAACACATGAGTTCCAGTACCAGATGCGGCTGCCCTTCTGGAATGGTAGGTTAGGTTACACACTCTCTCACCATATTCTTTTCTGTTCCTTTCTCTCAGCCTCACATTATCTGTATTTTCAACTAAGTCTCCCCTCGAGTCTCCTTATATCTCCAACCACATTTTGAATGGTGGTTTCAGCATCAATATCCATAGGATCATCATTGAGAAATCTAAAGTTGTGACCCATGTTGTCATCATCATCATTATCATCATCTTCTCTTTGATCATTCACATTTGCATAATTTTCCTCATCTGTGTCGGCAGTAGCAGATGGGATACTCTCATGATCTGTGCTTGCCGCATGATCCGACTCTGTTTCAGAGTTCTGACCTTCCTCGGCGTTCTCTTCCTGAGGGCTCAATTGATGTATGATAGCCTACTCAGGTTGAGATGTGGAACCCACTTGATGTGTGGTAATAACAGCCTGGGATTCCACAGCCTCCAGTCGAGAAGATTGACCCACTCCAGTTCCCCTCTCAATATTTTCCCTTAGCTCTCCCCGTTCAATTACCCTCGTGGTAGATTGAACCTTCACTGACTCCGCTCGCCTAAGGGTTGAGTCTGGGGTAGGGGAAACCGGTTCTGGTCGTCCCGTAGACTCTCTATAATCTTTAACACTCACTGAGTTCAGATTAGCGTAAGCAAGCAATGCTTCTGGAATTGGCAGAGAATAGTTGAATGATTGATTCTGCTTCTGTAGGTATCTCATAACAAACTCAGGTCCTACCTCATGATTATTTCTTTTCGTAATATCTCTGTTTGATCTAATCATGCTCCTGATGATGAGTTGTAGAAACCTCTGATATGGAACAAAGACGAGCTTCTTTATCGTCATCTTTAGCTGAACTCTTTCGTACAACTCTATCCAGAATGCTATAGAGTAGTCCACGTGCTGATCGTACACAATGGCATGGAATATTCTGAGCATGTGCATACTGGTGTTGTCAATTCCGGTGTGCTTTGCAGTGAAACACCTGTTGATGACTGAGAACATCTGATACCAGAAAGGTGAGAGATTGTTCTTTTTGAACTGACTAATCTTGGTGAGTTGACCAACATATCCTAAGGCTCGGATGCCTTCAAATACTTTAGAATCAACTGGATATGAGTCAAAACTGGTTCTGCCTTCTCTTGAATTTTTCTCCGGAAGATCAAGAATGAGCCTCAGTTTTTGATAAATCATAATTGATGTAAAGTGATCAATTCTAATCTCAAAGTTCCTGTTGTTGATGTTGTTGTCATTCACAAAAGAAATTGTCTTCTAGGCTTGTTGAAGGTAGATCAGAGGTACAGTAGCAATTGCAGTCAATGGCATAGTAAAGAGGATGGCCTCTAAAGATATACAACACCAATGGGTCAATGTTGAGATGATCAAAATCAACATGATGATTATTTGGGTACAACAACAGATAATCAGTAAGATGGATGAGTGCAAGATCAGGATTTTCACCAACAGCAGATTGGTAATGACATCTGGATGATGGCATAGGTGTCTCCTTAGAAATATTCAGATCATTCTCATTCATTTGCACAATGGGATCAACTGAATTTTCACTGGCCATGATATTACCTGAAAAATTGAAAGTATTGGATATAGATCCAATATGTCAGTAAAATCACAAAAAATTGATTTTTCAGAAAACTTTTTGAAAATTTTTCTAAGTCCAGAAGTCGCAGACTTAGGACTAGAAAACTTGTCTCAAAGTACTGAATCAAAGTACAAGGTTGTGGCATGGTGGTAAGAGCCTGGGGACTTCATAGCGGTTGCCCGGGTTCGAGCCCCACTCGCAGCATTGTGGCCACGGGATGAATGCCCGCGGGCCATATGCCTGTTTTCCAGGAGACTAGTCCGGGCACAAAGTGGTCTGGGATACTCCTTTAACAAAAAAAAAAGTACTTGTTGCAAAAAGAATAAATTGGCCAACTTGTCGCAGAATACAATTGCAACAAAAACTTAGAAAATTTTTGACACTTGAAAGAAATCGCAAAACTCACAATTTATGGACTTGTCGTGAAAACACTGTTCAATCCTAAGAATTCGCAAAGTTCAAACGAAGAACTCGTAGAGTTCATAACTTGAAATATAATTGAATTTCAAAAATCCAACATTTCAAACACTTTAAAATCCATTAACATTGATTCTGATGAGTTCGATTAAGCATTTTAAAGTTGATTTAGTACTTTAATTTTGTTAAAGTTCACTTTTAAGTATCATTAAAGTCCAAATCAGTTCATGATAAATCGAACAGTCTAAGAACCAAAAATTCAAAACCAATGTCAAGGAATGTAATCTTAGGTGATAAAATGTCATATCAGTGATCGATTCATGAAACAAACCAACATTAACAGGTTTTTATTAAGAATTGTCCAACAAATTTCAGTCCAAGATCCATATCAAAGAGTTCAGGTTCGAAAGGTTTGTCATAAGATGAACAGTCACGAATAGAAACCCTAAAACAATGAACTTTCAACCCTGGAAACAAGAATCAAACACAAAACAAGATACAATATACAAAGAATCAAACAATAAAATGGAAAACGTACACTGAATCAACAAGATAATCTGAAAAGTCGAAGGAAACACAAGAACTCGCAAGTTCTTAATCTGAGAGAGAATTCGTCCAAGTGTGAAAATCGCAAAGAATGATTTTGAAACAAGTGGGTTTAAAGGAGGAAACAACTCGTATATATACTCAGATTAGGCATGACACGTGGCACGACTGGATTTGACCTTCCACTTGTCGCAAACCGAAAAAAAGATGACTTGTCGCAAAGAATGATGAAGTCGTGTTTGAACTTGTCGCAAGGCACGATTTGCCACAAGTTGTGCCTAGGAAAGAAGTCGCAAGATGTTTCATACGAGTTCTAGGAAGTCGCAAGTCGAAGGATGCAAATTCTTCACTTGTCGCAGGCTTTGGTTTGCGTCAAGTAGCTTGTCGCAGACCATTGCTTGCGTCAAGTTTAGAAGTCGCAGACAATGGCTTGTGTCAAGTAGCTTGTCGCAGACCAAAGCTTGCGTCAAGTTACTTGTCGCAAAGCACTACTTGCGAGTTCTAGACTTAGAAATTTTTTGAAAACTTTCCAAAAATGGAAAATTTGACTCTTTCACTTTTGACTTTCCAAAAATAGTAACTTTGCAAAATTTCACTTTAAAGCTCAAAATAACATCTCTCACTTGAAAATTTTCAGATTTTCAAAACTTTTGAACACACACATACACTTACACTCTTACAGACTTTTATCTGATACTCCCCCTTGAAGTATGCACATATGTGTATACTCCTCCTAGAAGTATGCATTCAGCTCATCATACTGAAGTACGAGTCATGATCTGAGTTGATCAGAAGTCAATGTCCATGAATATGATTTATCATTATTGCATGAAACTTTCATACCTACAAAACAAATGAAAAATCTTGGTCCTCATTGAACATGAGTCCACATTAGTTAGATGTATCAAATTTAGAAAATATTATCCAACCAAAAACACTTACACAAACATAACAAGAACACACTCCCCCTCAAATCAAGATAGGAAACTATATTCATGCATTTAGATTTAACATTTCGAGCTTGCCGACTAAGAAAGTAAATCTCTTTTCATCAAGAGGTTTTGTGAATAGGTCAGCAACCTCAAAATCAGTTGAAACAAAATGCATTTCTATAGAACCTTTTTCAAAATGATCTTTGATGAAATGATACCTGATATCTATGTGTTTGGTCTTGGAATGGTGCACCGGATTTGCCGTGATTGCTATTGCACTTCTAGAATCGCAGTAAATGGGGACTTTGTTAAACGTATAACCGTAGTCTTTAAGTTGTATCTTCATCCACAGTACTTGTGAACAGCAACTAGCATCCGCCACATATTCTGCTTCGGCCGTAGAAGTTGATACACAATTCTGCTGCTTCTAAGACCAACTAACTAATTTGTCTCCCAATAACTGACAGGATCCAGACGTGCTTTTTCTGTCTAACTTATTACCTGCATGGTCTGCATCTGTATAGGCAATCAGTTCAAACCTAGAATCTTTCAGATACCAAAGGCCTAAATTTGGTGTGCCTTTAAGATACTGTAAGATTCGTTTAACAACAGCAAGATGGGATTCCTTCGGATTCACTTGATAACGAGCGCAAAAACAAGTAGCAAACATTATATCTGGTCTACTTGATGTCAAATAAAGAAGAGATCCTATCATACTTCTGTAGATTCGTTGATCTACTAATTTTCTGGAGATATCAGCATCCAACAAACATCTAGAGTGCATGGGAGTCTTCATGGGTGTTGAATCAGTCATATTAAATTTCTTTAACATATATTTAATATATTTTGACTGATTAATAAAAATCCCTTTCGGGGTTTGTTTAACTTGTAAACCTAAAAAAAAATTCATCTCACCCATCATTGACATCTGAAACCTACTCTTCATGATGTCTTGAAATTCATCACAAAGTTTAGGATTCGTAGAACCAAAAATAATATCGTCTACGTAAATTTGCACAAGAATCAAATCCTCACCTTTCTTTTTAAAAAACAAAGTGGTGTCGATAGTACCTTTTCGGAATCCAGACTCAGAAAGGTAAACTGTCAAAGTCTCATACCTTGCGCACGGTGCTTGTTTCAATCCATAAAGAGATTTATCAAGCATATACACATGATCTGGATACCCTGGATCAATGAAGCCTTCCGGATGACTTACATACACCTCTTTATGTAGGATACCGTTCAGGAATGCTGATTTAACATCCATCTGGCACACTTTGATATTTTTATGAGCGACATATGCAAGAAAAATCCTTATGGCTTCAATCCTGGCAACGGGTGCATAAGTCTCATCATAATCTATGCCTTATTCCTGGTTACAGCTTTTAGCAACCAACCGTGTCTTATTTCTGACAATTATACATGCCTCATCCTTCTTGTTCCGAAAAACCCATTTAGTTCAGAAAATGGTTTTATCTTTGGGTCTTGGTACCAACCTCCACACTTCATTCCGTTTGAATTCATTCAGCTCGTCTTGCATAGCATTTATCCAGTCCGGATCTTTTAGTGCTTTAGACGGCTTTTTAGGTTCCATGTTGCTTAGAAAATTGACGAACATGCAATAATTCGCAGATGCAGATGCAGATCTGGTAGAAACTTTTGCATTCGGATCACCGATGATATTAGCTGTAGGGTGTGCCTTTGTCCATCTGTGTGTGCTTGGTAGATAGTCAATATCACCCTGATTGTTTGTCTCATCAAACTTATCTTGTACCGCAGGCAAGTTAGTTTCATTTGCCTCTAGACTTTTTACACTAGGTGATGGAATTGCTTCTTCAGGTTGTGTTTCTGATGGAATATCTCCAGACATAGCTGATGTTGAGGCTGGTTCAACTTACGGTAGAACTGGATCAAATGAGTTGTCTGGTGTAGCACTTCCAGAAACAACTTGTTCTTGACCAGCATAAGCTTCACCAACTTCTTCAGACGGTCCATATATGTCTGCACTTATGGTAGGTGTGTTAATGTTTGTTGAGTTTTCTTGCTTGTTATCATCTGAAATTATATCATTAAAAACATCAAAGAATAACAAATCAAGATCTGATTCAGTTAAGGTTTGAGATTTAGAAATCTTATTCTGTTTTATCTCAGGTTCTACACTTGTTAATGTAGAAGCTATGACTCTAGGTGCGGGTCCTGAACTGGAATGTTCAGAAGTCCTTATTGAAGATTCGTCAAATGATACGTTGATGCTTTCAATCACAGTCTTTGTCCGAAGATTGTAGACTCTGTATGCTTTGGATTGAAGAGAATAGCCAATAAACACTCATTCATCAGCTTTCTTTTGAAACTTTGATAAAACTTCTCTGTCGTTTAGCACGTAACAGCTGCATCCAAACACACGAAAGAATTTAACCGTAGGTTTTCGACCATTTATAATCTCATAAAAAGTTTTATTAAAACGTTTATTAATGATGGTCCTGTTCTGTGTGAAGCATGCGGTGGCTACTGCTTCTACCCATAGGAACGGAGGTAGATCTGAATAAGCAAGCATTGTGTGCGCTGCTTCCACCAACGTCTTGTTCTTTCTTTTAACAACACCATTCTGTTGAGGTGTCATTGCTTCCGAAAAATTATGTGAAATGCCAACAGAATCAAGATAATTTTGAAGAGTTGCATTCTTAAGTTCAGTTCCATTGTCATTTCTCAACTGTTGAACTTGGCATTGAAAAAGAACTTTAATTCTTTTAATGAATTTGATGATTAGATCTAGAGCTTCTGACTTTTGCCTCAAGAACTCTAGCCAAGTATATCTTGAATATTCATCAATCATTATGTGGATATACTTTTTGCCATTTATGGATTGTGTCCTCATTGGCCCACAAAGATCCATGTGAATAAGCTGAAGAGACTTGATAACATTTTCAGCTTATGTGAACTCTTTTTCATCTTGCCCATTTCACAAGCTGGACAGAGTGAATCTTTTTCCATCTTCAATTCTGGTAAACCAGTAACCAGATTCTGAGTTCTGAGCTTGTTTAAATCATGGAAGTTTTGATGAGATAATCGGCGGTTTCATAACCAACTGTCTTCTGTTGATGTTTTAGAGATTAGATAGACTGGTCTTGTAGCTTTCAGTGTTGGAAAGTGAACATCATAGAGTAATCTCATTCTTCCTGCCTTTATCAACTGTGCTCCACTTTGATCTTTGATGTAGCAATAATCTCCATCAAACTCAACTTTGCACTTCTTCTTAGTGAATTGACTGATAGAGAATAGATTATATGCCAATCCTTCCACATACAGAACCTTTGATATAGTAATCATACTGTTCTTGATAACTCTGTATCCTCTGCGTGTCCTTTCAAATCATTTCCGAAGTTGATTGAACCTACATAATGTGCTACATAGTCGAACAGTAGGTGCTTATGTGCTGTCATGTGCCTTGATGCACCTGAATCTATGATCCACACATGACAAGCCTGGAAGAAACAGTCACTTCAACTTAGGTACCCATATGAATATGGGTCCTTTGTGGTTAGTATCCTTAACTTTCTTTAAATCAGTTGATGACCCTTTGATTCTCCATTCAAATTTGGGTTCTTTCGATGAAACTTGTGCTTTAAGTTCTGACTTTGGAATCCACTTCTACACAAATTTCACGTCAACTAATTTATTCATTTTTAAAACATTATTTTTCTTTCCAAAAGAATAAACTTCAGCTTTATGTTTAACAGTGGGTTGAGCAGAAGTTTTCTTGTTCACAAACTGAACTGGTTTTCTTTTCTTAGAAAACTTAGGTTTCAAAGAGAACGAACTATCATGACAGTTTGAGCATCGTAATTTAGTAGTAGCTTGTGTCAACAACTCATTTCTGGAAAGAATTTTCGTTTTATTCAAACATTGTTGACAAGCTTGAGTACAAACTCTTTCTACCCTATTACAAGCCTGACTGTCAGAAACATTCATCTTCTCTTCCACCTTCATCTTCTGTTTCTTCTTACCTCCTTTCTTTACTTGTTTATCTGAAGAACAAACAAAGTTAGGTTCAAAAAGAGGATTAATGAAAGATTCAAATTTAGAAGATGTTTGGAAAACAGAATTAGTTCCCGAACATTCCCCTTTTCAGATATACTTAACTCGTTTTTCGAAGACGTTAAAATCTTCAAAGATGTTTTCCTTTGAGGAGTTTGGGTATCAATTGTTGAAGTGTCAGACTTCACATCAGCATTGATTTAAGCAGAAGATGGAGAATTATGATCAGGACAAACTTCTTTACCTTTTGAAATTTTAAAAATTTGGGATTCTAAGTTTCTGATTTCTTTTTGTAAAATTTCATTTTGAATCAGACTTGAATCTAATTCCATCCCAAAGTTTTCATTAGCATCTTCTACTTCAGCAATAAGAGTATTGAGAACTGAAATTTGCCTTTCTAAATCAGAAATAGTTTTTAAAGCTGCCTGATAGTCATAATCAGTAAAATTTGAAGTTTTAGCAGAAACAGACTTAGTTTTAGAATGAAAGTTTTCTTCCTTTTCTCCTTTGATAGAACAAGAGATGACAGTTTCAGTTTCATCAGATACAGAACTTGATTTAGATGTCTCATGTGTTTTTGGAAAAAGATTTTCAAATTTGATGAAACTTTTATTTTTATTTTTATAAGATAAATTTAAGTCGTCGTATTTGAAACCGACATTTTTAAAATCATGAGAATCCGAATCTGTTTTAATCACTGATTTAACCTTCACTGATTCTTCTGTTTTTACCTTAGGATTCCCAGGTGTTGAACTCTCAGACTTGACAAAAGTTTCACGGATGTGAGGTATTAAAACAACTGGAGCATCACCCGATGTTTTAAAATTATACAGATTTTCGGGTGCTTTCTTTAAAACATCAGCATCCGGAAGTCCCAGACCCATTTTAGGATTGTAAAAGCGAGTATCTTTTGGGTTGCTGGTCAAAAATTTTAAAGTTTGTTTTGTTTGACCTCTTTTAAAATTAAGAAAATTAAGATCCTCTAACTCTTTAATCTTTGCGTATGCTTCAGTTCTGTCATTCAAAACAATATCATACTTCAAAGTTAGATCTAAAATTTTGTCTTTCAAAGAAATTAACTCTTTTTGCAATTCAGATATCTTTCCTTGAAGGTTTACCTTGTCCAGTTTAAGAACATTCTTTTCTTCTTCTCTTTCCACTGCTAAAGTCTTATATATCAAAGCTTGGTCTTGATGTCCTTGAATGATACTCTGTTGTTTTTGAAAATTATCTTTTAACTTTTGAAACTCAGGGTTCATTAAGGTCAATTGAGACATCAAGTTCATGACTTCTTCATTTTCAGAAAAGTTGTCAGAGTTATCAGAGTTAGAATTTACCTCAGATTCCGAATCATCTTCATTCAAATGAGCCATGAGGCTGTAATGGACTTGAGTCAGATTAAGGGGTTGTTTGGTTGGTTTTTCATTAAGTTCTGTATGGATAAAGTGGTCTGTATGGATTACTCTATCTGTACAGATCGGGAAGGTTTTTGTTTGGAAGGGTTCTTTTCATAGATGGAATGAGGTGTTTTTTAATTGGGAGGGACAAGTTTGGAAGAAACTTGGCTTTCTGCATAAAGCTCTCCCCTATGAGCTTACTGAATAAGCCACTTTCTATATCATTAAGCCACTACCAAACAGTCACGTATAGCTGACCAAATAAGTTGTGAGTCTCATTAAGCTGCTTACAAATAGGCCCTAACTTTGACTTCATCATCATCATCAGAAAACTCCAGCCAGATTTCTTCTTCAGCTTTCAAGGCCTTCCCTTTCTCCAATGCCTTGGCTAACTGAGCTTTCATAGAATAGTACTCATAGACCTGTTTCTCTTTGCAGTCTCTGACATAGTGACCACTTTTTCCACAGTTAATGCATTTGTCATTCTTTTCTTTTTCTTTCTCTTCTCTCTTCTCTTCTTTCTTCTCAAACTTGCCTTTGAACTTATCAACTTTGTAATGATCAGATTTGGACTTGTTGTAGAACTTCCTTCTTCCAAACCTCTTTTGAAATCTAGTAGTCAACAAGGCCAATTTCTCAGCAAACTCAGTGAGCTCTTTATCAGAACCCTCATCCTATTCCTCAAAACTTTCAGATGATTCCACCACATCAGACACAAAAGATTTCTACTTCATAGATTTAGCTGACCCATAACTCCCTTTTATCATCTTTCCTTTACCTTGTGCAAGTAAAGCCAGAGAATCTTCAACTTTCTTTTGTTTGTCTTTGATCTCAAGCAACTGTTTATTGAGAACAACTTGCTTTTTTACCTTGTCTTTATGTTGATGCAAGACACATAACAGATCATTGAGATTTTCCTCATCCATATCCTTATTTATTTGAAGTTGAATAGAATATGTATCCCATTCCAGTTGAAGGTTCTTGATGAATTTAAAATTGATCTCAGACTCTGACTTATGTACACCATTTCTCCGCAAATCATTCAGAATGATGTTATACTGGTTGTATGCATCCTTTAAAGATTCACCTTCTTTGGCTTTGAACCCCTCATAAGGATTGATGCTTTGGTTCCTCTTTGTTTTCATGGATTTTGCAGATCCTTGAAATTGTCTTTCCAATTCATCCCAAATCTCCTTAGCAGAGTCCCGACTTTCAACTCTGTTAAAGATGTCATTCGGAATAGCCATAATCAGGAAGGTTAAAGCTTGTGCATCCAGCGCAACTAACTCTCGGTCTCTTTCACTGTACTGAGCTGGTTCTCGAGATACAATTCTTTCAGGAATTTCTGGATTAGTCTCAGTTGCTGGTATTCTGTCAACTGTCACATGCGGGAAATGTGGTCCATTTAAGATAGAGTTCATCAGCTTCTTGTCCTGGTTATTCAGAAAGTTTATCATCCGCTTCTTCCATTGCGGATATTCATCTGCTTGTAGAACTGGGGGCTTGGATTTGGAATCCATGCTGAGAAGATCTCTAGGCATTTTGATGATTGAGAAGAAAAACTGATTGTATGCTTGAAAATGATCGTCCAAAGAATTCAGAAACACCTTGACTCTGAAAGTCATCCTTGGTCAAATTCAGAAAAACCTCAGAAAAATTCTAAGTGTTGAAGTCGCAGACAACAGAACCTACAAGTCGCAGAGAGCAGAAACTTGTCGCAAAGCTTTGGAAGTCGCAAACCAAAGCTTAAGAGTTCCTACTTGTCGTAGATAGTACCTTGCGAGTTCTGAGAAGTCACAAATAACAGCCTGCAAGTTCTGTACTTAGCCGAATTTCGAGAGAACACAATATCACTTGTGGCAAAGCTCTGCGAGTTCTATACTTACAAAATTTTCCAACAAAAACCACAAAATCTGACTTTGCGAGTTCTTGCCTTGGAATTGGAAGCTAAGATTGTCAAATTCAAGAATGAAGTCTCAATCAAAAAGAGTGAGGACATTGTCAAAGGTTTAGAATATGCAAATGCAAAGCTATAGAAGAAGTTATCAGTCTTGGAAAAGCAGATCTCTAAAGACAAAGAACAATTTGACAAGGAAAAAGAAAATATTTTGCTCAAAAGTTTTCTGATTTCTCAAGGAAGTCATTTGAAGAGAAGAAATATGTTGAACTGAAATGTGCTAAACTTTCTCAGCAAGTGACAGACTTTGAGAAATTTATCATCATGGAAATAGACAAATTTGAGAAAGAGAAGAAGAAAATTGAGCAGAAGAATGTTGGTGTCTTTAAAGAAATATCTGATAAGAAAAAGACTGTGGAGAAAGATTTTGAGGAGGAAAGATAAGTTTTTGAGATGGAGATAAAGAAGCTTACAAGGAAACTATCTGAGCTGTCAACTACTGTTCTGAAGAAGAAGAATGCGAGGTCTGAATTGCATAAGAAATTTGACCTGCTCTCAAAGGAAAGAAACAACTTGTCTGCAAAGATAACTGAACTTGAAGAGATCATGTTCAAGGTAAAATTGACTGAACAAAAGAGTTCAGATACAATTGTTCAATCACCGAGAGAAGATCTAGCTGATTCAGAATGCTCATCCAAAACAGCTTCAAGTTTATATCATACTCATGTTTCTTCTAAGAGGTCAATAAAATCTAAATATCACATTCGTCCTTCTAACCTTTTCTATAATCGAAGTGTTGATGGTTCAGGTAAATCTAAAATGACAAATGGCAAAGAAAAGTGGATTTGGAGAAGAAAAGGATCCTCAGATGAGAAGAAGGATCAGAATTCATTTGTGCATACACCGAATGCAAAGAGGAACAATGCTCCAAAAGGTAAATCTTTTGGCAAACCTGATCTTGTTTATACTGTCAACCAATTGATCAGGTTAGTACAAAAGAAAATTAATTGTTCTTACTGTGGTTCAAATGATTTCGTTAGTAAAAATTATGTGAATTACTGGTATGGTTCTTACTATATTACTCCCAATAGAACTGCAACTAACAAACCAGGACCCAAATACCACTGGGTACCAAATGCTCAATCTGTGTTGCAGGCACCTAAAGTTTAGGGGGAGTAAGAGCATTGGTTTCTGATTACACCAGATCAGAACCCGATCTTTAATGTTTAAGAACATTGGCTTTTGAACAAAGCATTTCAAGACCTGGTCTTCAATGATAAAGGATATAGACTTCTAATCACATCTGTTTAGGACTCACAATTCAAAAATCAGAAGAATTTTTGTACTTCGAAGCATATAAGATGATCTATCTTTAAGGGGGAGTACATATAATTTTTTCTGATAAATTTGTGAATACAAATTTTCATAGGAAGTTTGACTTCTGAATTTACTTCAATCCTAGTAATTCAGAACTCGGTTTAATGATTAAGGATTATGAAAATGTTAAGGGGGAGCTTATATGTTTTATATTTTTATTGATACATTTTCTGTTTTTTTCAGGGGGAGATTAAGAGATTATGATTGTTATTTTTAGGGGGAGTTACTGAAGCTGAAACGATTCATTTTATTCAGGAAGTATTTGTTGTCTGTTTTAGGGGGAGATAGTTAAAGTTTTCACTGTCATATCTTTAAGGGGGAGAAAAGAAAAATAAATTTCATTGTCATATTCATATTGTTCTTTTCTAATAATTTGACTTTTTACAAATATAGCAGGGAAGTATATCTGATGTTTTTGTCAAAGGAAGCTTAAAAGATAAATATTCATTTTAGAGGGAGTTAACATTTCTACGTTGAAGGTATATCATTTTGAAATCCATGGGTTACATCCCCTCAAAAGAAACAAGTTTTAAAGTTACCAAATATCATCCAATAGTCAACATCTAACGCATGAAAAACAGAATAAACCATCCCATAATGACTGCTAAAGCTCCTAACACTAAGGCTAAACCCGCGTATACCCTCTGAATAGCCCGTCTAGTGTCCATAAGCATGGTCAAGACTCCATTCATGGTCTGATCTTGAGTGTTCAAAATCCCCATCATCCGATCGAGAGACTGACCATAATGGTCCAATCTAGCTCTAAATATCTCCGCGTCTCAAGACAAGCCCGTGACCCATAAGCTCTCTAGTGAAGTCATTCCGGTCGGCTGCCCTGTCGGCTCCACGACCCGTGGTGGTGATGGCATATCATATCTAACCCTCAACCGAGAGGGCCCTGCCTCATCCCTAGGTGGAATGATGAAAGTCTCTCTGGCTGGTCTCGGAACACTAATCTGTGCGGTCGCCCGGACTCTGGATCGGGGCGCCGACTGTGGTAGGGGTGCAGACACAGAAGTACACAATCTCGTTGGTGAAGATCCGGTCCCCGAGTAGCTATGCTCGGACGGATCATACTCCTCACTCACTCGTGCCCTCCTAGGTCGACCAGTGACGTATCCGGACTCGTCAGGGGACAACTCAGAGTGTGATGATGAGTGAGACATGATAACTGCAATAAATGATAAACTTTTAACCATTAGAATGCTAAAATAAATATTGAAATCACAAAATACTTATGCGAACTCACATATTGACCATGCTTTTTATTTTTGGAACAAAAAGTTTCTATATTTAGCAACTCATAATATAACCACTTCAAGTCCCTTCTTATGTATACCAAATTAGACATAGGTGATCAAGCTTTGCCTAATTGTAATATGCTAAGCCGACACTCGTCTTAGTTATACTAGTAGTGTGCTCAAACTCAAGATTTGTTTGCGAAAATAATTTTTGATAATAGTGGTTATAGTGTATGGTTTTATAGCAAAAACCGGTATTCTCTATAACCTATGGCTCTGATACCAAGTCTGTCACACCCCACTAAACCGGAAACATGGAATATGACAGTTCGATAAACATAGCACTAGGAAATGATAAGATACCACCATACATATCAACCAAAAGTTACATCAAGTTCTCAAAATAAACAACTCAATACATCCAAAAGCTTGTTTACAAGATCACTTATTAAGTATTAAAAACACGCGGTAACATGATTCTAAAAATCCTAATCATTTCCCGTAACCTTCTTGTTCCCTGAAAAGCATGTTCAAATAAAAGGGTCAACTACGAGAGTTGGTGAGTTCACAGGTTTTTAAAGATGCACAAAACCATTTTAAATGCAAGTTATCAAACATAAATCAAATATTAATCCAAACTTCAAAACCAATAATTTCACGAGTACCAATCTTTAAATTATATGACAGAAATTATGCCTTCAAAATAACCAATACATTTGTATGTTGGACCGACTAGACCATCCCTGACAATAAATATGCCCCAAAAAGGACTACCGACGTGGCCATGAATCACATGGATAGCCCCTACTTCTCTAGAATTAGTGCACCCTTACTCGTCAGTATAAGGTGGGCTTGTCACACCAAATAGCGCTATCCACTAAAACTATAGGCTCCTTTATGAGTTAACTAGTAGAGTCAGCCGGGGACTTAAAGAAACAACCCAACATACCATTTTTGCATATATGTCATATAATATCCAAAAACAAACGCTTTATAATCAAAGCTACCAAAATTAATTATAACAAAGCAATCTCGTGAATTATTAAAATAAACACTTTAACATGCTTTTCCCCCCAAATTCAATTAGAAACAGTAAAATAGGGGCTGTGATTACTCACCTTGGATGATGATGCTAAGAATTAAGACAATGCAATACTCTAGCCCGGAACCTTTATCCCTATAAAGTAATTTTGCATAAAGGAATACCAAAATGTCAATCATCCATTTATAATCCTAACTTAACCATTCCTACATCTCAATATATATGCCTTGATGTTTATTTTGTTGTCTAAAATAGAAATCTAGGATTAGAATATCATTAATGACCACCAAAACATAAATCTTTAAGGTTTTAAGATCTACTTTCTGGATTCAGCACTTGCTGTCCAGAATTTGTGACCAGAAAATGAGCTTCAAAACAATACATCCCAATTATCAAAGATAACCAAAATTTTATGGAAACTAAAATACTGAAATAAGAACATTAAGTCAAAATTTCATAAATTTTGGAGATGTTTTGATACCCCAATTAATTCCCTCAAATCAGTAGGTCACTGATTTTTGTGTCATATGCACACTTCTGTTGTAGCATGTATTTGGGATACCAAAACTCAAAATTACACAAAAAGCCATATATGACTGTAAATCTAACTCAAAAACTTAACATATGGAAAACGATTCACTCAATTTGGAAGAATTATGAAAGAGTTATGGCCTTTGGAAGTTGAGTGTACCAATATGTCATTTCTGGACAGATTGCACTACTTTCTTCTAAAATGCAAATGGATGACCAAAACTCCATAATTTTGAATGATTCTTGATTCTTTGAATAACTAACATCTTAAATTAAAGTTTGGTAACAAAAAGCCCAAGTTTTTAAGGAGTAAGTACAGATTTATAAAGCTTGAAAGTGGATGTAAAATCCTTGACAACAAGCTGTTTGACAAAATGAATCATGTAATAACATATTATGATGATCATTTGGCATGGTTTTCATTAATAACTCATGACCTCACATCCTAAATCACTATGCAATGATTCTAATAACACAAATATGCATCATGAATTCATAGCAACTAAAGTGCTCATCCAATCCCATGCATGACATCAAAATCACTAAATAAGTGATATTACACTACTTTAGATGCTCTTAATCATATGAGATTTGAACAATCTCATCCTAAGAGTTTCTTTACACTCAAAGATTGTTGTGAATACAAAATTTTCAATCCAACAACATCAAAATTTCGTGTTCATAATACCACATTTCATAAGATTGATATTTTGAGTAAAAAAATCTCAAAAATCACACTTAAATTCCAAATTTTATTGGAAGATCATTCAATGGTTTACTTTGCAAATGTTTATTTCACCAAATGCATCCCATTTCACTTCCAAGAATAGGATTATACAACCACTACATGAAATGATGAAAAACATATAATTTCTTTGAAAATAAACTTAAATAATAAGGATAAAGATGATTACCTTCACAAAAGGAGATACAAACTTGAATTCTTGATGTAATAGGGTGTCAAAATCTTGATTTTTCCTTGAGTATTTTCTGAAATTCGGTGGTGGTGTGTGGTGGTGTGTGGTGGCCGATTGGGAGGAAGGAGAAGAGAGGAGAGGGAGATGAGGAGTCAAATTGAAATTTTGAAAATGAGAAGTATAATCCTCTAATTTTAGGTTTTTTGTCAGGATCTTAATTCTAAACAAGAATAAACTCTCAGAAAACAATATCAAAGAAGTTTGCGGAATAACACTTTGATATTCAATGAAACAGTAAACAAACAGTAAATCTGATGAACAACTTGCAAACTCTTATTGAATGATTGAAAGTCACAAGCTTTTACACACAACCTCAATATTGATGAACAGACTCACCAATACGAATTCTACTTCTCTAGAATTAGGGTTCTAACCTTGAGGTTGATTCTCTCTATGAAAGCTAAAAAAACTCAGAATTATTGTTTTTTTTTTACTAAAGAAACAAACTATTCTATGCATATATACTGAAGATAAAAGATAATTACAAAATAATAAAAGATCTTCAGTATAATCTTCCATCATTATCTCCAAGCTTCCATGAATATCTTCACACCAGCTGTCATCCTTGCCATATAATCTTCATCTCATAAGCAGCATTAATTCTTCAGCAACATTAATACTCTGAGCAGTAAGTTCAGCAGTACTAACTATGCTCAGCAGTATTAACTTTGTTCTAGCAGTACTAACTCCAGCAGTACTAACTACTAGCAGTAGTAAAATCTACTAGCAGTAGTAATCATGATGTACTGGCAGTATTAACTCTGTTGTAGCAACATTAACCATACTCAATCATTTCTGAATTTCCCAACAATCTCCCCCTAACTTGACTTTTAGGAAGAGAAGTCAAGTTCTTCAGTTAGTCTTCAAGATGCTTTCAACACTTCAGTTTACACCCCTAGATTAGGATCCAAACCTAAGCTTTGATTGATGATTCTGCTAACCACAACCTTTGCCATTGCTGAATCTTTTGAACAAATAAGCTTGGCACTCAACATTGCTTGTAATTTAGCCTTGCTGTGATCATAGATTTTATCAACCAAGTAGTACTCATGATAAGCTCTGTCTACAGTGATGACATAGACTCCACACCTTTCAAATATCATCCAGTTTTCTATTCTTTGGAATTTATTCTGTAGATGCAAATCTCTGATCACATGTTGAACTTTGCTAGGATCAAACATCATGCACAAGTACTCCATGGCTAATCTGATTAAGCTCATTCCTTCTCCTGTCAGCTCCTTTTCATATAGACCCAATCCAACTTTAAACATCTCTTCTAAATCTGATCTTGAACAGTTTCTGATGAGTCTACCCCAAGTAGAGTACACTTCATATATATCTCCCACTCTCCTAAGCCTGAAGTATTTCTTTCTTTGATCTTCCAGAATATCCCAAAAGATGACTTCTGGTGATTTCATAGAAATGGGATCAGCTTGAACTAGTTCATCATCTGTTATAGTCATATAAAGCTCAAGATGCACATTAGATTGCTTATTGGACTGTTCTGGGTTCTGCATAGATTCTGCTGAAGGAGTCACATGAGGTTCTGCTTCAGTTTATGCTCTTTCTTCACCTCTTGGCCTTTTGGACTGCCTTTTGGAAGCTATAGACTTCACCATTTTTGCAGATTTAACTTCCATACCAACATTTTCTGGCTCTTCCTTTGTAGGTGTGACTTCCTCAAGAAATGGTTGTTGAATGTTGAGATCATGCCTCTCTTTCATTCTTCTTTCAGCCTCTTCCCTTTGTGAGGAGTCCCCTTGAAGCTTAGCCATTTCTTTCTTATACAACTCCTCAACCTTGCTGTATGTCATGTTGGTGAACCTCTCTCCTTTGACACCAATTGAGCCTTTCAGGAAATTTATCATTTTTCTCCTTTCCTGATTGGCCAAAAAGGTCTTGGAAGGTTGTCTTTTCTGCTTCATAATTGGCATTCTTTGCTTAGAAACTTTCACAGAGCTTTTCTTGGCTTCAACTGCTGCTTTTAAACTCTCTTGATACTCAGCATTGAGTTTTCTGGCCATTATCTTTGCAAGCTCTCTATCCTTCTCTGATTGAAGTTGTTCTTCCTTTTCCATCGCAGCCTGAAGTAGCTTTGCCATTTCTTCATCCAACTCAATCTGACTTTTCTTCTTTAAAAGTTGTTCATGTTCAACCATCTTTGCTTTTCCCTTTGCATCTTTTAAACCTGCCTCATTTATCTCTTTTCTTTTCCTTTCAAGGCCTCCTTCTGTAATGACCACTCCCTTGGCCTTTTTAGAAGCTTTAGGAGTGTCATTCTTTGCTTTTACCAATGTTTCTGCAATTTCCATTTCTTCAACAGAAAGCCCTGTTACTGCTGCTTCTTTTACTTCAGCAGTATTAACTGTTTCTGCTGCTTCAGCAGCATTAACAGTTTCTGCTGCTTGAGCAAATTCTGTTTCCTTTTCTGCTGCTATTGATTCTGTTACTTTCTCTATTTCTGCCTCTTGCTCCCCCTCAACCTCAAATGCCCTCTCAGCAGTACTTTCTTTCTCTGTTTCAGCCTCTTTCTCCCCCTTGTTGGAAGCATCTTTATCATTTGACCTCTTCTTCAACACAAACTGCTTTCTCCTCTTCTTTTGCACCAACCTTGTCACCATTTTCTTCAATTTTGCAATCTGTACTTTTTGTGACAGAATCACCATTTTCATCTCCTCTATGTCTTTTCCTTGCTTGATTACATCCAGGTTGATATTGCCCATTGTTTCCATCAATTCATTATAGTCATATCTGTCCTCACCTTCTCCAGGAGTGTTACCCCCTTTTGAAGGATCATTGGATCTTTTTGTAGTGGAAGTCTTCTGCCTAGCAGAAACACTATCCACCCCCTTGGTTTCTTGGCACCTGGGACCTTTGAATGATTGCTTATTCAAAGTTGCCATGGGGGAGGTCTTATTTATGTTACCACTGTCCTCCTCTGTGTTAGCAGGAGTAGTGGCAGCCTGTTCACCCATATGCTCAACCATCTCCTCAGTGAGCACCTCCTTGGGGTTGGGAGACACCCCTGTGGTTTCCCTGTAGATATTCTCTAAAGGAGAATTCTCCCTTAGAGGGCTTAAAGGCTCTGTGGGTGATGGTACAAGAAGGGAAGGAGCCTTCTTTACCTTTTTCCTTGTATAAGTTTGGGTGATAGGGGAAATTGGCTTATGAATTAGAGACTGTGGGATAGATATAGAGTAGGAAGGTTGGGATTGGTAGCAGTGGGATGGTCTAATGAGGGCCTTGACCCTGTTGCCATACCTTCTTCAGTGTGGGACACCACCATCATTGTAGAGAACAATGGGGTGTCAACTCCTTCCGAGTCCAAAGGGGATCTCTTCATGTTTGAAAAGACCTTACCTTTGGGGATTTTGGGTACATATACCTCATCAAAGTGAGGCATATCTGTCAATTCATGAGTTATAACTTCCTGTACAAACCTGGGGTACATATAAAAGCTCTTTTTGCTTCCCAAGTTTGAGACAAGATCACTGAAAATCATTCTGGAAAAATTGTACCTTCTGGCAGTGGCCAAACAGACCAAAGCATAAGCAATGGTACTGCTAAACTCACTCCATCCAGTAGTCTTTTTGGAAATGCAGTGCATAAGGGTATGAACAAGAAAACGCCATTGGGTATAGAATTTTGCTTTTGAGAATTTAAAACCACCCAATTGGCCTTCATACCCCATTCTTGACAAATTTGAGAACAAGTCCTCATTAGGAAGAGAAGTAATACCTTCAGCATCGTCTAGACGTAGACAGATGCGTATCACCTCTTCAGTAACTGACAAGGGTTTGTCACCCACCCTTGTTTTCAGAATCTGCACACCATTCTCTGTGATTATGGTGGCATTCGCCCAGAATTGCTTTTGATGCTCAATGTAGATAGTTGGAGACACAGTTAGAGCATGGGCGATATGGCTAGACTTCAGAAAATCCACTATCTGATGAAAGCCTACAGCTTGCTTTGGCTTTTGTAGCATCGCAATTTAATTGTGCTCGTCAATAAATGCCATAGACGCCATTGAGCTTGAGTATTCTTGCCTGAAACACTTGATTCTTGAGAGAAAAGGGTTAGAGAGAAAGTGAACAGTATTCAAAGAGTCGTTATGAGCTTTTGGGCGGGCAAAGAGTGTATTTATACGATTCGGGACATAAGCAGTATTAACACCTACCAGTATTAACTAACTAGCAGTATTAACTAAGAGCAGTATTAACCACTAGCAGTATTAACTGAGAGCAGTATTAACCACTAGTAGTATTAACTAACTAGAAGTATTAACTGAGAGGTGTATTAACCACTAGCAGTATTAACTGTGCACTGGCAGTATTAAAACTGCACTGGCAGCATTAACTATACTTACACCTTTTGAAGCTTGAGGTACTCTGAGCAAGGTAATAAACTTCCTTTTTAACTCACTCTGGTATTCCTTCTCTCCATTTGCCACCATCCTTTTACGACATCTCTTATCACTGATCTTACCTCCATCTGGAGTATCACAAAAAGAGCAACATGTCCTCCATCAAATCTTGAAGTTTTGAAGGCAGTCCATGTTACATGTTATGTGCCAAGAGCAACCATTATCAACATGCCAAATGCTCTTCCTCTTGAGCTATTGGTTGCCCTGCACACTTGATAAATCAGTTAGTTTTGGAGGGAACCCAAGCCAAAGTGGTCTTGGGTTGTCCTTTCTCATTTATATAATCTGTCAGTTTGGTCTGGATGAGTTGTTTAGGAATCTCATGGCTGGAATACTTTGTCAAGATTATAGGCTTTGCAGCATTACTACTAGAAGCAGCACTAGCCTTGTTAGCAGTAGTATTGGATGCAGCAACACTATTTCTGTTAGCAGTACTATCTGGGATAGCAGTACTATCTGGGATAGCAGTACTATCTGGGATAGCAGTACTAACAGGTTTCTTTACTATTGGAACCCAAACTTGAACAAAGTTGTTTGCTTTCTTTGTCTTTAACTTACTCCTTGGCTTATTTGGAGTATTTTTCTTTGGTTTAGCAAACTCATTCTGAGCATGAGATTTTAAAGGTGTCCTTCTCACATTCCCAACCATGTGATTCCTTCTTTGCTTCCTATAACAAAGAGTTTTGTGGTTGTCTTTGAAAAGTGACTCTTTGGTTAATAGGATTGAAATAACAGTATTTGGCAAGATGATTCAGTTTGCCACAGATAAAACAAGGTTTTGGTCTATTGATTTTACTCAGATCAACCCCTTGTTTTTGTGCCCACTTATTATTCCAATTTCTTTGATTCCCCCTTCTTTTATCATGTTTTAGGGGCTCAGGCTTATTGCATTCACACTGTTTGCAAGGAACAGGATTCACAACAGTGGTCTGTTTGTAATGGACCTTACCAGTTTTTCCCTCTGTCTTCTCTATGTCCTTTGATTTGACCCAAGCCCTTCCACAGTCCTCATTGGCAATTATGTGATTTTCTAAGGGAATCTTTTTGTGATCATCCTCATTCTTACTATTTGAGTTCTCTTCTTCAGAGTCTGTTTCAACCACCACTTTGTCTAATGGATCTACCTTAGTGGCTCCCTCAGGCAAGTCCTTCCTATCCTTGGTCTCTAGCAGGTCTGAAGTAGGAGGAATGTAGTTGTTGTTGTATGGTGGTGGTGTGGTATCCTGGCTTAAGCTTATCATGGATTTGGACTTTTAGAATTGAATCCATGGCTTTAGAAGCATATGAATACTTCTAAATGTCAAGCTTAGCTTTCTCATACTCACTTTTTATCTTCTCACACTCCTCTTCTTTCTTGTTAAGCTTAAACTCATACTGATCTTTCTCCCACTTCCAGTAATTTGTGTCATACATGTGTTGAAGCTCATTGGCTTGGAAACCTTTAATCTGTTCCTCAAACCTCTCAACAATTCTCACATAGTCTTTTATATCTTTCTCTAACCTCTTAAGGTCATCACTCATCTTCTGGTTGTGATCCCTGTACCTTTTAACAGTTTCAATACAGGATTTAGAGCAAAGATTAGACATTACCTCTGTGGGGATTTCTGTGCTTGAAGAGTCTGAAACTTTAGCCATTGATGATTTTTGATTTCAAGAAAGAATGATGATTGAAGGTTTCTGAGAATACTAGCTCTGATACCACTTGTCAGGATCTTAATTCTAAACAAGAATAAACTCTCAGAAAACAATATCAAAGAAGTTTGCGGAATAACACTTTGATATTCAATGAAACAGTAAACAAACAGTAAATCTGATGAACAACTTGCAAACTCTTATTGAATGATTGAAAGTTACAAGCTTTTACACACAACCTCAATATTGATGAACAGACTCACCAATACGAATTCTACTTCTCTAGAATTAGGGTTCTAACCTTGAGGTTGATTCTCTCTATGAAAGCTAAAAAAACTCAGAATTATTGTTTTTTTTTTACTAAAGAAACAAACTATTCTATACATATATAATGAAGATAAAAGATAATATAATCTTCCATCATTATCTCCAAGCTTCCATGAATATCTTCACACCAGCTGTCATCCTTGCCATATAATCTTCATCTCATAAGCAGCTATAATTCTTCAGCAGCATTAATACTCTGAGCAGTATTAAGTTCAACAGTACTAACTATGCTCAGCAGTATTAACTTTGTTCTAGCAGTACTAACTCCAGTAGTACTAACTACTAGCAGTAGTAAAATCTACTAGCAGTAGTAATCATGATGTACTGGGAGTAGAAACTCTGTTGTAGCAGCATTAACCATACTCAATCATTTCTGAATTTCCCAACATTTTTAATTAAGGAATAAGAGAGAGAGAGGTCACAATTTTCGGCCATGTGGCCTTGTGACTCACCAAAACTATATTTTTTTTATTTGAATTAAAATTACAAGTATAAAATAAACTTAGATGATTAATCAGATAAATTTGAGAATCGTAACCCTCAATTCTTAGTTTATGCTTAAAATGAATATTATAAATTAATAAATAAATTTTATTTTGAAAGTAATATAATCCTATTATTTTATGTATTTTAGACTTCCAACATAATTTTTGGCATTTCTGAGATGTAATGGTCAGTTATCAGTCCGTACCGGGTATTCTACGCGACTACTGAAATTTTTCGGGTAAAATTCTAATCTAATCAATTGAGTTAAATACTAAAGAATTTAACTTTATAATTAGATCCTAATAAGTCAAAGAATGCTAACCTTAAAATTTTGATTATTGGACGGTTGTCACATTCGGTTCATTCATTCAATTTCATTGTTTTGAGAGATCTTAAATGTTCAACATGCTCAAATCTCATTCTTATTTTTGATGAACATACATTTTCTGATAATGATATCTTGTGCTTATATGTCAAGATAAATTGTTGAGCAACACATTTTTAGGACAAAATTCATGGGTTCAGTGTGTAAGCTTCAAAGAACTTCTATGGATTCATGTTAACCTGTGTTTCCTACCCAAGAAGTTATCCCAAGTGATTGAGGGGAGAGGGGTCAAATTCAATGAGAGTGGGTGTGTGCTGAGGTAAAATGTAAAAGAGAGTTTGGTTAGACGTGAGCTCATATGATTAAAAGAAAGAGGGTGTGAGATCAGAGTAAAAGAATATAAAATCTGCACCAAATATTTTCTGAGCCCGGCAACCACATTACTGTTGTTTCAGAATTCTTTCGCGAACTTCATTGAAACAGGCAACTAACCTATGCCAACTCTTGCAATAACCCCACCAGCTACTCATCTTTTTCTCAACAAAAAGATGTTTCATATTTCTTTGGGGACATAACAAATAATCTATCTGATATTCATTTGGAATATTTTTATATTGAAAAAGATAGAAAGTTACCCCACCTTCGACCCTTTATCATGCACTTTGAGTTCGTGTAATACTATTGTTGTCTCAATGGTTTACATATTTTGAGGTTGTTCAAGCTTTAGTTGCTTCAATCATTCTACACATGCACGAGCACACAAGGAATAAGTTTTCTTGTCTTAACATTCATAGAAAATTCTTTTGTGGTTTTTCAATGATTGAATGGAAGTCCTGGGGGAGTGAACATCAAAAAGATCCTTTCCCATGTACACCTATTGCACAAAGTGACTCCGTGCTACTTACAGGCAGATTAACTGATTCATATGTTGATTCAGGGTTATCAATCTTATTTTGTCTGAATTTGAAAAGATTCGGATAAATACATTTATGAATTGACGGCAGAATGTTCATATCAGATCAGATGGAGATCATATTCTCTTTTGGGAAGATTGTTTATTTTCTTGATTAGGGGAGAATATTTTTGTTTCTCATGAAGACTGTGCTTATATTTATAAAAGGGGGAGATATTATTAAAGACAGAGCTGACGTTGAAATGTTTTGATTATTCTGATTTTTCATCATTCATCAAAAAGGGGGAGATATTTCAAGATTTCAAAGTCAGATTTATGTTGATCTTATAGACAAAGGGGAAATGATTCAAAGTTCAGAGTCAAAGAGAAATTGTCAAGTGAAAGTCGTAAAGTTGAGAGAATTTATATTTCAAGTCAAAAGCAAAGTCTAATGATTATCAAGGTGAAAGAGTTTTTATGAAAGCTTGTTGTACATTTGTGACAAGTGGGGGAGATTGAAGAAGATATTAAAGATTTAAGGTTTTCAAAGTTTGTGAAGAAAGACAAAGTTGTTCAAGATTTAAAGCTATTAAAGATTCTATATTGAAGATTTTGCAACTAGAAAATGTTGGATCCCAGATTTAATCTTACGATAATGATATAAACAACAAGAATAAGAACACCGGAAGCAATACAATTTAATATCAAAGCAGATTCAAATATCACAGTTCATAAATAAATATGTAGAACGTACAAGATATTCTTTGAAATACTTTCAATATATTTAAAAGATTTATCAGATACGAGATATATCAAAAAGCTCACTTTTGACAATGGAGTAATGGTCCTATTTATAGGACCATAAAGTGTATAGTGTACGATATGACATATAGAAGCATGCTTGAACAGTGTCTTACCTAAAAGGTAAGCTCAAGACATGCATGAACAGTAACCTACTCTAGAAAGTAAATCTTATCAATAATGATGTGTCATCTGTTCTGCTGATACTTGTAGAAATGATCAGTGCACTATCTTCAGAGAGGAGTTCTTCAGAGCTCTGATGTAGGTGCCTCTGATGAAGTCATCTCTGATGTCTTCTGTTGAAATCCACTAACTCTGGAATGTACTTCAGAGGCAAGTTCGTCCTCTGAAGTCTGTCTCTGGAAGTCCTCTGAAATAGGACTTGGATATTTTCAATACTTTTACAATCTGGAATTGGGGCTAACAATCTCCCCCTAAGTATTGAAAAAAAAATGCATGAGTAGCAGAGAACAAAAAATTAATCTAGAAAGCGTAGAGGAGAAAATCATCCTCTTAAATATTACTTCTCAAAACATTAGGAGTTTCAAAATAGAGAAAGAATAACAAAAATAAGGAAGCGAACTAACACCTATCACTAGAACATATTCCATGGAACTTCATAACAAGCTTTCTGAAGTTAATCATTGAGCCAATTTCTAAGTCTAGTTTCGCCAAAAGATCTGCTCTGTGTCGTTCTTCCTTCACATGAATCATCTTCTGCACACACCTCTGAAAGTTTCATCAGAGTACTTCGACACTTCTGAAGCTAGAAAGATTTTCTTGATCTGATTGACTCTGTAGACAAAACCTAGAGGCTCTGCAATTATTGATCCGGTCTTGAGCTTGTCTCCACAGGTTCAGTCACTCCTAATTTTTCTTCGCCCAGGTTCAGAGCAATCTGAAAGTCAAGTCTTGCTCTAAGTTTGACATAAGCTTCCATTGCACGTCTGACTTCATAAAGGCCCATTCTGAATTGCCTTCCTTGATCGTATTTTGCAGAGCAGTAAGCATACAAATGAGGTAGATCATATGGGTTTAGATTTACGAGATCATTATCATTGAACTCATAAACCTTTTGATCAAAACGAATTACCTCATAATGCCTGTTGATGATCTTGTTGTAGGCAAATGTCCTTTCAGAGACTCTGTTGACTTTTGTTATAGGATCATATGAGAGAACCTTTACTCTTGGAGTTGTCTTATCTCTGATGAATCTCTGCTCGTAGTCTGGCTTATTCTATCTGATTCTTGGATTCAGAGGAATGACTTGAGTATCTTCCAGATTGAACTCGCAGTAAATGTATCGGAAGTGATCTTCTATGGAAGCTTTCTGGCTTTGAGGCAAGAAAAGTGGGAGGTTCAGTGAAGACTTTTGCTGGTAAACCAATGCTTGCCTTCTGAACAAGATCATCTGGAGGAGCCTGTTCATCGACAACCGTGGTTGTTTCTTCAACATACAATTGTTTTGTCTCTGGTTCCTTCGCCTGTGAAGATTGAGGGATTTCTTGAGTGGTTTCAGAGATGTAGTCATCAATATCTGGAGATTCTCTTAGCTCGGCTTCTGTTGAAGTATGATGTGTTTGGTCATTCTTGTAGACATATTCTTCCACATCAATAACTTCAATTTGTTCTTCTTCAGCAGCTTCTTCTCCTTTTTCAGTATCTGATTTTTCTTCTTTTTCAGATTTTGATCCGAAAGCATCTCTCATCATAATTTGTGGTCTTTCGGGTGATGAGAATGCATCTTCGGATGTTGAGAAGTCTACCAATTGCTCTTCTTCATCTTCCTCCGGAGCCCCAATTGTCTCTGGTATAGCATTTACAACTTGAATGGTTGGGCCCTCTGAAGTTGATGGTGCTAAGAATATGACAGGTATAGGAGATGTTAGAATCGTCTGGTTGTCTTCAACAGAGGTGAAGTGCCTCTCTGGTTCTTTTTCTTGTGCTCCTCTGTTGGTGGATGGTGGGGCAGATCCACTAGTTTTTGCAGGTTCAGAGGGTGCAACTTCAGAGCGTTGTCTTGTAGGTGCTCTGATCTCCCCCTTTTGAGATTCAGAGGCTCCATCTTTGTCAGAGTCCTCTGAATAATCAAACCTGAATCTTTTAGTTGCCCCACTGCAAGTGTCACCTCCGAATTTTCTCTTGGACTTCGGAGACTCTGGTTCAGCAAGTCCCTTTCCCTTGGGATCGAGTGTAGCCTTTTGGATTGAGGCAATTGCCTCTGATGCTGCGTTGAGGAGTTCAACTACCTGATCCTCTGTATTGAATTTATGGACCGCGAGTGTAGCTTGGACCTGTTTCTGCACAACAAAGGAGATTTTGGAAGAGCAAGTTTTGACTCTGTCCATTATGCCCTCTCTGAAAGATGCCAAGTCACTTTTGGTGACAAGGTCGTCAGTGGTTATGGCAGGTGGAGGTGGGATGGCCTTGAGGAGTTCTGCCACTGCGGCCTGAATTTCCCTTGATAAGACAGAGGAATTTGCGATGACAAGCTTTTCCAGAGCCTCCATTCGTGAGCTCTGAGACTGTAGTGTGGTTCGCAGCTTAGAGACCTCTAAAGTGAGCTTTGCAACTTCAGAGTGTGAGGCAGAGGCCTCTGAGGTTTTCTCCATCTGAAGTTTTAGATCTTTCAGAGATCCTCTGATTTCGTCACCAAAGATTCTGAACTCTTCTTTGGTAACATAGTCAGAGAGGGAAACCTTAGGATCAACACATGATTCTAATTTATCCTCGAGAACAGAGGGGCCTTCTTTCGGAGTTGTTTTGATGTTGGCTCCGGAAGGACTTCCCCTTAATCCTTGAGAATCCTTTTTCAAGGATTTCTCTATAAGGGTTCTAATAGGTCTGTCATCATCAGAGTCAGAGGTAGATGATGACGAGAACCTAATGTGAGTGAACACCTTGCTGTCCAGGCTAAGGAGTCCTTGTGCGAGAAGGTTGTGCCATTGTTTCTCTGACAAGCAATCCTTACGAGAGATCTGAAGTCTCTCTTGGACTAAGGGACGGTCCTTGATATCACGAGCCACAGAGGCATCATGTGTGTGTGGAGGTGGTGTACACTGGGGCAAATGAGTACTTTTATGTTGGTTTAAGTTATGTTGGGAGGACTTAGCCATATCAGAGGGTTCCCCTTTGGTGCGTGCTTTAGAGGCAGAAGAAGATGCCTCTGAGTAGTTGGTTTGGGAAGGGTTCGAGGTGTGCACCTCTGTTTCAATATCCATTGGTGCTGGACCACCTTGGATAGTAGATTTGGTAGCACAGGGAGTTGGGTTTGGGAATCTCTCATTTGTCCCGTCGAGGGCATCTTTTCCTACCTCACCCCTCTCGGTTTCTAGGTTTAGAAACTCCCCCTCTAGTGTACTCTTTGCCTAACCTTCTTCTCTGACAGGGTTAAGCTCTTCGTCAGAGGGAGGGTTCTCTTATTTTCTCTCGCTCACTCTCACAGAGCCACCCTCTGGTTGCTCTCTGTGAATTTGTTGAGCAGCATCAGAGATGTCACTCTCTGATTCTAACTCAGTCTCAGAAGTGTTGGGGATCCCACCATCGGTTCTGATGATTAGGCAACATGACTAAGGAAGAGGCGGGTTTCAGAGTCAGTAGGGATGTAGTGAAGCATGGTTTTTGGGAATCTTCTCTCATTGGGGTAAGGAGGAACAATCGTTGGTTTGAAGGAGTTCATGATGAATAATGGTGTTCTTGGGCCCTCCTCAATGAAAGAATTTCTCTCCATGGCTCGTCGAATGACCAGAGAGATGAAACGAGGAAACAAAACAGAAATTGGTTGTTTCCCTTTAGCCAGATCCTTGTTCTTCTTGTCTACTGCAGTCAGCATTTCACAGAACAGTAGATTCGCCATATTTATGCTCCGATTAAAGAAGAGAGCGTACATAATGGCAAGGATGGTCGGATGAGTCTGGTCTTAGCTTCTAATTTTACATGTTAGTGTGCGATTCAACACACTAAACATGAAATTCCAGGTGGGAGGCAGGTATTGGCGTCTGAACTGGCTAAGGCGTGTGATCTCCTTGTTATAGCCTAGATGAAGAAGAAACTGAATGAGAACTTCCTGAGTTGGTGGTTTTTCAAATTGCTGAATTTGAAGATCTCCAGTTGGGGGTAGGTTGAATCTGCGTGTCAGGGTGTTGGGTGTGATTCTGATGTTTATTCCCTGTTCCCCTAGGTCAACGTATCCAACCAAACCTTCTTGTTCATCATTGTATTCACTTGAATACCACCATTGTTGGACAAATCTAAGAGGAACATCTGAAGCGTAGTCTGTGAGGACATCTCTCAGTTCACATTTGCTAAGAAATTCTAGCACAGGACGAAACTGTTCGTCGAACTTGGTAGGAGTGATGTCTAGGTGGTAGTTGTTTCCTTTCACTGATACATCAAACTGCGCCATATTCAGACTTGGAACTATTCTGCTTGAGTCACCTGAGTTTTGAGCTTGAGTTGCCATTGTTGCAGGTTTGCTTTCTTGAGAGATTTTTAGAGAGAGAGGAAATGGGGATGAATTTCTGAGAGCGTAAAGAATAAAGTGAGGAAGAAATGGGTTTATATGGACAAGGGTAGTGAGGAGTATATGGAAACGGCGATTGTGTGTTCCCATGTCAGAAATACGTTTCATCATTTCCCTAATAAATAGGGTATACGTGTAGGAGAATAGTGAAGGGATTCTTGATGTTAGAAAACCATCAGTAGGATTTTTGATTTAAATTGAATGGTTATCCAGAAAGGTGTAACTTATACACGTATTTATTTTCTCAAAAGAAATTCTTCTTTTCTAAATATAATTTATTTAGAAAATATGAGAATGAAAATCAATTCTTTCTGAGAAATTAACATGTGCTCGAATATTCACAAAATGAGAAAATGAGAAAAAGATCAGAGATTCTGATATGAATATCAGAGATAAGATCAAAGACTCTGAGATACATATCAGAGACGAGATCAGAGACTCTGATATGAATATCAGAGACGAGATCAGAGACTCTGATATGAGTATCAGAGATAAGATCAGAGACTCTGATATGAATATCAGAGATTATGAAGCTGACAATTTTCTCTAGCTCCCCCTTGACAGATGAAAGGTTCTTTTGCTCCCCCTTGACCAAAGAATGTTTTCTTCTTATCTTCTCCCACTTGACAGATGCTTAGAGAAACAAAAGAATGATTTTGACCCTCGATTAAAAGTCCAGAGTCTCTGAAACTACTTTCAGAGGCTCTAGGGTTAAACATGCTACTCATGTCAGAGGCTCTGATGAGTAGATCAGAGACTCTGATGTACTCCTTTGTGCTAGGTAGTCATGTTCAACATTCCCAACTTGCTAATTAAGAAATTGAACCTTCGTTCATGTAAGGCTTTTGTGAAAATATCAGCAAGTTGGAGATCAGTTGGTACAAAATACATCTCAATTGTTCCTTTTTCAACATGATCATTGAGAAAATGATACCTTACATCAATATGCTTTGTTTTGGAATGTTGTACTGGATTGGCAGAGATGGCTATGGCACTTTTGGAATCACACAGAATGGGAATTCTGTCATAATGTAAACCATAGTCTCTGAGCTGAGTTTTCATCCAAATGACTTGGGAGCAACAACTAGCAGCAACAACATATTCAGACCTCTGCAGTAGAAGTTGAAACACCGTTCTGCTTCTTGGATGACTAACTCACTAGCTTGTTACCCAATAATTGACAGTATCCAGAGGTACTTTTTTGGTCTAGTTTGCACCCTACATGATCTGCATCAGTGTATGTTGTTAAATCAAAACTAGAGAGTTTTGGATACCAGAGACCCAAAGAAGGTGTGCCTCTGAGGTATCTAAAAATTCTCTTTACTGCAGATAAATGAGATTCTTTTGGATTTGCTTGATATCTAGCACAGAGACATGTTGCAAACATTATATCAGTCCTACTGGAAGTTAAGTATAGAAGTGATCCTATCATGCCTCTGTAAGTCTTGACATCTACCGATTTTCCTAAAGGATCAGAGTCAAGTTTAACTCCTGTGGCAATAGGTGTTTTCATAGAAGTTGAATCATTGAGCTTGTACTTTTTCAAAATGTCAGAGACATACTTAGATTGACTTATAAAAGTACCCTCTGAAGTTTGTTTTACTTGTAAGCCCAGAAAGAATGTTAATTCTCCCATGAGACTTATCTCAAATTCACTCTTCATCAACTCTGAAAACCTGTCACAATACTTTTGATTTGTAGAGCCAAATATAATGTCATCAACATATATCTGTACTAAAAAGATTTCATTTTTGTTCCTCTTGATGAACAAAGTAGTATCAATTGTACCCTTTTTAAAGCCATTATTAATCAGAAATGTGGACATACTAGCATACCAGGCTCTTGGAGCTTGTTTAAGTCCGTACAGAGATTTGTCAAGATAATAAACATGGTTAGGAAACTCTGTACTTTCAAATCCATGTGGTTGTTGGACATAAACTTCTTCATTTAATTTACCATTTAGAAAGGCATATTTAGCATCCATCTGATATACTTTGAACCCTTTGTGTGCAGCATAGGCTAAGAAGATTCTAATTGCTTCTAGTCTAGCCACAGGTGCAAAGGTTTCATCATAATCAATACCCTCTTCTTGGCAATATCCCTTAGCAACCAACCTAGCTTTGTTTCTGATTATAATGTCATCCTTATCCTTTTTGTTTCTAAAAACCCATTTAGTTCCAATTCCAAATTTTTCTTTAGGAAGGGGAACTAGGGTCCAGACTTTGTTTCTTTCAAACTCTTGAAGCTCATCCTGCATGGCAGAGATCCAATGAGGATCCTCTAGAGCTTCATTTACCTTCTTTGGTTCAATGATGCTCAAAAAGTTTACAAAATAGCATTCATTGATTGTGGCAGGTCTGGTTTTGACTCCTTCTGAAGGTGATCCAATGATTAGATCATGGGAATGATCCTTTGTCCATCTTTTGATTGGAGCATGAATGTGAGGTGGAGTTTGAGCTTCAGAGATGGCAGTTGGTGACATCTCTGTTGTGCTATTCAGAGGCTCTGAAGTGGGTTCCAGAGACGGTGAAGCAGGCTCTAAACTCTCTTCAAGAGATATCTCTGGAAATTCTTCAAATGTCTCTTGTTCATCTTTTGTTTCTGAAGAGAATTGTTCTTCAATTTGTCTTGATTCATTTCTTGGACCTGTATTCAAGGAAGCAGAAGTTGTGACTTCAGAGGGACCAGAGAGAGTTGTACCTGTATTTTGAGGTTCCTCTGAAGTTGCTCTATGAATATCTCTGAAAAAGAACTCTGAGTTTTCATCATCAAAGAAATCTTCGAATATTTTGTTCAATTCAGATTCTCTCAACTTTGATGATTCAGAGATATTTTTGGTAGTTGGGTTGATATCTTTGTTGGCAAGGCTTTTGTCATCATCAAAAGACACATTTATGCTTTCTTGGATTGTTCTTGTTCTTTAGATTGAACACTCTGAAGGCTTTTGATGCTAATGAATATCCAATGAATTTGCCTTCATCTGCTTTCTTGTCAAACTTTCCAAGAGACTCTCTATCATTCAAAATGTAACATCTGCATCCAAAAACATGAAAATATTTAACATTTGGTTTCCTATTGTTAATGAGTTCATAAGATGTTTTCTTGAATCTTTTGACAATGGTAGCTCTGTTTTGAGTAAAACAGGCTGTTGCTACTGCTTCTGCCCAAAAGTTTGTTGGAAGATCAGATCCTGCAAGCATTGTTCTTGCAACTTCAACAATTGTTCTATTTTTCCTCTCAACTACACCATTTTGTTGAGGGGTTCTTGCTGCAGAGAAATTGAGAGTTATGCCTTCTTCTGAAAGATATGAGTTGATTTTGGCATTTCTGAACTCTGTCCCATTATCACTTCTCAGCTTCTGAACTTTACTGTTGAACAGAACCTGCAATCTTTTAAACAACTTTATTAAGATATCAGGTACATAAGACTTGGCTCTGATGAATTCTATCCAAGTATATCTAGAGTATTCATCAATCAGAACCAGAATATACTTCTTACCAGATAGACTTTGCATAGAGATAAGACCACAGAGGTCCACATGAAGCATATGCAGAGGTCGTGGACAATTATTATCACTTTTGGTCTTATGGGAAGATATTTTCATCTTTCCCATTTCACAAGCAGAACAAATATTATCTTTGTTGAACATTAGAGATGGTAATCCCTTAACCAGATTTAGTTTGACCAATTTATCAAGTGAAGAAAAGTTCAGATGAGAGAACTTTTTATGTCAGAGCCAGATATCTTCACTGTTCAGAGATACTAGACAAAGTTTCTCAGAGTCAGTTTTTATATGTTTGGTAAAATTCATTCTATATAGGTTACCCTTTCTGTCTGCTCTGAGCATTTCTTGACCTGTTTTTGAGTGAAGAAGTGAACAATGTTTTTCTTGAAATTTCACATCAAAACCATGGTCACAAAGTTGACTTATGCTGATTAAGTTGTGGTTTAACCTATCAACATAAGCAACCTTTGATACAGAAACATTACTTCTTGTTAGCTCACCATAACCCTTAATCTGACCTTGCATATTGTCTCCAAAAGTTACTGCTCCTCCTGATTTAGCTTTGTAAGAGGATAACAACTTCTTATCTCCAGTCATATGCCTTGAACAACCAGAATCTAAGTACCAGAATGGCATAGACTGTTTCTACAAGATAGATTAGAGTTTCTTAGGTACCCATCTCATTATGGGTCCTGTCTTGTTAGATTTCTGAGGATTTCTTTGAATATTTTCCTTTTCATCTTTTGATGTTTTGGCAAAGTTGTTCTTTTTCTTTTGAGGCTTTGTCTCTGAATTTTTGTTCAAAGACTGATTTAGAAAGCAATGAGAACCTCTGAAATGATTTTTCAGTTTCATCAAGAGTTCGATGCAATTGCAAATTACAGAACACGAAGAAGTAGGAGCAAAGTTTTAAATGCATTTGATACATTTTGATTCTTTTTCAAACTAGTACTAGGAATATTATTAGTATTCCTAACTACTTCTTTCCTTTTGGCTTGAAAGACAGCCTTCTTTTCAAGTTGTCTTTTCTTGTTTAAAAACATCTTCTTCTCTTTATTGCTCACTGCACAAACAGGATCATAATGGTTAATTTCTTGCCATTTTCCTTTTTATTCAGGAGTGAACTTGATTGGTTTATAAGTTGTTAGAGCATAGTTGTTGGATGCAAGATCATAGAAGACTGAAGGTCAAAGTTCAAGAAAGTCAAAGCTAAAAGTCAACTCTCTTAGTGAAAGTCAAAGTCAAAATGTAATAAGTCAAAGTCAAAGTCTTAGTTGTTTTGTTTAGTTTGTAAAGTGTGTGTATTTTAGTTCTTTCCTTTAATAGACTTGTAGCTAGTTGAGTTGAGTAGAAGAAGCAAGCATGTAACAAGAAGTAATTGAGTACGCAGAGCTTTAGAGAGAGAAAGTTAAAGAGAGAAAGATTGTATACGAATTGTGTTTTTGGAAATTGAATAACAGGTTGAGTTTTAATCTGTTAAATCATCTTTTTTGTTTGTATTGAATTAGTAAGAACCTGATAATTGGGACATTATCAATTGGTATCAGAGCAGATTCAAGTAGAAATCGATTGAGAAATATAGTTTTCGTCGACTGTTTTCGTGTTTAGATTGAATAGTGAATTTCTGTGAGTGTTTGTGAGTTTGATCGTTAAAATTGAGTTCGTATAATGTTTTAGATTGAGTTTGTATAGGTTAATTCGAGTTATGCACTATAATTGAGATCAAATTTGGAATTTGTACGTGTTTTTGAGTTCACAAGTTAGTCGCACTGTATTTTGATTCAATTTGTAATAGTCAGTGCTTTAAATCGAAATTCATTGTTTGAATTCGATTCTAGAAGTTTAGGAGATCGATTTGTTGAAGTTTCAAATTGAAATTCGAAGTGTAGATAGAGTTTTTGAGTAAATCAGTGTGGTTTTTCAACAAGATCTGAATAACTCGCAGAACCATCAAGAACTCGCACGAAGAACTCACATCTCAAAAGGATTTCACATAGTTGATTATGACAAATTTATTAAGTGAAGGATTCGCATATGTGTCTCATGTGAATTACATAGAATTCGCATATCTGTGTGTTAAGAATTCTTTAGAATTCGTGTTGACCTATCTGCGAATTGCCAAGAATTCGCATAAGCCTAGTTTGCGAAAAGTTCTGAGAAAGTTTTCATAAGGATAGAATTCGCATTAGTCCTTTCTTCGAAAAGTTTTTGATAAAAATTTTACAAGGACAAAATTCGTTTAAGTCTCATCTGCGAAAATAGTAGAATTCGCATAAAGCAGGATACGAATTCCTTAGAATTCGCATCTCCTTTAATACGAATTCCTCAGAATTCGCATGAGTATTTGATACGAATTCTTGATAATGTCCCTGATTCAAGTTCTTACTGATTCAATTACAAAGAAACATGATGAATTAACTAGATTAAAACTCAACCTGTTAATTCAATTCCAATGATGAATTCGTACAAATGACTTTCTCTCTCTCTAACTTTCTCTCTCTAAAGCTCTGCGAATACTTCAGTTCTAGTTGTTATAAGTGATCCTGCCACTAACTATAACACCCTAGTCATATAACTAATAACATAAAACTAATCTACACGCTTACAAAACACTAAACAAGACTTTTACAATTTGACTTATTACATTGACTTTGATTTTCACTTTGCGAAGTTGACTTTCACCTTTGACTTACTTGAACTTCAGTCTTCTATGATCTTGCATTCAACATATTTATGCTCTAACATTCTCCCCCTTTGGATTCAAGATCATCTCTAAAAGTTTTAACAATTCAATCTCCTCTTTTAAGCTCAATTTGTACAAGTTTCCCTGATAATCCCAAATCTATTCAAGTTCTCAATGTAAAATAGAATCAAGATCAAGAATCGTAATTACAAGTCATTGATTCAATCTCAATCAATTACAAACTCTCTCTTTCTCTCTCTACTTTCTCACTCTAGAATAATCTTCAATAAACTCTTCTCTAATATGCTCTCTCAATCACACTGACTTACAATCTTACGTAACTAGAATAACAAAGACATAAAAGGTATTTATACCCTCAACAATTACAAGGAAACAAAAATACAAATGTTGACTTTGACTTTATTAACAAAATGACTTTGACTTTCCATGAGAGTTGACTTTCAGCCTTTGACTTCTTGAACTTTCATCTTCAATCTTTATGATCTTAAATCCAATAAATCTGTGATCTAACAATCTCCCCCTTTGGATTCAAGATCACTGTTGAAATATTTAGCAATTTAGTCTTCTCTTTTAAGCTCTGTCAGATGCAATCTCTCCCTTTAACATTGTAATCTTCCAAGTCTGTCTTCAAAGAATATAACAATCTCCCCAAATATGATAAACAAGATCTTCAACAATCTCTTCAGAATTATCACAATACTCTTTCAGACTTCGGAAAGAAATTATCATCAAATTCAGCTCGGATTGCTTTAGCAAATAATCTTCAAAGAAAATTTCCTCAAAATCAGCACATCTTCAGAAATTATTTGATCTTCTTCAAATCTTTACTTTGAATCTTTAGACATAGACATTTCTTTAAAATCATCTCCCTATTTTTGATGATTTGAGCATCGATATCATCAAAACTTTCTCCAAGAAATGTCATTGACCAATCTTATCTGTCAAACTAAGCCTCTGATTCAATGATCTGTAATCATGTATTTATCTAGATCTTTTCAAATCCAGACAAGTTAGAAATGTGTAACACCTGAATCAACAAATGAATCAGTTAACATGCATGTCAGTAACACAAAGTCACTGTGTGTAACGAATACACAATATAAAGGAGCTTTTTGATGTTCACTCCCCCAGGGCTTCCATCCAATCATCGAAACACCACAAAGGCAATTTCTGTGAATGTTATAACAAAGAAACAAATTCTTTGTGTGTTCGTGCAAGTGTAGAAAGAATTAAGCACGAATGATTGCTTTTAAAGGCTCAAAATTGTGTAAACCACTGAGACAACAGTTAGTTAAACATAGACTCTAAGTGCATGATTGAAGTGCGAAGGTGGGGCAGACTTCCTTCTTTTTCAATATCCAGATTTTCCAAATGAAAACCAGATAGATTATATGTTGCGTCCCCTTGAAAATATGAAACATTTTCTTTTTTAGAAGAAAATGAGTGTCTGGTGGGGTTTTTAACAAGAGTTGTCATGGGCTAGTTGCCTGTTTCAATAACGTTCACCAAAGAATTGTGAAACGCTAGTAATGTGGCTGCCCGACTCAGAAAGTAGTTGGTGCAAAGTTTGATATTCTTTTACTCTAATCTCACACCCTCTTTCTTTTTAATCATTATGCTCACTTATAACCAAACTCTCATTTCCATTTTCCCTCAACACACAACCCACACTCATTTCTTTTAGACTCCTCACACTCAATCACTAAGGATTAACTTCTTGGGTAGAAATCACTGGTTAACGTGATTTCATAGAAGTTCAGTTAATTCCTAGCACAAAGAACCCAAGAAAGCATGTGTTGCTCAGATGATTTAACTTTATCAGTTAAAGCTCATATACAAATGTCAGATAAAATGTATGCTCAAATGATATAATCATGAAGATATGAGCATTTTTAAACACTGAAGTATTTTTCAAACAAGTATATTTGAAGGAATAGATATGAATGCAAAAGACTTGTTTGAAAATCTGACATTGTATGAAAATGATCAGAAATGAAATGATATAGCAATAAAGGCTTATGGTCAAAATAACAGATATTGTCCATACGAAACAAAATATAAACACTCTTGAAATGACGTTTCGAAATGAAATGACGCTCAAGATACATTGAAGTACAAGCGGGGTGTCTTACCATCGAAAATATGTTACAATATGAGACATGGTAAGAACAATTTGAATCAAAAAATCAAACCGGTGTGTGTGAATACTTGAAAGTGTATAGAAAAGACAATACGCAAGTATTTATCTTTGGAAACACACGGTTTATTAATCATTGAAGCTCAAAATAAAAAATGAAAAACATTTAAAATCACACTTCCAATTCATGAAATTTGTTTAAGAAACGGGAAGTGGTTTGAACATGTAAGAAAATGTTTTCTATGATTGAAAGTTGTCCTTCTTTCAACCATATATGAGATTAAGATAAGAATTTTAACCTTTCTATGCAATCTTAGATCTCATGAAGTCAGCTGAAGTCATAAAAATATGATCTTGATAGCTTCCTCTCATCCTGCATAAGTCTCAAAGTCTTGTCAAAACAACTTTATTCACAAAATTTATTCAAATGTAAAAGACATAAAGCAGTAAAACGATTAATGTACGAGTTCTGATCTGAAGTAATCAGAAATCATAATCTTTTACTCCCCCTGAAATCATGCATTTAAAATTTATCAGTGAAAAAGCACATGATAGAGATCTACAATTCTCTTTTGAATTATAATTCGTCATATCTATCCAATGCATAAATTTCAGAAAAGTATGTACTCCCCCTTGAAGGTTGATTTCCTCATTGAGTATCGGAGTACATCCTCATATCAACCCGGGAGTAACATCTTTCATCGTTGAAGTACGAGTCCTAAACTGTTGTGTTTAGAAGTCAAACTTCGTTGAAGTACGGGTCCTGAACTGATTTGTTCAGAAGCCTTGGTTCTATTACTCCCCCTTGACTGTAGGTGCCTGCAACACAGATTCACTTTTCGGCTTTGGTACCCACTGGTATTTGGGTCCATAATTGTTAGTTGCAGTTTTTATGGGAGTAATCGAGTAAGAACCATACCAGTAATGATCACTAGCTTTATGAACAAAATCATAAGTACGACAATAAGAACAATACCTCTTTTTAGATAACCTGATCAATTGATCTCTCGAATAAGCAAGATCAGGTTTACCTTTCAGCACTTTGTTCTTCTTTGTATTTGAGGCAGATACAAATGATTTGTTACCTGTCTTCTCTTCCTTCTTTCCTTTCTTTTCTTCCTTCTTCTCATTATTCTTCTCATCTTCAACTGGTTTTACCTTCCAAACCAGCTTCTCTTTTTCATATATTTTTCTTCTCCTTTTATGTGTACCTGAACCATCTATTTTCCAATCATAGAAAATGTTAGTTGGACGAATTTGATCGGAAGATTTAACTGACCTATTTGTAGAAACAGTTTGCTGAGGTGAGCTTGATGCTGGCTTGTTAGAACCAACTAAACTATTTATAGGTGAGTGGATTTTTGACTCTGGAGTCGTTTGGCTCAGTCACCACTACCTTGGAAACAATCTTTTCAAGCTCTTTAACCTTTGACGAATAACTGTCTCTTTCTTTAACAAGCAGGTCAATCTTCATCTCGAATTCAGACTTCGTTTTCTGCTCTTTAAGCATACTTTCTTATAGTTCAGATAACTTGTCAGTCAACTTCGTTATTTCTGCTTCAAACAAGCTTCTTTCTTCATCAAAGCCATTTTCAACATTTGTTCTCTGACCAGATATCTCTTTGAAGATTCCAATATTCTTCTATTCTATGGTCTTTCTTTCCTTGACAAACTTTTCCCTTTCCAGAATAATTACTTTCTCAAACTCAGAAATCTGTTGAGAAAGCTTTAAACATTTCAGCTCAACTGTCTTCTTCTATTCAGCACTTTTTCTGGAAAACTCGGAGAATTTATTAGTAAACTCTTTCTTTTCTTTATCAAAAACTGATCTTTCTTCAAAAATTTGCAATTCTAATTCAAAAATCTTCTTTTCATTAGCACACCCTGTTTGCTGAAATTTGACAATGTGATCTTCTAATTCTGAGATCTTGTTCTTTAACTCAGTGTTTTCAGCTTCCAAAAACAAGACCTTTTCTTCATTAAGCCCAGAAATTTGTTTCAGAAGATCTTCATCAATAGTCTTTAAAGCACTAACTTTTTCTCTCAGTATCTTCCTTTCATCATTGTATTTCTTTGATCTCTTTGAGTAGTAGTCAACTGAAGAAGCAAGATCTTTATTCTCTAATTCAAGCTTGGCAATCTTTCGTTCATCATCATCAGAAAAATATCCCATCTTGAATATCTGTTTACAAAAAGAACTTGAACTTGATCATTAATCCAAATGAAATCTCAAAAAAATACAGAAAACTTTAAATAAAAAATCAGATATTCTGATCACAAAAAGAACTTTTGTCCCCTTCGCAGACTTAGCACGGGGGTCCCGCTAGAGAAATTTTTTTCACATTTAAAGACCATATTACAGTTTGCAAAAATTTGTCTAAGTATGTCAAAATGTGGAATTGGCGCAAATATAGAAATTCGCTAAGGGCAGTTAGCGCAAATGTCAATGTTGCGCTAATTGAAGCTGGCGCAAAGCAAACTTTGCGCTAATAGAGTATGACGCAAAACACACTTTGCGTTAGTTGATGATAGAGCAAAACATGAACTTGTGAAACTTTGCGTTAATCAACACTTTTTGATCTTTACGCTAACTGAGTTTGACGAGAAGCACACTTTGCGCTAAACACATATGACGCAAAAGGCCAACTTGCGTTTCTAGTTGATGACGCAAAACTCAATTTGCGTTTCTTGTTGATGACGCAAAAGTCAATATGCGTTTCTTGTTGATGACGCAAACCTGGGAACAATCACTTAGTGAATTTTGGCGATAATCTCCTGATGAACTGACGCAAACCGTAATGAACTGGCGCAAACCATTATGAACTGGCGCAAACTTTAGATCTAGCGCAAACCTTCTAAAACGATCAAATTAGCACCAAATCACTATCTAAACTCCGAATTTCAACTCGAACTATTTACAATTCGATCACAAAGACATCTCGAACACATTACTATCAACTAATTTCGATCTAAAACACAAATCGATACAAATTGAACCTAACACAATGCGTGAAAACTCGTGAACTGGAAAACCACAAAAATTCAAAATTCGCAAACGATTACAGTGCAATTTGATACAAAACTTATACAGACTCGATCGAAATTACTAATCACACAAAACCTGATCGATTAAAACTTCTAATTCACACAAAACCTGATCTTGATAAACTCAGTGTCGAACAACTTTTCTTGATTTGATTTCAAATGGATTTGCTCTGATACCAATTGATAATCCCAAATCTATTCAAGTTCTCAATGTAAAACAGAATCAAGATCAAGAATCGTAATTATAAGTCATTGATTCAATCTCAATCAATTACAAACTCTCTCTTTCTCTCTCTACTTTCTCACTCTAGAATAATCTTCAATAAACTCTTATCTAAGATGCTCTCTCAATCACACTGACTTACAATCTTACGTAACTAGAATAACAAAGACATAAAAGGTATTTATACCCTCAACAATTACAAGGAAACAAAAATACAAATGTTGACTTTGACTTTATTAACAAAATTACTTTGACTTTCCATGAGAGTTGGTTTTCAACCTTTGACTTCTTGAACTTTCATCTTCAATCTTTATGATCTTGAATCCAATAAATTTGTGCTCTAACATTCCCCTTTGTCAGTCTTTAACAGAATAGTTGTATTCTCCCCAAAATCTGTTTTCAAAAGAAGTAACATTCTCCCCAAGGTTGTAAAACCTCTTTCAGACATCGGAAATAAATTATCATTAGGTTCAAATCGGTTTGCTTTAGCAGATCATCTTCAAAGAAAATTTCTGTAAAATCTTTGCTTGCTTTCATAAATCTTTGAACTTTCTCTTATCAGCTTCTAACAATCTTTCTCAAACCAACAAATTCTTGAACACTTTCAATAACTTTCTTGATCTTCTCCCCATCTATAACATTTGAGATTCATACATTTCTTGAAATTCTTCTCCCATATCTGATACAAACTTTTCTTTCCAGACATTTCTTGAACATAACTTCTCCCCCTTTTTGATGATTAGATCACTGAAATCATCAAAACTTTCACAAGAAATGTCTCTGAAATCTTTTCTGACCATTGATCTTTAAATAGAGCCTCTAATTATCTGCCGATGCAAAGAATATATTCATCCGAATATTTGCAAATTCAGACAAAATACGAGTGTAACACCTTAATCAACAAATGAATCAGTTAAGATGCCTGTCAGTAACACAAAGTCACTGTGTGTAACGAATACACATTGGAAAGGAGCTTTAGTGATGTTCACTCTCCCAAAGTTTCCATTCAATCATCGAAACACCACAAAGGGATTTCTATGAATGTTATGATAAGAAAACAAATTCCTTGTGTGTTTGTGCATGTGTTTGAAAGAATTAAGCACATGATGATTGCTTTTATAAGGCTCAAATTTATGTAAACCATTAAGACAACAACAGTTAAACACAGACTCAATTGTGCATGATCGAAGTGCGAAGGTGGGGCAGACTTCCTTCTTTTTCAATATCCAGATTTTCCAAATGAAAACCAGATAGCATATATGTTGCGTCCCCTTGAAATATTGAAATATTTTCTTGTTGAGAAGAAAATGAGTAGCTGGTGGGGTTTTAATCAAGAGTTGGCATGGGCTAGTTGCCTATTTCAATAATGTTCACGAAGAATTGTGAAACACTAGTAATGTGGTTGCCCGACTCAGAAAAAGTTGGTGCAGATTTTGATATTATTTTACTCTGATCTCTCACCCTCTTTCTTTTAATCATTGAGCTTACTTCTAACCAAACTGTCTAAAAACATTTGTCCTCATCACTCAACCCACACTCAGTTGTTTTCACTCCTCACAATCGATCACTAAAGGATTAACTTCTTGGGTAGGAAACACTGGTTAACGTGAATCCATAGAAGTTTCAGTTAAATCCTAACACAATGAACCCATATTTTCCTAAAAGAACATGTTGCTCAAAATGGTTTAACTTTACAGTTAAAACACAAAATCTATAAGTCAGATGTGTGTATGCTCATAGATGTAATCATGAATATTTGAGCATTTTTAAACATTGAAGGCTTTTCAAACAAGTATATTGAAAGAAATAAATGAATACAAGAAACTTGTTTGAAAATCTGACATTGTATGAAAAATATCATATAGAAATGATTTATCGATTAAGGCTTAGGTCAGCAAAAATTGGATTTTTTCTGTACGAAACAAGATATAGACATTCTTGAAAGAACGTTTCGAAATGAAATCACGCTCAAACTTTGAATAACAAGCGGGGTGTCTTACCATCGAAAATTTGTTTCAATTTAGAGACATGGTAAGAACATAGTCAACAAAATATTAAACCGGTGTGTGTAAATACTTGACAGTATATAGAAAAGATAATACGCAAGTATTAATCTTTGGAAACACACGGTTTGTAAAACATTTAAGTACAATCAATCATGAAAACATTTAAAATCACACTTCTATATTCATGAAATCGTTTAAGAATCATAAGTGATTTGAACATTTAAAAACATGTTTTCATATCTGAAAGTTGTCCTTCTTTCAGATACATATGAGATTAAGATTAGAAATAAACCTTTTTCGCTCAGTCTTAAATCTCATGAAATCATCTCGAAAAGTCATATAAGATATGATCATTTAAGCGTCCTCTCAATTTCTGCAAAAAGTCACAAAGTCGTCAAAATGCAAAGTTTAATTTACAACACTTTATTGAAAATTAAAAGACATACAACAGTAAAACATTGATTGTACGAGTTCTGATCTGAAGTAATCAGAAGTCATAATTCATACTAGGCATGGAAATGGGGCGGGGATAGGGCGGGGACCTCAATCCCCATCCTCGTACCCAATCCCTCATCTTCATCCCCATCCCCATCCCCAACGGGGAATGAGGATCCCCAACGGGGAAACGGGGATTTTCTTTTCCGTTTATGTAAGCTACTTAAATCAAATATATGAGACACCGTACATGTTTAAATATCACATATTTCCAATAAACCTAAAATCGAAAGAAATTTTATTTAGTATAAAAAAATCACAACATCATATAATAATTAATAACTTAAAACCAAAAGAAATTCAACCGAATTCGGAAAAAACTATATCGAGTAATTTCACACGTACCAAAAGATATCGAGTAATATTCAAAACTATATCGAGTAATTGTATTTTGATTGACATCCAAAATACATACTAACATCCAAAAAATAACAATTTTATATTATAAACCTAGTTAGGAAATAGGAAATTATGAATTACCGATTTAGTTTAAATAAATAATATATATTAAATATTAATTAAAATATATAACGGGGACGGGGCGGGGCGGGGAGTGCGATACCCGTCCCCGTCCCCATCCCCGGTTTAGAGGGGAATCCCCATCCCCGATTGGGGCGGGTGGACCGGGTTCCCCGACGGGTCGAGGCCCATTTCCATGCCTAATTCATACTCCTTACTCTTATACTCTTACTCCCCCTGCATTTATGCATCAGAAAAATTTATCAATGATTAGCATAAGCAAAATTCATAAACTCCCCCTCAAATGAATGTAGATCATCTAATCATCTTCTCTAACTCCCCCTGAAACCATGAATACCTTTCAGTGTAGATATCTTTTCAGAATAAAGATAAAGAAATGAAGAAAAATAACAACAAGAAAAACTTTAATAAGTAATCACAGATTATGTCTTGAGATTTAGCATACCAAGGTTCGAGACAAGAAAATTAAACCTCTTTTCGTCTAAAGGCTTGGTAAATAAATCTGCAAGCTGATAATCAGTGTTAGGTCCAATGACATCAAAGATTGAATTGATTATAAATGATAACAAGGAATTAGGGAGGAAATCTGTAGTTTATTTATTGAAAGAAAATCTACAACTATAGAACACAAGAACCCGTACGTTCTACATTTCTGAAATGAAAACTTACACTACAAATGTACTAACAGACTCCTTATATACTCCCACACCCCTTGTACATAATTAAGCCCAAACCCAAGTACAAGGCCCAATTCACATATTGTTGATTACTTTACTAAACTTCTAAAGTGAACATATTTATGTTCTAACATTCTTCCCCTAAGTTTTGTAAAGTAATCATTCTCTGTTAAGCTCCAGCATCAGCTCCTCTCCCCCTTGATTTGTTTATAAAACTTAGCGTTGCATAAACATCAAAGCTCCTCTAGCTCCCCCTTGAAAGTAGCTCTTATCCTTGGAATTTCAACTGAAATATCAGATCTGATGTAGACCATAACCTCGACTGAGTGCACATAAAGACAACTTTTGACTTTAGTAAACCCAACATATTCCTTAACGCCCACAAGAATGATATGCATGGATTATGGAGTGACAATCAAGTGCATCTTCAGTATATAACATATGATCTGTCTTTGAACCATGAGTTGAAATAAGAATTCAGCTTAAGAACTTCATCTGATAAGCTTACGGACGGTAGCATCTGGTAGCAACACTACAAGACAAGGGTTAGAAGGCAAGCAATATTCAACAACTGATGAAGGCTGCTCATTTTCTAATTGCTTTCCAAAATACTGAACAATCAAACCCAGAACTCCTTTCTTCATGAATCAGTTGGATGATTATAAGCAATCAGGATTCTGAATCACAACTCAAGCATCAGAACAATGATTGGTTGCGTTTTAGGTCGGACCCGGGTTAGGCCGGGGTCCAGGTGGGGCCGGGGTCCGGGTCTCTCACTATAAAACAAAAGGATTTTTTTTAATAAATAAAAGGAAGCTAAGAAGTAAAAAATGAAAAAACTAAGAATTTAAAAAAAAGATGATGAACTAAAAAAAGTAAGAATTGAAAAATAATTTGGCTCCCCCTCAAATGAGGAACCACTTACGCTCAAAAATCTTTTCTCCCCCTCGACGTTTGTGAAGCAGAAACGAAACACAAAAAAAAACTTACCTGCTCCCCCTCGAACGGAGAACGATAAAAGGAACTTACAGGACTTCCTGCGGTATGGCTGTCCCTTAACACATAAACAGCTCGAAAATTTCACCACGAACCTTATATCAACTGAACTAATAGACTGAAAAAGAAAAAGAAACACCACGAAGAACAAGGAAACACATGAGAAATAGAAAAGAACGAAATCTAATTTATTAATACAGAGGTTTGAAACGAGCACATAACTTAACGAGTAAAATGCAACAACCAATGAGTGTTGACGTTTGCATCCAGAGACAAATCCCTGCAGCATTAAGCCACAGTCATTCGTTATTGAATGAGACTCGTATAGGTCTGTTGAAGTGTCAAACTTTCAGATTCAGCATACCAAGCTTGGACACTAGATATTGAAAACGTTTATCGTCCAAGGCTTTGGTAAACAGGTCTGCTATCTGATGCTATGTATTAACGAAGTAGAGTTCGATTGTACCTCTTTCCACATGATCTTTTATGAAGTGATAACTCACGTCTATGTGTTTCGTCTTCGTGTGTTGGACAGGATTGCTAGATATAGCAATGGCGCTCTTTGAGTCGCAGTAAATGGGGATTCTAGAGTAGTGGAATCCATAATCTTTCAGCTGAGTTCACATCCAAATTACATGCGAGCAGCAACTGGCGGCTGCGACATGTCCCGTCGTGCTTTTCCGATCCAACATATTTCCGGCATGGTCAACGTCTGAATAAGCTGTCAGCTCAAAACCTGTCTCTTTCGGGTACCATAAGCCAAGATCAACAGTACCTTTTAAGTAACGAAATATACGCTTAACTGCAGCTAAATGAGACTCTTTTGGTTTTGACTGAAAGCTTGCACACAATAATGTCGAAAACATAATGTCTGGCCTGCTAGCCGTCAAGTACATCAGCGAACCAATCATTCCTCGATAGGTCTTAGCATCCACATCCTGTCCGTCAGGATCGGAGTGTAGCTTTATACTTGTAGACCTGGGCGTCTTCATGGGTGAAGAATTTTCCATCTGGTATTTCCGAAGAATATCCGAGATGTACTTAGATTGATTAATGAAAATTCTTGTGGTTAATTGTTTAACTTGAAGACCCAGGAAAAAAATTCATTTGACCTATCATACTCATTTGAAAATGTTTGCTCATGAGGGCTGAGAAGTTATGAAAGTACTTGGGGTTTGTTGAGCCAAAGATTATGTCGTCGACATAGATCTGTACAAGAATGATATCACACTTTTCCTTTTTAATAAACAAGGTGGTATCAATCTTACCTTTGGAAAATCCAGCTTTAACTAAGAATGAAGAGAGTGCATCATACCAGGCTCGTGGTGCTTGCTTGAGACCATACAAGGCCTTGTCAAGAATGTAGACGTGATGTGGTTTGTCAGAACTCACGAAGCCTTCGGGTTGCGATACATACACTTCTTCCTTGAGAACGCCATTCAGAAACGTTGTCTTCACATCCATTTGAAATACAATGAAGTTCTTGTGAACGACGTAGGCAAGGAACATTCGAATCGCTTCTATTCGAGCAACCGGTGCGAACATCTCATCATAATCGATTCCTTCCTGCTGGCGATATCCTTTGGCTACCAGACGCGCTTTGTTCCGGACGACGATTCCATCTTCGTCCTTTTTGTTCTTAAAGATCCATTTCGTCCCAATCAATGTCTTGTTCTTTGGCCTGGGAACAAGTCACCATACCTTGAGACTCTCAAATTGATTGAGTTCCTCTTGCATAGCTGTCACCCAATCTAGATCACCTAATGCTTCAGAGACGGTTGAGGGTTCGATACGGCTAAGGAACGAAGAGAAGAGGCAGTCATTTGCGGTAGCAGATCGAGTCTGAACAGGTGCGTTGGGGTCTCCTCTTATCTGATGTAGGGGATGAGCTCGTGTTAGATCCCAATACATACAACAATTGAAGAACTCCATAAAATATACATATAAGAGAGAAATAAAGAAGAAGAATCATCATAAACTCATCTCATATGCTTTGATTGATGAACAATGGAGGGGATATTGGAAGAACACCACACTAGGAATTTAAACGACTCTCATGAGATTCACCTGATATGTGTGTGTGAAAAGTGTTCTCTCCAAAACCTAAATGAACAAATGAGCCATGGGCACCTATTAATAGGGCCCATTTACAATCAAAAGGCTCAAGACCATACAACTAATTAAAAAGCCCAAAATACAATTCTTTATAAAACATTCAATTGAATTGGGGGCTAATTTAAGCTAACAATCTCCCCCTAATGTTTTATAAAGAAAGCATCATCATATAGTCTCCCCCTTGCTTTATTTAGAAGATTTGGTGTTCTGTTCATCGAGTCTTCAAAGCATCACAAGCTCCCCCTCAAATGTAGGCTCATATTCTTGAAAGACCGAGACAATTTACCCCTTTTTGTCCAGCTTTCATGACTCAACTTCACCGCTGTTTTAGACCATCAAGGAGCCTTATTCAGAGAAAAAATAAAGCATGCACATTGAACTCCAGCCTATTAGCTTTCTAACGAGCTTTGATTCATCAATTTTGGATGAAAAATGAGTGAGTTGTACAAGTTTTCCCTCAGCTGCGCATAATAGTCGTCAAAACAGAAAAAATGACTCTTAAGATCCCGTTGAGTAAGCGTTCAACACCGAGCTTTAAACTTGAATAACGGAGAAGGGAGTGACAAACAATTTATCACATGCGTAGCTTGAAACCATGAAGAACCTACGAGAGAACACCGTTCTTGAAAGCGGAAAGAGCTCGAGTGAAATGCGATGCTTTTGGTCCAGCACTCTAACGCAGACTTTGAAACAGATTTTGGCATATCAGCTCACGGAATTTGAGGAAACTCAAAACATCAAAGTCGTACGTCTGTGTTTTAGCGATTCAACTCAACTCGACTCATGTAAATCGGAGCTTCGAGTAAAAAGTTGTACGCGTGTTTCTGAATCAGCGCAATGCTGTCAGAAAATTCGATAAATTCGGGCTTCGGGCTCTTGGCTGATTGCGACCTCTAGACCATCGAACTTTGATGTATCTACTTCTCGTATACCTCTGGTCGCTGCTCTTCAGAGGTTTTGGTTCACAGAGGCTCTGTGGACGACTTTAAGAGCCTATCTGTGCCACTTAAGAGCATCTCTGAATATCAACCCTGCACGCTCTGGACAGCCTTACAGAGGCTCTGTGCAACTTCCTCAGAGGCTCTAAAATCTGCCTCTTCAGAGGCCTCTGTATAATTCTCCTCATTCAGACATCCTCTGCAATTTTCCACAGAGCTTCTGTGGACTGTTGTGTATTTTTTGCACGTATTTTCTGGACAGCCACTGCAGAGCTTCTGCACGGCAGCCTCTATATGTGCATAGAGGCTCTGCACAAATTTATAACAATCAGAAGCACACCATTTTGTTTGGACACCTTCTGCACAGATCTGACCTTTAAATCATGATAGTATGAGAACATCTCTGTATGCAAATGGAATCTGTTTTGAAGTCTCTGATCTGCACTTTTTGAACAGAGATTTTCAAACTTACTCCCATTTCATAGAGCCAACTTGATGTGAAATCTTTAAGGGAAGACTTCAAATGTGTTTCGGGACCATTCTTGTTTGATCTCGTGTATTCCAAGAACCCAATGTCTTACTCTTCAACCCAACAATGAAAGGTATACAAAACCCAACACCTTTGGAATGTAAGAAAGTAAGCAATCAAAGATTGAAAGGAAGGAACACAAATTCTTCCAAGAAACCCAACACCTTACTATCAGAACTCAACAATGAGGGATATATGAAATCCAACACCTTTGAGTTGCAAGAAAGCAAGTTGTTAAAGTTAGGGCGCCACACTAAGCGGAAGATACCTAGTGATAAGCCAAGTGAGAATTGCAAGCACTATTAGTCTTGCAAGACCCGAATGAGTTCAATCAATAGAACTAACAAGTGAAAGGAAAACCTCACAATATGTTGATTTAGATAAAACATAGATGATTACAAATGCTTGAAAAACTCCTATTTATAGGGAAATACTAGACCCTTATTAACTACAAAATTTAAGGCTCTTAAATATACTATTTAAGGCCTAAACTCTTAGATTGCCCTCAATAATGACTAAATTGAGTTTTCAAGACTTTTCTTATTTAAATAAAATAAAAAAACGAAATTATGACATTTGGGCCTTCAAGGACAATCCAAAGATGTAAAAGTTAGCCCAACAACATAAGACAATTCAACCAAACGGGCTTGAGATCTTGGATGTCTTCCAATTGGGCTGAAATGATGAGATTAGTTAGAGCCTCTTGCATCCTTTTTCTCCTTGCACGCGTCATCGGCCCATGCATTCCTTTAAGTGGATCAGCTTCATATGAGTCGCCATCATGCTTTGAATTTCCATCCCGCTTGTATCCCGTCTCTTTAGTTGGTTTTCCATCACAACTGTAGCAACTTATGATGTGCACAACAACCTTTGCGTAGCTTTGATCGACCTCTCCGATCTGCACTTGTTCGAGTGGACATGTAGTTAAGCTATCTGGATCATCAAAACTCTCGATAGTGATAGAAATCAGAATACTCGGAGATTGAATTATGGGCTGGACATTTTTCTGCCACCTATTGTGTCAACATGGTTACCCTCATCTCGAATCTTTGAGTTCTAGTTGCGGCACTTTTTGAACATTGGATAGACAAGAACATGATATGCTGCTCTATGATGATCTGGACAGTAAAGAGTATTATGCCCATAATTCTTCGCATCTATGATCGAAATTTTTTGGACACAAAACTCTGAAAAACAACAACTTTTAAAATCTGGACATTAGGTTCTGTTCACACAACAACTATATACAGAATTAAACGCAGATTATGGCCACTCAGCACACTGATTCAGAACAAACTCAAAACATGATAAATGTTCATCTTTGTCTTAGGAATCTAACGCATCTGGACTCGTCAAATTTGGAGCTTCGAGGAGGGAGATCTGAGCAAAATTCGACAGGCGCGCAAAGCTGTCAAGTATTTCTCAAAAGTCGACTTTGCTATTTTAATAGGCTGTGTAAACTCTGATTAGCCTTGATCAGATTTCTGAATACACATGATCAGAACTCTGATTACTCTTGATCAACTCTGATAAGCCTTAGATAGAACTCTGATAAAACATGGGCGCAACTTTGAATATACAAGGATCAAGTCTCGACAAAAGAAACACATGGAAGACCTTGTTGCAGACCTGCATTTTTAAATGTTCCTTTGCCGCTGCACTTATCTTAAAATCAGATTTCACATCTTCTCAAAATGCTTTTTAAAATCAGATTTCACACTTGAAAATGTTGTTGTCACTTGATGCTTTGAAAGAATCTTGCAAACATCGTTTAAAACCATATATGCTCCATAATTAGTTGCTTTTATCGAGAGCTTGATCTGGACAACCACAGAGGTTCTGTGATTTGTCACAGAGGCTCTGTGAACTGCCTTAGAGGCTCTGATCAAATACCAAACATGAGCACAACAACAACTTTCTGAAAACACAATCGAAATCTGATAAAGTTGATCAAAAAAAAAATCTGAACAACCTCGATCAACATCTTGCATCAACAAATTCATGATTCTCGAGTCACAGACCCGCACATATCGATCAGAACTGCAATATGAATTTCTAGATCTACATCAAATCCCCTTTTTTTTAACATCTTCAGCCCTTGTTTTCTTTTTTTATTTCTATCCAGATTTACACACTTCTAGAAACTGGTGTAGACAAACAAGTTTCTGTTTCAAACAGAAATTGCAGGGACTTAGTGAGTTGTCTTTTATTTATCCCAAACTTGTGCAATGAGTCTGATCATACTCTGATCGCATTGAGATAGAAATCAAATCTAATAGCACACGACAACAAAACATCCATAATCTTGATCAAAATCTGCTGCACCATTTTAAATCTGTCCATAAGTTGTTGTCAATTCAATTCTGATAAAATAACAAACTCTATGCTTAAGGGCAAAATTAGAACTCTAAATGAACTTGGTGCAAAATCTGAATTAGCGTGAACACAACTCTGAGTTCATGAATCAAGCTTCAAATATTATGTCCCATATCTCTATACAACCTTATATTGATTTTTGGACAACCCTTAAACTTCTGTTCCTTGGCACTTGATCTGCACTTGAAACAGATTGAGGACACACAAAGACAAATCTGTATAAGCATGATTCTTCAGAATTTTGAGCCAACATATTCAACAGTTTCTAAACACAAAACTTTGGAGAGCCATAATCAATGTCTGCACAACAGTTTCGAAACTCTAATTAGCCTGTGATTTGTGACAGCAGCAAATTGTTCTACTTTCTATTTTGGCACACATCGAACCAGCATTAACAGATTAAGAATGATGGTTACACAGAGCCAAACACTGCAACTTGAAATCTGGAAACACAGTAGCTTAGCAAAAAAAATCTGGACAGATTTGGATTGAAAATACTTCAAACACAGAAGCAAACAAAACCAAAATGTGATTGATATCTCGAAGTTTTTAGCTTAATCAAGATCTGATAACGAATCTGTCCAATCTGCTGCATGCTTCGAACACAAACAACTGCAAACAATCTGTTTTCAATACCCAACAGCAACAATTTTCTGCTACATACTTCGAATTTTGTATTAACAACAACTCAACAAGATTTCTGGAACAACTTTGAATCGAAATCTGGACTTGACAACCTTGAAACTTTTGAACATGAATCTGTTGAAGAACATGCTGTTCAAAACCAAATTGACAGCCTTGTTGTTGTCTCAAAATCAGATTTACACTAAAAACCAAATAGCCATGTTGTTGCACAGATCTGAGAACTTGTTTGCAACCTCAACATAAAGACACTCATCACTGAATGGTGCCATGTGAATTCTTCCTTTGAACAAGGCATTGTTTCTTTCAAATTCCAATTTATCACAACAAATAAACATATTTATGTTGAAACTGAACACAACATGTCAACATGAGTATTTTCCAAAATCCAGATCCATCATAACACTCTTTCAAGATCATATTTATAGCAAACCAGATCGAAACCCTAGGCATTATGATAACTAAGAATTTTAGCAATGATTGAATCTGATGAAAAAATAGTCCTAACTTGGTTAAATAAACAGCCATATCATAGATCAACAACCATTCCTCCAAGTTGCTAAGAAAGCACAAGACTAAAGCACACACAAGGATGGGATCATAGATCAACCATCTACTTAGTGCTATGAAATATTAGACCAATGAATGAGAAAGGATCAAAAACACACACATGTAATAAATCTGATCAGATTTAACCAAAATGAAATTAAATCTTCTCATAGACATTTCATCAAACATGTGGTGTGCAGAAATCAGATTTGGTGAGAAATCAATAAAATCTTTCATCAAATATCACCCAAATCTCATCTAAATGAAAAAATAGATTTCCATTAAGCACAAAACAGAAAATAAATCACATAAATGATATTTGTGTCAAGGCTCATTTGATTGAATCAATGTAAGCACCAAAACAACAAAATAATCATCCAATCTTCAATTGTTGCCATAGATGACCAAAATGAAGAAGAGTTTCTTAATTTGGCTCTGATACCAATTGTTAGATCCCAATACATACAACAATTGAAGAACTCCATAAAATATACATATAAGAGAGAAATAAAGAAGAAGAATCATCATAAACTCATCTCATATGCTTTGATTGATGAACAATGGAGGGGATATTGGAAGAACACCACACTAGGAATTTAAACGACTCTCATGAGATTCACCTGATATGTGTGTGTGAAAAGTGTTCTCTCCAAAACCTAAATGAACAAATGAGCCATGGGCACCTATTAATAGGGCCCATTTACAATCAAAAGGCTCAAGCCCATACAACTAATTAAAAAGCCCAAAATACAATTCTTTATAAAACATTCAATTAAATTGGGGGCTAATTTAAGCTAACAGCTCGTGTCCACTTGGTGGTATATGGGAGAGGTTGATATATCTGCTGAGAGGTATCGGAATCCATATAACCACCTGGGGGTAGATCCTGAACTGCTTCGAGAGACGATGACCTGTGAAGTGGAAGCTCCTGAGCTGGAGTCGTGCGAGTAGCGAAGGACGACTCAGCAGGTGATGTATCTATATCGGTTTCCGGGATTGCCGGTGATGGAGCATCTTGAACACTTTTAGCAGGGGCCAGTTCAGAAGCTGCTACTGTTGCCGGTGCTTCAGTAGTAGCTTGAGAGGTTGGAGGTGCTTCGTGATTCTAATTCAGTGGCAGGAGAATGGGCAGAATCAGTCGAGGCTGACTCACTTGATTCGGATGGACCAGTGACCGGTGTCACTTCCTGTGCTTGAGCTTCATTCCTGTTACATGGTGTAGCATTAGGTTTAGGATTAAAATAGTCATCATAAAAATGCTCAAAAAGTAAATCCAAATCTGAAAGATGGCTTCTGACGTAGACCTTTGATCTGGATTTACTGGAGATTGTGTAGATCCTGGACATAGTTGTCCAGAAGCTAACACACCAGTTAAAGCGGGTTCTGAACTGAGGTGTTCAGAAGCCATATCAGCGGTCTCGTCAAAAGTCACATTCACACTCTCAACGACGGTCTTCGTTCGTTTGTTGTAGACTCTGAAATCTTGGGCTTGGGATGAGTAGCCAATGAACACTCCTTCGTCCGCTTTGGGGCTGAACTTGCTGAGATCGTCCTTGTCGTTCAACTCGAAGCACGTGCACCCGAATGCATGGAAATACTTAATGTTCGGGAGGCGATTGTTGATGACCTCGTATGGCGTCTTGTTGAACCGCTTGTTGATGATAGAACGGTTTTGAGTGTAGCATCGTACGAGCGGCTTCTACGAGAGTTCGATTTCGGCGCTCTACTACCCCGTTTTGCTGAGGAGTACGAGCAACAGAGAAGTTGTGGGTGATGCCCATGGAAGTTAGGTAGCCGTCGAGCACTTTATTCTTGAACTCTGTGTCGTTATCCTTCCTGATGATCTGAACTGATTGATTGAAATTGACTTGAACGCTCTTCAGATGAGAGATGATCAGTTCGGGAGTTTCATCCTTCGAACGAAGGAATTTAACCCACGTGTAGCGAGAAAAGTCATCGACCATAACTAGGACAGGCTTCTTGTGATTGATACTCTGAACGCGCATCGGTCCACACAAATCCATGTGGATGAGTTCAAGGGACTGTGAAGTACTTGGAGCGGCTTTAGGCTTGTGAGAAGCCTTCTTCATCTTACCCATTTCACAAGCGGCACACAGGTGATCTTTTTCGAACTTGAGATCTGGCATACCTTTCACGTGTCCGCCGAGCAACAACTTGTTGATGTTCTTGAAGTTCAGGTGCGAGAGTCTCCGATGCCATAACCAATTTTGTTCGGTTGAAGCTTTGGACATCAAACAAACTTCCTTTTCTGCTGTCAGAGATGGGAGGTCAATCGTGTACAGGTTGGTGTGACGTGTTCCGGCTAGCAATTCTTTCCCATCTTCAGTCCGGACGCTGCACCGTTTTGCTTTGAAGTTGACATCTAAATTCTTGTCGTAGAACTGACCGATGTTGAACAAGTTTTGACCAAGACCTTCGACATAGGACACTTTATTGATGGCGAAGTTATCCTTGACTATATCTGCACTTTTAAGGTATGTTCATGATTTCAGGGGGAGTGAGAGAAGATGAAAAGATGATCTACATCCAATTGAGGGGGAGTTTACATATTTTTGCTTGTTTAACTAATGAATCTTTCTGATGCATAAATGCAGGGGGGGTATGAATAAGAAAAAGGAGTACTGAATGTGACTTCTGATTTCTTCAGATCATAACTCGTATATTCAATGTTTTGCTGCTTTATGTCTTTTATTTTTCAATAAATGTTGTGAATAAAGCTTTGCACTTTGACGACTTTGTGACTTTTTGCAGAATTGAGAGGATGCTTACAAGATCATATCTTATATGACTTGAAGCTTGACTTCTAATCTTAATCTCATACATGTCTAAAAGATGGACAACTTTCAGATATGAAAACTTGTTTTTAAATGTTCAAACCACTTCTGATTCTTAAATTATTTCATGAATATAAAAGTGTGATTTTTAAATGTTTTCATTTTTATTTGTGCTTAAATGTTTATAAACCGTGTGTTTCCAAAGATTAATACTTGCGTATTATCTTTTCCATATACTTTCAAGTATTCACACACACCGGTTTAATATTTTGTTTGATATGTTCTTACCATGTCTCTAAATTGAAACATATTTTTGATGGTAAGACACCCTGATTGAACTTCAATGAATTTTGAGCGTGATTTCATTTCTAAACGTTTCATTTAAGAATGTCTATATTTTGGTTCATATAGAAAATATCCAATTTTTGCTGACCTAAGCATTAATTGATAAATCATTTCTATATGATCTTTTTCATACAATGTCAGATTTTCAAACAAGTTTATTGTGTTCATTCTATTCATTCAATATACTTGTTTTGAAAAATCTTCAATGTTTAAAATGCTGATATCTTCATTATTATATTTGTGAGCATACAAACATCTGACTTGTATATATTTTGTGCTTTAACTGAAATGTTAAACCATTTGAGCAACATGTTCTTTTAGGACAACATGGATTTCTTTTGTGAGGACTTAACTGAACTTCTATGGATTCAAGTTAACCAGTGTTTCTTACCCAAGAAGTTAATCCTTGAGTGATCGAATGTGTGAGGAGTCAATATACTAAGTGTGGGTTGTGTGACGAGGTAATATGAAAAGAGAGTTTGGTTAGATGTGAGCTCAATCTTTAAAAGAAAGAGGGTGAGAGAACAGAGTAAAAGAATATCACACTCTGCACCAACTTTTTCTGAGTCGGGCAACCACATTACTAGTGTTTCACAATTCTTCGTGAACATTATTGAAACAGGCAACTAGCCCATGCCAACTCTTGATAAAACCCCCACCAGCTACTCATTTTCTTCTCAACAAGAAAATGTTTCATTATTTCAAGGGGATGCAACACATAATCTATCTAATTTTCATTTAGAAAATCTAGATATTGAAAAAGAAGGAAGTCTGCCCCACCTTCGCACTTTGATCATGCACAATCGAGTCTGTGTTTAACTGTTGTTGTCTCAATGGTTTACATAATTTTGAGCCTATAAAAAGCAATAATGTGCTTAATTCTTTCAAACACTTGCACGAGCACACACGGAATACGTTTTCTTGTCATAACGTTCATAAAAATTCCTTTGTGGTGTTTCGATGATTGAATGGAAGACCTGTGGGAGTGAACATAATAAAAGCTCCTTTCCAATGTGTATTCGTTACACGCAGTGACTTCGTGTTACTGACAGACACTTCTAACTGATTCATTTGTTGATTCAGGTGTTACATTCTTATTTTATCTGAATTTGCAAAGATTCGGATAAATATATCTTTGGATCGGCAGATAGTCAGCGGCTCAGTATGACAGATCAGTGGTTAGATTAGATTATCAATGACATTTCTTATATAGTTTTGATGATTTCATGCCTCATTCATCAAAAAGGGGGAGAAGTTTTGTTCAAGAAATGTCTGGAAAGAAAAGTTTGTATCTGAAATGTTAGAGATGATCATGTAAAGTTCAAAGAATTGCAAAGTTTGGCAAAGATTGAAAGCTTGAAAGAGAAAAGTTCAAAGATTTCTGAAGATGTGCTAAAGTTTACTGAAATTTTCTTTGAAGATTATTTGATAAAGCATTCTGAGCGAATTCTGAAGATAATTTTCTTTCCAATGTCTGAAAGAGGTTTTTATATAACCTTCGGGGAGATTGTTACTAGTTTTGAAGACATACTTTAGGAAGAATTCTGAAAAGTTGTGAAGATTCTATGTCAAAGAAAAAAGGGAGATTGTTTTTTAGCATAAAGAAGGAGATAGAATTTTAGTGTTGATTCTTGCTAAAGATCAACAAAGAGGTAGATTGTATTGCTAAAATCTTTTCCAGATGATCTTGAATCCAATGGGGGAGATTGTTAGAGCATATTTGTTGGATTCAAGATCATAGAATACTGAAGGTCAAAGTTCAAGAAAGTCAAAGTCAAAATGTAATAAGTCAAAGTCAAAGTCTTAGTTGTTTTGTTTAGTTTGTAAGCGTGTGTATTTTAGTTCTTTCCTTTAATAGACTTGTAGCTAGTTGAGTTGAGTAGAAGAACCAAGCGTGTAACAAGAAGCAATTGAGTACGCAGAGCTTTAGAGAGAGAAAGTTAAAGAGAGAAAGATTGTATACGACTTGTGATTTTGGAAATTGAATAACAGGTTGAGTTTTAATATGTTAAATCATCTTGTTTGTTTGTATTGAATTAGTAAGAACTTGATAATTGGGACATTATTATAACTGTAGAGTTGAGAAGTGTTAGTTTTATTCTTGGCCTTTTCTTTTAACTCTTTCTCAAGATCCAGAGAAATTTTTGCCTGTAGACACATGTCTGCAAAATCAGGACATATTGGTATGCTGGGTTTATTTTTTAAAATAGGAACAGGAACGTTCAAAATTCCAGAACCAACAGTCTTTGAGCTTTTATGAATTACTTCCTCTGGTCTATAGAATATTTGCTCATCTACCTCTGGATCAGATTCAGAATCAGAGTCAAGAAAGTCTCTTTTAGCCATGTCAGAAATAACTATCTCTGTAGTTTTCTTAATTTCCTTAGGTCTAGAGACTTTAATGATTATTTTCGTGCTTTCTTTCTTTTTCAAATCAGCTATGACATTTTCTTCATTGATTCTTTTAATGTCATCCTCAAATGTAGTTCTGATGCATTTGTATGAAATTGGTGAATATAGAGGTGCATCTGGATTGAGTGAACTCTGAGGTTCATCTTCAGAAGTACTTGTTTCAGAGGTACATGTTTCAGATGTCTCTGATTCTTTTGTGATAAAAGCATCAAACTTGAAAATTTCTCTGGGATCATTACTCTGAGGTTTTGTGAAGAGTACCTCTGAAGTCTCTTTTTCTATCTTTAAGATAGGTTTTGGAAAACTTTTGACTTCAGAGTATGAGATATTTTTAAAATTCAGAGCTCTTGTTGTTGATCCTTCTGAGGTTTTTGTTCTTTTGAAAATATTCAGAGATGGGCAGTCAGACCTCTGGAACTTTCCTATGCAGAAAGTGGAAGATAGTGAAGTTTTCTTCAATCCAGTGAATGGATCAAATTCATTGAATCCCAACCCTTGAGTGTCCATTTGAGAATTTATCTTTATGTGTACATCTTGAGCATCTAGATAGCTTTTGATTTGAAGTTCTTTCCTTTCCAGAGATTGATGTAGAATTTCTCTTTCCTTTTGAAAAAAGTTAGATAGGGCAATAGAATTGAGCCTTTCATACTCAGATCTTCTTACTTCTTCTTCTTTAACTTTTAAAACTTTCTCAAGTTCTTTGAATTTTTCTGAGAAAGATTTTTCCTTTTGCTTATGAGCTTTTTCATGTTCAGATTTTTCAACAAAAATGTCTCTCTTTTCTGACTCTAGAAGATCTTTTTCCCTTTTGTAAAAACTTAGATCTTTTGTCATTTGCTTTCTCTTTTCTTTTTCTTCAAAAAGTTTTTGCTTTAAACTTTGAAACTCATTTGTTAGCTTAAGAATATCCATTTCAAGTTCACTTTCAGAGGTGGAAGGAGAATTTACCTTTTTAGAGCATTCCTCTGATGATTCATCAGTCTGATCATCTGCAAAGGCCATACCACAGAGATTGGTAGGTTCTTCCTCTCCATCACTTGTAGAGTCTGATAGCCAATCTTCCATCTCTGCAACAAGTACTCTTTTTTTGACATTGTACTTGTACTTGTTCTTGTAGTAGTCTTGATCTTTGACAAGTCTACCTCTGCAGTTTGCAGAGTAATGGCTTGGTTTTCCACATCTGAAACATCTTCCATCATTTTGATTTGGTGGGAGAGCACCAACAGTTTCTGTTTTCTGAGCTTGTGGTTGGGGCTGAAAGTATCTCTAAGGTTGAGGATACTTAGGTTTGAATGTTTGATGAGTTCTTGATTGTTGTGCAGCATCATGATTGTTGAAATTTGTACCCTTTAGATCACTATGTGGAGTGAATCTGGGCTCTTGTTTATATCTTATTTCTGGATTTCTTCTTTCTTCATCATCTCTTCTTTCCTCAAAAACTTTCTTGCCAAATTTCTTGTTAAATTGATGGGTAATTAATGCAAGAGATTTGGCAAAGGCATTGATGTCATCATCTGAATCTGAGTCTGAATGTTCGTCTTCTTCAGCCATTAAAACCTTTTTAGATTTTCTTTTTCATTCCTTTTTCAAACAGTTCTTTGTTTCTGTACTTCTGTCTTCTTGTGATACACCTTTTTGTTTTGAAATGAGTGCAAGTGGTCCACCTAAAGAGGTTTTTGACTTTGTTTAACAACTTCTTTTTCCTGTGCTACAAGAGTGCCATAAATATCAGTCAATGACCATGATTCAAGATTTTGATTGGCTTGTATTGACATGGACAGTTGTGACCATTCTTCATTTAAACTTTTAAGGAAAAGAATATTGTTTTCTTCTTTTTTCCTCATAACTCCAAATTTTCTGCATTCATTGATGAGAATGTTGAACCTTGAGTATGTTTGGTGCAAGGTTTCTTCAGGTAGTGCATGAAAATCATGATACTCATTAATGCAAAGATTTCTTCTGTTTTCCTGAGTTTGTAGGCCACCTTCAAGTTGGTTTAACAACTGATCCCATATCTCTTTTTCAGTTACACAAGAATCAAGTTCTTGAAAGATATCATTGGGAATGACCATTATAAGTAATCTAACAGCTTTTGAGTCATTTTCCATCATTCTAGTTTATTCTTCAGTGAAGTTTGAAGTTTTCTTTTCATAGTATGCAGGTATTTCGGCAGTATCTGTTGTTGCTAGAACTCTTGGTACCAACACCATTAGTTGGTGAGGTCCATCGTTCACTGATCTTAAAAGATCCCTGTCCATACCTTCCAAGAAGTTTACCATCCTTATCTTCCATTGGGGATATTCATCCCTTAGGAGTGTAGGAGGTTTGGTTAATGATCCAGCTGTATAAATGACACTTATACTTGAGTTTTCCATTTGTGAAGAAAAGATGAAGATTTGAAGAACTGATGCTTTTCTATGAAGATCTTTTACCAAAGAAAAAAACTGTGATTTACTTTCAAATCTTGAGCATATGAAGTTCTTTTTAATAAACCAAGGTTTATATGAACATGCACATATATTGAAAGATTGAATCAGTAAGATATAAATCTATCCGAGTATGCAGATATGATCTTTCTTTGTTTAGAAAACAAAGGAGGCTCTGATACCAATTGTTGGATCACAGATTTAATCTTACGATAATGATATAAAGAACAAGAATAAGAACAACGGAAGCAATATAGTTTAATATCAAAGCAGATTCAAATATCACAGTTCATAAACAAATATGTAGAACGTACAAGATCTTCTTTGAAATACTTTCAATATATTTAAAAGATTTATCAGATACAAGATATATCAAAAAGCACACTTTTGACGATGGAGTGATGGTCCTATTTATAGGACCATAAAGTGTATAGTGTACGATCTGACATATAGAAGCATGCTTGAACAGTGTCTTACCTAAAAGGTAAGCTCAAGACATGCATGAACAGTGACCTACTCTAGAAAGTAAATCTTATCACTAATGATGTGTCATATGTTCTGTTGATACTTGTAGAAAGGATCAACGCACTATCTTCATAGAGGAGTTCTTCAGAGCTCTGATGTAGGTGCCTCTGATGAAGCCATCTCTGATGTCTTCTGCTGAAATCCACTAACTCTGGAATGTACTTCAGAGGCATGTTCGTCCTCTGAAGTCTGTCTCTGGAAGTCCTCTGAAATAGGACTTGGATATTTTCAATACTTTTACAATATGGAATTGGGGCTAACAGAAGATGGCCTGAAGATTATCGTCAATTTTTTTTAATCTTAAATCCAAAGGGGGAGATTGTTAAGTCAATATTGTATTCAAAATTAAATGAGGGGTCAAAATGTAAAGTTATAAAAGTGTAAGTAGTTTTGTTGTAAATTGTGTTGTAAGTCAAAGTGATTGACTTTGACTTTAGCTAGTTGTGTGAGGTCATGTTGACCATATATAAAGGAATAGTCTTTGTATTTTTGTGTAGGAGTTTAAGAAATACACACGCGCATACAGATTAGAGAGAGAGAATATACATTATGAGAAATAGGTATATGGCACTATGAGATATTTGACTCAAAGAATCATAGTAATTGTTGTTTGATTAATCAAATAATGATTTCTACATAATCAATGTCTATTCTATAAGCTTGGATTGGACTTCCATATACGTTCATATGGAATCAGTTAATTAGTTCATATGTGAATCACAAAGGTTCATATATGAATCTGTTAATTAGTTTAACTGATTCACATATGAACTTACAGTTAATTAGTTCATATGTGAATCTGTTAATTGATTCATATATGAATCACAAAGGTTCATATATGAATCAGTTAAAAGAGTTCATATGTAAATTACATTGGTTTACATATGAACATATAGTTCATATGTGAATCATACAGGATCATATATGAACTTGTCCCGTGTATTTGTAAAAATTACGAAACTGACCTATTTTTAGAATAGACGTAACTTTTGACCAGTAAAAACCGTAATTGTTGACCAGTCAAAGACGATTATGACCGAATGAAAGACTAAGATTAATTCTCTATTTCTCATATATTTAGCATTTCTCAAATGAATCCCTCCCAGGTATAATATATAACAGAAGTGATAACAAATATGCAAAAGAAATAATATAAAAAATGTGATTAATGTAAATTAGTAAGATAAAGTTTTATTTAAATAATACGCATATTGAGTGTTTTATTTTTTTTGCAAAACATATAATGAGTGTTATGTAATAATAATTATTAATCATAACGGTAATTTATTTATATCACATAACTATATAATAAGTGTTATAAAATTAATCATTATTAATGATAAGTCATTTACTTATCATCAATTATCTTAAGTATTTTATTTATAACAATTGATTGCAATAAGGAGTTTTTTATATTTAAACTAAAAATGGTGAAATTTACATGATAAATAAAATGAAATATATAAATATGAAACAAGTGTTATGTACATATTGATCTTTCAATTATTTTATTAAGTTGTATAAAATAAATACATAATGTGTAACGAGTGTTATGTACTGCCAATTAATGGTAAGTTGGTAACGGTCATTTTTTATATTACCTTAATTTGTAAACTAAATGTTATTAAATTAATATAATTGATTGTCATACATATTTCATATAACATAATTGATTTTTTTAATATAAGTTTTGATTTAAACATTGTTACCATACTATAAGAAAATAAAAAACACATAAACTCGTTTAATAAAAGTTATGATTTATAAGCCTTGTAAACTTATTAAGAAAATATAAAAAATGAAATAAAAAAAAACTCAATTAACAAAAGTTTTAATTTATAAACATTGTTAGCTTACTAAAAAAATACAAAATTGAAATAAAAAAAATATATTAATAAATATTTTGATTTATAAGCATTGTTTGCTTGTTAATAAAATACATTGAAAAAAAAATAGACTCAATTAATAAAAATTTTGATTTATAAGTATTGTTTGCTTATTGAATAGAAGGTTTTTTATAAGCATTGTTAACTTATTCAATTAATTTATGGATCATCTAAATAAAAAATAAAATATTTGAAACAAAAATGTATGTTAAAGTAATAAAACGAAACTAATAAACTTATAAGTTTTAATTTTATTAAATTTTATCAAAATAAAATAAAATGTAAGGTTTTAAAATTATATTTTTAATTATATTGATGATATCTGATTTTGATTTAAATAAAAAGAAAAATGAAAAGTTTGTGCATTTAATGTGAGGGGATAATGTAAAAATAAATCAAAAACAGGAGAAAAAAGATAAATAAGTGAAATGGCCTCTCCTTTATTCACTCTCTAAAACGTTGTTCTACATATATATACATATATATACACACACACACATATATATAGGGGTTAAATCAAATGAAAACCATTAAAATGTTGTGAACCATGAGAACCAATCTAATCCATAAATTGATTTAAATAAATGGCTATTAACTTAAATATACATTTGTAAAAACAACAAATTTAAGGGTTATTATGGTCAAATTTTAAGGAAATGAAAGGGGATAAAAAGGTAAAGAATATTTTTTGCTTTTCTGAACATGACGGCTTTAGTTACTAACTTATATGCTCGGTTAGTCGGTTTAATGTTGAATTATCTAAGTGATTCCTTTTATATTTAAAATTAAAATAAAACTATTTTTTAATCAAAAATATTTAACTTCAATAGAATTTAAATAAAAAAGTTTATATCAAATAAAGGTTAAAATTTATTTTCTTTTATTTGATAAACTATTATATATTTTTGAAGATCTTTTAATTTTTTGTAATTTTCATATGTAACATTGTAGTTGATTTAACCGTGTATTGTTTCAATGTATGAAACAAAAATTCAATATTATATGTGGTGAGTCACTTATTTTTTTATATTGTGAAACAAAACTAAAGTATTTCATTTTACGTTGTTCACTAGTGAAACATAACTTCAGTATTTTATGTCGCGTTTCAAATCAATAACACGTGTTTTCACATTATGAAACGATACTACATCGTTTGATATTGTGTTGTTTCATAATGTGAATCAATATTTTACTATTTCACGTCAACGACCCTGTTTGTTGATCCCAGTTTTGTGTTATAGACAGTGACATGCGGAAGCGATTTATATGTAGAAAAATGGTTTGGTTTGGTAGTAGACACACAATCAAGCAGTAAAGAAATCAATAGACAAATGAGAATTAGTCACAGAAAGATTATCTTCATTAACTTGAACTATTACACCAAGAACACACACTACTATGTGTAGAAATGCTCTCTACAAATATTTGAATTGCAAGACAAAACGTGGTGAATTGTGTGTGCTCGCATGTTGTGAATTCAGGAGGTGCTCCCTTCATATATAAGGGGAGAGCACACAATAGTACAAGACAAAGGCTGACGTTCCATATAAGGAATTCCACCTGGAAAGTAAAACCATCGTGGGTGTGTACTGTTGATCTTGAGGATCTTCATACAGTAGAGTCATGTGATCTGCATGTGATCTTGTCTTGTCCATGGAATTCACAATTCTTCAAGTCTTCCATCTTTCAGAGCGTAGCCACCATAGAGGTTCTGTGAAGTATCACAGAGGCTCTATGGTCTGAATGTGATCTTCAGGTTAAGAGCTTCTCGGTTGATGGTCGACAGAGCTTCTGAGCTTGGAACTTATGTGATGATCTTGGTGTATGGCAACAGTCTTCTGAGGTTCCTATACTTAACCTATTTTTCAATACTTCTCTATACAATGATTGGAGCTAACTGTTATTCCCTGTTTCTAGATTCTAATCACAAATAATCAAACACAAACAAGATTTTAATCACATTACCTGTTTGATTTCAAACTCAAATTCAACAATTACAATCTTTTTCTCTCTAGAACTCTCTCTCCCTCTCTCTACAATTCTCTCTCAATCTGAATCGTATATTCTCTCTCTAGAACTTTCCTACACTTCATACAACTACTAAAAACAGAAATAAAAATCTATTTATACCTACATCTAAAATACAATGAAATTAAGCAAAATACAAATACAATACACTTTGACTTTTATTACAAAAGACATTGACTTTGATGAGAGTTGATTTTATCAACTTTGACTTCTTATACTTTGACCTTCAGTCTTCTTGATCTTGTATCCAACAGATTTATGCTCTAACAATCTCCCCCTTTGGATTCAAGATCACTGTTGAAAGAACTAGCAATTCAATCTTCACTTTTAAGCTCTGTCAGTACAAACTCTCCTTTTTTTTATGGTATTCTTTCCAAAACTGTCTTCAAACGATTAACAATCTTCCCAAAACTTTCACAAAATACTTTCAGACTTTGGAAAGAAAATATCTTCAGAATCAACTCGGATTGATTTTAGCAAATAATCTTCAAAGAAAAATTTCCTCAAAAATCAGCACATCTTCAGAAATTCTTTGATCTTCTTCAAAACTTTGCTTTGAATCTTCTGACTTGGACATATCTTTAAAAATCATATCTCCCAAAACTTTAAACACTATAACATTTCTTGATACCATCTCCCCCTTTTTGATGAAATGAGCATCAATATCATCAAAACTTTAAGTAAGAAATGTCTGTATCCATTCTGACCACTGATCTATTTACGAGCCGCTAATTCTTTGCCAATTCGAACAATGTATTCATCCAGATCTTTTCAAATCTAGACAAAATAGGAATGTAACACCCGAATCAACAAATGAATCAGTTAATGTGCCTATCAGTAACACAAAGTCAGTGTGTGTAACGAATACACAATATAAAGGAGCTTTTTAATGTTCACTCCCCCAGGGCTTCCATCCAATCATCGAAATACCAGAAAGGCAATTTCTATGAATGTTATGACAAAGAAACAAATTCTTTGTGTGTTCGTGCACGTGTAGAAAAAATTAAGCACGAATAATTGCTTTTATAAAGGCTCAACGTAGTGTAAACCACTGAGACAACAGTAGATAAACATAGACTCAATGTGCATGATTGAAGTGCGAAGGTGGGGCAGACTTCCTTCTTTTTCAATATCCAGATTTTCCAAATGAAAATAAGATAGAATATGTGCTGCATCCCCTTGAAAAATGTGAAACATTTTCTTTTTGAGAAGAAAATGAGTGGCTGGTGGGGTTAAATTCAAGAGTTGACATGGGCTAGTTGCCTGTTTCAATAACGTTCACCAAAGAATTGTGAAACACTAGTAATGTGGCTGCCCGACTCAAAAAGTAGTTGGTGCATAGTTTGATATTCTTTTACTCTGATCGCACACCCTCTTTCTTTTAATCATTATGCTCACTTCTAACCAAACTCTCATTTCCATTTTCCCTCAACACACAACCCACACTCATTTCTTTTAGACTCCTCACACTCAATCTCTATGGATTAACTTCTTGGGTAGAAATCACTGGTTAATGTGATTCCATAGAAGTTCAGTTAATTCCTAGCACAAAGAACCCATATTATCCTAGAAAGCATATGTTGCTCAGATGATTTAACTTTATCAATTAAAGCTCATATACAAATGTCAGATGAATGTATGCTCATAAAATATAATCGTGAAGATTTGAGCATTTTTAGACATTGAAGTATTTTCAAACAAGTATACTGAATGAATGAACATGAATGCAAAAGACTTGTTTGAAAATCTGACATTGTATGAAAAATGATCAGAAATGAAATGATATAGCAATTAAGGCTTATGGTAAAAAATAACAGATATTGTCCATATGAAACAAAAATATAGACTTTCTTGAAATGAACGCTTCGAAATGAAATGACGCTCAAGATACACTGAAGTACAAGCGGAGTGTCTTACCATCGAAAATATGTTACAATATGAGACATGGTAATAACTATTTGATCAAAAAAATGAAACCGATGTGTGTGAATACTTGAAAGTATGTAGAAAAGACAATACACAAGTATTTATCTTTGGAAACACACGGTTTATTAATCATTGAAGCTCAAAATAAAAATGAAAACATTTAAAATCACACTTCCAATTTATGAAATCTGTTTAAGAATCGGAAAGTGGTTTGAACATTTAAGAATATGTTTTCTATGATTGAAAGTTGTCCTTCTTTCAACCATAAATGAGATTAAGATAAGAAATTTAACCTTTCTGTGCAATCTTAGATCTCATGAAATCAGCTGAAGTCATAAAGATATGATCTTGATAGCTTCCTCTCATTCTGCACAAGTCTCAAAGTCTAGTCAAAGCAACTTTTATTCACAAAATTATTCAAATGTAAAAGACATAAACCAGTAAAACGATTAAAGTACGAGTTCTGATCAGAAGTAATCAGAAATCATAGTCGAACTCCTTTTGATATGACTTATATGCTCCCCCTAAAATCATGCATCACAAAAATTTGTCAGTTAAGTAAAATGCAGAAAGTAGATATGCTCCCCCTCAAAAGAATGTAGATCATCGTAAAATACATCTCACTCTCCCCCTGAGATCATGAGCAAACTATTAAAGTGCAGATATCTTTCAGAAATCATGATAAAGAAAATGATGAAAAATAACAATACTTAACTTTATTAGGTAACAACCGATTATGTCTTAAGATTTAACATACCAAGCTTAGAGACAAGAAAATTAAATCTCTTTTCATCTAAGGGTTTGGTGAATAAATCTGTAAGCTGATAATCTGTTTTTACAAAATAAAGTTCAACTGTTCCTTTTTCTATATTGTCTTTGATAAAATGATACTTGATGTCAATGTGTTTGGTTTTCGTATGCTGGACAGGATTAGCAGATATCGCGAATGCACTCTTCGTGTCACAATGTATTGGTATTTTATCAAACTTGAATCCGTAGTCTCGCAGCTGTGTTCGCATCCACAGGACTTGAGAGCAACAACTGGCAGCAGCTACATACTCTGCTTCAGCAGTTGATGTCGAAACGCATAATTGTTTCTTTGATGCCCAGCTAACGAGCTTGTCTCTAAGAAATTGAATGTGACCTGAAATGCTCTTTCTGTCCAACATGCAACCTGCATGATCTGCATCTGAATAGGCAGTCAGTTGAAAACCAGTATCCTTAGGATACCACAGACCAAGATCTGCAGTCCCCTTCAGATACCTAAAAATCCTTTTGACAGCAGCCAAATGGGATTCTTTAGGAGCAGCCTGATATCTAGAACATAAGCATGTTGAAAACATAATATCTGGCCTACTTGAAGTAAGATACATTAACGATCCTATCATACCTCTATAAGTTCTAACATCAACACTTTTACCCGAAGGATCAGTGCTAATCTTAGTACCTGGTGCCATCGAGGTTCCAATTGGTTTACAATTTTCCATTTTAAACTTCCGAAGAATATCCAAAATGTACTTAGATTGGTTAATGAAAATCCCTGTAACACCCTAAAAACCAGGGTAATTTGAAACTGCGAAAACTGTACAATTAAGCATCATCCAAAGGTATAAACCTCCCAAAAAGGGGAACTGTACTTAACCTTTACAAAAAAATCAGAATACGGATAAGGATCCCAACAACAAACCAATCTAAACATATACTATCTAGATTACATAAGTTGTTGATCGAGAATCATCCAAAAATGTGGGACTTAACAATGCCCAACAATCCAATACTAAACATCTCAAAAGCCCTCGGGATCAGTCCCGACACTCAAACCCTTGGCAACCTGCCGCTAACGAGAACCTGAATACATATCATTTGAGAAAAAGTGTTAGGCTTATAAAGCCTAGTGAGAACATACAGTTTATACAAAATCAGAGATATGTTATTTGCATCCAAACGGAAATCTTTCAAACAAGCATTTCCAAGTTCACCATTGATAGGAATATAATCCATTAAAATAAGGTCATAAACCTTCTTTCCAGAACCTCACAATTTAATGCACATGTAGTTCTTCGTTTTGGTAATCATATAGAACCTCACAATTTAATGCACATGTAGTTCTACTTTTATTAACGGCCAGAGCCTCACAATTTAATGCACATGTAGCTCTATATTTGTTAATAGCCAGAGCCTCACAATTTAATGCACATGTAGCTCTACATTTATTAACGGCCAGAGCCTCACAATTTAATGCACATGTAACTCTATATTTACTTTACTTGGTAACCTCCAAATAATATTAGTCGACTCAAAACCTAGGGATCCACTAGTAATAGTCCAGACTGGTCACAACATCATTCGTGACCAACCATATATAACCATATGGTATACAAAACATTTTATAAACAAAATGCCTTTTCAAGTTCAACTTCTGGTAAGTATGAGAATCATAAAAATGAGTTCATAAACATTCTTTTGCATAAGCTACATAATCAGCAAGTAAAACATCCTTTTACTTAAAATAAGATAGAATCCATCATTTTAGTCAAAAATGATCGGGAACCCTAAAATCTCCCAAAACTCAGGTTATATCAAATATGCAGAAAACTTAGATCTGAAACCATTGAGATATATAGGAGTTCCAAAAGGTAGCTTTTGATATGTATATAGTTTTTAAAATGATAGTAGGAACTCACCAAACAGGTAAACGCAAGAATACAACAAAATATATAATGAAAATCCAGGGTGTTACAATCCTCCCCAACTTGGGAATGATTTCGTCCCCGAAATCCCAACTATATAAAGAGATGAGGATATCTTCGCTTCATATCCTCCTCAGCTTCCCACATCACGTTGGCTCCCTATGATGCTTCCACTGCACCTTGACCATAGTGACTTCTTTGTGACGCAACTTCTTAGACATTCTCTCTAAGATAGCGTCAGGCTCTTCTACACAACGGTTACCCTCGTCTACTGTTAACTCGGAGAGAGGGATGACGCTTTCCTCTTCCGCCAAACACTTCCGAAGGTAACAAATATGAAACGTGTTGTGTATTATGCTCAACTCTGGCGGCAGTTCCAATTGGTAGGCTTGCAAACCCACCCGCTTGAGCACTTTGAAAGGTCCGAGGAAACGGGGAATCAGCTTCCCACGTTTTCTGAACTGTATAATGCCCTTCCACGGCGATACCTTCAGCAACACACGGTCGCCCACTTGGAATTCCATCGGTCGTCTCTTTTTATCGGCATAACTCTTCTGCCGATCCTGAGCCGCTTTCAATCTTTCACGAATGCTCTTGACCTTATCGGCCGTCTCTTGCACGATTTCAGGTCTGGCGAACTGCTTTTCTCCCGCTTCAAGCCAACACACGGGAGTTCGGCACTTTCGCCCGTACAACGCCTCAAAAGGTGTCATTCCAATACTCGAGTGGTAGCTATTATTGTAAGCAAACTCCACCAAAGGCAGGTGCGAGTCCCAACTACCCCCGAAATCGATGACACAAGACCTCAACATATCTTCTAACGTCTGGATCATTCTCTCGCTTTGCCCGTCGGTCTATGGATGGTAAGCCGTACTCAACTTAACTCGTGTACCCAACTCTTTCTGAAACCCATCCCAAAAGTTCGAAGTGAACCGACTGTCGCGATCTGACACGATCGACAAAGGTATTCCATGCCTCGAGACCACTTCATCGATATACAGTTTTGCTAACTTATCCATCGGTAAAGTCTCGCGCATAGCCAAGAAGTGAGCGCTCTTTGTCAATCTATCAACTACCACCCAAATGTGTGGTTGGTAAACAAGGATCGGTTTTTTCGCAAGGTACGGAATGTATCGTCAAATATTCAATATGATTCCACAAGATCTAGTTTCGTTCAAGTAAGGGATTCTAGCCAATTGAAAGGATCTTCTGATCAATCCAGAGATCATTTTGATTCCATTAGTAATGAGGATTCGGAATATCACACATTGATCAATCAAAGAGAGATTCAACAACTAAAAGAAAGATCAATTCTTTGGGATCCTTCCTTTCTTCAAACGGAAGGATGCTCCCACTTCCACTCGGGAATCTATAAAGACTGAAGACTCCCATATGGTCGTTGGTGTTCGACCTTAACTTGCGAGCACGTAATACAACGCTCCACATACCGCGCCACATCAAGTTTCATTACTGGCCACCAATAATGCAGTTTCAAGTCCCTGTACATCTTTGTACTCCCCGGATGAATGGAATACTTGGACTTGTGTGCATCTTCAAGCAACAGATCACGGTTACCCCCAAGTTTGGGTACCCACACGCGACCGCTGAACAGTTTTACCCCACGGCTATCTTCCGTTAAGAGCAAACGCTGTTTTGTCATTACTTCCTCTTTGAGATTTTCTTCTAACAATGCTTCAACCTGCGATGCCTTGATCTTTTCAACAAGGCTAGACACTAGCTTGATTCTTGAATGGGTAGCCCGAATACTTCCGCTATAGTCCTTCCGACTTAACGCACCGGCCACCACGTTCGCCTTACCGGGATGGTAAAGCAATTCACAATCGTAGTCCTTTAGCAGCTCGAGCCACCGCCTTTGCCTCATGTTCAACTCCTTTTGATCAAAGACATACTTCATACTTTTATGATCTGTGAAGAGTGTAAACTTCGTGCCATAGAGATAGTGTCGCCAAAGCTTTAGGGCGAACACCACCGCTGCTAACTCCAAATCATGGGTAGGATAGTTCTTCTCGTGTATTTTAAGCTGCCTCGAGGCGTAAGCGATTACCTTGCCCCGTTGCATCAACACACAACCTAAACCCATCTTCGAAGCGTCGCTAAAGACCACGAAGTCTTCTGACCCTTCAGGTAACGACAAGACCGGAGCTTCACACAACTTCTTTTGAAGTATCCAGAACGCCTTCTCTTGTGTTTCGGTCCATTCAAATTTCACATTATTCCGAGTCAAAACTGTCAAGGAAGAAGCGATTTTCGAAAAGTCTTGGATAAATCTCCGGTAGTACCCCGCCAGACCCAAGAAACTTCGGATCTCTGACAGACTCTTGGGAGATTCCCAATTCATCATAGCTTCAATCTTGGAGGGATCCACTTTCACTCCGTCTCGAGTGACAATGTGACCCAGAAATTGTACTTCTTTAAGCCAAAAGTGACACTTGGAAAACTTTTTTTTTTGAGGGAAAACTCCGGCAATTATATAAAACGAAAACAAAAGAGTACGGCAAACCGCCTACAACCAAACGAAGAAACACAAAAACTTGGAAACAACCCCATACCAAGCAACTAACAACCAAAATAAACACAACATAATAGACGCAAATAACATCGAAAAAAAGATGCTAAAAACCACCGGAGCTCCAAACACGAAAGCCGCAAGGCCAAAGCAAAGATTAGGTTGCTTCATAAGAAATAAGACGAGATCTTCTAGTAGTCCAAGCAAGCCGACATTGAACCATGTCCCGTATCTCTTTGATGATCACCTCCATATCACGTTTTTCATTACGGAACAAACGATTGTTCCGTTCTCTCCATATAAAGAAAATCTCAGCCGCAATGTGGAGTTTCGGCCCAAGCCGATTGGGTAGCCTATTTTCATCCAAAAGAGCCATCAAAACATCATCCCAACGATCCGACCAATCTTCAATATCCGCAAAAAACTTTATCCGCGTCGAAATTTCATTGGAAAATTGGCATTCAAAAAACAAGTGGTTATGGGAATCCATACAAACCTCACATAAAGGGCAAATAAGGTTTAAACTATCCGAGTTCCATGAAAGCATACGATCCTGAGTAGGTAACCGCCAAAGGCATGCAGTCCACATGCAGAAAGCGTGTTTAGCAATGTGCCCTTTAAACCAAACACCTTTTGTCCACGGAACCGTCTGGGAAGACCCACTCAAAGCTTCCGAAGTTGCCCTCACCGAAAAGTCTTCCATATGCCTATTCCCATCATCCCAACGAATCTCGTCCCTTTCATGCTCATTCAGACTCGGAAACTGAATCGTAGCAAGTTGTGGAAACCGATCCACCCAACTGTTCGGCCAAACCCCCTCAAACCGAGAGCTTAACTCTATCAACGACGACTGCGACGTGAACCCTTCTGAATGAACAAAACGATAAGAAATAAAAGAGGAAATTGGCGTACCAGGAGCCCAACGATCCTCCCAAGCGTTTATTGCCGAACCATTGCCGACACGCATCATAATAAAAGGTCTCAACACCGAACGAAGATCTTTCCTTTCTCAACACTTCAAGCACTTCCCGCAGATGATGTTCGTGTTCTGACTTGCTCTTGGAGTAAATGAGTATGTCATCAAGGAATACAATGACCGACTTATCGAGGAATGGTCGGCACACTCTATTCATCAAGTCCATAAATATCGCCAGTGCCTTCGTTAGGCCAAAAGGCATTACAAGAAATTCGTAATGGCCGTAACGTGTTCTGAATGATGTTTTCGGAACGTCTTCTTCTCTCACCTTCACCTGATGATAACCCGAACGTAAGTCGATCTTGGAAAAACATCCTGCTCCTTGAAGTTGATCGAATAAGTCGCCTATTCTCGGAAGCGGATACCTGTTCTTTACTGTAGCTTTGTTCAACTCACGATAGTCAATGCACATTCTCATCGTGCCATCTTTCTTCTTTACAAACAAGACCGGAGCTCCCCAGGGTGACGAACTCGGTCTTATAAATCCCTTCTCTAAAAGCTCTTGGAGTTGTGCCATCATTTCTTTCATCTCTGACGGCGCTAAACGGTAAGGAGCTTTAGCAATTGGTGCTGCTCCAGGTACAAGGTCAATCCGGAACTCCACTTGTCGATCGGGTGGTAACCTGGGCAAGTCGTCAGGAAAGACATCTGGAAACTCACGCACAATCTTCACATCAACAAGCTTTGATTTCTCTAACTTGGCATCGATCACATAGGCTAGGAAAGATGAACATCCTTTTATCAGACACTTGCGTGCCCTCGCCATTGTGATTATCGCCACTTCGCCTTTTCTCTTCTCACCATAGATCACAACAACTTCACCATTGGAATTGGGGAGTCGTATTAATTTCTTGGAACATACGATCTCGACATGATTGTTTGACAACCAATCCATACCGACCACAACATCAAAGCCTCCGATAAACATTGGCAGTAAATCGATAGAGAATTCTCTCCCCTCGATCCCGAGAGTACACTTCTTAAGAACATTGCGGATCAGAACTTGACTACCATCAGCTATCTCTACCACTAACGCATCCTCAAGACTAGTAGTGGGCATAACAATCTTTTGACAGAACAACTCAGATACGAAAGAGAAACTGGCACCCGTATCAAATAAAATACGAGCAGGTACAGAGTTTATAAGAAAAGTACCCGATACCACATCAGCGGATGCCTTGGCCTCTTCGGCCGTCATCTGAAATGCTCGACCCGGAACCCTCGGAGGGTTCTCCTTCTTTGCCGCCACGCTACCCGACACAAGCTTCGGGCAATTTCTTCTCACGTGCCCCGGCACCTTGCCCTCGAAGCAGACCATCCCCGCGATAGAACAGTCGCGGGCGGTGTGATCAAACTTCCCACACTTGAAACAAGCTTGAGAAGTGGTGCTACAGTTACCGTGGTGCTTCGTTCGACACTTCAAGCACCATCTGGCTTCTTGGTAACCGCCGAAGCTGCGGTCTTCGACAAAAGGTCAGGTTCTCTTGGGAGGTATAGAACCGCTCTCTCACTTTCTCTTATCAATCACCACCACAACTTTCTCAGCTTTGTTCCTCGCGAACATCTCTTCCATGTACTGAGCTTCTTCAACCATCTTGCGGAGGTTAGAAGCTTTAGAATTGTGGACCATGGATTGCATGTCCGCGGGTAGACCATTCAGATAGGCCTTCATCTTATCCTTCTCTGTTGGGGCAGCGTGCCCCACCAGATCAAGCTTCTCCATGAACTGACGGGTGTACTCCCTCACCGTCAGGCTTCTCTTTACCAGAGACCGGAATTCTTTCTCGATTCGGTCCATTGTTCTTTCATTGCAGAACTCTTCTAACAACTTTTTCTTGAACTCGGCCTAAGACAACTGAGCCAACACAGCAGGAGATAGGGTGGATTGAATGACATTCCACCAAATGAGCGCAGTATCCCTCAGCAGTTGGGTACCGAACCGCACTCTCTGATCATCTCCGCATTCGGAAGAGCCAAAAGCTTGCTCGACCGCTCGAATCCACTTCACACACATGATTGGGTCGTCGGAACCAGAGAACTCTGGTGGTCCGTACCCCAGAAAGGATTTGTAGGAACAACTTTTCCCACTTCTCGGAGCATTAACAACCAAGCGCTCCTCGTTCCTGATTCCAGGGCCAGCGCCTCTAGAACTAAGCACAATGTTTTCCACAACCGTCTCACTTCTCCGATTGTTCACATCGCGGTCCTCAATCACTTTCAGCAGAAACTCTTGCTGCATTGCCATCTCTTCCTGATGAGAACCCATCCAACGACCCGGATGATGAAGATCCATTGAGATGGAAGATTGGACCAATCACAAGGTCAAAAGCTAAGATGTTCAGTGATGCTCTTAACGGTTTGATAAAATCCTGTCGGAAAGAATCAATCATCAATTCATCAAGTAGCCAAGGAGACCTTCGAATTTTGATCCGAATTGAAGGCCAAGATTAGCCCAAGGCTTGGTAGCCCAAGTTGTGATTATTTCATCTAAATATCACCCAAGTCCAAGAAAATTCGGCCAAGTCTACACATGGCCCATGTTTTGGTCATAAATCATTCATTTCAAGTCCAAATGGACTCAAATCAAAGCCCACTTAAAGAGTACTCCTTTTCCTACATTTTAATAAGGATCCAAGCCCAAAATAAAGGTGGAATTTTGTCCATGAATCTGCCCAACAATAGATCCAAGTTCAAGTAACTCATAACATTGAATTAGAAGGCATTTTGAAGGGTCCTATCATTATGAAGTCATTTACTTAGAAGATATTAGAAGGTTGCCTCAATTATTGTCTAGAATTTATTTGAGTCCTTTGATTTGTCTTGTGTATCCTATAAATAGGTTGTCTTTGTAATCTTTTGAAAACACCTTTGATTTGAATGATAATTGTGAGTTTAAACTCTTTTTGTTTTTTGTGAACTTTAGAACTTATCAAGTCTTCTTGCTTGTGGCGTTCAATAGTTATCAATCAACTTGGTGGGTTGATTGTGGCGTATCTTATACCAAGGTTCTTGTCTCTTTATAGACAACAGGTCGCGGTTTCACCAATACTATCTCGGGCAACCAATAGACGGTCGGGAAAAACACATCATTTGGTATCAGAGCTAGCACTATTGGTTTGCATATCATTTCTTTTCTATCTTTCCTTCTTGTTAATTTCCTTTACTTGAGATCCAATAATCACGTATTGGTAGCGGGTCTTGTCACAAGTTGACACGGTTCCTACTAGTGACTATTGAATTCTCCACTTCAATCTTTCGTTTCTTCAATTTCCTTGGTATATAGCTTCTAGCAAAAAGAAAAAGAAAAAAAAAAAAAGAGGCCGAACAAAAAAAAAAGAAAAAAAACTATTTGGGCAAAAAAGAAAGGCATAAAAAAAGAAACAATAGAAAGAAAAAGAGCACGAAAAAAAAAAGTCGAGTTTCATATCTTCTTCTTACATTGTGATTATTTGACAATATCATAGTCAAGTTGTTTGGTAAGTTTGAATCCCTCAAGGCCACAAGCCAAACTTGATAATTGCTTCTTTTGTTCTTTTAGAACTTAAAGAGATTTAAAAGAGTGGTAAAAGGCTGTGTGGTGAGATTAATCGAGGGTAAAAGCCATTTGTGAGATACACGAGGGTTGAGTGAATCATTTCTTGAGATAAACACGTGAGGGAGTGTTGAGAGGAACTAACCTTTATTTTTGCAGAATTTTAAGATGGGGGATGATCAACCCCTTCCGAATCTTCAAATTCAAGCCATAATGGATGAGATGCGGCGGATGATGACCAATGAATTCAACCAAGTTCATGAAAGAATGGATCGAATAGAGGCAAACGCACGAAGACCACCATCTCGTGAAGGTTCCGTTGTGAATGAGGAAGAAAGAAGCGACGAATGGGATAGGGAATCTGAAAGGAGATCGGTTAGGAGAAGGCGGCGTATAGACAATAATTTGAGTTCCATAAAGATGAAAGTCCCTTCATTTCAAGGAAAGTCAGATCCGGAAGCATACCTCGATTGGGAGAAGAAAATGGAGTTCATCTTTGATTGTCATGAATACTCCAACCGAAAGAAGGTAAAACTTGCTGTCATTGAGTTTTCTGATTATGCACTAACATGGTGGGATCAACTTTTGATTAGCAAGCGAAGAAATGGAGAAAGGCCTATTGAGAGTTGGGAGGAAATGAAGTTGGTCATGAGGAGACGTTTTGTGCCTAGTCACTACTTTCGTGACCTTCACAACAAGCTCCAAAATCTCAAGCAAGGGAACAAGTGTGTGGAAGATTATTTTAAAGAGATGGAGGTTATCTTGATTAGGGCCAACATTGAGGAGGATCGAGAAGCTACAATGGCCAGGTTCTTACATGGTTTAAATTTTGAAATACGTGATCGTGTTGAAATGTATCATTATGTTGAAATTGAGGATATGGTTCATATGGCTGTTAAAATTGAGAAACAACTTAAGAGAGGGGGAGGATCACGAAATAGTACTTGGAAGACGAGTTCTTCAAAGAAAATTGAAAGCACATCTTCTTCTTCTAATCCCAAATCTGGTTCTAAAGATATAAACTCTTCAAAAGGAAAAATTGATTCTTCTACTCCTAAGAATCGTGACATAAAGTGTTTTAAGTGTCAAGGCAGGGGTCATATTGCAAGTCAATGTCCAAACAAGCTTGCAATGGTGATTCGAGAAGATGGGGAAATTGAGACAGATAAATCAGATTCCGAAGACTCACCGGATGGTTTGGATGATGATGAAGAGGTGGCTGTCCAAGGAGACTTGTTGGTGGCTAGAAGAGCCCTAAGTGCCCATTCCAAGGAAGATGATGATGCACAAAGGGAGAACATCTTTCACACTCGATGCTACGTTCAAGGCAAGGTATGTAGTGTTATCATTGACGGGGGGAGTTGTACAAATGTAGCAAGTTCAACTATGGTTGAAAAGCTTGGTCTACCTACTACGAAGCATCAAAAGCCATACAAACTCCAATGGCTTAATGATAGTGGTGAGGTACGAGTTTCAAAACAAGTGTTGGTTTCTTTTCGCATAGGTAAATATGAAGATGAAGTATTGTGTGATGTTGTACCTATGCAAGCAAGTCATATGTTGCTTGGGAGGCCATGGGAGTATGATCGACATGTAAAGCATGACGGCTTTACCAACAAATACACTTTTGTACACAAAGCCAAACCCGTAACTCTTGTACCCATGTCACCTAGTCAAGTTTTTGAAGATCAAGTTAAACTTCAAAAGGATGCAAAAAAAATAAATGAGCCAAAAGAAAATAATGAACAAGGCTCAAAAGAAAAAGGAAAGGATAAAAAAACAGCCGTGGAAAAAAAAGAGGGTCAATATTGTGCTTTGGCAAAAAAGAGTGAGATAAAAGAAGCTTTAAATTATGAAATGCTTTTTGTACTTCTTTTGTTCAAAGAAGCTCAATTAGCCACTAACAACTTGGCCGGTACCATTCCGAGCAATGTTATGTCTATCTTGCAGGAATTTGAAGACTTGTTTCCGGAAGAAGTTCCCGATGGATTGCCACCAATCCGTGGAATTGAACACCAAATTGACTTTGTACCCGGAGCTTCCATCCCAAACAAACCAACCTATAGAACAAGTCCGGAAGAAACCAAGGAGTTGGAAAGACAAGTTAAAGAGTTACATGCAAAAGGATTGGTTCGAGAAAGCTTGAGTCCTTGTGCTGTTCCAGTCTTGTTAGTACCAAAGAAGGACGACTCATGGAGGATGTGTGTGGATTGTCACGCCATCAACAATATCACGGTAAAGTATCGTCATCCAATTCCTCGATTAGATGATATGCTTGATGAACTGTATGGTGCAAAATTATTTTCGAAAATTGATTTGAAAAGTGGTTACCACCAAATCCGTATGAGAGAGGGTGATGAGTGGAAAACCGCTTTCAAAACAAAACATGGTTTATATGAATGGTTAGTGATGCCCTTTGGTTTAACTAACGCTCCTAGTACATTCATGAGACTAATGAACCATGTTTTGAGAGATTTCATTGGAAAGTTTGTGGTTGTTTACTTTGATGATATTTTGATTTACTCCAAAAGTTTGGACGATCATCTTGAACATCTAACTTCTGTTTTGAGTGTGCTTAGGATGGAAAAGCTTTTTACAAACTTGAAGAAGTGCACCTTTTGTACCAATCATGTTGTTTTCCTTGGATACATGGTAAGTTCACAAGGAATTTCTGTTGATGAAGAAAAGGTAAAGGCCATCCAAGATTGGCCAACTCCAAAGAGTGTAAGTGAAGTGTGAAGTTTTCATGGTCTTGCAAGTTTTTATCGTAGATTTGTTAAAAACTTTAGCACTTTGGCATCACCACTCACAGAAGTCATTAAAAAGAACGTCGGTTTTAAATGGGGCAAAGAACAAGAGCAAGCTTTTGAACAACTTAAATTTCATTTAACCCATGCTCCTTTGTTATCTTTGCCCAACTTTGATAAAACCTTTGAAATTGAGTGTGATGCATCAGGTGTTGGAATAGGTGCAGTTTTGATGCAAGAAGGTAAACCATTGGCCTATTTTAGTGAGAAGTTGAATGGGGCGACCTTGAACTACCTCACTTATGACAAAGAACTATATTCATTGGTCCGTGCATTAAAGACATGGCAACACTATTTGTGGGCCAAAGAGTTTGTGATACATTCTGACCATGAGTCCTTGAAGTTCTTAAAGGGACAACATAAGTTAAACAAAAGACATGCTCGATGGATTGAGTTTCTTGAGACATTTCCTTATGTCATCCGATACAAGAAAGGTAAGGTGATGGAGGACAATCCAACCACATGAAAGATCCCTTGGTGATTCAAGATGGCCCAGTTACCAGATCAAGATCGAAACTGATCAAAGAAGCTTTGAAGAGTTTAGTTGCGGAGATTCAAATAAAGTCCGTTGAAGATTTGCATGTAATGCACGGTATTATGCTTATTGGAGTTTTGGATCAATGATGGAGCTTAAAGAAGGCTTTTATTTGAAGATTGCAAGCTTTTGGGCCATTTCAAAGAATAAACCCATGATCAATATTTTGGCAGCCCAAGATTGAACTATTTCCTTTTGTTTATGTTGAATTTGGGCCCAATAAATTTGTGTATAGAGCCCAATCCGTTTTTTTAGGCCCATGTTAAAGTTTAGGTGTTTAAAGTCTTTGAATAATGATTTAGATTATGTCTAGATTCATGAATTAAAGGTATGTCTTTAATTCTTGATTGAAATTTAAGTCTTAGTCTTTATGAAGAGTCTTTTGGGGTGTCTTTTAAACCCTATAAATAGGAGCCTTTGTAATCATTTGAGATCATCATCCAAGTAATATAAACACTTTCTTTTGAGTTTAACTCATTTTGTGAGCTGTGTTTCCTTGCGAGAGCGTTCATAGTTCAAGAACTTATCAAGATTGTGAGCACGATCTTGTGGCGTTTCTGATTCCTTTGGTTCCTAGTTTTATAACTAACGGGTCAAGGATTTGCTCTAGGTTAGTTGAAGATTCCTATACCTGGGATATTAGCTTCCTAAACTATCTCATACGAAGGTTCCAAGTTTCTTAACTTGGGGGTCGACGTTTCGTATCATAAGGAAAATGTTGTGGCTGATGCACTTTCAAGAAGATACTCTTTACTCTCTTCTCTTGATTGTAAAATTCTTGGTTTTGAACAAATCAAAGAATTGTACCACAATGATGCCGATTTTGGACAATTTTTTCAAGCATGTGAAAAATGTTCTTTTGAAAAGTTTTTCAAACATGAGGGGTTTTTGTTTAAGGAATCAAAGCTTTGCATTCCTAACTCTTCCTTGCGAGAGCTTTTGGTTAGGGAAGCGCATGGTGGAGGCCTTATGGGTCATTTTGGCATGGCAAAAACTTTGACAATTTTACAAGAACATTTTTATTGGCCAAAAATGAAAGTCGATGTAGGACGAGTATGTGAAAACTGTATTGTATGCAAACAGGCAAAATCAAAAGTTCAACCTCATGGTTTATATACTCCTTTGCCTATACCAAGTGAACCGTGGGTTGATCTTTCAATGGATTTTGTGCTGGGTTTGCCAAAAACCAAAGGCGGCAAAGACTCAATCTTTGTGGTTGTTGACAGGTTCTCCAAAATGGCTCATTTCATTGCATGCAACCGAACTAATGATGCATCACATATTTCTGATTTGTTTTTCAAAGAAATAGTGAGGTTGCATGGAATGCCAAGAACCATTGTCTCAGATCGAGACACAAAATTTTTGAGTTACTTTTGGAAAACCTTGTGGGGGAAATTGGGAACAAAACTCTTGTTTTCCACAACTTGCCATCCCCAAACTGATGGGTAAACAGAAGTTGTGAATCGCACTCTTGGTACTTTGTTGCGTTCCATTATTGGAAGAAATGTCAAAACTTGGGAACAATGCTTACCACATGTTGAGTTTGCTTATAATCGTCATGTTCATTCTGCTACAAAGTTTTCCCCATTTGAAATTGTGTATGGTTTTAAGCCATTAACTCCAATGGATTTAACTCCTTTACCTGTGGGTGAACAAGTGAATTTAGATGGCAAGAAGAAAGCTGAATTTGTTAAACAGATCCATGAGAAGGCGAAAAGCAACATCGAAGAGCGCACCAAGAAGTATGAACAACAAGCAAATAAGGGCAAAAGAAAGATCACATTTGAACCAGGAGATTGGGTGTGGCTTCATTTGAGAAAAGAACGATTCCCAAGTAAACGAAAGTCAAAGATGATGCCAAAGGGAGATGGACCATTCCAAATCATGCAGAAAATTAATGACAATGCTTACAAACTTGACTTGCCTGTTGAGTATAATGTGCATGATGTCTTCAACGTTTCTGATTTGAGCCCCTTTAATGCAGGTGAAGATTTGAGGACAAATCGCATTCAAGAGAGGGGGAATGATGAGAACCCATCCAACGACCCGGATGATGAAGATCCATTGAGATGGAAGATTGGACCAATCACAAGGTCAAAAGCTAAGATGTTCAGTGATGCTCTTAACAGTTTGATAAAATCCTGTCGGAAAGAATCAATCATCAATTCATCAAGTAGCCAAGGAGACCTTCGAATTTTGATCCGAATTGAAGGCCAAGATTAGCCCAAGGCTTGGTAGCCCAAGTTGTGATTATTTCATCTAAATATCACCCAAGTCCAAGAAAATTCGGCCAAGTCTACACATGGCCCATGTTTTGGTCATAAATCATTCATTTCAAGTCCAAATGGACTCAAATCAAAGCCCATTTAAAGAGTACTCCTTTTCCTACATTTTAATAAGGATCCAAGCCCAAAATAAAGGTGGAATTTCGTCCATGAATCTGCCCAACAATAGATCCAAGTTCAAGTAACTCATAACATTGAATTAGAAGGCATTTTGAAGGGTCCTATCATTATGAAGTCATTTACTTAGAAGATATTAGAAGGTTGCCTCAATTATTGTCTAGAATTTATTTGAGTCCTTTGATTTGTCTTGTGTATCCTATAAATAGGTTGTCTTTGTAATCTTTTGAAAACACCTTTGATTTGAATGATAATTGTGAGTTTAAACTCTTTTTGTTCTTTGTGAACTTTAGAACTTATCAAGTCTTCTTGCTTGTGGCGTTCAATAGTTATCAATCAACTTGGTGGGTTGATTGTGGCGTATCTTATACCAAGGTTCTTGTCTCTTTATAGACAACGAGTCGCGGTTTCACCAATACTATCTCGGGCAACCAATAGACGGTCGGGAAAAACACATCACTTCCCTCATTGCCAACATCATGCTAGCCATCATTTTAGACGGGGAACTAGCATCCCTGATAACTGGGTGGGACGAAGCCAGGTCTACTCGCGGAATGACCTCTGGCCCCCCACCTAGCCCTTGCTGAACAGGTGGCCGCACAACAACCTCAACTCCCTCCGGTTGACCAGCGGTGGAGGCTGTCGCTTCCAGACCATCAACACGCGTACGCGGTCTACCACGCGTATTCACCATACTGAACTGCTTCACAGAACAGAGAAAGAGATAAGAGAGAGATTGAATAAACACAAAGGAAACGTACTACCACATTACCAATTGTCACAGTAACAGAAATTCAAGCACATTTACATACAATATCCTCATAATAACATTAGCTAAGTGAGATTATGAACATATAACACATAAAGGTTCTCGTCACCATCGCCACAACGCCTGATAAACAACTTTCCGTCGACTCTAAGACTAACCCATCTTAGAAGCTCTACCCAATCTCGCGGATCCATTCTTATCATACTCGGTCTAAGTCTAGACATCTTACATTCATGCCTAGTTCACTTAAACTAGAACTCTGATACCAACTTGTAACACCTAAAAACCAGGGTAATTTGAAACTTCGGAAACTGTACAATTAAGCATCATCCAAAGGTATAAACCTCCTAAAAAGGGGAACCAGAGAACTCTGGTGGTCCGTATCCCAACAACAAACCAATCTAAACATATACTATCTAGATTACATAAGTTGTTGATCCAGAATCATCCAAAAATGTGGGACTTAACAATTCCCAACAATCCAATACTAAACATCTCAAAAGCCCTCGGGATCAGTCCCGTCACTCAAACCCTTGGCAACCTGCCGCTAACGAGAACCTGAATACATATCATTTGAGAAAAAGTGTTAGGCTTATAAAGCCTAGTGAGAACATACAGTTTATACAAAATCAGAGATATAAACATTTGCATCCAAACGGAAATCTTTCAAACAAGCATTTCCATGTTCACCATTGATAGGAACATAATCCAATAAAATAAAGCCATAAACCTTCTTTCCAGAACCTCACAATTTAATGCACATGTAGTTCTTCGTTTTGGTAATCATATAGAACCTCACAATTTAATGCACATGTAGTTCTACTTTTATTAACGGCCAGAGCCTCACAATTTAATGCACATGTAGCTCTATATTTGTTAATAGCCAGAGCCTCACAATTTAACGCACATGTAGCTCTACATTTATTAACGGCCAGAGCCTCACAATTTAATGCACATGTAGCTCTATATTTACTTTACTTGGTAACCTCCAAATAATATCAGTCGACTCAAAACCTAGGGATCCACTAGTAATAGTCCAGACTGGTCACAGCATCATTCGTGACCAACCATATATAACCATATGGTATACAAAACATTTTATAAACAAAATGCCTTTTCAAGTTCAACTTCTGGTAAGTATGAGAATCATAAACATGAGTTCATAAACATTCTTTTGCATAAGCTACATAATAAGCAAGTAAAACATCCTTTTACTTCAAATAAGATAGAATCCATCATTTTAGTAAAAAATGTTCAGGAACCCTAAAATCTCCAAAACTCAGGGTATATCAAATATGCAGAAAACTTAGATCTGAAACCATGGAGATATATAGGAGTTCCAAAAGGTAGCTTTTGATATGTATACAGTTTTTAAAATGATAGTAGGAACTCACCAAACAGGTTTATACGAAAACCCGAAAACCAGATATCGACCACGATGAAGAGGTGAAACTTTCTACACCGAAACCCCGAGCAATGCACTTAATACTAGCGATTAGTGAACCCTCGAAGATCCAAAGAAACAAAACTGAGAGAGAGAGAGAGAGATCTATGAAGAGAGAGATAGAGATTTTGGAAATGAGTTATTTGTGGCTGACAACTCTTAAGTCGGCCAGAGGGTTGCGCAGCTTACACCGCGGCCTTCAAGCCACGGGAAAAGTCGCGCGTGCCATAAAACTGGAATACTCCAGTGGGTCACGCGGCTTAGCTAGCGGCTTACTAGCCGCGGCATAGCCCGCGCGTGTCAACAATCTAGGAATCCTCCAGAGGGTTAGACGACTTACCTCGTGGCCTACAAGCCGCGGCATAGCCCGCGTAACTCTCTGTTTCCCACAATTTCAACGAAAACCCAATCACTAACTCTCGATTCAAAACTCGGCGTCTACAACAAAAGGTAAACGCAAGAATACAACAAAATATATAATGAAAATCCAGGGTGTTACAATCCCCGTTGAAAACTGTTTAACTTGTAATCCGAGAAAGAAATTCATCTCTCCCATCATACTCATTTGAAAACGTGACACCATGAGGTTAGAAAAGTTTTTGCAATATTTAGGATTAGTAGAACCAAATATTATATCATCAACATATATTTGAATAAGGATGATATCTGCTTTTTCCTTTTTGATGAACAAAGTGGTATCAACTTTACCTTTGGAAAAACCTGACTTGACCAAGAATTTAGATAGAACATCATACCATGCTCGAGGGGCTTGTTTTAAACCATACAGGGCTTTGTCCAAGATGTATACATGATCTAGCTTATCTGGATTCACGAACCCTTCTGGTTGAGACACGTAGACTTCCTCCTTAAGAATGCCATTCAGAAAGGCCGTTTTCACATCCATCTGATAGACTGTGAAATTCTTATGAGCTGCGTAGGCTAGAAACATGCGGATTGCCTCTATACGCGCTACTGGAGCATATGTCTCATCGTAGTCTATGCCTTCCTCTTGCCGATAACCTTTGCCAACAAGTCTTGCTTTATTGCTTATGACAATACCATCTTCAACCTTTTTATTCTTGAATACCCATTTAGTGCCAATTACGGATTTTCCTTCCGGTTTTGGAACTAATCTCCAGACCTTCAGGGCTTCAAACTGATTTAATTCTTCTTGCATAGAAGATACCCAATCCGAATCAGCTAAAGCCTCTGATACACGTGTGGGCTCTATCTTACTGAGGAATGAGTCATGCATACATTGATTCAAAGTCGTTGACCTAGTTTGCACTGGTTTGTTTAGATCTCCAATTACTTGGTGTAAAGGGTGCTCTTTGGTCCAGCGATGCTCATGAGGGAGTGGATTAGATACTGATTGATCATGATTATCATCTTGAAATCAACTATCAGGCTCTTCAGTTTGAATAGTTGGAGGGGGGTTTGCAGTTGAAGTTTCAGGTACAGAACCATCAGTTGGAACAACAAACTCTGGCTGTTGAATAGACAGTATATCACACCCAACTGATACAGTTACTTCTGGCTCAGCAGTGACTTGTATATCTTCAACTGTAGGAGTATTCAATGGAATATGAGTTTCTGACTGAACGGGGGATACAAGTTCAGTTATAACTTCTGAAGTAACTGGATGATTGCAACTTGTGTCTTCAGACCTGTCAGTCACAGCAGATTTAGGCAAATTAGATCCTAGAAACTCATCATAAAAGAATTCAAATAACAAATCTAAATCAGATAAATGTGAAAGTGAAGTAGAAGTGTTATCCGAATTGTTCTCTGTAGAAACAGGTTCTGGACTGATCTGCCCAGAAGCTAATACTCCAGTGATCACGGGTTCTGAACTGAGTTGTTCATAAACCATATCTTCATCGAATGTAACATTTACGCTCTCAATGACTGTCTTTGACTTCTTTAGATAAACACGGTATGCTACAGATGTTGAAGAGTAGCCAATAAAGATGCCTTCGTCCGCCTTAGCACTGAATTTGTTCAGATTCTCTCTGTCGTTAAGCACGAAACACTTACACCTAAATATATGAAAATACTTGATTGTCGGTGTTATGTTGTTCATCAGCTCATATGGAGTCTTTTGGAAACGGCGGTGTATCATGGATCGATTCTGAGTATGACATGCAGTTGACATAACTTCTGCCTACAGAAATAGAGGTAAGTCCGATTGGCTAAGCATAGTACGAGCGGCCTCGACTAGCGTCCAATTTCCCCTTTCGACTACTCCATTCTGTTCAGGTGTACGTGCAACAGAGTATTGATGTGATATCCCGACCGATTCGAGATATTCTTCAACTGTTTTGTTTTTGAACTCTGTGCCGTTATCAGTCCGAAGAAGCTTGACTTGTCTTTGCATTTGATTTATAAGCATTGTTTGCTTGTTAATAAAATACATTGAAAAAAAAATAGACTCAATTAATAAAAATTTTGATTTATAAGTATTGTTTGCTTATTGAATAGAAGGTTTAAAGCATTGTTAACTTATTCAATTAATTTATGGATCATCTAAATAAAAAATAAAATATTTGAAACAAAAATGTATGTTAAAGTAATAAAACGAAACTAATAAACTTATAAGTTTTAATTTTATTAAATTTTATCAAAATAAAATAAAATGTAAGGTTTTAAAATTATATTTTTAATTATATTGATGATATCTGATTTTGATTTAAATAAAAAGAAAAATGAAAAGTTTGTGCAAATGTGAGGGGATAATGTAAAAATAAATCAAAAACAGGAGAAAAAAGATAAATAAGTGAAATGGCCTCTCCTTTATTCACTCTCTAAAACGTTGTTCTACATATATATACATATATACACACACACACACATATATATAGGGGTTAAATCAAATGAAAACCATTAAAATGTTGTGAACCATGAGAACCAATCTAATCCATAAATTGATTTAAATAAATGGCTATTAACTTAAATATACATTTGTAAAAACAACAAATTTAAGGGTTATTATGGTCAAATTTTAAGGAAATGAAAGGGGATAAAAAGGTAAAGAATGTTTTTTGCTTTTCTGAACATGACGGCTTTAGTTACTAACTTATATGCTCGGTTAGTCGGTTTAATGTTGAATTATCTAAGTGATTCCTTTTATATTTAAAATTAAAATAAAACTATTTTTTAATCAAAAATATTTAACTTCAATAGAATTTAAATAAAAAAGTTTATATCAAATAAAGGTTAAAATTTATTTTCTTTTATTTGATAAACTATTATATATTTTTGAAGATCTTTTAATTTTTTGTAATTTTCATATGTAACATTGTAGTTGATTTAACCGTGTATTGTTTCAATGTATGAAACAAAAATTCAATATTATATGTGGTGAGTCACTTATTTTTTTATATTGTGAAACAAAACTAAAGTATTTCATTTTACGTTGTTCACTAGTGAAACATAACTTCAGTATTTTATGTCACGTTTCAAATCAATAACACGTGTTTTCACATTATGAAACGATACTACATCGTTTGATATTGTGTTGTTTCATAATGTGAATCAATATTTTACTATTTCACGTCAACGACCCTGTTTGTTGATCCCAGTTTTGTGTTATAGACAGTGACATGCGGAAGCGATTTATATGTAGAAAAATGGTTTGGTTTGGTAGTAGACACACAATCAAGCAGTAAAGAAATCAATAGACAAATGAGAATTAGTCACAGAAAGATTATCTTCATTAACTTGAACTATTACACCAAGAACACACACTACTATGTGTAGAAATGCTCTCTACAAATATTTGAATTGCAAGACAAAACGTGGTGAATTGTGTGTGCTCGCATGTTGTGAATTCAGGAGGTGCTCCCTTCATATATAAGGGGAGAGCACACAATAGTACAAGACAAAGGCTGACGTTCCATATAAGGAATTCCACCTGGAAAGTAAAACCATCGTGGGTGTGTACTGTTGATCTTGAGGATCTTCATACAGTAGAGTCATGTGATCTGCATGTGATCTTGTCTTGTCCATGGAATTCACAATTCTTCAAGTCTTCCATCTTTCAGAGCGTAGCCACCATAGAGGTTCTGTGAAGTATCACAGAGGCTCTATGGTCTGAATGTGATCTTCAGGTTAAGAGCTTCTCGGTTGATGGTCGACAGAGCTTCTGAGCTTGGAACTTATGTGATGATCTTGGTGTATGGCAACAGTCTTTTGAGGTTCCTATACTTAACCTATTTTTCAATACTTCTCTATACAATGATTGGAGCTAACTGTTATTCCCTGTTTCTAGATTCTAATCACAAATAATCAAACACAAACAAGATTTTAATCACATTACCTGTTTGATTTCAAACTCAAATTCAACAATTACAATCTTTTTCTCTCTAGAACTCTCTCTCCCTCTCTCTACAATTCTCTCTCAATCTGAATCGTATATTCTCTCTCTAGAACTTTCCTACACTTCATACAACTACTAAAAACAGAAATAAAAATCTATTTATACCTACATCTAAAATACAATGAAATTAAGCAAAATACAAATACAATACACTTTGACTTTTATTACAAAAGACATTGACTTTGATGAGAGTTGATTTTATCAACTTTGACTTCTTATACTTTGACCTTCAGTCTTCTTGATCTTGTATCCAACAGATTTATGCTCTAACAATCTCCCCCTTTGGATTCAAGATCACTGTTGAAAGAACTAGCAATTCAATCTTCACTTTTAAGCTCTGTCAGTACAAACTCTCCTTTTTTTATGGTATTCTTTCCAAAACTGTCTTCAAACGATTAACAATCTTCCCAAAACTTTCACAAAATACTTTCAGACTTTGGAAAGAAAATATCTTCAGAATCAGCTCGGATTGATTTTAGCAAATAATCTTCAAAGAAAAATTTCCTCAAAAATCAGCACATCTTCAGAAATTCTTTGATCTTCTTCAAAACTTTGCTTTGAATCTTCTGACTTGGACATATCTTTAAAAATCATATCTCCCAAAACTTTAAACACTATAACATTTCTTGATACCATCTCCCCCTTTTTGATGAAATGAGCATCAATATCATCAAAACTTTAAGTAAGAAATGTCTGTATCCATTCTGACCACTGATCTATTTACGAGCCGCTGATTCTTTGCCAATTCGAACAATGTATTCATCCAGATCTTTTCAAATCTAGACAAAATAGGAATGTAACACCCGAATCAACAAATGAATCAGTTAATGTGCCTATCAGTAACACAAAGTCAGTGTGTGTAACGAATACACAATATAAAGGAGCTTTTTAATGTTCACTCCCCCAGGGCTTCCATCCAATCATCGAAATACCAGAAAGGCAATTTCTATGAATGTTATGACAAAGAAACAAATTCTTTGTGTGTTCGTGCACGTGTAGAAAAAATTAAGCACGAATAATTGCTTTTATAAAGGCTCAACGTAGTGTAAACCACTGAGACAACAGTAGATAAACATAGACTCAATGTGCATGATTGAAGTGCGAAGGTGGGGCAGACTTCCTTCTTTTTCAATATCCAGATTTTCCAAATGAAAATAAGATAGAATATGTGCTGCATCCCCTTGAAAAATGTGAAACATTTTCTTTTTGAGAAGAAAATGAGTGGCTGGTGGGGTTAAATTCAAGAGTTGACATGGGCTAGTTGCCTGTTTCAATAACGTTCACCAAAGAATTGTGAAACACTAGTAATGTGGCTGCCCGACTCAAAAAGTAGTTGGTGCATAGTTTGATATTCTTTTACTCTGATCGCACACCCTCTTTCTTTTAATCATTATGCTCACTTCTAACCAAACTCTCATTTCCATTTTCCCTCAACACACAACCCACACTCATTTCTTTTAGACTCCTCACACTCAATCTCTATGGATTAACTTCTTGGGTAGAAATCACTGGTTAATGTGATTCCATAGAAGTTCAGTTAATTCCTAGCACAAAGAACCCATATTATCCTAGAAAGCATATGTTGCTCAGATGATTTAACTTTATCAATTAAAGCTCATATACAAATGTCAGATGAATGTATGCTCATAAAATATAATCGTGAAGATTTGAGCATTTTTAGACATTGAAGTATTTTCAAACAAGTATACTGAATGAATGAACATGAATGCAAAAGACTTGTTTGAAAATCTGACATTGTATGAAAAATGATCAGAAATGAAATGATATAGCAATTAAGGCTTATGGTAAAAAATAACAGATATTGTCCATATGAAACAAAAATATAGACTTTCTTGAAATGAACGCTTCGAAATGAAATGACGCTCAAGATACACTGAAGTACAAGCGGAGTGTCTTACCATCGAAAATATGTTACAATATGAGACATGGTAAGAACTATTTGATCAAAAAAATGAAACCGATGTGTGTGAATACTTGAAAGTATGTAGAAAAGACAATACGCAAGTATTTATCTTTGGAAACACACGGTTTATTAATCATTGAAGCTCAAAATAAAAATGAAAACATTTAAAATCACACTTCCAATTTATGAAATCTGTTTAAGAATCGGAAAGTGGTTTGAACATTTAAGAATATGTTTTCTATGATTGAAAGTTGTCCTTCTTTCAACCATAAATGAGATTAAGATAAGAAATTTAACCTTTCTGTGCAATCTTAGATCTCATGAAATCAGCTGAAGTCATAAAGATATGATCTTGATAGCTTCCTCTCATTCTGCACAAGTCTCAAAGTCTAGTCAAAGCAACTTTTATTCACAAAATTATTCAAATGTAAAAGACATAAACCAGTAAAACGATTAAAGTACGAGTTCTGATCAGAAGTAATCAGAAATCATAGTCGAACTCCTTTTGATATGACTTATATGCTCCCCCTAAAATCATGCATCACAAAAATTTGTCAGTTAAGTAAAATGCAGAAAGTAGATATGCTCCCCCTCAAAAGAATGTAGATCATCGTAAAATACATCTCACTCTCCCCCTGAGATCATGAGCAAACTATTAAAGTGCAGATATCTTTCAGAAATAATGATAAAGAAAATGATGAAAAATAACAATACTTAACTTTATTAGGTAACAACCGATTATGTCTTAAGATTTAACATACCAAGCTTAGAGACAAGAAAATTAAATCTCTTTTCATCTAAGGGTTTGGTGAATAAATCTGTAAGCTGATAATCTGATTTTACAAAATAAAGTTCAACTGTTCCTTTTTCTATATTGTCTTTGATAAAATGATACCTGATGTCAATGTGTTTGGTTTTCGTATGCTGGACAGGATTAGCAGATATCGCGAATGCACTCTTCGTGTCACAATGTATTGGTATTTTATCAAACTTGAATCCGTAGTCTCGCAGCCGTGTTCGCATCCACAGGACTTGAGAGCAACAACTGGCAGCAGCTACATACTCTGCTTCAGCAGTTGATGTCGAAACGCATAATTGTTTCTTTGATGCCCAGCTAACGAGCTTGTCTCTAAGAAATTGAATGTGACCTGAAGTGCTCTTTCTGTCCAACATGCAACCTGCATGATCTGCATCTGAATAGGCAGTCAGTTGAAAACCAGTATCCTTAGGATACCACAGACCAAGATCTGCAGTCCCCTTCAGATACCTAAAAATCCTTTTGACAGCAGCCAAATGGGATTCTTTAGGAGCAGCCTGATATCTAGAACATAAGTATGTTGAAAACATAATATCTGGCCTACTTGAAGTAAGATACATTAACGATCCTATCATACCTCTATAAGTTCTAACATCAACACTTTTACCCGAAGGATCAGTGCTAATCTTAGTACCTGGTGCCATCGAGGTTCCAATTGGTTTACAATTTTCCATTTTAAACTTCCGAAGAATATCCAAAATGTACTTAGATTGGTTAATGAAAATCCCTGTAACACCCTAAAAACCAGGGTAATTTGAAACTGCGAAAACTGTACAATTAAGCATCATCCAAAGGTATAAACCTCCCAAAAAGGGGAACTGTACTTAACCTTTACAAAAAAATCAGAATACGGATAAGGATCCCAACAACAAACCAATCTAAACATATACTATCTAGATTACATAAGTTGTTGATCGAGAATCATCCAAAAATGTGGGACTTAACAATGCCCAACAATCCAATACTAAACATCTCAAAAGCCCTCGGGATCAGTCCCGACACTCAAACCCTTGGCAACCTGCCGCTAACGAGAACCTGAATACATATCATTTGAGAAAAAGTGTTAGGCTTATAAAGCCTAGTGAGAACATACAGTTTATACAAAATCAGAGATATGTTATTTGCATCCAAACGGAAATCTTTCAAACAAGCATTTCCAAGTTCACCATTGATAGGAATATAATCCATTAAAATAAGGTCATAAACCTTCTTTCCAGAACCTCACAATTTAATGCACATGTAGTTCTTCGTTTTGGTAATCATATAGAACCTCACAATTTAATGCACATGTAGTTCTACTTTTATTAACGGCCAGAGCCTCACAATTTAATGCACATGTAGCTCTATATTTGTTAATAGCCAGAGCCTCACAATTTAATGCACATGTAGCTCTACATTTATTAACGGCCAGAGCCTCACAATTTAATGCACATGTAACTCTATATTTACTTTACTTGGTAACCTCCAAATAATATTAGTCGACTCAAAACCTAGGGATCCACTAGTAATAGTACAGACTGGTCACAACATCATTCGTGACCAACCATATATAACCATATGGTATACAAAACATTTTATAAACAAAATGCCTTTTCATGTTCAACTTCTGGTAAGTATGAGAATCATAAAAATGAGTTCATAAACATTCTTTTGCATAAGCTACATAATCAGCAAGTAAAACATCCTTTTACTTAAAATAAGATAGAATCCATCATTTTAGTCAAAAATGATCGGGAACCCTAAAATCTCCCAAAACTCAGGTTATATCAAATATGCAGAAAACTTAGATCTGAAACCATTGAGATATATAGGAGTTCCAAAAGGTAGCTTTTGATATGTATATAGTTTTTAAAATGATAGTAGGAACTCACCAAACAGGTAAACGCAAGAATACAACAAAATATATAATGAAAATCCAGGGTGTTACAATCCTCCCCAACTTGGGAATGATTTCGTCCCCGAAATCCCAACTATATAAAGAGATGAGGATATCTTCGCTTCATATCCTCCTCAGCTTCCCACATCACGTTGGCTCCCTATGATGCTTCCACTGCACCTTGACCATAGTGACTTCTTTGTGACGCAACTTCTTAGACATTCTCTCTAAGATAGCGTCAGGCTCTTCTACACAACGGTTACCCTCGTCTACTGTTAACTCGGAGAGAGGGATGACGCTTTCCTCTTCCGCCAAACACTTCCGAAGGTAACAAATATGAAACGTGTTGTGTATTATGCTCAACTCTGGCGGCAGTTCCAATTGGTAGGCTTGCAAACCCACCCGCTTGAGCACTTTGAAAGGTCCGAGGAAACGGGGAATCAGCTTCCCACGTTTTCTGAACTGTATAATGCCCTTCCACGGCGATACCTTCAGCAACACACGGTCGCCCACTTGGAATTCCATCGGTCGTCTCTTTTTATCGGCATAACTTTTCTGCCGATCCTGAGCCGCTTTCAATCTTTCACGAATGCTCTTGACCTTATCGGCCGTCTCTTGCACGATTTCAGGTCTGGCGAACTGCTTTTCTCCCGCTTCAAGCCAACACACGGGAGTTCGGCACTTTCGCCCGTACAACGCCTCAAAAGGTGTCATTCCAATACTCGAGTGGTAGCTATTATTGTAAGCAAACTCCACCAAAGGCAGGTGCGAGTCCCAACTACCCCCGAAATCGATGACACAAGACCTCAACATATCTTCTAACGTCTGGATCGTTCTCTCGCTTTGCCCGTCGGTCTATGGATGGTAAGCCGTACTCAACTTAACTCGTGTACCCAACTCTTTCTGAAACCCATCCCAAAAGTTCGAAGTGAACCGACTGTCGCGATCTGACACGATCGACAAAGGTATTCCATGCCTCGAGACCACTTCATCGATATACAGTTTTGCTAACTTATCCATCGGTAAAGTCTCGCGCATAGCCAAGAAGTGAGCGCTCTTTGTCAATCTATCAACTACCACCCAAATGTGTGGTTGGTAAACAAGGATCGGTTTTTTCGCAAGGTACGGAATGTATCGTCAAATATTCAATATGATTCCACAAGATCTAGTTTCGTTCAAGTAAGGGATTCTAGCCAATTGAAAGGATCTTCTGATCAATCCAGAGATCATTTTGATTCCATTAGTAATGAGGATTCGGAATATCACACATTGATCAATCAAAGAGAGATTCAACAACTAAAAGAAAGATCAATTCTTTGGGATCCTTCCTTTCTTCAAACGGAAGGATGCTCCCACTTCCACTCGGGAATCTATAAAGACTGAAGACTCCCATATGGTCGTTGGTGTTCGACCTTAACTTGCGAGCACGTAATACAACGCTCCACATACCGCGCCACATCAAGTTTCATTACTGGCCACCAATAATGCAGTTTCAAGTCCCTGTACATCTTTGTACTCCCCGGATGAATGGAATACTTGGACTTGTGTGCATCTTCAAGCAACAGATCACGGTTACCCCCAAGTTTGGGTACCCACACGCGACCGCTGAACAGTTTTACCCCACGGCTATCTTCCGTTAAGAGCAAACGCTGTTTTGTCATTACTTCCTCTTTGAGATTTTCTTCTAACAATGCTTCAACCTGCGATGCCTTGATCTTTTCAACAAGGCTAGACACTAGCTTGATTCTTGAATGGGTAGCCCGAATACTTCCGCTATAGTCCTTCCGACTTAACGCACCGGCCACCACGTTCGCCTTACCGGGATGGTAAAGCAATTCACAATCGTAGTCCTTTAGCAGCTCGAGCCACCGCCTTTGCCTCATGTTCAACTCCTTTTGATCAAAGACATACTTCATACTTTTATGATCTGTGAAGAGTGTAAACTTCGTGCCATAGAGATAGTGTCGCCAAAGCTTTAGGGCGAACACCACCGCTGCTAACTCCAAATCATGGGTAGGATAGTTCTTCTCGTGTATTTTAAGCTGCCTCGAGGCGTAAGCGATTACCTTGCCCCGTTGCATCAACACACAACCTAAACCCATCTTCGAAGCGTCGCTAAAGACCACGAAGTCTTCTGACCCTTCAGGTAACGACAAGATCGGAGCTTCACACAACTTCTTTTGAAGTATCCAGAACGCCTTCTCTTGTGTTTCGGTCCATTCAAATTTCACATTATTCCGAGTCAAAACTGTCAAGGAAGAAGCGATTTTCGAAAAGTCTTGGATAAATCTCCGGTAGTACCCCGCCAGACCCAAGAAACTTCGGATCTCTGACAGACTCTTGGGAGATTCCCAATTCATCATAGCTTCAATCTTGGAGGGATCCACTTTCACTCCGTCTCGAGTGACAATGTGACCCAGAAATTGTACTTCTTTAAGCCAAAAGTGACACTTGGAAAACTTTTTTTTTTGAGGGAAAACTCCGGCAATTATATAAAACGAAAACAAAAGAGTACGGCAAACCGCCTACAACCAAACGAAGAAACACAAAAACTTGGAAACAACCCCATACCAAGCAACTAACAACCAAAATAAACACAACATAATAGACGCAAATAACATCGAAAAAAAGATGCTAAAAACCACCGGAGCTCCAAACACGAAAGCCGCAAGGCCAAAGCAAAGATTAGGTTGCTTCATAAGAAATAAGACGAGATCTTCTAGTAGTCCAAGCAAGCCGACATTGAACCATGTCCCGTATCTCTTTGATGATCACCTCCATATCACGTTTTTCATTACGGAACAAACGATTGTTCCGTTCTCTCCATATAAAGAAAACCGCAGCCGCAATGTGGAGTTTCGGCCCAAGCCGATTGGGTAGCCTATTTTCATCCGAGAGAGCCATCAAAACATCATCCCAACGATCCAGCCAATCTTCAATATCCGCAAAAATCTTTATCCGCGTCCAAATTTCATTGGAAATTGGCATTCAAAAAACAAGTGGTTATGGGAATCCATACAAACCTCACATAAAGGGCAAATAAGGTTTAAACTATCCGAGTTCCATGAAAGCATACGATCCTGAGTAGGTAACCGCCGAAGGCATGCAGTCCACATGCATAAAGCGTGTTTAGCAATGTGCCCTTTAAACCAAACACCTTTTGTCCACGGAACTGTCTGGGAAGACCCACTCAAAGCTTCCGAAGTTGCCCTCACCGAAAAGTCTTCCATATGCCTATTCCCATCATCCCAACGAATTTTCACCTTGAGCCCATAAAAAATCCCGACAAAGAGATTCAATCTTTTTTATCACCGTGGTTGGGAACCAGAATATAGACATCCAATGAATCTGTAAAGATCCTAGGACTGATTTAAGAAGTTGAAGTCGACCTCCGAAAGACAAAAAATTGGCCTTCCAATTAGTAATACGCGAAACCAACTTCGTCAAGAGCACATCATAATCACGGGTTTTCAACCGAATAGGGGAGAGCGGCACCCCTAAATACCGAATGGGAAAAACCCCATTCCGAAAAGATAAGCACTCCCGAATAGCATTTCGAGCTTCCAACGGAACATTGCCATAGAAGACTTCACTCTTTTCAAGATTTGGGGCTAACCCCGATTTGACCTTAAAGAGAGCAAGGGCCTTCTTTAGCACCAACACCGACTCCATATCGCCTCTAGTGAATACGAAGAGATCATCTGCAAAACAAAGATGGGTTAAATCAAGAGCTTGGCAGTCCTTATGATAGCCAAAATTAGCCGCCTCCTCTATGCACCGATTGAAAATAATTGAAAAGCCCTCCATCACGATGGTGAAAAGGTAAGGAGACAAGGGATCTCCCTGACGAAGACCTCTACCACCTTTGAAAAAGCCCCAAGTCTCTCCATTGACGGCCAACGAATAGGAAGGAGATGAAACCATTTCTTTAATCCATCGAACAAGAGCCCAATGAAATCCCATGCCCTCCAACATATTAAAGAGATAATGCCAATCAACAGTGTCATAAGCCTTATGAATGTCAATCTTGAATGCACAACGAGGCGGCCCATCACCTCTTTGGTACCCACGAACCAACTCATGGCCATCAAAATATTATCAGAAATTTGCCGGCCCGGGATGAAAGCAGACTGAGAGGGATTCACCAAAGAATCCAAACTACCCTTCATGCGATCCACAATCACCTTGCTGATGACTTTGTATAGGACCGAACAACAGGATATAGGCCTGAAATCCGTGACTCTAGTCGCATGTGGCACTTTCGGAATGAGACAAAGGAGCGTGTGATTGAGCTCTTTCTCTAGCTTTGCCGAGTAGAAAAAATTATGAATAGCCGTAGTAACCTCCGTACCCACCACACTCCATGCGGCTTTAAAAAACTTTGCCGAAAAGCCATCCGACCCCGGAGCTTTAGCATTCCCAATCTGGAAAATAGCCGCCTTTATTTCATCATTAGAGATCGGCCGGATCATGAAATTTGCTTCTCCCATCGTGAGAACCCTACGAAAGGCAAAATCATCAATATTAGGGTTAACGGTGCCATCCCTAGCGCCAAGGAACGATTGAAAATGGTTCAAGAATACCGCCGCAACATCTTGGCCATAGTGAAAATCGCCATTTCGATCAGAGACCACCTGTATACGCTGTCCATGGCTTTTCTCCTTCATAACACTATGGAAGAATTTCGTATTTGAGTCTCCCTCATTTAGCCATTTGACTTTCGCTCTTTGACTAGCCGCACTTTCCTCATCTTTACAAGCTTGCTGGTAGGCTATACGCCAAACTGCAAGATCCTCTTGAATTTGCCGATTAGTAGGATCAACATCACTAGCCAACTGGACCACACCTAGTTCTTTTTTGCAAAGGGCCACCCGCTCCGAAAGATTTCCATAAGAACTTCTTAGCCTTCGAAACTGGTGCTTCAAGATCTTTAATTTAGCCAAGACTTTAAACATGAAAGTCCCATGAACTTGGGCCTCCCATCCATCATTCGTAACCTGCATAAAACGAGGGTGGTCCACCAAGAAATTATCAAAACAAAAGTTGCGAGAGTGCAAACGATTACCTCCCGTAAAAGATATTGCCGCCGGAGAGTGATCCGAAACCCCCCTAGGTAAAAACTCCGCAACCGTATCAAGGAACCGATCAGTGAAAGCAACATTACCCATCACCCGGTCCAATTTTCGCCGGATACCCGAATCATCCATGGGCTTTTGAGACCATGAGTATTGGACCCCCGTGTACCGAACATCAAAGACCTCGATATCATCCACACATGCTATGAAATCAAGCATCTCCCTATCCCGGCGAGAAGATCCACCCAAACCATCATGAGGAAACAACATTGCATTAAAGTAGAAAACATTGCATTAAAGTCCCCCATTAAGACCCATGCATGGTTTCCCATAAGCACCTTAAACTTCCGAAGACCCGACCATAACTGCTTGCGATCAATGTAGTTCGTCGCTCCATATACCACCGTACAATAAATGGGATTCGGATCACCATGCAATCGAATCTCACAATGTATAAATTGCGCATGCATTTCAATTACCATGACATCCATACACCTTGGGTCCCAAGAAACCAAAATACGAGTACCAAAGTCCGACAAGGAGAGGTTTGATCTCCATTCCCACCGACCAAACGTACGCTTACACACATCCTCCAAAGCCTCTCTTTTTACATGGGTTTCTAAAACCGCACCAAAGTTAAAGTTACCCGAATGTAAAATATCACGAACCTCCCTTTGCTTACTAGGAGCATTCAGCCCCCGAATATTCCAAGAGAGAAGCTTCATTGGGAACTTGAACTAGTGTCCACTTCTCCACCCCCTCCATTCACGTCACCCATTCCCCCATCAATATTCAAGGCCATATAGCGATTGGACGTTTTCAAGATGCCCTTAAGCGCCTGCTTTACGGATGAAACCCCCACCACCGGTGGGACAACTGCAGTTTTGGGTTTATAGGGAGTGCCTGTCCGTTGCCGTACCCCATCCGAACCATTCCCGTATTTACCCGATGGCCCTCCTTCCACACGAGAAGTGACGTCATTCAAAAAACTTCCCTAGATCTTTCGGTGGTCCCTCGCAAACCTCATTGCTCCCCTTGGTCCCGTCCACACGGACCTCGCTAGTTGGCTCCGTCCCCACCTCAGTAACCGACTCATCATCCACCACGACATTTGCTTCCGTGCCCGATTTAGACTCCCGTAAATTATTTGCAACCACTATAGGCGTCGAACTATTCTTGCAGCCTCCAATACATAATTCCTCACACATGCACGTACTAGTAGTAGGGATTTGATCCTTGCATGCACTTGTGCATGCAACATCACCCTTGCATGCACTTGCGCATGCAATGTCTTGCATGGGCTTTTTTGATGGATTCTTCCTCTCAATGATCACCACCGCCTCTTTACTAGGGTTCTCTTTGTACTCCAAATTACGTTTGGCACCACGCTTCCTACCCGTCACCAAAGTGAACCCATCACCAGCCACAACGGGTTTCGCTTTCTTTTGAAGAGGGGCTTTGGCACACGAGCTCAAAGAATGGCCAAATACACAACATATTGGACATTGTCTTGGTTCCCATAGATATTCCACCATAACCTTCGTTTTCGCATCACTACCTCCAGTCACACTAGGGATAACAACTTCGATCTCCCTTTTTAGCTCTCCAACTGCCCAAACGTCAACAAGCACTTTGGCAAACCCAGGTCTTCCCCATTTCTTGTCACACATGGATGACGTGCACGCATCCATGGTTTTTGGGACCCCCAACACACTAGCAATACGCCCGACACCTTCCTTGGAAAACTTGGCGTACAATCTTTCCTTTCTCAACACTTCAAGCACTTCCCGCAGATGATGTTCGTGTTCTGACTTGCTCTTGGAGTAAACGAGTATGTCATCAAGGAATACAATGACCGACTTGTCAAGGAATGGTCGGCACACTCTATTTATCAAGTCCATAAATATCGCCGGTGCCTTCGTTAGGCCAAAAGGCATTACAAGAAATTCGTAATGGCCGTAACGTGTTCTGAATGATGTTTTCGGAACGTCTTCTTCTCTCACCTTCACCTGATGATAACCCGAACGTAAGTCGATCTTGGAAAAACATCCCGCTCCTTGAAGTTGATCGAATAAGTCGCCTATTCTCGGAAGCGGATACCTGTTCTTTACTGTAGCTTTGTTCAACTCACGATAGTCAATGCACATTCTCATCGTGCCATCTTTCTTCTTTACAAACAAGACCGGAGCTCCCCAGGGTGACGAACTCGGTCTTATAAATCCCTTCTCCAAAAGCTCTTGGAGTTGTGCCATCATTTCTTTCATCTCTGACGGCGCTAAACGGTAAGGAGCTTTAGCAATTGGTGCTGCTCCAGGTACAAGGTCAATCCGGAACTCCACTTGTCGATCGGGTGGTAACCCGGGCAAGTCGTCAGGAAAGACATCTGGAAACTCACGCACAATCTTCACATCAACAAGCTTTGATTTCTCTAACTTGGCATCGATTACATAGGCTAGGAAAGATGAACATCCTTTTATCAGACACTTGTGTGCCCTCGCCATTGTGATTATCGCCACTTCGCCTTTTCTCTTCTCACCATAGATCACAACAACTTCACCATTGGAATTGGGGAGTCGTATTAATTTCTTGGAACATACGATCTCGACATGATTGTTTGACAACCAATCCATACCAACCACAACATCAAAGCCTCCGATAAACATTGGCAGTAAATCGATAGAGAATTCTCTCCCCTCGATCCCGAGAGTACACTTCTTAAGAACATTGCGGATCAGAACTTGACTACCATCAGCTATCTCTACCACTAACGCATCCTCAAGACTAGTAGTGGGCATAACAATCTTTTGACAGAACAACTCAGATACGAAAGAGAAACTGGCACCCGTATCAAATAAAATACGAGCAGGTACAGAGTTTATAAGAAAAGTACCCGATACCACATCAGCGGATGCCTTGGCCTCTTCGGCCGTCATCTGAAATGCTCGACCCGGAACCCTCGGAGGGTTCTCCTTCTTTGCCGCCACGCTACCCGACACAAGCTTCGGGCAATTTCTTCTCACGTGCCCCAGTACCTTGCCCTCGAAGCAGACCATCCCCGCGATAGAACAGTCGCGGGCGGTGTGATCAAACTTCCCACACTTGAAACAAGCTTGAGAAGTGGTGCTACAGTTACCGTGGTGCTTCGTTCGACACTTCGAGCACCATCTGGCTTCTTGGTAACCGCCGAAGCTGCGGTCTTCGACAAAAGGTCAGGTTCTCTTGGGAGGTATAGAACCGCTCTCTCACTTTCTCTTATCAATCACCACCACAGCTTTCTCAGCTTTGTTCCTCGCGAACATCTCTTCCACGTACTGAGCTTCTCCAACCATCTCGCGGAGGTTAGAAGCATTAGAATTGTGGACCATGGATTGCATGTCCGCGGGTAGACCATTCAGATAGGCCTTCATCTTATCCTTCTCTGTTGGGGCAGCGTGCCCCACCAGATCAAGCTTCTCCATGAACTGACGGGTGTACTCCCTCACCGTCAGGCTTCTCTTTACCAGAGACCGGAATTCTTTCTCGATTCGGTCCATTGTTCTTTCATTGCAGAACTCTTCTAACAACTTTTTCTTGAACTCGGCCCAAGACAACTGAGCCAACACAGCAGGAGATAGGGTGGATTGAATGACATTCCACCAAATGAGCGCAGTATCCCTCAGCAGTTGGGTACCGAACCGCACTCTCTGATCATCTCCGCATTCGGAAGAGCCAAAAGCTTGCTCGACCGCTCGAATCCACTTCACACACATGATTGGGTCGTCGGAACCAGAGAACTCTGGTCGTCCGTACCCCAGAAAGGATTTGTAGGAACAACTTTTCCCACTTCCCAGAGCATTAACAACCAAGCGCTCCTCGTTCCTGATTCCAGGGCCAGCGCCTCCAGAACTAAGCACAATGTTTTCCACAACCGTCTCACTTCTCCGATTGTTCACATCGCGGTCCTCAATCACTTTCAGCAGAAACTCTTGCTGCTTTGCCATCTCTTCCTGATGAGAACCCATCCAACGACCCGGATGATGAAGATCCATTGAGATGGAAGATTGGACCAATCACAAGGTCAAAAGCTAAGATGTTCAGTGATGCTCTTAACGGTTTGATAAAATCCTGTCGGAAAGAATCAATCATCAATTCATCAAGTAGCCAAGGAGACCTTCGAATTTTGATCCGAATTGAAGGCCAAGATTAGCCCAAGGCTTGGTAGCCCAAGTTGTGATTATTTCATCTAAATATCACCCAAGTCCAAGAAAATTCGGCCAAGTCTACACATGGCCCATGTTTTGGTCATAAATCATTCATTTCAAGTCCAAATGGGCTCAAATCAAAGCCCATTTAAAGAGTACTCCTTTTCCTACATTTTAATAAGGATCCAAGCCCAAAATAAAGGTGGAATTTCGTCCATGAATCTACCCAACAATAGATCCAAGTTCAAGTAACTCATAACATTGAATTAGAAGGCATTTTGAAGGGTCCTATCATTATGAAGTCATTTACTTAGAAGATATTAGAAGGTTGCCTCAATTATTGTCTAGAATTTATTTGAGTCCTTTGATTTGTCTTGTGTATCCTATAAATAGGTTGTCTTTGTAATCTTTTGAAAACACCTTTGATTTGAATGATAATTGTGAGTTTAAACTCTTTTTGTTCTTTGTGAACTTTAGAACTTATCAAGTCTTCTTGCTTGTGGCGTTCAATACTTATCAATCAACTTGGTGGGTTGATTGTGGCGTATCTTATACCAAGGTTCTTGTCTCTTTATAGACAACGGGTCGCGGTTTCACCAATACTATCTCCGGGCAACCAATAGACGGTCGGGAAAAACACATCACTTCCCTCATTGCCAACATCATGCTAGCCATCATTTTAGACGAGGAACTAGCATCCCTGATAACTGGGTGGGACGAAGCCAGGTCTACTCGCGGAATGACCTCTGGCCCCCCACCTAGCCCTTGCTGAACAGGTGGTCGCACAACAACCTCAACTCCCTTCGGTTGACCAGCGGTGGAGGCTGTCGCTTCCAGACCATCAACACGCGTACGCGGTCTACCACGCGTATTCACCATACTGAACTGCTTCACAGAACAGAGAAAGAGATAAGAGAGAGATTGAATAAACACAAAGGAAACGTACTACCACATTACCAATTGTCACAGTAACAGAAATTCAAGCACATTTACATACAATATCCTCATAATAACATTAGCTAAGTGAGATTATGAACATATAACACATAAAGGTTCTCGTCACCATCGCCACAACGCCTGATAAACAACTTTCCGTCGACTCTAAGACTAACCCATCTTAGAAGCTCTACCCAATCTCGCAGATCCATTCTTATCATACTCGGTCTAAGTCTAGACATCTTACATTCATACCTAGTTCACTTAAACTAGAGCTCTGATACCAACTTGTAACACCTAAAAACCAGGGTAATTTGAAACTGCGGAAACTGTACAATTAAGCATCATCCAAAGGTATAAACCTCCTAAAAAGGGGAACCAGAGAACTCTGGTGGTCCGTATCCCAACAACAAACCAATCTAAACATATACTATCTAGATTACATAAGTTGTTGATCCAGAATCATCCAAAAATGTGGGACTTAACAATTCCCAACAATCCAATACTAAACATCTCAAAAGCCCTCAGGATCAGTCCCGTCACTCAAACCCTTGGCAACCTGCCGCTAGCGAGAACCTGAATACATATCATTTGAGAAAAAGTGTTAGGCTTATAAAGCCTAGTGAGAACATACAGTTTATACAAAATCAGAGATATAAACATTTGCATCCAAACGGAAATCTTTCAAACAAGCATTTCCAAGTTCACCATTGATAGGAACATAATCCATTAAAATAAGGTCATAAACCTTCTTTCCAGAACCTCACAATTTAATGCACATGTAGTTCTTCGTTTTGGTAATCATATAGAACCTCACAATTTAATGCACATGTAGTTCTACTTTTATTAACGGCCAGAGCCTCACAATTTAATGCACATGTAGCTCTATATTTGTTAATAGCCAGAGCCTCACAATTTAACGCACATGTAGCTCTACATTTATTAACGGCCAGAGCCTCACAATTTAATGCACATGTAGCTCTATATTTACTTTACTTGGTAACCTCCAAATAATATCAGTCGACTCAAAACCTAGGGATCCACTAGTAATAGTCCAGACTGGTCACAACATCATTCGTGACCAACCATATATAACCATATGGTATACAAAACATTTTATAAACAAAATGCCTTTTCAAGTTCAACTTCTGGTAAGTATGAGAATCATAAACATGAGTTCATAAACATTCTTTTGCATAAGCTACATAATAAGCAAGTAAACCATCCTTTTACTTCAAATAAGATAGAATCCATCATTTTAGTCAAAAATGATCAGGAACCCTAAAATCTCCCAAAACTCAGGGTATATCAAATATGCAGAAAACTTAGATCTGAAACCATGGAGATATATAGGAGTTCCAAAAGGTAGCTTTTGATATGTATACAGTTTTTAAAATGATAGTAGGAACTCACCAAACAGGTTTATACGAAAACCCGAAAACCAGATATCGACCACGACGAAGAGGTGAAACTTTCTACACCGAAAACCCGAGCAATGCACTTAATACTAGCGATTAGTGAACCCTCGAAGATCCAAAGAAACAAAACTGAGAGAGAGAGAGAGAGAGAGAGAGATCTATGAAGAGAGAGATAGAGATTTTGGAAATGAGTTATTTGTGGCTGACAACTCTTAAGTCGGCCAGAGGGTTGCGCGGCTTACACCGCGGCCTTCAAGCCACGGGAAAAGTCGCGCGTGCCATAAAACTGGAATACTCCAGTGGGTCACGCGTCTTAGCTCGCGGCTTACTAGCCGCGGCATAGCCCGCGCGTGTCAAAAATCTAGGAATCCTCCAGAGGGTTAGGCGACTTACCTCGTGGCCTACAAGCCGCGACATAGCCCGCGTAACTCTCTGTTTCCCACAATTTCAACCAAAACCCAATCACTAACTCTCGATTCAAAACTCGGCGTCCACAACAAAAGGTAAACGCAAGAATACAACAAAATATATAATGAAAATCCAGGGTGTTACAATCCCCGTTGAAAACTGTTTAACTTGTAATCCGAGAAAGAAATTCATCTCTCCCATCATACTCATTTGAAAAGGTGACACCATGAGGTTAGAAAAGTTTTTGCAATATTTAGGATTAGTAGAACCAAATATTATATCATCAACATATATTTGAATAAGGATGATATCTGCTTTTTCCTTTTTGATGAACAAAGTGGTATCAACTTTACCTTTGGAAAAACCTGACTTGACCAAGAATTTAGATAGAACATCATACCATGCTCGAGGGGCTTGTTTTAAACCATACAGGGCTTTGTCCAAGATGTATACATGATCTGGCTTATCTGGATTCACGAACCCTTCTGGTTGAGACACGTAGACTTCCTCCTTAAGAATGCCATTCAGAAAGGCCGTTTTCACATCCATCTGATAGAGTGTGAAATTCTTATGAGCTGCGTAGGCTAGAAACATGCGGATTGCCTCTATACGCGCTACTGGAGCATATGTCTCATCGTAGTCTATGCCTTCCTCTTGCCGATAACCTTTGCCAACAAGTCTTGCTTTATTGCTTATGACAATACCATCTTCAACCTTTTTATTCTTGAATACCCATTTAGTGCCAATTACGGATTTTCCTTCCGGTTTTGGAACTAATCTCCAGACCTTCAGGGCTTCAAACTGATTTAATTCTTCTTGCATAGAAGATACCCAATCCGAATCAGCTAAAGCCTCTGATACACGTGTGGGCTCTATCTTACTGAGGAATGAGTCATGCATACATTGATTCAAAGTCGTTGACCTAGTTTGCACTGGTTTGTTTAGATCTCCAATTACTTGGTGTAAAGGGTGCTCTTTGGTCCAGCGATGCTCATGAGGGAGTGGATTAGATACTGATTGATCATGATTATCATCTTGAAATCAACTATCAGGCTCTTCAGTTTGAATAGTTGGAGGGGGGTTTGCAGTTGAAGTTTCAGGTACAGAACCATCAGTTGGAACAACAAACTCTGGCTGTTGAATAGACAGTATATCACACCCAACTGATACAGTTACTTCTGGCTCAGCAGTGACTTGTATATCTTCAACTGTAGGAGTATTCAATGGAATATGAGTTTCTGACTGAACGGGGGATACAAGTTCAGTTATAACTTCTGAAGTAACTGGATGATTGCAACTTGTGTCTTCAGACCTGTCAGTCACAGCAGATTTAGGCAAATTAGATCCTAGAAACTCATCATAAAAGAATTCAAATAACAAATCTAAATCAGATAAATGTGAAAGTGAAGTAGAAGTGTTATCCGAATTGTTCTCTGTAGAAACAGGTTCTGGACTGATCTGCCCAGAAGCTAATACTCCAGTGATCACGGGTTCTGAACTGAGTTGTTCAGAAACCATATCTTCATCGAATGTAACATTTACGCTCTCAATGACTGTCTTTGACTTCTTTAGATAAACACGGTATGCTACAGATGTTGAAGAGTAGCCAATAAAGATGCCTTCGTCCGCCTTAGCACTGAATTTGTTCAGATTCTCTCTGTCGTTAAGCACGAAACACTTACACCTAAATATATGAAAATACTTGATTGTCGGTGTTCTGTTGTTCATCAGCTCATATGGAGTCTTTTGGAAACGGCGGTGTATCATGGATCGATTCTGAGTATGACATGCAGTTGACACAACTTCTGCCTACAGAAATAGAGGTAAGTCCGATTGGCTAAGCATAGTAAGAGCGGCCTCGACTAGCGTCCAATTTCCCCTTTCGACTACTCCATTCTGTTCAGGTGTACGTGCAACAGAGTATTGATGTGATATCCCGACCGATTCGAGATATTCTTCAACTGTTTTGTTTTTGAACTCTGTGTCGTTATCAGTCCGAAGAAGCTTGACTTGTCTTTACATATTCACTTGGGTCGTCTTTAAGAAGGTAATGAGAACTTCGGGCGTCTCATCTTTTGATCGTAGAAATTTGACCCTCGTTTATCTTGAATAATCATCCACAATAACCAACACATATCTCTTTCCTCCTAAGCTTTGTGTTCTCATCGGACCGCATAAATCCATATGCAACAACTCTAGTGGAGAACTGGTGTTTGGTTCAGGCTTCGGTTTATGTGTAACTCTCTTCATATTACCCTTTTCACAGGCAGCACACAAATGTTCTTTCTCATATCTCAGCTCAGGAAGTCCTTTAACCAACTTATCTTTGACCAACTTGTTGATATAACGAAAATTCAGGTGTGATAGTCATCGTTGCCAAATCCAACTTTGTTACATCGAAGCTTTTGACAATAAGCAAACGTGACTGTCATTTTGAACCTTTGAAAGATTGATGGTGTAGAGATTTGTCTTTCGATTGCCGACTAAGAGTTCATTGTCGTCTTCAGTACGAACCGAACATCTCTTAGCTTTGAAGTTGACCTCTAACCCTTTATCACAGAATTGACCGATGCTGAACAAGTTGTACCCTAAGCATTCGACATAGCTCACCTTCCTGATCATTATGTTATCTTGAATGATGTCACCATATCCTAAAATCAGTGAAAATTAGTCGTTCCCAAATCTGACATTGCCGCTAAATTTCTCTGTATAATTAGACAATAAAGCTTTATGCCCGGTCATATGCTTGGAACAGCCGCTATCCAAGTACCACATATGCCGGGTCTGCAAGAGAAATCAGGGAATAATAGATTTAGGTACCCATTTAAAAACGGGTCCTAACAAATTAGCACAAGATTTTGGTATCCATTTAAATATGGATCCCCTTTTCCTTTGAAAACCTTTAAAAACATTTGATCTTGAAGAATAAACATGATCCAAACCAATCAGTAGAAGTATGATGATAAGCAAAATCATTTCTCTGATAATGATAAGATTTAGAAGTAGTAGAAGATAATTGAATCAATGCTTTATTGAATAACGCTTGTAAGAAGTTACAAGGTTTTGTTTAGGAGAAGCAAGTTGACCAACTACAATACTATCACTACTATCTGATCTATTACAAGGGTTATCAGAAATTGATTCAACTGTCTCATCATTCTTCCTTTTTGGTCGCCATTCTGTTCTTGCTTTCGACCTCTTCTTTCTTAAATCTGAAACAGAAAATTTAGATTTATTAGGAAAATCAGATTTCTGAGATTGGCTTTTCTTGTGTTTACCAGTGTTGTTCTTTTTATGTGAACGCTGTTTTTTATGTTTCTTACCATTATCATAATAATCAGCATTCCCAGAAACTGATTCACCAACCTTAGTTGATGATTCACCATTTTCATGAACACTTGGTAAATCTTCTCCATTTATAAGAAAAGTAGAATGATCTGGAAGTGAAGCATTGAAATCAAACATATCAATCTCATTCACACACCCTTCATCAGAATTTAAAAAATCATTTGCAGACTCAAATAAGTCATCAAAATCATATTCAGAAGTATGAGTTGCTTTAGAAGATATAGAACACTCTTTAGATTTAACATGAAAAATTGTGTTCTTTAATACAGTAGAAAATACATCTTTTTCAATATCAGCCAATATTCTTTCATCAGATAAAATATTTTCAAGCTCAATTATTTTGCTTTCAAGAATGAGTGGAGGAACATAAATTTTTGCAATTGCAGGTTTTGCCTCCATCTCCTTTGAGGAATAACTTTCAAAATAATCAGTTGAAAGACATTTTGGCTTATCTGAAATGTAACTATCATTAAACTTTTGATAGCAGAATGGTAATTGCATTTTATTTAAATTCTTTCTATTCTCATCTTCTTTTGCCTCAACCTCTTCAGATGATTTGGTAACAAATTTGGGTTTCAAATGAGGATATTTTCCAGCTACAAAAAGATAATCAACATTATACAAAGCTGGTTGTTTTCGGATAGCTTTCTTTAGATAGTGTGGGTTTTCGTAACCGAGACCCCACTTCTCTCTAACATCAGCTTCCTCATTTGGGGTGTTAAGAAAGATAGTTTGATCTGTTTGACCTCTTGTATAAAGTTTGGCTTCCAGACCATTTACCTTCTTATTTAAAAGCTTGTTTTCAACCTGCAATTTATAAACAGTTAGTGCAGATTCTTTCTTTTCTAACTCAGACTTAGAAATTTTAGCTTCAAAATCAGAAATCTTCTTTTCAAAACAATCTACTTGAATTTTAGAATCAGAAGCAGACTTGCGTAAAGAATCAATTAGATCTTTGTTCCCAATAACAGACTTATTAAGCTCAAAGATCTTGTTGTTTCTTTTAGCAACTCTGTCTTTTTCCTTTTTCAGTTTTGTTTGAAGGTCATGAAGCTCAACCATCATGGCTTCCATTTTGGTTATGAAATCTTTTTCAGTTAAGTTTATTACCTCATCTGCCACTTCATCATCTGAATCATCATATTTGACCTCTTTTCCCATTAAGCATAGATGAGCTGTTTCTTCCTTCTCATTTTCTTCCTCTTGATCAGAATGATCCAACCAGTATTCATCTTCAGCCATTAATGCCCTACCAGCCTCTTGTTGCTTGGCCAAGAGCAATTTGTGCTGATAATATTCTAAGTTGCGAACCTTTGGCTTTCGACATTCTTTTGCATAATGTCCGAACTTGCCACAGTTGTAGCATTTGATCAAATCATTAGCAGTCTTCTTTTCAGTACCGGTGTAGTCATTCACAAACCTCTTCTTTTCTTCTGGTTTTTTCTCTACAAATCTGTTTCCTTCTACCCTTTCTCGATGCTCATGGTTCTTGGAGCTGGACGAAGAGTATCTCTGAGAATTGGATCCCGACTTCTTGTAAAATTTCTTTTGGAATTCTCGGGTCAGTAATAGCATTGCTTGCTTGAGACTTTCCTCGTCATCTCCATCAGATTCAGATTCGGATTCAGAACTGGTAATAACTTTCTTCTTTTTCTTCTTCTCTTTCTTTTCTTTTTCCTTCTTTTCAGCCACTAGTGCAATAGGATCTACAACCTTTTCTGTTTTCTTCTTCTCACTTCTTTTCTCTTCTACTTCTTCTTCATTTTGTCGCAAAGTCTCGTATACCTCATGCAACGGTATGTCACTTAGATCCTTCATCTGTTTCATGCGACGAGTGTACTTTTTCCTCTCAGGTTGCAGAATGCTCAGAAACTTGACATTGTTCTCTAGTTGCTTCTTTTTCACCTTATTCTTTGACAACTCATTCAGAAGCAAGACAAAACGTTCATAAGTATCTTCCAAGCTTTCATTCTCTTTGGCTTTAAACTCTTCATAACTGTTAATACAGTTAGTCACTTTCATCTGATTTCCGACTTTGGATCCCATCATCATTTTTTGCAGTTGATCCCACATCTTCTTAGCATTTGCCTTGTAACTATCAATCTTGATGTATATCTCGTTCGGAATGCTTTGAAGAAGTAAGGACCGTGCTTGTTTATCTGCTTTAAATCGACTTTTCTGCTCTTCAGAATACTGGGCATAATCCATTGGAACTGTTCTCATCTTCTGTACTCTATCCTCATCTCCATCCTCACTGTCTGAGGATTCATCATCAGGGATTTGAACAGTAGGCGGAATCATTGGACCTTCTGTAATTGACAGTACATTCTCCCCATTCGCATGTCTATCCACAAAATTCAGAAATCTGTCTTTCCACTGTTCATATTCTCCTTTGAACAGTACTGGAGGTTTGACATCAGTGCATTAGAAAGAGCATCTTTAGAAGTCATCTCGTATGAACCTGTTTGAGAAATATATGCAATAAGAAACTAGAAACTGATCGTTAGTCCAAATGAACCAAGAAAAATACAGAAATCTTGAAAAATATGTAAAACACAGAAATTTTCTAAGGACTGAAACGTAAAAATCACAAAATACAACAAGTGGGACTAGCGCAAACTTTGATATGCGCTAAGAGTAGATGACGCAAAACACACTTTGCTCGACACAAGGCTGACGCAAAGCTAACTTTGCGTGACGTGATTAAGGCGCAAATGATGAAATTTGCGTTACAAGTTACTAGCGCAAGACAATCTTTGCGTGACGAGTAGAAGACGCAAGATACAACTTCTCGTTAACCAATGATAACGCAAACACCAACTTTACGTTAAACGTTGTTGGCGCAAAGTACACTTCTCTTCTTGAAAATCACGAACTCATATTTCATCTTTGCGTAAATTGCTCTTGACGCAAACATCAGTTTTCTCTAACAGACACTAGTGCAAACGAAGGTTTTCGCTACTCGTTGACGACGCAAAGCACAATTTGCGTTTCTTGTTGAAGACGCAAATATCAAATTGCGTTTCCTGTTGATGACGCAAACCTTAGAACAATCACTTGGTAATTCTCTCGATGAATTGACGCAAACTGAGACGAACTCGCGCAAACTATGACGCACTAGCACAAACTTTAGATCTCACGCAAACATCTAAAATCGATCAAATCTTCATCAAAAACTCATCTAGACCTCGAATTCTAATTCGAAACTTTGACAATTTGCTCGCCTAATCAACTAGAACACAATTCTAGCAACAAATTTCGATTAAAAACACAAAAAGATACAAAATGATTCGAATACAGTGTGTCGAACTCGTGAAACAAAAACTCAACAAAATTCACAAATTCAAGAAAATTACAGTGCAATTGACAAAATTTCCTATACAAACTCGATCGATTATGCTATACAAACAAAATCTAATCGATTACAATTCCAGATTCGCACAAAAACTCTAAAATCGATCTGAACTTCGACGAACATAATACGAACATCCTATATTTTCTTGATTTCGATCTGGATCTGCTCTGATACCAATTTGATATTCCTTGTTTCTAGATTCTAATCACAAATAATCAAACACAAACAAGATTTTAATCACATTACCTGTTTGATTTCAAGCTCAAATTCAACAATTACAATCTTTTTCTCTCTAGAACTCTCTCTCCCTCTCTCTACAATTCTCTCTCAATCTGAATCGTATATTCTCTCTCTAGAACTTTCCTACACTTCATACAACTACTAAAAACATAAATAAAAAGCTATTTATACCTACATCTAAAATACAATGAAATTAAGCAAAATACAAATACAATACACTTTGACTTTTATTACAAAAGACTTCAGTCTTCTTGATTTCTGATGAGAGTTGATTTTATCAGCTTTGACTTCTTATACTTTGACCTTCAGTCTTCTTGATCTTGTATCCAACAAATTTATGCTCTAACAATAACAATCTCCCCCCTAAGTATTAAAAACTAAAAAATTTCATTCATATTAAAAAATATGCCTGAAGACATTTACAGAAGTTAAAATTACAGAACATAATGAAAGATACATGAAAATTACATAACTTCAGAGCCTATATTTTGTCGTCTGGAAAATCATTTATCTTTCTTCCAAATCCTCCATCTTTCTTCAGAGCTCTGTAAAATAAAGCACACTCCTTTCGAAATCTGATGGTCACATCAATGTTCTCCAGAAGTTGATCTACGACAACAGGGTTTGCGAGTGGAGTGCCTTTGATCTTCTGGATTTCTTCTTGAAAGTGCAACAAAGACTTAGTGGAATATTTTGGTTCTCTATCCCATAAAAGATCTTCTTTTCTCCATGTTGGTTCGGATAGACGTAGCCAAATTTTGGATTGATGATGATAGAGTTTGGTACGACAGAGGCAGAGGCAAGGCAAGTGTCTTCAGGGGCTGTTAAGCTGATCTTTTTCACTCCAAGTTCCAGAGCGACTTGAAAGTCGACTATACTGTAGTAAAACAACTTTTCCCTCATGACTTTCTTGATGATTAAATGTGTAGTTTAGTTTTCTTGCCTCCAGCCGAATCTGTCCTCTGTCTATGCAAAGAGCTTTGTGAGGATCATAAGGGTGAAGATTTCTTAGATCGACATCTGTAAACGTCATCTTCGTCCCATTTTCTCTTCACACGATATATTGGTGGTACCAGAAGTTTCGACACTTGCTATGCAGCTGTTTGATCCCTAGAACCTCTATGATATTTTCCATTGAAAACACCTTAGCTTTTGGTTGGGCCTTTTCCTTGTAGAATAGTTTAGTTTCCTTTGAAATTATTTCCTCTGGGAGTGTGGGTGTAGGTAGTGGGTCATTGATTCCTCGGCTGTATAAGTATTTGTAGACAACTTCTTCCAGATCCTTCTTTGGTCGAAAGGGTGGAATTGGTTTTCTCATTGCTTCAATGCCTTGGATAATCTCTGCTACTTTATCCTTTGAGGGTTTTTCCAGAGGATCTAGGATTGGTAGCTCTGACAGAGGTTGTAGATCGAATTCCCAGTCTTCTTCCTCAGGTTTAGGCGTCACGAAAGAGTCAAAAACACTCTTCATATGCCCAGAACTTGGTGGAGGCTTAGACTTTGGCTTTTGAACTTCTGTAGCTATGGCCTTTCCTTTGTATTTAGCTGAAGGTTTCGGTTTGGAGATCTCTGCAGTTTCCATCTTATTTATACTTGTTGTTTTGGCTTTTTGATCTTGGACTTTTTGGGTGTTGGTATTTTGGATTTGTGTGGGAATTGGATCTGCAGAGGCTGATTGCTTCTTTTTCTGAGTATTGGCCTCTGAGCTCGTGGGTACTTGCTTGAGGGGTTCTGCGATATTGGGAATTCCAGGTAATGTTTCCAGACTCTCCCCCTCACGATGCCAGAGGGATCAGATCCATTTGGTCCCTGGTCATCATGCTTCGTCTTCTTCTTCTCATCATCGGTCTGCAGGAAGAAGGTTCCTTTCTTATCTTCTTGCTACAGAGATTTGATCTCGCATGATACTCAATCATTGAGACCACATCTTGTGCGGCCATAGTTTCCTGGTTGACCTCATAATAAATATGGAATTTCATAAGGGCCACAGTTCTTTTGAGTTCCTCTGAGATGGATTGACCCTTAGAAACCATACTTTCGCCGATTTTATGTACCTCTTGAAGAAACCTCTCCCCCATTTTGTGCAGTTCAGCTTTGGTAGCAAGGGTAGAATGATAAGTGACCTCTGCAGGGTTCTGTGGTTGAGAAGTGGAAGGTGTATACAAAGGGACTATGACACTGCGGGTCATGTCCTTTATTTCATTCTTCTGAGTCGTAAGGTCATTGACTGCAGAGGCTGTTGTCACCGCTGCGACTTTAGGTGCTTCATCCATCACAATAGCACCCAAGACCTTTATGTCATCAATTTGCTTATCCACTGAAGTGATGATTCGGTTTGAGTCTTCGTGGGTGGCATTTGTGGCAGAGCCTTGGACTAACTTCTGTATGTCCAAAGAGTTCTGGGATGTGATCTTCTTTAGTTCACCCATAACCTCTATGTTCGCCTTCAGAGCCTCTGTAATCTGTTGAAAGTCTGCCTTTGAAATGTTGTTGGTGGGGATAGAGCTTTGCAACTCATCAAGTCTTCTGTACACATTGTCCCGAACGTTTTAAACTCATCCTTCATGACATATGTATTGGGGGTAACCTCTGAACCAACACATGGTCCAGATTCGGCCAATGAGTGTTTGCCACCGAGGGTGCTTGTTTTGATGTTGGGCTCCTTACAATTTCCTTCTGATCCTTCATGTCCCTTAGAAGCGGAATCATCTACAGAAGTCATGTCGTCGATCTTTTCAAGTGAAGATTTAGAGTCTTTCACTTGATTCTTGACGAGTGGACGTTATAGGTGATCTAGACCCACAAAGTCAATGTGTGTTCTCACAAGCACCTCTGAAGTGCTTTGGATGTCTCTCGTGTGTGCATCAGAGGCAATGAATGCTTCTGCAGAGGTGAGTGGCGTGTTCTGGGGCAACAGAACACTTATATCTTCATCGCCATCCTTTTGAGAGGATGGGGTTTCTTTGGCTTTCCCGGTTAGTGGTGGCAGAGAGGAGAAAAAAGGTTCCTCTGTCCGGTCAGTTTGGGTTTGGTTCAGAGTGTGCACTCTTTCTTCAACATCCCTCTGCACTAGATCTACAGAGATGGATGGGTGGCTAGCACTGGGATGGGTTTTTGATTGTGTGCCATTGGAATCCTTTTTGCCCTCAATCTCCTCCTCTTTATGTTTTTCTCTTTCCTCACCTTTACCTTCTTCTTCATCATTGCTTGGAAGACCAGTGACATCCTCTACTTCTATAGTAGTGTCCAGAAATCCCAAACCCCCTGTTGGTGGCTTCTAACCCTCGTCTTCATTTGGTGGGGAACTTAGTTGTTCCACCACCTCTTTTGCTATATTCAAGGCAACCTTCAGAGGGCTCTAGGGCCTGATAAGTTCTGTAGTAGTGGCCTTGTCAGAGCTGGGAGTTTCTTCGATCACCACCTTTCTCTTTTCCTCTGCAGAGGAGTCTCCTTTTCCTCTACAGATTCTTCCCTTGAAATTTCAGCTTCATCTTCTTCGGAGGCCTTCTTTTTGGCCTTGTCAGCCAATTTGACAAGACTCTTCTTCTTCGACTTTTTTGAAGGCTCTTTAGAGACCGTGTACCCCTGGAGGAGGTACAGAGGCCTTTTCAGCCTTTAGACTCAGCATCATTTTCCTTTGGCTTCTTGGCCTTCTTCTTTTTAAGAGGATTTTGCACCTCTGCGAACACAGTTTGTTCAGGGTTCGGGACCTCTACTTCTGTGGTCCTCTTTTTGGGTTTCTTTTTGTTTTTCTTCTTGGAAGGCTCACCCCTCCCCACTCTCTGGGTTTTGCTTCTCTTCTACTCTTGCCTCTCTTTCTTTTTTTAGCCTTGACTCCCTCTTCTATACTATCCCTAAAATAAACTGCAATCTCACCCACGAGGAAACCTATGCGTAGAGGGGTTGTAAGACTCGGTTTCGGAGTCCTGTGTCCACGAATGTATCCCAACCTATCTTCTTCACTACCCAAGTAGGTTAAGAATTTGGCTGGTAGAGGTCGTTCTGCAGGATATCCGGTTGCTAGCACGGTGGGTTTATGAGACTTCATCTCATACAACTTGATCATCTTTCCTTCAGAGGGTAGCTTCTGTGGTCCTATAATGTTGTTGCCAAGAAGCACATCAATGAACCTATTGAACACGATGGCAGTGGGCTCCTTCTCTCTCCTCTTATCTTCCTCCTTTGTGATCACAACATTGATCATCTCTCTGAGGATTATCTCGGCATAATCCAGAGGCAAGTCATAGTAGATTTCGTACATGATAGCCAGAATGTTGTGGCTGGACTGGTCAGGACTGCCTACCTTGCACGTCAGAGTCCTGTTGAGGATTGAGAATAGTACATTCCACAGAGGAGGCAAGTTTTGTCGTCTGAAATATGTCCTCTTAGCTATGGGTTTGGCATACCCAATAAATCTAAGGAAGTCCAAAAATTTCGTCATCAGAGGGTTCCTCTGAGAATTTGGTCAATGTTAACTGGTCCTTGGTGGGAAGTTCAAATACCTCAGAGACAAGTCTTTTGTTGATGCCAAGTTCAAGCAGTTTGTCATTTCCATCAGAGGTAGCATATCCCAGTATACAGTGGCCAAATTTGGGGTGTTTCTCATGACAACATCCTTGACAGAATTGTTGAACATCGGACTCAGGGATATCTGTCCTAGTCATTGTTAAGGCCTTGTTCAAAAAGTGGTTTTTCAGGAGTTTGATTAACGGTTCAGCTTCAGTAGGGAATCCCTTGGGTTCAAGAACAACGTAGTGGTTGTTGGGTTTCAGTTGGAGAGAGGTGGTGTGGTATTGGTGTCTAGTGAAGGAGATGATTCGACTAGTCATTTGTTAGTTTTGGTCCACGGGTGCAGAATCATCCTTTTGTGAGCAAAGGGATGCTGAGAGTTTTGGGAGTTTTGTGAGTTTCCATTAGATGCGGATCGAGAAGCCATTGTTTGCAAGAAAAATAGAAGAAAGAGAGTTGCAGGTTTTGCCTTGTTCTTGAGAGAGTAGAAAATTTAGGTAAAAATGAAAGATGAAGAGGGTTTGGGTATTTATGGTGTGAGAGGAGTAAAGGATTAAGCGGTAAAAGATAAAAATTTGAAATCCGTAATTAGTACCTAGCTAGGAAATGAGCCGTTTTAAAAAAACGACAGTACAGATTAAGTCCCAATCACATATTTCCACGTCATTAGAGGCGGTGCACGATCGAGTACGTGCACCTCCCATTATTCTCACGCGCGTGGAATTTGCTATTCCCAAATGCCTGTCATTTTAGAAATAAACCGCACCCCAAAACCTTTGAAAATTCATTAGTGTTGAGAATGTTAGAAGCTCTGTGGGTTAAGGGCTTATGAGGTTTAGGGTTGGTTCTGCTACTCACAATGTTACACCTTTATTACCCGAAAATATTTGAATTCGATGGAATGATCGTATTTGTCTTTCCAGAGGGAAAATTTGATGTCAAGAGGTATCTTTGTGGGATACGAAGGCTCTGGTGCATCTTTCAGAAGCTCAGAGAGAGGCTCTGAGAGAGACCACAGAGGCTTTTTCTCAAGAATTTTCTAAAAAGAAAATACATTTCAATGTTTTGATCATCCAAAGTTTGGACTGGTTTTTGTAAGGAATTTTGGACATATTTGGAAATTAGTGTCAGAGAAAAGTGTTTTTTTCCTTGAAGATGTGTGAAGAACTTTCTTAGCACTGCGATCTTTCTTGATAGAAATGGCTTCTTTGCTCCCCCTTGAATGATCAACTTCTGTGATCATCTTCAAAGTCTCATATGCTTGACTCCTTCTGGGCCCTTGACCTATGCTTGGATCAAATTTGATAAGATTTGCACAAGACATAGACCAAAGAACCACATCGTTTTGACCAAAAGAATTGACTTAAATAACAAAGTTGTACATGCAAGAAAATGAAATATGCATACAGAAGAAAAGACAATCTACTGAAATGAAATATATACAACAGAAACTATGTGCCAAGGTATAGAGGCTCTGTGAATCAACTCAGATTTAGCATGCCCAACTTTCCAACAAGAATTGAGAATATTTTCTCATCTAGAGATTTTGTGAATAGGTCAGCAAGCTGATAATTTGTGGGCAAAAAATACATTTCAATCGTGCCCTGCTCCACATGGTGTTTCAGAAAATGGTACCTGATATCTATTGTTTAGTCTTGGAGTACTGAACAGGATTGACAGAGATCGCAATGGCACTCTTTGAGTCGCAGAGGATGGTTATTTTCTCGATAGCAAGACCATAGTCCCTAAGTTGAGTTCGTATCCACAAAACTTGTGAACAACAACTAGCGGCAACAACATATTCTGCCTCGACCGTAGAGGTTGACACGCAGTTTTGCTTCTTTGAAGTCCAACTAACAAGTTTACCACCTAGGAATTGGCAACTCCCAGATGTGCTCTTTCAGTCTAGCTTGCATCCTCCATAGTCTGAATCTGTATAAGCCATAAGATCAAAGCCAGAGTTCTTCGAATACCAAAAGCCAAGATTTTTGATTCCCTTTAAGTACCTGAAGATCCTCTTCACAGATAAAAGATGAGATTCCTTTGGATTAGCTTGAAATCTTGAACAGAGGCATGTAGCAAACATTATATCAGGTCTACTTGCAGTTAAGTATAAAAGAGACCCAATCATGCCTCTGTAGAGCTTACACTCCACATATTTACCCTATGTATCAGCACAGAGCTTGGATCCAGTGGCCATTGGGGTCATCATTACTGAAGAGTCGAAGAGCTTGTATTTTGCAAGTATGTTAGAAACATATTTTGATTGATTTAAGAAAATACCCTCTTGATTTTGCTTGACTTGTAATACTAGAAGAATGTTAGTTCTCCCATCATACTCATCTCAAACTCACTCTTCATCAAAGTTTCAAACTTCTTACAGTAAGATTCATTAGTAGACCCAAATAATCAAAAGAGGTGCTAGCCTAGTGGTAAGGCCCTGGGGGGATAGTGCATGGTATGCCTATCTACCAGGGTTCGAATCCTGGGGGATGCACTTCGGCGATACCCAGACCTTGGGTCGGCCTTCGGGTCGGTTCGGGTCCAGGTTTACGGGCATACCAGTCTATGGGTATGCGGGTTCGGTCTTGACCGGGTCCAGTCGTACCTGGGCGGGTCCAGTCGATTTGGGCTGGGTCGGGTTGCCGCGGATTAGTCGGTGATGCCCAATTGGATGCCCGGATACCACGGGTGCGTGTGTGTGTGGGCATAGCCCAAGTTGTCGTACAAAAAAAAATTAGTAGACCCAAATATAATATCATCTACATAAATTTGTACAAGCAGAATCTCACCTTTTCTCCTTTTAAAGAATAAGGTTGTATCAGTTGTACCTCTTTCAAAACCATTAGCCAGCAAGAAATTGGAAAGTATTGTTCCCAGAATGTGTGCAAATATATAATTCAATAACAAATCCATATTATTGATCTTGAATTCTCTGATTACAAAGGCTCTTTCTCTCACAGAAATATTTCTCTTTCTAAAGTATACTTTCTCAGCGTGTCATATGAGTCTACAAACAAAAACAATTTATACCTACTAGTACAAAGACAAAACTAACAACTAACAAAACTAGTTGACTTTGACTTTCCTCTATAAGCTCTTTGATTTTGACTTTGCAATGAGGCTTTGACTTGAGCAATTGACTTTCAAACTCCATGATCTTGGATCCAACATATTTGTGCACTAACAATCTCCCCCTTTGGATTCATGATCTTTTTCAAAAAGAAATTTGGTATAAACTAACAATCTCCTCCTTTGTAGATCATTAACAAATTTAATTTCCCACTTTATCATCTTCATTAAGATAAGCAGTTCATCTCCCCTTTCTTTGAACTGTCTTCAGATTTTCAGTAATCTCCCCCAAAGTCTGTGATTATCTTCTTCAAGAGTTTTAACAATCTTCTCCAAGATAATAGAACCTCTTTCAGACTTTAGAAGCAAAATTATCTTCAGATTTAGCTCACTTTGCTTTAGCAAATAATCTTCAAAGAAATTTTCAGCAAATTTTTAACCAACTTTCAGAACTTTTTAACTTTCTCTTTCTTTATGAGCATTCTCCCCATATTTCGGATATATAACCTTCAAATCTGTCATCTCTTGATCACATTATATCCGAAATTTTCACAATCTGATCTTTAGACATCATTTATTGAAATTAATTCTCCCATAACACCTTATCCATTTCTTGACCTCTCCCCAAAACTATTACAAACTGTCCTTCAGACAACATTTCTTGTACATATTTCTCCCCTTTTTTGATGATGTAGAGCATAGAAATCATCAAAATTGTCTTCAAAAAAAGTCATGAACCTTTTCTGACCAATGATCTTTCTGTAAGAATATCGAACCATCTGTCAATTCATAATGTATTCATCCGAATCTTTTCAAATTCAGACAAATAAGAGTGTAACCTTGAATCAACAAATGAATCAGTTAAAATGCCTGTAAGTAGCACAGTGCCACTTTGTACAATGAATGTACATTGGAAAGGAGCTTTTTGATGTTCACTCCCCAAGGGCTTCCATTCAATCATCGAAAAATCACATAGAAATTTTCTATAAATGTGAAGACAAGAAAACTTTTTCCTTGTGTGTTCGTGCATAGTGTAGAATGAATGAAGCTACTTAGGCTTTTCAAATAGTCTCAAAGTGTGTAAACCATTGATATAACAACAGTAGTACACGGACTCAATTGTGTATGATCGAAATGCGAAGGTGGGGCAGACTTCCTTCTGTTTCAATATCCACATCTTCCAAATGAAGATGAGATAGATTATGTGTTGCGTCCCTAAGAAAAATTGAAACATCTCTTTCAATGAAGTTCACGAAAGAAATGTGACACAACAGTAATATGGCTGCCCGACTCAAAAAAAGTTTGATGTAGAGTATGATATTCTTTTACTCTGATCTCTCACCCTCTTTCTTTTTAACATTGAGCTCTCACTTCTAACCAATCTCTCTTTACATTTTATCTCATCACACACCCACACTAAAATATGGACCCCTCGTCTCTCGATCACTTAAGGATAACTTCTTAGGTAGGAAATACTGGTTATCGTGAAACCGTAGTGATGTTCCAGTTCCAAGCTCTCTAAATCATTACACACAATGTAGAAATCATGTTTGATTAATTGAACAATCTATTACAATGATTTCTATGAGTCACATATCTCATAGTGCCACATATCTCATGTTTACAAACTTTCTCTCTCTATATGCGTATTGTGTGTCTCACTCTCTTACACTAACAAAGACAAAACCTTTTTATATGGTCAACATGACCTCTTACAAGCTTAAGTCAAACACTTTGACTCTCAACACTATTTCAACACAATTACTTTGACAAATACAACATTACAACATTTACACTTTTGACCCTAATTTAATCTTGAATATAGTTCTTGACTTAACAATCTCCCCCTTTGTATTCAAGATTAAAGGAAATTTGACAACAATCTTCAGGTCTTCTTTCTTTAGAAAAATCTTCAGCTTTTGACTCTTTCACATCTTTGAATCTTGAGCAACTTTGCCTTTCTTTAGAAAACTTTAAAATCTTCAAATCTTTAACGTCTTCAACAAACTCCTTCACTTGTTACAAAATGCAACAATCTTTCATAAAATCTCTTCAATACAATAATCATCAGTCTTTGCTTTGATTTGAAATTTGAATTTCATCAACTTCGCGACTTTCGCTTGACTTTGCTTCCTTCTTTGAATAAATTCTTTAAAAATTTATCCCCCTTTTATAGTAAATAATAGTCTGACGTTGAAATCTTGAAGTTTCTCCCCCTTTTTGATTAATTATGAGAATCAGAATCATCAAAACATTTCAACGTCGGCATCATCTTTGAAATATCCCCTCCTTTATAGTAAATAAGTACAATCTTCATGAGTAACCAAGATAATCTCCACCCTTGGAAAAATATGAACAATTTCCCCCAAAGAAAATATGAACGTAGTTTGATCTAATAAGATCATTCTGCCGTCAATTCACAAATGTATTCATCCGAATCTTTTCAAATTCAGACAAATTAAGAATGGTAAACCTTAATCAACATATGATCAGTTAATATGTCTGTCATTAGCACAGAGCCACTGTGTACAACGAATGCACATGGGAAAGTAGCTTTTTGATGTTCACTCCCCCAAGGCTTCCACTCAATCATTGAAAAACCACAAAGGAATTTTCTACGAATGTTAAGACAAGAAAACATATTCCTTGTGTGCTCGTGCAAGTGTAGCAATGATTGAAGCATTTAAAGCTTAAACAGGCTCAAAGTATGTAAACCGTTGAGACAACAACATATATTACATAGACTCAATGTGCATGATCAAGGGTCAAAGGTGGGGCAAATTTCCTTCTTTTTCAATATCAACATCTTCCAAATGAAGATCAGATAGAATATGTGCTGTTTCCCCAGAAAATATGAAACATTCTTTTGTTAAGAAAAGAATGAGTAGTTGGTGAAGTTTTATGCAAGAGTTGCCATGGGCTAGTTGTCTTTTTCAATGAAGTTCACAAAAAATTGTGAAACAACAGATTTTGTGGCTGCCCGACTCAGAAAAAGTTTGGTGCAGAGTTTGATATTCTTTTACTCTGATCTCTCACCCTCTTTCTTTTAAACATTTGAGCTCACTTCTAACCAAACTCTCTTTCACATTTTATCTCAGCACACACCCACTCTCTATTCTTTTGACCCCTCTTCCCACAATCACTCAAGGATTACTTCCGGGGTAGAAAACACTGGTTAATGTGAATCCATAGAAGTTTCAATTAAGATCAAACAATGAACCCATGTTGTTTTCCTAAAAAAATCATGTTGCTCAACTGGTTTAACTTTTCAATTAAAGCACAAAATATACAAGTCAGATGTCTGTATGCTCAATGAGATAATCATGAAGATTTGAGCATTTTTAACCATTGAAGACATTTCAAAACAAGTATATTGAAGAAATGAAATGAATACAAGAAACTTGTTTGAAAATCTGACATTGTATGAAAAAGTATCACCAAATTCGAACATATGTAATCATGCAGATTTTGTTAGAATAGAATTTTGAGTCAATTTGTTAAGTAGTTCTGTTTAATTGTGTTGACCTTTTTAATGTAGCTTGTATAGTGGTCAAGTCTGTGTTTGACCCTATATAAAGCATCTTTGTCTTGTTTTGTGTAATGTTCTAAGAGTCATTTTCATGTAATAGTTTTTGTGAGATATATGACTACGACATCATTTGTGACTCAAATTCTCTCATCATATTTCTTTGATTGTTAATTCATTTGTGTATGATTAATCATGATTGCTTGATTTCTGGGATCACAATTGGTATCAGAGAAGAATCAGAAATTTCAGAAAGATTTGCTATACAGATTTGAAGATAGGAAGATCGTATTTCCATTTTCAAAAAGACACTGTTTCATTGAAATCAAAATTTTGATTTCATGATGTTTTTAATGTGAATTTGCACTTACAATGTTCGTTTGATAGAGAAGATCAATTCTTGTTTTGGTTGTCTACTCAATTGATCAACATATTGATTGGAATTGGATCAATTTTTACAATTTAGGAAAGTTTCATTCGCGGAATTGCTATTCTTGTGAAAATTCACTCTGTAGGGTTGATCACGATGTTATAAAGAGTGTTCCTACAAAGTTTCAAAGTCAAACATCATCATTTGAGTGGATTTCAAGTGAAAATGTTGCAAAATAAAGTCGAGATCTACAGAATTCGCAGATTCCATGAAGAAATCGCAAGTAGAACTCACAGAGCCAAGGAATTCGCAGATTCATTGATCTTAATATTTCTCAAGGAAAGAACTCGCAAACCACAGAGAAAAAAATTGTTAAGGATGAATTCGCTCAAGTGATCATACGAAAAGCCAAGAATTCGCAAGTGTGAGATACACGATTTCTGAAGAATTTGTACCTATCTTATACGAATTCAAAGAATTCGCATAAGTCTTCTGCGAAAAGATTAGAACTCGCACAAGTCTTCTTGCGAAAAGATTAGAACTCGCATGAGCCTTCTTGCGAAAAGTTCACAATTCGTATCCTTTCCTTTTATACGAATTGATTCCTTACGAATTCTATACTTGTAAATTTCTTTGTGTGTGCCTTGCGAATTGTGTGATACAAATTCTTTCATGAAAATTGTGAATTGTGAGTAGCTTACGAATTTTTACCTTGTTTTCCATTTTGAGAAAATTTTCTTAATTTTTACTTCAAATTTTTCTGTTTTTCTGATAAAAGATCATTTCAAGCATCATTGTTCATAGGGGTGTACATAAAACTGTCAACCCGCGAAACCCGACCAACCCAACCCGCTCCCAACCCAATTAAACCCAACCCGCAAAACCGCCAAACCGCTAAATAGAAGGGTTGAAATTGGGTTAGGAAAACTCAACCCAACCCAACCCGCCAACCCGCCACTATTTTTTTTATAAAATTATATATATTATATATATATATATATGCAGTTTATTCACAACCCAAATTAACTTTAAGACTTATGGATTATAATTTATAATTGGATGATTGTAATTAGAGTTGTAAACGAACCGAACGTTCAGTGAACCGTCTTTGGCGGGAAGTTCGTTTATGTTTGTTTATTTAATAAATGAACGAACATGAACACATTTTTTTGTTCGTTTAGTTAAATGAACGAACATGAACAATGGTCTCGTTCGTTCATTTATGTTCGTGAACGTTCATTTATGTTCGTTAATGTTCGTTCGTTTGCATTCTTTATGTTCGTTTACGTTTGTTTATTATATAAATATATTTATATATTGTGACATTAATATGTAAAATCATTAAGTAAATTGAATTTTTATAATTCTTTTTTTATCACTCATAAGTTTACACAGTTTTTCATTTTGTTATGTTAGTTTTTAGGAACGGAATGATGAGTAATGGTGGTTGTTTTTTGTTCATTTATGTTCGTTCGTTTATGTTCATTTAAATTTATTTATGTTCGTTTGTTTATGTTTGTTTAAGTATATTTGTGTTCGTTTGTTTATATATGTTTAAGTCCATTTTATGTTCGTTCGTTTATGTTCGTTTAGCATCTTAACGAACGAAAGTAAACGAACACGAACAAACACATTTTCTTAATGAATGAACATGAACACAAAATTTTTTATTTTTTTAAGTATATAATATTTATATACGGCAAAATGCAACAAATAAACTCACACACCCTCCTCACCTTTGGTGAGGTTCGAACCTCTGACCTCCTAGGAAGTCAAAGGCTCTTTTATCGCTAGGCCAAAGGCCCTTTGGTCTAAAAAACTTTCATTCGTTTACCGTTCGTGTTCGTTCGTTTGTTCGGTTAAGTTAAACGAACGAACACGAACAAGCCCTAATTGTAATAACTAATAACTTTCTTGAGAATAATTTTAGTATTATTTATCGTATTTCAATTGACAAATTTATGTATATTACTAACCCGCCAACCCAACCCAACCCGCCATAACCCGCAAGGGTTGGGTTGGGTTATATTTTTGAATGGGTTGGGTTGGGTTGAGATTTTCCAAACCGCCATAATTGGGTTGGGTTGTAAAAACGTCCCAACCCGCCCAACCCAACCCGCGTACACCCCTAATTGTTCATAGATACTAATCATGCCTTATACTGATAAGAAGGGAAATTTATGTCTTACTAACAGGGAATGTGCATTGTCATATATGCCAGATATTCCAAAGATAGAAGCTGAGAATGAGAAAGTTAAAAGTCAAAATTCAAAGCTGAAAGCTCAAATTGATGTCCTGAATGTCAAACTCACTAAAGCTGAGACACAAGTATCAACTTATGAATCCAAAGGAAAAGAATGGATAAAGAAAGTTGATGAAAAGTTCAAGAAAGAGAAAGCTGAAATTGAGAAAACCTTCAATTTGAAATTATCTGAACTTTCAAGGAAAGCTGAAGTCAGAAAAGAAAGAGTTAGAATTCAGATGTACAAAACTTTCTAAACAAGTTTCTGATTTTGAAAAGATAGTTATTACTGAAAGAGATGTCTTTGATAGAGAAAAGAAAAGTACTGAAAAGAAAAACATTTTATTATTTAAAGAGATTTCTGTTAAAAATCAGAACTTGGAGAAAGAGGTTGAAACTGAAAGAAAACATTTTGAATCTGATATTTCTAAACTTACTGACAAGATTGCTGTCTTATTAACAGATATACAAAAGGGACAGAAGACTAAATCTGATTTGCAAAGCAAATTTGACAAACTTTGTAATGAAAAAGCCAAGTTGAATGACAAGATCAGTCAACTTGAAGTGGCTAATGCTGATTTGTCTGACAAGTTAGCATCTGACACAACTGTATTATCTCCTTATGATAATGATGGAAGTGAATCAATTTGCTCTTTTGAATCAATAAATAGCTTGTTTCAAAAAATGATTTTCAAGAAACAAAGTGTTAAATCTGAAAACTTGAAAACAGATCAGGTTAAACCTTCTAGTTCATTCTATGTCAAATCTTGTCAATAGATATGCTTCTGGATTCAATGCTTCCAAGAAAGAGAAGATGATTTGGGTTGTCAAAGGTTCTCCAGAGTCAGTCAAATACCAAAAATCATTTGCAGAAACTGAACTGAAAAAGATGAACAGAGCTCAAAAAGGTAAAACTTTTGCACCTGATGTTATCAAGTCAAACCAGCATCTAATCAGGTTAGCAAAAAGAAAACTTTGTTGTTCATATTGATGTAGTAATGATTTTTTTCATAAAGCACATGTTCACAAAATGTATTTTTCTTATAAGAAGTTTAATGATACTGCTTATCACAGAGGTGGAAACCACTCAATGAAGCTTCCACATACTAACCAGAATGGACCCAAACTTATCTGGGTACCAAAACCTGTACAACATGTGATGCAGGAATCTCCACTCAAGAAGGAGTAAGCAGAGCAATGGCTTCTAAACACAACAATTTAGGACCCAATCTACAATTTACAAGGACTATGACTTCTAGACAACGCAGTCTAGGACTCAAACTTTAATATCAAGATTCTAAACAACTTGAATGTTATATCATTCCAGGAAGTTTTAAGCTTAATTGTTATATCTGATATTTGGAAAGTTTGTATAAGAAAAGAGAAATTGTTCTTAATTGTTATATTTTATCTGTATGCAGATATGAAGGGGGAGAATATATGTATAAGTGTTCACAAGATCCATACAATGTCAAGGGGGAGCCTAGCAAAAATAAAACAAACAAATATATATCATGTCAAAGAACAGAAGAAACAGATATTGAGTCAAGAGGGAGCTTATAAATCAAATCTGAAAAGGGTTGTAAGTGTGCAGTGTGTGTAACTTGTTTTAGAATTAAAATGAGTAAAAATGTCATTTTTGGAAAGTTTTTATTTTTGGCATACTTTCAAAAAGTTTCTAAAATTAGCAAATTTCCTTATTTAGAATGTTTTTTCAAAAGCTGGAAATTATGCTAAGTCAAGAATTCGCATAACACACACATGCGAAATCTGAGGAATTCGCAGATGTGTGATACGAATTCTTGAGAATTCGCATATAACAACGAATTCTAACAATTCGCATAAGCCTATCTGCGAGTTGTGAAGAACTCGCACCACATAGATCTACGAATTCTTGAAATTCTTGCACAGAATTCGCAAACTTGTATCTTGCGAATTCTCACACATTGTCTTGTTTTTCAAAGACAATTCACATCAGTCTATTCTGCGAAAAGTTGTTGGTCCAATCAGATTGTGCCACATGTCATCTTACTCTTGAGTATATATAGAGTTGTCATCTACGAAAACCTCACTTTTCGCATATCATTTATCTTACGAACTGATTCAGTGCACAAACTCTCTCAAAAACCCTTGTCTACGACTTCTCGTGTTCTTCTTCGATTTCTTTGAATCCTCAAAATCAAAAGGTGTTCATTTGATCTTTGTTTGTATTATTGTTTATTGTATCTTTGTTGTTTGATCTTATTGCAGGTTAACCCTAACTAGATTTAGATTTTGGGTTTGTCGATTCGTCTGGACTGTTTTTTATCGAAGAACTCGTATAAACCTTTGAATATATTTTCATCTATTATGATCTTGATAATGTTTCTAAGTGGATATTCGAACTAAAGGATCATTACTAATCTGAAATCGAACCATTTTCACTCATTATTTTGACCTAATTTTGATTATTGTTGGATTGATTTGTTGAAAAATTTTGAAACTGACTTTTGGTGTTCTTTAATCTGGGTTTTGATTTTCTTGATAAAAATGAAGATTAAGGTTTAATAATGTTAAACTCTAAGATTAATTGAACAAAAAGCTTTGATAATCATAAATCGATCCTAACAAAACAAATTTCTAGGGTTAAAACTTTAAATTTCGATTTTTTGAATCTGGGTTTGACTTGAAGATTTGAATGTGTTCTTGATGTTTTTATGAACACTTAGACACTTTTCAAGAAATCAAAGTTTATACGAATTCTTGATTTTAATAGTACCTTACGAATTCTGAGATTCCATGTTAAATTTTTGCTAAGTGTGAAATTCGTATACTTGTTCTATACGAATTCTGGGGTTTGTTATGTCTCATATTTTTCTTAAGTGTGGATTTCGTAAAGTTGTATCTTACGAATTATGGAGTCTTACGAATTCTTCTAACGAATTCTTGCTAGTTTCCTTGAATTTATAAGTACAGAATTCGCAGATCCCTATCTAGCGAATTCTTGACTTAGAGTTTTTCAAACTTTGGTTTTCAATGTCAAAAATCAATTTTTTTAGTTTTTCACTAACCCATTAGGACCTTGTCCATTATTGTTATAACTTTTCAGGTACCAATGGCATATCAGACTGTAGATCAGCAAGTACAGGCTGGTGAGCATTCACCAGAAGCACAGGAGGCTTCTTAACAATGTCCAATGCCATCCTCCCGATCTGATTTCCAAATTCCACAAGATGTGAACCCCGATCATTTCTTGATTTCACCATCTGAAATGAAACCACAGCAGCCAAACAATCATCATCCCTAGTTCACTATCCGTATTGATCCTTTGGTACTGGATATCTTGAGAAACCATCGACTCCGAAATGCACTTACTGTTCAAGCTGTTGTTCCAAAACTTTATGTACAGCAAGCATGGAAAACCATCAGGGGGCGTTTGGTTCGCAGATTCTGATGGAATCTGATGGAATTGGAATGTCCAATTCCTTTGACCAAATTCAATTCCCTTGTTTGGTTCATTCTTTTCTATGGAAGGAATGTGTGAATTCCACCAAATTCCACAAATGAAGGATCAAAACATTCCATCCTAAAACCCAAGGATTTCAATAGAATGGAATCTTATATTTTGATAATTCCAAATTTACCCTTTACTCTAAACTAAACCCTACTAATATTGATTATCAGCAAACACCAACTATCTCTCTCATCTCTATCTCCCTCTCTCTCCTATCTCTACTCTCGCTATCTCTCTCCTCCCTCTTTCTCTCCTCTCTCTTTATCTCTCCCCTCTCTCCTCTCTTTATCTCTCCTCTCTCTATCTATCTCTCCTCTACCTCACCTCCACTCTCTCCTCTCTCTCCTCTCTCTCTCTCCTCCCTCTCTCTCTCTTCCCTCTCTCTTTATCTCTCATCTCTCTTTATCTCTCATCTCTATCCTATCTCTCTCTCCTCTCTCTCCTCCTCTCTCTCTCTCCTCTCTCTCTTCCCTATCTCTCCTCTCTCTATCTCTCTATCCTCTCTCTCCTCCACTCTCTCCTCTCTCTCACCTCTACTCTCTCCTCTCTCCTCCCTCTTTCTCCTCTCTCTCTTCCCTCTCTCTTTATCTCTCCTCTCTCTCTCCTCTCTCTTTCTCTTTCCTCTCTTCTCTCTCTCTTTATCTCTCATCTATCTCCTCTCTCTCTTTACTCCACTCTATCCTCTCTCTCTCTCTCTCCTCTCTCTCTCCCTCTCTCCTCCACTCTCCCCTCTCTCTCTCTCTCCTCTCTCTCTTCCCTCTCTATCCTCTCTCTATCTCTCTCTCCTCTCTCTCCCCCACTCTCTCCTCTCTATCCTCTATCTCTCCCCCACTCTCTCCTTTCTCTCTCTCTCTCCCTCTCTCCTCTCTCTCCTCTCTCTCTCCCTCTCCCTCTCTCTCCTCACTCTCTCGGCATCATTCATGTGCTAAAATAATAAAAACAATTTTTGTTAAAAATTAAACTATTTAATGACTATTTTATTAAAGTAATTTTTGTTTAAAAACTTAAAATAATCAAAAAGGGTATTTTGGTCATTTACCAAATTCCATTCCAATTCCGAAGCTACAATCTGTGAACCAAACAGAAAAATTCCAATTTATTTAACAGATTCCATTCCAATTCTGTCAACCAAACAGGTGGTCAAACCTGACAACATTCCATTCAAATTCCATCAAAGTCAAATTCCTTTGACAGATTCCATTCCATCCAAAAACATTTTGCGAACCAAACGCCCCCTCAGGGTTTCCCACATGATTGAAAAAGGAGTCAAAGTTTAGATTTTCAAGCTGGAAATTGACCACTTCACATCTGTTCTCACACAAGAAAGGTTAAGATTTATTCTTAGTCTTCCATCTGAGACTGCGAGGGAAGGTAGAACCAGTTATGATGAATTACCTTCTGAAGTTGAAGTACTCTGAGGCATTAGAGACATGGGGTATGTAGGACAGCTTACTCAAGTGAGTCAGTTCAAGAAAAACAATTTGCCTCCGTTCTACTATACTCTGTTCTCTATGATCAATCGGTGCCTCACTGCCAAGAACTTTGGATCAGATAATGCCATCAGTCACATTCTGAAATTATTTTATTCAGTGGTTCATGACTTGCATATTGATTATGCTCAAGTTTTATGGACTGAGCTTTATGAGAAAGTGGTAGCCAAGAAGACTTCTAAAGCTCCGAACTATATTCCTTACCAACGTTTCATGGCGCTTATTATTCGAAGCATGTTAAGAAGTAACAGCAAGATTCCTAAAAGAAGTAATCATACACATGCTCCAGTCAGTGGGATGAGGTATCTTATGAGGCAGAAGAAAGAGTTTTTATTCACCATGCCTGTGCCTAAAGTGTTATTGGATTATGCATATCCAGAGTGTGATAGTATCATAGATTACAGAGAGTCTATGGGACGGCCAGAACCGGTCATCCCTACCCAAGGCTCCATCCCTAGGCGAGCGGAGTCTGTGAGGGTTTCTGATACCGTGGGGGTACAGAAACGGGGAGAGAAGAGAAAAAATACCGAGAGGGGTACTGGAAGGGGTCAGAGACCAAGACAAGAGACATCAGGTCATGGGTTGTTACCCCACGTATAGTGACACTCCTGTCGATGAAGGTTATGGCTCTAAACATGATCTGGATCTTGCATGATGCAGATCTTCTTACCCTTCTACAATCCCACCAACAAATTCAACCGCCACAGACTGTTCAACCAGCAGATGTGGTTAGTGCCTTAGAATTTAATTCTTTCAAATCTGATGTTATGTTTGCTCTATCTGAAATCAAACAGGTAGTTCAAACTTCTTGCAAAGCCCAAGCAGTTGTTTCTACTAGAGAACATGATCATGATCCAGATAATGATCATGAGGCGGAGAAAAGGGAGAAACAGGCAGCTGCTACTGGATCTGGTGTATCAGTTATGGTGGAAGAGAGAACTGAAAATGTTGAAGGTGAGGAAAGGGGAGTTGATCATGATTCTGAGCAGAATGATCAAGTGGAGATTGTGTTATATGTTGGAGAAGGTGTTGAATCAAGGGTTGAAAAGCCTAAGATTGCAACAAGATAGGAAATTTTGGAGATTAAGGGTCTTCCTAATCCTGATGTTATAGCTCTTGAAGATGATACTTTTGATGAAGCTGATAAAAAGTATAAGTTGTATTGGAAAATGAAAGAGGAAGATCAAAGAGATAAATTCTTGGAGTTGGAATCTAATGATGAAGTTGTTGATGTTACTGAGTTTGTTAAAAGAGCTCAAGAGATTCCAGAGAATGAAGCCATCATACTTGATGATTTATTTGAGGACAGAGACACAGATGCACTGAATGATATGTTTCTCAAAGTACACCTGAAGGGTTACATTTTAAGTCTTGTTCATGAGCATATTCCTGAACCAAGTATTGTTGCAGGTCAATCTATTCCTTCATTCAGTGAGTTTTGTTCTCATCGCAGTGTTGTTCAATCTGATGTTGCTGAGCAGAATGTTGAATCAAATGTCAATCCTGATTCTGATGTTCATAAGCCAGATATTCATGCTTCTGATACTCATATGGAAGAAGAATTGCCATATCAGAAGAAGCCTGGAAGTCCAGTTCATCAAGAGGAGTTTGTTAAGGAACCACCGATTATGCCAAAGTTTCCACAAACTGAAGCAGGATCTTCAGATAAACCAGCAGAGGGTTCTACTCCATTTACTGGATATGATGAATCAGGTATGTCTATGGAAGAGATTAAGAGAATCAGAAGAATGTTAAGAGTTCCTTACTTGGAAGAATGAGTTAAGATTTTTGTGAGCTATATTAGACAGTTAGATCAAGCTCAACTTCTGGGTATTCAAGACAAGTCACCAGAATACCAGAAGGATTACATCAAGATGTTACAAGTAAGGAGCAGAACTCAAAAAGAAGTCAGGATCAAACATGAAATTGTGCAAGTGTACTTTGTTACCATGAAGAATTACAAGAGCATATGGTATCCACAGTTTAAAGTTCAGAGGAAGAACTTATCTACTTATTCTTTCAGTGAAGCTGATTTTCCCAACATAAACTTTTGGGATATTGAGTTTATGTATCATGACTTCAGAAGCAGAACCATCAGACATCCTGATATTGTCTTTGCTTTGGATTGTATCAAGAGATTTATCCGAAGGCATATCTATCATACTTATCTATATGATTTTCAGCTTGGTATTGAAACTAACCAAAGGAGGGTTAATTTGCTTGCACCTGACATGACTCATCCTCTACTTGGAAGAGATTCTACTCTACACAGTACTAAGAGAGCCAGAACTTGGTGTTGTGTATGAGAATGGTTTTAAAAAGGAGAAGAGATTTATGAGGGCAGTTGAAGTTGCTAAATATTCTGATGGAACTCTGAAAGATGTTTTGGAAAAGCTAGAAGAAAAGTATGAGGAGAGTGAGAAGCAAAGGTTAGCTGAGAATGATCATATGCCCAGAATGCAAAGGATTTGTACTGAAGATGTCATAGAGATAATCAAGGACATAATCAGATTCAGGCAGGCAATCAGAAGGTTTGAGGGATATCTGGGATTGAGAAGAACTAGCATGAAGAGATGGAATAGGTGAAGTTTTTCAAATTGCTCAAAAAGGAGGAGAATGTTAGAATAGAATTTTGAGTCAATTTGTTAAGTAGTTCTGTTTAATTGTGTTGACCTTTTTAATGTAGCTTGTATAGTGGTCAAGTCTGTGATTGACCCTATAAAGCATCTTTGTCTTGTTTTGTGTAATGTTCTAAGAGTCATTTTCATCTAATAGTTTTTGTGAGATATATGACTACGACATCATTTGTGACTCAAATTCTCTCATCATATTTCTTTGATTGTTAATTCATTTGTGTATGATTAATCATGATTGCTTGATTTCTGGGATCACAAATTTGATCTTTTCAAATAAGGCGTAGGTCAGCAAAAATCGGATATTATCTATAAGAAACAAGATATAGACACTCTTGAAAGAACGTTTCGAAATAAAATCACGCTCAAAATTCGAAGTTCAATCGGGGTATCTTACCATTGAAATTTATTTCAAATATGAGACATGGTAAGAACATATTCAACAAAAATTAAACCGGTGTGTGTATTCTTGACAGTATATGGTAAAGATAATACATAAGTATTATCTTTGGAAACACACGGTTTATTGACATTTAAGCATAAGTAAAAATGAAAACATTTAAAATCACACTTCTATATTCATGAAATCGTTTAAGAATCAGAAGTGGTTTGAACATTTAAAGAACATGTTTTCATATCTGAAAGTTGTCCATCTTTCAGACATGTATGAGATTAAGATTAGAAATAAACCTGTTTGCTCAGTCTTAATTCTCATCAACTCAGCTCTAAGTCATAAAAGATATGATCATTTAAGCTTCCTCTCATTTCTGCAAAAAAGTCACAAAGTCATCAAAGTGCAAAGCTTTATTCACAAAACTTTATTGAAAAATAAAATGACATAAAGCAGTAAAACTTTGAATGTACAAGTTCTGATCAGATGTAATCATAAGTCATATTCAGTACTCCTTGTTCTTACTCTTACTCCCCCTGCATTTATGTATCAGAAAAATTCATCAGTGAAAAACATGAAAACTCCCCCTAAATTGAATGTAGATCACCTATTAATCTTCTCTCACTCCCCCTGAATTCATGAACATACCTTAAAGTGCAGATATCTTTTAGATTAAAAATAAAGAAATGAAGAAAAATAACAATAACAAAAACTTTAGTAGGTAATCATTGATTAGGTCTTGATATTTAACATACCAAGTTTAGAAACGAGAAAATTAAATCTCTTTTCGTCGAGAGGCTTGGTAAATAAAGATCAAGCTGATAATCAGTGTTTACAAAATAAAGTTCTATTGTACCTTTTTCCACATTATCTTTGATAAAGTGATATCGAACATCTATGTGTTTGGTCTTTGTATGTTGTACAGGATTCACTGATATTGCAATGGTGCTCTTAGAGTCACATTATATCGGGATCTTGTCGAATTTGAAGCCATAATCTCGCAGTTGTGTTCTCATCCACAAGACTTGAGAACAGCAGCTTGCAGCAGCAACATACTCTGCCTCAGCCGTTGATGTGGAAACACACTGTTGTTTCTTTGATGTCCAACTTACGAGTTTATCGCCTAGAAACTGTATATGTCCCGACGTACTTTTCCTATCCAACATACAACCTGCATGATCTGCATCTGAGTAGGCGGTCAGTTCAAAACTAGTATCTTTAGGATACCACAAACCAAGATCTGCAGTGCCCTACAGATATCTAAAGATCCTTTTGACCGCAGACAAATGGGATTCTTTGGGATTAGCCTGATATCGAGCACATAAACATGTTGAGAACATAATATTTGGCCTACTTGAAGTTAAATACACCAAAGAACCAATCATCCCTCTATAGGTTCTAACATCGACAGCTTTACCCGAAGGATCAACATCAATCTTAGTTCCCGGTGCCATCGGGGTTCTAATTGTTGTACAATTTTCCATTTTGAATTTTCTAAGAATATCGAAAATGTACTTGGATTGATAATATCCCAATCTATCAAGTTCTTACTAAATCAACAATCACAAACTAGATTACAAACAGTTTGATTACTCAACCTGTTATTGTATTGCAATTCTAGAATTCGTACATGAAACTTTCTCTCTCTAGCTTTCTCTCTCTATAGACTGCGTATCAAGATTTAAGTGAAAAAGTCAAAGTCTTAGCAAGTCTAGGTTAGTTTACTTGAATTTGTACATGGTCTTTTGACCATATAAATAGCCTTGTGAGAGGTTATTGTAGAATAGCTAAAATGTATTGTAATTCATTGTTAGATATATGACAATAACACTTTCTCTCTCTACACTCTCTCTCTAGAATCAAAGCTTAATTGTCATACTTTTAACAATCTTGTGTTGATTGTGCTTGAAATCTGGAACTAACAATTGGTATCAAAGCAGACAAGAATCAGAAAGATTGATCAGAAATGGAGATTTGATTTTTTTTTCAAGAACACGCAGAACTAACTGTCTAGATTTGAATTTTGTAATTTTATGAAGTTTTTGATGTAAAAATTGTTGGTTGATAGAAAATTTTGTGTTTAGGACAAATCATGTTTGAGTTGTAAAGCCTAATTCACAACAATTTTGTGTGAATTTTGGATTTTTGTTGATTTTTGTTCGTATTTTTGAAAAGACTATGGATAGATCGATTTTTTATCTTGAGTGGTTTTTAGGTGAAATAATGCATTAGAAAACTGTTCAGAATCATATCGAGGATCAATCTGCAGAGTTTCAGAGTCAAATTCAAAGATTTTTGAATTGGTTTGAGGCTGAAAAGGTGAATTTTTATTCGAAATGATGAAGAACTCGCAAGATCTCAATACCAACTCGCGAGTTGTTATTTTGTCAAAACTTTTCTAAGTATAGGAACACGCAGATTGATTGCGAGAAGTAACTTCTTCATAACGCGCACACCTTGTTTTGCACAAACCTAGAACGCACAGGCTACTTTCTGCGCGAACCAAGAACACGCAAGCCTCTTTCCTCGCGAACCTAGAACGCGCTGACCTGAACTTCTTTGTTCTGCATGAGGTGACTTTCTTTTGTTCTGCGACTCTTGACTTTTGCGACAAGTTACTATTCATATCCATTTTTGCGACAAGTTGCCTTATGAGATTTAATTGTCAAATTTTTTTCTCTAGGGGCGGGACCCCCGTGCTAAGTCTGCAGAGGGGGACATATAGAAGTGATTAAAATTTTCTGATTTTTTGTTAACGATCTTTTTCAAGCATATTTTTCAGATATCCAGATGTCTACTGTAATGTCAAGGAGAGATTGTGCAATAATGTACATGCCTGAGATACCTGCTATTGAAGCTGAACGGGATAAATTGAAGATTCAGAATTCAGATCTTCTAAATCAGATTCAGGAGTTCAAAGCAAAATTTGTAATTTTTGAGAAAACTTCTGAATGTGCAAAATGTACTAATGATTCTAAATCTGATATTGCAGGTATTATCAAGACAAAAGAGAAAGAAATTAAATTGAAAGAAAGAGAGAGATAACAAATCTTCAAAGCAAACTGAAGACAACTGAAAGGAAATCAACAGAGCTGAAAGCTGAAGCAGTTGATCTTCAACTAAAGTTTAAAGTTTTTGAAGAGAAAATATCTACTTTGGAAGCAAGAAATGTTGATTTAATGAAGATATCTGAAGATAAATCATCAAGTTTGAAAACTGATAAAGATGATCCTCAGAAGAAATTTCTTACAGATAAAGCTGAGTTGGAGAAAGTTTACACTAAAAAACTATCTGACTTTTCTAAGAAAGATTTTCAAGAGAAGAAAGATTTGGAGCATAGATGCATAAAATACTCAAAGCAAGTCTCAGAATTTGAAAAGATTTTAATAACTGACAGAAATACATTTGCAAAAGAGAGAAAAGTTCTTGAATATAAGATTATTGAACTTCCTAAACAAATTTATGTTTTACAAGACTTACTTGAATAGGAAAGACAAATCTTTCAAGAAAAGAAGAAGTCTTTTGATGCTGAAAAGAAAAACTCTGAAAAGAGAAATGTTGGGATTTTCAAAGAAATTTATGAAAAGAACAAGAACTTGGAAAAAGACTTTGAGCAAGAGAGTCAAATCTTTGAAAGTGAAATATCTAAGCTCACAACAAAGTTATATGTTCTATCATCAGACATTCTAAAAGAACAGATGGTCAAGTCTGATTTGAAAAAGAAGCTTGACACACTTCTTGATGAAAGAAACATTTTGTCTTAAAAGATAAAACAACTTAAAGTTGTAAATGTTGAATTATCTGATAAGATTTCCGCTGATGTGATTCTTCTATCACCTTATGAACATTCAACTGAATCAGTTTGTTCTTTCAGAACTGCTTCAAGTTCCATTCATGAAAATGTTTTCAAAAAGAACTGTGTCAAATCAAAAATTGTTAAATCAAGTCAGATTCGTCCTTCTAAACTGTTTTATATTAAAGTTGTTGATAGTCCAAATAGTTTTTATGTCAAGTCTCTTGAAAAGCATACTTCTAAGAAAGGACAGATGGTCTGGAGAGTAAAAGGTTCTCCTGATGAAAAGAATAATGATAAATCATATGCATCCACATCAAAAGCTAAGAAGAACAATGCACATTAAGGTAAATCTTTAGGTAAACCTGATACGATTTATTCTGCTAATCATCTTATCAGTTTGCTCAACAGAAGATTTGTTGTTCTTACTGGGGAGAAAACGATTTTGTTCAAAAAGACTTTGCTCATCACTGATATGGAACTTACAGAATTATTTCTCAGAAAAATAAACTTAAAAGATTTAAATCTAATGAGAAGTGGATTCCTACAAATCATGTTTAGCTCAGTTGGTTTTCCCAAGGGCGGTAACATCTTGGGGGGGGGGGGTTGTGGATGGTATCCCAATCTACCTGGGTTCGAATCCAAGGGGAGTCAATTTGAGGGCATGAGGAGTACCCAGTCCTTGGGCCGGTCCAGTCGTTGACTGGGCTGTCCCCCCCAGCCCAGTCTTAGACTGTGGTTGGGCTCAGGGTTCGGCGTAAGCTGGGCCGGGACAGCGGCGGATTAGTGGGCTGCCCGTGGATGCCCGATACCATCGGGGAGGTGTGCGTGTGTTCGTGGTAGTCGTTCGTTGGTTCGATGCCACTATGCCTTCCAAAAAAAAATGAGAAGCGGATTCCTAAATCTAACCAACCAGGACCCAAATACCAGTGGGTACCAAAACCTGTTAAAACTGTTTTGCAGGTACCACAGGTTTAGGGAGAGCAAGAATATAGGCTTCTGAATACCTTAGTTCAGAACCCGGTCTTAAATGTTAAAGAATTTTGGTTTCTGATTATATCAGATCAGAACCCGTTCTTCAATGTTAAAGAATATAGGCTTCTGAATACGACAGTTCAGAACCTGGTCTTTAATGTCAAAGAATTATGGTTTCTAAACATAACAGTTTAGAACCCGTACTTCAAAGAAGAGTTTGTTCAGATAAGGATATTATGCAAATATCAAGGGGGAGCCTTATCTGAATCTAACTCATTGTATCATGATTTGAGGGGGAGCTTAAAATGTTTGTAAGTATCTTCTGATCTAGATCTCTGATTGTTTGAAAGAAGAAGAACTTTCGAACATGAAAAATGTTTTCTAAAATGTTCAAACCACTTCTGGTTCTCAAAAGATTTCATGAATTTAGAAGTGTGATTTTAATTGTTTTTCATAATTGAGCGTTAATGTTTAACTGACCGTGTGTTTCCAAAGATCAATACTTGTGATCCCAATTACTAGCATACAATTAATCAACAGATTAAGAACACAACTTTTATTGATCAATCACATGAATTACATCTTGTCACATATCTAACAGTGTGCCACAAGTCTCACGTTGTGTGTGTTTCTCAAGGTGTGCAAATCTTACCAATTCTGGGTTCGTATCTAACTATCTAACAAAGAACCATGCTATTTATACATGGTCAACATGACCAGCAAGTCAACCCTTTTAACACAATTACAATACACACCATACACTTTCTAACAATTACATTTTAGACCCACTATTTAATCTTGAATACAATTCTAGTCTAACAATCTCCCCTTTTGTATTCAAGATTAAATTTTTTTTGACAATTATCTTCAGCAAAAATCTTTTTCAACTTTAAACATTGAAAACTTTGACATCTTCAACAAACTTTGTAACTCTGATCAAATTTCAATCTCCCCATTTTATTCACCAAAATTGCATATTCTTCAGAAAACTATTCTTCAGAAAGCTTTTCTTCAAACTCAGACTTTGATGCTGCTTTCAGAATTATCTTTGAAACTTTGTATGAACTTTGACATCTGTATGAAGTTTGACATCTTTGATAATATCCCAATCTATCAAGTTCTTACTAAATCAACAATCACAAACAAGATTACAAACAGTTTGATTACTCAGCCTGTTATTGTATTGCAATTCTGGAATTCATACAGGAAACTTTCTCTCTCTAGATTTCTCTCTCTACAGACTGCGTATCAAGACTTCTAGTTACACGCTTACTACAACACTACTAGCTACAAGTCTATTAAAACAAAACAAACAAAACGCGCTAAAAACACAAAGTAAAGACACTTTGACTTTTGACTTTATTTACAAAGACTTTGACTTTCACAAGAGAGTTGACTATGAGCATTTGATTTTCTTTGACTTTCAGCTTCAGTGATCATGATCTTGTATCCAACAAATATGTTCTAACAATCTCCCCCCTTGGATTCAAGATCATCTCAAAAAGATTTTGCAATACAATCTCCCTCTTTGTCAATCTTCAACAAAATTTATCTCCTTCTTTGTGTATTTCTCTCAAGTTGAATCTTCCCCTTTATGCTCATATAAAGTATGTCTTCAAAAATATTAACAGTCTCCCTTAAAGATGGTATAAAATTCTTTCAAACATTGAAAAGAGATTATCTTCAGATTTAGCTCAGCTTGCTTCAGCAAAATTATCTTCAAAGAAAATTTCTCAAAAATCAGCTTTCAACAATCTTTCTTTAAAAATTGTCTCGATACAAACTTCTTGATAACTTCACAAACATATCTTGATCCAGTCTCCCCTATTCATTTCTGATACATACATTTCTTGAACTCTTCTCCCCCTTTTTGATGAATGAGGCATGAAATCATCAAAATTATACAAGAAATGTCTTTAATAATCTGAGCTGACCATTGATCTATGAACACAAGAGCCTCTGATTCTCCGTCGATCCAAAAGATATTCACCCGAATCTTTTCAAATTCAGACAAAATAATAGTGTAACACCTGAATCAACAAATGAATCAGTTAAGATGCCTGTCAGTAACACGAAGTCACTGTGTGTAACGAATACACATTGGAAAGGAGCTTTTGTGATGTTCACTCCCCCAGGTCTTCCATTCAATCATCGAAACACCACAAAGGAATTTCTAGGAACGTTATTACAAGAAAACATATTCCTTGTATGTTCGTGCAAGTGTTTGAAAGAATTAAGCACAGATGATTGCTTTTTATAGGCTCAAAAATTGTGTAAACCATTGAGACAACAATAGTTAAACACAGACTCAATTGTGCATGATCGAAGTGCGAAGGTGGGGAAGACTTCCTTCTTTTTCAATATCCAGAATTTCCAAATGAAAACCAGATAGATTATGTGTTGCATCCCCTTGAAATATGAAACATTTTCTTGTTGAGAAGAAAAATGAGTAGCTGGTGGGGTTTTTATCAAGAGTTGGCATGGGCTAGTTGCATGTTTCAATAATGTTCACGAAGAATTGTGAAAAAGTTGATATTCTTTTACTCTGTTCTCACACCCTCTTTCTTTTAATCATTAAGCTCACATCTAACCAAATTCTCATTTCATTTTACCTCATTACTCAACCCACACTCAGTATATTGACTCCTCACACATTCGATCACTCAAAGATTAACTTCTTGGGTAGGAAACACTAGTTAACGTGAATCCATAGAAGTTTCAATTAAGCTCACACAATGAACCCATGTTGTTTTCCTAAAAAAATCATGTTGCTCAACTGGTTTAACTTTTCAATTAAAGCACAAAATATGCAAGTCAGATGTCTGTATGCTCAATGAGATAATCATGAAGATTTGAGCATTTTTAAACATTGAAGACATTTCAAAACAAGTATATTGAAGAAATTAAATGAATACAAGAAACTTGTTTGAAAATCTGACATTGTATGAAAAAGTATCATCAAATTCGAACGTATGTTATCATGCAGATTTGATCTTTTCAAATAAGGCTTAGGTCAGCAAAAATCGGATATTATCTATACGAAACAAGAACCTTTCAAAATGAAATGACGCTCAAAATTCGAAGTTCAATCGGGGTGTCTTACCATCGAAATTTATTTCAAATATGAGACATGGTAAGAACATATTCAACAAAAGTTAAACCGGTGTGTGTGAATACTTGACAGTATATGGAAAAGATAATACACAAGTATTTATCTTTGGAAACACACGGTTTATTGACATTTAAGCACAAGTAAAAATGAAAACATTTAAAATCACACTTCTATATTCATGAAATCGTTTAAGAATCAGAAGTGGTTTGAACATTTAAAGAACATGTTTTCATATCTGAAAGTTGTCCATCTTTCAGACATGTATGAGATTAAGATTAGAAATAAACCTGTTTGCTCAGTCTTAATTCTCATCAACTCAGCTCTAAGTCATAAAAGATATGATCATTTAAGCTTCCTCTCATTTCTGCAAAAAAGTCACAAAGTCATTAAAGTGCAAAGCTTTATTCACAAAACATTATTGAAAAATAAAATGACATAAAGCAGTAAAACTTTGAATGTACAAGTTCTGATAAGATGTAATCAGAAGTCATATTCAGTACTCCTTGTTCTTACTCTTATTCCCCCTGCATTTATGCATCAGAAAAATTCATCAGTGAAAAACATGTAAACTCCCCCTAAATTGAATGTAGATCACCTATTCATCTTCTCTCACTCCCCCTGAATTCATGAACATACCTTAAAGTGCAGATATCTTTTAGATTAAAAATAAAGAAATGAAGAAAATAACAATAACAAAAACTTTAGTAGGTAATCAACTGATTAGGTCTGGAGATTTAACATACCAAGTTTAGAAACGAGAAAATTAAATCTCTTTTCGTCGAGAGGCTTGGTAAATAAATCTGCAAGTTGATAATCAGTGTTTACAAAATAAAGTTCTATTGTACCTTTTTCCACATTATCTTTGATAAAGTGATATCGAACATCTATGTGTTTGGTCTTTGTATGCTGTACAGGATTCGCTGATATTGCAATGGCGCTCTTAGAGTCACAGTATATCGGGATCTTGTGGAATTTGAAGCCATAATCTCGCAGTTGTGTTCTCATCCACAAGACTTGAGAGCAGTGACAACATACTCTGCCTCAGTCGTTGATGTGGAAACACACTGTTGTTTCTTTGATGCCCAACTTACGAGTTTATCGCCTAGAAACTGTATATGTCCCGACGTACTTTTCCTATCCAACATACAACCTGCATGATCTGCATCTGAGTAGGCTGTCTGTTCAAAACTAGTATCTTTAGGATACCACAGACCAAGATCTGTAGTGCCCTACAGATATCTAAAGATCCTTTTGACCGCAGACAAATGGGATTCTTTGGGATTAGCCTAATATCGAGCACATAAACATGTAGAGAACATAATATCTGGCATACTTGAAGTTAAATACATCAAAGAACCAATCATCCCTCTATAGGTTCTAACATCGACAGCTTTACCCAAAGGATCAACGCCGATCTTAGTTCCCGGTGCCATCGGGGTTCCAATTGTTGTACAATTTTCCATTTTGAATTTTCTAAGAATATCGAAAATGTACTTGGATTGATAATATCCCAATATATCAAGTTCTTACAAAATCAACAATCACAAACAAGATTACAAACAATTTGATTACTCAACCTGTAATATTGCAATTCTGGAATTCGTACAGGAAACTTTCTCACTCTAGTTTTCTCTCTCTACAAACTGCGTATCAAGACTTCTAGCTACACACTTACTACAACACTACTAGCTACAAGTCTATTAAAACAAAACAAACAACATGCGCTCAAACACAAAGTAAAGACACTTTGACTTTTGACGTTATTTACAAAGACTTTGACTTTCACAAGAGAGTTGATTTTGAGCATTTGACTTTCTTTGACTTTCAACTTCAGTGATCATGATCTTGTATCCAACAAATATGTTCTAACAATCTTGAACACTTGAAGTAAATCTCTCCCTTTGGCTTTTTCAAACAATTTTAACACTTTCTTCACAATCATTGAAGTCTTCAAAACTCTGACTTTGAAATTCTAAAATTCTCCCCCTTTTTGATGAATTTGAGAAACATAATCATCAAAACTTTTTCAATGTCAGCACAGTCTTTGAATGATCTCCCCCAAATTATCTAATAAGCACAGTCTTCATGAGTAACAATCTCCCCTTCTTGGTAAAATATAAACATTCTCTCCCAACTGATCTGATAATGAGCCGTCAATTCATGAAATGTATTTATTCGAATTTTTTCAAATTCAGACAAAATATGAGTGGTAACCCTGAATCAACATATGAAACAGTTAGGAATGCATGTCAGTAACACAAAGTTACTGTGTACAACAAATGTACAAAAGAATAAGCTTGAGATGATGTTCACTCCCCAGGACTTGCATTCAATCATCGAAAAACACAAGGTATTTTCTATGAATGTTCTGACAGAAAAACAGATTTCTTGTGTGCTCGTGGCTTGTGTTATGAAAGAATTAGTACAATGATTGCTGTTTAGGCTCAAAATTATGCAAATCATTGAGACAACAATGATTATACATAGACTCAACGTGCATGATAAAGGGTCGAAGGTGGGACAACTTTCCTTCTTTTTCAATATCAGTATCTTCCAAGTGAAGAACCAATAGAGTATGTGCGGCATCCCCAGAAAATGAAAAACATTCTCTTTTTAAGAAAAGAATGAGTAGCTGGTGGGGTGTAATGCAAGAGTTGGCATGGGCTCACTGCCTTTTTCAATGATGGTCACCAAAGAATGTGAACCAATCAGATTATATGGTTGCCCGGCTCAGAAAGAATTTGGTGCAGAGTCGGATATTCTTACTCTGTTCTCACACCCTCTTTCTTTTAATCATTTAAGCTCACTTCTAACCAAACTCTCATTTTTATTTTACATCTTCACACACCAACACTCAAATCTTTTGACCCCTCTCCCCTCAATCACTCGTAGGATTACTTCCGGGGTAGGAAACACTAGTTAACATGAATCCATGGAAGTTATTTAAGCTCTCACACTGAATCCCATGTATTGTCCTAGAAAAATATACGTTGCTCAATGATTTTCTTGACATTTAAGCACAAGAAATCAATGTCAGTGTATATTGCTCATAACAAATTAGATTGAAATTTGAGCAATTTGAACATTTAATATTTCTCAAAACAATTTGAATGAATGAATATCATGAAATGAATAGAAATGTTTTGAGAATCTGACAATGATTTAAATCAGATCAAATATTTCATGAAGAATTAGAAATTGGGATATCAATGGCGTAATACGTTTATGTGAACAAGATATAAACATTTTAACAATGAAAGCACATGTATAGTAAGAAATGATGTCTGATCTCAAACAATTTAGAATAGCAAACGACGGGAGTATTACCATAGAAAGATTTATCAATGTGATACATGGTAATAACAAAGTCAATTAGAATGTACAAAACCGATGTGTGTTATTAACTTGACAGTATATAGACATGACAATTACACAAGTATTTGTCATTGGAAACACAGGGTCAAATAAACATCAAAGTATCCAGTAAAAAAACATTTAAAATCGCACTTCGAAATTCATAAAACATTTTCAGAACGCGAAGTGGTTTGAACATTTAAGAAAAACATTTGTCACAAGTGAAAGTTGTCCATCTTTCATCAAGTGATAGAGTATAAAGTTCAGAAAAATATACCTTCGGTATAAAACCTTAACTCCCCCTAAAATAAATATCATTGTTTAAGCTTTCTTGACAAAACGTCAGATATTCTTCCCTTCAATATCTGTAAAAATTCAAGTAATCAGAAAAATATAACAATGAAAATCTAATGAAGTTCTTATATCTCCTCCCCCTAAAAAATATAGTAGTGTAAATATCAAAAACTCCCCCTCAAATAAAAAACTTCTTGAAAAGATTTAAACTTTTAAGCATCCTTCAGAAGAAAAATATTTGAGATCGGGTTCGGAACTGTAGTATTCAGAAGCCATGATTACTTATTCTCCGGTGAGAATAGTAACTTCAGATTTACCAATGAAGAACAGGTCCTGATCTGATGTAATCAGAAACCATAGTCACTTGAAAAATAACATGCAAGATAAAAGATTTTGGTAATCATTGTAAAAATGATTCCTCCTTCGTCAGTAAATGATGAATATTAGTAACTGTTCATAATTTCCAAAACACAATCAATATAAGCACAAAGTAAGATACACTCCCCCTCGAATCATGGAATGGCATTCAACATACCTAATTTGCTAACTAGAAATGTGAACCTCTTTTCATCTAACGGTTTAGTGAAAAGGTCAGCCAACTGGTAGTCGGTTTGCACGAAATGCATATCTATATCGCCCTTTTCCACATGATTCTTGATGAAGTGGTACCGTACATCAATGTGTTTAGTCTTTGAGTGCTGCACTGGATTAGCTGTTATTGCTATCGCGCTCTTGGAATCGCAATAAATAGGTACTCGTTGGTATGAATAGCCAAAATCTTTCAATTGTGTCTTCATCCAGAGGACTTGCGAACAGCAGCTAGCGACAACTACATATTCAGCCTCGGGGGTGGATGTAGATACACAATTATGTTTCTTTGACCTCCAACTTACCAACTTGTCGCCTAAAACTGACATGATCCAGACGTGCTCTTGCAATCCAGTTTGCATCCTGCATGGTCAACATCTGTGTAGGCAGTTAGATCAAAACTAGAACCCTTAGGATACCAAAGGCCTAACTCGGGAGTGCCTTTGAGGTACCTAAGAATTCTTTTTACAGGGACTAGGTGAGATTCCTTCGGGTTCGCTTGATACCTAGCACAGAAACACGTGGCAAACATAATATCCGATCTACTTGCTGTTAAGTACAATAATGAACCAATCATGTTATGGTACACTTTTTGATATACAGATTTACCAGACAAATCAGCATCTAAAAGTGTTCCCGTTGCCATTGGTGTTTTCATCACTGAACTTTTAGACATGTTAAACTTTTTCAGGATATCTCTAATGTATTTTAACTGATTTATGAAAATTCCTTTGGGTAACTGTTTTACTTGAAGACCAAGGAAAAATGTCAGTTCACCCATCATTGACATTTCAAAGCGAGATTCCATGATTTTAGAAAAGTCTTTACTGAATTTAGGATTTGTAGAACCGAAAATAATGTCATCCACATAAATCTGTATTAGAATCATATCTTCACCTTGTTTTTTTCAGAAAGAGAGTTGTATCGATTGTACCTTTCTTAAACCCTGAAGCGAGTAGAAATTTAGTTAATGTTTCATACCGAGCTCTCGGTGCGTGTTTTAATCCGTATAGTGCCTTGTCTAGTACATAGACATAGTCTGGGTGTTTCGGATCGACGAAGCCTTCGAGTTAAGCAACATAAACTTCTTCATGCATAATCCCATTCAAGAATGCAGACTTTACATCCATCGGATAGACTGTAAAGTTCTTGTGGGTTGCGTAAGATAGAAATATCTGAATAGCTTCAATCCGTGCTACAGGGGCAAATGTCTCATCATAATCAATTCCCTCCTGTTGGCAATAACCCTTTGCAACTAGGCGAGATTTATTTCTAACCACAACTCCAGCTTCATCTCTCTTATTTCTGAAAACCCACTTCATGCCAATCACTTATTTTCCTTCAGGTAGTGGGATAAGTCGCCAGACCTTGTTCCTCTCGAATTGTAGAAGCTCGTCTTGCATAGATAAAATCCAGTCAGGATCACACAAGGCTTCTGATGTTTTCTTTGGCTCCAAGGAACTAAGGAAACTCGAACAGAGACAGAAATTTGCAGATGCCGCCCGCGTTTTAACTCCACTGTGTACGTCACTGATAATGTTATGTAAGGGGTGATCTCTTGTCCATCTTGTAGTGCTCGGAAGTGGTTGAACAGAGATCTGCGTGTTGTCATCATCGTATTCATCATATATTGCAGGAACAACCTCAGATGTACTCAGGATATCTTGTACATTTGTTTCTGACTGAGGTAATTCTGGAGCAACAGAAGAAGTACTCGGGACTTCTTTTCCAGAATCTGTATCTGCAGATGCGGAATTCGAATTAGTATTTTCAGAAATAACAGGTGTAGATGTACCTGATGAGGTTGTTGTAGTGACAATTTCAGACGGTACAGAAATAACTTCAGAAATAACAGCTGGGACCTCTGATGTTGATGCGGATATGCTTGATTTTTCGAAATCTGCACAAATATCCATAAATGCATCAAGAAAAAGTAAATCTAACTCAGATGTAACATTAGGTGAGTCAGAAAGCTTAGTCTTTGAAAATTCGGGTTCTATTCTGTCTTGAATAGAAGCCTTTTCTTTCAGCTTGAGTTCTGAACTTTTGTGTTCAGAAGTCAATGTAGATGATTCATCAAACGACACGTTCATGCTTTCCATGATAGTCTTGGTTCGTCTGTTATAAACTCGATAGGCTTTTGACATCAAAGAGTATCCTACAAAGTAGCCTTCGTCTGCTTTCTTGTCGAATTTGCCAAGATTATCACGGTGGTTTAAGATGTAACACCTGCAACCAAAAACGCTAAGAAAATTAATATTCGACTTTCTATTATTTATAAGCTCATACGCTGTTTTCTTATGTCGCTTAATCACAATGGTACGGTTCTGAGTAAAGCATGCAGTCGCTACGGCTTCAGCCCACAGATACATTGGAAGACCAAAATATGCCAGCATCGTTCTAGCAGCTTCAACCAGAGTTCGATTCTTCCTTTCGACTACACCGTTCTATTGAGGTGTGTAGGCAGCAGAGAAATTGTGAGAAATTCCAACCGATGTGAGATAACTCTGAATCGTATCATTCTTAAACTCTGTCCCGTTATCACTTCTCAAAGTCTTAACCGGCAGTTGAAGTCGAACCTGGATCTTTCTGATGAAGGCAATGATTAATTCTGGCGCATCAGATTTATTCCTTAAAAACTCCAACCAAGTGTATCTTGAGTACTCGTATATCATAACAAGTATATACTTCTTCCCGTTAATAGACTGAGTTCTCATTGGGCCGCAAAGGTCCATGTGAATAAGCTCCAAAGGTGTTGAGCAAGAGAATTTTGTCTTTGCTTTATGTGAACTGCGTTTCATTTTTCCCATCTCACAAGCGGGGCAAAGAGAATCTTTCTCAAACCTCAGTTCTGGTAAACCGTTGACTATATACCATGTATCGCTAACTGATCTATCGCTTGGAAGTTCTTTGTGAGACAGGCGCCGATGCCAAGTCCAACTTTTAGCTTTTGACGCTTTGGCAATTAGACACACAGATCTAGTTGCAGACAGTGTTGGAAAATGCCCTGCATATAGATTACCATGACGCTCTACTCTAAAGATCTCACAACCGTCCTTATCTTCAATGAAACAACTATCAACAGTAAACCGAACTTGAAATTTACTGTCCATAATTGACTTGTGCTGAATAGATTATGATCAAGCCCTTCTACAAACAGTACTTTCTTGATTGTCATGGTGCCGTTTTTCAATGATCTGTGTCCTCTGATAATTCCGTGAAGCTCAGAGTTGGCGAAGCAGACTGTTCCTGCAGGTTCCTCAACATAATTATGTAATATATGCTTAAATCCAGTCATGTGTCGCGAGCATCCTGAGTCAATATACCACAGATGTGAGGCCTGCAAAAAGAACAAATCACTTCTTCTTAGGTACCCATATCCAAATGGGTCCTTCTTGGTTAGCCTTATGCAATTTTTTTAAATCATCTACCTTAGCCATTATTCGCCATTCATAACGAGGCTTCAGTACCCATTTCCAGATCATTTTTACATTAAGCTCATGAAATTTATTTTTGTTTGAAAAATGAGCATTCTTAGCATGAAACACTTTGGAGTGTTGTGTTGAGGATTTGGAGACAGGTTTAGCTCGATATGCCTTTTTAACAAATTTGGGCTTAGGAGGAATGGAGTGAAATGTAAATGCATTGTTACCACAGTGTTTACAAATCAAGTTCTTGCGAGCAAATGTCAACAATTTTGATTTATCAAATTGAGTACATTTATTCATACAATTTGAACATTCATTTGCATTTGAACTTGTACAAGGAATATAGCAACACTATTGGCAACATTACATTCATTCTCATTATCTTTCTTTTCACTCTCATTCTTCATCGATCCTCCTTTACCAATTTTTCTTTTTAAATCTGAAACAGGAAATGAAACCTTGTTAGTTTTCTTCTTAGAAGATGAATTTTTCTTTAAAGTATCAGAAGACTCGCCTTTCTCAAATATGCTTGGAGGATATTCAGGAGTTTCAGTATAAACAACAAAAGTTTTGGAAGTAATAGTCTCAAACTCTGGATTTGAATGAACATTCCATTTCTGAGATTCAAACATCTTTTTCTCATCTAAATTTTGCTTAAACAAATCAACTTTCAAATTATTTAACTCTTTGGAGAGTTCTTTGTTTTCCTCAAAAGACTTGTGAAGTTTGAATTTGAGATCACAGTTCTCATCTTCTAACTCTTCAAGTGTCTTTTGTAGTTCACTAATTTTTTTTCAAAAGCAGATGTTTGATCCAACACAGAGTTTGATTCTAACTTCTCAATGATAGGAACAAGGTCTGAAGCATTCATCATATTTTCAAATATCTCCTCAGTCATTTTTTTGAAAAATCAGTTTTAATGCTATGATTCATGACATTTAAGCACTCATCAGTCTTAACCTCTTTTGGAGATTCAGAAGTGACTGATTCAGATATTGGAGTCTGATTCTCAACATCAGTGTCTGATTCATATTCATCATACTGACATTGAGTTTCAGGTATATCTGCGTCATTGTTGGCTGATTCTGTTGGTGATGGTGTAGAAAATAATGATTGAAACTCAACAAATTCAGGTTTCCTGTTTTTATAGCTTTTGTTCAATTCATTATAAGAAAAACCAACTGATTTAAAACTTGAAAGTGAATCAGCACAACTCGATGTATCATCATCAATCACTTCTTTTCCTTTAGAAGAAATGTCAGACTTATGAGTTTCTTAGTTTATGACCCCAATTTGTCAAAATTATACAAGTTTTCTGGGGCTCGCTTTAAAACATCATTTTCCTCAAAACCCGTAGGATAGAATAACCGTGTATGAAGGTCATGTTTCGCACGGTAAAACCAACCAACTGTTGCAGTAGCTCATGTTTTTACACTGTTTATAAAAACAAGTCGGTAAAAAAGCTTAAGTTTTACATGTTGAAAAACGCCATTTAAAAACATACCATCTTACGCAACAACCATGAAAAAAGTACAAGTCTTTACATTGTTTTTCGAAACAACTGTGAAAAAGATCACATTTTACACTGTTATACGTGACAACGATGTATAAAGGTGACATCATTACACGTTTCGACAAAACAAATATTACCTTTTTACAGGTTTCTATGAAATATCCTGTTACTTGGTCATGTTTTTACAATGATATACGAACCAACTATGTCAAAAGTTTACGTTTTTACCCAGTTGTTCTAAAAACCAAACGTGGAAAGAGATTATCTATTTACTTAGGTGTAGGATATAACCGTGTATGAAAATCATGTTTCGCACGGTACAACCAACCAACTGTCGCACTAGCTCATGTTTTTACACTTTTTTTAAAAAAACAAGTCTGTAAAAAGCCCAGGTTTTACATGTCAATAAGAAACGCCATTTAAAAACAACATCTTTTTGTACCATCTTACGCAACAACCATGAAACAAAAGTACTAGTCTTTACATCGTTTTTTCGAAACAACTGTGAAAAATATCACATTTTTACACTGTTATACGTGACAACGATATATAAAGGTGACATCTTTAGACGTTTCGACAAAACAATGATTACCTTTTTTCAGGTTTCTACGAAAGATCATGTTAGTCGGTCATTTTTTACAATGATATACGAAACAATGGTGTTAAAATAAGTTTTTTACCAAGTTCTTCTAACAACCAAATATGGAAAAAGATCATGTGTTTAGTTAGTTGTAGGATATAATAACCGTGTATGAAGGTTATGTTTTGCACGGTACAACCAACCAACTGTCGCACTAGCTCATGTTTTTACACAGTTTTTAAAAAAATCGGTAAAAAAGCATAAGTTTTACAGGTTAATAAGAAAAACGCCATTTAAAACCAACATGTTTTTGTACCATCTTACGCAACAACAATGAAAAAAAGTACAAGTCTTCACATCGTTTTTCGAAACAATTGTGAAAAAGATCACATTTTACGCTGTTATACGTGACAACAATGTATAAAGGTGACATCATTAGATGTTTCGACAAAACAATGATTACCTTTTTTCAGGTTTCTACGAAACATCATGTTAGTCGGTCATGTTTTTACGATGATATAAGAAACAATGGTGTCAAAAGTTTACGTTTTTACCCAGTTCTTCTAACAACCAAACTTGGAAAAAGATCATGTGTTTACTTAGTTGTAGTATATAACCGTGTATGAAAGTCTTGTTTCGCACGGTAGAACCAACCAACTATCGCACAAGCTCATTTTTTTACACTGTTTTTAAAAACAAGTCTGTAAAAAGTTCATCATTTAAATGTTAATACGAAACGTCATTTAAAAACAACATCTTTTTGTACCATCTTATGCAACAACAATGAAAAAAGTATGAGTCTTTTCATCGTTTTTCGAAACAACTTTGAAAAAGATCACATTTTTACACTGTTATACGTGACAACGATGTATAAAGGTGACATCTTTAGACATTTCGACAATACAATGATTACCTTTTTACAGGTTTCTACGAAACATCCTGTTAGTATGTCATGTTTTTACGTTGATATACGAAACAACGGTATCAAAAGTTTACGTTTTTACCCAGTTCTTCTAACAACCAAACGTGGAAAAAGATCATGTGTTTACTTAGTTGTAGTATATAACCATGTATGAAAGTCTTCTTTCGTACGGTACAACCAACCAACTGTCGCACTAACTCATGTTTTTACACTGTTTTTAAAAACAAGTCTGTAAAAAGCTCAGGTTTTACATGTTAAGACGAAACGCCATTTAAAAACAACATCTTTTTGTACCATCTTACGCAACAACCATGAAAAAAAAGTACTAGTCTTTACATCGTTTTTTCGAAACAACTGTGAAAAATATCACATTTTTACACAGTTATACGTGACAATGATGTATTAAGGTGATATCTTTAGACGTTTCGACAAAACAATGGTTACCTTTTTTCAGGTTTCTACGAAACATCATGTTAGCCGGTCATATTTTTACAATGATATACGAAACAACGGTGTTAAAAGTTTACGTTTTTTACCAAGTTCTTCTAACAACCAAATATGGAAAAGATCATGTGTTTAGTTAGTTGTAGGATATAATAACCGTGTATAAAGGTCATGTTTTGCACGGTACAACCAACCAACTGTCGCACTAGCTCATGTTTTTACACTGTTTATAAAAACTAGTCGGTAAAAAATCTTACGTTTTACATGTTAATATGAAACGCTATTTAAAAACATGTTTTTGTACCATCTTACGCAACAATCATAAAAAAAGTAACAAGTCTTTACATCGTTTTTCGAAACAACTTTGAAAAAGATCACATTTTTACACTGTTATACGTGACAACGATGTATACATCTTTAGACATTTCGACAATACAATGATTACCTTTTTACAGGTTTCTACGAAACATCCTGTTAGTCGGTCATGTTTTTACGTTGATATATGAAACAACGGTATCAAAAGTTTACGTTTTTACCCAGTTCTTCTAACAACCAAACGTGGAAAAAGATCATGTGTTTACTTAGTTGTAGTATATAACCGTGTATGAAAGTCTTGTTTCGCACGGTAGAACCAACCAACTTTCGCACAAGCTCATTTTTTTACACTGTTTTTAAAAACAAGTCTGTAAAAAGTTCATCATTTAAATGTTAATACGAAACGTCATTTAAAAACATCATCTTTTTGTACCATCTTACGCAACAACAATGAAAAAAGTACAAGTCTTTACTTCGTTTTTCGAAACAACTTTGAAAAATATCACATTTTTACACTGTTATACGTGACAACGATGTATAAAGGTGACATCTTTAGACATTTAGACATCTTCAAAAGTTTACGTTTTTACCCAGTTCTTCTAACAACCAAACGTGGAAAAAGATCATGTGTTTACTTAGTTGTAGTATATAACCGTGTATGAAAGTCTTCTTTCGTACGGTACAACCAACCAACTGTCGCACTAACTCTTGTTTTTACACTGTTTTTAAAAACAAGTCTGTAAAAAGCTCAGGTTTTACATGTTAAGACGAAACGCCATTTAAAAACAACATCTTTTTGTACCATCTTACGCAACAACCATGAAAAAAAAGTACTAGTCTTTACATCGTTTTTTCGAAACAACTTCGAAAAATATCACATTTTTACACTGTTATACGTGACAATGATGTATTAAGGTGATATCTTTAGACGTTTCGACAAAACAAAGGTTACCTTTTTTCAGGTTTCTACGAAACATCATGTTAGCCGGTCATATTTTTACAATGATATACGAAACAACGGTGTTAAAAGTTTACGTTTTTTACCAAGTTCTTCTAACAACCAAATATGGAAAAGATCATGTGTTTAGTTAGTTGTAGGATATAATAACCGTGTATAAAGGTCATGTTTTGCACGGTACAACCAACCAACTGTCGCACTAGCTCATGTTTTTACATTGTTTATAAACACTAGTCGGTAAAAAATCTTACGTTTTACATGTTAATATGAAACGCTATTTAAAAACAACATGTTTTTGTACCATCTTACGCAACAATCATAAAAAAAGTACAAGTCTTTACATCGTTTTTCGAAACAACTTTGAAAAAGATCACATTTTTACACTGTTATACGTGACAACGATGTATACATCTTTAGACATTTCGACAAAACAATGATTACCTTTTTTCAGGTTTCTACGAAACATCATGTTAGTCGGTCATGTTTTTACTATGATATAAGAAACAACGGTGTCAAAAGTTTACGTTTTTACCCAGTTCTTCTAACAACCAAACGTGGAAAAAGATAATGTGTTAACTTAGTTGTAGTGTATAACCGTGTATGAAAGTCTTGTTTCGCGCGGTAGAACCAACCAACTGTCGCACAAGCTCATTTTTTTACACTGTTTTTAAAAACAAGTCTGTAAAAAGTTCATCTTTTAAATGTTAATACGAAACGTCATTTAAAAACATCTTTTTGTACCATCTTACGCAACAACAATGAAAAAAGTACAAGTCTTTACATCGTTTTTCGAAACAACTTTGAAAAAGATCACATTTTTACACTGTTATACGTGACAACGATGTATACATCTTTAGACATTTCGACAATACAATGATTACCTTTTTACAGGTTTCTACGAAACATCCTATTAGTCGGTCATGTTTTTACGTTGATATACGAAACAACAGTATCAAAAGTTTACGTTTTTACCCAGTTTTTCTAACAACCAAACATGAAAAAGATCATGTGTTTACTTAGTTGTAGTATATAACCGTGTATGAATGTCTTCTTTCGCACGGTACAACCAACCAACTGTCGCACTAGCTCATATTTTTACACTGTTTTTAAGAACAAGTCGGTAAAAAGCTCAGGTTTAACATGTTAATACTAAACTCTATCTAAAAACAACATGTTTTTGTACCATCTTACGCAACAACCATGAAAAATGTACAAGTCTTTACATCGTTTTTCGAAACAACTTTGAAAAAGATTCCATTTTTACACTGTTATACGTGACAACGATGTATAAAGGTGACATCTTTAGACATTTCGACAATACAATGATTACCTTTTTACAGGTTTCTACGAAACATCCTGTTAGTCGGTCATGTTTTTACGTTGATATACGAAACAACGGTGTCAAAAGTTTACGTTTTTACCCAGTTCTTCTAACAACCAAACGTGGAAAAAGATCATGTGTTTACTTAGTTGTAGTGTATAACCGTGTATGAAAGTCTTGTTTCGCGCGGTAGAACCAACCAACTGTCGCACAAGCTCATTTTTTTACACTGTTTTTAAAAACAAGTCTGTAAAAAGTTCATCTTTTAAATGTTAATACGAAACGTCATTTAAAAACATCTTTTTGTACCATCTTACGCAACAACAATGAAAAAAGTACAAGTCTTTACATCGTTTTTCGAAACAACTTTGAAAAAGATCACATTTTACACTGTTATACGTGACAACGATGTATACATCTTTAGACATTTCGACAATACAATGATTACCTTTTTACTGGTTTCTACGAAACATCCTATTAGTCGGTCATGTTTTTACGTTGATATACGAAACAACGGTATCAAAAGTTTACGTTTTTACCCAGTTCTTCTAACAACCAAACATGGAAAAAGATCATGTGTTTACTTAGTTGTAGTATATAACCGTGTATGAATGTCTTCTTTCGCACGGTACAACCAACCAACTGTCGCACTAGCTCATATTTTTACACTGTTTTTAAGAACAAGTCGGTAAAAAGCTCAGGTTTAACATGTTAATACTAAACTCTATCTAAAAACAACATGTTTTTGTACCATCTTACGCAACAACCATGAAAAAAGTACAAGTCTTTACATCGTTTTTTGAAACAACTGTGAAAAAGATCACATTTTTACACTGTTATACTCACACGATAAAGGTGACATCTTTAGACATTTCGACAAAACAATGATTACCTTTTTTCAGGTTTCTACGAAACATCATGTTAGTCGGTCATGTTTTTACTATGATATAAGAAACAACGGTGTCAAAAGTTTACGTTTTTACCCAGTTCTTCTAACAACCAAACGTGGAAAAAGATCATGTGTTTACTTAGTTGTAGTATATAACCGTGTATGAAAGTCTTCTTTCGTACGGTACAACCAACCAACTGTCGCACTAGCTCATGTTTTTACACTGTTTTTAAAAACAAGTCTGTAAAAAGCTCAGGTTTTACATGTTAAGACGAAACGCCATTTAAAAACAACATCTTTTTGTACCATCTTACGCAACAACCATGAAAAAAAAGTACTAGTCTTTACATCGTTTTTCGAAACAACTGTGAAAAAGATCACATTTTACGCTGTTATACGTGACAACAATGTATAAAGGTGACATCATTAGATGTTTCGACAAAACAATGATTACCTTTTTTTAGGTTTCTACGAAACATCATGTTAGTCGGTCATGTTTTTTCTATGATATAAGAAACAACGGTGTCAAAAGTTTACGTTTTTACCCAGTTCTTCTAACAACCAAACGTGGAAAAAGATCATGTGTTTACTTAGTTGTAGTGTATAACCGTGTATGAAAGTCTTGTTTCGCGCGGTAGAACCAACCAACTGTCGCACAAGCTCATTTTTTTACACTGTTTTTAAAAACAAGTCTGTAAAAAGTTCATCTTTTAAATGTTAATACGAAACGTCATTTAAAAACATCTTTTTGTACAATCTTACGCAACAACAATGAAAAAAGTACAAGTCTTTACATCGTTTTTCGAAACAACTTTGAAAAAGATCACATTTTTACACTGTTATACGTGACAACGATGTATACATCTTTAGACATTTCGACAATACAATGATTACCTTTTTACAGGTTTCTACGAAACATCCTATTAGTCGGTCATGTTTTTACGTTGATATACGAAACAACGGTATCAAAAGTTTACGTTTTTACCCAGTTTTTCTAACAACCAAACATGGAAAAAGATCATGTGTTTACTTAGTTGTAGTATATAACCGTGTATGAATGTCTTCTTTCGCACGGTACAACCAACCAACTGTCGCACTAGCTCATATTTTTACACTGTTTTTAAGAACAAGTCGGTAAAAAGCTCAGGTTTAACATGTTAATACTAAACTCTATCTAAAAACAACATGTTTTTGTACCATCTTACGCAACAACCATGAAAAAAGTACAAGTCTTTACATCGTTTTTTGAAACAACTGTGAAAAAGATCACATTTTTACACTGTTATACTCACACGATAAAGGTGACATCTTTAGACATTTCGACAAAACAATGATTACCTTTTTTCAGGTTTCTACGAAACACCATGTTAGTCGGTCATGTTTTTACTATGATATAAGAAACAACGGTGTCAAAAGTTTACGTTTTTACCCAGTTCTTCTAACAACCAAACGTGGAAAAAGATCATGTGTTTACTTAGTTGTAGTGTATAACCGTGTATGAAAGTCTTGTTTCGCGCGGTAGAACCAACCAACTGTCGCACAAGCTCATTTTTTTACACTGTTTTTAAAAACAAGTCTGTAAAAAGTTCATCTTTTAAATGTTAATACGAAACGTCATTTAAAAACATCTTTTTGTACCATCTTACGCAACAACAATGAAAAAAGTACAAGTCTTTACATCGTTTTTCGAAACAACTTTGAAAAAGATCACATTTTTACACTGTTATACGTGACAACGATGTATACATCTTTAGACATTTCGACAATACAATGAATACCTTTTTACAGGTTTCTACGAAACATCCTATTAGTCGGTCATGTTTTTACGATGATATAAGAAACAACGGTGTCAAAAGTTTACGTTTTTACCCAGTTCTTCTAACAACCAAACGTGGAAAAAGATCATGTGTTTACTTAGTTGTAGTATATAACCGTGTATGAAAGTCTTGTTTCGCACGGTAGAACCAACCAACTGTCGCACAAGCTCATTTTTTTACACTGTTTTTAAAAACAAGTCTGTAAAAAGTTCATCATTTAAATGTTAATACGAAACGTCATTTAAAAACAACATCTTTTTGTACCATCTTACGCAACAACAATGAAAAAAAGTACAAGTCTTTACATCGTTTTTCGAAACAACTTTGAAAAAGATCACATTTTTACACTGTTATACGTGACAACGATGTATAAAGGTGACATCTTTAGACATTTCGACAATATAATGATTACCTTTTTACAGGTTTCTACGAAACATCCTGTTAGTCGGTCATGTTTTTACGTTGATATACGAAACAACGGTGTCAAAAGTTTACGTTTTTACCCAGTTCTTCTAACAACCAAACGTGGAAAAAGATCATGTGTTTACTTAGTTGTAGTGTATAACCGTGTATGAAAGTCTTGTTTCGCGCGGTAGAACCAACCAACTGTCGCACAAGCTCATTTTTTTACACTGTTTTTAAAAACAAGTCTGTAAAAAGTTCATCTTTTAAATGTTAATACGAAACGTCATTTAAAAACATCTTTTTGTACCATCTTACGCAACAACAATGAAAAAAGTACAAGTCTTCACATCGTTTTTCGAAACAACTTTGAAAAAGATCACATTTTTACACTGTTATACGTGACAACGATGTATACATCTTTAGACATTTCGACAATACAATGATTACCTTTTTACAGGTTTCTACGAAACATCCTATTAGTCGGTCATGTTTTTACGTTGATATACGAAACAACGGTATCAAAAGTTTACGTTTTTACCCAGTTTTTCTAACAACCAAACATGGAAAAAGATCATGTGTTTACTTAGTTGTAGTATATAACCGTGTATGAATGTCTTCTTTCGCACGGTACAACCAACCAACTGTCGCACTAGCTCATATTTTTACACTGTTTTTAAGAACAAGTCGGTAAAAAGCTCAGGTTTAACATGTTAATACTAAGCTCAGGTAATCACCTTTTTTCAGGTTTCTACGAAACATCATGTTAGTCGGTCATGTTTTTACTATGAAATAAGAAACAACGGTGTCAAAAGTTTACGTTTTTACCCAGTTCTTCTAACAACCAAACGTGGAAAAAGATCATGTGTTTACTTAGTTGTAGTGTATAACCGTGTATGAAAGTCTTGTTTCGCGCGGTAGAACCAACCAACTGTCGCACAAGCTCATTTTTTTACACTGTTTTTAAAAACAAGTCTGTAAAAAGTTCATCTTTTAAATGTTAATACGAAACGTCATTTAAAAACATCTTTTTGTACCATCTTACGCAACAACAATGAAAAAAGTACAAGTCTTTACATCGTTTTTCGAAACAACTTTGAAAAAGATCACATTTTTACACTGTTATACGTGACAACGATGTATACATCTTTAGACATTTCGACAATACAATGATTACCTTTTTACAGGTTTCTACGAAACATCCTATTAGTCGGTCATGTTTTTACGTTGATATACGAAACAACGGTATCAAAAGTTTACGTTTTTACCCAGTTTTTCTAACAACCAAACATGGAAAAAGATCATGTGTTTACTTAGTTGTAGTATATAACCGTGTATGAATGTCTTCTTTCGCACGGTACAACCAACCAACTGTCGCACTAGCTCATATTTTTACACTGTTTTTAAGAACAAGTCGGTAAAAAGCTCAGGTTTAACATGTTAATACTAAACTCTATCTAAAAACAACATGTTTTTGTACCATCTTACGCAACAACCATGAAAAAAGTACAAGTCTTTACATCGTTTTTTGAAACAACTGTGAAAAAGATCACATTTTTACACTGTTATACTCACACGATAAAGGTGACATCTTTAGACATTTCGACAAAACAATGATTACCTTTTTTCAGGTTTCTACGAAACACCATGTTAGTCGGTCATGTTTTTACTATGATATAAGAAACAACGGTGTCAAAAGTTTACGTTTTTACCCAGTTCTTCTAACAACCAAACGTGGAAAAAGATCATGTGTTTACTTAGTTGTAGTGTATAACCGTGTATGAAAGTCTTGTTTCGCGCGGTAGAACCAACCAACTGTCGCACAAGCTCATTTTTTTTACACTGTTTTTAAAAACAAGTCTGTAAAAAGTTCATCTTTTAAATGTTAATACGAAACGTCATTTAAAAACATCTTTTTGTACCATCTTACGCAACAACAATGAAAAAAGTACAAGTCTTTACATCGTTTTTCGAAACAACTTTGAAAAAGATCACATTTTTACACTGTTATACGTGACAACGATGTATACATCTTTAGACATTTCGACAATACAATGAATACCTTTTTACAGGTTTCTACGAAACATCCTATTAGTCGGTCATGTTTTTACGATGATATAAGAAACAACGGTGTCAAAAGTTTACGTTTTTACCCAGTTCTTCTAACAACCAAACGTGGAAAAAGATCATGTGTTTACTTAGTTGTAGTATATAACCGTGTATGAAAGTCTTGTTTCGCACGGTAGAACCAACCAACTGTCGCACAAGCTCATTTTTTTACACTGTTTTTAAAAACAAGTCTGTAAAAAGTTCATCATTTAAATGTTAATACGAAACGTCATTTAAAAACAACATCTTTTTGTACCATCTTACGCAACAACAATGAAAAAAAGTACAAGTCTTTACATCGTTTTTCGAAACAACTTTGAAAAAGATCACATTTTTACACTGTTATACGTGACAACGATGTATAAAGGTGACATCTTTAGACATTTCGACAATACAATGATTACCTTTTTACAGGTTTCTACGAAACATCCTGTTAGTCGGTCATGTTTTTACGTTGATATACGAAACAACGGTGTCAAAAGTTTACGTTTTTACCCAGTTCTTCTAACAACCAAACGTGGAAAAAGATCATGTGTTTACTTAGTTGTAGTGTATAACCGTGTATGAAAGTCTTGTTTCGCGCGGTAGAACCAACCAACTGTCGCACAAGCTCATTTTTTTACACTGTTTTTAAAAACAAGTCTGTAAAAAGTTCATCTTTTAAATGTTAATACGAAACGTCATTTAAAAACATCTTTTTGTACCATCTTACGCAACAACAATGAAAAAAGTACAAGTCTTCACATCGTTTTTCGAAACAACTTTGAAAAAGATCACATTTTTACACTGTTATACGTGACAACGATGTATACATCTTTAGACATTTCGACAATACAATGATTACCTTTTTACAGGTTTCTACGAAACATCCTATTAGTCGGTCATGTTTTTACGTTGATATACGAAACAACGGTATCAAAAGTTTACGTTTTTACCCAGTTTTTCTAACAACCAAACATGGAAAAAGATCATGTGTTTACTTAGTTGTAGTATATAACCGTGTATGAATGTCTTCTTTCGCACGGTACAACCAACCAACTGTCGCACTAGCTCATATTTTTACACTGTTTTTAAGAACAAGTCGGTAAAAAGCTCAGGTTTAACATGTTAATACTAAGCTCAGGTAATCACCTTTTTTCAGGTTTCTACGAAACATCATGTTAGTCGGTCATGTTTTTACTATGATATAAGAAACAACGGTGTCAAAAGTTTACGTTTTTACCCAGTTCTTCTAACAACCAAACGTGGAAAAAGATCATGTGTTTACTTAGTTGTAGTGTATAACCGTGTATGAAAGTCTTGTTTCGCGCGGTAGAACCAACCAACTGTCGCACAAGCTCATTTTTTTACACTGTTTTTAAAAACAAGTCTGTAAAAAGTTCATCTTTTAAATGTTAATACGAAACGTCATTTAAAAACATCTTTTTGTACCATCTTACGCAACAACAATGAAAAAAGTACAAGTCTTTACATCGTTTTTCGAAACAACTTTGAAAAAGATCACATTTTTACACTGTTATACGTGACAACGATGTATACATCTTTAGACATTTCGACAATACAATGATTACCTTTTTACAGGTTTCTACGAAACATCCTGTTAGTCGGTCATGTTTTTACGTTGATATACGAAACAACGGTGTCAAAAGTTTACGTTTTTACCCAGTTCTTCTAACAACCAAACGTGGAAAAAGATCATGTGTTTACGTAGTTGTAGTGTATAACCGTGTATCAAAGTCTTGTTTCGCGCGGTAGAACCAACCAACTGTCGCACAAGCTCATTTTTTTACACTGTTTTTAAAAACAAGTCTGTAAAAAGTTCATCTTTTAAATGTTAATACGAAACGTCATTTAAAAACATCTTTTTGTACCATCTTACGCAACAACAATGAAAAAAGTACAAGTCTTCACATCGTTTTTCGAAACAACTTTGAAAAAGATCACATTTTTACACTGTTATACGTGACAACGATGTATACATCTTTAGACATTTCGACAATACAATGATTACCTTTTTACAGGTTTCTACGAAACATCCTATTAGTCGGTCATGTTTTTACGTTGATATACGAAACAACGGTATCAAAAGTTTACGTTTTTACCCAGTTTTTCTAACAACCAAACATGGAAAAAGATCATGTGTTTACTTAGTTGTAGTATATAACCGTGTATGAATGTCTTCTTTCGCACGGTACAACCAACCAACTGTCGCACTAGCTCATATTTTTACACTGTTTTTAAGAACAAGTCGGTAAAAAGCTCAGGTTTAACATGTTAATACTAAACTCTATCTAAAAACAACATGTTTTTGTACCATCTTACGCAACAACCATGAAAAAAGTACAAGTCTTTACATCGTTTTTTGAAACAACTGTGAAAAAGATCACATTTTTACACTGTTATACTCACACGATAAAGGTGACATCTTTAGACATTTCGACAAAACAATGATTACCTTTTTTCAGGTTTCTACGAAACACCATGTTAGTCGGTCATGTTTTTACTATGATATAAGAAACAACGGTGTCAAAAGTTTACGTTTTTACCCAGTTCTTCTAACAACCAAACGTGGAAAAAGATCATGTGTTTACTTAGTTGTAGTGTATAACCGTGTATGAAAGTCTTGTTTCGCGCGGTAGAACCAACCAACTGTCGCACAAGCTCATTTTTTTACACTGTTTTTAAAAACAAGTCTGTAAAAAGTTCATCTTTTAAATGTTAATACGAAACGTCATTTAAAAACATCTTTTTGTACCATCTTACGCAACAACAATGAAAAAAGTACAAGTCTTTACATCGTTTTTCGAAACAACTTTGAAAAAGATCACATTTTTACACTGTTATACGTGACAACGATGTATACATCTTTAGACATTTCGACAATACAATGAATACCTTTTTACAGGTTTCTACGAAACATCCTATTAGTCGGTCATGTTTTTACGATGATATAAGAAACAACGGTGTCAAAAGTTTACGTTTTTACCCAGTTCTTCTAACAACCAAACGTGGAAAAAGATCATGTGTTTACTTAGTTGTAGTATATAACCGTGTATGAAAGTCTTGTTTCGCACGGTAGAACCAACCAACTGTCGCACAAGCTCATTTTTTTACACTGTTTTTAAAAACAAGTCTGTAAAAAGTTCATCATTTAAATGTTAATACGAAACGTCATTTAAAAACAACATCTTTTTGTACCATCTTACGCAACAACAATGAAAAAAAGTACAAGTCTTTACATCGTTTTTCGAAACAACTTTGAAAAAGATCACATTTTTACACTGTTATACGTGACAACGATGTATAAAGGTGACATCTTTAGACATTTCGACAATACAATGATTACCTTTTTACAGGTTTCTACGAAACATCCTGTTAGTCGGTCATGTTTTTACGTTGATATACGAAACAACGGTGTCAAAAGTTTACGTTTTTACCCAGTTCTTCTAACAACCAAACGTGGAAAAAGATCATGTGTTTACTTAGTTGTAGTGTATAACCGTGTATCAAAGTCTTGTTTCGCGCGGTAGAACCAACCAACTGTCGCACAAGCTCATTTTTTTACACTGTTTTTAAAAACAAGTCTGTAAAAAGTTCATCTTTTAAATGTTAATACGAAACGTCATTTAAAAACATCTTTTTGTACCATCTTACGCAACAACAATGAAAAAAGTACAAGTCTTCACATCGTTTTTCGAAACAACTTTGAAAAAGATCACATTTTTACACTGTTATACGTGACAACGATGTATACATCTTTAGACATTTCGACAATACAATGATTACCTTTTTACAGGTTTCTACGAAACATCCTATTAGTCGGTCATGTTTTTACGTTGATATACGAAACAACGGTATCAAAAGTTTACGTTTTTACCCAGTTTTTCTAACAACCAAACATGGAAAAAGATCATGTGTTTACTTAGTTGTAGTATATAACCGTGTATGAATGTCTTCTTTCGCACGGTACAACCAACCAACTGTCGCACTAGCTCATATTTTTACACTGTTTTTAAGAACAAGTCGGTAAAAAGCTCAGGTTTAACATGTTAATACTAAGCTCAGGTAATCACCTTTTTTCAGGTTTCTACGAAACATCATGTTAGTCGGTCATGTTTTTACTATGAAATAAGAAACAACGGTGTCAAAAGTTTACGTTTTTACCCAGTTCTTCTAACAACCAAACGTGGAAAAAGATCATGTGTTTACTTAGTTGTAGTGTATAACCGTGTATGAAAGTCTTGTTTCGCGCGGTAGAACCAACCAACTGTCGCACAAGCTCATTTTTTTACACTGTTTTTAAAAACAAGTCTGTAAAAAGTTCATCTTTTAAATGTTAATACGAAACGTCATTTAAAAACATCTTTTTGTACCATCTTACGCAACAACAATGAAAAAAGTACAAGTCTTTACATCGTTTTTCGAAACAACTTTGAAAAAGATCACATTTTTACACTGTTATACGTGACAACGATGTATACATCTTTAGACATTTCGACAATACAATGATTACCTTTTTACAGGTTTCTACGAAACATCCTATTAGTCGGTCATGTTTTTACGTTGATATACGAAACAACGGTATCAAAAGTTTACGTTTTTACCCAGTTTTTCTAACAACCAAACATGGAAAAAGATCATGTGTTTACTTAGTTGTAGTATATAACCGTGTATGAATGTCTTCTTTCGCACGGTACAACCAACCAACTGTCGCACTAGCTCATATTTTTACACTGTTTTTAAGAACAAGTCGGTAAAAAGCTCAGGTTTAACATGTTAATACTAAACTCTATCTAAAAACAACATGTTTTTGTACCATCTTACGCAACAACCATGAAAAAAGTACAAGTCTTTACATCGTTTTTTGAAACAACTGTGAAAAAGATCACATTTTTACACTGTTATACTCACACGATAAAGGTGACATCTTTAGACATTTCGACAAAACAATGATTACCTTTTTTCAGGTTTCTACGAAACATCATGTTAGTCGGCCATGTTTTTACTATGATATAAGAAACAACGGTGTCAAAAGTTTACGTTTTTACCCAGTTCTTCTAACAACCAAACGTGGAAAAAGATCATGTGTTTACTTAGTTGTAGTGTATAACCGTGTATGAAAGTCTTGTTTCGCGCGGTAGAACCAACCAACTGTCGCACAAGCTCATTTTTTTACACTGTTTTTAAAAACAAGTCTGTAAAAAGTTCATCTTTTAAATGTTAATACGAAACGTCATTTAAAAACATCTTTTTGTACCATCTTACGCAACAACAATGAAAAAAGTACAAGTCTTTACATCGTTTTTCGAAACAACTTTGAAAAAGATCACATTTTTACACTGTTATACGTGACAACGATGTATACATCTTTAGACATTTCGACAATACAATGATTACCTTTTTACAGGTTTCTACGAAACATCCTATTAGTCGGTCATGTTTTTACGTTGATATACGAAACAACGGTATCAAAAGTTTACGTTTTTACCCAATTTTTCTAACAACCAAACATGGAAAAAGATCATGTGTTTACTTAGTTGTAGTATATAACCGTGTATGAATGTCTTCTTTCGCACGGTACAACCAACCAACTGTCGCACTAGCTCATATTTTTACACTGTTTTTAAGAACAAGTCGGTAAAAAGCTCAGGTTTAACATGTTAATACTAAACTCTATCTAAAAACAACATGTTTTTGTACCATCTTACGCAACAACCATGAAAAAAGTACAAGTCTTTACATCGTTTTTTGAAACAACTGTGAAAAAGATCACATTTTTACACTGTTATACTCACACGATAAAGGTGACATCTTTAGACATTTCGACAAAACAATGATTACCTTTTTTCAGGTTTCTACGAAACATCATGTTAGTCGGTCATGTTTTTACTATGATATAAGAAACAACGGTGTCAAAAGTTTACGTTTTTACCCAGTTCTTCTAACAACCAAACGTGGAAAAAGATCATGTGTTTACTTAGTTGTAGTGTATAACCGTGTATGAAAGTCTTGTTTCGCGCGGTAGAACCAACCAACTGTCGCACAAGCTCATTTTTTTACACTGTTTTTAAAAACAAGTCTGTAAAAAGTTCATCTTTTAAATGTTAATACGAAACGTCATTTAAAAACATCTTTTTGTACCATCTTACGCAACAACAATGAAAAAAGTACAAGTCTTTACATCGTTTTTCGAAACAACTTTGAAAAACATCTTTAGACATTTCGACAATACAATGATTACCTTTTTACAGGTTTCTACGAAACATCCTATTAGTCGGTCATGTTTTTACGTTGATATACGAAACAACGGTATCAAAAGTTTACGTTTTTACCCAGTTTTTCTAACAACCAAACATGGAAAAAGATCATGTGTTTACTTAGTTGTAGTATATAACCGTGTATGAATGTCTTCTTTCGCACGGTACAACCAACCAACTGTCGCACTAGCTCATATTTTTACACTGTTTTTAAGAACAAGTCGGAAAAAAGCTCAGGTTTAACATGTTAATACTAAACTCTATCTAAAAACAACATGTTTTTGTACCATCTTACGCAACAACCATGAAAAAAGTACAAGTCTTTACATCGTTTTTTGAAACAACTGTGAAAAAGATCACATTTTTACACTGTTATACTCACACGATAAAGGTGACATCTTTAGACATTTCGACAAAACAATGATTACCTTTTTTCAGGTTTCTACGAAACATCATGTTAGTCGGTCATGTTTTTACTATGATATAAGAAACAACGGTGTCAAAAGTTTACGTTTTTACCCAGTTCTTCTAACAACCAAACGTGGAAAAAGATCATGTGTTTACTTAGTTGTAGTATATAACCGTGTATGAAAGTCTTCTTTCGTACGGTACAACCAACCAACTGTCGCACTAGCTCATGTTTTTACACTGTTTTTAAAAACAAGTCTGTAAAAAGCTCAAGTTTTACATGTTAAGACGAAACGCCATTTAAAAACAACATCTTTTTGTACCATCTTACGCAACAACCATGAAAAAAAAGTACTAGTCTTTACATCGTTTTTCGAAACAACTGTGAAAAAGATCACATTTTACGCTGTTATACGTGACAACAATGTATAAAGGTGACATCATTAGATGTTTCGACAAAACAATGATTACCTTTTTTTAGGTTTCTACGAAACATCATGTTAGTCGGTCATGTTTTTACTATGATATAAGAAACAACGGTGTCAAAAGTTTACGTTTTTACCCAGTTCTTCTAACAACCAAACGTGGAAAAAGATCATGTGTTTACTTAGTTGTAGTGTATAACCGTGTATGAAAGTCTTGTTTCGCGCGGTAGAACCAACCAACTGTCGCACAAGCTCATTTTTTTACACTGTTTTTAAAAACAAGTCTGTAAAAAGTTCATCTTTTAAATGTTAATACGAAACGTCATTTAAAAACATCTTTTTGTACCATCTTATGCAACAACAATGAAAAAAGTACAAGTCTTTACATCGTTTTTCGAAACAACTTTGAAAAAGATCACATTTTTACACTGTTATACGTGACAACGATGTATACATCTTTAGACATTTCGACAATACAATGATTACCTTTTTACAGGTTTCTACGAAACATCCTATTAGTCGGTCATGTTTTTACGTTGATATACGAAACAACGGTATCAAAAGTTTACGTTTTTACCCAGTTTTTCTAACAACCAAACATGGAAAAAGATCATGTGTTTACTTAGTTGTAGTATATAACCGTGTATGAATGTCTTCTTTCGCACGGTACAACCAACCAACTGTCGCACTAGCTCATATTTTTACACTGTTTTTAAGAACAAGTCGGAAAAAAGCTCAGGTTTAACATGTTAATACTAAACTCTATCTAAAAACAACATGTTTTTGTACCATCTTACGCAACAACCATGAAAAAAGTACAAGTCTTTACATCGTTTTTTGAAACAACTGTGAAAAAGATCACATTTTTACACTGTTATACTCACACGATAAAGGTGACATCTTTAGACATTTCGACAAAACAATGATTACCTTTTTTCAGGTTTCTACGAAACATCATGTTAGTCGGTCATGTTTTTACTATGATATAAGAAACAACGGTGTCAAAAGTTTACGTTTTTACCCAGTTCTTCTAACAACCAAACGTGGAAAAAGATCATGTGTTTACTTAGTTGTAGTGTATAACCGTGTATGAAAGTCTTGTTTCGCGCGGTAGAACCAACCAACTGTCGCACAAGCTCATTTTTTTACACTGTTTTTAAAAACAAGTCTGTAAAAAGTTCATCTTTTAAATGTTAATACGAAACGTCATTTAAAAACATCTTTTTGTACCATCTTACGCAACAACAATGAAAAAAGTACAAGTCTTTACATCGTTTTTCGAAACAACTTTGAAAAAGATCACATTTTTACACTGTTATACGTGACAACGATGTATACATCTTTAGACATTTCGACAATACAATGATTACCTTTTTACAGGTTTCTACGAAACATCCTATTAGTCGGTCATGTTTTTACGTTGATATACGAAACAACGGTATCAAAAGTTTACGTTTTTACCCAGTTTTTCTAACAACCAAACATGAAAAAGATCATGTGTTTACTTAGTTGTAGTATATAACCGTGTATGAATGTCTTCTTTCGCACGGTACAACCAACCAACTGTCGCACTAGCTCATATTTTTACACTGTTTTTAAGAACAAGTCGGTAAAAAGCTCAGGTTTAACATGTTAATACTAAACTCTATCTAAAAACAACATGTTTTAAACAACATGTTTTTGTACCATCTTACGCAACAACCATGAAAAATGTACAAGTCTTTACATCGTTTTTCGAAACAACTTTGAAAAAGATTCCATTTTTACACATACGTGACAACGATGTATAAAGGTGACATCTTTAGACATTTCGACAATACAATGATTACCTTTTTACAGGTTTCTACGAAACATCCTGTTAGTCGGTCATGTTTTTACGTTGATATACGAAACAACGGTATCAAAAGTTTACGTTTTTACCCAGTTTTTCTAACAACCAAACGTGGAAAAAGATCATGTGTTTACTTAGTTGTAGTATATAACCGTGTGTGAAAGTCTTCTTTCGTACGGTACAACCAACCAACTGTCGCACTAGCTCATGTTTTTACACTGGTTTTAAAAACAAGTCTGTAAAAAGCTCAGGTTTTACATGTTAAGACGAAACGCCATTTAAAAACAACATCTTTTTGTACCATCTTACGCAACAACCATGAAAAAAAAGTTCTAGTCTTTACATCGTTTTTTCGAAACAACTGTGAAAAATATCACATTTTTACACTGTTATACGTGACAATGATGTATTAAGGTGATATCTTTAGACGTTTCGACAAAACAATGGTTACCTTTTTTCAGGTTTCTACGAAACATCATGTTAGCCGGTCATATTTTTACAATGATATACGAAACAACGGTGTTAAAAGTTTACGTTTTTTACCAAGTTCTTCTAACAACCAAATATGGAAAAGATCATGTGTTTAGTTAGTTGTATGATATAATAACCGTGTATAAAGGTCATGTTTTGCAAGGTACAACCAACCAACTGTCGCACTAGCTCATGTTTTTACACTGTTTATAAAAACTAGTCGGTAAAAAATCTTACGTTTTACATGTTAATATGAAACGCTATTTAAAAACAACATGTTTTTGTACCATCTTACGCAACAACCATAAAAAAAGTACAAGTCTTTACATCGTTTTTCGAAACAACTTTGAAAAAGATCACATTTTTACACTGTTATACGTGACAACGATGTATACATCTTTAGACATTTCGACAATACAATGATTACCTTTTTACAGGTTTCTACGAAACATCCTATTAGTCGGTCATGTTTTTACGTTGATATACGAAACAACGGTATCAAAAGTTTACGTTTTTACCCAGTTTTTCTAACAACCAAACATGAAAAAGATCATGTGTTTACTTAGTTGTAGTATATAACCGTGTATGAATGTCTTCTTTCGCACGGTACAACCAACCAACTGTCGCACTAGCTCATATTTTTACACTGTTTTTAAGAACAAGTCGGTAAAAAGCTCAGGTTTAACATGTTAATACTAAACTCTATCTAAAAACAACATGTTTTTGTACCATCTTACGCAACAACCATGAAAAATGTACAAGTCTTTACATCGTTTTTCGAAACAACTTTGAAAAAGATTCCATTTTTACACTGTTATACGTGACAACGATGTATAAAGGTGACATCTTTAGACATTTCGACAATACAATGATTACCTTTTTACAGGTTTCTACGAAACATCCTGTTAGTCGGTCATGTTTTTACGTTGATATACGAAACAACGGTGTCAAAAGTTTACGTTTTTACCCAGTTCTTCTAACAACCAAACGTGGAAAAAGATCATGTGTTTACTTAGTTGTAGTGTATAACCGTGTATCAAAGTCTTGTTTCGCGCGGTAGAACCAACCAACTGTCGCACAAGCTCATTTTTTTACACTGTTTTTAAAAACAAGTCTGTAAAAAGTTCATCT